>CM029921.1:74343996-75716676 GCA_017639245.1 Myiopsitta monachus | reverse complement strand
GGGTCCATGTCTCCTCTTCTACCTTGGTTGCTTCCAGCACAGCTGCCAGGGCCTCCGAGCGAGCTTCTCAAGTACTACCGCGAGCTCTTTTCAAAGCTTACGGACTGAAAAAGCAGAAAGCTTTGACTGTCAACACCTGAACTCTTACAAACGCTTTCTTTGCTCTTTCAGCACGGCAATATTTTTCACGGTATCATTTAATTGTAACTGCACAAAACCAGAAGATTGTGCTGACAGGAGGAGACCACAAACAGAGAGGAGTAAGCTTCACGTAGCATCCCGTGCTCCGCAACAGACCTTGTTTTAAATAGTTGTCTCAAAAATAGCTCATATCAGAAACAGAGAAGGAGAGCTGGCGCAGACTTCATGTCAACCTTAAAGCCCATACTGTCTCCCCACGGGTCCCTGAGTGACTCTATGACACTACCCCCCCCCTGCCATGCGTCCCTATGTAGTTTTTACAGGGTCTCTATGGGTCCCAGCCCCCCCCCCAATGTCTCTCAATGGGTCCCTGTGCGTCACTATGTCCAAATCCCCCCCCATGTGTCCCTATGTAGTTTTTACAGGGTCTCTATGGGTCCCAGACCCCCCCAATGTCTCTCTATGGCTCCCTATGTGTCTCTTTATCCATCCCCCCAAGTGTGTCCCTATAGAGTTACTATGGGGTATCTCTGGGTCGCAGCCCCCCCCAGTGTCTCTCTACAGGTCCCTATGTGTCTCTTTGTCTATACCCCCACCCAGCGTCTCCATATGGAGTTTCCATGGGGTCTCTATGGATCGCAGACCCCCCCCAGTGTTTCTCTACGGGTCCCTATGCGTCTCTATGTCCATACCCCCCACCCCCAGTTTTTTCCTATAAGGATTCTATGGCGGCTCGAAGGGGTCCCAGCCCCCCCCAGGGTCTCTCTATGGGTCCCTAAACATATCTATGTCCAAACCACCCCACCTCCCAAGTGTGTCCCTAAAGAGTTTCTATGGAGTCTCTACGGGTTATCGTTAGGGTTATATCTAGGTGGGTTAGCGTTAAGGATACGGTTAGGGTTAGGGGGTTAGGGTTAGGATTAGGGGTTAGGGTTAGGGGTTAGGATTAGGATTAGGGGTTAGGGTTAGGATTAGGGATTAGGGTTAAGGTCACGGTTAAGGTTAGAGGGTTAGGGCAAGGTTAAGGGTTAGGGTTACGATTAGGGTTAGGTGTTAGCGTTAGGTTTATGAAGGGCCAGGCCCCAAGGGCAGAAGCTTGAGTACTCTTCAAGACCTACAGGCATGAAGATGCAGGGAAGAAATCCTATCCGGGATGAACAGGGATGCCGAGAGAAAGGAGCTCCCAGGGCAGCCTGGAACCAAGCTCCAAAATTCTAATGAGCTGATGAGCCTGTGACAAAAGCCATAGCGTGCTTTACACTTGTAAAGCTGGAAAAGGAATGCCAAACAGGCACTTGGGTGACCAACACAAGTGGTCGGCACTCAGAAGACAGGACCTGCGAAGCAGGCTTAAACCCCTTCAGCTCAAGGAGATATGAAGACATCAGGACCTGAGGAAGCACCAATATAGAACATGGATTGCATGCAGTCCATAAAGCATCCAAGCTGGAACTGCCCTGCTCACAGTGAGCACACTCTACAATATAACACACTGCCTTTCCCTCAGCCCTATATTACATTTTCAACCCTTTCCTGCTATCCTGAACTCATCCCCCACACCCCAGCCCCCAAAAAAGAGTCCCTCTCCTCAGCTTCCATAGCGCCAGGAGTCTCGAGACAGCCTCAGTGTTCAGAACTCCCCCATCGGACACCAGCAGTGTTGCGGCCATTGCCAAGTTCCTCTTTGTCACCTGCCAGAAACAAAGCAAGGCGAACCCCCTGTGCTAACAGTTATCACCACCACCCCAGCCATCTAGCTCCACATGTTCCATACCAAGCCACTGCCTCCTCTAAAGCTCCTCAACACTGCACTTGCCTGTTCCAAAGAGATAGCAGTCTCACGCCAGGCCTCTCCTGCCCTCTGGGGCCTAGAAGTCCAACAAAGGCAAATGAACATGGTTCTTGCAAAAACTGATCAGCTCCACTATCCTTCTCTTTACATCCCTGACTCACATGAAGCACTCATTTGTCTTCGAACGGAGAGGGCAAGACCTGGAATAGAAAACACAAATACCGAATCCCTTTGCCATGTTTTCCTCAACTCTGAGCCACCACACACACTCACAAACCCCTTACCTACTCAAAGCTGCAAAAGTAGCTTGGAGCAAGACCCCAAAAGACTACTGAGCAAATGACTCAAAGCAAAAGCCCTACTCTGCTTTACGCACACAAACCTGGGGGAAAAAAAAAAAAAGCCCGATCCACTGTCAGGCAACCGGCTTGAGCAGTGAGTATCTGAAAGACAAGGTCCTAGGAGCAGGCCGAGCGCCTTTAACTCAATGAGCCATGTGGAAGCGCCAACGCAGAATATAAGCAAACGCAGTCCTTAACACAGTCAAGCTGTACTACCCTGACCACTGTAAGATGATGTTATTAAGCATCTCACTTCTTTCTCTCAACCCCACGGTACGTTTAAAACACGCCCCTGCTAGACTGATATTGTCCCCCATCCCCCTGCTCCCAAAAAGTAGCCCCCCTGCGTAGTTTTCCTATTGCCATACATCTCTAGCCAGGCTTATTGCTCCGAACTCTCATATTAGGCGCCTGTCTGATGGCTGCACTTGCCAATTTAGCCTTCATCATCTGCAGTAAGAAAGGCAAAAACTAAAAAAGAAAAAGAAAGCAAAACAAAAAATTCAGCTACACAACAGTTTGTAATCAGACAAACAGAAGAAAAACACAGTTTGGGCTATCATTCTCACCACCACCACCATACCAGTCAATGCTTACTTATTCCTTTAACAACTTACTGCCTCATCCTTAACTCTACCAACATTTGCTCAGCTGGTCCTACATTTTTTCTGCACGCTACACCAGGGTTCTCCTCCTCTTCCAAACTTAAAAAAGTAGACACAAGTGAGCATTGCACTGGTGATAAGTACTTGACCCCACCATCCTTGTCATTATATTCCTGCCCCACTGGAAATGGTTAACTGACTTCGCAGGCAACTGCACAGAACCTACAAAAAAGACTAAAAGTAAGACCCACCATCAAGTAACATTCAACTGGTAGTCGCCCACCTCACACAAAATCCTCCATATCTTTAACAATCCTCCTCCTTGTAGAATTTTATTTCTCACGATTTGGATGTGACTCCATAAAAAGAAATATAAACAAATGCAAACTGACCACGGCTAGTGAAAAATGTCTTTCCTGCGAAATTCTTAACCCCAGCTTGATTATATACAATGCTCATACACCAAGCACCCAACAGGTAAATAAATAAAAACCTCCAGGCACAGACTAGACTTGACTAGACTAAAAACCTCCAGGCACAGACTAGATGAGACTAAAAACCTCCAGGCACAGACTAGACGAGACTAAAAACCTCCAGGCACAGACTAGACTTGACTAGACTAAAAACCTCCAGGCACAGACTAGATGAGACTAAAAACCTCCAGGCACAGACTAGACGAGACTAAAAACCTCCAGGCACAGACTAGACGAGACTAAAAACCTCCAGGCACAGACTAGACGAGACTAAAAACCTCCAGGCACAGACTAGACGAGACTAGACTAAAAACCTCCAGACTAGACGAGACTAAAAACCTCCAGGCACAGACTAGACGAGACTAAAAACCTCCAGGCACAGACTAGACGAGACTAAAAACCTCCAGGCACAGACTAGACGAGACTAAAAACCTCCAGGCACAGACTAGACCACAATAAAAACCTCCAGGCACAGACTAGACCACAATAAAAACCTCCAGGCACAGACTAGATGAGACTAAAAACCTCGAGGCACAGACTAGACCAGAATAAAAACCTCCATTCACAGATTAGACGTGTCTAGAAACCTACAGGCACAGACTAGCGCAGACAAAATATCTCCTGGCACAGACTGGACCAGAATAAAAACCTCCAGGCACAGACTAGACTGGAATAAAAACCTCCAGGCACAGACTAGACTTGACTAGACTAAAAACCTCCAGGCACAGACTAGGCTTGACTAGACTAAAAACCTCCAGGCACAGACTAGGCTTGACTAGACTAAAAACCTCCAGGCACAGACTAGATGAGACTAAAAACCTCCAGGCACAGACTAGACGAGACTAAAAACCTCCAGGCACAGACTAGACCAGAATAAAAACCTCCTGGCACAGACTAGACTTGACTAGACTAAAAACCTCCAGGCACAGACTAGATGAGACTAAAAACCTCCAGGCACAGACTAGACGAGACTAAAAACCTCCAGGCACAGACTAGATGAGACTAAAAACCTACAGGCACAGACTAGCCTAGACAAAATGTCTCCTGGCACAGACTGGACCAGAATAAAGACCAACAGGCACAGACTAGACTTGACTAGACTAAAAACCTCCAGGCACAGACTAGTTGAGACTAAAAACCTCCAGGCACAGACTAGACGAGACTAAAAACCTCCAGGCACAGACTAGACGAGACTAAAAACCTCCAGGCACAGACTAGCCTAGACAAAATGTCTCCTGGCACAGACTGGACCAGAATAAAGACCAACAGGCACAGACTAGACTTGACTAGACTAAAAACCTCCAGGCACAGACTAGTTGAGACTAAAAACCTCCAGGCACAGACTAGACGAGACTAAAAACCTCCAGGCACAGACTAGACGAGACTAAAAACCTCCAGGCACAGACTAGACATGTCTAGAAACCTACAGGCACAGGCTAGCCTAGACAAAATCTCTCCTGGCACAGACAGGACCAGAATAAAGAACTCCAGGCACAGAAAAGACCAGAATAAAAACCTCCAGGCACAGACTGGACAGGAATAAAGACCTCCAGGTGTCGCGGGAGCCGGAATCAAACTCGTACTCATAGAGTTAATCAGTTTGTTCCGTTTATTGGTTAACAACAGTATTCTTTTATAGTGTACTTGCGGTTACATGATTGGTTAATAAGGCTACATCTCGTATGCTAATTGGGTTTACAGTTAAATAATTGGTTAATAAAGTTACATTTCGTATGCTAATTAGTTCTTACATTATTGTCATTGGTTGTAGATTAGCTTAGCGGTCTCAGAAATATTAAAGTATTCAGCAAATACCTAACTGGATACATTTTAGCAGAGTGTCAGCAATAGGCATTGGTTATTATAACAATAAGTGATTCACCTACTAGAGTTACAAAAATAGCTAGATACACATTCCTATTCACCCACTATAGTTACAAAAGTAGCTAAATACAACATTCCTAAGGTGTCTGCCCTAACCAAGATTCTGTCTTACTGACTACCACATTGTATTATAGTGCAACATTGTATATATACTCAAGGTTGCTCTAGCCTTACTCTATCAGCAGCTGTGTCAGCAGCTTCAAGCGGCCTAATCAGAGGCCTATACAACTCGAGCTCTTGCTTACTCGTCTGACAAGAGCAGCTCAGTCATGCTAACATGCCCTTGCTCATTGAGCCATTCCTCCACATCCAGGCACAGACTAGTCAAGACTAAAATCTTCCAGGGACAGACTAGACCACAATAAAAACCTCCAAGCACAGACTAGACCGGAATTAAAACCTCCAGGCACAGACCAGACCAGAATAAAAACCTCCAGGCACAGACTAGACTTGACTAGACTAAAAACCTCCAGGCACAGACTAGATGAGACTAAAAACCTCCAGGCACAGACTAGACGAGACTAAAAACCTCCAGGCACAGACTAGACGAGACTAAAAACCTCCAGGCACAGACTAGACGAGACTAAAAACCTCCAGGCACAGACGAGACCTGAATAAAAACCTCCAGGCACAGACTAGACTAGACTAGACTTAAAACCCACCGGCATAGACTAGGCAAGACTAGACTGAAAACCCACAGGCACAGAGCAGGCTAGACTGAAAACCTCCATGCACAGACTAGACTGGAATAAAAACCTCCAGGCACAGACTAGACTTGACTAGACTAAAAACCTCCAGGCACAGACTAGCCTAGACAAAATATCACCTGGCACAGTCTGGACCAGAATAAAGACCTCCAGGCACAGACTAGACCAGAATAAAAACCTCCAGGCACAGACTAGAGTAGACTAGACTAAAAACCTCCAGGCACAGACTAGATGAGACTAAAAATTTCCAGGCACAGAGTAGACGAGACTAAAAACCTCCAGGCACAGACTAGACGTGTCTAGAAACCTACAGGCACAGACTAGCCTAGACAAAATCTCTCCTGGCACAGACTGGACCAGAATAAAGAAAACCAGGCACAGACAAGACCAGAATAAAATCCTCCAGGCACAGACTAGACCACAATAAAAACCTCCAGGCACAGACTAGAAAAGAATAGAAACCTCCAGGCACAGACTAGATGAAACTAAAAACCTCGAGGCACAGACTAGACCAAAATAAAAACCTCCAGGCACAGATTAGACGTGTCTAGAAACCTACAGGCACAGACTAGCGCAGACAAAATATCTCCTGGCACAGACTGGACCAGAATAAAGACCTCCAGGCACAGACTAGACCACAATAAAAACCTCCAGGCACAGACTAGACTTGACTAGACAAAAAACCTCCAGGCACAGACGAGACCTGAATAAAAACCTCCAGGCACAGACTAGACTAGAGTAGACTTAAAACCCACCGGCATAGACTAGGCAAGACTAGACTGAAAACCCACAGGCACAGAGCAGGCTAGACTGAAAACCTCCAGGCACAGACTAGACTGGAATAAAAACCTCCAGGCACAGACTAGACTTGACTAGACTAAAAACCTCCAGGCACAGACTAGATGAGACTAAAAACCTCCAGGCACAGACTAGACGAGACTAAAAACCTCCAGGCACAGACTAGACGAGACTAAAAACCTCCAGGCACAGACTAGACGAGACTAAAAACCTCCAGGCACAGACTAGCCTAGACAAAATATCTCCTGGCACAGACTGGACCAGAATAAAGACCAACAGGCACAGACTAGACCAGAATAAAAACCTCCAGGCACAGACTAGTTGAGACTAAAAACCTCCAGGCACAGACTAGACGAAACTAAAAACCTCCAGGCACAGACTAGACGAGACTAGACTTAAAACCTACCGGCATAGACTAGGCAAGACTAGACCGAAAACCCACAGGCACAGAGTAGGCTAGACTGAAAACCTCCAGGCACAGACTAGACTGGAGTATAAACCTCCAGGCACAGACTAGACTTGACAAGACTAAAAAACTCCAGGCACAGACTAGACGAGACTAAAAACCGCCAGGCACAGACTAGACGAGACTAAAAACCGCCAGGCACAGACTAGACATGTCTAGAAACCTACAGGCACAGACTAGCCTAGACAAAATCTCTCCTGGCACAGACAGGACCAGAATAAAGAAAACCAGGCACAGACTAGACCAGAATAAAAACCTCCAGGCACAGATTAGACGTGTCTAGAAACCTACAGGCACAGACTAGCGCAGACAAAATATCTCCTGGCACAGAGTGGACCAGAATAAAAACCTCCAGGCACAGACTAGACTTGACTAGACAAAAAACCTCCAGGCACAGACGAGACCTGAATAAAAACCTCCAGGCACAGACTAGACGAGAATGAAAACCTCCAGGTACGTACTGGACAAGAATAAATCCTCCAGACACAGATTATACGAGACTAAAAACCTCCAGGCACAGACTAGACAAGCCTGAATACATCCATGGACGGACTAGACTAGACGAGCCTGGAAACCTCCAGGCTCAGACTAGACGAGACTAAAAACCTCCAGGCAAAGAATATGTGAGACTTAAAACCCTCTGGGATAGTCTAGACCAGACTTAAAACCTCCAGGCACAGACTAGATCAGAATTAAAGTTCCAGGCAAACACTAGACTAGGCTAAAAACATCCAGGCAGAGACTACATGAGGCTAAAAACCTACAGGCACAGACAAGTCAAGATTAAATACCTCCAGACCGAGACTAGACCAGGCAAGAATTAAAACCTCCAGGTTGAGATTAGGAGAGACTAAAAACATCCAGGCACAGACTACACTAGAGGAGACTCAAAACATCCCAGGACTGACTAGAGTAGACTTAAAAGCCCCAGGCACAGACCAGCTTCCTCGGGCACAGATTGATTTCTCCAACCACAGATTCTGCAGGCACAGACTGAATTCCCCAGGCACAGAATAAATTTTCCTGTCACAGATTAAATTCTCCAGGTATAGTTTAAATTCCCGAGGCACATATTAAATTCTCCAATCACATACAGCACTGACTGCAGCTGAACACACTGCACTACCATCTTACACACAACCTCGAGAGTCCGAGGCACGAGCCACAGCTGTGCTTTAGCTTCGTACACTGATAAAAGCTGACAATGAGCACAAACTGCCTCCCTTTCCCTGCCCAAAGGGACCCTCTCTTCAACAACCTTTCTCCCACTCTGACCTTACGACTGTTTCCTGACTCTCTCCGGGCCTGTTCCATTTGCTTACCTTTCATGAGAACAGAGGTCCTAAACCACCCTTGAGAACAGCCTCTTGTCGATAGCCGCTATGTTCCTTCTCTGCGCACACACCTCTTCATCATCTGCAAAGTAAAACAGGACTGATACACAATAATGGGGACATGGAGCACAGATTACCTTTACCACAACTTCTCCCCCTGAGTCCTCCCACATAGTTCACTTTCCCTCATCACCACCTACAAATACAACACCTAAAAAACTCTCTACACAATGATAATTCATAATGCATGCACTAGTAAACCTTAACATGGCTAGGTCTTAAATGAGACAAGACCCCTGCAAAAGCTCCCCCAAAATCACACCTCAAATAACCCACAAAGCTCCCAGGCCACAAAACCTGAGCCAACACAGAGAACTTTGCCTGATGAGAGCTGAACCTCAAATGAGCTCACTGAGCAGAGGCCATGCCTCATATACCACAGACCCCACCCGCAACCCCTCCCTAAATGGGGTGTGGGGAGGGGCAAACCACCAGCAGGGATACAAGCACCCTGATGAGCCACAGCTGGGTTTTTGTCTTACTTGGATCTGGCTCTGTGGCTGCTCCTTGATTGCTCCCTATCTGCACCAAAGTTGCTGCCTGGCTGCTCGGAAAGTGTCCTGGCTTTTCCATATCTGCTCACTAGTTTTGCTCCATGAGCCCTCCGTGGCTTTAATTTTCTGTTTGTCTTTCTCTGGCTCAGATGGGTGAGACTCAGAGATTCAGACTTTGAGGCTGAGACTCAGGGACTGAGATTCAAGGGCTCAGACTAGCGCTGACAATCTGGGACTCCGACTCTATGCCTAAGACTACAGCCGAGACTGTGTTTGAAACTCCGTGGCTGAGACAGCGACTGAGACTCTGGGCCTGAGACTTTGGAACTGATACTCTCAGACTCAGACTTCAGGCCTAAGAATGTTTCTGAGACTCTTTGGCTAAGACTATGGAATTCAGACTTTGGGGATGAGACTCTGGCTACAACTCTGGGGTTCAGACTTTAGGGCTGAGACTGTGACTAAGACTCTGGGATTCAGATTTTGGGGCGGAGACCGCAGCTGAGACTCTGTAGCTCAGACTCTGTGGCTAAGACTCCAGGGCCCATACTCTGAGCTGAGACTGTGGCTAAGATTCTGCAGCTGAGACTCTAGGGCTAAGGCTCTGGGGTTCAGGCTATGGGGCTGAGACTGTGCCTGAAACTCTGTGGCTTATACTCTGGGTCTCAGACTTTGAATCTAAGACTGTGACCGAGACTCTGTAATTAAGACTCCGTGGCTGACATGGCGGCTGACACTCTGGGCCTCAGACTTCAGAGCTGATACTCTCAGACTCAGTCTGTAGCGGAGACAGTGGCTGAGACTCTGTGACTGAGAGTCTGTGTCTGAAAGAGTGCCTTAGACTCTGGGCCTCAAACTTAGGAGGTGATACTTTCAGGCTCAGACTCTGTGGCTGAGGCTGCTGCTGAGACTCTATGTCTACGACTCTGGGATTCAGATTCTGGGGCTGACACTTTAGCTGACACTCTGTGGCTCTGACTCTGGCTAAGACTCCAGGGCCCAAACTCTGAGCTGAAACTGTGGCTGATACTCTGCAGCTGAGACTCTGGGGCTGAGGCTCTAAGGCTCGGGCTCTGGGGTTCAGGCTTTGGGGCTGAGACTGAGGCTCAGACTCTGAGTCTCAGACTTCAAATCTCAGACTCTGTGGCCAGGACTATGTAATTTAGACTCCGTGGCTGACACAGTGGCCGAGGCTCTGGGCCTCAGACTTCAGAGCTGATACTCTCAAACTCAGATGCTGTAGCTGAGACTGTGGCTGAGACTCTGGATGAAACGGTGCCTTAGATTCTGGGCCCCAAACTATGGAGCTGATACTTTGAGACTCAGACTCTGTGGCTGAGGCTGCTGCTGAGACTCTATGTCTACGACTCTGGAATTCAGACTCTGGGGCTGACACTTCAGCTGACACTCTGTGGCTCAGACTCCCTGTCTAAGACTCCAGGGCCCATACTCTGAGCTGACACTCTGCGGCAGAGATGCTGGTGCAGAGACGCTGGGGCTGGGACTAAGGGGCTAAAACTCAGGGGCTGAGACTACGTGGATGAGATGGGGGCTGAGACTCTGGGCCTCAGACGCTGGAGCTGGTACTCTCAGACTCAGACCGTGGCTGAGACTCTGGGCCTCAGACGCTGGAGCTGGTACTCTCAGACTCAGACCGTGGCTGAGACTCTGGGCCTCAGACTTTTGAGCTGATACCTTCAAACTCGGTCTCGGTGGCTGAGATTTTTGCTGAGACTATAGCTAAGACTGTGGGGTTGATACTCTGGAGCTCAGGTTTTGGAGCTGATACTCTGGCTGAGACTCTCAGGCTCAGACTCTGTGGCAGATACTCTGGGGCTGAGACTTTCAGGCTCAGACTCTGTGGCAGACACTCCGGGACTGAGACTGTGGCCCTCAAAATCTGGGCCTGAGACTCTGGGGCTGAAACTCTCAGACTCTCACTATGTGGCTGAAACTGCTGCTGAAATTCTATGGCTAAGGCATTGCAGTTCAGACTTAGGGACTGATATGTGCCTGAGACTCTGTGGCTCAGACTCTGCACCTCACACTTCGAATCATAAACACCATGATCAAGAACGTAACTTAGACTCTGGGGTTGAGACTCTGCGGCTGAGACTCTTTCACAGACACTGGCGTTTATACTTTCTCGCTGAGACTCAGGGGCAAGGACTCTTGGGCTTAGACTCAGCTTGCTGAGACTCTCCAATCATAGACTACAATCTCCACTCAGAAACTAAAATCCCCACTCATGCAAGAAGTTCTCTGCTGAAACAGTAAGCTATGCAGGCATGCAATTAGCTCTACACTGAGACATAAAGTTCTCCACTCCGACACTAATATCTTCAACCCTAACCCTAACACTGTCTAAGCCTAACCCTAACTGCTCCCCCACCCTAACTGCCCCCCCCAAAACAACCCTAACCCTAACCCCTAAACCTAACTACTTACTGCCCCCCCAACCCTAACCACCCCCCCCCATACTGCCCCCAATCCTAACCCTAACTGGCCCCCCACCCTCACTGCGCCCCCAAACCTGCCTCCCCACCCTTACTGCCCCCCAACCCTAACTGCCCCCCCAACCCTAACCCTAACCGCAACTGCCCCCCAACCATAAGTACCCCCTGAACCCTAACTAGGGGTTAATCTAGTCTGTGATTGGGGAATATAACCTGAGTGGAGATTTTAGTCAGCAAGTGGAGTATTTAGTCTGTGACTGGAGAATTTAGTCTGTTTCTGGGGAATTTAATCTGTGACTGGAGAATCTAGTCTGTAATCCTAGAATTTAGTCTGTGATTGGAGAATATAGTTTGTGACTGCAGAAATTAGAATTTGACAGCAGAGTTTATTTTGTGACAGGAGAATTTAGTCTGTGATAGGAGAATAAATTATGCGCCTTGAGAATTTAGTCTGTACCAGGAGAATTTATTGTGTGAAAAGATTGTTTAGTCTGTGATGGTGGAGCTCATTCTGTGCCTGGAGAATTTAGTCTGTGCCTGGAGAATTTAGTCTGTGAGTGGAGAATTTAGTCTGTGACTGGTGAATTTAGACTGTGACTGAAGAATTCAGACTGACTGGAGAATTTACTCTGTGACTGGAGAATTTAGTCTGTCACTGGATATTTTAGACTGCAGCTGGAGAATTTATTCTCTGACTGATGAATTTAGTCTGTGACTGGAGAATCTAGTCAGTGATCCTAGAATTTAGTCTGTGATTGGGCAATATATTCTGTGACTGGGGAATTTAGTCTGTGATCGCAGAATAAATAATGTGCCTGGAGAATTTTGTCTGTGACTAGGTAATTCAGTCTCTGATACAAGAATTTCATCTGTGACAGGAGAATTTCGTCTGCGACAGGACAATTTCGTCTGTGACAGGAGAATTTCGTCTGGACGTAGAGAAATTATTGTGGGATTAGAGTATTTAGCCTGTGATGGTGGAAATCCTTCCGTGACTAGAGATTATAATCTGTGACTGGAGAATTATATCTGTGACTGGAGAATTTAGTCTGTACCTAGAGAATTTATTGTGTGATTAGAGTATTTAGTCTGTGATGGTGGAACTCATTCTGTGACTGAAGAGTTTAGTCTGTGACTGGAGAATTTAGTCTGTACGTAGAGAAATTATTGTGGGATTAGAGTATTTAGCCTGTGACGGTGGAAATCATTCCGTGACTAGAGATTATAATCTGTGACTGGTGTATTTAATCTATGACTGGTTTATTTAAACTGTGATTGGAGAACTTGGGCTGAGAGTGGAGATGATGATGATGATGATTTTAGTCTCTCCGCCTGGAGATGATGATGATGATGATTTTAGTCTCTCCGCCTGGAGATGATGATGATGATGATTTTAGTCTCTCCGCCTGGAGATGATGATGATGATGATTTTAGTCTCTCCGCCTGGAGATGATGATGATGATGATTTTAGTCTCTCCGCCTGGAGATGATGATGATGATGATTTTAGTCTCTCCGCCTGGAGATGATGATGATGATGATTTTAGTCTCTCCGCCTGGAGATGATGATGATGATGATTTTAGTCTCTCCGCCTGGAGATGATGATGATGATGATTTTAGTCTCTCCGCCTGGAGATGATGATGATGATGATTTTAGTCTCTCCGCCTGGAGATGATTTTAGTCTGTGATGGTGAAACTCATTCTGTGACTGAAGAGTTTAGTCTGTGACTGCAAAATTTTGTCTGTGACTGGAGAATTTAGTCTGTGCCTGGAAAATTTTGATTGTGCCTGGTGAATTTTGACTATGACAGGTGAATTTTGACAGTGGAGAATTAAGACTGTGACTGGAGAATTTAAACTGTGAGTGGAGAATTTACTCTGTGACTGGAGAATATAGTCTGTAACTGGGGAATTCAGTCTGTAACGGGGGAATTTAGCCTGTACCTGGAAAATGTAGCCTGTGACAGGAGAATTTAGTCAGTGCCTGCAGAATTTAGTCTATGACTGGAAAAGTTAGTCTCTGATCTGAGAATATAGTCTATGACGGGATAGAATAATCTGTGTCTTAAGAATTCTGCCCGTGAGTTGGAGAATATAGTCTGTGGCTGGAGAATTTAGTCTGTGACTGGAGAATATAGTGTCTTATCTGTGAATTTCTTCTATGACTAGAGAATTTAGTCTGTGACTGGAGAATTTAGTATCTCAAAGGAGAATCTATTATGAGACAGGAGAAAATTGTCTGTGATTAGAGAATTTATTCTGTGACTAGAGATTTCTTCTGTGTCAGAATTAAGACTAATTGCACCGCCACACTTACTACCCCCAACCATTACTGTCCCCAACCTAAATACCAACTAAACCATACACAAAGGCTAACCTCAAACCATAATACTAACCCCCTACCCCTGACTCCAAAGCCAAACCCTAACCCCTAACCCATACCCTCACACTAACCATTAACGCTATCCACTCTTACCCCTAACACTAACCAAATCCTTGACCCCAGACAACTGACACCTAATGCCCAAACACAACCCCAAACCTAACCCCTAATTCTAACCATAACACTAAAACTAACCCCAAATCCTAATCATAAATCCAATCCCAATCCAATCCCAATCCTAATCCTAATCCCAAACTTAATCCTAATCCAAATCTTCAACCTAAACCCAACCCAATCCTAATCACAGCACTAATCGTCCGTGAGAACAGAGGCCAATAATTCGTGCAGTACAGAATCGACCTCAGGACGTATAGGAGCAGGCACCACAGGTGTATTCAAATAGGTGTGAGAAGAGAAAGCAAGGAGCAACTGCAATGTAGGTGGCACTGTTGCAAAGCTTACTGTTTGCAGAAGAGGTGCAACAGCACCTTTCACTCCTGCCTCTTCGTCTGTAAGAGCAGAGGGCAATCATTTGTGCGCTACATACTCGGCTTCAGGAGGGCTGGGAGAGGACACCACAGCTGGATTTAAATGTCTGTGTGAAGAGAAAGCAAGGAGCGAGTGCAATGTAGGTGGCGCTGTTGCAAAGCTTGCTGTTTGCAGAAGAGGTCCAGCAGCACATTTCAGTACTGGCTCTTCGCCTGAGGGAGCACAGGTCAATAATTCGTGTGCTACACACTTGGCTTCAGGACGGCTGGGAGCAAGCACTACAGGTGTATTCAAATGTCTGTGAGAAGAGAAAGCAAGGAGCGCGTGCAATGTAGGTGGCGCTGTTGCAAAGATTACTGTTTGCAGAAGAGGTCCAGCAGCACTTCTCAGTCTTCCCTCTTCGTCTGTGGGAGCAGAGGCCAATCAGACGTGCGCTACAGAATCGGCTTCAGGACGGCTGGGAGCAGGCACCACAGCTGTATTGAAATGTCTGTGGGAAGAGAAAGCAAGGAGCGACTGCAATGTAGATGGCGCTCTTGCAAAGCTCACTCTTTGCAGGAGAGGTCCAGCAGCACTTCTGTCCTGCCTCTTCGTCTGTGAGAGCAGAGGCAAAACATTCGTGCGCTACAGAATCAGAATAAGGACGGGTGGGAGCGGTCACCACAGTTGGATTCAAAAATCGCTCAGAACGGAAAGCAGCGAGAAACTGCAATGTACGTGGCGCTCTTACATAGCCTACTGTTTGCAGAAGACGTAAAGCAACACTTTTCAGTCCTGGCTCTTCGTCTGTGGGAGCAGAGGTCAATCATTCCTGCGCTACAGAATCGGCTTCAGGATGGCTGGAAGCGGGCACCACAGGTGGATTCAAATTGCTGTGAGAAGAGAAAGGAGGGAGAGAGTGCAATGTAGGTGGTGCTGTTGCAAAGCTTAGTGTTCGCAGAAGAGGTCCAGCAGCACCTTTCAGTCCTGGCTCTTCGTCTGTTGGTGCAGAGGCCAATCATTCGTGCGCTACAGAATCAGCTTCAGGACTGGTGGGAACAGGCACCACAGGTGGATTCAAATGGCTGCGAGAAGAGAAAGCAAGGAGCGAGTGCAATGTAGGTGGCACTGTTGCAAAGCTTACTGTTTGCAGAAGAGGTCCAGCAGAACCTTTCAGTGCTGGCTCTTTGTCTGTGGGAGAAGAGGCCAATCATTAGTGCGCTACAGAATCGGCTTCAAGACGGCTGGGAGAGGGCACCACAGGTGGATGCAAATGGCTGTCAGAAGAGAAAGCAAGGAGAAACTGCAATGAGGGTGGCTCTGTTGCAAAGCTTACTGTTTGCAGAACATGTCCAGCAGCACATTTCAGTCCTGGCTCTTTGCCTGAGGGAGCACAGATCAATAATTCGTGTGCTACATACTCGGCTTCAGGAGGGCTGGGAGCGGGCACTACAGGCGGATTCAAATGGCTGTGAGAAGAGAAAGCAAGGAGTGAGTGCAATGTAGGTGGCGCTGTTGCAAAGCTTACTGTTTGCAGAAGAGGTCCAGCAGCACCTTTCATTCCTGGCTCATCGTCTGTGGGAGCACAGGTTAGTAATTCTTGCGCTACATACTTTGCTTCAGGATGGCTGGGAGCAGGCTCCACAGGTGGATTCAAATGTCAGTGGGAAGAGAAAGCAAAGAGCTAGTGCAATGTAGGTGGCGCTGTTGCAAAGCTTACTGTTTGCAGAAGAGGTCCAGCAGCACCTTTCAGTCCTGGCTCTTCGTCTGTGGAAGCAGAGGTCAATAATTCTTGCGCTACATACTCGGCTTCAGGAGGGCTGGGAGCGGGCACCACAGGTGTATTCAAATGGCTGTGGGAAGAGAAAGCAAGGAGTGACTGCTATGTAGGTGGCGCTGTTGCAAAGCTTACTGTTTGCAGAAGAGGTCCAGCAGCACCTTTCAGTCCTGGCTCTTCGTCTGTGGAAGCAGAGGTCAATAATTCTTGCGCTACATACTCGGCTTCAGGACGGCTGGGAGCGGGCACCACAGGTGTATTCAAATGGCTGTGAGAAGAGAAAGCAAGGAGTGACTGCTATGTAGGTGGCGCTGTTGCAAAGCTTACTGTTTGCAGAAGAGGTCCAGCAGCGCCTTTCAGTCCTGGCTCTTCGTCTCTGGAAGCAGAGGTCAATAATTTGTGCACTACATACTCAGCCTCTGAATGGCTGGGAGCAGGCACCACAGGTGTATTCAAATTCCTGTGAGAAGAGAAAGCAAGGAGCGAGTGTAATGTAGGTGGCGCTATTGCAAAGTTTACCGTTTGCAGAAGAGGTCCAGCAGCACCTTTCAGTCCTGGCATATTGTCTGTGGGAGCAGAGGCCAATCATTCGCATGCTACATACTCGGCTTCAGGACGGCTGGGAGCGGGCACCACAGGTGTATTCATATGGCTGTGAGAAGAGAAAGCAAGGAGCGAGTGCAATGTAGGTGGCGCTATTGAAAAGCTTACTGTTTGCAGAAGAGGCCCAGCAGCACCTTACAGTCCTGGCATATTGTCTGCGGGAATAGAGGTCCATCATTCCTGTTCTACATACTCGGCTTCATAACGGCTGGGAGCGGGCACCACAGGTGGATTCAAATGTCTGTGGAAAGAGAAAAAAAGGAGCGACTGCAATGTAGTTGGCGCTGTTGCAAAGCTTACTGTTTGCAGAAGAGGTCCAGCAACCCCTTTCAGTCCTGGCTCTTCATCTGTGGGAGCAGAGGTCAATAATTCGTGCGCTACATACTCAGCCTCTGAATGGCAGGGAGCGGGCACCACAGCTGTATTCAAATGCCTGTCAGAAGAGAAAGCAAGGAGCTAGTGCAATGTAGGTGGCGCTGTTGCAAAGCTTACTGTTTGCAAAAGAGGCCCAGCAGCACCTTTCAGTCCTGGCATATTGTCTGCAGGAGCAGAGGCCAATCATTCCTGTTCTACATACTCGGCTTCAGGTGGGCTGTGATAGGGCACCACAGGTGGATTCAAATGTCTGTGGGAAGAGAAAGCAAGGAGTGAGTGCAATGTAGGTGGCGCTGTTGCAAAGCTTACTGTTTGCAGAAGAGGTCCAGCAGCACCTTTCATTCCTGGCTCATCGTCTGTGGGAGCACAGGTTAGTAATTCTTGCGCTACATACTTTGCTTCAGGATGGCTGGGAGCAGGCTCCACAGGTGGATTCAAATGTCAGTGGGAAGAGAAAGCAAAGAGCTAGTGCAATGTAGGTGGCGCTGTTGCAAAGCTTACTGTTTGCAGAAGAGGTCCAGCAGCACCTTTCAGTCCTGGCTCTTCGTCTGTGGGAGCAGAGGTCAGTAATTCGTGCGCTACATGCACAGCCTCTGAATGGCATTGAGCGGGCACCGCAGGTGGATTCATATCGCTGTGAGAAGAGAAAGCAAGGAGCGAGTGCAATGTAGGTGGCACTGTCGCAAAGCTTACTGTTTGCAAAAGAGGCCCAGCAGCACCTTTCAGTCCTGGCATATTGTCTGTGGGAGCAGAGGCCAATCATTCCTGCGCTACAGAATCGGCTTCAGGACGGCTGGGAGAGGGCACCACAGGTGGATTCAAATGGCTGTGAGAAGAGAAAGCAAGGAGCGAGTGCAATGTAGGTGGCGCTGTTGCAAAGCTTACTGTTTGCAGAAGAGGTCCAGCAGCACCTTTCAGTCCTGGCTCTTCGTCTGTGGAAGCAGAGGTCAATAATTCTTGCGCTACATACTCGGCTTCAGGAGGGCTGGGAGCGGGCACCACAGGTGGATTCAAATGGCTGTGGGAAGAGAAAGCAAGGAGTGACTGCAATGTAGGTGGCGCTGTTGCAAAGCTTACTGTTTGCAGAAGAGGTCCAGCAGCACCTTTCAGTCCTGGCTCTTCATCTGTGGGAGCAGAGGTCAATAATTCGTGCGCTACATACTCAGCCTCTGAATGGCAGGGAGCGGGCACCACAGCTGTATTCAAATGCCTGTCAGAAGAGAAAGCAAGGAGCGAGTGCAATGTAGGTGGCACTGTTGCAAAGCTTACTGTTTGCAAAAGAGGCCCAGCAGCACCTTTCAGTCCTGGCATATTGTCTGCAGGAGCAGAGGCCAATCATTCCTGTTCTACATACTCGGCTTCAGGTGGGCTGTGATAGGGCACCACAGGTGGATTCAAATGGCTGTGGAAAGAGAAAAAAAGGAGCTAGTGCAATGTAGGTGGCGCTGTTGCAAAGCTTACTGTTTGCAGAAGAGGTCCAGCAGCACCTTTCAGTCCTGGCATATTGTCTGCAGAAGCAGAGGCCAATCATTCCTGTTCTAAATGCTCGGCTTCAGGACGGCTGGGAGCGGGCACCACAGGTGTATTCAAATGGCTGTGGGAAGAGAAAGCAAGGAGTGAGTGCAATGTAGGTGGCGCTGTTGCAAAGCTTACTGTTTGCAGAAGAGGTCCAGCAGCACCTTTCATTCCTGGCTCATCGTCTGTGGGAGCACAGGTTAGTAATTCTTGCGCTACATACTTTGCTTCAGGATGGCTGGGAGCAGGCTCCACAGGTGGATTCAAATGTCAGTGGGAAGAGAAAGCAAGGAGCGAGTGCAATGTAGGTGGCGCTGTTGCAAAGCTTACTGTTTGCAGAAGAGGTCCAGCAGCACCTTTCAGTCCTGGCTCTTCGTCTGTGGGAGCAGAGGTCAGTAATTCTTGCGCTACATGCACAGCCTCTGAATGGCATTGAGCGGGCACCGCAGGTGGATTCATATCGCTGTGAGAAGAGAAAGCAAGGAGCGAGTGCAATGTAGGTGGCGCTGTTGCAAAGCTTACTGTTTGCAGAAGAGGTCCAGCAGCACCTTTCAGTCCTGGCTCTTCGTCTGTGGGAGCAGAGGTCAATAATTCGTGCGCTACATACTCGGCTTCAGGATGGCTGGGAGCGGGCACCACAGCTGTATTCAAATTCCTGTGAGAAGAGAAAGCAAGGAGCGAGTGCAATGTAGGTGGCGCTGTTGCAAAGCTTACTGTTTGCAGAAGAGGTCCAGCAGCACCTTTCAGTCCTGGCTCTTCGTCTGTGGAAGCAGAGGTCAATAATTCTTGCGCTACATACTCGGCTTCAGGAGGGCTGGGAGCGGGCACCACAGGTGTATTCAAATGGCTGTGGGAAGAGAAAGCAAGGAGTGACTGCAATGTAGGTGGCGCTGTTGCAAAGCTTACTGTTTGCAGAAGAGGTCCAGCAGCACCTTTCAGTCCTGGCTCTTCGTCTCTGGAAGCAGAGGTCAATAATTCTTGTGTTACATACTCGGCTTCAGGACGGCTGGGAGCGGGCACCACAGGTGTATTCAAATGGCTGTGGGAAGAGAAAGCAAGGAGTGACTGCAATGTAGGTGGCGCTGTTGCAAAGCTTACTGTTTGCAGAACAGGTCCAGCAGCACCTTTCAGTCCTGGCTCTTCGTCTGTGGGAGCAGAGGCCAATCATTCGCATGCTACATACTCGGCTTCAGGACGGCTGGGAGCGGGCACCACAGGTGGATTCAAACGGCTATGAGAAGAGAAAGGAAGGAGCGAGTGCAATGTAGGTGGCACTTTTGCAAAGCTTACTGTTTGCAGAAGAGGTCCAGCAGCACCTTTCAGTCCTGGCTCTTCATCTGTGGGAGCAGAGGTCAATAATTCCTCCCAATTTACCACTGTGGCTGAGACAGTCCCTGAGACTCTGGGCCTGAGACTTTGGAACTGATACTCTCAGACTCAGACTCTGTGCCTAAAAATGTTGCCGAGACTCTTTGGCTGAGACTGTGGAATTCAGACTGTTGGCCTCAAACGCAGGAGCTGGTACTTTCAGACTCTAAAAGTGACAGAGCCTGTTTCTGAGACTCTAGGTCTGAGACTCTGGGATTCCGAAAATCTGTGGCAGAGACCGTGCCTGAGGCAGTGGCTGAGACTCTGGGCCTCAGACGGTGGAGCTGATACTTTCAAGCTCGGTCTCGGTGGCTGAGACTGTTGCTGAGACTATACCTAAGACTGTGGGGTAGATACTCTGGAGCTCAGGTTTTGGAGCTGATACTCTGGCTGATACTCTCAGGCTCAGACTCTGTGGCAGACACTCCGGGACTGAGACTGTGGCCCTCAAAATCTGGGCCTGAGACTATGGGGCTGAAACTCTCAGACTCTCACTATGTGGCTGAAACTGCTGCTGAAATTCTATGGCTAAGGCATTGCAGTTCAGACTTAGGGACTGATATGTGCCTGAGACTCTGTGGCTCAGACTCTGCACCTCACACTTTGAATCATAAACACCATGATCAAGAACGTAACTTAGACTCTGGGGTTGAGACTCTGCGGCTGAGACTCTTTCGCAGACACTGGCGTTTATACTTTCTTGCTGAGACTCAGGGGCAAGGACTCTCGGGCTGAGACTCAGCTTGCTGAGACTCTCCACTCATAGACTACAATCTCCACTCAGAAAATAAACTCCCCACTCAGGCAAGAAGTTCTCTGCTGAAACAATAAGCTATGCAGGCATGCAATTAGCTCTACACTGAGACGCTAAGTTCTCCACTCCGACACTAATATCTCCAACCCTAACCCTAACACTGTCTAAGCCTAACCCTAACTGCTCCCCCACCCTAACTGCCCCCGAAACCAACCCTAACCCTAACCCCTAAACCTAACCACTTACTGCCCCCCCACCCATACTGCCCCCAATCCTAACCCTAACTGGCCCCCCACCCTTACTGCCTCCCCAACCCTAACTGCCCCCCCAACCGCCTCCCAAACATAACTTTCCCCTGAACCCTAACTAGGGGTTAATCTAGTCTGCGACTGCAGAATCTAGTCTGCGACTGCAGAATCTAGCCTGTAATCCTAGAATTTAGTCCGTGATTGGAGAATATAGTTTGTGACTGCAGAAATTAGAATTTGACAGCAGTTTAGTCAGTGACAGGAGAATTTAGTCTGTGATCGGGGAATAGATTATGTGCCTTGAAAATTTAGTCTGTACCAGGAGAATTTATTGTATGAAAAGATTATTTAGTCTGTGATGGTGGAGCTCATTCTGTGACTGAATCTAGTCAGTGATCCTAGAATTTAGTCTGTGATTGGACAATATATTCTGTGCCTGGGGAATTCAGTCTGTGATCACAAAAAAAATAATGTGCCTGGGGAATTTCGTCTGTGCCTGGGGAATTTCGTCTGTGCCTGGGGAATTTACTTTGAGACTGGAGAAATTTTTCTGTGATTAGAGAATTTATTCTGTGTCAGAATTAAGACTAACTGCACCCCCACTCTTACTACCCCCAACCCTTACTGCCCCAAACCTAAATACCAACTAAACCTTATCCAAACGCTACCCTCTAACCATAACCTTAACCCCCTACCCCTAACCCCTAACCTGTACCCTCACCCTAACACCTAACGCTATCCTCTCTTACCCCTAACCCTAACCTAATCCTTGACCCCTGCCAACTGACCCCTAACCCTAATCCCCAAGCAGAAACCCAACCCTAACCCTAATTCTAACCCTAACCCTCCCAATCCCAAATCCCAATCCTAATCCCAATCCTAATCCCAATCCTAATCCCATTCTCTATCCCAATATCAATCCCAATCCTAATCCTAATCCCTGCAAGGGATTAAAGTAAGGAGGTAGTAAGCGTGGGAGGTAGTAAGCGTGGGGTGCAGTTAGTCTTAATTCTGACTCAGAAGAAATCTCCAGTCACTGACTAAATTCTCCAGTCACAGACTAAATTCTCCAATCACAAACTGAATTCTTGGATCACAGACTAGATACTATAGTCACAGACAAAATCCTCAAGTCTCAGACTAAATTCTCCAAAGAGTGAGTTCTTCCATCACAGAATAAATTTCCAGATCACAAAATATATATAATCGGATCACAGTCTAAATTCATCAAGTCACAGACGAAATTCTCCAGTCACATACAGAATTCTCTACTCACAGAATAAATTACACAGACAGACTAAATTCTAACATCACACACTAAATTCTCCAGTCACAGAATGAGTTCTACTAACACAGAAAAAATCCTAGGATCCCACAGTAAATTCTCCAAGCACAGATTAAATTCTCTTGTCACATACCAAATTCTCCAGACACAGACTAAATTATCCACACACAGAATGAGTTCTACATCACAGATTAAATTCTCTAATGACACAATAAATTCTCCAGGAACAAAGTTACCCAGGCACAGACTACATTCTCCAGGCACGGACTAAATTCACCAGAGCACAGACTAAATTCTCCTCTCACAGATTAAATACCCCTGTCACAGCATATAATCTCCAGGCAGAGTCAAAATTGTCCAGGCACAGACTAGATTCTCCAGGCACAGAATGAGTTCAACCATCACAGAAAAAATTCTTGGATGACAGAATAAATAATCGGACCAGAGATTAAATTCTCCAGTCACAGACTAGTTTCTCCAGTCACAGACAAATTTCTACGGTCACTGACTAAATTCTCCAGTCACAAATTAATTCCACAGGCACAGACTAAATTATCGACTAACGGAATAAGTTCTACCATCACATCCAGATTCCCCAGGCACAGGCCAGGCTAGATTCCCCAGGCACAGGCCAGGCTAGATTCCCCAGGCACAGGCCAGGCTAGATTCCCCAGGCACAGGCCAGGCTAGATTCCCCAGGCACAGGCCAGGCTAGATTCCCCAGGCACAGGCCAAAATCTCTATTCAGAGAATAAATTCTCCAGGCACAGACTACGTTCTCCAGTCACGGAGTAAACTCTCCTGTCACAGATTAATTTCTCGAACCACACATTATATTCTTCAGTCACAAACTAAATTCTCCATTCACAGACTAAATTCCCCAGTCACAGAATAAATTCTCCTGTCACAGATTAAATTTTTCTGTCACAGATTAAATTCTCCAGGGACAGATTAAATTCCGAAGTCACAGAATGAGTTCTACCATCACAGAATAAATTCTCGAACCACAGATTAAATAATTGGATCACAGAATAAAAGCAGCAAGTCACAGAGTAAATTCTCCAGTTACGTACCAAATTCCACACTCACAGAACAAATTCTAGTCACAGAGCAAATTCTTCTGTCACACACTAAATTCTGCGATCACAGACTCTATTCTCCTATCACAGATTAAATTCTGTACTCACATAACCGAGATCTTCACTCAAGGAACAAATTACACAATCACAGACTAAATTCTCCACTCGCACACTAAATTCTCCACTCGCAAAATGAGTTCTAACATCACAGAAAATATTCTTGGATCACAGCGTTAATTCCCCAGGCACAGACCAAATTCCCCAATCAGAGATCAAACCCTCCAGGCACGGCCCAAACCCTCCAGGCACAGACTGAGTTCTACCATCATAAAATATATTCTCAGACCACAGATTAAATAATTGGATCACACACTAAATTCAGCAAGTCACGGAGTAAATTCTCCAGTCATGTGCCAAATTCTACACTCACAGAAGAAATTCTGGTCAGACTAAAATCTCCAGGCACAGACTGAATTCTGCGATCACAGACTATATTCTCCTATCACAGATTAAATTCTGTACTCACATACTGAGATCTTCACTCACAGAACAAATTATACACTCACAGACTAAATTCTCCACTCACACACTAAATTCTCTACTCGCAAAATGAGTTCCACCATTACAGACTAAATTCTCCAGGCAGAGTAGATTCTCCAGACACAGACTAGATTCCCCGGGCACAAACTAAAATATCCCCTTAGATTCTAAGTTCTCCTGTCACAGAGTGGATTCCCCAGTCACAGAGTGGATTCCCCAGTCACAGAGTGGATTCCCCAGTCACAGAGTGGATTCCCCAGTCACAGAGTGGATTCCCCAGTCACTTAATGACTTCTACCATCTTAGAATAATTTCGGCAAACACATGAAAATCCTAAGAACAGATTAAATTCTTAAATCATGGAGTAAATTCCCCAGTTACAGACTATATTTCTAAAGTCACAGCATAAATTCCCCTCTGACAGACATATTCCCCAGCCACGGACCACTTTCCCCAGGCACGGACCAAAATCTCTAATCACAGATTAAATTCACCAGACACAGACTACGTTCTCCTGTCACACATTCATTCAGTTCTCCTGTCACGCATTCATTCAGTTCTCCTGTCCCGCATTCATTCAGTTCTCCTGTCACGCATTCATTCAGTTCTCCTGTCACGCATTCATTCAGTTCTCCTGTCACGCATTCATTCAGTTCTCCTGTCACGCATTCATTCAGTTCTCCTGTCACGCATTCATTCAGTTCTTCTGTCACAGAATGAGTTCTACCATCATAGAATTCTTGGACAGCAGATTAAATAATTGGATCACACACTAAATTCAGCAAGTCACAGACTAAAATCTCCAGTCACGTACCAAATTCTACACTCACGGAACAAATTCAAGTCACAAACTAAATTCTCCTGTCACACAGTAAATTCTGCAATCACAGACTATATTCTCCTATCACAGATTAAATCCTGTAATCACATACCGAGATCTCCTCTCACAGAACAAATTATACAGTCACAGACAAAATTCTCCCCTCACACACTAAATTCTCCAGTCACAAAATGAGTTCTACCATCACAGAAAATATTCTCCGATCAAAGAGTTGGTTCCCCAGGCACAGGCTACGTTCCCCAGGCACAGGCTACGTTCCCCAGGCACAGGCTACGTTCCCCAGGCACAGGCTACGTTCTCTCATCACAAAATAAATCCATGGATCACACAGTTAATTCTGAAGCTACAGACCAAATTCCCCCTGCACAGACCAAATTCCCCCGGCACAGACCAAATTCTCTAATCAGAGATTAAATTCTGCCGACACAGACTACGTTCTCCAGTCACAGAGTAAACTCTCCTGTCACAGATTAATTTCTCCAACCACACATTAAATTCTCCTGTCGCAAACTATATTCTCCAGTCAAAGAATAAATACTCCAGTCACAGAATAAATTCTCTAGTCACTGAAAGACTTCTGCCATCTTAGACTAAATTCGCCAAACACATGAAAATTTCTAAGCACGGACTAACTTCCCCTCCGACGGACTAACTTCCCCTCCGACGGACTGACTTCCCCTCCGACGGACTGACTTCCCCTCCGACGGACTGACTTCCCCTCCGACGGACTGACTTCCCCTCCGACAGACTAACTAACTTCCCCAGATCACAGACTAAATAATTGGGTCACAGACTAAATAATTGGGTCACACAGTAAATTCAGCAAGTCACAGATTAAATTCTCCAGGCACATACCAAATTCTAAACTCACAGAACAAATTCTAGTCACAGACTAAATTCCCCAGGCACAGCCTAAATTCTGCAATCATAGACTATATTCTCCTATCAGAGATTAAATTCTGTACTCACATACCCAGATCTTCACTCACAGAACAAATCATACAGTCAAAGACTAAATTCTCCCCTCGCACACTAAATTCTCCAGTCACAAAATGAGTTCTACCATCACAGGCTAAACAACTCTCCAGGCACAGGCTAAACAACTCTCCAGGCACAGGCTAAACAACTCTCCAGGCACAGGCTAAACAACTCTCCAGGCACAGGCTAAACAACTCTCCAGGCACAGGCTAAACAACTCTCCAGGCACAGACTAGACTAGACTAGACTGAAAACCTCCAGGCACAGACTAGGCGAGACTAAAAACCTCCAGGCACAGACTAGATGAGACTGAAAAACTGCAGGCACAGATTAGACTAGATTAGACTAAAAACCTCCAGGCACAGAATAGACATGTCTAAAAACCTCCAGGCACAGTCTAGGAGATACTTAAAAACTCCAGGCACAGACTGGACGAGACTAAAAATCTCCTGGAACAGACTAGATGAGAATAAAAGCCTCCAGGCACAGACTAGGCGAGACTAAAAGTCTCCAGGCACAGACTAGGTGAGACTAAAAATCACCAGTCACAGACAAGTCAAAAGTAAATACCTCCAGACAGAGACTAGATGAGACTAAACATCTCCAGGCACAGCCTAGAAGAGACTAAAAACCTCCAGGCACAGACTAGATGAGACTAAAAACCTCCAGGCACAGACTAGACTAGAGTAGGCTAGAAACCTCCAGGCACAGACTAGATGAGACTAAAATCCTCCAGGCACAGACTAGAAGAGAGTTAAAACCTCCAGGCACAGACTAGGCAAGACTAAAAGTCTCCAGGCACAGACTAGGTGAGACTAAAAATCACCAGGCACAGACAAGTCAAAAGTAAATACCTCCAGACAGAGACTAGATGAGACTAAACATCTCCAGGCACAGCCTAGAAGAGACTAAAAACCTCCAGGCACAGACTAGATGAGACTAAAAACCTCCAGGCACAGACTAGACTAGAGTAGGCTAGAAACCTCCAGGCACAGACTAGATGAGAATAAAAACCTCCAGGCACTGACTAGACTTGACTAAAAACATCCAGGCACAGACTAGACGAGACTAAAATCCTCCAGGCACAGGCTAGACGAGACTGAAAACCTCCAGGCACATAGTAGTCGAGTCTGAAAACATCCAGGAACAGACAAGACAAGAGGAAACACCTCCAGGCACAGACTAGACTAGACTAGACTGAAAACCTCCAAGCACAGACTAGACGAGAATAAAAACCTCCAGGCACTGACTAGACTTGACTAAAAACATCCAGGCACAGACTAGACGAGACTAAAATCCTCCAGGCACAGGCTAGACGAGACTGAAAACCTCCAGGCACATAGTAGTCGAGTCTGAAAACATCCAGGAACAGACAAGACGAGAGGAAACACCTCCAGGCACAGACTAGACGAGATTAAAAATCTCCTGGGACAGACAAGACCAGAGGAAACACCTCAAGGCACAGACTAGACTAGACTAGACTAAAAACATCTAGGCACAGACTAGGAAAGAGTTGACACCTCCAGGCACAGACTAGACGAGATTAAAAAACTCCAGGCACAGACTAGATGAGACTAAAAACCTCCAGGTACAGACTAGACTAGAGTAGGCTAGAAACCTCCAGGCACAGACTAGATGAGACTAAACACCTCCAGGCACAGACTAGACGAGACTAAAAACATCCAGGCACAGACTAGGCAAGACTAAAAACCACCAAGCACAGAATAGACTAGACTTAAAAAATCCAGGAACAGACTAGACTAGACTAGACTAGACTAGAGTAAAAACCTCCAGGAACAGGCTAGAGCATTCTTAAAACATCCAGGCACAGACTATGCGAGAGTAAAATCCTCCAGGCAAAGACTAGACGTGACTAAAATCCCCCCGGCACAGACGAGATGAGACTAAAAGCCTCCAGGCACAGACTACATGAGACTAAATATCTCCAGGCACAGTCTAGAAGAGACTAAAAGCCTCGAGGCACAGACTAGATGAGACTAAAAATCTCTAGGCACAGTCTGGAAGAGACTAAAAACCTCCAGGCATGGACTAGACGAGACTAAAAACATCATGGCACAGACTAGACAAGACTAAAAAATCTCCAGGCACAGACTAGAAGAGACTGAAAACCTCCAGGCACAGACTAGATGAGACTAAAAACCACCAGGCACAGACTAGATGAGACAAAAAACCTCCATGCACAGACTAGATGAGACTAAAAAACTGCAGGCACACATTAGACTAGATTAGACTAAAAACCTCCAGGCACAGAATAGACATGACTAAAAAACTCCAGCCACAGTCTAGGAGATACTTAAAAACTCCAGGCAGAGACTGGACGGGACTAAAAATCTTCTGGAACAGACTAGATGAGAATAAAAACCTCCAGGTACTGACTAGGTGAGACTAATATTCTCAAGGCACAGACTAGACGAGACTAAAAACATCCAGGCACAGACTAGGTGAGACTGAAAACCTCCAGGTACAGCCTAGACGAGACTAAATACCTCCAGGCACAGACTAGACTAGACTAGACTAGACTGAAAACTTCAAGGCACAGACTAGACGAGATTAAAAATCTCCAGGGACAGACAAGACGAGAGGAAACACCTCCAGGCACAGACTCGAATAGACTAGACTAAAAACATCTAGGCACAGACTAGGAAAGAGTTAACACCTCCAGGCACAGACTAGATGAGATTAAAAAACTCCAGGCACAGACTAGATGAGACTAAAAACCACCAGGTACAGACTAGACGAGACTGAACACCAGCAGGCACAGACTAGACAAGACTAAAATCCCCCAGGCACAGACTAGACGAGACTAAAAACCTCCAGGCACAGACTAGACGAGACTAAAAACCTCCAGGCACTGAATAGGTTAGTCTAAAAACATCCAGGCACAGACAAGATGAGACTAGAAACATCCATGCACATACTAGGCGAGACTAAAAACCTCTAGGCAAAGACTAGACGTGACTAAAAACCTCCAGGCACAGAGTAAACGAGCCTGAATATATCCAGGAACAGACAAGACAAGAGGAAACACCTCCAGGCACAGACTAGACTAGACTAGACTGAAAACCTCCAGGCACAGACTAGACCAGACTAAAAACCTCCAGGCACAGACTAGACTAGAGTAGGCTAGAAACCTCCAGGCACAGACTAGATGAGACTAAAAACCTCTAGGCACAGACTAGACGAGACTTAAAACCTCCAGGCACTGACTAGACGAGACTAAAAACCACCAGGCACAGACTAGATGAGACTGAAAAACTCCAGGCACAGATTAGACTAGCTTAGATTTAAAACCTCCAGGCACAGACTAGGCAAGACTAAAAACCACCAGGCGCAGACTAGATGAGACTGAAAAACTGCAGGCACAGATTAGGCTAGATTAGACTGAAAACCTCCAGGCACAGAATAGACATGTCTAAAAACCTCCAGGCAGACAAGGATATGCTTAAAAACTCCAGGCACAGACTGGACATGACTAAAAATCCCCTGGAACAGACTAGACGAGAGAAAAAACCTCCAGGCACAGAGAAGTCGCGACTAAATACCCCTAGACCGAGACTAGACTAGGCAAGAATTACAACCTCCAGGCACAGATTAGGGGAGACTAAAAACCTCCCGGCACACAGTAGACCAGACTAAAAACCTCCAGGCACACACAATACTAGACTAGACTGAAAATCTGCAGACACAGACTAGAATAGATTAGACTGAAAACCTAAAGGCACTGACTGGCCTAGACTTACAACGTCCGGGCACAGACTAGACTACACTAGACTGAAAACGTCCACGCACAGATTAAACAAGACTGAAAACATCCAGGCAAGGACTGGACTAGACTGCCATAAAAGCTCCAGGCACAGACAAGATGAGACTTAAAACCTCCAAGCACAGACTAGGCAAGACTAAAAACCACCAAGCACTGAACAGACTAGACTTAATACATCCAGGAACAGACTAGACTAGACTAGACTAGACTAGAGTAAAAACCTCCAGGCACAGACTAGGCGAGACTAAAAACCTACAGGCACAGACTAGAAGAGAGTTAAAACCTCCAGGCACAGACAAGTCGCGACTGAATACCTCCAGACCGAGACTAGACTAGGCAAGAATTACAACCTCCAGGCACAGATTAGTTGAGACTAAAAACCTCCCAGCACAGACTAGACTAGTCTAAAAACCTCTAGGCAAAGACTACACGAGACTAAAAACCTCCAGGCACAGAGTAAACGAGCCTGAATACCTCCAGGAACAGAGAAGACGAGAGGAAACACCTGCAGGCACGGACTGGACTAGACTAGACTGAAAACTTCCAGGCATAGACTAGACGAGATTAAAAATCTCCAGGCACAGACAAGACTAGTGGAAACACCTCCAGGCACAGACTAGACTAGACTAGACTAAAAACCTCCAGGCACAGACTAGGAAAGAGTTAACACCTGCAGGCACAGACTAGACAAGACTTAAAACCTCCAGGCACAGATTCGGCAAGACTAAAAACCTCTATGCAGAGACTGCACTAGACTAGACTGGAAACCTCTAGGTACAGACTAGACAAGACTGAAAACCTCCAGGCACAGACTAGATGAGACTAAATACCCCCAGGTACAAAATAGATGAGACAAAATATCTCCAGACACAGACTAGATGAGACTAAAAAACTGCAAGCACAGATTAGACTAGACTAGACTAAAAACCTCCAGGCACAGACTAGATATGTGTAAAAATCTCCAGGCTCAGACTAGGAGAGACTAAAACCTCCAGGCACAGACTTGGCCACTCACAGAAAAAATTACACAGTCACAGACTAAGTTCTCCCCTCATACACTAAATTCTCCTAACACACAATAAGTTCTACCATCACAGACTAAATTCCCCAGGCAGAGACTAAATTCCCCAGGCAGAGACTAAATTCCCCAGGCACAGACTGAATTCCCCAGGCACAGACTAAATTCCCCAAGCACAGACTAAATTCCCCAGGCACAGACTATATTATGCAGTCAGAGAAGGACTTTTACCATCATAGAATAAATTCTCGGACCACAGATTAAATTAATTGTATCACACACTAAATTCAGCAAGTCAGGCTAAATTCTCCAGACACGTATAAAATTCTACACTCACAGAACAATTTCTAGCCACAGACTAAATACTCCTGTCTCACACTAAATTCTACGATCACAGACTATATTCCCCTATCACAGTATAAATTCTGTACTCACATACCAAGATCTCCACTCACAGAACAAATTATACAGTCAAAGACTAAATTCTCCCCTCACACACTAAATTCTCCTGTCACAAAATGAGTTCTACCATCACAGAAAAAGTTCTCCTATCACAGACTAAATTCCCCAGGCACAGGCTAAGTTCTCCAGGCCAGGCAAAGGCTAAGTTCTCCAGGCCAGGCACAGGCTAAATTCTCCAGGCCAGGCACAGGCTAAATTCTCCAGGCCAGGCACAGGCTAAATTCTCCAGGCCAGGCCCAGCCTAAATTCTCCAGACAGAGACCAAAAGCTCTAATCAGAGATTAAATTCTGCAGGCACAGACTACGTTGTCCAGTCACAAAGTCTCTTGTCACAGATTAATTTCTCAAACCTCACGTTAAATTCTCCAGGCACAAAATGAATTCTCCAGGCACAAAATGAATTCTCCAGGCACAAAATGAATTCTCCAGGCACAAACTACATCATACAGGCACAGACTACATTCACCAGGAAGAGACTAGACGAGACTAAAAAACCTCCAGGCACACACAAGACTAGACTAGAATGAAAACAGCCAGACACAGACTAGAATAGATGAGAATGAAAACCTGCAGGCACTGACTAGACTAGACTAGACTTACAATGTCCAGGAACAGACTAGACTAGACTAGACTGAAAATGTCCACGCACAGACTAAACTGAAAACATGCAGGCACCGACTGGACTAGACTGCCGTGAAAGCTCCAGGCACAGACTAGACTAGAGTAAAAACCTCCAGGCACAGACTAGACATGTCTAAAACACTCCAGGCACAGACTAGGAGAGACTTAAAGCCTCCAGGCACAGACAAGGACTAGACTAAAAATATCCTGGCACAGACTGATGAGACTTAAAACCTCCAGGCACAGACTAGATGAGAATAAAAACCTCCAGGCACAGATCAGAGGAGACGAAAAGGCTCCAGGCACAGACTAGACTAGGATAAAAACCTCCAGGCACAAACTAGACTACACTAAAAACCTCCACGCACAGACTAGAAGAGAGTGAAAACCTCCAGGCACAGACTAGACGAGACTAAAAAACTCCAGGCCCAGATTAGACTAGACTAGACTAAAAACCTCCAGGCACAGACTAGACGTGTCTGAAAACCTCCAGGCACAGGCTAAGAGAGACTTAAACCTCCAGGCACAGCCTGGACTATACTAAATATCTCCTGGAACAGACTAGATGTGAATAAAAACCTCCAGGCACAGACTAGGGGAGACTAAATACCTCCAGGCACAGACAGGACTAGACAAAAAAAACCAGACACGGACTCGACTACACTAAACCTCTCCAGGCACAGACTAGAAGAGAGAAAAAAAAAAAAAAATTCCAGGCACAGAATAGACTAGACGAGACTGTAAAACATCCAGGCACAGACTAGACTAGAATAGACTGAAAGCCTCTACACAAAGATTAGACAAGACTAGACTTAAAACCTCCAAGAACAGACTAGACTAGACTGAAAACCTCCAGGTAAAACACTAGACTAGACAGAAAACCTCCAGGCACAGAGTAGACTAGACTGAAAACCTCCAGGCACAGAGTAGATCAGAATAGACTTAAAATCTCCAGGCACAGAATAGACTAGATTAGACTTAAAACCACCAGGAACAGACCAGACAAGTCTAGACTTAAAAAATCCAGGCACAGACCGGACTAGAATAAAAACCTCCAGGCACGTACTCAACTAGACTGAAAACCTCCAGGCACAGACTAGATGAGACTAAAAACCTCCAGGCACAGAGTAGGAGAGATTTAAAGCCTCGAGCCACAGACTGGACAAGACTAAAAATCTCCTGGCACAGACTAGACGAGACTAAAAACCTCCAGGCACATACTAGGCGAGACTAAATACCCCCAGAACGACACTAGACCAGGCAAGAATTACAACCTCCAGGCACAGATTAGGTGAGACTAAAAACCTCCCGGCAAAGACTAGATGAGACTAAAAACCTCCATGCACAGACTAGAAGAGAGTTAAAATCTCCAGGCACAGACGAGATTAGACTTAAAACCTCCAGGCACATACTAGACGTGTCTAAAAACCTCCAGGCACAGGCTAAAAGAGACTTAAAACCTCCAGGCACAGCCTGGACTAGACTAAAAATCTCCTGGCACAGACTAGACGAAAATAAAAACCTCCAGGCACAGACTAGATGAGACTAAAAAACCTCCAGGCACACACAAGACTAGACTAGAATGAAAACAGCCAGACACAGACTAGAATAGATAAGACTGAAAACCTGCAGACACTGACTAGACTAAACTAGACTTACAACGTCCAGGCACAGACTAGACTAGACTAGACTGAAAATTTCCACGCACAGACTAGACTGAAAACATTCAGGCACCGACTGGACTAGACTGCCGTAAAAGCTCCAGGCACAGACTAGACTAGAGTAAAAACCTCCAGGCACAGACTAGAGGAGATTAAAAATCTCCAGACACAGACTAGACGGGACTAAAAACCTGCAGGCACAGACTAGATGAGACTAAAAACCTCTGGGCACAGACTACACAAGACTAAAAACTTCCAGGCACAGACTAGAGAAGACTAGACTGAAAACCACCAGGCACAGTATAGACGAGACTAAAATCCTCCAGGCACAGAGTTGACGAGGCTGAAAACCTCCAGGCACATACTAGGCGAGACTAAAAAATATCCAGGCACAGACTAGACGAGACTAAAAACCTCCAGGCACAGACTAGACAAGACTAAAACCTCCAGGCACAGACTAGGCGAGACTAAATACCCCCAGACCGACACTAGACTAGGCAAGAAGCACAACCTCCAGGCACAGATTAGGTGAGACTAAAAACCTCCAGGCACAGACGAGATGAGACTTAAAACCTCCAGGCACAGCCTGGAGTAGACTAAAAATCTCCTGGCACAGACTACACGAGAATAAAAACCTCCACGCACAGACTAGACGAGACTAAAACCTCTAGACACAGACTAGACGAGACTAAAAACCTCCAGGCACAGACTAGACGAGACTAAAAACCACACGGCACAAACTAGATGAGACTAAAAGCCTCCAGGCACAGACTAGATGTGTCTAAAAAACTCCAGGCATGGACTAGGAGAGACTTAAAGCCTCCAGGCACAGACTGGACATGACTAAAAATCTCCTGGCACAGACTAGACGAGACTAAAAACCTCCAGGCACAGACTAGATGAGACTAAAAATCTCCTGCCACAGACTAGATGAGAATAAAAACCTCCAGGCACAGACTAGGCGAGACTCAATACCTCCAGGCACAGACTAGACGAGACTAAAAAACCTCCAGGCACACACAAGACTAGACTAGAATGAAAACAGCCAGACACAGACTAGAATAGATGAGAATGAAAACCTGCAGGCACTGACTAGACTAGACTAGACTTACAACGTCCAGGCGCAGTTACTAGACTAGACTAGACTGAAAATGTCCACGCACAGACTAGACTGAAAACATCCAGGCTCTGACTGGACTAGACTGCGGTGAAAGCTCCAGGCACAGACTAGACTAGAGTAAAAACCTCCAGGCACAGACTAGACATGTCTAAAATACTCCAGGCACAGACTAGGAGAGACTTAAAGCCTCCAGGCACAGACAGGACTAGACTAAAAATATCCTGGCACAGACTGATGAGACTTAAAACCTGCAGGCACAGACTAGATGAGAATAAAAACCTCCAGGCACAGATCAGAGGAGACGAAAAGGCTCCAGGCACAGACTAGACGAGACTAAAAACCTCCAGGCACAGACTAGACGAGACTAAAAACCTCCAGGCACAGACTCAAGCAGACTAAAAACCTCCGGGCACAGACTAGACTAGGATAAAAACCTCGAGGCACAAACTAGACTACACTAAAAACCTCCAGGCACAGCGTAGACTGGGCTAACTAACTCCAGGGACAGACTAGACTAGACTAAAATCCTCAAGGCACAGACTAGACTAGACTTAAAAGCTCCAGGCACAGACTAGACTAGACTAGACGAGAAACCTCCAGGCACAGACTAGACTAGACTTAAAACCTCCAGGCAGAGACTAGACTAGACTGAAAACCTGCACTAACAGCACATGTAGCAGTGAGAGGACTGTCCATCAGGCAGCCTCTGCAATGTGACTAGATGTGAACTCACTCCATGACCTGATGCACTGCTGTGCCCCTGATATCACTGTGTCTACAGTTGTCCATACAGTCAGGACATGATGTTGTAGCATGCACTCTGTTTTCCCTCACATTATCGCTAATTTTGAAATAGATCTGGGCTGTGTTTATATAACATGTATCTTTGTTGTAACAGAGACAAGTCAATTCCAGCAGAAGAAAAGCTCAGTCACACAGGAAAAAGGAAGGAACGGTGACAGCATACAAGCTACTTTCATGTTGCACATTATCACCCTGAGGTTTCTCACTACCCTGACACCAATTTTGGTCCTTCTTTCTTGATTTGACTGGTTAGAGCAGAATTATTTCACAGGAGCAACATAAAGATGCACAGAATCAGGCCATGTGTGTCATAGAATCATAGAATAGTTAGGGTTGGAAAGGGCCTTAAGATCATCTAGTTCCACCCCCCTTCTCATGGGCAGGGACACCTCACACTAAACCATGTCACCCAAGGCTCTGTCCAACCTGGCCTTGAACATCACCAGGGGTGGAGCATTCACAACTTCCTTGGGCAACGCATTCCAGTGCCTCACCACCCTCACAGTAAAGAACTTCTTCCTTATATCCAATCTAAACTTCCCCTGTTTAAGTCAAAGCAGCACACTATTCCAGCTCTGACAGTAGTCAACAGTAGATGTCTACGAGAGTACAAAAGTGGGGCAAAAATAAAATAACAATTCCCAAAGTACACATGTTCAGCTAAAAAAATTGAAGCTGAGGATCTTCTTGACGCAAAAATAGTGTCTCTGTTTTATAGATCTGATGGCATTATCTACTGAGAATTTGTTCCAATAGCTTTTGAACATTCTGGAGTTTTGAACTTTGGTCCATATACGTTTTTGGAATCAATAACATCCTTTTATGATGACATAGTGTAAATATATCTCTGTTGAAGTTATAAGCACTTAACATTCAGAAACTGTTATTTTGTCATTTAAAGCTCTGGACAGTACATATTTATTTATTTAAATCTCTAACTGAAGTCTGAGCCCTTTAAGCAGGGAGAGCCTTCCACATCACAGTAAACTGATTTTCAGATTCCACGATCATGTTTAAGGATGGAAGGTGAAAAGAGGTACCAAACCAGGCATTATGGTTTAAGACTTTTGAGGGGTAAAATATGTCTTTAAAACAGCAGCCAACACATCTTCTTACAGAATAAAGTTCAAAATTTCTGCAGTTAGACAGAAACAACTTTATCAAAATTGCAACATTTCCTATTTCGGACAGCTTTGAAAGCTAATGGTGTAATTTAGCAGCACTCCTACTAAATCTTTCAGTGATTGCACATTAGCTGAATCACTATGACTCAACTTTAACATTACAATCCTGAGAAGCTTGTGAGTTGAAATTTAGAAGTCCTTCCCATTACAACTTGCACATGGTATCTTTATTTTGACGATAGTGGCATGAAGGCACACAAGAAGCTGTTTAGAAGCTGCAGAGAGAAAAGTTCATGCTTTTGCCTAATGACATAAATAAGATACTCTCATGCATATCACCATAATACACCACCCTAAGGAAACTCAAATTCAATTGTTCAGACAGCAGAGTCAGATTCTGCAGTTTGAAACATAGTGCAATCAACTCTCTTTTTCTAACAGAACACAGAATACTTCCTTTAGGCAGTTTGAAAAGAAAAACAGAATCTTTTACCTCCACCTTAGCAGAGACTCTTATGAAGAGCAGCACCCTATCTCTTTCACACTATTCTTGCCTGAGCTATTCTTCTAGAAAATCTGTAGCACTTTCATAATGAGTAAGGGAATGCAGCTGACAAATTATTTTCCTTCATAAAAAGGCCACCTCCATATGAGGGCTTTATTAGTGACATTTCAATTTATAAGACATCAGCTTAATTTTCCTTGATTGTTTCTGTAAGCCAGATTTATCCTCATGCTTACAAAAAGCCCTAAACTTTGTCTATAAAGCAGCCAATAAGGGTACCACTTAAAAAGTGTTCTGTAAACAGTGGGTCTCTAGAAGTGTGAAGCATTTTGCAGCCCTCTGCTCTGTCAGACTTGTCCTAGCTGGTTTGGCTCTGTATTCCCCTGGCCTGTAGGCCCCTGCTGCTCTACATGCAGCCAGAAAGTCAGAAGCCTCAACAATCCACAACAGCTAAATACAAGTGAGTTTACCAGGTCGTGGTCAGAATTTGTTGATACTCTGCTTTCTTGGTGCTTTTTTTTTTGAAAGGTTGCTGTTATGTTAAATGTATGTTAAAAGCTCTTTTTAAGCCTTTGAATGAGGATTTGCAGAATGTGGGGTCTAAATATTGGTGAATTTGGTTCTGTTGAGAGAGACTGTTCTGGCAGGATTTCAACCACACCTGGTAGCAAGCTCCAGTAATCTTCTCAGAAGCATTCTTCCTAGCAGTCTTCCTGACAAATTTGCAAACCAAACAGATCGGTATTGGCAGAGTATGGATACACATTTGTATTTAAAGAAGTGCACTATTCTGTACTGAAAAACAGAATTGAAGAAAATAGCTGCACTTCTGTTGCTCAGGCCCTAGATAGTTAACATTCAAGAATGTTTCTTTCTGCTCTCACAGTACTTGTACTTCAGTCCTTTATTCTGACTAAAGAACTACAGCATTTACCTTCCTGAACAAACTCGAAGAAGCCCATGTACTCCTGACTATTTTGTCTCTTGCTGTGCTGAGGATAGATTCCTGGGCTACTACAGCTGCTTCTCCTCTCCCATATTTGGAAGTTGGCCTGCACACTGGAGATCCCTTGTGGGTTTCTGTTTAAATTCCAGAGTCACTGTTGCACATTACCATTTCCTTCAGCTGATGCAAATCTGTCATGGGTTCAGCAGCAGCAGTTGTTTTTTCTCCTTCTTGGTAGCTGGTGCAGCGCTGTGTTTTTTGATTTTGGGCCTTGGAACAGCGCTGATAACACCAGTGTTTTCAGTTACTGCCTGGTAATGTTTTGGTCTGGCCAAGGACTTTCTGAGTCTCATGCTATGCCAGGGAGGAGGGGGAGTCAGGAGGAAGCAGAAACAGGACACCTGACCCAAACTGACCAAAGAGGTTATTCCATACCACAGCACGTCATGTCTAGGATGTGAAAATGGAGGGCAGAGATCCGGAAGGGTGTGGGACTAGGGGTGCACGGCATGGCCAGGTTTTTGGTATTGGGGGGTTCGCTGCTGGGGGGTGCACTGGCTGGGTCGGGCTTGGTGAGCAGTTGTATTCTTTTTCCTTGTATTTCTCTTGTATTATTATTGATGGTAGCAGTAGTGATTTGTGTTATACTTTAGTTACTAAACTGTTCTTATCTCAACCTGTGGAAGTTGCATTATTTTGATTCTCCTCCCCATCCCCCCAGGACTGGGGTAAGAAAGAGGGGCTGTGAGTGAGTGAGAAAACTGTGTGTGGGGGTAGAGACTTAAACCACAACAAAATCAAATACTGTATGAGTGAAAGACATGAGCATAGGCTTGGCTAATTGCTTTGCGAGGGTAACTAGAATGAATGCAGAAAGTTTGCCTTGGCAGAAAATGTTTCACAAGCGCAGCACGCTTTGCACAGTGTGACAGTGGTGAGGCTATTGACCCTCATTTGACAGCCGTCTGCACACACTTTACCACTGCATACCACACTTAATTGCCAGTGCTTACACAGTATGCAACAACAAAGAATGACACACTTGAATGCAAAATATTGTTGCCTGGTATCAGGGGCATTTTTCTCTACACACAGCCCAAAACATAATTGGGAATTTTATTTCAATCCTGAAATTTTAGGGCATATGCAGCAAACTTTGTAGCCCTTAATTTTTGCTTCTCGTCTTCCAACAGCTCCAAGACAGCAGAACCCAAACATCTGCTGATTTCAAAAAATGCTGAAATTTTTATTAACCAATTGTTATTTTTGTCAGTGGACTGAATACATAATATCATATGGAACATAATACCTTAAATAGGAATGATTTTTAAATATTTTAACAGCACTAACAGTTTATAGCCAAGCTCCTTTAGGACAGGATTTTAAGAACTTCTCATTCCTATATCTAAATACTTACACAGGTAATCTCACCTCTATAAATCGTGCAAAAATCCAGACTGCTAATGATTGAAACCTGTAGAAAAGTAAAAGAAGATCCCTGTGCTTTGTCTATGTGCAAGAGATTCATAATTTAATTCTTAATAGCTATGAATCTAGCTATAAAGGTGACTAAGAAAAAGATGACCACATTTTTAGCGTACTTTAAAAAGATTCTAAACCAAAGATTATGAACATAACATTTGTAAAGACACTTTTTTTCAAGCCCGGAAGTGTTGCATAGATCAGTGCCATTCTGGATTCTTCCCTTTGCAACATGATAAAACTCTCACTACAGTCCTAATGATCTTTAAAGCTATGAGTGGCACAGTGTTGAATACACACGGTCTTTTTTGTGACACCACTGCATTTTAATGAGGAACACAGAACAAAATACATACATTCACAGAGCAATCTTATAATGAGTTCTACTGAATTTTCTGCAAGTACAAAGTCCAATTATGTGAAAATAACTCTAGGCTCAGGATCTCAGGCAAGAAGAAGGAAGTATTTTTGTATTAGGTTAATTTTCTTTCTTTATTGTAATTACTTGAAGCTCCTCTGAGGTCTGAGACACTAGAAGAGTTTTAGTCAAGATGAATTAATGAACATGGTAATTTAATAATTTTCATTATGTTCAAAAGTATGTCAATGTAGATTTATTTGGTGAATGTATCTCTCCACTGTATATGGAAGAAGTTTATACATATATACAGAAAATAGGTGCTATCTAGCAATTTCTTTTTTAAGTATTGTCTAATTTGGCCATTTAGTACTTGCTGATGGCAGTGAACTCCTATGTAGAATCATAGAATAGTTAGGGTTGGAAAGGACCTTAAGATCATCTAGTTCCAACCCCCCTGTCATGGGCAGGGACACCTCACACTAAACCATGCCACCCATGGCTCCGTCCAACCCAGCCTTGAACACCACCAGGGATTAAGCATTCACAACTTCCCTGGGCAACCCATTCCAGTGCCTCACCACCCCCACAGTAAAGAATTTCTTCCTTATATCTGGCCTGAAATACCCCTGTTTAAATGTAAACCCATTATGCCTCGTCCTATCGCTACAGTCCCTAATGAAGAGTCCCTCCCCAGCATCCTTATAGGCCCCCTTCAGATACTGTAAAGCTGCTATGAGGTCTCCACGCAGCCTTCTCTTCTCCAGGCTGAACAGCCCCAACTTTCTCAGCCTGTCTTCATACAGGAGGTGCTCCAGTCCCCTGGTCATCCTCGCAGCCCTCCTCTGGACTCGTTCCAACAGTTCTATACCCTTTTTATGTTGAGGACACCAGAACTGGACACAATACTCCAAGTGAGGTCTCAGATGCACTGGATATGCAGCAATAATACTGATAAGAAACTGAATCCATACTGGTTTTGTTTGTCAGGCATTTGTCTTCCCTGCTACACCAACTTTATGTTCACATTCACACAAACACGCAAGACTTTCCCAAATGCATATAGACCTTGAGAAACCAGAGGTGATCTCCCTCTCTGAAACCTGTATTTCAGTCTTCTACATGCACCCATTCTCCTAACCATTCCTGGTAAAATCAGTGGTTTTCACAAGTATTTTTATTCACTATACCTCTAACTAGGGAAAAAAAACAACCCATGTCTGCAAAAGAATCACAGCCACTAAAATACCACAACTTATTGGCACTTTCGAGTTTTCTGAGCACTTGAAGGTTATGAAGACATACAGCTATTGTTTGAGACGTACTGGTAAAATCACTATTCGTGTTAAATAGCACTGAGGTATCTTTTTGTTACTGTGAAGTAATTTTACCTTGTTAATATCAACAGTTACCTTGTAACTATCAACACAGCAATGAATGATTATCTATTCTCTCTTAAAAATATCATCTGATACATTCACTAGTTACAAAATTTGAAAGTTCAAATATATTTTTCTTACAGTGTTCTGTCTACTAATACAAAGCTATGAATCTTTAGTGTGCATGCTAAGCCATAAAGAACCTATGAAAGAATTAAAGATCTTCGTGATTATCCAATAAAAAAGCAATTGCACACATGCATATATTCAAAGAGTTCATTATTACTAAAGATAGTATTATTTAATTTTAGCCAGTGGCTTTTCCAGAAGTCCCGAGGCTTTGGCTTTGAATTGGAATGCACTGTTCTACTGCTCCTGCCACTTGCAGCTGCAGTGCCATGTGCTCTGACCGCAGGATACTGAACTCTCTGAAATATACTATGGAAGAGGCTGCATTGCAGCTAGATTGCTTGTAAGCACACAGTATTCTCCCTTTTTCTGCAAAAGCCCATTACCTTTGTATTCATATATTTCACTTGAAGCAAAGACAGGATTTCTTTGTGCCATTAGAAGACTTCATTACGTATGAGAAAATGAAAATTTATTATCTGGGACAGGGAGACAGTATAGTCCTAAAGTCAGTGGAGATTTTTGTAAGCAGTAGAGTCTGCTGACATCAAGTTCTCTGCAGAAATGGGTTCAACTGGATTCACCTGAGGTCTTATGAAATAGTAAAAGACATGGAAATATTATCTTAAAAGCTAATCCTCTCATTCTAACCACTTTGACTTATTTGAGATACTAGTCACCACTGTCATGCTAATAATGGATACTGCTTCTTAACAACACTGAGATTTTGAGTATGTGGGAAAAAAAGGAGGTTCAGCAACTCCTTTTTTCTCAGTGGAGAATCCATTGTTGCATGTGTATTACCATATTGGAAGAGGACAAAAGCATTCACACATTTCTACCTTGGGCTCAGTAAATGGAAAATATTGTGATCAAACGGATTGTTACTTTCTAACCATCTGTTAAGAGATGGAGAGTTAATGGAACTGTGTAAACTGGAGAAATGATCTCACAGGAGCAGCATAATTAATGTATAATTATAGACTAAATAGTGTAAAGGGCAAAATAAACTGAAGAGTTTAAAAAAGTACCTGCTGCAAAGCTGTTACTCATATGACATCAATGTGACACCTGAATACTGCAAAAGAAAGAAAAAACACTGTAAAGGTAGTACTTGGGAAAAAAAAAAAAAAAAAAAAGCAGTGCTATGTGTATTGCTTCTAATTGTGTGGAATTTTGCCAGATGTGGCTCCAAAAAATTAGGTAACCACAGGAATAACAGGCAGGGAATTTCAGTGATGACCCTGCAGTACAGTCACGGGCAAAAATTACACCAATATAAGCCAAATAATGAAACAAACTCTTCACACCAACATACCATCTAAATACAAACAGTCATATTTTGGTCCGGTAAGTGTGTAAAGTTCCAGAAGGCCACCAAAAAAGTCCATCTGTTATATTTTGCCTCTAATATACCTATTAGAGCCACTAAGACAGCCTTTTATAATGATAACACTTTTTTTCTTTGAAACATATTCTTGCACATGCATATTTCACCCAGAACACTGTAGACAAGATCCCAGACTTAAAGCAATTTTTAATCAGAGACCTTAGCTTATGTTCAAGTCCCACAAAAGACTAAATATGTGGTTTATTAGGTTTGCATATATCGTGGTTTAAGCTCACTCGTAACTCAGAACCATGCAGCTTCTATCTCACACACCCCCCTCCTCTCCCCTGTTCCAGGAGAGATGGGGAGGACAACTGAAAGAATGTAACTCCCGCGGGTTGAGATAAGAACCGTCAAGTAACTAAGGTATAACACAAACTGCTGCTATCACCAATAATAATATTGATAAGGGAAATAACAAAGGAAGAGAATACAACCACTCACCACCAGCCAACCGAGACCCATCCCAACCCCAGCAGTGATCTAACCCTTCTGGGTAACTGCCCCCAGTTTATATAGTGGGCATGATGTCCTGTGGTATGGAATACCTCTTTGGTTAGTTTGGGTCAGGTATCCTGTCTCTGCTTTCTGCGGGCTTCCCCTCCTCCCTGGCAGAGCATGAGACTCAGAAAGTCCTTGGTCAGAGTAAACATTACTGAGCAGCAACTAAAAATATCGGTGTTACCAGCGCTGCTCCCAGGCTGAAAGTCAAAAAACAGCACTGCACCAGCTACTAAGAAGGAGAAAAACGACTGCTACTGCTAAACCCAGGACAGTATCCACCCCTTATTCCATACCATTCACGTCATGCTCAGATCCCACATTTTCAATGTACCATCACTCTTATCTCATATATATACATATATATATACATCAACTCACATACAGAGATCATTCCTTAGTGCATGGACCAATCCCTATAAAAGCTGCTGAGTCCATCCAGTCCATGATGTCGGGCTCCATCTCTTGTAACAGTCTTTCAGAACAGGAGAGGCTGTGTGCAGTGTTGGATCACTGCCTGCTGATGCTGATCGTTCCTTTACCGCAGAACTCGTCTGGTTTCATCAGTTCATTCTTTGTTGGGATTATGGTCAGAGGGAAGTCAGGGCAGTTGTTGGTGACCTGAAGACATCTAGTTGGTGGGCTATAAAAGTGCTACATAGCAGGCAACAGCATACAACTGAGTTCATTGGCTCTTTTCCCCTAAAATCAAATCCCCTTGAGGTATACATCGGACTTCCCCATCTTCCCGCATTACCCACCAAGTATACCCAAGTCCCTGAGCAAAAGCCATCCCACAAGTGGGTTTGCCTTTACCTGAAGCAGGAATAACCTAGTCTGTCTTCCTCAGCAAATTCTTTATGTGCACCACAGGAACTTTGTCCCCTTCTACAGTATGTAAAGTTCTGACTGGGCTGGACCAGCCCTGTTGGCAGATGCTCTGGTGTTGACCAACCAGGTGGCCTTTAATAAATGTGTATCCCAATGTTTGAAAGTCCCACCACCTATTGCTTTCAGTGTAGTTTTTAACATCCCATTGTACCATTCGATTTTCCCAGAGGCTGGTGCATGGTAGGGGATGTGATATACCCACTCAATGCCGTGCTCTTTGGCCCAAATGTCTATAAGGCTATTCCAGAAATGAGTCCCATTGTCTGACTCAATTCTCTCTGGGGTGCTGTGTTGCCACAAAATCTGTTTCTCAAGACCCAGGATAGTGTTCTGGGCAGTGGTGTGGGGCACAGGGTATGTTTCCAACCATCCGGTGGTTGCTTCCACCACAGTAAGCGCATGGCACTTGCCTTGGTGGGTTGGTGGGAGCGTGATATAATCAGTCTGCCAGGCCTCCCCATAGTTGTACTTCAGCCATCGTCCTCCATACCAAAGATGCTTTAACCATTTAGCTTGCTTAATTGCAGCACGTTTCACACTTGTGAATAACCTGGGCAATAGTGTCCGTTGTTAAGTCCACCCCTCGATCATGAGCCCATCTGTATGTTGCATCTCCGCCCTGATGGCCTGAAGTCTCATGGGCCCACCAGGCCAAAAATAATTCACCCACATGTTGCCAATCTAAGTCCATCTGAGCCACTTCAATCTTAGCAGCTTGATCCACTTGTTGGTTGTTCTGGCGTTCCTCAGTGGCCTGGATCTTGGATACATGAGCATCGACCGGGCATACCTTCACCACCAGGTTCTGCACCTGGGCAGCGATATCTTGCCACAGTGCAGCAGCCCAGATGGGTTTACCTCTGCGCTGCCAGTTGCTCTGCTTCCATTGCTGCAACCACCCCCACAGGGCATTTGCCACCATCCATGAGTCAGTACAGAGATAAAGTACTGGCCACTTTTCTCATTCAGCAATGTCCAAGGCCAGCTGGATGGCTTTCACCTCGGCAAACTGACTCGAATCACCCTCTCCTTCAGCAGTTTCTGCAGCTTGTCATTGAGGATTCCATACTGCTGCCTTCCATCGACGGTGCTTTCCCACAATGTGACAGGACCCATCAGTAAACAAGGCATACTGCTTTTCACTTTCTGACAGTTTATTATATGGTGGGGCCTCTTCAGCACGCATCACCTCCTCCTCTGGTGACATTCCAAAATCTTTGCCCTGTGGCCAGTCCATGATGACTTCTAGAATTCCGGGATGACTGGGATTTCCTATTTGAGCTCATTGTGTAATTAGTGCAGCCCACTTACTCCATGTAGCACCGGTTGCATGCTGTGTAGAGAAGACTCTGCCTTTGAACATCCAGCCCAGAACAGGCAACTGGGGTGCCAGGAGGAGCGGTGCTTCAGTGCCAATCACTTCCGAAGCAGCTCGAACCCCTTCATAGGCTGCCAGTATCTCTTTTTCAGTTGGGGTATAGCTGGCCTAAGATCCTCTGTATCCCCGACTCCAAAAGCTGAGGGGTCAACCTTGAGTCTCCCCTGGAGCTTTCTGCCAGAGGCTCCAGGTAGGACCATTCTCCCCAGCTGTGGTGTAGAGTACATTTTTTACATCTTGTCCAGTCCGGACTGGTCCGAGGGCTACTGCATGAACTATCTCATATTTAATTTGCTCAAAGGCTTGTTGTTGCTCAGGTCTCCATTTAAAATCATTCTTCTTCTGGGTCACATGATAGAGAGGGCTTACAATCAAACTATAGTTCAGGATGTGCATCCTCCAGAACCCCACAGCACCCAAGAAAACTTGTGTTTCTTTCTTATTAGTTGGTGGCGATATTGCTGTTATCTTGCTGATCACATCTGTGGGGATCCGGTGACATCCATCTTGCCATTTTATTCCCAAAAATTGGATCTCCTGTGCAGGTTCCTTGACCTTACTCTGTTTTATGGCAAAAACCGGCTTTCAGCAGAATTTGGATTATTTTCCTCTCTTTCTCAAAGACTTCTTCTGCTGTGTCACCCCACACGATATTAGCATCAATGTATTGCAGGTGTTCTGGAGCTTGCCCCTGTTGCAGTGTAGTCTGGATCAGTCCACGGCAGATGGTAGGGCTGTGTTTCCACCCCATGGGCAGTCAGTGCCAAGTGTACTGGATGCTCCTCCAAGTGAAAGCTAACCGTGGCTTGCACTCTGCTGACAAAGGAATTGGGAAAAATGCATTGGCAATATCAATTGTGGCATACCACTTGGCTGCCTTTGACTCCAGTTCATACTGAAGTTCTATCATGTCCGGTACAGCAGCAATCAAGGGTGGTGTGACTTTATTCAGGCCATGACAGTCTACTGTTAGTCTCCACTCTCTATTAGACTTTCGCACTGGCCATATGGGCCTATTAAAGGGTGAGTGGGTCCTACTGATCACTCCTTGACTCTCCAGTCTACGGATCAGCTTATGGATGGGAATCAGGGAGTCTCGATTGGTGCAATATTGCCGCTGGTGCACTGTTGTGGTCGTGATTGGCGTTTGTTGTTCTTCAACTTTCAGCAACCCCACAACAGAAGGATCCTCTGACAGACCAGGCAAGGTTCAATTTCCTCTGCCTCCAAAGCAGCAATATCAAAAAACCATCGGTATCCTTTTAGGTCCTTGAAGTACCCTCTCCTGAGGTAGTCTATGCCAAGGATGCATGGAGCCTCTGGACTAGTCACAATGGGGTGTTTTTGCCATTTCCTCCCAGTCAGGCTGATTTCAGCCTCCAGTACAGTCAACTCTTAGGAATCTCCTTTCACTCCAGAAATAGAAATGGGTTCCACCCATTGACATCTTGATGGCATCAGGGTACATTGTGCACTGGTATCTACTAGAGTCTTATACTTCAGTGGGACTGATGTGTCAGGCCATCTGATCCACACAGTCCAGTAAATCCAATTGTCCCCTAACTCCACTTGGCTGGAAGCCGGGCCCCTCTAATAGTCATCACAACGCTGGACACTGAAGTCTTGCAGAAAGGGATTATTCTTCTTTATCACAGGACCTGGAGTAAAATCAGCTCTTCCACTCCATCTGGGAACCTGCTCACCAGAGACTGAAGCCACAGCTTTCATGGGATGATTAGACTTGACCTTTGTTCTCCTCTTCAATTCATGCACCCGTTCCTCTAGAGCTGAGGTAGGTTTTCCATCCCACTTCTTCATGTCTTCTCCGTGATCCCACAGGAAAAACCATAGCATGGCCCGTGGCGTATACCTTCTATATCTTCTCTCTCGAGCAGTAAGACGCCTTTTGTTAATAGCTGAGACGTGTTGGTACACATGAGGAACTGGACAGATCGGATAGATCATCTCTCAATTGTCTGAGCTCCTGGGACAGTTCTTCCAGAGCTGAAATGATGGAAGGGGTGAGATTCTCTTTCAACTCTTGGAGTTCATGAATCATTTCATCCACTGTTAGTGGTACTATGTCATTCCAGGTTACTGCTGCCAATGAATGGGCATATGATAATGGTGCATTCCCTGTAAATTCCTGCCACATGGGTCGTGTACATTCGACTTCATCTGGATCTATGGGTACCTCCCTGGCATTTGGCTTGATGTGACAGATCATCTCTACAATGGCGGATTCCCTCAGAGACTGGATGCCTTTCTCTAGAGTAGTCCACTTGGCCGAACGACTCATAACATCGTCCTCGTATGGAAACCTTTCTTTCACAGCTGCCAAGAGCCGCTTCCAAAGGCGGAGGGACTTTTTCTCTCTTGCAATTGCTTTGTCAATTCCCCCTTCCCTAGCAAGTAATCCCAGCTGCTTGGCTTCCCTACCTTCTAGTTCGTGATCATCAGCCCCATTGTCCTAGCACCGGAGCAACCAGGTGATGATGTGCTCCCCCGGTTGACGGATAAAATCTTTTCGCATATTCTGTAGCTCGGTTGAGGTCCAGGGTCAAGAGGTCATCCCTTCTTCCTCTGATTCACATACTAATAACTCCTGGTCAGATGCTGTCCTGGGTGGCGAGTACATTGTTTCTTCATCTTGCTTCATCTTTGTTGCCTCTTTTTTGCTTTTCCCCTTGCTCAAGGAGCAACCGATATTGGCACGAATTGGTCCTCTGCTGTAGCAGCTGTACTTGCAGTTGGATTAGCTGCGCTGTCTGTTGCAGTCGAAGTTTGAGTAGCTACTGTACTTGTTGCTGGTGCTGGTGTAGCTGCCGCGCTTGGAGCTGGAGTAGCTGTGCTATCTGTTGCTTTGCCCTCAGATCCAGGGACATTTTTTTCCTTTTGAAGGTGCTGGATGGTGTTGAACAGGGCTCTGTAAGCATAGGCCAAGCCCCAGCACGTTGCCATGATTTGTCCCTCTCTGGTATGACCAGAATGACCACACACCTCATTTAAGTGTTTTACTAATTTTTATGGATTTTGCACTTGTTCAGTGGTGAAATTTCAAAGCACTGGAGGGGCCCACTGGCCTAGATACTTGCCCACCCACACACCCTGCCACTCATGACTGTCCAGCCTCAGGGAAAATCTCTTGTCCTCCTATACCGTCGTCTAACCCCAGACAAGGCCCAAACCCAACTCTGCTGAACTCTTGAGATCAGATGAAATGGTCGTGGGTAAAACACACTCTGTATGCATGCCAACGTGGTGATCCCCATCACAATCAGCAGACAGGTCTCAAGGGTACTCAAAGGCCATTCAAAACCTTCAGAACTCTCAAACGATGCTGTAAACGGTCTGGTGGGGGGGCTGAGAATGTAAGGGAATGTCTCCTTCATGGGTTGACCCCCCGAGGAGGGGAAAAAAGATGTGTAATTCCTAAACACTTCTATTATATACCTCTCAAAGTATAGAGATGGTGACCACACTGGGAACCCAAGCCAGATCAGTTTCATGATCAGTGATTCTATTGTATTACGAGTCATTACCATAAAGTACAATCAAACAAGAACCTTAGCCCAAGGCACCCAGCTGAAAAACACTAACACAGCAAACACCAGCTGTAAGGTACGACATGCTGAAACTGTGAGATCAAGAACAACAACTTTGAGAGCCAATAAATCAGCATTGTGACGAGTGATTATTAATCCAGAACAATGAATGTTTATCACAAATGCAATTAGACACACTCTGGTCAGATCTGTCATTATCTCAACCCTTTGTGCCCCACGTTGTGTGCCAAAAAGAACTGTCATGGTTTAAGCTCACTCGTAACTCAGAACCACGCAGCGGCTCTCTCACCACCCCCCCCCCCGCCTCCCCTCTCCCCTGCTCCAGGAGGGATGGGGAGGACAATTGAAAGAATGTAACTCCTGTGGGTTACTGCTACCACCACACTACTGCTACCACCAATAATAATAATGATAAGGGAAATAACAAAGGAAGAGAATACAACCACTCACCACCAGCCGACCGATACCCAGCCCAACCCCAGCAGTGATCTAACCCTTCTGGGTGACTGCCCCCAGTTTATATAGTGGGCATGATGTGCTGGGGTATGGAATACCTCTTTGGTCAGTTTGGATCAGGTATCCTGTCTCTGCTTTCTGCGGGCTTCCCCTCCTCCCTGGCAGAGCATGAGACTCAGAAAGTCCTTGGTCAGAGTAAACATTACTGAGCAGCAACTGAAAACATCGGTGTTATCAGCGCTGTTCCCAGGCTGAAAGTCAAAACGCAGCACTGCACCAGCTACTAAGAAGGAGAAAAAATGACTGCTGCTGCTGAACCCAGGACAGCATACTTCCACAGAACTGAATTTAGCAGATTGTTAGCTCATAACACAGACTAATTGCTTTTTGTAATTCCCAGCTGCTGCACATTACTATCCCGAAGGACTTTTATGCGTGCGCGCGTTATTACTGATCCACAGTATGCTAAAGAGGCAATGATGGGAATGCATACACTAGGAACAATAAGTACATGCTATATAACCAGTAGCTGACAACAAAAAACCTCTCATGGTGCATAGTTTAAGTGACTTCATACACTCACTACCGCTGAGAGGCTGTTATTTTAAGTATGTTTGGAACAACATAATTTGATTATCTTTTATCAAGCCTACAGGTACACCTCTTTCCAAACAAAACCAGACTGTAGAACATGGAAATCAGTCCTCCGACTTCTACCATTGCATATTTGAAGAATACACACACATAAATACAATTCCCAGCATATTAAAAGAAAGAGGACAACAACAAAAAGGAATTGAGAGCTAAAGGTGGTGTGAACATTTCTAACCCTGCATCAAGTACGGTTTACTTAACTTCTTAGGACTGCAACTTGTAACTACCTCTGAAGCTCCAACAATGACAACTCTGTTACTAGAAGTTATAAAGACAGATCCTCACACATACCAGAAGCCTTAATGATTTAATTGCTCTTTCTACACATAAATGCGTCTGCTGGTAGGGCTGGCTGTATCCAAACGTGGCACAGAAAGTGCACTGTTTTGCTCTGAAACACGAGTGAAAGCTTGTCTGACAGGAACATTGATTTATAGCTTAAAATAGCACCAGGACGAAAATACCTAAAAACCAGTAATAATTTTCCAAATCTAATTCTGTGCTCATGTTATCAAGCAGAGGAAGAAGTACAGACCGCAGCGCTGTAACCCTTTACTCACAATTACCATGAGTACTCCCAATGTCACAAGAGACATTGCATAGGCCATGCTGAAGAGCGGGCAATGTCGCACTCCATATGAACTCACCCCCTAAGTTTTATTAAGGCTGGCAGCAGTACATGCGGCCTTAGGACGGCATGCTCCTGAGTCACCCACTGCGTGTGAGGAGCGGGCCTCTGGAGGCGGGCAGGCAGCGGTGCAGACAGCCTACCCTACGGCGCCGAGGCACTCCCCTCCCGAGGGAGCGGCCAGCGCCAGCCGTGATCCAAGTGTAGCTTTAGGGGCATTGACGTTACTCTCTGGCTATGGTTTCTACGCCTTCCCCCAAACCACGCCGCTCACCTAAATGTACTTTGAAGAACGCCTCTGCCGCTGTTATCACCAGAGGCTGTAAAGCCACGACGCACCCTCCCCCTACTTGGGGCTCCCAGGCCGACCCGCAGACCCGCCACCGCCGGGCATTGCTCTCCCGACCAAGCGCTGCCGGGGTGGTGGCCGCAGTCCCGCTGCGCCTCCTCAGCCTCAGCGGGGCAGCCTGCGAGGAGCGAGACAGCGAAGACACCCCTCCCCGCTTCAGACGGGGAGCAGGCGGGAAGCGGCCCCCGCCGCCTCCTGCCACTTCTCCTCAGGGGGACGGAAGCGGCTGGGACCGCGCCCCGGGCGTGCCGGGCCAGGCTGTTCCGTAGCAGCTGTGGGAGCCCTGACGGCAGACCGCGCACCCCTGAGCGGAAGGCAGCCACCGCTGGAGGAGAAAAGTGATCGCGGCTGCGGCGTGAGGAGCGCTCCCCACAGGAAACCGCCCGTAGCGGCGCCTGGGAACAGTGGGGGTATGCGGGCGAGGGGCGACCCCTCCCCAGTCATACCCAGCCACCCGCACCCCGCCGGGAACGCTCGCCTCAGCCTCACAGTCCCAACCCGCACCGTCAGCGGGGCGGGGCGTGGAGCAGCAATACCGCTTCTCCTCCCGCTTCCTTGGCCACTATCCCGGCACCCTAGCTCTAATCGTCTCCATATATGGACACCAGAATGTCTGACGTCACCTTAACGCTGGGAAACCAGCACCCGCACAACCAAGCTTGGTAGGGAAGGCGGGTGTTGCGGAAAGGCGCCGGGGCGGAGGGAGAGGGAGGCTCTGGAATGTTGATGGACGCGGCAGTGCGCCACTGGGAGTGGCGGTCCCAGCTCGGCCATTGGGAGAGGGCGGCCGAGGGGGCGGGGAGCCGTGGGAGGGTTAGGTTGTGGTGATTGAAAATCCGCCGCCTGGCCGGAGAGCCGTGCCAGTGCGGGGTGGGTGGTGCCAGGGGGAAGCGGGAGACTGCCGAGTTCGAGTCCCGTGTCCGCCAGCTTCAACTAGGCGCTGCTTCCCTGAGCTGTTGCGGTCTGCTCCGGGGCGAGTGGAGCTCCAGGCGGGCGTCTGTTCTCCTCTTCTTCGTTAATTTCCTTGCGTCGAGACCGGGGCGTTCTCAGTGGGGCGCCAGCCCACACGGACAGAGTTTGCCAGGAGTTTGTGTGGACTTAGGGCCCCAGCCCCCCACCCCGTCGCCGCCGCCATGCCTGTCTTCCACACGCGCACTATCGAGAGCATCCTGGAGCCGGTGGCCCAGCAGATCTCCCACCTGGTCATCATGCACGAGGAGGGTGAGGTGGACGGCAAGGCCATCCCGGACCTCACCTCCCCCGTGTCGGCCGTGCAGGCCGCTGTCAGCAACCTGGTGCGGGTGAGTAGCCGCGGCTCCTCCGTTCCCTTTCACGGCAGCAACTTCTTCCGCCGCGGCCAACTTAGGGATCCCGCGGCCGTGGAGCCCCCATACAGGTGTACCAGCTCTCTACCCCGCGCCCGCGATGGCCGCCCGGTTGGAGCCCGGGAGGGAACGACTTCCCCGACGGTGCCGCCGGTAGCAATGGCTGAGGTAGAGGTCGGGAAGGGGTTAAGTTGGGAGGCTTTCTGGACCTCTGCGGCTTCTGTCTGGCAGCCGTTTCCGGCTGTTCGGGCCCCGCCGAAGGGCGTTGAGTTGTCCGGAAGAGCGAGTTGTTCACCGTTTTTCTGAGGGACGAAGTCTGCCTTTTCCCCACCTGAGGAACGGCATAATGATAAAGTGCAGTGAAGTGCTGAAGCCGCTGCTGGTTGTACCGCCCTCTCCGCTCGCTGTGGGGTGCACCCTAAAACGGCTCACAGATGTCTCTGATATGCTGTGTGGTTTTTGCTGTCTTGGAAACTCCTATTTTAAGTGTATGCACTATAAAAGGCAAAATACTTGGTGCGATCCTACCCTGAAAAAAGCCCCACAAGCCTCCCAGGCATGTGGGTTTGGTTTTTATGTTGTTGGAAGCTGGCAGTTCCTTATCAGCTTAGGAGTTAAGGACAGAGTCGAGGAGGGACAGACCTATGGTTTGTAAGCAAAGTTTGGAATTGTTACTTGCTCTGTTACATAGCCTTGAGTATGAGTTACTGTTTTCTTGTGCAGAAGCTAAAGGTGACTGGAAATCGGCTTGAATCTCTTGACTTCTTGAAAGCAGCTATGCATAGCATATCTCATAGAGATAAGTATTTGCAGTATGGACATTTCAGTTGGAGAAGTGCAAATGACTCATACATTTGAAATGCTTTAGTTGCATTAGTACTTACTTAGCCAACTGCATCAAAAGAATAGCAAACTGTTGCAAGGCAGAAATGTCTTGCTTGATATAGAAAGTACTGCAATGTTGCATACTGCTCTCTTGCATTTAGAATTACCTGATAATACTTACCTTGCATGTAAGTTCAGTTTTGAACATCAGATGTTACTTGCTCACTTTGAATCCTGTAAAATTCCCAAGTCATTCATGGCGAGTGATATCCTTGCAATTAAAATTTAGCTTAAAATGAAATATCTGCATACAGTTAAAATATTGTGTTATTAACTGATGTGTTAATACACTGAGATCATGAGGACTGTGGGTATAAGAAGCTGTCAAGATGACTAATGTATGTGATGTGTTTATTAGATTTCAGCCTGTAGTACTTTCTACTACTAGAATAACTTGCCACTTTGAGGTTTTGCAGTTTATACAGTGTAACTACAGCCCTTGCTCCCTGTGACTCCATGAATTTTACAGAACCTGCTATCTGGAACACTTCCACTTCTTGCTGACTTTAGCTGAAACTCTTGTTTTTAGAAAGAACAATTGGTCTGCAGCAATGAAGTGATGTAATAGGTGTATTGGCTGTAAGGATGTGAAGCCTGAGTGTATGAAATACTTTTCCTTGAAAGGAAGACTTCAGAATGATGCTTTGCTTCTTTGAGCTTAGCCTGTAGTACTGGAGTTACATGACATTTTCCCCCTACCCCCATTCTCAGAAGAAACCTGATCTGATAAAGTTGCATTTAATAGAGAAAATGAGAAAAAGAATTAGTTTCTTTCTGCAGCTGTTGTGGTTTAAGCCACTATAACTCACCCAGTTCGCTCACTCACTCCCTCCTCTTTCTTCCCCCCAGCTCCCAGGGGGATGGGGAGGAGAATCGAAAAAATGCAACTCCCACAGGTTGAGATAAAAACAATTTAGTAACTAAGGTATAACACAAATCACTACTGCTACCACAAATAATAATAATGACAAGAGAAATACAAGGGAAGAGAATACAACTGCTCACCACCCAATACCAAGCCCGACCCAGCAGCGAACCCCCACCCTTCTGGGTCTCTGCCTTCCGTTTTTACATCCTGGACATGACATGCTGTGGCATGGAATACCTCTTTGGTCAGTTTGGGTCAGGTGTCCTGCCTCCTTTTCATCCTGGCTTCCCCTCCTCTCTGGCAGAGCATGAGACTCAGAAAGTCCTTTGTCAGAGTAAGCATTACTGAGTGGCAACTGAAAACATCGGTGTTATCAGTGCTGTTCCCAGGCCCAAAATCAAAACCACAGTGCTGCACCAGCAGCGAAAAGGAGAAAAATGACTGCTACTGCTGAACCCAGGACAGCAACTTGGTAATGCCAGCTCTTCTTTCATTTTGGACTTTTTTGCAAACCTGGTTTTCACTTCTTACCTGCTAGCTGGGCAAAAGGAAAGACTGTTGAATTATTTTCTGTGTTAATTCACAAAGAGCAAATAGAAGTGTAATCTGAGGTGGTACTTAAAAGGAAGATGTCCTGATCTAGCAGAATACAGCTATGACTACATTAGGAAAAATACTGAATTAAAGTTGTTTCCTATCTGGAGCTGTGTTTTCAGTGCATCATTCTGAAGTGCAGAGATGATCCATGAAACTGTAGTTTCACAGGAGCACAATAGGTTTTCTAATTGCAAGTCTTCTGCTGACTACACAGGTGACAGCAAAGATGGAATTGTCAGCATAACCAAGACAGTAATGTAACTACTAGCTCTTTGTGTTGCTTACTGTCTGCTTTGGGTTCTTTTTGTAGCATGAGTATCAGAAAGTTCATGATTGTAGGTACTGACCAGCAGTGAAATTTTTCAGTAACAACTTGTCACACAGCAGCACCATTCTCTGACTGCTCAGCCTGTATTAAGGACTCTGCAGATTGGAAGGTGCAATATTCCTGAAACTGTTGCATCTGTAAGGAACTGCTGGTAGCAGTGTTTGAAGTGTTTAGACGCTTTCTTCTGCAAGGTCTAGGAAATGTGCGCTGTGGGGAAATGAGCTAGGCTGTTGAAATTAATAAAATCTATCTTTACAAGTTAGTCTTCCCCATATTAAATACCACTGTATGCTTAATTTCTATGCTAGTTCCCAATATGTGACAGTTCAGTTCTACTGTAACATGAATATTCCCTTGGGAGATAGCTTTTGCAGAGTAATACTCAAATTGTTTTGAAGTAACTTGACAAAAATCTCTTAACTATGAGGTAAGGTGCATATTGCCCATGTAAAATCTTTGCATGTAGAGGTGAGTGGCAGGCACATTTTTGCACCAAAATAACCTTTGGCTGAAGCCAAGAATTTGAGGGAGAGGCTTCAGATTAATATCACGAGTTTAATAATGTACTAAGTCCTTTTCCTAACTGAAGATCTTAATGCTTTTGTTGGCTGATACTTGGGGTGGATATGTCTCTCTTATGGGAGAGGGTTGGGGTTTGATTTGGTATTTCTTGTAGTTAAAGATGTGACACCATAAGACAACAGAACTGGTTGGGAGAGGGAGAAAATAGTCAAGCCCCGTAGGCTGGGAATAATTTAGAGCTTGCTAAATAGACTATTTAGTGGGCAATGAAATGAAACTCTGAATTCTAACTGATCAAACTTCACTAGGAGGAAATGAACCATATGGTGGTTTTCAATTTAATTTTTTTTATAACACATTCATCAAACTTTTAGCCTATTTTAAAAAGAGGAGTTTCTATAAAAGACATCGAAGGATAATGCAGAAATTTTAAACCTATCACATGTTAGTATAAAATAACTTTATTTTATAGAGGAGAAAAGTTTCTTCTTTCCAGCAGTGAATTTAGAAGCATTTATGGCCAGAGTATTGTTATATTACTGCCAATCGGAGAAAGCAAGTTCTCCTCTGATGTTTTAAAATCCATTCACTTACTACATTGTATGGATTCTAGCTTTCTGTCAGTACAGGCATAGCCCGATTCTAGCTTTCTGTCAGTACAAGCATAGCCTGCTCATGTCACTTCACTGTTTTGGGCAGAGCTGCTTCAGAGCAGCATTGCTGCTGCTGCTCTGCTAAATACCAGCAGTACCATGGGTGAAGCTGTAGAGTTCTGACACACTAGGAAGTAATTCTTTGCATGAGAATTAAGGTAATAGAGGGGAACCTGAGAAGGGACTTGAGAAGTACACATAATTTAAGTAGTGCAGCAGGATCAGTGACTCAAGGAGGTGCTGGCTTTACAGGGTCTGGTTGTTGAACCAGGTCAATGCTCTGAAAGATCTGACCTGCTTTACCTGAGAACAGATGCCTGACCATTATCCTGTTTTTCTGTCCTTCATTTTATCTGAGCTTGAGCCATCTGAAGACAGTGACATTGGTATAAAAAACCTATAAGAAAAGATTTAAGACATAGTCACAAATGAAATGGCTGATATATGTCAGGACAGCGATGTGCTCTGGAAGTCCAGCACTTGCCTACTTGATGCAGCTTCTGCCTCTCCATTTTCCATGCTATAGGTGCTGTCCTTTTGTATTTAAATCTGTATGTTTTATAAGTGTCTACATGCATCCAATTTCTATTACATTATTTTTAATGAGGAAAAATTGCCTTACTGTCTATTAAATTGTTAAACATTAAATTTCTCAAGAATGTATTCTTGATGGATGCTGTGATATGCCTTTATTTTGGTGCTGAGATTTGGAGGCTTAAAGTATAGTGACATCTTTCAGCATCTCAGACAGTAACTACAGCTGGCAGGTCAGGCAAGCCATCAGCAAGGGTCTCCCAACTTATAAATACCCTGTTTTGTAGTCATGGTTTGTCAGATCACTTAAGTAGAGCTGGGTCAAGCTCTGTCTTTAAAAGTGAAAGAAAAAAAAAAATTGCAGTCTTGAGTAAGATTAAGCCTAACTGGAGATTGATGACAACACCCTGTAGTGCTGGGTTAAAGTCATGCATGTCAGAGGGTTTTGTCATTTGCTAAAGTTGTGAGATCAGTCTATTAAAACTACTGCCAGCTTAAGCCCACCTCATCTAGGCACAGCTAAACCTACAGAATTTACGCTAAAAACAGGTGAAAATCTCTACCTGTACTCAGGTAGTGACAAAGTTTTAAAACAACAAACTCAAACAACCTAAACTGTTAAAGACTTGCATTTAGTGTATCTGTAGCAACTGTCTTAACCTCATAGTGGATGAGGAAGTAATGATGACCTGAAGCCATCAACATGTTCTCAGTTCGTATCTGTGGGCCTCTGTCAAGTGAGAAGTTGCTTGAAGTTACAGGGCCATGCATGAAGAGCTGTGCATTTTCCCTGAAGAGGCTGTAAATTGCCTACCAACACCTGCAAAACAGCAGTTTGGAAACTGCCTGTATAAATTTGAAAAACGTAGCCTGCCTTGAAGTCCTTGTCAAGATTGCAGCAGCAAGAGTTGAATACCTGGTGAAACATTTAGAATGAGGAGAAATGGTCTGACTGCTTTGGAGAGTGGATGGGAAAGCAGATTCTTCATCCTTAAGTGTTCTTCTAGCATATCTGACTTGCCTGTATCTGAGGGTACGCAAGAGAAGTGAGCTGTTGAGGACGTCTTAGTGTTTATTGAGATGACATTAGCTTGCAATATTTATGGGTTTATTTATTCATGTATCATGGAAAAGGATGGAGAAGAAAAGAAAAAAGTAAGCTCTCTCCTTGTGGAATTTTCTGCACATGACAAAAGATGGCTCTCAAGGGTTTGTTTGGTTTTTTTTGGGAGGGGAGTTGTGTTTGGTTGTTGTTTGTTTTTTTTTTTTTTTTTTGTTTTGCTTTTTTCTTGATGCTTGTAGCTTGTTGTGGGATATGTATAGATCTGCCTCTCGCCATCTCTGGGGTTTTGTAGTGGGTTATCGTTAAGCTGAAAGAAATGGATTGATAAAGCATCTCATCTAAGCTATACAGAACTCCACCTTAATTGCAAGCAAATGAGAGGAGTAGAAGAGCCCTCATGATAGCGTGAGAGATTAAGACTTTTCATTATAGGTTTCTAGGTCTTGTCTGTGTGTAGAAGAGGGAATTTAAACCATAAAAAATTCCTTTTTTGAAACAGAACATTCTACTTGAGTGTACCTGCAATTTCTTTAAGGATGATTTACCTGATTGTGAAGACTTTGGCTGTATGTTCTGAGGAAGTTGATAAAACCCATTAGGGTATGTTCATGGGAAGAAGAGACTGATGAATAATTAATCAGGCATCAAAAACACATCGTAAATTCCTTACTTGTTTTTATCTGTTAGGAATTGTCTTTAGAAAAGTGATAAATTAGCTTCTGAATTGAATGGAATAATCTTTGTTCTGTTATTATGTTTGGATACTTAACTTACACCAGTTTCTTCCACCAGCTTTAAAAGGAATCTTTTGTTCACTGTTCCTTTAAGTGTGCATAGAGAGGGTTAATGCCTCAGTTGGTAATTACATGCAGCTTGGGTTTTGGGCATAAAACCTGAGAATATTGTTATGGAATGGATAATGTTAAAGTGGCAGTTGAACCAAAAAGTTCCATATGCCAACAATATGGTGTATTCCACTGCTGCTCTGGAAAACTCAACGTATGCTTTCTGCTGTCTAAATGAATTAAACCAGTGGGGGAGGAGTTGTGAAATCCATATTAAGGGCCAATGTTTAGTGATAGATTTTTGTTCTGGACTTCTTGTAACTTCAGTGTCGTGTAGTTTTGCTTTGTGCTTTGAAACAAGTGACGTTTTTCTCCACGTAGTGGTATTTAACTGTAGGAATAGAACTCCTTTTATAGAGTTTACTAAAACAATGAACCAGGTGAAACATGGTTCAGTGTGTTTTACACTTAGAAATGTGTAACTTCAGAGCATAAGTGGAGTAATCTATAGGTGTCTTCCAATTCCAAAATTAGTTGAAATTTGAATTGAAGAAGCAAGTCTTTCAGAGTTGTTTTAAGGATGTGTTAACAAACACATGGTGTTAATGCTGGTTCCCGGAAGTGATGCCTGAAAACATTAACTGGTGGTTGCATATGCTGGGGTATGTTTCATGTTCTAGATCTGCTAGAATTCCTAAATAAAAGCCAACTTCTCTGCTGTTTGGATTTTGTCTGTTCCGTAGCTCTGGTTTCTGACTTAATTGTTTTACTAAGTGTTACTGGCTTTGTATCTTTTCACCTCAAAACCAAAGTATCTACTGTGAGTAATATCAATCTTCTGCCATTCTTCACTCTGAAAAGCAAGTCGGAGTGTAAAACTAGACCTTAAACATTGCAATATAATGATTTTTGGTGTCATTTTTTTGTTGTGGGTTGGGTTTGGTTGTTTGTTTTTGTTTTTTTTTTTTTTTTTTTAAACTTGTTTTTACTCTAGTACACAAGTTCTGTTCTATCACTCAATCAAACACTGAGAGCAATTCTTCTTGATATAGAACTTGCCCCTGTGGTTGGGGTTCTTGATTCCTGCAGAATGATAGCATTCCTGGCATTTATCTTTAAAGGGAGCAATATGAGGTTATACTAAGGACCATTGTTGTTACCTAATTTAAACAGTAAAGCATCTTTTTTATAACTAATATAACTGTTACAAATGTATCCATGAAATTAACTGTAATGTTTAAGTGTAAATTTATTCCTTAATTTTCATGACAAAAGGCAAGAGAGAATGAAACCTGAATAATGTCCTGTAATTGGAGTCTAAAGTAATAACTTGTGTTGATGCATGGAAATACACCACAGATGAGTGGTTATTGCAACTATTTGCATTTCAGGAGACACTGTATGGGTATGAGAACTTTGCTGCATGGAGAGATGAAATCGTGAAAGAAGGCTATATTATCTTTTCAGTTATAAGTATTTCACCAATAACTATCTCCTTAAAACATGAGCCTAGCATTCCAGCAACTGGATTGATGGAGGTGGGTGTGGAACTCTCAAGTACATGGAACTCAGGTCTAGTTTATTCCTGTAGTAGCTTCAAGCCCTAGTGAATCTGTAAGAATATGAAAAACTGGATACAGAGAATCAGTAGTGGACAAATCTTTTCTTTTCTTGGTTTGCCTAATAATTTAAGTCTACTGAGCTATGACTTGTACTTGCCCCTATCCTGAGACTAGAACTGAAATTTTTTTTTTTGTGAAAATGTATAGAGCAACTCCCTTTATTCAGAGTAAGGTATTTGTTTCAGTTATTTACATTATGAATAATGATCATTGGATAACAATACTGGCTGATGAAAGGGAAAGAAGGATAAAAATTCTTATAACTGCCAAAAGCTTTCTAGGATTACTGAAACTGTCAGCTCATATTGATTCTTCGTTGATGGTGATCTCTAACTCTTCTCTCTGAGAGAACATGTGTTGGAACAGTTCCTGAGTACTCTGACTTCATGGGTAGGTTAGGAAACTGATAATTCATGACAGGGCTCTCCCACAAAGAGTGGAGGAAAGAAGCAAGCTGTTCCTGTAGAAAACTTGTGCGTCTTGTTGCTGGTGGCTTAAAATCCCTATGAAGACACCTTTTGTAATAAAACTGCATTACATTTTCCATCAATGGTTACACCCACAGAAGAGCTTCTTTCACAGAGTATAGGTTTTCCTTGTGCCAAATATTCATTGTCTCAGGAACCTGGGATTGTCAAACACAGATCTTCCCTGCATGCTCAGGTAACATTCCTCTTGAGTTACCTGTCCATGCTTCTACCTCTTGTGTCCCTGCTTTTCATGTCAATTTTTCCAGGACCATTCTGTTCATCCATGTAGGCCTCCTGCCACCTTTGCTTGACTTCTGCTCATTAGGGTGAACCATCCTTCAGTTTGAAAGAGGTGTTCCTTGAAAATCAACCAGGCCTCTGGAGCCTCTCTTCTTTCTAAGATTGTATCCTACGTGATTTCTCCAAGTAGGTCCCTAAGGAGGCTAACCTATGTTCTGAAGCTCTCAGGGTGCTAAAATATCATGGTCACTGCAGCTAAGGTTGCACCTGACCTTTGCATTAACAACCAGTTCTTTGTTTCTAACAGCAGGGTGCCTCATATCTTTGGCTCCTCAATCTCTACCTACCTGCTAGTGAAAGCTGATATTTACAGTTTAGTGTGTGATAGGAGAAGTACAGTATGCATCACTTCAGTGGGAGTAAGCAGTTTTCATATTGAACTGATTTTTCTGTTGTGGCCTAACAAGGTTTGACTTGAGCAACTATCTTAACTAATCTTTTTCCTCAGGTACATGTGGTGCCTAAATTAAATGATGTAAAAGAGAACTGAGGAAAAAGTATTGCTTTGGCTTGTTTTACAAGCTTTATGCTCAGATATGTTTGTGTATGAAGCTTAAAATGTTTGGCTGTGATGCAACTGTTCTGGTCTCAATACTCTACAAACTAGAGTTGTGACAGTTTTCAGTTGCTTGACTAGGATATAGTAAATCTTGTTGGTTAGTTCCAAAATTGTTTAAATTCCTTAATTGTCCTAAAATGTACCAGTTAGTTAAAAGCAGTCTCAGTTCAGGTTAACAGTAGGCAAAGACCAAAAGCTTTGTTCTGGAAGGGACGTAAATTTAATTGCATTTACAACTCATAAGGATATTTGGGCATATTTAATATTCTTGTCAAGGTGTTTATCCAGTATTTAATCTTTTTAAAGTAGGTGATAGAAAAGATTGATTTTTGTATTTTCTTTTTAATGGACCCAGAGGCCATACCAGACTGTGTTCTTTTCAATGTGGGCCACTTGGCAGATGAGGAACTGGCTGGTCACATTCAAAGAAATTGAAGTCAATGGCTTCATGACCAAGTGGAGACCAGGGACAAGTGGTGTTCCTCAGGGGCTCGTATTGGGACCAGCACCATTTAAGGATCTTTGTTGGTAACATGAGCAGTGGGATTGAGTGTGTGCTCAGGAAATTTTTGGATGACACCAAGCATTGTGGTGTGATTGTCACGCTGGAGGGAAAGCATGTCATCCAGAGGGATCTTGACCTGCTTGAGAGGTGGGCCAGTGCCAAGTGCAAGGTCCTACACCTGGGTCAGGGCAATCCCAAGCACAACTGCAGGCTGGGCAGAGACTGGATTGAGAGCAGCCCTGCGGAGAAGGACTGGGGGTGTTGGCTGATGAGAAGCTCAACATGAGCTGGCAGTGTGTGCTTGCAGCTCAGAAAGCCAATCGTATACTGGGCTGCCTCAAATGGTGTGTGACCAGCAGGTCAAGGAAGGGGATTCTCACCCTATTCTGCTCAAGTGAAACCCCCCTGCTGTACTGTGTCAGACATAAGGGTGTGGACCTGTTGGAGCGAGTCTGGAAGGGGCCATGAAGATGCTCAGAGAGCTGGAGCACCTCTTGGGTGAAGAAGGTTTTGTGAGACCTTCTAGCAGCCTATTGTCGTTTAAGCCCAGCTGGCAACTAAGTACCATGCAGTTGCTCTAACTGCCTGTGCATTCCCCAGTGGTGTGTGGAGGAGTATTGGGGAAAAATATAAAAGCCTTTGGGATAAGAACAGTTTAATAATTGAAATAGAAGATAATAATTAACATGAGCAACAATAATAATGCTAATGATAGGAAATAGAGAGGGGAAGGAATAAACCTTGCCACCTGAAGGGGGGGAGAAAACCCAAACCAAGTGATGCACAATACAGTTGTTTACCAATGACTTGCCAATGCCCAGCTCATCCCTGAGCAGCCATTGGCTCCTCTTGTCCCCTCCCGCCCAGGTCATATACTGAGCATGACATTCTGTGGGATGGAATATCCCTTTGCTTAGTTGAGGACAGCTGTTGTGGTTATGTTTCTTCCCAGCTTCTTGTGCTCCTCCTCACTAGCAGAACGTGGGAAACTGGAAAGTCCTTGATTTAGAGTAAGCACTACTTAGCAACAACTAAACCACTGGTGTGTTATCCACATTATTCTCAGACTAATGCAAAGCACAGTACTGTCCCAGCTACTATAAATAAAATGAACTCTATCTGTGCTGAAACCAGGACACAACCTTCCACTGTCTAAAGGGGGTCTACAAGAAAGGTGGAGAGGAGCATTTACAAGGGCATGTAAAGATAGGACCAAGAGGTGATGGCTTTAAAACAGAAGAGGGTGGATTTAGATTGGGTATTAGGAAGAAATTTATTACTGGGATGATAAGACACTGGAACAGATTGCCCAGAGAAGTTGTGGCTGCCCCATCCCTAGCAGTGTTCAAGGCCAGGTTAGACAGGGCTTGGAGCAACCTAGTCTAGTGGAAGGTGTCCTGCCTGTGGAAGGTGTCCCTGCCTGTGGCAGGGGCTTGGAACTAGACTATCTTTAATATCTCTTCCAACCCAAACCATTCTGTGAGTCTCTTCTTTTCTTTTCTTGAATTCTCATAAAGCGCTTGCTATATAATGTAATGAGCAGGTGCATCAAAATGTGAAGCTTATTCAAGGTGGAGTCAGGAAAGCCCGTATCAAGTTCTTTGCTCATTGTAGTCATCTAGCTATTTTCTGTGTATAAGCCTTCAGTTGCTGAAGAGCCTGAGAATCCTCCTGTCAAGCAGGGAAGCTATTAAAAGCTGTCATCTGGGACTTCAGTTATTTCAGATGAGTTGCTTCCTCTGCTGTTTTTTAATCTTTTCCGGAGTTTGGAAGAGGCTGCATATTGCAACGGGTTTTGAGAAAGGATGCATGAATAAAGCTGTTTTCTTATGAAGGCCTTGTTTTGCTTGTCTGCACAAATGCTCCCTCAGAAGGAGCAGTAATAGACTTCAACCAGACTGGTAGAAGTTACCCTGGATCTCATGTGAATTAACTAAGTTGCAGGAGTTTTTGGGTAGGTTTGGTTCCTGGAGGCCACAAACTCAGTTACGTTTTGAACAGATGGATTGTTCATAAATGAGTAAAATATCTGTCTGTGCACAGCAACGAAAAGTTAAATTGTTGATCTCAAAATGGGATATAGTAGAACATAATTGAATGAAATGGTGCTAAGGTTTAGCTGCATACAAGCTGGCATGTTCAACCTTCTTTAAATCCTATGGGAACCTTTGTCAATTACTAACGTATGTCCATATAGTCATTTAAACTTGCTTAGGAGGGTTTTTTGATACTGAAGTATATGATGTATTGAATATTTATATTAAGTTATCACAATGAGGAAAAAAAATGCTGCTTTAAGCATCTATTTGGAAGTTACTGGAAAGGTTACTTGGTCTTTCTATTTGCTTTTAAAATCTTGCCCTTTTTTTTTGTAACTGCTTAAGATTGTTTTCAAAAGATGTTTCCCATTTCAGCCTCTGAATGTGCATACAGGCGTCTAAATATCCTTCAGTTTTTCAAAAGCTGATTTGGTTACAAACAGGTCACAAAAACCACTCAGTAGTTGAAAGAAAACATTTTCTCAAGTATAAAACCACTAGATTTTAGGTGAGGTAAGTTGGTAAACTGACTAGTGTTTGGACTAGGCTAAAAATCACTTTCACAAGCCTAGCTGCCTTTGCAGCTTTTACAGCATAAAAGTTCTGCTGAGTAACAGAACAAAGGCAGTTTTCTCTGGAACTCCAGAGCAATAGTGAAAAGATGGCTTTTTATTTAGCTTGCCCTGATACAATGACAAAAAAAAACCTGTGAAGGGCTAGTAAGTGCCAAGTGATTTAACTGTAGCAGCTGAAGAAGTGCTGTTTGACTCTGCCACACTTGCAAAAAGTTCCCTTTTTCTCAAAGAATGAAGGGTGGGGAGTGGGGACATCAGTAAATCTTAGGTAGGCGTCAGCTTGACTTCAGTCTTTCTGTGAGGAGGAAAAAAAGAAGGTGGTAGCATAGCATTTCTTTTCTTTCTCTTAAGTTAATGTTGGAAAAAACATGCAATCCTTAGCTTTCTGACTAGACTCTACTGGCACTTGAGCTGTCAGCCCAGCCCAGCCCAGGCTACCCCCTGTGCCGCAGAAAGGAATGTATTTTTCTGTTGATCTCATCCTTTTTTTTTTTTTTTTTTTTCTCCTGTTTCCAGCTTGCCATCAGTGATTATTGTAGTTCAAAGCTATAGAACGCCATGCGGCTTATCTCTGAAGGGCAGTCTAATTTCTGGCATGACTATTTTGCTCTGGCAGTTTTTTGAGGCAGGAGGGGTGAGGGATGGGGACAGGACAGTTGGAGTATCTGACCTGTTCTCCACTTTCTCCGGATAGTGAAATGCTAAAGAGACTTTGCCATCCTGAAGCAGTTACTAACTGCTACTAACTGCTACAGAGAGTTGTTGCTTACCCTTCATTGTGGCAGATTTTACATAGTTGTCATGTGTTTTTTTTTCTTGCAAGGAGGAAACTTTTCTGCACATGGATTATTAGTTTTAAATATTTTGGTGATGCTGATAACTGACATTGTTACTGTGGCAATGGAGGGAGCAAGCTGTAAAGGGGTTTGTAAACTTGGTGGACCTAGTTTCTGCTTTCGTGATTTAGTGCAATTCCTTTCTTCAGACAGGTTTTGCAGTTCACTTGTTAGCTGGCCCAAAATCTTATATTTCTCTTTAATATAGTATAATGGTTGCTCAAAAGAGGGGTTCTCTTCTGTTCCACTGTTTTTACATTTGGAGCAACTTCCTCAAATAGGACAAAATGTTGCTGGGAACAAGGCTTCCTGTACAAGAGATCCTAGAATCATAGAATGGTGGGACTTCAAAGAGACTGTAAAAATCATCTAGTTCTAATCCCCCTCCACTAAACCAGGGATACCCTCTACTAAACCTGGTTGGTCAGAGCCCCATCCAACCTGGCCTTGAACCCTTCCAGGGATGGGACATTCACAGCTTCTCTGGGCACCCTCATAATGAAGAATGTTTTCCTAATAGTTAATCTAAATCTACCTTCTTATAGCTTGAATCTGTTCATCTTTGTCCTGTCACTACATGTGCCTGTGAGAAGTCCCTCTCCAGACCTCTCGTAGGCCCCCTTAAGGTAGTGAAAGGACACAATAAGGTTTCCCTGGAGCCTTCTCTTCTGGCTGAATAGACCGAGATGCTTTGTCTCATTTGCAGCAGTACTGCTGTTTCACTTTTCAGCCACATTCTTGTAGCAGCTAAAGGAACTTCGTCTCTAAATGTGTTTACCTTACAAAGATTTAAAGGACTTTTTCATTGATTTCTGTTAAAGTTCTAAAAGGAATTTAAGTTTGGAATAGTACTTATAGCTTCTCAAAATGGTAACAATTATACTACCAAGTGCTGGTGGTGCTTTAATATTCTTTTCCAAGGTGGAGTTGATTTGTCAACATTCTTGTAACATGACACAGCAGTGATCTGCTGTTATATGTAAACTGGATAATATTACATATTTGTACAGTGTCTGGCATGATGGAGCTCTGAAATATTAAGTTTTAAAAAAGTTGAACTTTGTTATATCTTTATGATTCAGTGTCAAATTTAAAGTAATAGGGCCTAACAAATCTATTGTTAAAAAGTCATGCAGATTTCAGTATTATGTGAACTAAGCTTTCCAGTAGGGACAGCTAGAGTAAGGGTAGTGCTTTCATAATACTTTAATTGGGTGAATGTAGAGATGTATGATGTAATATATATTAATGTTGTGCCAAAGCACTGGTTTAGATCTAGGTTGGCTCTGGCACTGATTTGGGTGCAAGTAGGTTTTATTGGCTGAATATAGACTATAAAAGTGGCTAAGAGTATATTTTTGTTCTAGATAGCATGGAAGACAATTGTTCTGGGTGAGCAATTAGCTCTGTAGAATGAGTTAAATGATAAATCCTGAAAGGAATCACTGACAAGTAGGATTTAGATTACACCACTCTTATTGGTAATGTCATCCCATAGTAGGAAATTCTGACTACATCTGTAACATCGGTTGCTATGCCATGATTTATTGGCCTTTACTACAAAAAGCACTTAATCTCTTCAAAGAATATTTGTTTTCAGTGTGAGTTAAGAAATAAATATCAAGTGCTGTTGAAAGTAGTTCTCCTTAAAGCTTTTTTGGATGTGAAAAGTAGTTTGTTACTTGACCACATAGTAAGATAAATTTCATTAAAAAGTACTTTGAACAGCTCAATAAGTCTTCACCTAACTCAGAACTAATGCCAGATCAGACATTTTATTAGGGTTTTATTTTTTTTTAATATCCTTTATTATTTCTGCTGAGTGGCAGCTTTGTCATAGTTTGCAAATTCTTTGACTCCACATATAAGTGGGTCATCTTCTCCATGCTGAATTGCTTGCAGAACTGGTTATCACAAGCAATGGAGACAACATCAAGCTGGAAAATAATCACGATATCAAGTTTCTGACACGCTTCAGTTTTTAACTGTGCTGTCCCTTAGAAAATGAATGCTGTCCCTTGGAAGGCAGCCCACCATTTCTAGTCTTAATTCTGTTTAATGTAATTAGATATTGTTGTAGCTAAGTAAAAGGTCATATTTAACATGTAACGATTTACACCATTAACTTAAGTACATGCAAATTAACTGTAAAATGAGACTGTTATGGAAGACAAATTATTCAGTATGCTACAGAAGGTGAATAATAACTGTAAAATACCATGTTAGCACTTATCTTGCTGATGAAGAAACATTGACTGTGGCAGGCCTTTTGCCAAAAGATAAATGCTGTGAGTTTATGTTGCTTCAATCATATATTAGTGAGCACATGAAGATACTTTAATATTAAAAACTCAGTGAAAAATACTACTTTATCAATAAAGGTAATTTTAGATGAGTATGTTTCCCTTGAGGGAAACACTAGGATTAAACAAAGTCAGTGAGGGACAGAACTCTTCCTAATTCCTGCCTTTTCAGGTTAAGTAAGTAGTCAAGGTGGTATTTCTTATGTGTTCCTTGTCTGCCTCAGTACATGGTTTAGCACTAAACCCATTTAGTTTTTGTAAATCATCAAGGTAATCATAGAATCATAGAATAGTTAGGGTTGGAAGGACCTTAAGATCATCTAGTTCCAACCCCCCTGCCATGGGCACGGACACTTCACACTAAACCATGTCCCCCAGGCCTCTGTCCAACCTGGCCTTGAACACCGCCGGGGATGGAGCATTCACAGCTTCCCTGGGCAACCCATTCCAGTGCCTCACGACCCTTACAGTAAAGGATTTCTTCCTTTTATCCAGTCTAAACTTCCCCTGTTTAAGTTTTAACCCGTTACCTCTTGTTCTGTCACTACAGTCCCTAATGAAGAGTCCCTCCCCAGCATCCCTATAGGCCCCCTTCAGATACTGGAAGGCTTCTATGAGGTCTCCACGCAGCCTCCTCTTCTCCAGGCTGGACAGCCCCAACTTTCTCATCCTATCTTCATACAGGAGGTAACATATTAATTTGTCGTTTCTTTTTTCAGCACCTTGAATATTTTCTGTGGCAATGTGGAAAATAACAATTTGGTATTCTTGTTACAGATACCACCCCCAACTTAGTTTGTTATTCTGATGCAGGAAATAAAACAGTCTGGGGAGAAAGTCTGTTACTATCTATGTGAAGCTATAGGTTGGGTTGGTTTAGAGACTCTTTGTGCAGTACAATATTTATCTGTATTAGAAGCACAGATTCTCATAGGCCACTCTGCTGTATCTGGAAAGAAATCCTTCATCCACTTGATATGATCTATGAACTTCCTGTGGTGAGGCTTTTTGTTATTACTCTGTTGCCAACAGAGCCCCAAAGCCTTAATCTTAAGTAAACTTTTTGGAGACTTCTGCTTGATGGCGGGGGGAGCAGGATGCATCTCCTTTATTGGAGGTGGGGCAGGGGGAAATCTTCATCAACCAGAATTTTCTCCCAACATGCAGATCATTAAGCAAGCCTACCAGCAGCATCGTGATGTTCGGTTGCTTGCTTTTCAGACAAGTCTGAATAATGAGAGAATTTAGCTATATGTCACGTGTTATCTTTTAGTGTCATACTAATCTGTGCATACATCTGCAGCAGGATTTATGTTAAGAGGTGCTTTGAAACTTAGTAGTGATCACATGTCAGGGTACATGCAAATTAACTGGAAGAGCTTTTGGAATCTGGATGCTGTTTGGTATGGGGCATGTTCCTTAGGCTTTCTTGTAAGGTAAAAGTAGCTAGTTGCAACTGTGAATCTCATTTGTAGGGGACAATTGCTGTATCTTATTTTTCCAGGTGAGCTTTGTATATGCTCAAAGGTCAGAGCTGATTTGTATTATTTGACTGGAGTTATAACGTCTTAAATTAGTTTAACTCTGAAGTACTGGTTTAGAAGACAAAACTCTTCTTTTGATAAAATAACTGATTTCCAAATTATATTCCATAAAAAATCTCATGTAATCAGTATGTGCTTTTATTTCCTTAATGTTAAGTTGTGCATCCTGCAATTAGCTATTATCCTGTAATTCAGTTCTGTACTGGTAACAGAGTAGACATTAGCAGCATGAATAAAAGTCTTTTGGTACTCAAATGATGTCACTTTCTGGTTTCCATGTGGTTCTTGCTTTATAGTTATGTATTTTACTTGAACAGCAGGATTTCCTTAGCCTCTAGCCAATTGAATATGTCTTAATTGCCAGTGTAGACAGGTCAGTTTGCTGCTCTTAGGGACCAGATGGCTGGAGTGTTCTAATTTATCTGCCAGATGACTTTGAAATTGTAACTTGTTATACCTGAAATGCACTCTCCAGGGTAATCTTGAGAAAAGTGGGAGCCAATATACAGCTTCCATATTAACTGAAGAGCAAATGGATAGGCTCTTGTTCAGCAGTCTCTTTAGATTCATGCTTGGCTTGAAGGAAGAGTGGTCTTTTTGGCTGATGTCACTGGTAGTATATGTGCATTGTTTATTTGGTGTAAATTAGAAGCAGGAAGAGAATTCAGTTGCATATTTATTTGGACTTCTTTTTCAGTGTCTAATTGCATTGGCCTATTCCTCTACAGAGAAGTAGAAAAAGCTTCTTAAATGTTAAACTCACTAATTGCAAGTGACATATCAATCACACCTTTTTAATTCAAAGCAAGATGAGAGTGTAGTGATGAAGAAATTGGAAATTCTCTTTAGTTAAATGCTTCTAAGAGAGGTTTTGAAGGAAAACTGTTTTGTGGTTAAAAAAAAATAAATTGCACCTTGTTATAAATGTCTTTTTTTCAGTCTTACTGGATGACAAGATTGTGAGAAGTGGCCTGTAAACCTGTTCTCTTAGATTTTTCTAAAACCAGTATTGCTTGTTTCTTCTCTTCATAGTTTGCAGAAAGTTCTGTCTTTACTGGAAGCAGTTTGTGTCATCTGATGATAGTTTTTGAGTAACTTGTGAAATTTAGGTGGGACCAAGAAATACGATGTACTGTAAAACTGTTTTACTTGCATCTGGCAAAGTTCTGCTAGGTTATGTTATATGCAGTTCTGTTTTGCTGACATTACTGCATGGATTATGGTAGCTAAGGGTCAGGGCATAATAAAACAACATTCTCTTCAACTCTAAAAGAGCTGAGTGAAATAGCTTGAAATACTGACAACTGGATCTACTTGATACTGTAAATAAAGAGAGAATACAGCTTGCAGTCAAAATACTGTGACTGACAATGATGAGAGTAAACAGCTAAGTCCTGTTTTGCTTCTCTTTATCTGCCAGAGCTCTTTCCCAAAAACTTTCTAAGTAATTTGGATCCAGTGACTGTTTAACAAAGAGGAAACTGAACAATTGTGGTGTGGTGATTGAGCCCTTGCCTCTTTTGAACCCACTGAGACAAGCTGTCTCTGAACTTAGTTTTAGATAAAGGACCTGCTTTCTAGGCCTTCAATGATTAAGCCTTTTGGGAAGGGATGAGCTCTATGAAACGTATAGGACACGCAACTGGATACCATTAACTTCACTCATCATTTTCCTTATATTGTGATGTGTAAGACCTCTCAGCATGTCACCTGAATTCAAATGCTTTTATAAAGATTTAATTCTCTCTGCCCATGTTGTATTTTTTTTTCTCAGACTGAAATGTACATCTATGCCAGCAAGAAGTAGGTATAAATTTGGTATAACTTTGGCTTGCTTCTAGCTCTGCTTGATGGGTTGTTCATAGTCTTGACATCTAGGCCAGTTTTGCTTTCTTAAAATGCAGTTGAGGGAAAAAGACTGGAACTCTTTTTTAAGATGAATTCTAGACATGGGTATGCAGTGTAGAAACTGATGTCACTGTGGAGTTATAGCAAATACTTAAGTTTATTTTTTCAGGACAAACATCTAAAGAAACTGAGAAATTGCGGAGAACATGGAACTGCAGTGATGTATAACAAATTTTTGATGTAAGATTTAACACTCCCATTGTCATGTCAGTATTCTTGGAAGGTTGAAAAACGTGGAAGAATGCATAAACCAGTAACTGGAAATTAATGTGAGATGGCTTATGGTAAAAGTGCTTTTACAGCATACAAACCAGGTTACTTTGAGTGGTACTTTGATTTATCAAGTAAAACTTAAAACATAGCTTATTTCTTGGAAGAAACCTGGGGCTATTATAGTGTGTTACGGCGAGGGCTGTATGTGTTCACTGGATGATGATGCAAGAATATTTTTAGGCTCCTTGCTGAAATGACAGATGTTTTAGATTAGCTTCTAGAGCATTGCAAGAGCTGATTCTTCTAAGGTCATCTTCCTTTTTAACTGGGGAAATTGTGTAAGCTGCAAGGAGAATTTCACATCATTTGGCAAATTGTCAAACTGTTATTGTCACTATAGATATTCAGGAGAATATTTGTTAACCCACCCAAAACCCATAAATGAAACCACCCCCAAAAATACACCTTGGACTCTCAAATATTTGTGTGTGTTATTCTATGTGATAGATGCAGTTCTTACTTTCAAACTTCTAGAAGAGAGCTGGATATTACTGCCTGTTTGTTGTGTCTTCATTTAAACAAATTCTTAGAGAATTACAGAAATTGAAACTGTTTCCTCTTTTCACTGAACAGCTGTTTCTTTGCTGTATCCAGCAGGCTAAGAAGATGGGAAATGGACCTTGTGGGGTGTTTGTCTTGTCTTTCCTGCAGTAGAAGCAGACAAAACTAGTTATAAGGAAAGACCTCAGCCTGGTCAGAAAGTTTTCCTCTTGCTTTTCCATGGAGAAAATACTCCCTAGCAGGAAGCTTACAAGGTACTGATCTACTTATCATGGGCAGATAAGAGTGCCTACAAGCACAGTTAGAAAAAACCAGCAGGAAATCCCAGTCTCCTCCTGAATCTCCTAGCCTTCCTAGAAGGCTTTTCAGTGGCCATATATGCGTTCTGACTTGTGTGTCCCCCATTTCCTTTAAATTTCTAGACTTGTCTGCCTTTTGTTCCTTGTTCTTGAGTAGCGGGGAATAAGCAGAAAGTAGCTCATCCTTTGTTCAACTGATTTGCCTCTAATCTCCCAAAGAATATGGAAAGGAATATGAATGTGTAGAAGTTGTAATTATGAAACTGTCCTGGTAAGTTTTGCTTGAGAGCTTCCCTGACTTTGTGCTGCTCTGGGCAGGTACAGTGTCCTGCATGTAAGAGGTGCCCCATATATAAGAAGTTACAGTCTCTTTACTGTGCTAAGCAGTGCAGTTTCTTTGGAACCATGGAAAATGGCCACTTCAGTAGTACTTAAAAGCACAAGCTTTTATTTTATTGAGTCTTCTGCTTCCCAGTTAGTTAGGGGAGGATTATTTTGGGGAAGAATATCTGAAACCAAAGGAGGAATCCCTTTTTTCCACATATATATAGATTCCAGATAGATCTGGAATTCTATCCAGATTTCTATTGGATAGAAATAAAATATAGGTTTCCCAGATAAATGTTCTGTATTAGCCTGAAGCTCAACAAGCATTCTGTCTGAGATAAAGAATGTGTAGGTACTACATCTGGGAAAAAAGGGGAAAAAAAAATTGTCTTCGTTCCCTTGGTACTGGAGTACAGGGAAGGTAGAGTCAAGTGATGCTATTGCTTAGGGCATGTAAAATTCAGTCTGAAGGAACCAGACCTTATTAAAACAAAAAGTAAGAAACAAAGCAAACAAATTCCCTGAACCACAAAGCTGAAAAGAAAAACTCTTTTGGGGTTGTGTATGTTTAGTCATGAATGTGGCTTCATGTTTTGAGGCTTTGCCTGTTCACTGGTATGTGAAAAACATTTTTTTTTTCTTTGTGTGCCATCTCTAAACCTTTGGTACAAAAGCGAAGAGTAGCTTCTGTAAAGGTTAATTAATAGTTTTGTAAATATTAAATGCTTTCCTTTGAACTTCAGTGTTTTATAGTTGAACAGATTCCATGAGTGTGTGCTGTGTATTGGTGCTTAAAATTCAGTAAAAAGGCCTTTTTCTTCTAGAAAGGTAGGGGACCTTCTTAATTGAGGCCTCATGAAAACTACCTGAAATCTTGTGTCTTGTCTGTATGCTGTGTAGTGCTGAGGATACTGGCGGAATTAGTGTTTCTGCTTTGTGATGAACTTGGAAGAGAAATGTCTTTGGGGTTTAGGACAGCTTTGAGGTTTAAACTCCTCACAGAAAATGAAAATGGGAATTGACTCATATCCTGTACGTTACTTTCATTTGAAGTCTGAAGATCATAGTTAGCCATAGCAAAGTATGTCCATATGTATGTGTGAGTGTATGTTTTAAAGTAATAAGTGCCTGCGTATCTACGATCAGTTGATAATGCTTCTTTGAGTAGTGAACCTAGATGTATTGTCTTATACAAGAGACTTATGCTTGCCAGACTGAGTAAAGAAATCAGTTTTGCATGTGTCTAAAGTTACTAGAAGTAACTTACACGTGATGTGTTGTAACTTGAGTGGAAGTTGTTTCTTGGTTGCTCCTGACTGTTCAATATGAAATAGTAATATTGATTGTTAGAATGACCTTCACATTGAAGGGCTCCCCTTCCCCATTAACTTATTTTTCATGCGTTCTTCAAAATTATATCCTCAAATGTTTTTTTTAAATACACTGAACTATATGCAGATTGATACAGCTGCAGGAGAAATAAATCTTGAAGGCATGGATCTTTGGAAATAAAATATTGCTCTTCATTTTCACCTTTGACAGCCTTCTGTCTGAACAATCTGTAATACAAAGTTTATGTAAATTCCTCCCTTTTCTGTGTGGTCTGTATCATGCATGTGTGCACAGAAATACTTGAGAAATATACAGAATGTTTCCTTGGTGCAGTAATTAGAGCAAAGAGGCATACTGTCTGATGGGTCATGTAACCCTGTGCCAAGGAACAGGGCGTGAGATATATTTATAATTGTGCTCCTGAGGCCTTGCCATGAAGTTTGAGTCAAAGCAACACTGCAGTGCTGTGCAGTAGGAGGGAGCATGGCTGTTCATGTGCCTACAGTGAACGTAAGAGACGGAAACCTATAAAGAAATGGAAGACCTTTAACCTTCTCTCTGCTCTTCCCTTCATTTCTTACAACCATCTATGTGGCTGCTTGTGAGTATAGTACTAATCGATTTCTTTTAGAAAAAGCAGACTAGGCTTACTTGGTGTTTAAACCAAATAAAATACTAGGGCCAACATACTTCTGTAAAGCCCCTCTGAAAAGGACCAGACTAGCGAGACACAGTTTTTGGTTGGCAGTGAAAATTTGCAAGGAAATGGTGCTTCTGGAAGGCTGTACAGTGTTAGAATTGGCAAGTGCTGTGCATAGTTCTGTCAAAAACCAGCAAGTCTTTAAACACCAGCTGATCAGGGATTTTCAGGCCCATCTTGTCTAGCTTGAACAGGCCTTGCAGCTCTTAATGCAATCTAGTGTCTGGGTTAAAGACCTTCTGCTTTGTGGTGCCTTGCTGAATAGCTTATTCAGCTGGAAAACACAGTGAACAAAGGAGCTGGAAATATTTTGTCAAGTTACTGATCTCACAGTTCAGAGAGCCAGCTGCCAATTATAAAGACTTCTATTGTGTAACACAAGAGCTAGTGTATAGAAAACTCCAGATCTTACTCTATCTCTTTCTTTATTAGTTTCTGCATAATTATTTTTGCCTACAGGATGGTGTGAATATGGATGTGGGGTGTATTCTCAGTAATTAACTACATTTTTCTAATAGACAACATTGACTAGCAAGATTGGAACAACTTTTCTTAGTTTGAACTTGATTTCTGACTTGTGGGGATTTGGAGTGAGGGAAGCCTACGGAGTTCACAATGATTAAGATTTTACAACTGAGTGCAGCAAACAAGTAGTATTGTTTCTATGGAGAGTGGGAAGAGCAAATAGTGGTCTGCCTCCTCCAGTTAATTTAGTAGAGATGTTGGCAGGAAACAACAAGGTTTCTAAAGCATTACTCTAACCACAGTGTATAGTGGTCTCAAAACCAGCACAGCCACAGCAAACCTAGTGAAAGGAATTATCATTAGTACAAGTATTTTTGTTGTTATTGCTAGTTAGCTATTTGTTTTTATTAAGCTTTGCAATGAAATCTCAAGTATGACTTTTTTTTTTTTTCTTGTGCAGGTTGGAAAAGAAACTGTGCAAACAACAGAAGACCAGATCTTGAAAAGGGATATGCCACCGGCCTTTATCAAGTAAACCCATTTTATTGTAAATCTTCTATTGTAGGTACAGGAAACCTGTTCTGATGATAGATCGTTGTTACTTATTTCTGCTTATTAGAGATGATAAAATGCTCTTTATACTTGAATAGCTCTTTGGGGTCTTGAGGGTGACCTTTGTCAGGAGCATTTCTGCCAGCAGTGACTTTTCCTGTTACATTCTGTGTGTGCAGGTACATATTTAGGGTATTTCTCACTTGAAAAAAAAAAAACACAACCAAAGGAACAGCAACCCACAACAGAGTAACAATGTTACTTACCTGTGTGCTATTGTAGTTTTGTGTAACAGTATCAGATTAAATGTGTTCTCAATCTCTTCTATTAACTTGTCTGGTGGAAAAGTGTAAATTCGTCAGTATAGGCATTCGATACATTATATAACTGCCTAGAAATCTAAGACATTTGAAGAGCAGTGGCTGACGCTCAATTCCATGGGTCGGTGTCGAGGACATCTGACTTTTTCCTGCTGCCTGAAGTCTTAAAAATCATACATCACTCCTTGTGAAATTGCCAAACTTCTTACTGCCAACTGACAAACTCTGACTGCAGTGACTTTGCCCTGAAACCTATTGAATACAGTGGCCTCTCTTAGTGTTGTCCAGTGTGTACAGAATGACTACATATTTAATGCATTCCCAAACACAAAACAGGCAGATAGTCAAAACACAAAAGCATAGAGGCAACTAAGAAAATACCAAAAGGGAAATCAGAGGTGATGTCTAAAGAGGAAATTTATGTTAGGACAAAATAATTTAAAGAATGCCTAGAACCAGGTGGTATTAGAATAAGAGTTAAAGAAGGAAATAGCTGTAATAATGAAAAAGCTTATTAAGCTGTAATAAGAAATTAGCAGTGCAATACAGTCTCACACTTGAGACCATCTGGTATGTCAGTCAAAGGGATGCTATTGCCTGAGGAACTTCCTAGGGGAATCTGGGGAACAGGAGGCCTATAGGTCTGACATACCTTTGGAGCAACTGACTAGACATTCTGTAGTAGAGAAGAGAATTAGCAAATCCCAAATATGTATGATTTGGTTTGGTTCAATTGATGCTGTTTCTGTGGAGGGAAATTCTGCCTTATAAATCTGTTGGTGTTCTTAGAAATACTACAAACAGGGATAAGGGTAATCCAGGTGATAAACTACACACCAAATTCTAAACTTTTTGGCAAAGTCTGAAGGCCTTTAAGAAATTGAAGTAGCCATAAGGTAACAAGTAAATTTCATGTATGGAAAAGACCAAATTTGAAGTAAAAGGAAAAAGATTACATGGTTAACCCTGACAATGGTAGGAGGTAATTGTGCTTTTCACCATGTTCACAAATGCTCTGGAAACCAGGATGAGCTGTGAGGCAAAAGTACTTGCCGATTACCTGGTGTCTTAAGCAGGGTAGTGAGATTAATGGGTGACTGAGAAATTGCAGCCGGACCTTGTTAAACTGACTGACTTGATATTAAATGCAGACAAAATTATTTTGAAAGATCAATAGTGATGAACACATGGGAGAGCAGCAGGTCTAGCATCAGATAGGATAAATGACTCCAAACTGACCATTACCAACAGCGAGCTGTGATACAAGGGTGAGAGCATCCACTATATCTCAGTAGTGGTCCAAAAAAAGTAAACCAAATGTTAGGTTTATTGGCAAAGAATGGGAGACCAAAATGTTACTCTGTGTTTGTCTCCCATGCTTTGAATACTGGTAGCACTTGAGGTATGTAACTTTTAGGAAGGCTGTTGTAGAACTGGAAAAAGCTCTTAGGAGTATGAGAACAAAGATATGATATGGAATTGCTGCTGCATGAGGCAAAGCTGGAACTCTTCAGCCTGGAGAAGATGACAGTGGGGATTGAGGCCTGACAAAGATCTAAGGAAGTATGAGTTGCATGGAGAAGACTGAAACTGGTACTTCTTGTGCAAGAACTTGATGGGGGCATTGCTTTAAGCTAGTAGTTTGTAAACCAACAAAAGGGAGAGCTGCTTTGTACAGTAAGTCATGTGCTGCTAAAGGGTTTTTTTATAGGTTTGGAGGTTAATAGATAAGTACTTAGAGGAATCCCTTGTGGGTTATCAAATAGACAAGCTGCAGGAAGTTTCAGGAACTGAAAGTACTTGGAGGATGGGAGAGCAGCCAGAGGAAGTATAATACTGATGCTGTTCTTAACCTTACTTAGGCATCTACTTGCAGCTACTTTTGGAGACCGGATACTGAGCTAAATGGACCTTTGATACAATCTGCTACAGTATTTATTATGCTGTGTTCCTGGTGTGTGATCTTGTTTGGATGCAGAGGGGTTTGACTTCTTTTATTAATTGTAATTTTCTTGAGGGGACCAAAACTTTTTACTAGCTTCTTGATGAGTTGTATCCAAACATGTAATTTTGAATTGTGCTCATTTTCAAGGATATGTAGAGTTTTTAGTTAAATCCCAATTTCTTGTTGATCTAGACAAGTGAAGTATTTAGAAGGAGATTTTCTTATTGCTATACTATATCCAGCCTTTGGTCAACATTTAGCAGATTGTGAAGACTTAAGTAGTTACATTACTGTAGAAATGTGATGCAGACACTGCTGAGTCGTACCACTTCATGCTGGATGCAAGAACTTTTTCTGCAGCAACTTATGACTGCTTGATTTGTGATATAATGAAAAATGGGAAACAAAGCTACCTGGCACAGTAATGAAAACTTCACATAGTACTTACTGTCCTAGATGCAGTAAAATGAGTTAAGAATGTACAATCATCTTTCTGAATGCTTATCTGTTGCATTTGGGCTTTTTTTAATCTGGAGTTTATGTCAAAAGGAGCTAGTACATGTTAACAGCTCCTTTTTAACACCATGGAGTATATTGTCACCAATATCTTTGTTGTTGTGACAAGTGACAGTTACAGGTAAACCACCGAACTGACCTTTTCCTGCATTAAAGTTCAGTATTTGGGTGCAAGAAGTGAAATATATGAGGGTTGTGGGGATATTTTAATTTTATTTTTTTTGTTTTCTTTCCCGAGAGGAGTTTTCTTTTGTTTTGTTTCTGAAGCATTAAAAAAGGCATTCCTCTTTAAGAGGGAGTGCTCCAGCAGAACTGGTACTGGCATATGGATGATGAGATGTGGAGCAGTGTGCATGTACTAAGGAGTAGTGTGTGTGTACTAGCACTGCATTCCCTGTCCACGTTTTCTTAATTCAAAAAAACCATCAGTTTTGAGGGAACTACTCTTAGAGAACGAGGGAGAAGATCTATCATGCATACCTTTGCATGCTACTGACATAAATCGTGTTGGAACAATTGACCTAGAGTTAAAAAATGACATATTCTTTATCTTAATTGTCTTAATCATTGGGGAGTATGAGTAATGCCATATAACTTACGTTGGATGTTCTGCAATGTATTCATATTACCTGCTATACTTCTCTTGTAAAGAGGGGAGAAGCTGTAATATTTAAGCAAAGAATAGGGTACCACCTAATTTGCTTACACTGGAATACAAATTCATCTGTGTGTAACTTGTGCATACATACTCATTTAACAAATCAAGTGGTAATGCTGTTGTGTATTAACATTATTTGATAGTCAAACAGGCTATATATGTAGATAGTTGGGGTTTTTTTTATAAATATGGGTTTTTTTAGGTTGTGATAAAAACAAGGATTAGAAAATTCACCAGAGGAATGAACTCCTATTGAAAACTTGCGAATGTTTTGACTCTTGTGATAGAACAAGAGGCTCATTGCAGCGAATATTTTCAATTTTTGTTTTTTTTTTTTGTTGTTGTGGTGGTTTTGTTTTTTTTCAGTGTTTTTAAATTTACTTTTAAGTAGTTGAATTATTTTTTCCCCCAAATTCTAATCCTTTGTTTCCTGTCAGGTATACTTTGCAGAGAATGGAGAGTGTTTGGTTTTTAAGCACCACTCCACTTTTTGTACATAGTGCGCACTCCTGAGGTCTTTCAAAGGCACTGGGAAGTTTATACAAAATAGGTATTGTATAAGTAAAATGCTGTTCAGAGGTCAAGTTCTAAAATCTGTAAAGGATAACTTTGAATCTTTAGGAACTTTATTTTCGTTGATTATAGTGACTTCTGGGTTAATACACATTTGTAATAATTCCTTTCTTTACAAATGAAAAAGCCAGTCTTGAGATAATTACTAGTATTAAACAGATGACCATGAAATTGAAGGGTAGGAAATTAAGTATTTCTGACCCTATAGCTCTGAGCTGGCTGAATAGATGATTCATTTAATCCCTTTCTTGACAGGGATGAAAAGAATAAATTTGAGAAGCAGGTGTGGAAATCTAATTTAGGAAAGTCAGTTAACTTTGATAATAAAACTAAGTACATTGCATAGTAATGAGCAGAGTGTTCCCACTTTCCGCCTTGGTGTCCTCCTGTATTTTCTTACTTGGTTATGAGTTCCCCCCATCTGATGTGCTGAACAGATGTCTCACTAAAGAGCAAGTTATGATAAGGTCAGCTGGCCCAATTCGATCTACTCTAGGGAGCCATTACCTGAAAACTTAACTTTCTGAAAAAAGGATGTTCTCCTGTAATGAGTGTTTAATTTCTAGTATTGTTCAATTTAGATATAACCATTAAGTTCTGCCTTGTGCTAACAACGAACATGGGGGGGGGGGGGAAGGGAAATGGGATAGATGTGTAAGTTTCCAGTACTTAACTGAAATTATGATTAGTGTGTCCAAGTGGTCAGTAGAAGATAAGCTATATGAAAAGCATAAAAAAATTGCTAAAAGAGATAGTATTGCTGTAATTAAAGGGTTTAATGTTTGTTGGAAACTTGTGTAACTTGAATGAGCACACTGCATAAAGCCTATGTGTAAGACTACACTTACATTTCTGCCAAAGGAATGGGAGAGAATAGGGGAAAGTCACAGTCAGTGTAGTCAATGAATACAGTCATAAGTAGCCTAGCTAACATGGAAGTGAAGTCTGAGTTTTATATTTCTCTAAGGTGTCATATAGTAATTACAATGAAAAATGAACCCAAAAGCCTTTCAGTGTTCCAGTTCTTGATATTTTAAAATTGTTGTGTTAAATGGTTTGATGGAACCTATTTCTGAGCTCATTTGCTTATTGTACCTTTGTCATGGGTTCAGCAGTAGCAGTCGTTTTTTCTCCTTCTTGGTAGCTGGGGCAGTGCTTTGTTTTTTTGATTTTTGGGCCTTGGAACAGTGCTGATAACACCAGTGTTTTCAGTTACTGCCTGGTAATGTTTTGGTCTGACCAAGGACTTTCTGAGTCTCATGCTCTGCCAGGGGGGAAGGAAGCTGGGAGGAAGCAGAGACAGGACACCTGACCCAAACTGACCAAAGAGGTTATTCCATACCACAGCATGTCATGCGCAGGATGTAAAAATGGAGGGCAGAGACCCGGAAGGGTGGGGGAGCTCACTGCGTGGTTGGGTTGGTATCAGGTGGTGAGCAGTTGTATTCTCTTTCTTTGTATTTCTCCTGTATTATTATTGGTGGTAGCAGTAATGATTTGTATTCTACGTTAGTGACTGAACAGTTCTTATATCAACCTGTGGGAGTTGCATTCTTTCGATTCTCCTCCCCATCCCCCCAGGAGCTGGGGAGAAGAAAGAGGGGGAGTGAGCGAGTGAGAAAACTGCATGGCTGACTGGACTTCAACCATGACAACCTTCTCTGTTATTTTAATTACATATTGCAGTATCTTGCTTTTCAAACTATAAAGGTGTAGAGTGGAGTTTGCTTGCAGTGTCTTAAGTAGTAAAGTTGAAAACAAATCCATCATTTTCTCAAATCTGTTGTCATATAGATAGAAACTAATCAGCAAGTTTTGTGTGGTGACTTTCCTCAGAGTGGAGAATGCCTGCACCAAACTTGTTCGGGCAGCCCAGATGCTACAAGCAGATCCTTATTCAGTACCAGCTCGTGACTATCTAATTGATGGATCAAGAGGCATCCTTTCTGGAACGTCAGACTTACTTCTGACATTTGATGAAGCAGAGGTAAGAATCCCAAGATAACTGACATAGGTATCTGCACAATAGCACTATTAATTCAAATACCAACCTAACTGAATTAGCTAATCTAAACTATTGAGTAGATGAATGTGGTTTTGATTAACTTGACTGGAAGCATATTTTGCATTCCTTTCTGTCAGAAGGAGTTTAGGCTTGTTAGTCTGCTTTGTTTAGAGCGTCTTTGTATGATAGAATGTTTAGGCATGCCTATGATTATTCCTCAAAAAGGCCAGATCCCATCAACCCTGTCTTACATCTTCCTGAAACTTTTCTGTGTTCCCTTTGCCATACCCATTACTGAGCCTTATTTTCTGTATCGTTTCACTGAAAAGCCCTAGGCCACTTCCAGACATCTGACTCATTAGCTGTGGGAATTTAATTGGCCTTGGGCATGGGAGGTAGTACAAATTTGGACTGTCTGGCTGGTCAGCCAGATGATGTGTTCAGATAGATGTAACAGTTACTGTATTTTGGCTGCTGCATAAGTCAAAAAGTGGTTTAGAGGTGCTTTTTGTCCATTTTCAGCTGGACAAAAAAAGCCAGAGTTGCAAGGAAAGTTAAAAAGGAAGTTTTGTGTGTCTTACATTTGAAATTTTTTTGTTACAAATTTTATTTAGTATTGTAAGCCTCTTTCTGGGAATGTGGAGTCTTGCTCATTTCTAAATATCAAATATCATGCTATTATGGGGGCATTAAGCTCACACTGTTAGAAATGCTGATGTTAATTCTAAATTTTACCTATGCAACAGTCTGCTAATCTATGAAATTGTGTTACTCTTCCTGCTGTTCTGAGTGGTTTAACTCAGCATCCTTTTACCTCATTTAATCAGCTCATGGTACTGTTAGCATGTTCCTCTGAAATGAGGAGAATGCTATGAGATTTCTCTGTTGTACTTGTGATTTTCATTATTTAAAGTGGTTTTTAACAGCTGCTACGGTGTGTTACAGGACAGAATTGCAAGGAAGTTAATAGCTGTTAATCTCCCTGCTTCTAGTGTTTATATAATGAGTTGACTTCTATGGAGTCAGTGCTTCATTGAACTAGTCAGACAACTGTGTGTTAACCAAAAGAAAAATACTAGTTTGGAATGACTGACTTTTCACAAATACATGTCTCTGTCCTACTATGCTTCAAGATTAACTAACATTGGGACAAAACTGAAAGGAGTTTTACAAGAAACTGATCTGTTCTAAGGACTGAACACTGTATGTGGTTGATAAGAATTAAATGTTAACTGTCTCATTCTTCAATGAGAATTGTACGTGGTGGTGTCAGAAATAATGTGGTTCAGGAGGTTAGGAGATTAACCAACAGAGAATTCTGTTTTGGAATCAAGTATGAACTGAAAAATTTAAGCTAAGGCAGATGTTCAGAGGTAAATGAAGTACATTTTTCTGGAAAGCTTAAAATTTTGGATCTACCTTTCCCACTGGAATGCTGGATAATGCTTTATCCATATGTAAAGCTGTATGGTGAATAATATTTCCCCAGAAACTTTGTAGTCTGCTTTCTATGTAGTTTTGCTTTGTAATATAAGTTAGGGGTTTCTTTTATTGATGAAATTGCAAAGAGAAACTTGAAGCTTGCCAACATACTTAAGTGCACTTCCTTCTCACTTCCTTTAGCAATGCTACCCTTAATTTATCATACAAAGTGCAAACACTGGAAGTAGGATTTATCATTTCTGAGTAGTAGAATGATGTTTAAATACTGTCTTTGTCAATACAGCATTCTTGAATAATGGCATTTTGGGTAACTTAGTAAGTATCCCAGACTTTTGTGGTTGCCCATAAGTCATGTTAGCAAATGCTATACCTATGCTGTTCTAGTAACAGGCTTTCATTTCTAATTCAAGTGTAACTTAGCTTCATCTAACAAATGATGGAATGTTCTTTTTTTTTAGGTCCGTAGAATCATCCGTGTCTGCAAAGGAATATTGGAATACCTGACTGTGGCAGAAGTAGTAGAGACAATGGAGGATTTGGTGACATACACAAAGAATCTAGGGCCAGGTTTGGTTTACTACAGCCAATCATAAATACACTTATTGTATTTTCCACTACCTTTTTACCCCCCAGCATCTTCCCTCTCCATGTTTTGAGTGTTTGGACAATGGGAAAGTAGTTGCTTAGAAAGTGCCTGTTGGAAAGAGCTCTAAGTTAGAGGGTTAATGATGACTATTTCTGACTCACATTCTCTTAAGAATGCAGAAGAGTTTGCAAATGGCAAGTGTAGCACAGATTACGTGCAGCTTCCCTGCATAGTATCAGGAAAGTAAGCATGTATTAATAAAACAAAACAAAAAACAAAAGAAAGAGAAAGCTTCGTAATTAAGCACCCACAGGCACTAAGCTGATAAAATGTCTGTACTGAGATTTTTAAGCCTAGTAGGAGTTTCCTAGAGTAGTATAAGCTACATGTCATATATTAGCATCTTAATGAGGTTGCAGAAATAGCTGTCCTGCAGTATAGTACAAAAGTTCAGCTGTTACAGAAATGCTTTTTGTTCATTATTTGGTGCTCCTTCACTACTTGTTACTTCACTGTATTAACTCACACTTGCACTGGTAGAAGTGAGTTATTGGTCAGTGAAGCACTTAGGTTGTTGTAGAGGAAACCTACCATTAATCTCAGTCATTTAGTACTCTAAATGATTTAAATTCCACAAGCACCAAGAAGTTTAGGTATATAACAAGAGCATTTTATGAAATCTAGATGTTATGGTGGTAATGTAGGAAGACATTGGAAATAAAATTACACTGAAGAGTGCCTCTGTATACACAGAACAGGAATCTAGTTAGTACTTTACATTATAAATAAGAACACATATATAGTGTAAAATAAATGAAATGACTAGGAGCTCTCATGTCACAGAGCATGTTTGTAGATTATCCTGGTTTTATTTAATATGTATATATTTTACCATGTTTCCAGATGTTAAAATGTTAAGTTCCATATGAAGGTATAGCATTCTCTAAACTTTTTTTATGTCCCATAAGAAGTTACCTTTGACTAAATAGATTTTGCCTCATTTTGAACAGGAAAAGATGTAGCAAAAAGAGCAATCTTCTCTTTCCATGATACTTTTTCACTAAACCAGTCATTTTTGGTATTTTCTTATTTTATTCTTGGGATTTAAAATCAAAAATTGTGAGGAGTCCATTCTACTTTGTGTACTGACTAGGTTTTGACTCAGTGTGTCTTTGAAGGTTCTGGAATGTGCTTTTAAATAACTGCTGCTATTATAAAGCTTAAGTTTTAAACTTCAATATAGTTGTTGTAACTCATTACACTTGGTTCTTGTTCAGAAAGCTCAACTGTTGCAAATTAGACTTAGTCATAAAGAAAGAAATGTAATATTATTTTCTGTTACTTTAATCTTTAGGAATGACAAAGATGGCCAAAATGATAGATGAGAGACAACAGGAATTAACTCATCAGGAACATAGAGTTATGCTGGTAAACTCCATGAATACCGTGAAGGAGCTACTGCCAGTACTTATTTCAGGTATTTTTTGCTTTAATTTTTAATGTTACTCCGAATTGCTGTCTATCCTTAATTGGAGTTCCAGTGTCTTATTAAAAATAACAGGCCTGACATTGTTTCTGTACTTCCTGCAAATAACTCTCCTTCTTGTATTAAATCTACAATCTCTTTGTGATAAAATGGTTCACACAAAACAAAATGTGCTCTCTCTGTATAAATGCAGCAGGAGGTCACCTTGAGCATTGATTGTACCTTGTATGTACCTGTTTTTAATCAATGGTGTTTTCACAGCTATGAAGATTTTTGTAACCACAAAAAATTCCAAAAGTCAGGGAATAGAAGAGGCTTTGAAAAATCGCAATTTCACTGTAGAAAAAATGAGTGCCGAGATAAATGAAATAATCCGTGTCTTACAACTCACTTCCTGGGATGAGGATGCCTGGGCGAGCAAGGTAGATTTCATACCTGTGTTGGTATATAGAAGTCTTAATTTTTATTTACTATGTTATACGCTCATAAACTTGTGTTTTAGAGACTTGAAATACTTTTTTGTGCATCAGTCTTGTAACACTATGTAATCGCATCGTAAAATATCTTCAAGGTTGAAGAACATCTGCAGAGATCATTGTGTTAATGTATCTTTCCAAATTAGCTTTCTCTTAATAAGCTAAATTAAAGGAGGATGGCATTTGAAGGCAGCTCAGTGATTTACTGCAACTGAATGGTCAAACAGAAGACCTAGATTTGTTCTTAGTTTAGTTTTGGCATGACTGGGAAATCCTGGAATATAGCAGAGAGTGATTTTCTTTTTTTAATGTATGGCTACCTTACACAATTGTATTTGGCACAGGAAAGTTAGATATAAAAGTTATTGTTCTGTATGTTAAACTGGTCTTGTAGCTAGGCATTCTTAAGTGAGATTACCTGAGATTTTTCTCCTCTATGCTACTACAAAAGATAGGCTGCTGCCATATTTCTTGTGCAAAAGCCCTGAAGTTGAGAAAATTTAGTTAATTTTTGTGGATCCCTCCTTGAACACCTCCCCTTTTTCTCCCTGCGCCATTTTTAGCCTGGACATAGGAGTAAATCTCAAGTGTTTGCCTAGTCGCAAAGAAATACGTTTTAGACTGCACAGCCTTTCTGGATAAGTATGATGTCTATGAAGCTTGACATATGGACAGTATTGGTTCCTTACAACTCAGTGTTCAACTGTGTGACTGCAACCACTTACCTGGAGTTAAGTGGTGTTCTTAAGTGATACCCACTGAAGATACTGAAATGTTTAGACATAAAGCAGGTCTGACAAAAGGGTAAAAGTGTTGTTGTGGGCTTGCAAATAAATATAGCTGTGTAACTGAAATTCCTGCCAGGTTTTTTTGAGTACTTTAAAGTTAATTGCTGAAGGGATTATTTTTTTAAGGGTTAGTGCTAAGAGCTATAAGTAACTGTTAATACATTTAATGAAAATATTGAGATCTGAAGCCAGACTTATTAACAAATAAAATCTTGCAGAAAATCTAACAGTGATGTCATCTAGGTGTTAAAATCACTTTGACCTATATTGTTTGGCACTTGACCCTTAGTTTGCCTCTTGAGTTATTTTGTCACTGTCACTTCTTTATTTTGACTACTTTATGCATCTTTGTTTTTGTTCTCCTGTCTCTTACCCTTTCCTCACCTTTAGAAGGTAAGCTTTCTTCCACACCCTACACAGCTACCTCGTACTAAACCCAAAAAAGCATGACTTTGTGCTGCGTGCAGACTGTGTGCTGTGCAACTTTTTATTTGTGTGCCAGCTGTGACACCATACTTATCTATATACACAGAAGTTTTAAAGGTATCTTAATAGTTCTGGCTAGCTATATGTAGATTTGGCTGTCACTAAGAGAATGGTAATTGCAAGATGAGCTGCATCACAACAGTCTTTCTGAGTCTGGTTAGTTAGACCAAGATTGTAGAGTACATTCTTTGCTGAATGCTTTTGTGTTAATTTATGTTACTAGTTTCTGTAGCTACAAATAAAGGGTCCAGTCATTCAGGAATAAACATTCTGCGTGCCCAGAAAGCTTTATCAATTCAGGGATTTTGTTCATTCCATAGTACCTCACCAGCAGCCTTTAAAAAAAAGAAAAGACTTGCAAAAACCTAGTAATATAGTCTTGGGAAATTTTCCTCCTCCTGCTAGCGAAGTAGATAAATAAAGGATTTTATTAAGAAAATAGTAGGTGTCTTAGCAGTGTTCCCAAATTGAAAATATTGATAATTATGCATAATGCATGAATATGTTGCGTGGACTAGTATAAACAAAGTATCTTGCTGTTCTGACTTGAGAACTGCTTAATTGTACATTGTTTTTGAATTAAGGTATGCTGACAACCTGCAATTCTAGAACTGGGCATTAACCAAACAGTTATGACAAAGAATTTGAATTGAAAAATGCAGTGGAATGAAAAAGCGGGAACAAGTTTTGCTAAGGGCCACCTACTACAGACTTTTTCCTGTATTTGCATATATATCTAACAGGTTGACTTACTCAGTGTTTTTCCAGGAGGGAGAGGAAGGAGCTGTTTAATTCTACCTGAGTTTGTTGTTGCATTTGTTATGTGCGTGGCAGTCAAGGGAAAGATATATTCCCCATGCTTTTCTGGAGTAAAGGAAGGTGTATTTGGGGATGCACAGACCTGAATTTTTCCTGTGTGATATTATGCTACTGTTGATGATGGAGTTTATTTTATGTTTATTATTCTATCTTGAATTGTTTATACATTGAAGTATCACAAAATGTGAAGTAGAGACATTGGCGAATTAACAAGTGGGGCCAGAGTTGCAGGATTTTTTGTAAAATATTTCACTGGTCTTTCTAGACTCTGAAATGCACATTGCTGCTGCTGGATTGCAATAATGTCTGCTTGCACCAGCACTGGGCTTCTTAAAAATAGTATGCCTGTTTAGAATTGAAATACTGAGCAAATGCTAATCTCTGACAAAAGCTTGGAGGAAAAAAGTGTCTGTATTTATTTCTTCCATTTATAACTTTGTACCTTTTTTCCTCTAACTTTTCTTTGTACAGAGGAGTTTAGCTTTCTCTTGTATATTCTTAGTGTTTATTTTTAAATAAACTTGTAAGTAATAATTTACACATCTTGCATTTCCATAGAAATGGAGGGAGTTGAAAGTTGTAGGAAGGTGAGAAGTATCTAATATCTTCCAGAATTGAACCCTGGGTGGTGACTAAGCTATCTCTTCTGCCAGAAGGCTGGCTTTGCGTATTTCCTTCAACATTGCCTTCTTTGGTAATGAAATGCAGATATTGCTAGACTAGACTACTTTATTGAGTCAGAGGTTGTGTTTTATATTCAACAAGGGATCATGTAGGATTTACTTTACTCCTTTTTGAAGCAGTGCAAATACTACCTGCTCCATGAATAACCTCAGAATTTGTGGTAGTGGCCAAAGTTGTGCATATGGGTATCTTGAATAAGTGCTCATTTGCTTTAGGAACGAGCTTGCAAAAAGCCAACTTGCTCTTTTGCCTTCAGACAATGTTGCCTTAGTTGTTCAGTGTAAGTCAATGAAGTTCTTTATCTCTTCTGAAAAGGTGGCAGTGCTGCTTTTGTTAATGAAATTCCTTTCACCAGCAGAGCAACTGTAGGGAGAGGAGGTAAAGAATCCTTTTTGCTGGTAAAACTACTCTATATGAAACTTCATGCAAGATAGCTGTAGAACTTTCTTTGACTTTTTTTGCTTGCAACTAATATTCTGATGGCAAACACCAAAAAGTAAATTTTAAACACATTTAGCTGTTTGGGAAGGAAGGAAGCATTTAAGCAGCTCCAGAAATCAGGAATATGGGGACACTTTCAAACAGTAAGATCTTGAGCAAGTTGCTTTATTTAAATTATTTCTACTTTTGTCTTCCTACTTAATATGAATTGGTAGACAAGTCCAGACATTTCAGGATTGCTACACCTTTGTTGCTTGCCAGTATCTGACACCAGACAGTGCTGTGGCAGAAACAGCAATGCAGTACCAACACACCTAGTTAAGATGTATTCTGATTTCCTATTGAAAAATTACTTTCCTCATTGCAATGAAAACTCCTTATCAGACTACAGCTGAGAGAGATTCCTTGCCATGGCATTTTGAGCTCTGTGGATGGGAAATCTGTGCTTTAAGAACAGTTGTCCTGGAACTCTTCAACTACTACACTAGGATTTTACCAGACTTTTTTAAATAGAAAAAGGGGACCATATTTTGAAAACTTGAGTGTAGAGTCAAACAGGATATCAAGATTTACACTGCAGAACAATCCAGTTATATAGCCTTCTTATGGCAGGGCAGATGGATCTTGTTATAGCTTGTGTAGCATTATAAATTACAGCGTCATGAGTCTAGAAGCTTAAATATCCTTGATTTTGTCCCCTGATTCAAAAGTTTAGATTCAGAGGCTTCTGTTTAATTTTGCTGAAACTGCAACTCTGCAGGCAGCTGAGAGAACACAAAAGCCAGTGTTAGTAAAAAGGGAGGGGCGAAGGTATTTTTCCCAGCACTCCTTTTCTCGGCCATCCCACACCTATCAACTCAACATGCTAAGCAACATCTGCTGCCTTTTGAAAAATTCAGTTAGTTCTTTGTTTCAAATGATTTCTGAGTAGACAGGCCTGCAGCAGACCAGAAAACTGTAACACCTACCTTGGTTGCTAGCAAGGTTTGTATACGCGTTTGAATACTTAACTGATTTTTGCTTGTCTCCTATCGTATATTAAATGCATGGTTCTCAGTGTACAGAGATGACTTTTAAAAGAATGTGCCCACCTCCCACCCCTAGCTGTATATCCTCCCCTCTTGAAGTTTTTCAAACAGGTCTTGTTCTAAGCTCTGAGACCCAGTTTCCAGATTTGAGAACCAATCATCCAAGTGAAAATGTTGCTTTTTGTGCTCTTTCTCTTTCAGGCTGTGATTCATCAGTCTATCCAGTAGACCTTTTAGGAAGTTGGTTGCTGAATTCTATTATAGCGCCTTATGAATAGCTGACAAATTATTCAGCTGCCTGAATAAAAATGCCAAAATGTTTACAGTGATATATCTTTGAGGTTAAGCATGCAGAATGAACAACTCCACAAAAATGTGGCAGTTCTTTAGTGTTGTCTGGAAATCGCATGCTGTACCAGATACTGATCATTGATGCTAGTAGGCTTCTCTCTGTAAGAGCTGGACATGGACAGTCAAATTCAGTTAATAGTGTGAGAGCCAGGCTTCTTTTCATTGTCTGTATACTAACTGGAATATATGCATTTCAAATTATTTCCATGATGTGTGGTAAAAAGCTATTTTGGCTTTTCCCCAACTTTCTACTTAAGGTACTTGTAACTCTTTTCACTGTCTTTCCATTTGTAAGTTAGAAAACTTCTGGCCTCTTGTGGAGAGATTGCACATATACAATTAACAGAGTATGCAGACAAATGAGAACTGTATGGTTTTATCTCCTCTAGTGAAAATAGATGTTGGATAATAGCAACATAATAGTCAAAGCAGCAGTTTCTCTGCTGCTCCTGGAAGAGGAGTTCTGAGTTTAAAGCAACCACATGTGAATACATGTGTCTGTCTCTTAAGTCATTAAACTCCATATTTGAGAATCCCAGGAATTAGCTGGCAGTCTGTTTTTCTGCAAAAAGCCAACTGTTTGACTTTAAGCAGCAGAACAGGTTGAAAAACGCAGATGTGCAGCCTCTTACACTGAAGTAAAATTCACTGGCCAATTGCCATTTTTGAAAAGTTACTCTAATTTGTTGCAACATTACCTGCCTTAATGTACATTAAGGAAAAATGTGGAACTAACTTAGAGATGTGTGTGTATTAGAATTCTGACATTAGAAATTAAACCACCAGTAAATAAAGGAATAAAAAAATCACTAAAATCGCATGTGTATTTTCTGCATTTTGAGTGAGGTGAAAACGTCTGTCTTAATTGGAAAGAAGTGACTACGACCTGCTGGTTTGAAAATGGGTTTTGAGCTGCTTACATGGGTGTGTTTCTATAAGTAGACTCTGCTTTATAGAACCTATGTCTGCTTTGGTTGTGTTGACTATTTGTGCTTTGATTTTATTTTTGAGAATCATTTTTGTGATTTCTGTTTTGTGAAGGACACTGAAGCCATGAAAAGAGCTTTAGCCTTAATAGATTCAAAGATGAATCAGGCAAAAGGTTGGCTGAGAGATCCAAATGCACCTCCAGGTAATATTAAAAAACAAAACAAAAAAAGGCTGCGCAAATTATGCTGATTTTTAAAGGTCTAATAATTCTGTTGGTTTAGACAAAAGTGCCTTGAAGCGTTAATAACCTATACATAGTGGATCAGTCTGAAAGAGCTTGTATTTATTTCTTTAGATCCTGGAGATTAAACAAGTTGTATCTAATAATTCAGAAAGCTTTGCTTCTTTTCAGTTGTCTGATTAATATGCTCTCTATAACTAACATACGTCCTTTACATTCCACTAATAAAAACAAAACCCCATACATTTCATTGAACAGTATTTAACTGCAGTGGTTGCCAATACCTAAATTCCCTCCTTTTATGTTTTCAAATTTGTGTAACTTAAAGAGATTCTGTTGCACAAGTGTTAAGTTTTTTCTGTCAGCCTTAACATTTTTTTTAACATGAAAATCTGCCATGAATAATGTAACTACAGTCACCTTTACTTCACCTTTGCCTTTGTATGCATCTTTAAAGTGAATTAAACCAGGTAGAGGCTGGTTCCATTTTTAAAGACTTCCTCTGAAATTGAAGACAAAATAATCCAGTAGTAAAACTTGGAAGTGAATTGTTGTTGTCTGTGGAGTTTCTGCTAGCACTGCTTCTGATCTCACTCCCCTTGCAACACTCGATTCCAGAAACCTCAGTTATTTTTATAGCCTTCTGTCACTGACACTGACAGTTAATGAAAAAACTATTAAACATTCAGTAGCTAAAGACAAATGCAAAGATAGCTGTAGAACTTCCTGTAAATTGGATTTTGCAGGATGTATTACTTAGGGTGGGTTGCAAGTAAAAGAATGATGTTCTTGCATTTTTAACTCAAGTCAGATTTTAAACTTGCCAAATTTAAGGCCACATGAATCTTGCTGCATTGCTCTTTTCCTTATCACCATGAATTACAGGTTCTATAAATGAAGTATTTATAGAAATTAAGCTGCAATAGCAGAATGATTATATGACTTGAAATACAATGCACATGATATACATTAAGGTTATGCTATATAGTTTCAGAAATGCTGTCCCATTATAATTATCACATTTGGTGTATATCATAGTTTTTGATTAATGTATTTTCATGGCTGAACCCAATACAGTTGATGTGGTTGAACATGATGAGATTAGCAGTTTACTCATACATGTCAAGGAATGTCTTGTTTGTTTTACTGACTGCATATTAGGGGATGCTGGTGAGCAAGCAATAAGGCAGATCCTTGATGAAGCTGGAAAAGCAGGAGAACTGTGTGCAGGCAAAGAACGCAGAGAGATTCTGGGAACATGCAAAACTCTGGGCCAGATGACGGATCAGCTGGCTGACCTTCGAGCAAGGTAAATATTTTACTTTTAATGGACAGTTTTCCAGTACTATTAAAACAGTTTTTCTGAACTTGCAGTTGTGTCATTTCCTAACCTGTGGGAGAGCAGGCCAGTAGTTGTATTTCACCTCTTTTATTCCAGTATCTTCTGATAAGAATAATATGTTTTAATATGTGAAATATTAACTATATAACATAAAAAGTAAAACTGCTCAGGTAGATAATTGTTTGTTTAATGTCAAACACACGACCTTCCTCCAAATAAGGCAGAAACAAAATTTTGGACTCTACTGTAAGTCTGTTCTCCAAAGAGGATATACCTCAATGACCATAAAGATACATGAATAGTCTAGTTTTATGTGTTTAGTTGGGATTTTAGGCCACAAGCAGTATTTGAAGTTTATCAGTCACTGATAAATTCTACTGAATTTCATGTGCATTTCTAGCAGAGTTTTATTTAACCAGAGCCCTTCATCAGTTTTCTGCCTTCTCCTTAGAAATCGATTATTCTTTCACAATGGTGTTTTGAATTCAAGGGGTTTCATTTTTAGGCAGCAGATGATTCTCTTTAAATTTACTGTATTTTTTAATGTTGGGTACTATGTCCTTTTTTTCTTTTGCCAGAAAGTAGGAAGTATGGCCTTCCTTTGTGAAGGCATGAAGATAATGGCTAAGAAATAACTGTTCTGTGCAGTTTGAACACCATAATCCAGTTTCCCTTAAGCATAATATTTTTTTCAGTTGCTTATCAATGTAGTAAATCATAAAGCTAGAATGCTCTAACATTGGTTTCTTTATTTTGGTGCAACACTCCTTCCCACCTCCTAAAAATACCCCAGAAAGCTGTTCATTGCTATCTATTAGGGATACTGGTAATAGTTTTATGGTATAATATTTTTCTCTTAAATATTCACGTGTCTTTCAGATTGGCTTTTATGTAAAATAAATGTCCCTTCTGAGTTAAGGCCCTAGTGAAGTGCAGGAAATGAGCAAATCCAAATTATTTGGAGAACTATGTTCTGAGTTACTTTAAGAATAAATTCCCTGCCATCACTTTAAATCCATAGACTGCCAGGCTCTGAAGTGTTGCCTTGTGCACAAGCTTGGAGTAGTTCTATAACTTATTTCTGTGAGGGATTGTTAGTTCACTATATAAAGGCTAAAAAGGCCAAAATTCAAAAATACTGGTTATATTGTCATTAAAGTAATGTACATTATCTGTAATAGTGGTAATGGATGAGAAGCTGGTTTTAGTTCATCATCACTTGGGTTTCCAGCTGATTGACCTGAGAAAACATAAGAGCTTCTTTGTACCAGATTCTGCACAGAGCGTTAGAAATTAGGCTAAACTCTCACTTTTCTTGTAAAGTAGTGGCTGGTTTGTTTTGTGTGATTTTTTTTGGAGGTGAAGGAATAGACAGGATAAGATTTACTAACAAATGAGTTAATTTATATGCTGTTTTTAATGTGTAAATAATTTCAACTCAGCCTGTGAAAAATAAGGTATGATGAAACGTATCTTGAGACTCTGGCCTGTGTAGATACACCTGAGCATCTTCATAGCATGCTTCCACTTATTATGATCTTTTCAAAGTTAACAGGTTGATAAAGGTAGCCTGCTTAAAAAGTGTTCTAGTAACCAGGTTTTTTTGGAATGGAGTATGATATTTCTTATGCAAAACTGATGTTCTCGGGCATATGTATTTGAAGTAAAGTTTCTGTCCAGCTTGTTATTCCTGAGCATTTGGATTAACCATGCTAGTGCAAATTGTTTCCTGCAGTATTGCTAGCATCCTTTTCACCATTTTAAAAAGTCTTGCCAACAGCCTGTAACCTGTAATCTACTTTGTCAACATGATTGAGGCAACTATGACATCTCATTTGCTCTTACAGACTTGCTGTCCTCACTTAGATAGTATTGAGACATAACTCCTGCAGGTTCTGACTTACTTGCAACAATCTATAAATGAGGAGATACCAGGCCTCGCCCCGGGTATTTTAATGGAAATTTATCCTCACATAACCTTACTTTGTGACACTTAAAAAAAAAATCTTCTGAGGAATTCTGGAAAGGGGAAAATAACCCTCTTCTTGTTGTGGTGCTCCTTCTCAGTTACTTTTGTTTTCCCAGGGGGAAAAACCAATCTGATTAAATACTGTATCTCTTGCAATAATTGCTGGGAATACTCTTAAAAGTTTTTGTTTAGAAAAGAGGTTTTTTCAGTCCTGAGCTGAGTCTGTGATCTTTTTGTTTTGGGCAGAGGCCAGGGTGCTACACCCATGGCTATGCAGAAAGCACAGCAGGTGTCACAAGGTCTGGATTTGCTCACTGCAAAAGTGGAGAATGCAGCCCGCAAACTGGAGGCCATGACAAACTCTAAGCAGGCAATTGCTAAGAAGATTGATGCTGCTCAGGTACCACTAATGATTTAATAAATCCGTTAGAACATAATTACATTACTGCTATTAGAGCTGTTATACTGAACTATTGACGTTTCCTAGCACAACACAGACGCTTCTTAGGAAGAACATATAGGGGATGTTGATTTTTCAAAGAAAAGTCTTAAATGCAGTAATTTAAAGAGTGCTGGAAGTTTTGCTCCAGTTTATGACCTTTCTTCATGAATTAGCATTGCTGAAAGTTTCAAGGTTGTGAAATTAATATGAGGAAAACCCCAAAATTTGAACTTAGACTGATCTCATTAAAGAAAAGAGTAGAGGTGCTTCAGACTGCATGGATTTACCTGTGGGTAAAAACAGAGCCCTTTCCTTGGACTCTGTTTTGGGTATGGAGTTCAGGATTTATAACTGCATATTGAAGTTGATCCTTTATTATTGTAACTCTTAATCTTGTTGTCCCTTCTCTTTCTCCATCACCCGGTACTGATGATGGTCATCAAATTATGAACCTTTTATATATTCCTTATCTGAATGTGTGTATGTATATTATAATTATATAAAGGTACATACATATTATATATGTTGAATGAGATTATGATTAGGTTTTTTAGGAAGAGCCCTGTAAAGAGCGCCACCCTGTGCACAAGAGCATCTGTTTTCTTTTTGAAAGCCAGATAACGAGTCCCTAAAGACAATAGTTTAATTTTACTTCTGAAAATGCTGTTGCAAATGTTGGGGAAGGAATGTAAAATCTTTTTTGACATCTTTTTCAAAACAGAGAATCTGCCAGACAGTAGAACAACTTCATGGTCTAATAAAGAGAAACTGCTTTTGGAAAGTATTTTCTGTTAAATACAGTTTTGAAAGCTGTATTGGTATTTCTTTTTGTTCAGTCTCTATAGAAATAACATTACTGTTTATCTTCACTCGTACACAAATTCCTTCTATTAAGAACTGGCTTGCAGATCCCAATGGGGGCAATGAAGGAGAAGAACATATCCGGGGAATTATGGCGGAAGCAAGGAAAGTTGCAGAATTATGTGAGGAGCCTAAAGAAAGAGATGATATCCTTCGTTCCTTGGGCGAAATCTCTGCTTTGACAGCCAAACTGTCAGATCTGCGACGACAGTATGTATTAGTTTTATCACCATTAACTTATTTGAATGATCTTAATTTGCAGTTCAAAGTGTTGAACAAAATCAGAATATTGATTGGGGAATATGGTTTCCTTCAAGAACTGTGAATGGATGTCTTGTACTTCTGAGTTTCTATATTGCATTTAGTAAAAAGTGAATGCCAAGGATTACGGGCATGGGGCAAGGAGCTAACTTTTTAATACCCTTTAAAAAATGTAATTTATAAAATATGTATCTGCTTTGGAGCTTCAACCTTATGATTTCTATCCCAAAGCCCAACTTGCACTATCTTCCTCAAAACCAAAATCCAACCTCCGCTCTCCCCCCTACTCTCCAAAAAAACCGACAAACCCAACAAAAATAAAGTGTGTAACTAGATTTGTATTATATAAGAAATATATTTTTTCCTACTACCTATGGAATATTTAACAGGCAAACTGGAGCCAAAAGTGGGCTCCTTTGTACTGTCAAAGCACTTCAAAGAAAGGAGAGAATGTACCATTTTGCTGATACAGACTAATGTCATCACTAAATGGCAAGGTGAAATAGCTACCACTTCAATCAGTGTCATTGTTCTAAGCTGTAATTGCAAAATACATAAAAGATAAGACTTTCAGAAATTATATTTCTGCCTCAATTTTGGAAAGAGGGTGCTTGAAAATATGAGTGGAGAAACAGTTACTGTATAAACTGTGATCTTCATCTATGGGCTGCTGCACTATATACAGGAATATTTTTCTTTCTTCATGAGTTAGGCACCTTAATCAAGTTTTCCTTGAGATTTAGCTGCTGCAGGTCTTAATGTGCTATCTTTTTTCAAGTTTATATGTAACCTTGGTCCTGCTGCTGCTTACTTTTCTGCTCATAATCTGTGTGGCATTATTGCATTTGCTCATAAGACAGCCATGTGGGAAATCAAGGTCACACATCAATATTACCAATGACAGTACCACACCTTCCCCCCACCTCAGTGCTGTGTCGAGCATGTGTAATATCCAGGTTCCACAGCAGAGCAGTGGGAGGTGAGGATTTATGGATGACAGATCTGCATTATTTGCTCTGAGACTTGAGTGTCAAATTTACCCTTATTTAAAAAGATGAAGTACCTTTCATTGTGTATTCCTGCTGAATTTGGACTAGCTGTAAATGATCTTTATGTGACTGTGCTTTTTTTAATCCTTAGTGGGAAAGGTGACTCTCCTGAGGCCCGTGCATTGGCTAAGCAAATAGCTACATCACTTCAGAATTTACAGTTCAAAACAAACAGGGCTGTAGCAAATACTAGGCCAGTTAAAGCAGCTGTCCATTTGGAAGGCAAGATTGAGCAAGCTCAGAGGTGGATAGACAATCCTACAGTTGCTGATCGGGGAGTAGGTGAGTATTTCCATGTGGTCTTCCCACCACAGTTTCATGGTTAAACATGTTAGGAATTTTTAGGACTGAAACTACTGCTCCTGAGGTGCTGAGGATGTGTGGAATCTCTTAACTGATGTGGAGAGCTGCAGTTTGTGGATGGATGCGTATAGCCGAATCCTGGCTGCAATATTATTGAATCGGGCTTGCCCGTGGTTTTCTTTGTCTTTTGCAAAGAGCAACTTTGGTGAAGAACAGAATCTGTGCTGTAGAACAGACAAACTTTAGACTTCTCCTTGCTCTTATTGTCATGCAAATATACTATCTCATATTTGAATTTATACCTGCCCCAGCAAATTGAGTTATTAAGTCCTTCAGAGAGGAGACATTCATAAACCTGACCTACAGACAATTACTTTTGTGGTTTCTGGGTTATCTGAGGAGAATGCTCTTTAGTCAAAGAGGAGGGTGATCTGATCATCCAAGTGTCCTGTCAGCAAGCATACAGTTATGGTTCAGGAGTCGCTTTACTGAGTGTTTATTGTGAACCATTTCTGAAATTTCTTGTTTAGCTTCTTTTGATGCTATTGCAAACAGGTGGATAAAGCTTCAAAACTGGGTTCAGTAGGCTTTTTGTAGCAGTTAATTCTGAGCAGTGTAGTTACATTGGAGCAGTGTAGTTGATAACGAAACAGGCCTTGGAACTGGGTGGAAACAGACCTCCTACGAAGTAGTGTAACTGCAAAACTTTCCTACCTCTTTCTCACACCTTGTCTGTCAAGATGGCTTCTGTTGTGTGAATAACCAATGACAGATCCTTGAATTGAAGATTGAGTGATGCTGATAGCTTGGACACTTGTGAAGTGCAAATTTATATGTAATATTTCAAACAGAATAGTGGAGTTCCATGTTTTGACACTTGCTGATGAGCAAATTTCACACAGAATGAGATGACCAAGAAAGCAGTAGATAGGTCTTATGATGTATTTTGGCAGTGACTGAAACCCTTCTTGAATTTGCTGTTTGTCTTAAATACAGTAACCTGTGAGATGCTTGGCTCAAAAAAGCACAAAACCTACACTCAGGTTTTATTATTTTTAATTGAGAAGCAACAAAAGTAACCTAAATCCCCCTTGACGTCTGTAAGTGCCTGGTTAATCATGAGGCTTGCGTAAATACTGAAAGCTTGCTGAAGGAACTGAAGTTTCTCAACACTGCATATTATAGTACAGAATATAAATCAGAGATGTGCTCTTAAGTCCGGACAGCACTTCTGCCAGAGTTTGGTCTGATACAATATGAAAATATTTCAGTATTCTCTGCAGTAGTGACAACCACATCACAAATCATTGTGTGTTTGCAGTGATCCCAGGGCAGTGCTTCAACACAAACTGAATTTTGAAGTAACAAGGCAGAATGTGTATTTTATTTTATAAACATATCAGCCACTTCAGTAGCCTTGGCTGCTACAAATATTTCCATGCAGTCATATTATGAATTGTGCCATTTAAGTGATGGCTAACATAGTTGGCAGACACAAACTAGGCAAGATGTACTGAAATACTAAACTGGTGTGTGACATGCACTGGCTTGGTTGCACTTGACTTATGCAAAACAACAGTTAAAAAACATCTTGGGACATTCCAACAGCACCAAACTTAGCTATAATAATAAGCTCTCTAAAATGATGGTGGCAGAGCTGAGTGATTCTTGGATAGTCAAGTCCTGCGATAACTTCTGAGTAATCTTGAGCTTGATCGTGAGCTTGGATTACCTGTGTATTAGCATTGGCTTAGAGTGATTCTTCAGTAGGTCTTTAAAGGACTTAATATACAATGGCTTCTTTTCAAAGAATACTGTTATGTTAATGAAAGAACAGAGGAGCATATTCTTGTGACAGAACAGGAAGCTTCTGTAAGTGTATGGAATCGCTCATGCTAAAATTAACTTTTTTGTATAGAAAAACATTTGGCACACTGTGGAGGCTTTGTAAGGTGATTCTTCCCCCGACACTTCTCCTTCCCCAGACACTTGACCCTTCTTACCCATGATTTTTGGAATCTGGGGAGAGGGTATTCTGCTTTGGTGTTTGGGTTTTCTACTTGGATTTTCTCTGCTCTTCCCGCTCATCTTCTAATGACTTGTAATGATGTGGTGATGCATTGCAGTACCTGGAATTTCAAGTGCTTTCTGTTGGAGTCAACAGATTAGTAATGCAGGAATCCCTGACAGCTGCAATGATTAACTTCTGTCAGACCACCCTAGTTAAAAAGGATACATCTAGTGGGAGTTGCTGTAATAAGCAAAAGAAACTGGTGAGAGATGAATCGCTTTATGGGTTTGAATTGCAGTTATTCAGTGATAAGCTGCAGAAGATACTTTCTACTACCTGGAAAGGTGTTTTTAAAAGCAGAATTCTGCAGTGTCGCTTCATGGGGCATCTGATTCATGCCTCCAGTTTTCTGTTCCAGTGTATGTTAATGCAGCATGACTTCTTCCACTGTAGGCCAGGCAGCAATTCGGGGTCTGGTGGCAGAAGGTCGTCGTTTAGCCAATGTCATGATGGGACCTTATCGTCACGACCTGCTTGCAAAATGTGACCGTGTAGACCAACTGGCTGCTCAGCTAGCTGACCTCGCAGCAAGAGGCGAGGGAGAATCTCCTCAGGCCAGGGCAATTGCTGCTCAGCTTCAGGACTCGCTGAAGGTAAAAATCTGCTCTTGTGCAGTGAAACGCATGATATGCAAATTGTTAATGGGACTTGAATCCCTAAATACATAATATTCCTGTATCATAGGATAATAATTTTCCTTTTTTATTTATTTTTTTTTTTTAAGGATCTGAAAACACGGATGCAGGAGGCAATGACCCAGGAGGTTTCTGACATTTTTAGTGACACCACAACTCCTATTAAATTGTTAGCAGTAGCTGCCACTGCTCCCTCTGATGCTCCCAACAGAGATGAGGCAAGTATACCCAGGTGGTCTGCTTCCCTTGTGATGCTTCAGTTATTGTTTAATTTTACCTGAATCAGTATTTTGAAAAATGAGTCAGTAGTTTGAAAAATGAATTGGTATCTTTTTTCCTCAAGCTTGTGATACATGCTGTTAACTCTGGCAGCAGAATGATTGTCATGCAAATCTCTCTGGACTCCTGGGGATTGCGATTTGTGCTGTATGTCCCTGGAAAATTATATTGGCCCTAACTTCAGTAAATAGCAAAGATTTCTTCCTGTGATGTTTGTACCATGTTGCCTTCAGCATGCTAAAAATTCTTGTGCAAAATTCACTGACATGCAAGTTAGCAGATTGTGTATCTGAACATTATATAAGCTGATTAAAATAGTCAAATTCATACCAGGATTTGTCAACTATCTGTGAACAGATTTAACTGTTTCCGGATAACATTTAGTGTATTTCAAAGCTACTGGCTGCACATGAAGCATCTAAAACTCTGTGTCTGGCAGCTTTGTTTAGCTAGTTGATTTAAACGTTCAAAATGATTCCCAAGGCCGTAGAGAATTTAGCTTTATGGCAGGTGAACCTTTTGTCAAAGTATTCTGCCTTGAATAACCAAGGTCTGTGGAAGGAAGGATTTTTTTCCCCAAATGAAGCTTCATGTTTTAGGGTAACCCCCCATATTTAGCTTCCAAATATAGTTACTTTTAGATTATGAAGATTCATCTCTGAGCTAAAATAGTTCTAACATGATATTTTTTACAAAGTAGTTGCCAGATATCAGTGTACTTAATACCTCAAAGCTATAAAGCATGTCAGCATCCTTTGTTGCCTGAGTGAGTTAGTAAAAGAAGTCCAGTAATAAAGAGATTCAAAAGATAAAACAGGTTCAAAGCTTTTGTGTCCTTTTGCATCCTCTCAGAAGAATTAAGTTTGGATGTTACGGTAACATGATGATGTTATGAAGGTATTGCTGGTGTTTGACACTGAAGAAATTGTGTATTCTAATTGGGAGGTTATGGGTTATTTTCTTATGTATTTTCTCTTCTGATATCTAGGTGTTTGATGAAAGAGCAGCAAACTTTGAAAACCATGCTGCGAGACTGGGAGCTACGGCAGAAAAAGCAGCTGCAGTTGGAACTGCCAACAAAACTACTGTGGAGGGCATTCAGGCGACGGTGAAATCTGCAAGGGAACTTACCCCTCAGGTTTGCACCCTTAGGCTCAAAGGGCTATTAAATGGGGTGGGGGCAACTTCTGTAGAGTTTTCTTCATGCTTCTATTTTCAGAGGAAGATGTTAATTCCAGCAGAGACCACTGTGCTAGTGCTCTTAAAAGGGGAATGGCAAATATTTATGTATATGATATCATGTAGAATAAACTGATTAAATGACAAGTCTTACTCCTCACCTTTTTGACAGAAGTGTTAGTGACTTATCCTTGGCAGAAAAATACTTTGAGGCTTAGTTAAATATGTAAGTGGGAAAAAAATGCTCTTTAATGAATTTTTCGTTTCCAAATTTAATTTCCATCTAAAATTTGGTGCTGTAATAAGTATTTTACTTAAGTGCTTTCAAGAAATGTTTTTTTTTTTTTTTAAGATATATTAGCATATAATTGAAGTTCCAAGGGAAAAAAAGTATTTGTGTCCCCAAATTCCAGAAGCATTGTACATCTTCATGCAGCTAGATGTTGCACTAGAATTAATTAGTATTCTAAATGAGAAGCTACACATCCAGCCCTGAAAAAACACATGCATTTTTGAGTGTGTGATGTTGTTGTATACTGATTCTTCCATAACTAAAAATGTTTTCCATTGGCAGGTAGTATCAGCTGCTCGTATCCTCCTGAGAAATCCTGGAAATCAAGCTGCTTATGAACACTTTGAGACTATGAAAAACCAATGGATTGACAATGTAGAAAAAATGACAGGTAAAATAGGGATCTTTGAAGATTATGCTTGTGGCTAAGTAGCTAGTATGAATTTTTCCCTAGTCTGTTGAATTGCTGAAACATGCATGAGAATAATGACTGACGACAAACTGAGAAGTGGGAATGTGCTTTCTGAGTCTAGAAATATGTATATGTTACAGTATAAACAAGCAACTTGCTTCATGTGTATTAATTCTGAGCTCCAAGGGAGTAAATTTAGCTTTAATTCTTTTGCAGGGAGAAGTAGTATACCTGTCCATGTCAGGGGAGTTGGAACTAGATGATCTTTAAGCTCCTTTCCCACCCAAACCATTATATGATGACTGTTCATTGAGATTCCTGCTCTAGCAGTGTATCACTATAGCAACTTGAGGTTTTTCTGTTTAGTCTTGGCATGTTGAATAAGAACAGATAATTAAGTGGGGATAAGAAAACATGTTCAAAATATTGTAACAGCTTTATGAAAGCAGTGAATAAAACAAAGCTGCTGATCTACGGAATCCTGCTGAGACACCTCAGTGTGTCAGTGTTTCCAAAGTGCATATCCTTTGCACTGGTGTGCTTATCTCTTGACTGTGTACTACCTCCTTTACCATCCCCATAAGCAAGTTGTGGGTATTTTAAATCTTAATGCCTTATTGCTATATATCACCCTTAAGTAAAAGCACAGCCAGAGGGATATTTCCTTTTGGATGAATGGGAGAGGTGTAAAAAGTACTGAATGTGCTTAAAGAAAGCTGGTGGGAGGAAGGAATCTCTGCTGTGTGCCTTGTATAAGCCAGTTCTTGGCTTGGGCAACATTCCACAGTAGATGGGCAAGAGGTTGGGATGTCATTAGTGGGAGCATGACTGTGTTTGTGGTACTTATGTACCACATAATCAAAGTAAAACTGCAGTGATACATTTGGTCTAATTTCCATGCCCCCTTCTGCCCCTTTCCAATTTGGAAATAACTTACTTCTCTGCTTGCGAGCACCCTCTGGAATGCCAAATATCCCTTTCTACAGTTGAAACTGGAATATTAATTGGTGTAACTTTTATTCTAGGGTTGGTGGATGAAGCCATTGATACTAAATCTCTGTTGGATGCATCAGAAGAGGCTATTAAGAAAGACCTTGATAAATGTAAAGTTGCAATGGCCAACATTCAACCTCAGATGCTGGTAGCTGGTGCCACCAGCATTGCTAGGCGAGCAAACCGCATCCTCCTGGTAGCAAAAAGAGAGGTTGAAAATTCAGAAGATCCTAAATTCCGGGAGGCTGTTAAAGCAGCCTCTGATGAGTTAAGCAGAACTATATCACCGATGGTAATGGATGCTAAAGCTGTGGCAGGAAACATTTCTGATCCCGGTAAGGATTCAGACAGCTAATTGGTTGTTAGTTATTAGCTGCAGATGATGGGAAGTAGTACTCATTTTGTCTTGTACAGCTGTGTCCCCTTTTATGCAAATAACATGTACATGTAAATCTCAGAATGGTGAAATAAAGGTCACAACACAAATCCTGTGTTCAGATTCACAACTGCTGAATCCTGCTCTTTTTAAAATGCAGTCAAGGCCCTTTGGTGTAGTCAAGAGAAGGATTCAGCATTCTTGTTTGTTATTTCATAATCCTTATTTGAAGTATTTGTTACTAGTTATCAGTGATACTATTTTATATAAGAACATATTACTTAGAACTTTTAGAACAAAAGAAATTTTTAGGAATTACTTTGGCTATTGGCTGTGACTTACTCAGCCGAGGCTTTATTTTATGCATGTTGCATATGACACTAACATTTGAAACATGTAAATCCACTGCAAACAAGTTGGTAGTTTTAAGCAGATTTTTTTCACAGATATAAGTGTACTTGGCCCAGTATGTTGTACAAACAATTTTTTGGGGTAGTGTTGCAGTTCTAAATATTACAGAATGCTCTTAAACTGGTAATGGGATTTTTGCTCAGGTTTGCAGAAGAGTTTCTTGGATTCTGGATACAGAATTCTGGGAGCTGTGGCCAAAGTCAGAGAAGCCTTCCAGCCTCAGGAACCAGATTTTCCCCCCCCTCCTCCTGACCTTGAGCATCTTCGTGTAAGTGCAGCATAGTTTGTAATACAATACACAGTTGTCACTGATGTGTGGATTGCATGCTGAAATTGAGAATGTTTTTATTCCTTACAAACAAAATGCACTGTCTGGCCAGCCATGCATGCAAGTAGCCTTAAGTCTGAAAATTTACAATCTAGTTTTCAAAAGGAGAGATTAAAACATGGTCTTTCCATTAATGGGGCACTTGAAAGCTGGAAAAAGGCATGGGGTCACGCAGTCATATCTTGCTATGACATCATTCTTTGCTCAGTCTGTGTACTGTTTTGTTGCACTGAGTGAGATTTTTGCATTTCTTAGCTGACTGATGAGCTTGCTCCTCCAAAACCACCACTGCCAGAAGGAGAGGTTCCCCCACCCAGACCACCACCACCTGAAGAAAAGGATGAAGAGTTCCCAGAGCAGAAAGCAGGAGAAGCTATTAATCAGCCCATGATGATGGCTGCTAGGCAGTTGCATGATGAAGCCCGGAAATGGTCTAGCAAGGTGAGAAGTTGTTATAAGTGTCTTGTGCTGCAAGGAATTTGTTTTGGTTTGGGTTTGTTTTTGTTTGCTATGATCAGTGTGTTTGGTCCAAAGCCGGTTGTCTCAGTGACAAAGGAAGTCACTGAGACTTCCAATAGTAGACCAAGTAGTAAAAAATGCTGCTGGAATTAGAAGCCCTTTTAAGTTTGCAGTGAACTAGGGTCAACTGTTGTAATACTCAGAATTGCTAGAATGCTTTGACATACCTCTGTAAACACAAGTATGCCTTATATGCTAAACTGCTTGTGATCTTGATGTTAGTATTGCCTAGAGAGCCACTAATAAGCTGATTGCTATGTTTAAGTGACTTTGTAACATCCATACAGACTTCTAAGATGCCAGCAGCAGAAATCATGAGCTAGTTGTCTTAATTCTGGAAGGAGCTGCAAGTTACTTTGCCATTAATCTGGCACATTTATGATAGTAAAATTGACCATATCTAGACGGCTTGGTGTAATTCTTTTTTGTAGTGAGTCACACTCACTATCAAGGTCAAAATCCTTCATTTCCTTACCATTTCAGTGCTATGACAAAGCAGTGTGAACTCATCAGTCTTATAACTACTTTGCTTCCTCCCCTTTCTTCCCCAAAGAGATATATTTTATCTCTGGCAGTAACTGAGCTTCTGAGATTTAGGCTTCTGCAGGTATAAATTAAAGGTCAGAATTTGGCTTTTGAAATCTCCACTTTTCTCTCATCATGTTGAATGAGCAGATCAACTTGAATAGCTTACAGAATCACCTTAAGTGCTTTGCGCTTAAGGAACATTTGTTCTGGAGGTACAAATAAAACACAAAAGAACTCCTGCAGATCAGTTTGACTGTCTCTTCCACAAAATGAAAAGCTTTATTTTCCCCATACTTCCAGATATACCAAATACATGTTTACATTATTAAAGGGATAGCACTGGAAGGTATTGGTCATCTAGGAGGGTAGTTTTGAAGTACTTTACCATGTGTTATGTTTATGGAGAGGTAAACAAGTACCGTATTTTAAAAAAGTTTTGATAATGTTCTTCATTCTTGTAAAATTTAAAGTTGATTTTGATTTTTGTCTTCTGCGCTTTTATGTACTCCATTTTTCTCATGGAGCACAAGCTGAACACAGGCTATTGCTTTGGCTTTCCCTGCCTTTCTCGCTCATTTGGATAAGTCAGAGAAAGAGGGTTATTTGGAAACCTTTTGTTAGACTAAAACTTAAACAGAATTTGTCTTTGAAGATGTGTTGATTTGGCAGCATGTAAAAGTTACAGCTTCCTTCCAAAACTTGTGTGTGTGTTTTTGTTGTTGTAGTTTGGGTTGGGATATTTTTCTATAAAAGGCTATATCTTAAGCAAAGCACAGCTGAAAATGCATTTGGTTTGGTAGTTTGAGTTTTATCACACTTGGCTTTAGTCAAAGAAACACAGTTGATAAACTCGTAGGATATTTTTGTATTGAAATGCTGCTTTCTTATAAATGGCTGAATTGTTATACCACTTACCTCTTCCTTGTGTCCTACCCTAACCCTTTTTTTTTTTTTTCAAGGTAATGGATACAACATAAACATATTGTGGCAAAACAGCACCATATGCTTCATAATCCTTTTATTCTACTAATTCTGTTTCAGTATTTTTTAAGTGTAATATTCACAGCATTCATATAACATTCAGTATCATCTTCTCTTTTCATAACCTGGAATTGTTCTTCATGTTATCCATGATACTTTAATACTCATTTCACAGTGTCTCCCATCCCACCTGTTTTTTTTACCCTACAGCAAGCAGTGTCAGTGGGTTTTGTGTGATCATGCTGCTGTCTCTTCTTAGCACATATATGTGAACAGCTTCCATACAAAGCTTTCTGTCTACACAAATACCACAGTCATCAGCTGCTGTGCCTGCTTCTATGCAGTCAAACCAGCTTTCATCTGAACAGAAAATCCATTTGTTTCACCATTGTCTTGCCAGAAATGTTGTTTTGCAAGTCAGCCTCTGTCTGTAGAAGGTCCATCCTCAGATGGCAAATGATGCTTCATCTTTGAATTGTAACTTCTTAATATTTTTGGTACCTTTGGTCTACAGGTGAAGTGTTTGTTTCCTTCTGCTAATCTTGTATTACTTCCTCCTTCTGACCTGATTTTAGAGTTGCCTGGTCAGATCCTGAGAGACCGAGAGGATCTTTTGGTCACTAAAACAGCTCAGTTCATGCTCTTCTACCAAATTCTGCTTCTTGTACTAACTGTCCCCCGTTTCTCCACCCTTGCTGCCACCTGCAAAGCCTGTGACTGTGATTAATGAAGCGGCTGAGGCTGGTGTAGATATAGATGAGGAGGATGATGCAGATGTTGAATTCACTCTCCCCTCTGACATTGAAGATGATTACGAGCCTGAGCTGCTGTTAATGCCAACCAATCAGCCCGTTAACCAGCCCATTCTGGCTGCTGCTCAGTCTCTACATCGGGAAGCAACCAAGTGGTCTAGTAAGGTACTCCCGAGTCTCCCCGGGGACTGATTCGTGTGCATCCAGCCATTTGGAACGCTGACACATTTGCATCACTCTTGATCCCTGCTGGGCCCGGCCATTCTGAATGAATAAGTGTGTCTGCACTTTATTTTAAGGACTGAAAGTGGTTTCACAAGTTTGCTAGATCTTGTTTGTCAGTGCCAGATTAAAGCTTGATTTGGGTCACTTATTAATATTCAAAGACTTCTTTTCCCTTTGCATCTGCCTGTTCTTATTTGTTGCAGCAGTATTCAAATTATAATAGGGGCTGTCTTCCCTCTCCTGCTCCTGTTCTTTTTTTGCATTAATTTGGGCTACCTGGGAAGCCATGGGTAATGGTTTCTTAATGACTTCCAGATCTATCAGAGTATACATTATTCAAGAAGTCATTTAACCTGTCTATTGTGCTTGGCCTCCACTGATGTCATAAATTAAAATACCTTCCAACAACAAGGAATGGCTTTGTATGGCAGTGTTTCTCGAAGAGGATTGACTGTCTGCTGGCTTGCACTTGGCTGTATTGCTAATGCTGGTCTTGAGAGAGTTCTTTTATGAAGAAGCTGCACTGAATGCTGCTAGCTGCTGAATTGAGATTGTATTGATACAAAACCAGTGGAAATCTAACACAAGGTTCAGACATTCACAAGTAGCCTGTCTCCTCTAAGCACAAATGTTTGCAAGACTGGTTGCTTTTCATAGCATGCTGCAAAAATAAGGTTGGTGCCCCTTAACAAACAAAGATGAGGGGGGTGTATGTGTATGTATGTTTACACAGTTAGATGTACTAAACTATTCTATTAAAAAAGGGCTTTAAAAATGTTCTTGTCCTTTACAGATTCTGATGCTTGGATAACTTGTTAGAGAGCTTCGTAAATGACACTGGTCCTAATTTCTTGATCCTCCTACGTGAAAACATGGAAAAACTTTGTTATGTCATTTGCATCCTAACTGGTTATACTAGCAAACTGTTTAGCTGTTAGGTCATGGTAACAAATAGTTCAGCCTTTTGTGACATCTGTATCTGTAAAATTATCTGGGATATCTTCTTGAATTTGCTAGCAGTGAGTCGTGGAAATACGTGCTTATAGGGAGAGAGAATACCTTTGCTAAGTTGGGTTCTTGCTGTGTACTCTTTGCTCCAGACTTCATCAGTCATTAATTGTGGAATTATACTGAGGAAAGAGTGTGCTAATCCTTTAACTCACTCTGCTAATACTTCATCCACACCATAGGAATGCTTCATGGCACCAAATAATTCACTGTTGTCTAACAACTTTCTACAAAGGTGAATCTAAATATACTAATAGACTACTAACAATTGATCATACAGGTCTGCTTTTTTTTGCACCAGGTTTCTCTCTGGAACAGTGTGTAAGAAATGGTTTTGCCTTATTCCTACATAATTCACATTTCAAATATCTCAGGGTATTTCTGTGACTAATTTTGATATGCAAGAAATCTGGATTTTAATGTAAGAAATATCACTATATCACTACATTATCTTTTGAAGTACTATGTAGTTCTCTCCTGGAAGCTTTATTTTTAAGGGGGAGATTTTGTCAAAAAGGAAGATAGGTTTTCAAGGAATACCTTGAAACAAAATCAACCAACCAACACAAAGAAAAGTAACAGTTGCATCTCATTTCCACATTACCTGTGGCAGAAGTTTTGTATGTTACAGATTCTCTTCTATTTTTCCTTTTGCAGCATAGTACCACAGCTGATGCTTTAACAACTTCATTTTCAGATGCCACTGAAAATTTCATGCTCAACTGTTACGACTACACTATTTAACTTCATTCATGCTATTTGGTTTAACCAGCTATTTAGCACACTTTTAATTTAAAGCCTTTTTTGGGAAATCTGGAATTCCAAATCCTAATAACATGCTTTATCTTAAAACTCATTCAGCAGAGCAGTAACTCTTATTCCATGGACAAAACTAACACTTCTCTTTACCACTTCTTTTCCAGTTTTGAAGCAAAATTTTTCCTGTTAGGAAGAAAAATGTTAGAAATGTATGATTAGTATAGATCTTCCCTGTTCCTTGAAGAAACCTCTGTTCACAAATGGTTCTTCCATCCTTAACTTCTAGAAAGTGCTGCTACCCAAATGTAGACTGCCACTGAGCTATGACTTCTGTGCAGCACCTGTGGTGGTGTGAATGCTAACTCATCTTCTTCTCTTTAGGGTAATGACATCATTGCTGCTGCTAAACGAATGGCCCTGCTAATGGCAGAGATGTCGCGCCTTGTGAGAGGAGGCAGTGGAAACAAGCGCGCCCTCATTCAGTGTGCGAAGGACATTGCTAAGGCCTCTGATGAAGTTACTCGGCTAGCCAAAGAGGTGGCAAAGCAGTGCACTGACAAGCGCATTAGAACAAACCTCTTGCAGGTAATGAGTTAACTTGTGGATGCCTCAACTACTCCCCTCACCCCTCTTCTTCTCTTGGCATGAGGAAGCACAGGAATTGTGGCAGTAAACCGTGTACCTTTCCTAAGCTTGGAAAGTTTCGTCAAGTTCTATGTCTGTTTTTAGATTCCATGGCCATATATATTCTGTAAAGTCAGGAGTTGCTTAGAGATGAGTGGAAGATGCCAGTGTCCAAAGAGATTTTGAAAAATAGGGTGTTATGAACATTGGTCTGTCCTAAGCCTGCATTGCTTTGTATTTCATCTACTTCTTTGTATCAAAGAAGAGTAGCAGAAGTATAACACTCCTTAGTTTTTCAGTCTCAGCTAAACATACATCATGCCATTCCTAACCAAGCAGGTCCTTGAGGAATATCTGGAGAAAGGAAAACTGTTGGCTCCATCCCAAAATTTCCCAAAGCAAGTAAAATAAGATTCCAGTAACTTACCAATATTCGTTAGGAAGTCTTGAAGGTTGTAAGGTCCCCTCTATGCTTATTCTTGATCTTATAGTGAAAACAAAATCAAAAAGTGTTCTGGAAAAAGCCCAACAGATAATGTGCTGGTTCAGTTGTCAATGTGAGGTGGTTTTTATCCCCCTTCCTTAGGTCTGTGAGCGAATCCCAACCATCAGTACACAACTGAAAATTCTCTCCACTGTCAAAGCTACCATGCTGGGCAGAACTAACATCAGCGACGAAGAGTCGGAACAGGTAAGAGGTGTAAAAATCAATGCTAGTGTGGAAATGTTGATAAGTTTAATGTGAAAAAATATACAACGTGTAGTATCGGCTGTGTTCTGGGAACTCGATGTTTGGTGGCTTACCTCAGCTGTTCAGTGATGATGATTTGTAGTGGTTTAAGCTGCAAATCATGCAGTTTGCTCACTTCCTCCCCCTTCTTTCTTCCCCCCGCTCCCAGAGGGATGGGAAGGAGAATCAAAAGAATGCAACTCCCACAGGTTGAGATAAGAACAGTTTAGTAATTAAGGTATAACACAAATCACTACTGCTACCACCAGTAATAATAATGACAAGAGAAATACAAGGGAAGAGAATACAACTGCTCACCACCCAATACCAAGCCCGACCCAGCAGCGAACCCCCACCCTTCTGGGTTGCTGCCTTCCGTTTTTACATTCTGAACATGACATGCTGTGGCATGGAATACCTCTTTGGTCAGTTTGGGTCAGGTGTCCTGCCTCCGCTTCCTCCCGGCTTCTCCTCCCTGGCAGAGCATGAGACTCAGAAAGTCCTTTGTCAGACCAAAACATTCTAAGCAGTAACTGAAAACATCGGTGTTATCAGTGCTGTTCCCAGGCTGAAAGTCAAAACCACAGCACTGCACCAGCTACTTAGGAGAAAAAAGACTGCTACTGCTGAACCCAGGACATGATTTTAGTATAAGACCTTGGTTTCTGACTCAAAAGCTGCAGTTTAATACAGGAATGTCAATTCTTCTCAAGCCAAAAAGCTACTCTGGCTCAAATTTTTATATGAACAACTTGTTGATTTCCGCACTTTAACAGCGAAAAGTGAGCTAGCTGAAGACCTCACTTCTACAAATAGAGCAAGTTTGACATTGGAGGAGTAGGAGCACCCTATGATGGAGTGTACTGAAAATATTTGTTCTCCAACATCTCGAGTACTTGCTGTTCTATTAGTTCCCAAATGCATGTTTTCAGTTGAAATCCTGCAGTTTTGGCTTCTGAGAGATTATTCTACCTTGAGACACTCAGTTTTTATTCAGATTTTGCATAAATACACAAATGAGATTTCCAGAGGTTAATTGTTCCATTTATTTTTTCCTAGTTTAAGTTAGCAATAACCTGACTTAAGCTGCTTGTACTGGGGGTCCTCGTGCACAATGGGCTTCCACGTTACTCTCTTGGATATGGTATTTACCAGTACATTTGAAATTTGCCTTTTTCTTGACAGGCAACTGAGATGTTGGTTCATAACGCCCAGAATCTCATGCAGTCTGTGAAAGAAACTGTGAGAGAAGCTGAAGCAGCATCGATTAAGATAAGAACAGATGCTGGATTCACTCTTCGCTGGGTCAGAAAGACCCCCTGGTATCAGTAGACACTTGCCACATAGGTATTGTTTTGTGTAACATAAAATGCCTTTTTTTTTTTTTTTTTCTTGGAAACAGAAGAGTTGTATTAACAGCAAAAGGTGCTGTATACATGAGCTTAAGATTAGCTTATGCTAATGCCCCATTCTAAGGGTATGGATTAGAATGCATTTCAAATGTCTTCGGAACACATTTGATATCCAACACCTCATGGCTTCCGATGGTAGACAGTTCGTATCCTCTGTTTTTTATCATTGTTTGCTTTTGAAGATTCTTTTGATGAATTCTGTACTCCCAGAAGCACCTTTCATTTATGCACTGTATACTCCAGTAGTTTCCATGTGATGATATAAAACATGGACCTCACTTTAAGCTTGTGTTAAGAGTCTATGACACTATTGGTTACTTAGCAGTTTTTTAGGGACAGTCATTGATACGGAAACATTGAACATGTCAGAAGGATTTCAGCTGCCTGGTTTTAAACCATGCAGAAATGATGGAAAATGTAGGGGGGTATGGGAGGGCATCAGAACAGTTGTAAACTGAGGATTACAATTCCATGTCTGAAATTATATTCTCTGATTTGTGCCTGGCAGCAGTATTTTAACAAAAACTGGAGCTGTCTTTGTCACCCAGCTGTAACCCTGTAAGTAGGCATTCCAGAACTCCTGTACTGTACTGAAATGCTTTGCAGTGGATGTTAGTGGCACACTGTTGACAGCTTGAGCCTTACGGCTGGAGACCTTAACTCATGGACATCTTTCCTTCCTGCTCAATTCACTAACACAGTGAGCTGGAAAATCCTGGTTCTCTTAAGCTAGCTGCATGTCCAGGACCAAAAAATGCCACATGCTGGCTCTTTCCTTCTGGAAACCAAATGAGCACATGCAATTATTCTTTTGTAACTCCTCCCTCCATTTAGTGTTGTTCCAGCAACTAAAGGTGAAAATGAAAAGATAAAGATATTGAATTAAACAGGACCTTTTGCTTCACTGCCCTGGTTTCCAACAATGCATAAGGTTTTTGAAACCTGCACGATTTCAGGGAAGAGCTGCAGTGACATGAAACTCTTTTTAGGCAGCCTAATGGCTACCAGCAAATGGTAATGTGAAATATACTGGGCTATTTTTACTGTTTTTGATGTTTGGAGGCTCAAAATCTTTTTTCAAGATCTAATAATAGGGAATTGCACAAAGCATTTCTCTATCTTAAAAAAGGCAGACAAAACCATAACAATTACACCTCCCACCACCAAAATCCCCCATCCCTCTCATTATTAAAATAAACTTGGGGATGCTTTTATCCTTCCATAAGTGAACATGCCTTCATAGATTTATATACATATATATACACACACATACATTCATTTCATTGCTTCCTGGTCTCTTTTGGCACTTGACAGAAAGCAGGATTGTTGGTTTAGAATGAGTCTCTGTACATTTGCAAGACTTCTGCCCAGGTCAACACTGATCTCATGATGCCCTCTTAATTTGCTGAAGTGTTGCATGATTGAACCACCTTTAACAGAAGTGCTCTTGTGGAAGAACTGCTCTGTCTTAACAGCTCAAAGGAGGAGGTGCATAACAGTTTACCTGTCTGCAACGGTTATTTTACACTTGGACTTCCTCCCCTCCACCCCCTTTGTTGCACTGTTATCTAAAAAGGGAAGTCAAACTGATCATACGACATCTGCCTCAACCTGACCTTAGCAAGAGAAAACGTGTTCATCTTTAATTCACTCCTTGTGTCTGGGTATTACGGAATATGTGGTACTTCGGCTCTTTCCTTAATATTCTCCTCCTGTAATTACTTGCAATGGGAAGAGGAAGGAAGGGGTGCCAGCGCCTTAACCTGAATGTCTTGCATTTGGTTGGTTTGTACCAGATCTTTAATGTAATTGTAATGTAGTAATTTCTATTTAATAGTAAATAACACTGAATTAGGTAGGGGTTATTTTTAAAGGATTTTTCTAAGTAGTCTTCTTGTATTCCTTTTTAATGCTCCTCACACTTCCTCCCTTCCCCCTCCCCAATTCAGGCTTCTCTGTGAGATACTTTTTCTTTAGCGTAACTGTTTAGTTGCTTGACTGATATTAATGCAATATTACTAATGCCTTTAATACATAATTGTTTATGCCAAAGATCACCTTTTGTTTATTGAAGAATGTTTGCAGTAAAGTTATGAAACATGGTTGCCTTTGATATCCTTCCAGAATGTTTGATATAAGTTCTTGGCCCATTTTGTAGAAGCTGAGATCCGTGTTCACCTTACGCAATTACTGCTTTTTTGAACTCTAGTGGTCTTCAGACCTGAAATGCAGAAAAAAATTGAGAACAAGACCATGAATGTCACTTAGAAATGTTTTGCCACTATAAAACTTTGTTTATAAACCAAAATGTATTGTATAGTCTAATGTTTTCAACCTTCCTTTGGTTCTGTTAAAACAATAAAAATGCGTTTGTACAAATGTCAGCCTGTGAGTGTTAATGGTAACGGAGCAGTAGGTGACACCGCAACAAGGGGAGTAAAAAGCTACAGCAGCAGAAATACTAAAGTAAAAGGGCAGATGTTTCTACCTATTCTGAACCAAGTGCAGAGTTTCTCAGAAGGTGTTCAAGTTGTTTCTGTCTTTTGTGCATGTAAAACTAGTAATTAAATAACTTGATGGAAGCTGTGATCCAGTGGGGAAAAAACTGGAGCTCTTCCAGAGGCCTGGTAGTCATCTGTTCTAGTAGCATTGGGCAAGGTTCTGAAAGCTTGAAATGGGATTTTCTGGTCCTGTCACTAAGGGAAGAACTGCTGCTCTGGACAACACCTCATTAATCTGAGTTTTACTTCACAAACTGAATGCAAGGGTGATTAGCACGGAATCCCTGCCCTGCTCCCATCACTCTTTCACAATAAGAATATCTTACATTTTTTCTCACTAAAAGTATTTACCAGCACACATCATGTTCTTTGTGCAACCAATGTTTATTGGTGCTGTGAGACCCAACAAAGTCCCACAGTGCCAAAAGCATCTGGGATTTAGTAATGATAGGTAAAATTCAGGTTTTGTGCTGTACACACAGCTCAATCTATATCTGAGACAGGATGAGAACCTGAGAGACATTTGCCTTTGTAGCACTCCTGGAGGTGAACACCCAGGGAAGGGGAGATCAAGGGCTGGCCGTACAAATTCATCAGTAACAACACCCTCCAATTCCTTAAGCTGTGCTATTCCTACAGGTGCTGGTGCGATTTTTCTTTAACAGGGAGAATGGAACACAGGCCCCTTCTGCAGGTTCCTCAGTTGAGTTTCCCATGTTTGGAGAACTGGCAGGAGCCAGCACACCAACAGCAGAAGGTGTAAGCCTCACATAACAACCATCATTTCTCATCCTGAAGGTGGTTTCCTCCCAGGTAAGTGTAATTCTTGCTGATGGTGGTTTCCAGTGGTGTGCTGTGAAGTACAGATGGAAGTTTTTCCAGAGACAGCAGCTTTGTGAGTGTTCCTCTGGCGTCCTAGATACAGAAGGCTGGTAGGGCTCATCCTGCAATTTGCTGAGTGAAGTGCTGGTGCGAAGGCCAGCCTGTTTTGACAGTGTATTATGTTCTGTATCAGTAATGGTGTCAGTTGTGGAAGTAGATCTTGCAGGTTTTCCAGGCTGCTAATGCAGAGAGCAGCTCCACCTACTCACAGTTAAGCCTGGGACATTATCAGTTACATCTGAAGAGACAACACCTAGTAACGTTACCGGAACTGAATAAACCCATTTCCTGAGCCATGGAGCAGAACTGTAGGATGAGTAATGAATTGATGGATGTTTCTCCATTTCAAAAAGGCAGATTAGAAGGTTGGTAACTTCCAATGCCCAGTGTTGTGTCTACACAAATGCAAGGCTTTCTGACAGGTGCTGGTTCTTACAAGTGCTGTGTTATCCGCACTGATCTGCGGTTATCTCAGAAATTCACAACGCTTGTCTGTGGCCAGGGTTTGCCCCAGTGATATCACTGAAGTTCCTGATGGAGAATTGATGCTCATTTATTTCGTTACTAGCTTGCTGACAGTGCTCAGATGGGTTCCCCTCCTTTTTTTCAGACTAGATCATTTTTTATCCCAGCATTTGACATTTCGACTACTGAATGACTCGGGTTCCTGTTCTTCATCTGAAGGAAGGTGTTCACCTAATCAATTTGTAAACCAAACAGGGAAATAGATTCTCCAGTATCCTGCCCTTCTTTAATCTTTGAGTTTCCCACCCTATAAGTACTGCCCAAAGGTGTGCTTTGAAACCTGGCAGGTACTATGGGGCACACACTGGTTTACAGTGATAACAACTTCATGGTATAAGGCAGTTTAGACAGCTTTGCTTCATCACTATTGTCTTTGTCATGATCTAAACATTACTTCTCCTCCATTTAAAAATAAAAGATACAGAAGGGAGCTTACCTGCTGTGCTCCTAAACGTCCCTTCTAAACTTCCAATAGCTTCACAGAGATCAAGTTCAGTAAAGAAGTAGCAAATGGTCATCATTTAATTGTATCTTAAGCAGATGTCTCCTGCTTATGAGCATCATGAATTGTGCAAACATTTCACAAGAGAGGATGTATTTGCAGTAGAGTTCCCTTTATTTCATTAACATTAAAGCACACAACCATTAAATACACTTGACACTTCTATTGTGCTACCTAAAAAGCTACGCTCCAATGCACAAATGGCACAAATCTGGTGGCATCCACTTGAAACAAGTGGAGCATCTACATCAAAGCAAAGGCTTCACATAAAAAATAGATCTTACTCTCTGCAACTGTATTCTTAAAAAAATGATGGTGGTGATGAGACTGAATGGCAAGAAAGTAGATTACTGATGCAACAGTCACCTCCCAGATTTAATGCAGGATGTTATTTTTATCAGCTCATCTGCAGATGGCACAAATGAAATCTGATTAAGGCAAATGCTTCTTAAGAAAGGCGATTTCTTGTAAACAACAAGGAAGTTATGTTTTCCTTCATCAGAAGCTCTTTCCAAGGAGTGACACTTGCTACATCCCAGGCCCCCGCCCGGGGACCCTGGACCTTCTTGCTGCTGCTCTGTTTCTGAAGGGGTTACATGATGCTTTGTGGGTTGCCAGCTCACAGCTGGCTGTGAGAATAGCTGGGCTCTCTTTGCAGGTGGCTGCAGCAGCAAAATATGCCACCACAAGACTTCTCCAGTGAACTGTCTGGCCTTCAGAATGTGCTTGACCTCTGGGCTTTGGTATCTGACTGGCAGTGTAGTGTCTGTGGTGTTCTGTGGATCACCTGCACCAAACTATTCACCAGCACAACAATTCAGTAAAAAAAGAGTGAAGGTGTGTTAGAAAAAAAGTACCTTATTTTAAAGCCATATTAAGAAAAACTAAGCTACGTTTTCATTTTAAGAGCTGCTGTGCATAAATGCTTTGATCCCAAACTAATCAGTGTCAATTAATTGGCACCTAATTAATAGCAAAGTAAGTCACTAAGCAGTCAAGTTTTCTTTTTTTAAGGGGAATTTCCTCTTGGAAGTTGAGCAGCTTTTCATGTCCTCACTTGGAATTTTCCTGCTTTTGTAATATATTTGACACCTTTAAAAGGCTTGTATTTCTCTCCATACATGTCTAGGCGATTCACTTTCAGTCCTGAAAAAGAGAAAAACAAGCATGAAGTTAAAAGCAGAATGTGAGAAATCATGTCAGTCTGTTTAAAAGCCCTGCTTTCTTTAAGCATGTCAGATCAGGTAGGAAGCTCACTTTCCTTCCTTTCACAAATTCATCTGGTTTGAAAAGGCAAAGAGACCATTTCTGTCATCTGGTAACTGCCCTGGCAGAGCAACAACCTTTTTGCGTTCTGCTCCATTAGCCAACATCCTCCTTCCAAGGGGTCAAGTGAGTCTCATCTTGCACTGCTCCTGTACGCTGCACTCAGTTCCAATTATGTAGATGAAGCAAAGGACAAGTTTTGGACAAGTTTTAGACATCTTCTCACCCTAAACCATAATTGCAAGAATCAGCAGCAGTCCTTCTGCTAATAGTGACTGAGGAATGCCAACAACTATTACTTACCTAATGGTTTCAGGTTGTCCCCTGTGTTCTCACAGGTCCACATCTCTGGCATCCAGCCACCGATCCACTATGTTTTGCTCGATTCAAACTAGAGGGTCACAAGTTTAAGAGGAAGCTGCAGGATTCTGTTCTTGCAAAAGGACTAACTGTTACTCAGCATAGTCCAGAAGCAAAAAGACCACAGCCTGGTACCTACCTAGAAAGGAACTACGTCTACTACCACCAATTCTTATCTACCACCTTCAGTCATCCTTCTTCTTTCCAGGCGTGAGCCTTTGCTCTGTTAGGGTGTTAATCCTGCAAAGCCTGCTTGCAGAAGCATTTTCCACAAGCATGATTTAACTGTTTGCAGACTGAGGCCTTGCTTGCTTTAAATTTACTTTTGCACTTGCGCTATAGACTTCATTCTGATTTTACTCGCAGATTGTTTTGAAGCTGAAAACCTAACCAGCTCTATGAGGAAAGAATAAGAAGGGCATTCTTTAAAATTAATGGGAGTTTTTTTGACTGCTAGAAAGACCTTTAGGGGCACAAGGCTAAAGCAAGTCAAGGGCAGCATGCTAAATCATCATCCGTTGCTCTTCACTAAAAGGATGAATTTGCATGTTTAGTGCACAAGTCAACAAAGAAAAGTCCATTCTTCTGTACACTTCTCACAGTCTTTCTTGAGTAAAACAATTGGGAATTCCCAATTCCCAGCAAGGGAGTCTTCCAGCAAGTCTGACTGTCAGGTTTGGGTAAATCAGACTTTTCTGTTTTGGTAAGCTGACTCCAGATCAGCATCTCCAATTAAAAGATTAAGTTTCCCAGTTTAGTTCCTACTGCTGTTCATTCCATCAGTACCAATTGCATATCACACTCATTCACTCACCTGAAATTGCAAGCTGTTGTATCTTAAACTGGATGTTTAAACTGGGATTCTCCTCCGGCTTGGGGGCTCCAGACTGCAAGTTCACCAGGCCCTTCAGGTTTGGTAGCTTCTGAGGGGTAATTTTGCCAACGTCCCACGTTAACACCTTGTCAGGAAAGAAAGAATTGTAGTGGTAAGTTTCTAGGAAACAGTCTATGAGGTCAAGTTCATGGCAAGCTTTTGGTCTGCAGGCTGGGTACAGAAAGCAGCCTGGTAACCCAGAGAAGTACCACACTGGCTGGGAGCTGGCATGGCCAGGGCTACTGCAGGTGTAGTGGCTTGTCTTTGCCAACATTTCTTTTGCCCTGTGAGCATTCCTTAGCACTTTATATGTCTTGTTTCTGCAGTAGCAACGACTGTTTCAGTTGCCTGACTGGGTCATCTATATCCATGCAACAAGGAGAGGAAGCGCAGCACAAAGGTCTTAGGAACTTTATGAACATGAGAATGAAGGGGACAGGAGCAAGATGCTTGGCAAAGGCAGATGTTTAAGTTACAGTAACTTCCATAAGGGTCACTTGTTTCCATTGGTTCTTAACACTTTAAAGAAGATACAGGGAACCAAGTTGGCCCTTTACTCATCCACAAGAGGTTGTATTTATTCTTATCATAACTGAAAACTGTCAATAAATGCGGAAACCCCTCAGTTCTCTCTACTTCTACAAACTCTTGCAGTTATGATCCACCTAGTTATCTCAGCTCTAAAAAGCACAGTATGCTCTATTTCTGCAGAGAGGAAAGGAAACTTTAAGTGTGGGGGTTTGTTTTGTGGTTTTGTTTTTAAAAGCTCAAGTTCTGTTCTTTCAGAAACAAGATGTGGAGAGTTTTCACTTACAATTCAAATCAGTTGCTCACTGAGCTATTCCAAAGCTCAGAGCAGTGTGTCAGAGCCAGCAGAATGGTTTGGCTCAGGCTGCAGTTCAGCAAAATGGTTCCTGGGTACTAAAAAGATTCAGGAGCCTGAAGACATTTAGGGCTCAAACCCCAGCTCAGAGGCAAGAAAGCAGGAATCCCAAGACACAGTATTTCAGACCCTTTGTTCCCTTCCGGTGTGTCCTCAGGCCGACCTTTTGCAAGCTGTTTCTCATCTCCTGCTCCCTGTTTTTCTGGCTACGTGTTTTCAATTCTACCGCATTTTCTCCAGGAAAGTTTGTTTTAAAGAACATGGATTGCAGAATATACCATAGCTGAAACCACCAGCAAAATACTGCTGCATCCATTAAAGGAAAATATTCAGGGAGTGAAGAGGCAGAGGAAAAGAGAGGAAGGGAAGGGAGAGAGGAAGGAAAGGGTGACTGATAAAACCAGAAATCACAGCTGGTGTGTATCTAAGTAAGTCGAAAAAGTAAATTTTCAAGACAAGAATTTAATTCTTAAGCATATGCTGAAGGGGCAGTCTTCTGCCAAGTGTGTAAGGCTGCTCCAGCACTCTGCAGTACGTGTGACTTGTTCTAATGTCACCTTAGAGACTTAAATAACTTCAGACTTACCTTAGTAACTGGGTCAAATGTATAGTTGCCTTGTGTAGCACTAAGGTTCATATTAAGTACGGCCTTTGGCATGTGAACTGTCATGACAACACTTTCTACTGTTTTCCCCATATTCTGTTTTGGTCCAATGGTAACATCAAATCTTCCTGAAGGACTGTTTTCCTTAAAACTGATCATGTGTTTCACATACACAGGAATTGCCACCAAGCTGAAAAGAGAAAACAGTAGCTGAATGCATCTTGGCTACTTTTCTGCTTGATAAATAAAGCTCTTTCTCGTAAACAGTTCCTGTGCTTCTGGCATGTATTCAAGTTAGAACCAGTCTGTTTCAAAAGTGATATTCGTCTCTTCAACATCACTTCAGCTGAAGTGATTTTATTAGTAGACAATCACAAAAAGATTTTCTTCTTAATCACTGTCCTAATCTCTACTCCTCCATCTATCTATTTTTTTGTGATCTCACTGAGGCAATTCTCAGAACAGCCACCAGTCAAATATGACTTAGCTTGCACATATCGGTAGCTTAGACTTTTTGCTTTACCCTTTTTATGAAGATCAAAGTCCTCTATGTATACAGACTTAGCCACACAGCACCTAGGCAGCAACAATTACCAGGAATGAACAGCCTTGTATTACTATCATGAGGCTTATGCCACTGAGAAATGATTGCCGAGTACCAGCAGCTCACTGAAAAATTACTTTCTTGTTTTAGTAGGAACAGAGCCACAGATGAGACAAAACCTGAGAACGTGCATTTTAGCAACAATGCAAACTCGCCCCATGATAAGGAGAAGTCTGCAGTTCCTCAGATGGAAAGTGGTAGATGGTGTATCTGAAGAATAAGTGCGTAGAAACATACTTCTGTGAACTGACACGGTAGGAGATCAGTCTGAAATTCCCATCGGGAGGAATAAACGAAAGGACTCTCTCCGACTCCCAGCGTTTGAACCGAATACATGGATGGAAGCTGACGTCATCTAGCAGCCGTGGGTTCTGTAAGCAGTAGCAGAGTGGTTAAGTGAAATCTCATCAAGTATCAGCAGTTGGAACTAGCTACTTAACTCCACACAGTTCCTATTTCTTAGACTCTCCCATTCCTAGTTATTTTCTGAGACACGTTACTGATCTAGATGGATTTCTGGTCTGAAGTGGTACAGGAGCTCCTCTGGTAAGTGTAGGTTTATGTACAGAGAAAGGCTATTCCAACTACTGAGCAATGCAGCAACCTCACAATATAATGCAAAACTTACTTTGTTTTTAACGTGTGACGCACAAAGTAGTGATTGGACCCTTAAAATTGTTTAACTCTGATCACTAAGATATATTTAGCATATATTTTGGAATTTTAATTGCTCAGGATTTATTTACCATGAAAGAAAGAGAAAGATCTGGCATTCCTGAGAGCTTAATACATGAATCAATAACACCTTGGATTTCTGCAAAGACTGTAGAACCTGAAGGGGGAAAAAAAAAAGAAGACAGTTGAATTAACATTATTATGAAAGGCCTAACAACTGTTGTGAGTGCAGCTAGAGGGCAGAGATGACATTTGCACAACACTCAAGAACATGCCAAGCACAGATAGGAAAGGTCATTGCAGTTACCTGTGGCCTGGGCAGCTTGCTAACATACATGAGCCAGAGCAAACAGCCTGTCCCAAATCAGCTAATGATACTTGTGCCAGCTGTTACACAGGACTTGTACTGTATGTGCTTGAACTGGCTGCCAGCAATAGGAAGTAAGAATTTCAGCATATGCAAACTCTGAATCTTCCTTTCTTTCATCCCTATCCCGTCTCCAGAAAACTAGCAAGTTGTGTAGTGGTTCAGGAACAATGGAAAGATCACTTTCTCCTGACATTTAAAACTTCAACTATTTTTTCCATTTGTATCACTTGAGAGAGAATCAATATACAAACCAGACCCATCTAAGTACAAAGTATTTCTTGTGGATGTTCCTGAAGCAGCCTAGAGCATATTGCTGGTTTGAGATGAGCTGAAGAAGTTGGTGTGTATCATTTAAAATTGTGTATTTCTACTTAAGATATGGATTCATGTATATAAAACACACACAAAAAAGCCTTTGGACTGTATTCTGTCTAAACATCAGTGGCTAAATGTTAAATACATTGAAAAAACAAAAATGATTTTGCATGGCATCTCACCTGATTTGTCTATAATGGCATCAATTTCTTCAACAACATCAAAATAGGCTTCATTGTTTGTGTATTTTACTCCTGCTCTGCGCCAAGGAATGTTGGACAACTGTCCAGTGGGAAGTGTGTCACCTACATTACTACTGCCTTAAAAATGGAAAGAAACTCAAAATCAGTAAGTAATTACAAGAGAGATGTTTCAACTGCTAAAATTAAGAATCAAAGCAAGATTTGCCTCCAGGAACTCCAAACTAGAGCCTGGACCACTAAATTTCATTCATGAGGTGCCATGAATGCACTTTAAGCATGTGTCCAGACTTGTATTTTGCTGTGCAACCACAAGGCTTAAGACAGCAGGTGCTTTGAGTGGGAGTAGGTATGGGGCTAGATCCTGCAAAGGATTTCATCACTACAAGACATTACAGCTCCTTGTGAAGGTCTTAAGCATCCCCTTTGTCCTAAAAGTTTTAACTGGCTGCCTTCAGGGCTGATTTACTTGATAGGATTTGTTATGAAGACCTGGAAGAAGCCTTCGGGAGGGCTTCCACACTTTTTGCTTGTTGTTAAGTGGAGGCTCTTACCCCTGATACTCATCTGAGCTACCTCATAGCAGTATGACTGCCACGTCTACACTTGACCACGTGCCACGTTGATCCAGATCATGGCCCATAGGCTTGACCTGTCTCAGTGTGACAGTCTGTCCTGGCAATCACTTACGTGTAGGTGACCCTGTTACCTAATCATGACCCCGACCTGTTGGCTCAACTTCTGGGCTCCTGTCCTGGGCTCAGCAGTAGCAGTCATTTTTCTCCTTCTTCATAGCGGGTGCAGTGCTGTGGTTCTGAGGTACCAGCTGGGCTTAAACCATGACAGTTCCTTAACAGTGAGGGCACTGCCCCTGCCTCTCTTGCTGTCACCTTTGGCTCCTGGCTCTTAGTAACACCCAGTAGGAGAAAAGGGCCTCCTGAACTACCCAAATTAAACTGGTTATTATTTAAATACAAAAAGAAAAAGAAAAAATCACTTCTGGGACTTAGGGATCGTGGAACCCCAGTATAGTGGAAACAACTCACTCTGCTAGAACTAGGTCTCAGAACAGGGCCACAGCTCCTGCTTGCTTTTGCCCTTTAGCACAACAGATGCGGCAGTGTGTCATGCAGCCTCATCCAGAGTCTGGCAGACAGCAGTTACCATTTTTGTACAACCTGCTGGGGGAAGGCCCTCTCTTAGCATGCATAAAACAGATGTGTTAATTCTTTTGAAACTCACACAGAAAAACCCTTGCCTAAAGTCCACCCTGGTGCTGTAACTCACAGGGAGGAGCTGTAACCCTTTCCTCACTCCCACTGCATCTCTGAAGGGGAGCAGCTGCTGTTTCTTTACCTGCTCCTCTGCAGCCTCACAGGGTGCAGCAGCACTGCAAAGGCTAGGCGGCTGGGCCACATAGGTGAGAGAGCTTTCAGATCAAACCACACGTGCTACCTCGAGGACCAGCACCTCTGAGCACTAGCTCTGTGTGGCCCTGCAGCCCACCCACCCTTCTCTAATACAATGTGCAGGAAAACATCATGCTTATCTTTGACCCCAAGTGACACCTCATGGCTTACTGCCCTCGCACCCGCCTGCCAGACATGCAGATTCCACCAGCTCAGCTGACGGACATTTGGCCCTGTCAGTGCAGGATGTACCCATTTCCAACAGCCTGAAAACAGCTACAAACTTGATGGATGCTGATGGGGATGGGGATAGTGAGGAGGCTGAGGACACAGGATTTGCTTCCCTTCAGGCTATCTATTGCCAGCCAACAAAGGATTTATTAGATACCTCTTATATACCTTTCTATAATATTTCTTATAAAATATGTAACCTTCTCCAATGCCCTTCAGTTATTCAAGGCTTGGGGCTAGCTCTGCGCCAATCTCAGAGCACCTGTCTCCAGTATGCGCTGCCTGTGCTGGGAACTTGTATTGCTGAGGGACTTCAGCAGCTGTGGCTGGGCCAAACAGTGCAAGGATATCAAAGGGGCTGGACATAAACTGCAAATAAAGAGGAAGTTGGTTTTACCCAACTCTTTATTGTAAGAAGTGGTGAACAGTGGCCTCCCTTACAGATTCACACCAATATGACATTATTTTTCAGCCATGAGACATGATGGGATTTGGTTTTAGCCAGTTGCCACTAAAAAATATCTATTTTCATACCTGTGATGGAGTTGACAACGGAGCGCAAAATTGTGGGAGGCTTAATCAGTTCCTTCAGTATGTTAGATTCTGTTGCCAGTGGAAAGCCATTGTCCAACATTTCTTCTAGAAGTTCATACACAATAACTACATTGTCCTTAATTGCAGTCTCAGAACATTCGCCGAAGTAATCCTAAACAAATCAGAGATTACAAAGGAGAGGATTTTTATTCCTGTTAAGGTGCTTTACAGAAGTTTCTTTGTTTTTTTTTTTTTTTTTTTGTTTTTTTTTTGTGTTGGCTTTATTTTTTTTTTAATTATTATTATTTTATTTACAGAAACCCTCCAACATATCAAGGAAGTTCAGTACGTAAACTAACTCTTTCTATAGTCTGATGGCATCATATGTTAAGGTTATGTTTATTATCTAACTAGAAATAAAGACAGTGTGGACAGTGAAATGATTGTAATCTAGTTTACTAGTATCTATGTACCAAAGGCTCTCCCACTTGTGAACTTTTAATACATCGTCAGTTAGACGGCAGTTGTAAAATAAGGAGGCTATCTTTTGACAATGCTCACTCTTCACAGAGGTTCCTTTATTTAGACTCTTTGTGAAACAGGTTGAAAAATTGACTCATGCTTTGCAGCTCTTTCCTCCCTACACAGTGTGTCATGACTGCATGCTCCTTTTCATCTATATAACATGAACAGTACAAAAGCTTACAGAAGAAAGACAAAGTGGGATTTGGGTTTTAGTGCATATGCACTGGTAACTGTAAATCAAATGAATACACAAAATAGACCTTTTTCTTTGTACTCTGTAAACCACTGCCTGACTTAAAAATTGCAAAGGGGAAACTCACTGACAGGGAGTTTATTACTTTTCTTTAAAAGTAGTTTAGACAAAAGTTCCCTTGGAATTATTTAAATTTTAAAATTACTTAATGGTGACAAACCTGGAAAGTATCTGCTACGCGGTGCAGAAATTCAATTACAAAGAGTGGTGGCACTTCCGTCTGTATGACAGACACAAAGAAGATTTTATCCCTATAGACGCTGATGAGGTAGTGATGTGGCGTTGAGATGACAGGAGGCACATTCTCAACATCGATTGCTTTCTCCTGAGCTTCAAAGAAATAATCACACACAGACTGGCTCACAACGCTCTTCCAGTGCTTCTCCAAGAATATATCACCAGAACAGTTTATAAGAAACAGGCTGTGGATCATTTTCTGTTGGAAACGCATTCAAAGAAGTTAAAATAAACAGAAGGACATGAGGATTGACATCATTTCTTCTCCCAGATTCCCCTTCTTACAACAGCTATTCTTAATTAACATGCACTGTGAATTTAAGAAAAAGGTCTGCTTTGCTGCTTTTCTTTACTTAAGAGGAATGTTCCACCACAAAACATTTCACAGTGCATCAAATCACTAACATATCACAAAGTAAGCAAGAAGCCAGCACCCCGGATTTCCACTTTCAACCCTATTTGGAATTTGTAATTTATTTCTTAAAGAAAAGCTGACTCTCATGAGTTGACACTCACTTAAACATGTTTGGCAATGTGTAAGGGTAACTTAAATATAGTTTCCTATATCACAAAGTTTCCTATAGCAGGAGGAGTTGGCATAACACTGACACACATAACTAAGAATTGCACTGTATTAAAGATACAGCTCTTTAGCTTGTCAGCTTTCAGCTACTGAACTAGAAAAGTGGTTTTTATCTGCTGGCTGATTAGTCTTTTACTTACGATCTATGCCAAGCTGCACTTGGACAAAGGGTTGCAATTCACTGGAAGTACACAAAACTAGGAATTTAAATCTGATTTAATGAGCAGAATTGCCTCAAATGTGCTGGACACACATGAAATATGTTTACGTAAAATGTTTTACACAACTGACTCATGAAAAAAAAGGCTTATGAACTACAGGTAAGGAATGTAACTGGGTTTTCTCATATCTTTAAAGATTTACAAATACCATGCCTCAGCCACTGGTCCTTCACTTATTCATGGGACAAGAAGCGTCACTGCCTTTTTTTAAAACTAATTCCCAGTCTATTTCTCAACTTCAAATGGGACAGTAAGTGAACGGCATTGTTGATTCAAATGAAGTGAATAAACTATTTTCTTGACATCTACAGAAGAGTCAAATGCCATCAGACTTCAGCTGCTCTCTTTAGCCTTTACATGAAACAGATATAATGCTTTGGCTGACCTGCTGCATAACCATCCCCTGACAAAAATAAGGTCCGAGTTTAAACTCAGGCTTAGAACACAAACCAAACAAACTGCAACCTGAGCACTGGCTCCTCAAGGTGAAAATACTCTGGTACTTATTTCCTGCATAAATTCATTCTGTAGTTGAAGAAGCTGCCCCTCCAACTGTCTATTCACCCCTTTGGTCTTCCAGGTATTCATCTGAGCAGGTCTGTGGCTCCTCAATTACCTATATTAGGAAACCAGTCCAGTCATAAATTGATGCAGAAGAAAGAGTTCCTGGTCAGATGAGCTTCCTGATGAAAGTTACTACATTGCGAGGTAGTGCTACAGCTGGTGCAGAGGAGGTGGTAGAAACGGGCAGATGACAGCAACAAAGATACTCTGAAGTTTATTTAGCCTTTGGAGGAATTCAGACATGACTGGGAAGAGACCAAACAGTTACTGGGCGTCCCACCTTGAAACAGGAAGACTACCATCAACTCTGCATGTCCCAGAGAAGCCAAATACATCTACCAAAAACCTATCATAGTTTTCATTAATCTTAGGATGTTTGGCCACGATCATGCCAGAAAATGCAGCCAAAATTTGCTCTTTTGCTAAAGTTAACTCTGGCACACAAATATGAAGATGGCACAGAAGCATCTAGATGTAAATGGACCAGTTGCATGGAGATTTTAAGAAGTCCAAACACTGTATGATTAAGCCTCGTTCCAAAACACTGGAATAAGGGCTTAGCTCCATCCAGAGTGAGCTCTTGTTGCTGTGCCTGAATCTAAACCACCCAGAGTGCTACCAGGCTGACCTCCCAAAATATCTGTAACACTGAAAAATGATCTGGCCCTGAAGATCTTGACAAAATAAAAGTATGTCTTCCAGAGCACACCACAGAAGGTGAAAAAGGACTGCTAAAGAAGGTGGTCACTATGCTATTTCCCTCCACCTAGACAGCAGAAGTGGAAAGGGGCCAAGATCCAGCTTTTCAAATTCTAAACTCCTTCACATGCATGACAGCAATGTGGTCATCTTCACTGGGGCCTTGCCAGGTCTTAGACACCTCCTGCTAAGAGAACACTGCCTTTGGTGGGAGACGCAAGAAGACCAATAGTCAAAATGTGGGCAGAAAAATCCAACTAAGGTATATGGCATATAAGAGGAAGTTCTTTTGGAAACTGATCGCTAATTTGTTTAAGAGTGGGAAAGGAAACAAAGCTACTAAGTGTCATTGCGTGTTTCTACTGTATCTCTGCCAGACCAAATTAATTTCCAATTTAGTATGTTAAAAATTGGACAATTTCAATACTGTGAGCACAGTATTTTTGTAAAGGAGCCTTGACACAACTGCTTTAATCCAGTTCAACTAATAAATTCTGAATTTAGCCAGTGCTGAACAGTATAAAACCCTCCAAAATCTCCTGGATAGTCATACCATGGTGGCAAGTATAATCAACCACTGAATGTCAGTATTGTTCCAGACCAAGACAGCCCACACATATGAAGGTGATCAGCTATACAGCTTAGAATAGTTCTCTGTACATTTTAACATGGATACAATAGCATATCTGTTAACAAATATAAGACCCAATCCCTAGTAAATGCATACAATGCTGCACAGGAGAGTTCCAGTACAACCAGTACCAGTAAGACTCTGTTTCCAGAGGACCTGATATACATCCGACTGTGGAGAAGCTATGCTGGCCTGCAGGCAGCTTCCAATGATACTCTGACGGATACATGTGACAGTGTTTTTAAGCCTTCACAGCTGTCCTGCTGTTAATGCTCATACAGATTTTACTGATCAGAAATTATTGTACTTGTCATAATATACTTTTAACAAGCACAGCCATGCAGCAGGCTAATATAATCATTACCTGAACGCAGCCACTTCATTCCACTGTGCACACCGCAAGCTCTTTGTGCACAAATGGTTGTGTTAGCCAGGCCTCTTCTTTTGCCACAGCTGCACTTAGGATATAAGCCTATGACTTGATACGCAGTCGACAGAGTGCATGGGTAGCCAGAAAGGGCAGTAGCATTGGACCACTGCCCCTATTTACTCACCTGCCCCAAGCTGCCCAGGTACCCACTGTGTTCATACAAGCGTTTGAATGGCCTCATGGTCAACTGGAGTAGCATGCTGATCCAGGGGACCATGCTTAGCAGATTCCAGCTTTATTCTGCTTCTAGCATTAAGAGTTCCCTTCAAACCCCCTCACATACTCCTTTCCTCCTTCTCAAGTTTTAGCAGTACACTACTTTGCTGCTAATTTGATGTGCTCTGGAAAACTGAAGCTCTCTGCTTGCAGCTGAAGTACAGAGTACACAAGCCTTGCCTTGTCAGTCAGTGGGCAGCTCAGTTTGTTTGCTTCCCAGTGCTGACTATGATAAAGAAGCTCTTACAGCAGTGGGAACATCAGTCTATTATATGCAAGACTAAGTAATTTCACTTATCATACACAGTGTCAAGCAACCAGCACCAGCCAATTAAAGATGGATTTCAAGTTGGATATCTTACAACTGGTACTGCTACAAAAAAATCTTATGTAAGCTATTATTTAACAAAAATAATTCACAATACTGAAGATTTCCCTGCTACTCTTTTTTAGTGCCAGATTTCACTTCAGACATGTAGGCATCCCTGAATTCATTTCTCGGTACTCTCTATCTCATCAGAACATTAGATTTGCAAAGAAAAAGAAAGATTAAAAAATGCTGAACACAACAATTCAATCTAGTAACAGTCAGATTCCTCACGCCAATAGGTCAAGCTAATACTCGCGGCCAAACAGCAAAGCATGTTAGGAGCTGCAGCACTTTGAGGGTAAAGGTCTTGAATCAAAGTTCGTAAGTTTAAAAAAACAGCAGCAAAAGTACACCACCAAAATGTAAGAACCGTGAGAGCACCTGTGCAGCAGCATACACATACACTGCTTTGAGATGGTAGCATAAAACTACTCCATGGTGTGCTTGCAGGACTATTTCAAAAGGATATGTTTTTCCCCCACTCTGCTTTTAGGCCTAAGAAGCAGACTGAAGACTTACGTGGATTATTATTTGTGTCTTTAGTTCACAGCAGGTCATTCAAACTCATTTTTAGTAGGCTGACGGCCTTCCATACTATTGCCTGAATGAAAAGCATCTTACAGGGACTGCACCAACAAGGAGGCCAGCTTCTCAGACTTCTCATCTGACACCCAAAATTCCATGTCATTCTTTGCAGTCACTTCTGTCCTACCAGAATATGAAGTCTTCACAGAAGAACTAAATATTTTAACTAAGGCGCCTTCAATATGCTCTTTCCAAGCCTAAATCTTTTCTGTTGAATAAACAGGGATTTTGCAGTGTTACTATTTTCTCAGCCTCTTGGCACAGAAACATCTGGACCGAAGTCACAGCAGGCTCACGAGACAAAAGCAGAGCTCATTGGCAAGAGGGAGAAGCTGAGAGCATGGGAAAAAGACTTGATTGCACATGCTTATCCTTAGCTACAATTAAGTACTCTGAAATGTAATTAATGCAGAAATACTGTTAGCAGCTGCTTTTCCTTAACACTCAGCCGAGTTACAGACAAAGCTCAGAAAACCAGGAAGTGAGGAATTTATCGCTGACCTCTGCAATACCCTTCAGAGCATGTAATAATGACTGAAAATGGCTCAAAATGGGACCATCACTGGGAAAGTATTCCACAGCTTCCCATGTTCCCTGCATTTGGTATAGCTTCTCTGAAGGGTGGAAGAATTAGTGGGGATGGGACTGTCTGAGTCTCTGCTATGTATTTGTGGAAATGAACTTCTAGTGACAAGCAAATGGAAAGTAACCAAATGCTTAAAGAAATCCAGAGAAACAAAGAAGCTAAAATAGGCAGCTCTATTTTGAAGTTAGTATTTTTGTCACAAGCAGCTGGTCGATAGTGTAGCTTTTTCCTGTAAAATCAAGATGTGTCACAAATGTTCCACAGCTGTGGCAAAACCTCTCCTCCTCACCACTCCAGCCGCTTGCACCAGCTTTTAAAACAGCAAGCCTGATGAATTAAAACCAGCTCTGAACATGGACTAACTTGACACAAGACGAGAACATGGGAAGCTGTGATTCAAACTGATATACCTGGAAGTCTCAGATGTTACTAAAATGGAGTGTTCTATAATTTCAGTTTTTTAAGGCTCCTATCATTGTTAACATATTTTACCACGGCTGCTCAAGTGTCATTAATCTTTTTACTTATATGATGCCCAAGGCTTAGGCATCTGCATATTAAAGTAAAAACATTTTTGCAAACCTTCTTAAGAACTGCCTGGTGTTCCTCTCTATAGTAAAGCAAAACTCCCATCATCAAATCAGCTCTAACTTAACACAATGAAGTGCTTGTGTCTGTACAGTTACTCAGATGTATATTTTACCAGCAAGATCATCCCTATTAAAGACTAAACACTTGGCTTCCCAGATGCTCAGTATACATTTATTTATTTTTGCTCTAATTTAAAACACTGATAGTAAGTTTCTGGAATTGTTTTTAAAAGGAAGTATTCCTTTGAGAATACTCTGAAGTAATATTAAATCAGTGTTTGGTATCCGTAACAGAATTTCAAACTTCCTCCATGCTTTTACCAATAGCAATCACAGCCTGCGTAAGAGTCTGTGCAACATTTCATCTACCGACTGATGAACTTTCCAATAATACATTTGCATGAAGCCTCTGTTCAATTTAGCTCCACTATAAATCTTCTAATTGCTGGCAAGATAATTCCATCTCTTGCCAAGAGAAGAATCTTAGATCCTGAAAAACTGCAGTTCCCATTGGGTACTGAAAGAACAGAAAGCTTCACTGTAGAAGCTGAAAAAGAAGAGTTTCTTATTAAAAAAAACCAACAACCAAACAAAAACATAAGCCCTCAAAAACCTCCATGGAAACAATTAAAAATTCATTGCTAAAACTACATTTTTATATGAAAATGGAACATTTCTAACACAATTTCCATCTGAATCAGCTGCTTCAGGACTACTAAGGAGCCACTTCAGACACTTCCTCTCTGAAAGCAGTAATGAACAGATAGAGAGGATCAAATGGACACAGGTATCTTCTCACACATTTACTGTCAACTATCAATGGCATTTTCAGGAACAGACTGATAATTAGGCTCATATTCCAGCCAAACCAGAAATCTTAATGACCAAGGCAGCAGGATGTGATCACAGGATATAAAAGTTCATCTCAGTAGTTCTTTGGGAAGATGTTTTCCATCATGCTCCAGTAAGTGTAGTGGCCAGAGTGACAGTGCTACCAGCTTTACACTGCTGTTTTTTGCAGGCTCTATTTTAAGAGGCACTCAAGCTTCCAGAAAGGACAAGCACAGAGCCAAAGAGCCATGCACTACTGAAATACCAGATCACAGCCAGTAAGTACCACTCGACTCCTGCTGTGAATGACAGCTCTTACTAGTGTGCATGCACTCTGCCACAACTAGGCATCTAACCACTTTTTACCCCCTTCTCTTCCATGAGAAAACAGCTGAGCAGCACTCTTCAATTATTCCATCTTACATTAACAAAATCAGGCTCCTGAATACCAAGAAGTTCCTGTTAAAAAAGCAGCCTCTCATGCACTATGTTGAATGAGCATAAAAGATGACATTATCTGTATATTAACTAAGTTTTGAATGTTACATGGGAAACTGTAAGTTGGGGAAAAAATAAAAGGGAAATAAAAGAAAGAAACTTAACATTTTAAAAAGGTTTAATTTGGTTTCTTCCATTACAGCCATTTCATGTAGGTGCCACTTGTCACCTGCTGTTCAAACCTCTCTACCTCAAAGGCTTCAATTTCTTTCATGAATCCTCATGACAAGGTTTCTGTTTAAGACTCTTCAGAACTGCTTGTAAGAAGAGCTTTGTTAGAAAGGGTAACTGGCACTTGGCTGGTGCATAGCTATTTCGCACAACAGGAAACTTCATTTCAGGATAAGGACAGCAAAATTAAGCACTAGAGGGTGTGGAGTGGTCTGAATGGTTGATTTGCTATCTGCAAGGAATCTTCAGGTATGTGTGCTCAGATGGGAAAGAATCTGCTTGTCCCATTATTATTACTATTTTATAAACCCAGGTTTGCTTGTGTTTTTGAGTTAGCACCCAACACACTACAGATTAAATTCTAGACATTTACAGTAAAATACTGTTCAGATGTTTGGTCTGGGGTTTTTTTTCTGCATAAATGAGAGCCTATGTACAACTTACAGCTGCTGGGAACTGCCAGCTGAATCATTCTGGTAGTGGGACAGTCAGGTTTTTTGCAAAACATTTCTTCCAACATTTTACCTCTTGCATGAGAAATCTAATTTCTTTGTGCTCTTCTTGCAAAATAGCTTTTCCTAACCTACACTGCAGACTGCCTTATAATGAATGAATTTTCATTATTAAAGTATGATTTTTTGCCTGGTTATTTACCAAACAGCTATGATGAAGCTATCCCTCCAGTTTGATTAACATCTAATGGGTACAAGTCGTTCATCAAACTGAAAAGATGGTAAATGCATTGCTACTTCAAAGCAGATTAGCACTGAAACAAAAGAAAAAAGTGTCAACCTCCACTTAATTATGCTGTTAGGTACTGAACAGGGCAGAGGCGATATGAGATGTACAGTGGTGGATGATAACGGACTAATTTACAGCGTATATTATGCAAACCTACACTCACAGGGCCCCTTGCTAATTAAGCCAGAACAGTATGACCAGAACCACCATGTTTGCAGCAATGCTGCTAAGACTGAGGAGAGCTGGATCCTACCCCTCCTGGTGTGGCCTTGCTGCAGGTTTTGCAGGTAGACTTGAAACAGCAGTTCCTGCATCATCCCTCCTGCAGGCCCCGGGCTACCTCCCACAAAACCTGAGCTAAATGACCACCCTGTGCATAATCCTTCCTTATCATTACTTCAGAAAGCACGCCACGCAGCCCCCCGGGGTTAGGACCCCGCTCCCAGGAGAACTCAAGGCAGGGACAGCCGAGGCCCCTGCGCACCCCCGGCTCAGCACACACCGCGCTGTTCTGCACAGGAACCTGCTCCCGGAGAACAGGAGTTTATTCAAACAACGGACTGATTCTGTGTTTAAATGGACACCGAACAACGGGAATGATCGCAGGTAAAACGGGAAGTCCCGGACTGCCGGGGCGGCGTCCCGCCACCACCACTGACTGGGCTGTCGCTCCTGCCCGACTCCAGCCACCCACGACTGCCTGCCGCCGAGGCCCCCTCCACAACCGCGGTCTGCGTTTCCGCCGAGAACGGAAGCTCACACCCCGCGGTCAGGCTGCCCTCAGCGCCCCGGGCCCCCGGCGCCCCACATACCTCCCTCGGCCCAGTGCGGCCCGTCCCGCTCCCGGGGCAGCGGCCAAGATGGCGGCGGGGCCCGGCAGCGCGAGGGGCCGCCCCCCGGCGGCGGCGCGGGCGGCCGGAGCGCTGCCTGCAGCGAGCGGCGATTAACGGGCGTCGCACAAAAGCAAGCGCGTCGGTCCCGCTGCCGCGGAAAGCCGCTAACCGCCCGCCGGTGTCCCTCGGCCTCAGCGGCGGGCAAGGGCACGGGGGCTGCTTCCAGGCGCTAGAACCACCCGGGTGGGCGGTGCGGTAGCGCACCGCTGGGCAGGAGCGGCGGCTTCCCCTCCCCGTCAGGCCGCCGCCGGCCCCATCGCCCCCGCCCCTCGGTGGCGGTGCCGGCGCCGGCGCCGGCGTGGTCGCGGGGCGGGCCGAGCCGAGCCGAGCCGAGCCGAGGTGAGTGGAACGCGCGGCGCGCCGCCCAGCGCGATGATGGCAGCGGGGGAGCCGCAAGCTAAGAAGCTCAAGCTGGAGCAAAAGGAACTGAGGTAACGGGCGGCGGGGAGCGGGGGAGCTCTTCTTCGTGAAGGAGCCCTTGCGGATACCAAAGGGTTGCCGGGTGCCTCTAGGGCTGCCCCGGTGGAGGACGAGACACGTGTCGCCGCGGTGCGCGGTCAGAGTCACACCGCGAGGGTCCCACCGGGCTGGGCACTGGGCGGTGCGGGCGGCCCCGCCGTGGGACCGCGCTCCCCACCGCCGTGCTGGTGGCCGTCCGACGGCCGGTGCCGGGCCCCGGGCTCTCCTCGGAGACTCCGCCGGGCTGGACGCTCCGCAGCCGGAGCAGCGGCGGGCGGGAGCCTCCGGTGCCTCGCCGCTCGGTGTGCGGGGCCCTCGATTTGCCTCGGAATCGGTTAGTGAGAGTGAGCTGCTGAGCATCGGCACTGGGTCTTGCGGTGAAATGGAACACTACCGGTCCTTGGGTTGTCACCCCGTGTACTTCGTCTCTAAAAGTACCCCCGAAAGACACGATTAGCATCCGCGAGGGGGATCTGTGTCCCCGTTAGACGGGAATTTAGTTATCTAAAAATCCTCCTTAACAGATGTTTTCTTCAGAACACGTGGAATATTTAAAAATGTTTTCTTGTTGAAATAATCTGTGACATCTGCGATACTTCCTTATTTGCGTGATCACTATGTACTGACGCTGACTGAATCTTATCTGCTTGATGGCCTGCACAGAAACAAGTCATTTAAATGTCATAGCAGAAATATATAAGGTTTCTCAATGCATGAAGCATGGTCAGAATGAGTACTGAGCTACTGCAGAGCTTTTGTTGGTGCGGTATCTGGTTCGTTTTCTCGGGATTTTTCAGACATGAATATAATTGCAAGATAGCCGATCTCCTTCGAAGTGTTCAGTATGTAAAGAGGATTAATGACATAAGGCTTGAAAGGTCCAAAATTATGTTGGCTATTACTAATAACTTGTTCAAATATAGCACAAGAGAGATCTACTTTAGTACTGAGATGAGAACAGTCCCTTTCTGTACTGATGTCCTTACTGAAAGAACTAATCCTATTAAATTTGTCAAAGTCAGGGCACTTGTTTCTTTGGCAGCTGGGTGACTTTTCAAGTTTAATAATAGTTGACAAGCTCAGTTGCAGATAGCGGAAGAGGAAAAATGTAGCTGAGCTCTGAAAGCAAATACATGGCAGGCAGCAGTGTAAGGTTGGAATTAAAAAGTGACAGTTATTTCCATGGACCTTTAAAGCAAGTGGGGCAAGAAACAGCCTATTCAGTGTTTCTGTCTATAAAGCTTATTATAGCTAGCTGCATTTTACCTGCTTCAGGCCGAAACATTAAAAAACCCCGACAAATTTGAGAACATTATTGGAGTACTGAGTTAAAATTGTAAAGGATGCTTCCACTGAAATGAAAGGCCATGGTGACAGGCTGCCAAAACAGCTGATTAAACTGAAAATAATACTTTGCAAGGCATGATAGATAAAATATGAGAAACATTGTTAGAACTTGTCTACTCAAATTCTGTTTCAAGTTGTTTCAGTGTGAGGTGTGAACTAGACTCCAGCCCTGTTTCATAAAAGGAGAAATGCCGTAATTAACTCATAATCAAATAAAGGTAATGTGTGCTCTGCGCCACGGGTTGGACTCATGGGGCAGGTGAGGTGATTGGACTGGATTTGGCAGAGCTCTGCGCTCATTTGAACATAGCAGCAAGAATATGTTTGGCCAAGTGCTGCTGTGGAATTTTGTCCTGTGTTAAAAGCCAATACAGAAGGTACCAGAAGGATTGAGATTCCTTGACTTTGTAATGAGGTTTGGTTGTTAATGCAAAGCACTGTTAGATGTACTTGGATGTATTGGAAACAGCCTACAGATTAGAAAAGAAGTAGAAGATCACTTGAACATTTTGGGAGATAACAACTTCATATTTGTTGTACCAAGAATTAGAGGAGAATTCTTTGTTCTTGACATCTAGATCTGAGACTCTCCAGCCTCTTCAGAAGACCATGTCTAATGGACTTGACAAGGATGGGTTTGTACCTTACTTATTCTCCTATATGATACAAACCTGAATCTCTTCTGTAGCTACCAAAAAAAACTATTTTAATATAAAAAATGACATAAAAAATCCCACCCTGTAATACAGGCCATATCTTGTTGACAATAGCAAATGTTTTCTACCCCTATATATATATATATATTTATTTTTTTTTGCCATCATTTCCTCAGAGTGGCATCAGAGAGGTTTCGTGGATTCGTATTTTGCTTTTTTTAGTCCCTTCTAATCCTTTCAGGGAAAGGAAAGCAAATATTGGTCCCTCATGAGGCAGCAAAGCTGACTGGGTTCAGCTAAAGTTGCTTGAAAGCAATGTAGGATGGCCAGTTTTGCCACCCAGTGAGCAGAACACAAAGCCTGAGACCCAAACTCGCATTCCCAGCTCAGCAATCAGTTGTGCTGACATTAATCTGCTGGGCAGCAGGTTTTGCTTTGTCTTTATTGACGGGTGCAAATCCCCGCTAAAACCAACGGGCTTTAGGCAAGGCCATTAATGCGTGCTGCGTTGTTTCAGGCTTTTGACTACATCTCTGCTGTGTGAAATAAAATATCATTGTGCGTGTAAACTGTGCTGTTTGACCAGAAAATAGGCTTACAAAGCTGCAAACAGCTTGTTGCTGAGCGGTAGCATCAACTTACTAGAAACATCATGAGGCAGTACTTTAGAGGAAAAATTATTAAGGATTTCTGTCCTGTATTTGGTTTGATTTCCCCTTGGAAGTCTGTGAAAACCACAGCCAGGCTTCTGTTAACAGACTGATACGGCTACAAAGGAATTTGGACATTCCCTGTAGAAATGTTTGAGCTTATATGTGTGTGTCTGTACAGAAATATACATATGTGCAGCAGAAAAAAACAAGCAAACTTGTGAAATCCTCTGCTGTGAAGTCCCCTGCGCTGCATTATGGCCTTTTGGCCATTCCGCAGCTGCTGTATTGATTGAATACCCCTGACGTGGCTGGCTGTTTGGACAAATCAGTTTATGTACATGAAGACAATGTAAGCATTGAATTTGACAAATACAATATCCTAAAAGTATAAAGTATTCCTTTTTTTCTGTTACTGTTAGACATCTCTTCCCTTTCAGAATAAATTATCAAACACTCTGTGGGTAATTTTTATCAAAAGCAGTCCTTTATCATTACTGTTCCACTAGATTTTAGGTAGGTTGCTACTGGAGACTGTAAAAAAATATTGCAAAGTTAATGCATTTTTAATTTTCTTAATAAGATGGCTTTTAATTCAGCTTATCCCCTCATAAGCCTTCTACAAATGAAAGAAGACTCTGAATATTTTAAATTAGCTGTGACAAAGCTTTCAGGTATTTTTTTTTTTTTATAATTTGATCTTGCTCCCCATTTGTATTCATTTCAGTTTCTGTCTTCATGGCTTATACTTCTCTTACTTTCCGATTTCTCATATCTCGAAATACAAGTAACGGTTTCCATGTTAGTACTCTAAATGGCCTCTTACTACAAAGAAAGATCTGAAGCACCTTGCTGTGTTTGCTCCCAGGAGAGTAAAAGCAGTAGATATTTTCTTCAGGTGGGTATTTAGACTCTTGTAGAAAGCAGAGAAACAAATACTTTTGAAGACACTAGCAACAGACTTTGCTAATTTTGCTTTATTTAGGATATAACAGCAGCAAGTTATATTTATATGTTATATATTTATATATTATAAATATATATATATTTATATATTTATATGTTATATATATATAGTTATATATTTATATAACATATAAATATGTTATATTTAGGATATAACAGCAGCAAGCCCTTCAAAGTTGTGTTGACAAAAATATATCCAAAACCGGAATGACTTGCAGCATGGAAAATACCTCAATCTTGCAATTCAGGCCGTCATTTCCATTGTTCTATGTAACTCTCAAATTGCTGTTCATACTGACATGTGTCTTCACCTGGCCTTTGATGTAATCCTGTGGGATTTCTCACAGCGTGTCACATTTCCACAGTTTTGTGTTCCTGTATTGGAGAGGCTTGTTATGGTATTTTCATCCCTTTAATTAAGGTAAATCCCTGCTTTACGGGAAGGGGTGTGTAACCTGAGGAAAGAAGAGGTCATGGGAAGGCTCCTTCTGCTTGGGACCACAAGCATGGCTGGTGTCTTTTTCTTTCCTTAGTGTTGTTACCTGCAGCCCACCTGGCCGGGAGAGTCATACTGACAAACAGATAGTTTAGACATAGTAGTCTTTGCTGATACCCTGCAGGAACATGCGCCTCCAACTTGGTGTGCTGCCTCCCTAAAGTCAACAGGACTAGTCTTGTTCTTAGAGCTGCTTGCATGCTTGATTACTTGTGGGAGGGGAACCAGTGCAAATCTGCCTATTTCATTATGAATCTTGAAGTTCCTTCTTTTTCAGCTAATGATACAGCTTGTGTAGAATGACTCATCTAATTGGCTCTCCTGATATTATAAGCAGACAAGGAAGATGCCCCGAATGGAGTCTTGAGTGAATATAGTCGTAGTTGGATACAGTGGCAGTGCAATAGTGTGAAATGTACTTTCTGCAGAACAAGACCTTGGCTTACTCTGGTTGCTGAGGTATATTTCATGTGGAAATGTTCGAAGCAAAACTCTGGCTTGTGATTCAAGGTTGTGATACTGAATTTCAGTAGTTACTTACACAGGCGTGGTACACAAACGTGTCACAAACCAGTTTCAGCAGCAGGGAATGGGTTGCTATCTAAAGGTCATTAATTAGTATTTGCTGGCAATGTATTGGAAAACCTTATCTTGAAAAATACAAATTGAATTTGCAGATAGGATGTGAATACTGTTTTCTCAAGGCTGTTCATTTTTTGTTTACATGAATTGCTTCTTAAATAATTTCTATTTACATGCTAATGTTATTTGTATGATAAATATCAAAGCATTTTGTGTGAAGGAGAGAAGCCTTTGGATATTACTCAGAATTTGGTGAAAGGTGAGGCATTTTTTCCATTTTGAACAATAATAATTTCTGTAATGATTGTTTGACAGACAGTTAAAGCTGTTCCGTGCTTGAGGGATACAGTAACATAAAGCTACTTGCTGGCTTTATGCTACCTTGGGATTTCATTTACAGTGAAAGATCTTTTTTTTTGTTTGTTTCCCCCCCCCTCCCCCTTTTACAGTCAGTGGTATAAAGCAGTTGGAAGTGTCTCAAGGGCTAGGCTATTTGACTAGAGTAAGACAGAAAACAAGTATAGTTGACTGCAATATGATGAAGACTTAGCAGATTCATAGACTTTTCTTTCCTTATAGGTCTGTGAAGCTGCATTAAAAGAATTAAAAAAAAAGATTATGCTATGGAATTTTAAATTAATAATTAAAGTTATTTTTAATACTTTGATAATAGATCTGCACAGATAAAAATACATCTTATTTTATGTTGCAAAATACAAAATTCTCTCTGTAGAAAAGTTTTCAAAACAATCACTGTTCTAGCAAGAAATACATGCAGGCTCTGAAGAATGCTGTTATTGAAAGAGAATTTGAGGACTTCCTGCTGACTAGGCTCATTTTATAATGTCTGTTTAAGGCTATTATGTAAAAGCTCATCCTTCTGTCTTGCAAAAGGAGAAGAGTGGGCAGCTTATCTAAGATTAACCTTAGGTTTGTACTTTGCAGAAATTGAGAAAAATACGAGGGTTAATGGAGAACTTTCTGTATTGTAAACAGGGTGAAGTATACCAAATGTTTGTGGTGTAAAACATAGCACATTAATCCAAGGCTAAGGCCTAGATTGCCTGTATCTTGGATACAAAAGTTACAAATGTATAAAATGTCTAGTTTCGTGTGTTACTTCAAGACAGTGCGAGTTTAAAAGTTCTCACAAGCTTACGTCTTCTTGTATCAGGTGGGGGTGCAATTCATTTTTAATTCACACCATCGTGCTTGAAAGGAAGTGTTTTAGTGAAATCATCTGAGAAATAATCATTCATCATATGAAGATCTCTTTCTTGCTGCACAGTAACAGAAGCAGTTGAGAGTAATTGTGGCTAGACCCTGTCGGGTATTATGTAACTTTTTTGGGTGCAAAAGCTGTGAATTCTGTATTTCTCTCAGGGATTTCTGAAGCCAAAACACATGTGCAGGCAGAGGTAGGCTGCCTCATGCGAGCAGAGTGAGTTTGGAAGGTGTTAGGGAGGCTAAGCAAACTCAGGCTGGCTGCCTAGCACATATGTGATGTGACTGCAAGTTGAACTTGTGGCACAAGCATCATAAAGTTAATCTATGAATGACCATAGGCAATAAATGACTGTTTTTCCAGAGATACCCTGGTTCCTGTTGCTCCACTTATGCATCAGAATGTCTAGAAGTTCCCTGGCAAACGACAAAAAACCCATAGTAGTTGGTGATGTCTTGAAGACATCAGTAACAGTAGAATATATGATAGTACAAGCAAGGTGATTGGCACATGAGAATAGTTGGAAGTTTATAAAGTGCTGTTGAGGTATCATACATGCTATTTTGTGAAGGGCTCTTCATTTTGCTTTTTAGAAAAACACACTTCTGGACCTATTCTACACTGATAGAAAGTTATAAACATTTGATGGTACCTCATTTGGCCTCTGTAGCTTAATATTCATAATATGCAGTTGTATCTTATAAATTACTAATAATATATTAACATGATCTATATTTAATCTGTTTTCCTTTACATATTTGTATGTGCTTGTTAAAGCTCGGGAATGATTTATGAGGGAATCTATAGCTTGATTTTTAAAAAAAGTGGGTTCATTCTTTAAAACACAGTGATGGCACAAACAAGACGAAGCAATATTACTACAGCTGTTATATTTGCCTGTGATCGGATTCCCCCCACCCCTCCCATTTTCAGTTATAAACTAGAGGTTTGGCTGTTAGGTACTGAAACTGTTAAACTAGGAATAATCTATTATTCATCATGGGCCAGAGGATACAGACATTATATATCTGAATATAGCATTTATGTTTTATTAGAGTTCAAAATCCTCTGTCAGAATTTGGGGACCTGTTGTACTGTGCATTGCAACAGAAGGGGCATGGATGCATTTCCAACTCCAATTAGTTTGACTTATCAAGACTCCGACACAGATTAATAATGAGAATTTTGTGAGCCGTGAGTAATTTTTGAGTGTCCAGTTTAGAGAAATAATTTGTCCTACATCAGGTATTGAATATAAATATTCCTGTTATCTTCATGTGACATTATAGGTCCTTGAGCATCATGACCATCTCAAATTTTGGCATCACCTCTTCCAAGACACTAAAAAATCAGAAATAATTAAAAAGTTTGGCTTTAATTTTTCTGAGTACAATATTCCTGTTTTGTAGATGGAAAGGAAGGGAAACTAAGAACCACATGATTAGGAAGCTGTAAAAGTTTAAATATTCAATTAAAGGTGACACAGCAGTACTTACCAGAACAACATGGGATTCACTTTTGGCAAAAACAACCTCTTCTGACATCAGTTTTGTGAATCAGTGTTTCTGGTGCTGATAAGTTATCAAAGTGCGTGCGAAATCTGCAAGGGGTAGCAGTGACTTTGACAGCCAAAAGAAGAGCAAGGAGGTAGGAAGAGTGACAACAGCAACCTGGCTTTAGCAAAGCTTTTCCTTTCTGGTAAGGCTGTTCCGCTTGAATGCGGACAAGAAGCAGTTTGGGCAATGAAGGGCTGCCCTTTTTTACCCGCAGATGGCAAACAGGCCCGCGTCTCATCTGTGAGGTTGGAAAGATAGAGTAATATTCGGTCGCTGCGTACCACAGGTAGCTGCCAGGCGTTCTAGCAACCCGGGGATAAAATAGATGTCCTGCCTGGAGCTAAAAGCGAGAGCTCGCCGTGCCCGCCAGCCCTGCGCCCCAGCACCGGTTACGATTACGCAGGGACTCGTGGTCTTCGCTGTTCGCGGGTGCCGGTGCCCGATTGCGCAGAAGGTCACCTCCGGCGCCGTTAAGATGTGACTCAGGACACGGATCCAGAGCGCGGAGAGGCGTTCGTGTCCAGTGTGCGGAACTCGCGTGTCGGGGAAGGCCGAGCGGCCCCGGCGGGGCTGCGGGCAGACGCGCGGGGAGCGGCCCCGTGACAGCTGCGGGACTGCGCTGCCAGGGGCTCCGTTGGCCATCTTTGACGCGGGCAGCACGGCCACAGCCCCTCACGTCTTCGCTGCCTCCATTAAACATTTTGTCTAATTGGCGCTGGCGCCTACAACTGCCATTTCGGGCTGGGGGGAAGGGAGGTGACAGCAAGAGGAGGTGTGTGGGAGGCGCGTGCTCTCTGCCGCACCAAAGATGGCGGCCAGTGAGCCTGGGCTGCCGGGCGGGCGGCGCCGCTCGGTACCGTGTGCTGCGGAGCCGGGGCCTGGAGCCGGTCTCCCATCGCCCCGGGCCCGCCGCCGCCTCGCAGGGCTCCTCGCGCCCCAGCCGCCGCGGAGGGCGCGTGCGGCCCCACCCCCGCCGGGCCGCCCAGCCAATCGCGCGGCGCGCGGGCGGGGCGGGGCGGGGCGGTGGCGCGCGGGTGGGTCGGCCGAGCCGTGGCCGGCGGCTCAGTCGTGGCCGAGGCGGGCGGTGCGTGGGGCGGCTGGCGGTTAGCGGCTGCTGAGGTGCCGGGCGGAGGGGCGACGCCGCTGACCTGTGGGGCTCCGCCGCGGGCGGGCGGCTGGCTGGCGGGGCGGGGAGCCATGCCCACTGTCAGGTAAAGCTGAGCCTCGACGCGGCGCCCGCAGCACGGACCGGTGCCCCAGGGGAAGGGGAGCGGTGGGCGCTGACGCGCTCGCGGGACTAGGACGCCCGCCGCGATTCTCCGCCGGAGCTCTGCTCTTCCATCGCTGCTTCACCCGCTTAACGAGGGTGCGGGGTAGCGCGCCCTCGCCGCGCGTTGGTTCTGCGGCTCCGCGCCTCCGGGGCGAGGCGGGGTTGCGGGGCCGGTGCCATCCCGTCGCCTCAGCCCGGCGGGCAGCCCGCGCGGGGAGGAGCGGGGTCACCTCGTTTGTGGCGGGCAGGTGCGGAGCGGCCCCACGCTCCGGCCCGGGCGAGAGCCGCGGGGAGCCGTGCGCCGGGCCGGGTGCCTGCCGGAGGCGAACAGGGGGCGGGAGCCGGGGCACAGCCGGGGGGGGCTCGCGCGGCCGTGCCGCTGTCAAAGGTAGCGTTTCCGCGGCGGGTCCCGCCCGTGTAGTGGGGGGGACGGATGTCGTGGGACCCTGGCAGCCGCGTCTGAACGCGAAAGCATCGCTGTAGTGTGCCGTGACTGGAACCTGGTTTTAAATGAATCCTCAATAACGAGAAGCAGGGTAGTAATGACAGACCAGGCTCTTAACCCTCTGTTTGGAACTGCGATGGTGCTAGGTTATCAGCGATAGCTGAAGAATGAGAAGCCCTTGACATAACATTCAGTGAGTGGAATTTTTATGACTAATTTTGCCTCCTAAAACTCTTACTCTTAAGATGGGGTGGTGGTGTTAACTAGTAACCTTCGTCACGTAATTATTTTGATCAGTCCTTCAGTTGCTATAGAAGTACCTAAAATTACGGACTCAAGTTCAACAGTCATTCAAGCCGACTTTCCCATCTCCACCCTCAATGTAAAACTCAATGTATCAGATTTCACACTGTTTCTGACCGAGGAGTGCAGATGGTATCTCTTTGAAATTGCATTAATATTTAGCTGCTGGAGCTTTTGGAGTCAGCGCAGCTGCGTAAGGATCTGGGTAGTGGTGGAATAGTATTTTTTCCGTGTAGCAGACTTACTTACATAAGGCCAAGGCTTTTAGGCTTGGCTTCTGGATTGGAACCTGTGAATGTGTCACTCTAGAAGACTATGCAAGTTTCATAATAAATGTTCACTGAAGATACTCCTCTAAGTCAGTATGTAGGCCTGTAACTCCTTAGTCAAATATTGCCTTTACTTAAGACCTATGTAGGGAAAGCATGTGAGCAGTCCTACAGGCGACTTGTATGTTAAGGTCTATATGCTGAAGTGATTTGCTGATGAGTGATGCAAGGGAAATTCTCTGAACTCTGTAGTCATGGAATAACAGTTCTGAGGTACTTTTAGTGTCAGGCAAGCTATTGTTAATGGTAAATGTCATCGTAGTCAATTATGTTGTAAAGGTGAGTAGGATGAGAGAAGAATGGTTTTAGTCAAGATCTTGTAGCTATTCAAATGCTACAAATCTGGTACTGTTGCTGTTAACTACATGTATAAATGGTTTCTGATAATTTCAAATCTTGTGTTATGTGGTGTTTAACTATGTCTTTCGTGACGGAAAGGGATATATTGAGAACAGGCTTAGAACATGCCTTGTTTGGCCGTACTTTTAAAAGCATAATGAAACCCCATAGAAATACTAACATTTTAGATCTTACGAAGTCATGTCTTATATTTGTAAATGGAAGACTAGGCAACAGCATGCTGTCATGCAACTGGGACATCCAAATGTCCCAATTGTGTTTTTTTTAAGGCTTTCTGGCTGCAGAATGTTTTAGCACAAGAATTTAAGTGTATGTTACAGCTGCACAGCAGTATAAGGCTGTTATAGAACAATAAAAAAAGATTAATTGTTCAACTTGACTTTACTATTAGTTACTGCTATGTAGATGAGAAAATCTTTGCAGCAATTAACAAGAAAAAAATTTTTGTTTGTTTGTTTTTTTAGAAACAATGGGATATTTTTGTTTGTTTGTTTCTTAAAGCAAGACATGCCAGTATCTGAAGGCTCAAAATACTCCTCTGTCTCTGTGCCAGTAACTAATAATACGCTTTCACTGATATTTTTGATGTTGCTCTTCCACTGAAGTGCCCAGCAGCATGGGATGATACCAATTTTGTGTGATAGTTAGATACAGCACTACTAATGTTCAGCAGCCAACGAGAAACAGGACTATGGTTTTAAAAATGCTTGCAATAGTTGAGCATTAGTTATGTATAGCCATCATACTGGACATGGCTTTCCAGATCATTCAGTTATGGTTAATTTGTTGAGTTCTTCAAAATGATTGAAGGGGAGCTCAGTACCTATGTATGTGTATTGTCATTTGGTGTGGTTTTGACTATTTGTGAAAAATCAGTCATCTTGGCAATCTCCAAACAGAATGCCTCAATTAGCAGGTAAAGATTTATTTTTATTTAGTGAATTACATTGTTTGAAGTAATAATTACAACTTGTTCTTCATCTAGCCCTGAGTTAAATGACAAATTTATGAAATATATTACTTGTTGTCAAGTTGAGAATGCAAATGCAGCAGGCTCTGTAAGTTTCCATTGATGCTGTAGTTTTGCCTGGTAGGTGGATAGTGTATTTCTGTGTCCAAACAAGTTTAAGATTTGTATGAACATCTTGTTCTTAGTTTGGAGTTTAAAAAGTATATATACAGTTTACATATATGTGTGTGTATATATATGCTCACACATACATACTGACTGTGTATAGTCATTTAATGCCCGTGCAGATGGAAATGTCACTTGTTTCTTGAAGACCTGAGCCAAATACTCTCTTGCAATAAGTTAATCAGGTTAAGCGAGAACATCTTTCTCAGATGATTAGATACTAGTACTCCTGTGCAAGAGAAGGAACTGCAGGGAGTCAGGGAGGCTGTGGAGTACATAAGTCTTTGTTCTGTGTCTGTGGCAGAGATGTATTTTCAGTGTTCCAGTCTGAGTTGGACAGAACCTTGGGTGACATGGTTTGGTGTGAGGTGTCCCTGCCCATGACAGGGGGGCTGGAACTAGATGATCCTTAGGTCCTTTCCATCCCTATTCTATGATTTTATGATTCTATTGTGAAATGTCACATTTCAGGAAGCTATTGCTGCTTCCTTACTGTGCTTTGCGTCTAGCTAGCTGGAAATCATCCGTGATATTTTAATCAGTGCAGGTGTCCAGTGTGACTGAACAGCAAACATAAGGCCAGTAAGGTTCACGTGTACTACTGAAGTGTTAAACTTGATGAGAATGTAGCAGTTTAATATCTCAGCTTCTTGGTCCAGAGACTTGTACATTTAACATTCTCCTGGATACTAAATCTTGTGTTTGATGTTTTGCTTTTTTGATATGTGGATTTATAGAATATATGTGATACTAGTAGTAGTAGTATTACAGAGGAGCAAACTGTAGCCAAGTAACTGCTGTAACTCATGTTGTACCAGAAAAAAATGCAAGAGTGTAACAGTGCAGGTACTTTGCACTGTTAGGGTGCGGAAATGTAGCCAGTGTTGGGTTAATCAGGTTGAACATGCTAAGGATTTACATAGCAAAGTCTTTCTGTTTAACAGTAGGAGCTCTGGACTTTCCAGATTGTGATTCTCAAAGCTCATTTTAGAAAAGGCTGATCACAGTGGTGATATTAAATGTCTGCTTTAACTTGTTGCATTTTTAAAATATGATACCTGGAAAGAGATTGTTAGACTTCCCATTTTGCCCAGAAAGGTACTTTTACCAAATGCAGTGTCAGTTAAGGAATGACATGACTACAGCCTCCAGTACAAACGGAGTGTATGTATTTTTCTCCTTTTTGCCAATGTAACATCAATACCTTGTTTTAAGCATGGAAGTTCTAGTACTTTGGGGCTTAGTTAATTCAAACATCCAGCTGTAACAACCAAAAATGTAGAAATACATGTTAATTGAAATCAGAAGGCTAGCTATTAATGTGTTAATTTGTGTATTTAGATATTTGCAAGAACAAATTGTGTTGTATGCCTCTTCATACGAATCAAGCAGTTAATACAGTCAGTTTTAAGTGTTTGAAAAGCTGTCAAATTCTGCTCTCCTACATTTGATTGAAAGAAACAGCTATGCTGAAGTTGGGGCAAGTTTGCTCAGAAGTGTCAGGAGAATGTTCCTGAACATGCATTTACTATCCTAGTGATAGCTGCCTTGGCCTTAAAACTTTCTATCCCAGATGGCACCCTACTACACAGCCCTAGAATAATTGGCCAGGTATGATTATGAAATACTGTGGGAGAAGGAAGGCTTGAGGATGGAACAGGACTTACTGTATGTGATGTAAAGAACTGCCTGGAATAAATGGCAGTGGAAGTGATAGTTCCTGCTGACATAAGAGGAGTTGTGAATGCATGTTGCTGGCTTAATAGAACTAATGGATGCTAAACCAGTACAAAGTTGCTCTCATGCTGCTTCAGGTATATTGACCGGTATGTTCTGCTGCCCACAGCTTTTTAAATGTTTGCTATTTTCTATTCTATTTTGCTTTTCCATTGAACAAGGTAACCTATTCATAGGTAGTGACCTCAACATGTCAGCTGTATTTCAGAGAGGTTTTGAAGTACAGCTGCTGTTTGCTGGCATACCATACACTTAAGTGCTGATACTTGTCTTACATAGACGTATCCGTGATACTTCTTAACTGTAGGTATAAAATTATTGATGTGTAGAATTTCACAGGATGTAAGAATTAGCTAAACATCAAGTACAGGAGCATACAGTTTGGGGCAAATCTGCATTAAGCACTTTTAGAATTCTGACTTGTTCATTCATTGTCCTGCAGTACTACTGATGCAATACTTAGTTTTTAAAATGGAGAGAATGTCCTGTTTTGGGATTCCAGCTGTGATACCTCTATTATTATGTCATCTAATCTGTCATCTGTCTCTTCCTTTTCTTTTAGCTAGATATAGCTTATGGTTATGTGATTTAGGGGAATCAATATTTCTTTTCACACTGACAAAAGTATTTAGTGAATCTTAAAGGTTTTCACTAAGCAGATGTTACATATGTGAGTTGGGAGTGAGCTGGATTTCTGGCTCTCTTCACAAAAAAATGTCTCCTGCATTGTACATACAGTGAAATGGGCTGTAAAGGCCTGTCTTTAAAGCTACAACAAAAAAATAGAATACTTAAAGCATGGTTTGCTGTTTCTCAATATCAAGATTATTAATCATATTTTCCACTTTTCTAGACTTCAGAATTTAGCATTTAATGGAGGCTAGTGTGGCATTGTAAAGAGGAAGTCTGACTGTGTGCTTCTGGCAAGTAGCTTCAAATTTGGCAAATATTTGTCAGCAAAGGGCTTTTCATAGCAGTTGAGAGGAAGTAAGTGAATGAATTTTGAGCCTCTGGCACATTCATAAGATTGTTCCATATCATCCCCTTTCCTCTTGTTTTATATTCTTTTGTCTCTAAAACATTTCTCTTATTCTAAATGTACCAGAACAATTGAAAACTCACTTTCTTTGAGATTCAGCTGACACTGTTAAGCAGCTTTGAATGAACTTCAGGTAAACTTTGCATCCAGCTGCAGTGTTACAGTAGTACTTTCTGGGGGATGGAGAGACAGGGAATATACTTTCTCTGCAAATACTTGATAGAGACATAGTAAAGCAGAGGTGGTCCTACTGAAGCTACCTTCGGTGGCTAGAGAAAATCCTTGCCTTGCCAGCTGGAGGCAGCAGGTGTCAGCTTAGCAAAGAATGTGATGGGTTTGGATACAGTTTTAAGCAGCCTTCAAGAACAGCTGCATTCAGTTCTGCTTGACACTAGGCCACATATCTAATCCTTTGGTATTACTGCATTATCACCCAAGTACATGCTATTCAGAAAAACGTAGCACATGGTTTCTGAATGAATCTAAAAAAAAAAAAAAAGTTAAAAAATTAAAGCCAGCTCTTTCAGCTGCTTACAGCATCCCTCATGTCTTGTTTTTGTTTGACCAGAGTCATGGTAATGAATTTAAAATGGATTAAAGAAAGTACATACAAGGTAGATGGCTGTGCTGTTTAAGATGGCTGCCAGTGTAGAATCCATAGTTCTGTTAACAACTGAAGTCTGTTTTAATAAGTTAATTATTGGTCAGTAGCAGAGAAAACCCAGCAACTAAATCTGTTCAGGGAAATTCTTATCATCTGGTCTGATGCTCCGCCGTCTAAAATTTGGTATTACAATCTGAGTGGAATCCTTTAAAACTACAGAATGTGGCATGCAGCTCTAGTTCTCTGTTTGAGTGAATGACAGCTAAACAGAATGCTTTTATATATTCTTGACTGCTTGCAGTCTGTGTGTTGATCAAATAAGATGATTGTAGGATGATACTTTACTCAAAATTGACTCTCTCATATATGCCTCGTCTCCATGAGACTACTGTGCTGGGCAAAATGTGTATCTTCTTGTTCCTTAGCTGTATTCAAGAGAAACTTTTCTCTCTAAAAAAAAAATGTCTTCAGCGTTCTATAACAGGAACTATAAACTAATGCTTAGTTAACTTTAAATAATTTATTCTCTTGCAGTGAAAATGTCCTGTTTGGAATGGGAAATCCTCTGCTCGATATCTGTGCAGTTGTAGACAAGGACTTCCTTGACAAGTAAGTCTTGATTATTTTTTTTATTATTATTTTTTTTTTATTTTATATTTTTCTTTTACTGTCAGTTTCATTTCCAGAATGATGCCTATAAATAAACGGAGGACTCCATGCTTGTTTAATAGTAAATTTGTGCTGATCTCTGGAATTCTGGCCTAATGCTGAAAGAAACCAACATTGTATCAGTCCTGTGATTGTTCTAGCTGTATGAAGCTGTGGTACTGGTGTCAGTGGAAAAACTCAAGTGTTTTCATAGTTTTTTTTGTATTTATTGTTTTCTAGCAATCATTTATTCTGGTCTCTTCATGCTGTCTTTCCTAGCCTTTAATTGGAAGCAATCATCAATGTCAGTAAAATGTTGGTAGCTCTTGTGTGAGTACTTGTGTGCTATTTTTGATGTACTATTACAGTGCTCTTTTCTTTCTTCTGTGGTGACTTTGGGGCCAATAAGCTGTTTTTGTAACACACCAAGAAAAGTTGAGCAAATACACCTTTTTCTTTTTTTTTTTTTTTTTTTTTTAATATTCTTATTTATCTGTCAAGAGCAGGACCACTTCTGACCATGTTGTCTGTTATCTTGCTTAAGCACAGTTGTTATGCCACCATCCAGTTGTTATGCCAATATATAACCATATTGCTGTATTGCTGTTTGTGTATTGCTGTTGGCTTTAAGCTTACTCATTCTCTGATCAGCTGAGATGTTCCTTTTCAAGAGGTGGAAAATATAGCTGCTCTTTTAAGTCCTTCTGCATGAGCTTATTTTCTTCCAGTTGTTTGCAAGTGATCAGCAAGTTGATTTCATCTTTCCGAGTGCTCAAAATTCTTTAATTTTTAAAGTGCTAGTATTTTTTTTTCCTCTAGCCTTTACTTTTAGTTATTAATGGGAATATTGGATCAGTAATAAATTTCACATCATCAAATAGAGAAGAGGTGCAGGGGTTTTATTTGTGAGTGTTTAATGTCACTTACATATCTTCTGTTTTGAAGCTTCTAATAATAGCAATAATCGCAATGGATTTTTTTAATCACTCAAATTTTGTCTAAAAATGTGTTTAAGTGAGAACCTGAATATTGTAAACTGGAGGCAAAAGACAAGAATGTAATGGAGTGTATCACTCTCAAAAACATCTGGGATTTTGAACATTTAAGACATAGACTCAATTTCTGAAGATGTGAATTATTCTGATGTAATTCTCCTCCTTACATTTCTACTGAAATAACTTGAAAACCTGGTGAACATAAGTAGTGCCCCTGCCTGCAACCCAGCTATACCCCTCCAATTAATCCTTATACATTGCTGTCAGAAAAGGGGTGGTGGGATCTATATTGCAGCAGTGAAATCCTTCACGGGAATGTTGTGCTTTTCACTGGACCCAATGTGCTCTGCAGAATTTAATTTAATTTAAAAATTAGAACTCTTATGTACTGAAATTTGAGAACTGTCAGACAAGTTATCTGCTGGAACAACATATGCTCTGTGAGCATTTCTTTACTGCCAAAATGCCTTTGTGGAGTACTGCATTATTTAAAGTAGTAAGAAGTCTTCCAGCAACAGTTTCATCGGGGACCTGCTGATAGTGTGATAGCTCTGGTAATAACCTGAAAACTGAGAAGCTTGCCTCCATTCTTCACATGCACCTGATTTTATTTATAGCTCCCTGTTTGTGAGTGTATGCGTAGTAGTCCATTTAACAAGCAGACAAGCATGTTTCTGCTCTTAAGTCCAAGTACCTTTAGCAGTACATACTGAAATGGGAATCAAATCCTACGCTTTCTCAGCTTATGAAGGGAGATAAAATAGCAAACCTAGCCGTAGAACAACTTCTAGGATAAAGTTATTTATTCTCATGTTGCAGGGAGGTTCAAGAACGTAGGTATTTCAGGAGTGTGAAGCATATGACACAGAAATTGTCTATCGTACCGGCCTAGTCTCACCGGTTTTTCTTATCAAAGAAGATGTACATCCATCTGTAGCCATTTAGTGTCAACTCTTGGTATCTTGGCAGGGATCAAGTAAGTCTGGAGTCTGTGTCTCATGTCTTCAACTGGATGGGGATGTTTAATGGGGCCATCAGTCAGCTGGGCTCTGACTTGAGAAGGTAGCTTAGTAAAATGAGGAAAGAGTTTAGTTAAATGCCCATAAGAATTTTATGTGTTTAACTTTTTCACTGTTTCTGTTAGTTTATCCTTCCCTCTTTTATAACTTGTAAAGTGTTAAGAGAAGAGATTCAGAGCAGCCCTGCAGAGAAGGAATTGGGGGTGTTGGTCGATGAGAAAATGAACATGAGCTGGCAGTGTGTGCTCACAGCCCAGAAAGCCAACCGTATCCTGGGCTGCATCAAAAGGAGTGTGACCAGCAGGTCAAGGGAGGTGATCCTGCCCCTCTACTCTGCTCTCCTGAGACCTCACTTGGAGTACTGTGTGCAGTTCTGGTGTCCTCAACATCAAAAGGACATGGAGCTGTTGGAACAAGTGCAGAGGAGGACCACAAGGATGATCAGGGGACTGGAGCACCTCCCGTATGAGGACAGGCTGAGAAAGTTGGGGTTATTCATCCTGGAGAAGAGAAGGCTGCATGGAGACTTCATAGCAGCCTTCCAGTATCTGAAGGGGGCCTACTGGGATGCTGGGGAGGGACTCTTCATTAGGAACTGTCATGATAGGGCAAGGGGTAGCGGGTTCAAACTTGACCAGGGGAAGTTTAGATTGGATATAAAGAAGAAATTCTTTACTGTAAGGGTGGTGAGTCACTGGAATGGGTTGCCCAGGGAAGTTGTGAATGCTCCATCCCTGACAGTGCTCACGTCCAGGCTGGATGGACTCTTGGGTGACATGGTTTTTAGTGCAAGCTATCCCTGCCCATGGCAATGGTGTTGGAGCTAGATGATCTTAAGGTCTTTTGCAGCCCTAGCTATTCTATGATTCTATGATTCTAAGAGTAAATACCTTTGTCCAGGATAAAGGACTTGATGTTGCAAGTTTAATCAATGTATATTGTCCATGAAATGAGAGACTAGTACAATGAGTCCTGTCACTAGATTGTTTTTTGTAAGTTCTATTAAGAAAGTGCGAATGGAAACAGTGTATTGTGCAGAAGTCTCAAGTGTTCCTCTCAACAATATTTAAATGGCCTACAATCCATGTTATAAATAAACCTGAAAATAAATACATAATGCAGTCCTACCCTTGGCAGACTCAAAACAGCTTGCTGATGTGTAATACTGGTTTGAGGAAATGGACAGTATTGGAGGGTAGGGTTGGTATTTTTGTTTGGCCCTATCTCCTTTCTTTCAAGGTGGATTTTAGTTTAATCTGGGTTCCAAAGTCCTTTACTCTCTTGACATGTTTTGGAAAGCTTTAAGCCTCACCTAGACTATTTCTAGGAGAGGTGGTCTTAATTTATGTCACAACAGAACTTCACTGTGCCCATCTGAGCTTTTCAGAGCACATCAGCAGTCTGGCACTATCTGAGCCAGTGAAGCTTTGGCCTTTTTCAGGTCGTTATGTTCTCCGGGTGTCATTTCTTATCTCTCCTCAGGTAGACAATGTGAAAGAGTATTAGCGATGTTCATGGCACTGTTGAAAGCTGGAGATACCCCAAAACACCTCAGTTTTCATCTAGCTGCAGAGCAGTCTTGAAGTAAATGTAATTCATTGATGTCCTTGTTTTTTGAATATCTGCATGAAAGAAATATCAGAAATGCCTTTTTTTGGGCTGTGGTATGTGTGTCTCCTTTTGATTTGCATTAATTTCATAACCTAGCTATTTATTTTTGTTTAATTTTTCTAGGAGATAGTTGCTTGACGAGCAGCTTTTTATGGGTTGGAGGGGAAAGAATAGAAAAAGAATTAATGCTTTGTGGGTGAATAGCTAACTATAGCTATGTTAATCTGTGAAAATAACTTTGCTAATAGATATTCATGAAAGCTTTTGGTGTACTTGGTTCTACCTGTGACAGTTAACAGGAATGGCTATTTTACCTACTGCATCTGTAACAGGCATTTAAGAATAACTTAATTTTAGCTATGTATATTAAACTCCAATAAAGTGGGCAAAGAAATTCTGATGAACATGGCAACGACATTTTAAGAGTGCAGAGAAACTCAATATTGCTGACTCCTACAAATACTCGTGTCCTGCTGTTAAAAGTTAGGAGATAGCATCTATTTAATTGCTCCTCCTAGAGTGCTCTCTTTTGCAAATGCTTAGTTTTTAACATTTACCTAACCATAGTTAATTTTTAGGCTGCAGAGAATGGTCATTACTTGTCATCTCAAGTGCACATCCAGTGTTTGAGGAGCATGTTTTCACAGAATGGACAAATCTTCTCCTGCTGTTGTCCAACATGTGAGTCTATGACTGCATGAATCAAGGAGGTGGAGAGAATGATTATCGACAAATCCATGTTGACAGTATTATTATGCTAGTCTTGGAACTTCTAAATATGTGAAAACTTTGTATCTTCCCATATTAGCCAGTGGGAAGTCAAGAAAAATATTTATAATTGCCAGTACCTGGATAAGCATGTGAATATCTTTCAGCCTGTGCTTCTAAAAAGGAGTGGAGATATAGGGGGAATTATGATATGTCTTCTTTATGATGTCAAGGTTAAGGATGTTATTGCTTTATTTTGCTGTATTTTCTGGGCTTTTGACCAGAGCCATGATCTCATAAAGTGAGGTATATTTGCTAGTCGTATTCAATTACATTTGTCATCTCCAGACTGATTGTTTGATCAACATTGTTGTCCAGGGTTACAAGTTGCTATTTTATTGCTTACAACCAGGTGTCAAAGCAGCAAGTCTTTTCCTCCTTGCATGGGTTTTGTTTTCTTTTTTTTTTTTTCTCCTTAAAACCAGGGTCTGTGGCAGTCTTTGCACAAGTTCATTAAAGGCGTGCTCAATAAAGATCTGTTGTTCTTTATAGCTTTCATGTCCTGTATCATCTGTTCCTCAGTTCTCTTCTCTGCCTTCTCTGTGACACTGTTGTAAATACAGACTATCTGTGTACCAAGAAATGGGTTACTCTTTTTATTCTTCACTGGAAAAAACAGATTTGAATAAATGGGAGAGGAAAAATCCATGGGGTCTTTAAAGTGTGTTTGTGTTTTGGAGTGGTGGTGATGGTTAATGTATGAAAAGAGAGTATCATAGAATACCAGGTTGGAAGGGACCTCAAGGATCATCTAGTTCAACCTTGCTTGGCAAAAAGCAAATCTAGACAAGATGGCCCAGGATCCCGTCCAGCTGAATCTTGAAAGTATCCAACACTGGGGAATCCACCGCTTCCCTGGGGAGATTATTCCAATGGCTGATTGTTCTCATTGTGAAAAATGTTCCTCTTGTGTCCAGTCAGAATCTTGTCAGGAGTAATTTGTGCCCATTACCCTTTATCTTTTTCATGTGACTTGTAAAGAGAGAGCCTCTGTTTTCTTTGTAGCCACCCTTTAAATACTGGAACACGATGATGTCTCCTCTGAGCCTTCTTTTCTCAAGGCTGAACAGACCCAATTCTCTTAGCTTTTCCTCATATGGTGGTTTCCCAGTCCTTTGATCATCTCTGTGGCCCTGCTCTGAACCCTCTTCAGCCTGTCATGTAGTTTTTGTACACTGGGGACCAAAACAACACAGTATTCCAGTGTGGCCTGACCAGCCCCGCGTTGGATAATCACATCTTTATTTCTGCTGGTGATACCTTTGTTAATGTAACCCAGCATCCTGTTGGCCTTCTTTGCTGCAGCTGCACACTGTTCACTCATCTTGAGCTTGCTGCTCACCGGGACTCCCGGCTCCCTTTCCACAGAGCTGCACCCCAGCCAAGTAGATCCCAGACTGTGCTGCAGTCTTGGATTGTGTTTACCCAGGTGCAAGACCTTACACTTATCCTTGTTGAACTTTGTAAGGTTCTTATTAGTCTGTTTTGTCAGCCTATTCAGGTCTTCCTGCAGGGTGGCTCTGCCTTACAAAGTGTCCATTTCCCCACTCAGTTTGGTATCATTGGCAAACTTCATCAGCATACATTTGATCCTGTCATTGAGATGAAGACATAGAACAGCATTGGGCCCAATATTGATTTCTTGAGGATCCCACCAGTGATAGGTTGCCAGTTGGAACTATCTGCCACCACTCTGGATGTGTCTGCTCAGCTAGCTCCCACTCACCACATAGACCACTGCTTGTCTAGACCGTAACACATAATTTTTTCTAGGAGGAGACTGTGGTAAACTGTATTGAAAGCCTTGAAGAAATCTAGGTAGACAACGTCCACTGCTCACCTCACATCAGCCAGGCAGGTTACTTTGTTGTAGCAAGTTAGTCAAGCATGATTTGCCTGTGATGAATCCATGCTGACTTTTCCTAGTCATGTGCTTCATTTGACTTGTGATAGCTCCCAGGAGGATTTGTTCCATAACTTTCCCAGGAACTGAAGGATCTATTATTTCCTGGATCCTGCTTTAAGCCCTTCTTGTAGGTGGGAGATTGTATTTGCCTTCGTTAAGTCTTTTGGGATCTATGACTTCTCGAGGATTATCAGAGTGACCTTGTAACAATGTCAGCCAGCTCTCTTTAAAAATCTTGGATGGATGTTGTCAGGGCCCACTGATGTGCAGGGGTCAAGCTCATGTGGTAGTTCATATACCAAGTTTTCCTTCATTGATGGTGGGTTTGTGTTTGTACGAACCTGGGTTTTTGTTCCCAGGACCTGGAGTCAATCAGTGTTAGTAAAGACAGACATGAAGCAAGTGTTGAAAATCTGTGATTTCTCAGTGTTGTTGGTGATTCAACAGTGATGACACCTTTTCCAGCTTAACAGGGGCCAGTGTCTTCCTTCTGTTTCTGCTTGTTGTTTATGTACCTGAAGAGCCCTTTCTTCTCTTTTTTGACATCTCTGGCCAAATCATCACAATGAAGGAAGAAATGCTATTATTTTGATCTGTAATTTCACAAGTATGGGTGTGGTTCTCCTTCAGTGTGCTACCAGCTTGTCTGCAGCACTGAAAGTGGCTTCATTACTGGAGATTCCAAGATGCTTGATCATTCTCTACCTTTCTGCACCACAGAGTACTGTTGGAGGGTGATAGATTAGTTAAGCACAAACTTGACTAATAGAGCAATGTTGACATCTGTTAAGTTAAACTTTCTGTTTTGAGGCTGTTGTAGTACCCGCTGTGATTGAAGTGCAGATGTGCATATTTGATATTTTTTCCACTCCTGTGGGAATTTGGATTATAAATTAGGAAAAGGTTTGAGAAACAGCTGAAATGAAAAATCATCTGCTTACATTAAATTTAGCTTGGTCTGTATAGCTGTTAACTATTCCAACATGTGTTATTCTCAACATTTTCAGTTTGTTGCCTTTGCTTGTATCTTAACAGAAGTCTTTGTAATTTTCTATAGCAAAAAAAAAAGAAATAAAATCAAAACACTATTTATGCAGTTAACTCTTATAAAGTGGCCTAGAGTCTAAAGGCTTTTACACAATCAAAAGTGATTCTTTGTTCACCACATTCGGGTTTCAACAGTCTTAAGGCTTCAATTCCAAATAAGCCTTTCCACGAAACACATGCTGGCTTGAGCTTGAAGACTGGGCAAGACAAATGGTGGTTCTGTACTAGGGGGTTGCAGGATCGAAGAATGCACAAGCTGCAGATACAGTCTTTGCTGATAGATTTAACGTGGGGTTCAACCCACTCCCTCAGCCCTCCCAACCTTACAGGATTTTCAGTTTCGCTAATGTATTTAGTTTGACTCTGCATGCTTCATCAACCCTCTGGGACAGTCTAGTGGGGTTTTGTATTGCTTTGAGTTGGTGATTGTGCTACCTGTCTCTACAGTGCTGAGTGTATGGAAAGTACCTAGTAATACCTTTAAAATTTGTCTCTGAAAATTTACCCCTGTTTTTCTTTTTGGGAGATAGGTTGCTATATGATGGTCCACTGTTTCAATAGTCCTTGTGAAAGATTGCTGCTAAAAGTATCTGTTTGCATTGTCTCATTTGGCAGGGAAGCTGAACAGCTGTGGGTTTTATTATTACCTTGTGGTCTTGAGTTTTATCTGTAGAATTCAATTTAGCTTATCTTAGAGTCTGAACATCGAACACTGTGGAAATTGTTGGGCCAAATTGCGTCATCTGACTGCTGATTAAATTATAAAATCTTCAGCATTTCCTTGCAAAAACTTGAAGCAATGATGGCTGTCTTAAAAAGGCCCTCTCAGTACTAATGTGCCTAGAAATTTGATAGCATTCCTGACAATGTAATTAGAGCTTTCTACAAGCCTGATAATTTCTTCTAGTGCATTTAGTTAAATGCATAGTTTAAAAGAGTGAAAGATTTTAGTTAAGCTCAGTTTGGAAAAAGCTATTTGAAAAAATTATCTATGCAATGGCAGAGTTTTGCGTGAGGAGCTGTGACGTTTTCAGGGTATACTTAGCTTGAACAATAATTATAGAAGATTATATATTTACCTTTAAAACAGGATGTAAGCAACCAGCAGGTTGAGGAAGGTGATTCTTCCCCTCTACTCTGCTCTCGTGAGAACTCCATCTAGGGTATTGTGTCCAGCTCCGGTGTCCCCAACATAAGGACATGGAGCTGTTGGAGCAAGTCCAGGGGAGGGCCACAAAGATAATATGCGGCCCAGAGCACTCACATACAAAGATAGGTTAAGAAAATTTGGGCTGTTCAGCTTGGAGAAGAGAAGGCTGCATGGAGACCTTAGAGCAGCCTTCCAGGATCTGAAGGGAGCCTACAAGAAATCTGGAGAGGCATTTTACAAGGGTATATAGGGATAGGATCAGGGATAACAGCTTTAAACTGAAAGAGGGTAGATTTAGATTAGATATTAGGAAGAAGTTATTTACTATGAGGGTGGTGAGACACTGGAACAGATTGATGAAATTCTGGGTTCCATTTGCCTCCTCAGTGCAAACAAGGAACTTTAAGTAAAAAAGCTCTGTGAAACTAGGCAATAATATTAAAAGACCCTTGTTGAAGATCAGTCTTGTTGATCATCAGTCTTTGACGGAAGAAGCTGGGTTTCTCAGGAGAGAACTGGAGTTGATCTAGAACTGGATGGCAAAACTTCCTCTTTGAATGCTGTACTTGCTGTTTGTACCAAAAAAAATTTAATCTTAGAGTTTCCTGATTGCACAATTACAAGATGTATTTTTATTTAGGACACAATAGGTAAAAATTATGTTTTATGTCATGGGTGTGATTGCTGGCATTCTTAATTACAGGGTAATAAGATGTAATTTTTATACTGTTTTCCATTCCTATCCTGCTTTTCCAAACCAAAAATGTCAACAGCATAGAAAAGGCTAGAGTTGTTTTTTCTAGTTATTGCAGTAACACATTGAAACAGTTTGATCACTTGTGAATTGAAGAATAGAAAAGTCCAGTAAAAAATTAACAATTATTTGTCAGATTCTCAGGTTTTTTTTACTGTAGATGAAATTGATTTGCCATTTCTTGAGGGAAGATGATTTTTCAATGAGAGTGTTTTTGAAGTGGTTGGAATATGTTCAGCTTCTGAAAAACTAAAGTTTTTTAAAAATTAGTTATTTAAGTAAATTATAGTGCTTATTACTAGATTTATTTTGTTTCATTTGGGCCTGCCAATTTTGCAATCTAAATAGCTTTTCTTTCCAAGCTATATGTATCAAGATGAGAGGGATTCTGTCCTTTTGAAATTCAGTTCTAATTTTCAACATCTTTTTAGTAACTTGCAATTCCTGAACATTGTGTGAATACCATGTCAGTGTTGCTTTTAACTGTAGCCTAAGTTATGAGATGCTTATGCTGTTGTTGATCCATGAAACTCTGCTTGTTCTCTGCATCACATAACCATGTCCAGGCCTGCTCTGTGCTCTGCCTTTTCTTGTCCTATTTCTTTCTGGAGTGTTGGACCTGTGGTCTCTGTTGTAGCTGCAGGGAGAGGGTGGAGGCAGCCTGCCTTCCTCTTAATTACTGGTGTTCTTGGTCTTGCCTCAGTCAAGGACTGTGGAAGGGTAAACCAGCTCTTTGAGTGCTATTATACTTTATTTTTATCTGGGCAGAACCATCGACATTCCCAAGTTACTGGAGACCAAGTCCCTGTTGTAGATTTCAGGGTGTCATGAAGCATGCAGTTCCCTAATAGGCTCAGATTAAATGCAGAGCTTGGTACAAAGATCTTTCATTTCACAAACCCTTGATTCTTTAATGGGGTAATAGAATATTTCAGTTAATATATTGTGTGTTCTTTTTGTAATAATTAGCATGAGACTTGGTTGTGTGTTCATCAGTCACTGGTGTAGATGTTTCGTGCTGTGTGTCCTGCTGTGCTGTTAGAGTCTTATTTTGAACCTGTGCCATATCCTATAAACCAATGGTATATCTTTTAGGACAGCTCAAAAATAGTGCTCAGAAAAGTTCTGTGGTTTTGCAAGCTGAATGAATTATTTTTAACATACAAACTATTTTCATTTTTTAGTTCTACTTTAAACTGGTGGTTCTCTGTTTATCACGTGAAGACCAGAGAGCCTTTAATTTCTAATATTTGTATTTCTCAGACCTTCCAGTAGAAGAGTCGAAGTGTTTCAGAATATCATGCATCTCTTAGGAGCTTTTTTTGTAGAGTTGCTGTGTGGAAAAAAGGTCCAAGACCTTCCCCCAAATCTGATTGCTGTAACTTCATTTTTGCAAAAGTGTGTTCCAGAGTCTTTCATTGAAGCTACTTTGGTTTTGGGTTGTGCTTGTGTTGTCACGTACAGCAGTACTAAGTAACAACTGAACAGAACACATCTGTTAGTTGGTCTGCATTAGGTAAAGTGTTTGGATGTGTATTTCGATTAGGTATGGTTTCAGTTTCAATGTCTGTAGTATTTGTAATCTAGATTTCAATTCCACAAGCTCAGAGTTGTTGGAAATCACCTTTCAGCGGATTGTGGGCTGGGAATTAGCTATGTCCTTTATGTAAGGGAAAAAAAACTTAATCTTGCCACCTTTGCAAAAGTTAGCATGTGTGAGCTAAAACAAACTGGAGTTTTATCAACAGATTCTGCCATTCAAATACTAAATGAAGATGAGCAAAGTTGCTTTAGTAATTACTAGCTTTTTGTTTTGAAAGTACCAAATACAAATGCCAGCTTTAGTCAAGAACATCTGAGGTGTAGCTGGCTTGTTTTCAAAAATAGGACATTTCAAGTTTTATATGTAAATTGGGGTTAAAGGTTAATAAAAGAAGCCTGGCAACTTTACACAATAGGAGGATACTGAATTTAAACTTTATGCTGACTCGCAAAATTAGAACTGCTTGAAACATCTGTTTTTACAGCCAGCCCTGGGACAACACTGTTACTGATCCAAAGCAGGAAGCTCTTCTGGGCTTCCAGTAAATGGCAGGAACTGTCTGAATACCTCGCTCACTTTTTCCTCTGCCAGATCATTGGGTGCTTGGGCTTGGTGTTGCAGCTGCCACTGTGGTGAAGGGTTAAGATATGAAACAGTGGCTATGGCTACAGGCAAAAGGGAGCAGCAGTTCTTCCCAGAAACTGTAATTGCATTCTCGTTCTGTCTGATCCTCTAGTGGTAGCAAAGCAACGAGTTTATCTCTCAGGAGCTCTTCCCTGCATCTCCATCTTAGTATTGCACCTTTATTTGTTAGCATGAAGTTAAAATTTTCAGTGCAGTAAATAAACCTGCTCTGCCATTTTTTTTTTTATGCTACTTTTTTTCCAATACAGGTAATGTCTTTAGTGACTTGGATAAGTTCTTTCAGCATGGCTGGAATTTCACAGTAGCTTCAACTGTTGTCTGTAGCTTGCTATTTCCTCTAGTTGGTATTAAAAATCATTTTAGAGAAGGCAAATTAAGGCACACCGATTTTTCTGGCAATTCTCATTTTAAGCTTCTGTAAACTCAACTGTCCGGTAACAAGTGCTTAGGTGCAGAGACAGATGATGGAAGACATCTAGCTTTTAGGCAGCAGGAAGACTCATTTAGGTTGCAGTGATAGTATGGAATTGATACTTTTGCCTAGCCTATCACAAACAGAATGACATCCATAGAGTTGTACAGAAAAATTAAATACATCTTAAGCCATATTTTAAAAAACAAATAAGAAAACATTTAGCTGGTATGCAAGACTTGGTGTTGATTTCCTTATGATATCTAAATGCAATGCATTTTGCATTAAATGTGTTACAGCAGTCTTTTTCTCTGTGTCCCTATGGTTGATGAAAAGGGCAATTCTTAGCGTTTTTAAGACAAAGTATTTAGCATCAATAAAGGTTCAATACAGCCTTAGCACTTACAGTATCCTCATTTTGAAGATTTTTTTTGCTTGAAAGTAATATTGTGGTCTGATTTTGTGGTTTATGAGTTCTTCACTGGAGAATAATTGTCTTTTGCTGTGTCTGAATTGATTTTTATTGATGTGGCATTTCTGTCTTTGTACCAGAGACATAAAAATAATTGTATTTTAGAAATTCAATTTTCATTTTTCTTTTAGAGACAGAACAGAACTAATATGGGGGCAAAGTTGTAATTTACTTATGAAACATATTGTGTGTTGATGGAGCCTAACACCGCTGTTTTGTGTTTGCAACAGTGTAATGGTAATGCCTTTGTTAGTTTCTCCAAAGTATTGATGTGTATTTTATTGTAAAAGTAGAGCCTATTGAACTTCATCATAGAATCATAGAATGGTTCGGGTTGGAAAGGATCATCTAGTTCTAACCCCCCTGCAATGGGCAGGGACAGCTTGCACTAAAAACCATGTCACCCAAGAGTCCATCCAGCCTGGACGTGAGCACTGTCAGGGATGGAGCATTCACAACTTCCCTGGGCAACCATTCCAGTGACTCACCACCCTTACAGTAAAGAATTTCTTCTTTATATCCAATCTAAACTTCCCCTGGTCAAGTTTGAACCCGCTACCCCTTGCCCTATCATGACAGTTCCTAATGAAGAGTCCCTCCCCAGCATCCCAGTAGGCCCCCTTCAGATACTGGAAGGCTGCTATGAAGTCTCCATGCAGCCTTCTCTTCTCCAGGATGAATAACCCCAACTTTCTCAGCCTGTCCTCATATGGGAGGTGCTCCAGTCCCCTGATCATCCTTGTGGTCCTCCTCTGCACTTGTTCCAACAGCTCCATGTCCTTTTGATGTTGAGGACACCAGAACTGCACACAGTACTCCAAGTGAGGTCTCAGGAGAGCAGAGTAGAGGGGCAGGATCACCTCCCTCGACCTGCTGGCCACACTCCTTTTGATGCAGCCCAGGATACGGTTGGCTTTCTGGGCTGCAAGCGCACACTGCAGTCGGCTCATGTTCATTTTCTCATCGACCAACACCCCCAATTCCTTCTCTGCAGGGCTGCTCTGAATCTCTTCCCTTAGGACCCGTGGATGAATTTTTTCAGGTCCCATCTTGACACCTAAAGCACATTGGCTTCTCTTTAGAAGAGGAGATGAAGGATTTGTTTTCATGTGTAGAGAAGCTCAATTGAGCTGGCAATGATACTCACCTATGGTGTACAGAGTATTTATTCAGAAGAAATTAATAGAAAAATGTGTAGAATGGTGGAGAATCTCAGGGTTGTGTCTGCAGCTACCCTATTCTGCCTTTGCTGAATGATACTTTGTTACAATTTCCTTCTCAGAGCAGAGCTTCTTATCCAGCAATGAGGTATTTGGGGATTTTCAGTACTAGTGCTGACAGGATCTGTTGCAGAACAATAAATTTTAAAGTGGTAACAACAAGTAAACACGGGTAAGTAGGAAGAGAACAGGAACCCTTTGGTTTATTACTGTTCAGATTATGTACCTTTTTTTTTTTAAGCTTTTATGTAAATAAAACTTTAAGGGAAGATTGTTAAAGCTGACTTTTGTTTATAATCAAAATGAATCCAACTACAAACCAATGTATACTCTTGGTTAAAGAAAATCAGTATGTAAAGGTTAGATTATGACTTCAGAGCGGAAACAATGCAGAATGACTGGTATGACTAAAGAAATTGTTCAAATGTTGAAGGCTCGAAGGAATAATATGAAAAGAATAGATTAAAGAGCTCAGTCTATAAGCCTAACTGCCCATAGCTCTGCACAAGTTGAATTAATGTTTTATTCTGTGATGGAGTTGCTAAGGGTCAGTAAAGCCTATTTCTACCAGTGTAATGAGTATAAATTCAGAAAACTTTTTTTTTAAATAAAAGTACAGTGTGTGGACAGCTTTTTAAAATGTATTTGCAGTTACATACTTCAAAAATTATTACTGAAACCCCCAATATTTCAGCTGTATGCTGCAGGTGCTTGCATATCTTAAATTTTTAGCTCACTAGTTTATAGATAAGAAAACTGTTTTGACAGGACCACTACTATATGCTTAAGTCTAGAGTGATAGGGCTGACCCTGTTAAATGATCATAGTTTTCTGCAATCTGGCGATTAATAGGCTTTGAACTTTCCTGGCTTCCTTAATCCCTTTTAATCATTTAAACCTATTATTGTTTTGACTTCAAAATCAAAAGCCCTTTAAATCTGCCTTACAATATTAATAGCTGATTAAAGTCCTGATTTCCAACCATATTATCAATGGGGAGTCTATCTTATTACACTGAATAATTTAGAAGCAACTATTTAGGAAAATGCTGATCAAGGGGAAATGAGCAAACAAACAAAAACCCCAACCCCAAAAAACCAAACAGCAACCAACAGGGTAAAAATGCCAGAAAAACTATACCTAGTAACATTTGTACATGAATTAGTGATCCTATACATGTAAGAAATTGAGGAAACAAAACTGCTTCTAATTATGCCATCAATAACTTTTCTTTTTTCTCTTAGGTTTTAGGGGTGTACTTTAAGTTAATTTTGTGTTGAAATTTAAATCCATCTTCCACAATAGGTATTGTATTAAAAAAAAAAAAAAGCCACATCAAAACCCCCCCAACTTTCTGTTAATAATTTTGAGATCCTCTTCACCCAGAAATTGAATTTTTTTTAAACTTTATTTTTTTATACATAAAGGGGTTTGTACACGCTGTGATGCAGCCAGATAAGACTCCAGTCATAGTAGTACACAGGAACAGGGTACTAATAACTGGGTAAAGACAAAACCACAAGAAATTCCTTAATAGTTTCTTCAAGATGGTCCTTCATTCTCTCAGCCCTGATATTTCTATTCCAGAGGTAATGTTTAAAGTTTGGGGTTTTTTTAATAAATGAAATGGCCAAGACCTGTGGTTTGAGTTGCGCCTTAACCAGATACTTTTGTCTCCTTAGGCAGTGTAATTCTCTGCCAAGACGATGCTGCATGCTCTTTCCCTAACCACACTTGATTCTTTGTCATTGATAACTGTGAAGTAATATATTTTCAACAGTCCTCAGATAAAAATATCGTAACATTCTATTGCTATTTTTTCATGCCTCTTTCCCTTTACCACTAGTGTGTGCTTTACTCCTACTTGCCTTCTTCCTAAAGTAAACATTTTGGCTGCGTGTTTTTGTGCTTAAAAATGGAGGGGGAAAAATAATTAGCGGGTCTGACAGGTCGCTTTGTTGTTTGGTTTTTTTTTTTGTTTGTTTGTTTTGCTTATTTTTGGTTGGTTTGTTTGCTCTTTCCTGTTTCTGTATTAAAATAGTTCATTAATGTCTTCAGTGTTTGACACAAATCAGAAGCTAAGGTTGAGTTAGTTACAGACTATGACACCTGGTTTCCCTCTCCAAGTTACTACTCTGTGGGATGCCTTTACTCCTGCCCATGTTTTTATTCTTTTTATTTACCTTCTTGGCTCTGCATCTGTCTGTATTTTGAAGTTGCTGTATTTGAATGGGTTTGTCTTATTGTTTAATAGAATGTTTTGTTTCACATACCCTTTCCAGTCTGCTGTCACTTATGTATTTCATCAGTAGCTACTGTACTTAACTCTAAATCACTCATAAATGTGTGGCATAGATAGTATTTGGTCTAGTGCTTATCCATGTTGAGGTTTATCAGAGATGTGCATTCTCGCACAGCTCTAATACTTTCCTAAAGGGATGTCTGAGAAGTCTTTTAAGCAATTTTCTCTTTTGTTGGTATATGTGGACTATTGTAAAACACAGCTTTTTCTGGAATCAGGCTTTTTTTAGGACAGTATTGCCATCATACAAATCCTTCTTTAATCTTTCAGGTTTTCAAAGAAGAGATTCTGGACTCCCATCTTCTATTTTGCAACAAAGCAGTATCTGTTCAGTAAAAGTAATTCATACAAGGTGACCCTAGGGTAATAATAAATGATAATCAGCTATCATTGAAAACAGAAATGAATGTAAAAGGGCTCCCTGTGTTGCTGTCAATTTGAGACCAAGAAAGAATGTGGAAAGGTAGGGGGGAACCAGCTGCTCTGTTATGGAATAGGAGAGAGGCTAAAAATGAGAGAAACTTCGAAGGAATGGGGAGCGTAGTTGTTTTCAGATGGTGAAACTGGGAGACTATAGCAAAGCAACAGAGGAATTTATGGAAAAAATGAAAAAGCAGACATATTAAGCTGGTGGAATAAAACCAGTGCAAATCAGGCGCGAAACTGAGACTTTCAGGATATGAATCAAAGCCCTTGTCTGTTTTTGTGGTTTGTTTTTTTTGTTTGGGTTTTGTTGGTTTTGGTTTTGTATTTTTTTTTAAATGGGGAAGGGAAATGTACTAAAACAAATATTTGCACTAGAGTGTGTGTATGTGCCAGTTACACAAAACCTTACTTTTGGTTTAGCTGGTCACGTCTGGTCTGATGAACTTGGCTGCTGAATTTATACATAAGGTATGAGCCGGGTTGAGTTTTTTATTTGCAACTTGATTTAGAAAATGCACAGCTCCTAAAATCTGGTTAGCAAGCTTAAAGTAATGATCCAAACAAATACAAGTCGTGGTACTTACACTCCATATTTGTGTACATGGAAAAGATTGCTAGGCTAATCAGAAGAGTAGGGCTATATGAGTCAACTAAAATTTCTGACCAACTGTAGCCTTGCCAAAAGTGCAGAAATACTGCCTTGCATTAGGTAGTGTTTTACTATTGCAGGAAAAGCAGTTCACTTATGGCCTTTTGGTCCCTATAAGGATCAAGTAATAAGAAACGGAGTTGGCAGTTGTGGCAGCATTACTCATTGTGGCTGATAAATTGCAGATGGAAGTTGAAAAACAAGCTGACCTTCTATACCCATCCCCCATAAATCTGATGTGTTATTAATATTTTGGAAACTTCTGTTGGGTTTACTGTGTGCACTGGTCTGTAAGTGCTCATGAGGATGCGCTATTGTAGCAGGTTCACACATGGCTGTGTTTCTGACCTAAAAGATCTCATGGGATGTGTTAACTGCATTTGGTAAAAAGCAGTCAATACAGCCTGAAAATGGACTTGTGAGTACCAGTGTCCCCACAGGCTGGTTGTCCTAGTTTTTACAGGATAAATAATTAAGAAAAAAACAACCGGAAAAGGACTGCTTTTTTTTTTTTTTTTTTTTTTTTTAGAACAGTGAAAGTAGTCTTAACATCACTTTAAGGTGACATTACTGCTGAATCATTCTTACAGAAACTTCTTTAGATTTATCTGAAATACAAGACTATACTGAAGTCCTTAAGGTTTCTTAACAGCTTTGTTGAAAATTTATGAAAAAGTGCTTATGCAGAACTCTGTTTTAAAAGGTCATTTATTGATGAAGCATAGCCTAGTATAGTGTAAATTCTCCTTGTGCTGTTCAGTCAATACAACCAACATACTTTAGGTCTCTGACAGAGAAATCATACTCTGTTCCTTTTTTTTTTGATGACTTTTCTGCAGAGTTCAAAGAACATGTTGGAAATTTGCCCTTTCGTACTTTCCATTTTTAATCAATCTGGGAAATACTTAAGACAGCAACTGCAGCAAAGCATGTGAAGTACAATAAGCTTATGGAATAGCAGAGCTCAAGTGCATTTAAAGGGGAGAAAGGTTAGTCAGAGCCATGTACTGTGGCAAAAAGTTTATTTTTATTTGTACATCAAACAAGGCAGAGGAATGTCTGCGCAGATACATATTTTGAGTTTCCTAGGGTGCTTTGCTGTCCCAACTTTGTATTACTGAAATAGTTTCAGTCTTCTTTCTTATGCTGACTACCCATGTTGATGGTTAATGCAAAAAAAAAAAGGAAAATCCTTTCTGTCTTGCATCTTGTTCCTTCAGAATTGTTCTTGAAAATTTTAATGAAAATATTGCTCTGATACATGTACAGTTTTTTGTACCGCTTTGTTTCTGGGTAGCCTGCAGGAGGGAGATTTTGTCTTAGCTCTTCTGGCCCAAGCAGCACCGTGTATGTCTGTGCTGATTTTTAGTTTGATATCTGTGCAATTTTAAGCTATTGTTTCTGTATAGGTTTTTGCTTAGGTTGGTGGATTCAAGTCAGAAGTATTGAAAGATGAATTAATTTTGCAGCTATGAAGGTCTGTTGTCATTTTTTAAACCTCTTTGCTCATCACCAATTCTTATTCTGGGCCTTAGGACAGGTGAGTTTTACCAGCTTTTCAGGAAACTCTTGCTTGTAGAACAGATTTGAATTGGATATTCGTTTGGAGTTTTCCACCAGTACATATTTAGCGTAGGCTGTGTTTTGTCTTTAATTTGGTTAAGGCTTTATAAAATTAGATGGTGCCTGAAGGGAACCATGCCTTACAGCTGTTTGTTACATTAAAAACATTATTGTAAAAAGGCTGCCTAGAGTCCAATCACATTAATTTTCATACTATCTCATATTAACAGGTGTGAAATAAAGAAAACTTTGAGTTGTAGGATTACCATTTCAGAGGGATCATAAAAATGCATTGTGCAAGCTAAAGCTGAACTTACATGCTCTACTATGCCTAAAAAAATTAGAAGAAGCTTAATAAAAATGTTACAAATTCGCAAAACCAGAAATGGAGATGATGAATTTGTACGTGAATGCTAGGGAAGTCATGGAATCATAGAATGGTATGTGTTGGAAGGGACCTTAAAGATCATCCAGTTCCAAACCCCTTACCATGTGCAGGGACACCTTCCACTAGACCAGGTTGCTCGAAGCCCCATCCAACCTGGCCTTGAACACTGCCAGTGATGGGGCAGCCACAGTTTCTCTGGGCAACATGTTCCAGTGTCTCACTATCCTTGTAATGAAGATTTTTCTCTTAATGTCTAATCTAAATCTCCCTTCTGACAGCCATTCCCTGTTGTCCTTTATCTTGAGTGTGACATAGCAGCCTCAGCCTCACTAGTCATGTAACTGTAGAGGAGAAGATTATGCTGTCTTCATTGAGGTTTTTGTAGCACTAAACCAAAATAGAATGTGTTGGTCAGAGTTGTACCTTGAGCTGTTATACACAATAAAACTTTTCCAAGTGGCCTTGGCTTTTTTTTTTTTTTTTTTTTTTTAATAGAGTATATTTAGCTGTGTGTACAGCCAAATTTCCTTAATACCATTTTGGTTCTGCATATCTGTCCTCAGAATGCCTGCAATAATTTTAGTCTGGGTCCATGCTACTTTATTTTCAGGCTTGTGGAAAGGGAAAAGACTTAAGATTAATGTAGTTGTGAATTTATAATTAATGTTTTAGGAGGGCTAAGCTTGATATTATGTACATATCTGCATGTACATAAAATTTTGTTCTGGAAACGTAATTGAGAAGAAAATGACATTACTTCAGGTCTGAGTTCTGGTAGAATTATCAGTCATCAAATGAGGAAAAAACATTGAGAGGTTCAGGATAGCTTTGGCTTGGGAAGTTGAAAACATCCCTGATAATTCAAATTAATTTAAAGATTTTTCTTAGTGAAATATATCCCCAGTTTGTTATTGTTCTGAAATTATGGAGTTAGGGACTAATGGGGCATGCAAATCACCTTGCTCAGCAGGCAAATTTAGACACCCTGTATCAGCCTCACTGTAGTCAAAGAACAGAGAGATGCCTTTTCCAGTGTGTGGATTGGAGTTGGGTCTTTGTTTCCTGGTGAAACATAGAGGGATTAGTTTGCTTATTTGTCTGTCCTGTTAAGTTAAACGTCTGAACATGCCTTTTTGTAATCAGGTTGATAAGAATACTGTTTAAAAAACCCCTATTTTGACACTGAAAAGGGTAATGTAAAGCAGTGTAAAGCTTCTCATTGAAACTGTGTTTAGGGGATGGATGATAGAATAATAGGTATCTGTTAGCTCCTATCTGCAGTTAGGTCACTTGAGCTTTGTTCAGAGAAGAGTATGTTGGAGCAATTATGGTATAATGACATCTAGAGGCTAGACTGCAAGATGTGACTTAAGAAGTGCCTTAAGGAACTGAGTTTGAAGAGAAAGCTGCTGTCTTCCCAAAGTGGAAGTTTCAACTAAGGTACAGTCAGCTTATTGGGCTGTCGGAAGCCATGGGTTGTGATGCTCAGAGGCTGGGGTGTGCGTATCTGGGCAGGCAGCTGTGCCAGCTGGGTGGTAATATGGAGCTGTGCAGTGTGATAATTGCTGCAGTTGGGGCACTTTTTCTGTCCATCTTCATGATTGTATGCAGCTGACATTTTGAAGAGGGTGGCTGGAACACTGGCTGCTCTTCCAGCAGATCAATGTCTGTGACATATCACATATGAATGACATATCAATGTGTTCAAATATATCATTTTTGAAATTTACTATAGTTTGTTTTGACACTTAGCTACAGTCTTGGTGCAATCCCTTGCATGTCACTTTTGAAATAGGGTCTTAGAATCATAGAATCATAGAATGGTTTGGGTTGGAAAGGACCTGAAGATCAAGTACTTCCATCCCCCTGCCATGGGCAGGGACGCTTTCCACTAGACTATGTCACCCGAGCATCCCACTCCCAAAACAACAGCACCTGTGCCCCAGCTTCCAAGCTAACGTTTCACACATCCAAGCCAATGTAGTAACAAGCCCAGAGATCTTAGTTTGCTTTTGATCTTATCAAAACAGGCTAGGCTGGTGACAGACTCTCCGCACATCCCTGGCAGCAGAACAGCATCCACTGTGGTTTCTCTTCCCAGCAGATGCTGGGTAGGAGGACTCCAGCTAAGTGCCGAGCTCCGTGTGTACTTCCAGGTTAACCTGATGTTGAGCAGTGATGAAAAGACTATTAACATTTGGAAACTATCACAGTTTGGTACTGGATAGTTGAAAAGAGTAATCACTTTAACATTCTAGGATGTGTAGAGCTTTGAATTTCACAGGGCAGGAAAAAGAAGTGAAGCTGTGGTCCCTTTAGTTCATTTACCTATTTCCATAGTATATTTGCTTGTGTCTTGCTAGTTCAGTACCAGGCGTGTGAATGTATACGTGTACAGTATGTTGTTCTGGTTGCTTGGCTAGTTTTAAATGTCCTTATTTAAATTTTTCTACTCTGTAGCTTTGATTTTTCTCTTAGTATCCTTGGCTCCTAAGTTTTTTAGGGAGATTCTCCCAAATCTAACCATCAGTTAGGAAGAGCCAGCTGGTGCTTATCAATCTTGCCTACGAAACGTATGTTGGGAAATATTATGTAAGCTGTACACTGTGCTGGTTGCATATTTAAATTTACTAAATACTTCAGCAGCTGTGTATGAAATATAATATGAATCCTGTCTTAATACATGGAGTACTAATAAAAGTTTGAACTCTACAAGCATGTCCCTTTGTGGGAAATATTCTTTGACAAGATGCTGTCAAAGCAGTATCTTCAGGGGTCAAGGAAGAATAATTTTAAAATGCCATGTTCATGGTGAAGGAAGGGGGTGGTGGTGAAAAAGGTTAGGTAAGCTAAGGTTCACCAAAGGAACCGTTCTGCAAACCTCAGGGGTAGCAACTGTGTCTCTTCCGCACCCCTCTGTGGTATGTCTGTAACGTACCCAAGGAGGAAGTCACACATCTGTTAAACAGCATTCCCATTATGTTATGTAGTTTCTGTTGTAGCTGACTTACCAGTATGAGGAAGTAGTAAAGGGTTTTATTTGGGGTTTTTGGGGTGTTGTTTTTTTTGGAGGGGTGGTTGTTGGTTTGTTCGGATTTTTTTCCTAAATAACTGTGTGGGTTAAATTGTGGATTTTTTTTTTTTTAGGTGAAGAAACGAGGAATCTGGGAGCTTTAAAAATTCAAATATAGATATTATATCTATAGCCTCAGTGGATAAAATTGTATTCAATCCTTGCTGAAGTAGTTTTGATTTCTGGTCAGAGGAAAAGCATGCTGTGTAACATTAGTGAAGAATGGTTGTGACTTTATGTGGGTTATGGCTTTAATGGGCAAGATGATCTCCATTTATAAAATGGATTGCATATTAGTCAGCATTTATCTGTCTTATGACAGGCAAATATTTACAACCAACCTGATTTCATTTTGAGCGAGATGGCAAGTTGCATTAAGAAGAGTTAATGTCCTTTAACTTCTGAAGGATGTCCCTTTCAGAAGTTCCTGGTAGCTCTTTGATTTTTCTCCTATATGTAAGTATTTTCTATCAATAACATGTTTATTGAGACATGACAAATGGAGATATCAGGGAGATGTAGCAGCATTATGAAAAGGCTGGTATTGGGCTCAGCCCTTTTTTATTAAAGAAAAATAGCCTGATACTGTTCACTGCAGAAAACATCAATTTGGAAGTAAGTGGAAGTTAAAACTAGTGACTTAAAGACTGATAGGATGGTAAACTATAAAAAAGACACTGCAGTTTAGCCAAGTGATCTGAATCTGTTACTGAACAGTGTGTTACAGTGTAGTCTGCTTCCTGTAAGCGCCAAATGCGAACTTTAGAAAGAGAACAGGGATGGACCGCACTGAATCCTGATTAGAAGTGACTACAAGAAGGATTTAGCAGCAAAGTGGATAAATGGATGTAAGTCAGCATGATACTGTGGCAAATAACTTAAGGCAGTCCCTGCAAAGTAAACAAGGAAAATGAGTCTTTTATATATGAGTGCTGTAGTAGTGAGCTTGAGAATGTGTATGGGTTGATGCTTATATTTTAAATGGATGCTGAAAAGAACAAGTTTAAGAGAGCATCGTCAGAAAATGTTGTAAGGAATACCAAACATACATTTTATTTGTCTATTTGAAACAAAAAATCAATATGCAAGATAGCTTGATTGTAGCTGGGTGGTGACCAGAATCTTTCCTCAGGAGGAGTAATTTATAGCTCTGCAGTTGACTGGAGCAAGAACAAAAACAGGGCAAAGGGACAGTGGAAACATGCAGTGTGAGCAGTTAGCTGTTTGCAGAATTAGTAAATGGTCACTTGACTTTTAGTTGCTTATGTTACATATGACTCTCTTAAAAAGTAATCAGTCCAAAATCCCCCAAACCCCAAAATCCCAGCCCTACAGGAAACCATAGCAGTTAGATTTGTGGAATATATTGAGATAACAAAAGATTTTGCTCTGAGACAGAATGAAAGTAAGGTCACTTCTTAAAGGTTTTCCTAAGTGAGTGACTGTTCAGTCTGCAGCACAGCTAGGAGTAGCCTGTGCTGGGGCAGACTGGTCTCCTCTTTTCCTCTGATTCAGGTAGTTGAGGCAACCTATTCTGTTAAATTGTCTATTAGGTTAAGCTAGCCAGGAAAGGTTGTTTTTTTTTTTTCTCTCAAGCTCTCGCTTTGATCAGAGGTTGCCTGTATGGACTGCAGAAATTTGCCTGTTCTGAAAGTGTGTTTTCTTTCTGTAGAATGTTTTTAGTATTGATTATAATAGTTTTATTTGGTACAGGTGGAAACACTACAGTCAGTTTTAATGTTTGTATTGTCTGTATTATGTATGTACAGTTTGTGGTATGAAATGCAATGATTTTGGGTATATAGCAGGCCAAAGTACTTGATATAATTTGAAGCTGTGATATAAAGCAGATGCTTTATGTGATGTTAAATTTACTCTAATAAACAAAACCTAAATTTTTTAGGAAACTTTGCTGCTAGCTTTACAATAACTTGAGGTACCTGAATTAACAAATATTATGTTGTTTAATAATTTGCCAGTTTGAAACCATAAAACTACGTTTTATAGCTATGTTCTCAAAGGAGTAACTGCTTTGTATTTTGTCTTGTTTTTCAAGGTATGGGCTGAAGCCAAACGACCAAATTTTGGCAGAGGAGAAGCACAAAGAACTGTAAGCTCTTTTAGGGTGATACACATGCGTGTTGTATGTATTTACTTTTCTATGTACACACACGTTATTATTCAAGACTTGAAGCAAAAATTTTGTTTTCATAAATAACTTCTGCTTTTCATTATTGTCTGCTCTAAATGACACTTGCCTGGGTACCGTGCATAATCATGTGTATGTGTATTTGGAAAATGCAAAGTAAAAAGACTGGTAGGTATTGTCTGCATACTATCTCTCTGAGTTTATATGCCTGGTTTTGAAACATTTGGTGTTGGGTAGTTTTGGATTTTTTTCCTTTCTTTGTCCCAGTCCCCCTCCTTTCCTCTCCCTCCTATCCCTTTCCCTTCTCCCCCTTCCTTCCCCCCCTCCCATTACAGTAGCTTTTAAGACAGTTCTTAAAGTACTCAATGGTACTTACTTTTGAACTGTATACATGGTTTGAAAGTGGAGGAGAGTTATCAGAACTTGGTATGAGGTCTGTGATGACTAATGAGTTCAATCAAGAGTTACTGTATTCACTAAATAAAAGATGGCATAAATGGAACGTTCCTGCTCATTTCTATGTGTAAGCATGCAGGTCACATATAGGCATACTATAATGCTTTTTATTTCAGAATTTAGTTTCAAAATTCTCTTGTTCCTAAACTCTTCCATATGTGAAGTAATTGGTGCTCTTATTAGTGCTGGTTTTAATTTCTGCACATTAATACTACTGGCAGAAGAGCTACACTTGGTGCATGAGCTCCAGTTTTCTTCTTGCCTTATTCACTCACTGTTATCCACGAGCTGCCTGAAAAATGTTTTGTGTGAATGTCCTCTTTGCCATCTCTCAAATCTGTACTATGTAACTGCTGTTTTGGTTTGTTGTTTTTTTTTTTTTTAAGATGGAGAAAGATGTTGAAAGTGCTTCATTTGTCAGCTCTTAGGTAATTTTATTCAGTGTCTTCTCCATGATGAATAGTGGAATATTTATTTAAAAGTTGTATTTCCAAATAAGATACAGATTTTTTAGTATTCCGTTCACATTTCTTCCTTTCAGGATAGAGAAAATAGGGAATTTGGTCCCTATTGTGTGCACTTGCATGCTTATATGTAAGAAAAACATCATTCTTTCTTTTCGATTTTAAATTTTCACCTCTTGTCTGCTTCCATTATTACATTAGCTTTATTTTGCATTATTTCATAGTACCCTCAAAAGACATAAGCAGTTTATCCACGTTTAAGATGAGGTTACTTTCAGATTAATACCTACAGATGTCAGGTTTCCCATGTTTAAAGTTTGGATGTATCTCAGCAAGGTCATAGATTTCAAACAGTAAAAATGTGTTCTGGTAATGAAGATATAATTCCTTTGGAAAAACAGTGATTTGCTAAAAGCCTTAGTTGATTGAATTACTAGCCAAATAAAATTTCCATGTTCTTTCAAAGGATGGAAAAAAGACATTTAACTTGCAATAGTACATTATGGTAATAATGCACTTACAACATTAAAACTGCTTGAGCTCCAGGCAAAAGACGGGTAACAGCAGTTGCCTTTGACCAGTAGGTTAGATTGGTTTCATATAGAGAGCTCTAATGATAGAGCAGTTGTGGACAACATTATTATGATTAACTCATTAAATCATGATTAACCAATTTGAAAAGATGTAAGGTGAAAGTATTAGAAGTACTAGAATGTTCAGGTTAAACACAAGTTAAATGACATAGAAGTCTGTGCTTTGTTCAGTACAGGTTGTACTGTGTACACAAGCTTTATTTGCACAATAGATACTGATTAAACTGAACTTTTCAATGTGAGGTATTTGAAATAGTCAAAACATACTAAAATACTGTTTGAGCTTTTTAAGTATGTTGCATATTACTTAATTGCATATTAATTACTGATATGTTTACAGCATAGTCACTTCTTAAATGGAGGGTTGAACTCTGAATTAAAGAAAGTTTTGTTGAATCTGAAGGTTTATATGAATCAGCTGCAACAGAAACCTTTCCTTGGTTTTTCATTGTTATTGCTACAGTAGCCACTGGGATGATTTATATGCTGTCAGTCATCATGAAAGAGCTTTAACATGCTTTTGTGCTGACCTTGGCATCTTGAATGTCGCTGGATACTTGACAGGGGAAAAATGCGCATAGGTCAGTGTCACGTTGCTTCAGGAAAGACCTTTGGAACTTTTCTAATATGCTGTGTGCACTACTCAGACCATGTCAACTGTACGGCACAGAGCAGATTAAACATTGTTGAACCTTGGAGCACTTCCAGTCCTTCAAGCTAAATTCTCTGATGTACCTTAAAGGCGAGTTGTTAGATACTTCACTGTCCTTTCCTGATATTTAGGTAGGCTTTCATATTTAAAAGAAGCGCCAATTCTAGAGAGTGGTCCAAGGCAACTCTCCACTAGGATAATTATTGCTGATTTGTTTATGAACTTTTTCTTAGGTACAGTGTTCTTATAACTAAGGTGTTCTCCTGAACATGTCTTAATGTTTTTAAGTCTAATACAAACAAAGTTAGACTCTATGTATTCCTTTACGTAGAGTCTGGCACTAAATTCCTGTTCAGTGCTTAAAATGCTGCTTAAAATACTTTATATTCCAGTCTTTGAAATGTCAGTAGACTTACCTAATAAAGAAGGGTTTACTTTATTTTTATATTGTTCATCTAATAGTATCAGAGTGATTTCTGTAGGCTGTCAGATGCCCTACAGTTTCTTAGAGAGCACTTCTTTGTAGCTGTTCTTCATAAAGATGTAAATTTTGTTCCATAATGAATGGCGTATCTCCAAAGGGCCAGCTACACCCTGACTTGAATTGATCTTTTTGTCCTTGAATCTTAGTTATCTAGACAGAGAAGTACAGCCACTAAGACAGACTGGAGTTGGTTTACAGGCATGGCATCATACTTAACTGCTATTTTAAGAGCTAAGGTATGAAAGATCACCTCTTTTTTTTTTTTTTTCTTCCTGCTTCCAATTCACTTTGGCTGTAGCAGCCTTTTAAATTTGTGTCTTTACATTACTCTACACTTTTTCTAATCTTAAAGGATTTTTTTTAGTGCTAAAGTTGTAAGTTGGTGCACATATAAATTCTTGTCACAATTCAGCTGAAAATGCCCAAAACACCCCCCTCCACTCCACATAGTGCACACAAGGTGGAGGTTGCTGTCCTGGAGCTCAGACAGGGAGTATTATGTGTGGAGGCTCCTTAGCCTGCTTTCCATGTTCGGTCATCATCTTAACTGATAATCAAGCCAAGCATGCCAGTGTTGTAGTGAAACAGATGAGCAATCATACTTGTTTTCAGATGAGTTTGTTATTCTGCCCTGAGAATAACAAAGATGCAGGAACAGTAGTATCTTCAGTTTGCAAGGGTTTTTTTTATAGGGTAAACATACATTTGTGGCTGAAGAGATGTCCTGGAGGTGTTTCCCACTTCCCCTATCCCAACTAATCCCCTTGTAACTTTGAGGAGAACAAATTAGGTATTCTATCCTTCGAGGCTCCTGGGGAAACCTGGACGTAATAAGGTTGGTGAGGCCTTGATGTTTCATATGTCTTTCCCCATTTAGTGTTCCCCAGAAAAGTAAATAAATAAAATTCTGAGAAAAATGGAAATATTTCTCCTGACTGTTTATATGGCCCTCTTACAAGAGTTACTTCTATTCTTTTACTCTCAGAATTGGACTGAATGACTTTAACAGAAGCTGATATCTCGGTTTGTGTGCGCACACAACCATGTTGTTGCCTAGGCAGTTTTTTTTTCATACTGTGGCTCCTTGGAGAATAAATTTAAGCTAGCTGCAGCATGCAATGGGATGTGATTTAAGTTGTCTCTATATTCAAGTATAAAATGTTTATTTGCCCAGTACCCAATACAGAGGCCATTTTTAACTGTGTAGAGTAGTGTTGGCAGAGGAGTTGGGGTCTTTCAGTAGTGTTCTCTTTTGCTAAAATATGGGCTGTTAGCAAAAGTTTGGTAGCTTGACTATGTTGTATTAATAGGTGACTAACATATATTCATAGTGAATCAACGAAAACATTATTTGGAGTTTAGTAGTACCACTGAGTCTGTAAGCAATGCTTCAGGATGCTTGTTTTAGTACAGCTTTGACTGCTGGTTGGTTGTTTAAGCAGTTTTGGCCATGATGGAATGCTTAACTTTTTTGGAAGTTAGTTGAAGGAGAAAATACGAAATGTGGCAGCTGTTTTGTGCCCTGCAGCCACTGCTGCTTTAATTATGCATCCTTTTACAGAGATCAAAGCCGTGAAATGAAAAAGAAGATAAATAGAAGCCTTCTTTGCCTTCAGTGAACTGTTTAATGTGTTAGTCAGAAGGGAGGGTAGACCTGTTGCTCTGCTGCAAGTTTACTAAGAGGAATTTATTTAGGTATTTCATTCTTCACAGCGTACTTGCTATATGAATGCTATTTCATGGTGAAACTGAACAAGGGAGAGAGGGCCTCTTAAGCTTCAGAACAGCTATATGGGTGATGATGCAGTTTTGAATTATCTGTAACATCTAGGGGTTTGTGGGTGTCCTGGTTTTACTTAACCAGGATGTGTATATGTGAGTATTGGAAGGGTGAATCTGGGAGGCATTGTAGGGCTGTTTGGGGTTTACAGAGGGCCTGCATAATGCTTTGGAAGGAGTAGAGAAATTTACAGTGGGGCTTAGAGTTGTCTGGGTATGTTAGAAAGCTAGAGGATGCAAAAGGGATTTGAACCTCATCATGGGAATGTTGTAGCTTTTCCTTGCAGTGGATGGGGGGATGTGGGGGGGGTGTTACCATGTGTAAATCACTACCTAGCATAATATTTAAGTGCAAAAGCTAAGGGACTCGACTCCAAACCTATTTAGTATGCAGGTGTGCCTCATTAGCGGTTCAACATGCAGTGAGAGATGTGAATGTTGGGGACACAGAGTAATGCAATGGCTGTCTAATGCTGTTGGAAACAACCACGCTACAGTATTTTGTGCCACTAGAGGGTGTAGCTTATCTTTAGTAACACTTTCAAAAGTCCTTCCGTGTATGTTGATTTTAGGATTTGGTGTCCTTTGGTATGTAGTGTCTCTAAACTCCCTTTGTGTTTTATCCACCTTATTACCCCCCAAAACCTAAAAAAAAAAAAGAGGGTAGAAAAACATGATTTGGTTTTTTGGAGAAAGAGATAATAAAGTATTGGAAATACTAATCTTTGAATCTTTTGTTAGCCTACTCAACATGTGCTGACAGCATAGATGATTTGCAAGGTTGGGGTGATGTATGAACCTGTCACAGATGTCTGTCAAAGCTGTTGAGTTACTTTATGTATCTCTTTTGTAATTACATTTGAGGGATTGGTATGTAGTATGAAATGTGATTTGGCAATGAAGTAATGTAGCAAACATATGGCAATAACAAAGTGCCCAGCTTTATGAAAAAGCTTAACAGCCCTCATCTATACATAGCTGTATTTTAGATTTCGTCCTCATTTTTTTAGATCAAGCTATCATACTGGCCTGCTTCCTGGTGTAGTGGTTTGTATGAAAACTTCAATAAAAATATCACCTGTAGAAGTGATACTTATTTTTTCAAAATCTCATGTTTTTAAAATTGCTACAGATTGAAACTTCTGTACTTTTTAATTAATAAAAAACCATTTAGAATGATCAGTCTCTTAACTTGCCACTTTCTCCCAAAGTAAGTGTAAATTCTCTTGTATATTGACAGTAATCTGTGAAATGTCATCAAGCACTTATTTAGGTAAATTTTTATTAGATGCTTGGGAATTCTGTGGAGTAAGAAAGTGGATGATGTGCTGTGTGTATCTGAAAATCATGTAATGTGAGACTGGTTGGGAAGAGCTCTGTGGTGATCTGGGATGCATTTTGTTAATCCTGTTCCTTGGATTGTTGGCTCCCCCTGTAGAAATTACTTTAGATTGCAGTTTGATTTCTCTAGAATTGTTTTCTCTCTTCTGTGTTATATAGAAACCCTGGACTCGCATGTACAAAAAGAATGATTTATGGTTAGCTACAAAACTCCTATTAGAGATTCCTCCCTCTATTTTTCCCTTCAGTTCTCTGCCTACCCACTCCCCACCCAATTCTTTTGAATATAGCATGGGTGCAAATTAGCATTACACAAATCATCTCATGAAATTCTTGTTAACAGACAACCCTTCATAAAATTTCCAGAAATTAGGACTCTAAATTATAGCAGAAATGCTTTTTTCTTCTTTGATGGAGGCAGTCTTTTCATCCTCTTAAACTTAAAATGAAAAAATGTGTTACTTATATTGTATAATTTGATTTTGCATCCTGCTGTTGATTACATGAAATAAGTAATCTGTGGGCTACATGGTAAACATTGGATTCATAGTTTTAAATTGTGCTTGTGTTTCAGTACAGTACTTTAATTAAGCCTTTTGTCTCTGTTTAAACTATTTGGTGTATTAGTATATTAAAGCAAAACTTTGCTACATAGCTTTATAGGCTCTATTAGAATATTCTTCATTGTTAGGCAGCTCTCAGAAATTAGTGTTGATTCATTCTTATTTAACACGGTGGTTATTTGCTATAAAATAGAAGAAACTTCTGATAATAGCTTTTGTTGCCAGATAAGAACAAGGCTTATGCTTCTCTGGGGAGCTTGGTTCTGTAGCTTGAGCTGCTTATCTGTGACTGTTTGTAATACAGCACTCCATGGTAGTGGTAAGGAGGAGAGCTGGAGGGGAAACAGAAGAATGGATGTGAAAGCCAATGGAGAATTAAAAATATTTTGTGTGTGACATATGAGAACCCCAAAATGAAAGGTCTAAAAACAAGTTCTAGAGAATTGAAACTTTATTTGCTTAAATCAAGTTATGGAAGTTCCTAGGATCCGATTAATTGTTATTCTGTAGTCTTTCTTATGTGATATAATCTCATATATTATTTTTTCTTCTCTTCAAGAGATGTTTTTCAAGTACCCGTTTCATCTATTTTGATTATCTCACTGCCATATAGGTGGTACATTAGAGATACCAAAAGATCCTCCAAGGAAAAATGTGTTGGAATATTCCAAACTGTGATTCCAGCTCAACTTTGAGAGCTTTCTTTAGCTCTCACAGTACTGGTCATTGAGTTAAATTGATGTTTCATAACAGTGTCTTACACTCGACAATTCATACAGGAAAAGATGCGTTGACATGGACCTGCCTGGCTATGTAATTGAGTTAATAAGATGAGCTGCTTTACTGCTCTTTCTGATAGTAATTGCTGGTGCTTAGTATGTACTCTACATACTTTGGTTAAAGCAAGGAAATACATTTTTGCTTTTGCTGCCTGTTTGTGAAATTGCCCTCAAGCACAGACTGAACAGATAGCCCACAGCTAAACTGAATGCTCAGACTTGAGTGGTCTGAACTCCTGTGAAGGGTTTCAGCTTGCCCTCCACCAAGCGCTCATAGCGAAAGCTTCACAAGCAGCACAAAATATTGCACCCTCCTATCCCCATGGGGTTCATGTTTCAATAAGTGCTGTTTGAGCAGTCAGTGAGTCCTGATTGTGCAGGAGACTTCCCTCACCACTTCTCTTGATGCTTCTCTTATTTTACAAACTAAAAAAATCATGTGGGAAAGAGTGTGAACTGTATTTTTCTCATTGACTCCAGGTATGCACAAAGTGCGGTGCTAATACAGTAGTGATATCACTGTCTGCAACCACTGATGTATTTGAAGACTGAGTTTTGCATATGCAGACTAATTTTTCCATAGTGCTGCATATTTCTGTGACTGTATTGATTTCTTTCAGGTAGAGAGTGCGGTGCATACTTACAATCAGATGCAGTCTTAAGCTGAAGAGCATGCAAAGTCTTATGGGACTGCTATTTCTTAGTTAAGGTAGCTGAAAAGGTTTCTGCATCTTTGTTGAACAGAAGCACACAATCTAGAACAGAATTCAGTCTTTAGAGTATTATTTGCGTTGTGCAATGTAGAACTAGATTTGAGATTTTTCTAAAATTTAGTAATGACTAATTAATCATTTTACTACCTTGGAAGATATACCCTCTTATTGTCTCTTAGAAAGAGAATGTAAATAAAGATACTACTGTGGGATAGTTTTGAGCCAACATAGTAATTAATTTATGCAGCTCTTGCAATATATCTTGCAGATTGAAGTATTCAGATCGAGAACAAAAGTTTATCTTAGCATGGGATTCTTATACAGTTTTTTTTTTACTGTACTACTTATGTGTATTGTACTCACAGTCTCATCTAGTACTGTCTCCAAAGGTGAAAGAAGTTAACACTTGCTGGAGCGTTTTATGAAAAAACATAAATTTCATTAATTTCTTAAATTTATTGTGTGTGGAGGAGAACCTTCAGAAAATCTTCCCTTGGCAGATCCTTTTTTAATTCTGTTTTTGTTCAAATTTTAATGAAATACACAGTGTAGCTGCTAATATTGTGGCAATGTTTGGAAGCTCCAGAAAAGAGACATGCAGTCAGTACTGGTTTTGCCACAAGGTGGTGCTTTTTGTGGTAGCTGGCTTTGTGGCATAAACCGAAGGCTGCAGTAAAAGATGTAAAATGTCTAAAGCTTTTAACCACTTTAAAGTGCTTGGCCGTGTGCTGCTTTTTGTTTAAATATTTCTAAGCTTGAAATGAGGAGGCTTACTGCTTTCATAGAGACTACATAAAACCAGTGAAAATAAGAAATGTATATTTCATTGTACATCATGTGTACGCACAGTTTGACGTTGAGATAAGATGCATCTGAGTACACTAAGCAAATTGTGTGGGTTTCTGGTTTTGTAACACAGGCCACAAACATTTGGTGTTCAGATTACTGTGTTAGCAGATTATAACAGGCAAAGTGTCAAAGCTCAGAATGATAGTTTGTCTCTAAACTCACTTTTGTTTTGTGTGGGTTTTTTTTGTTTTGTTTTGTTTTTGGTGGCAGTGGTTGTTACTGGCACGATGTGGTTGAGGAGATGTGCTTTAAAATAATTTACACATGTTGCTGGTATGATTGTCGAAAAGCTGGCTAGTGTGAAAGATAGTAAAAAATTTTATTTGAGTAAATAAAAAATTCAAGCTTTCAGTATTTCTGCATTTTAATGAAAAAAAAAATCTTCTGTAACTGTATTTTAAAATGCAGATGTGTTTCATTTGGTTTTTAATAGCCTCAGGCTTTTGTGAAGTCCTAGAATTTTAAAAATAGAGTTTACTGCTTGATTGCACTTGGGGTGTGTGTTCTGTTTAAATGCATAAAGTATGTGATTTATTGTTTCTTCATAATTCCATAAGAGGCATAGGATATAATGCCACTTTTTTTATTTCCTAAATAATCAGGCAGTGAGCTGTATTGTAGCATAGTGTCCTGGGTTCAGCAGCAGCAATTTTTCTCCTTCTTAGTAGCTGGTGCAGTACTGTGTTTTTGACTTTCAGCCTGGGAACAGCACTGATAAAACCGATGTTTTTAGTTGCTGCTCAGTAATGTTTACTCTGAACAAGGACTTTCTGAGCCTCATGCTCTGCCAGGGAGGAGGGGAAGCCAGGAGAAAGCAGAGACAGGACACCTGACCCAAACTGACCAAAGAGGTTATTCCATACCATAGCACATCATGCCCAGGATGTAAAAACAAGGGGCAGTTACCCAGAAGGGTTGGGTTCATTGCTGGGTTGGGCTGGGTATCGGGTGATGAGCAGTTGTATTCTCTTTACTTTTTATTTCCCTTATCATTATTATTATTGGTAGCAGCAGTGGTTTGTATTATACCTTAGTTACGGGACTGTTCTTATCTCAACCTGTGGGAGTTACATTCTTTCGATTCTCCTCTCTATCCCCCCGGGAGCTGGGGAGAAGAAAGAGGGCATAGTGAGTGAGGGAACAGCGAGTGAGGGAACAGCATGAGTGGCTTAAACCACGATGCATAGTCTTGTTGTTCTTGGACATTTGTCAATTTTTCAGGGAGTAACATGGTGTATATTCTTCCTCTGCTGGGACTTCAGTTTTCTCATTTAGAGTATTTTTTAGCATGACTGTTTAGAACTGAACTGCCAGAGGAATTCAACTCATGTCCTGCTTATTACACTACTGTAAAAAAGGCAAGATCACATCAGATATTCCATTTCCAAAGCTGCTAATGTAGCATCACTCTCTTCACTAATTTAGCTTGAGAAGTATCCTGATTTACAGATGTAAGCACCCCAAATAATCATAATAATAATAAAAAAAGAGCTGTATATTTTATCAGCAACTGGATAGCTAAGTCTCTGTTGTCCATTCAGCCTTTTCTGGGTTAAGCTTAACCCCAAGAGTACCAATTAGTGCTCAGTATAGAGGATTCTGCTATTTTAAAGGAGGCGATCAACTATCAGAGCAGATTAAGTGGCTTACATGAAAATAATTTACTAGCTGTCCATTAATTGCCTTTCCTGTCACAGAATTTCAGAAAGAGACCTCAAGAGATCATTTAGTTTCATTCCCCTAATACAGCTAGAAATGCATCTTTGTCATTCTTGACAGTTATTTGTCTAGCTCCCTCTAAAGGTTCTTGGAAATAATAAGATGTCAGGTGGAGACAGTGCTACCTACATAATCTGTGTTGGTGTGCTGCTTCATGCCCGCTGTAAAGTGTGCCCTCCCCACACTAAAACTAGGCTTTAATCTGCTCTGAATACAGTTCAGTTCTATTAGCTCTCCTGTTCTCCACTGACACAGAGAACAGATTATTCCCTTCCTCTGTAAGACTACAAGGTCTTGGGTTCTCAAGTCTATCTTTCTACCTCATCTGTAGGCTGCAGAATGCAGGATACATTGCTTCCTGCAGCTCATATAATCTCAACTGCTTTACGGGTTCACTGCTTACCAGTGGCCTTTCTCAAGTTATTTTAGGTAGATCATGAAGTGTGTTGCCAAAAAAGGGATGCAAATCTTCCAGCCGTGGCCTTGCCATATGTAGGATGGAGTTCCTAAGACATCAAATTAAAACACATCAGACTCAAAGCTGACAGAGTGCAGTATTCTGAGAAGTAGTATTGAAATCATAAATACAAAAAATGTAATTTTCCTGTTACTTTGGAGATGCTGGTTGGTATGCATTATAACAAAAAAATAGTTTCCTAGTAACATTCAGATTAATTAAGAAACAAGACTGATTAAAGTTTAAAATGTACTCATTTATTACTTCATGTATTCATACATTTAGGATTCAGTTTTTTTAAGTTCAGGAGTAAATGTACTACTAATTAACCCCTATTCAAATATGTTTGTAACCCCTCTCCCCCCTCTCACTCACTTCCCCTTCCTCATTTCAGGTAACTGACTCTCAGAAGTCCTCTGGATACACTACACAGAACAACAACTGAATAATGTTTAAGTCTCTGAAGTGTTTCTTTTTGATTCAAGTTACTAGTGTGGCTTCAGAAAATTTAAAATAGTTGTTCTTGGAACAGCTGCTAGTTTGTGGTTATGTTGGGAGTGGATCATTCTTTGCCTCCTGGTAAGCAGGAGACCATGAGTTGAAGGCAGTTTGGGTCAAATTGGAGTGATCGAAGTTGTGTGTAAATTATTTATGAAGAACAGTTCTTTGTAATTCTGAAGTGGGTTTTATGAATGAGACTTCTGTTATGAGAAGTCATGGTACAAAATCTGGCAGTTCTGTTTCATAACAGAAGTTTCTCTTTGCATCAGGTCTGCTGTAAGTGTGTCAAGTGGCGCAGGGCTTGCAGGATGAAAAACAGCTAATGTCTGTAAGTCAATTAACAGTGGAGAAAGAGCAGTAAGGGAGGAGCTGGAGAGATTAGGAGTGGGACAGGAAAAAAGGCAATAGTTTGGAACTTGGAGCCAGAACAGTACAGGATTGTCAGGACAAAGCCATATACAAAGAGAACATGCATACACCTTAGCTAGGGTAAGGTTCTGTGCACCTATGCCCCCTTACAGACAAAAGCACAGAACAGGCAGAGTAGCCTGTAGTGTGAGGAGAATAGGGAGACTTAAGCCATTTTAGTAGTGGGATGTAAGAGATCACTTAAAATTGACTGTCTGATTTTATCAGGACATCTAGAAGCCCGTGCTTAGCAGTGTAAGTATATATGTCCGGTATGGATGTGGTTCTATGTGTGCAGGGAGATGAGTTTGTACTTTAAAGTAAAACTGACTTACTTTCTTACTGATCATGAATAGCATTGAAGATTTGCTAGGAAATATCTTCTGATCTACATACTTATGTAGCTCAGAAATCATTGTGTATGGGTGTCTGAGACATTTAAATTGATTTGTTCTTGAAGCTTTCTGTTAGATAAGATTGTAATTTTATGGATTTGTGGCCAAAGCAAACAGGGAATGTAGTTGGCTCCAAATTGCATGGGGAAACTTGCTACAAATTCAGAAGCTGTGTGCTTCAACCACTGAGCCATCTGCTTATTTAGAAGGGTGCCTCCTGCCCTAGTACTGTACTCTGTGATCAGATGACCTTGCTTTACAAGAAGTGGAAGCGGCAACTGACACACACTGCAGCTTCTGTCCCCAAACCAGTGATCACAGATGGAGTGCAGCTGCTGCAAGGGATTCAGTGGTACCTTCTGGTCACATGAGTCAGCTGGTGCAGTTGCAGCTGCAGATGCCAGTGTCTCTGCTGAGCAGCAGAATCCAATATACATTATTCAGACTGGTACAGGAGCCTGTAGGAGGTGATGGAGATTAACTCCCTGTGCCAGTTAAGCATCTTAACCACCCTGCCCCCAGTGCGTGTCCTGGTCTGGCTTCTTCTCTTGAACTAATGTAACTGCTCTGATTGTGAGAGGAGTAACAATAGAGCTACAGACAGCAAGAATATAGGGGTATTAATTAATTTCAGTTATTAATTTCTAATATCAGCATAAACAAAACGGAATACATGCGCATTTTTCTATCCTGCTTGCCCTAGGTTTACGACAGCAGGATGTGTGCCAGTCTTGTACTGGACTATCAAAAGAAAGGAAGATAGAATCAGAGTCTTCCACTGTATTGGAAGAAGTATTTTGGGAAATTCAACTTTAGTGCAAAAATGTGTTCAGTGATTTAAGTAGAAAGTGAACATTTAAACAAGATATACAACTACAGTAGTGAACACTGTGCTTTTAAACTTTAATGATAAGTTATCGTACAGACTTGGTGAAAGCTGAAACGGGCTCTAAATTTTGCTTCTGAACTTACTTCTGAATTACCTGGTCTCTTCAGCTAACCTTTCTAGCTTTCAGCAATAGTGAAACATGTCTGTGTGCAGTGAATAAGCTTACCATTCCCTTCTGTTGGCGCAGTCCTGCACAGATTTCTGAATTCTTAAAAAAATTCCAAACAAAAACCCGAAGAAAAAGTTTTGGGTTATAATCCCAGCAGCAGCTATGGGAATGTTTTTGAAACAGAAGCTTGCTTAAAACCTCCAGTGTGTGAACATCCCACTTCACAACAAAGAGAAAATCGCGCCATCATAGTTGTCCAAATGCATGTGTCAGTGGTGGATGTAATTTATGGGAGTCTTTCCTAAGTTGGAAGGATGTGCCTCCATCGAGGATTGGAAACTGAGCTATTTAACTGCACAATTCCCAGTTTATTTATTGTCTCTGTTCTGACAAAAGCACCCTGAAAATGTCTTTAAAACCAGTTCTTTCTTTATCTATTCCTGTTATATTGGTTAATGCAGGTGGTAATTGTTGTACAGCAGCCCTTTTTCCTTTATTTTCTTCTGTGATTTCTGTTGGCTCTGCCACAGATGCTTACTATGAGTAGAGGTCACAATTCTGGTACTTGAAAATACCAAATACTCTATTTTTCTGAGGAAATAAGACATCAACCAAATAAATAGAAGGGGGAAACTTAACTGGTTTTTGGTTTTGGTTTTTTTTTTTGGGTGGGCGGGAGGAGGAGAAGAGAAGGAGGGAAGGGAAAGTGTTTTGTTTGTTTCCTCTTTGCTTTTTTTAAAGTCTATACTGAGAATACACTGAAGCATTTTCTACCTAAAAAGCAACAAAGAGCTGCCTAGTTGGGGGGAAAAAGCATTTTCAGCCTTCAGTGAATATGTTAGTAAGATTTCACTGCTGGAATAAACTTGTGTTACAGATCTTGTAAATATTACAAGTTGCATATGTATTTGGTGCTTGCATTTGACGTTTTTGCACAATTATTTGTATGTGCAGTTGCTCTTTTCAGATGCGTTGCTAGTACTGCATTTCCAGCCAAGATCCCTATATTCTGGGGATGATTGCTGCTCAGAAACTGTAATTGGAAGTGGAAAAACCCTACTAGTTGTTTTTACACTTGCTCCAACCAGGGTCACTGTAAGTGATGTGTGATGAGCTTCTTAAAGAGAAGCTATTGCCACTGGATGGTGCTATTGTTATGTTATTTAAGTTACATTCTGTGATAATGTGGATGGCATGAAATCTCCATCCCTGTCCTCAAAGATTTTATAAAGATCTGCTGCAAGAAAATCCTATGTATACAGGTCACAGTGCCGATAGGAAAAATAGTCATTCATAACCTGTACCTTCATAAAGGTCGGGCAAAGGTAATTCTGTCTAGTGTGATCTGTATTTCAGCTTTGCAGATGAATGTTTAAAACAAGTTTGGATGAGAGCCTGCTGATTGGTAATACAGTTGTTTTTATGGAAGGTGATGTTCTTGAGGAATGGGATATATTTGGGCCAATCAGCTCTGTGAAATCTGCATATTCATCATACATCTAATTATCCAGAAAGAGATGCTGAGTTACTGAAATTGTCACTTTGAACGTTTTCCTAACGAGGGGACTGTCTTTTAAAACGGCAGGGGTTACATAGTTAGCTACCTATTACATTACAAAAAAAAAGTTTTGACTGTTTTATGCAAATATACTGCATTACCCCATATAAATGAGAAGGTAAATCAGCTTTTGAAAGCCCATCATGTTTTAGAGGGGGGAGAAAATGAATTCTTCTAATAAATTTGCATTTCAAGAAGTAAATAACTACTCAGAAAGGTGCATCTTCTTTTAAAGATTGCAATTTGATAAGATAGAGATTGGAGAGTTAAAATGGCTTTACAAAATTTTTGAATTCGTCTCTGAATATGCTACGAACAGTTGGAAATATACGGCAATTTTCCTATAAGCTTGGCTTAAAAATGAAATATTTTGAGCTTGCTCTCTCTCCCCCTTCCCTTTTCTTTCACATATTTCTTTCTGTCCGGAGGAATTGGAGTGAATTTTTTTTTAAGAAGCCTAGGAGATGAGAGAAAGGGGAAAAAAACATCCCTAGAACCTGAAGAAACTACTGCTGCTGTCAGTCCTGACTTCAGAGGAAATTATGAGATTTGGCAAGACACCATCTTGTGTATTCGTAGTCCATCTCTTTTACCAATTGAGCTATCCTGCATCTGTCTCCTAATAGTTTTTATGTTCTGTGGGCAGTATGGTAACTGTATTGGACAGGGCATCAAAAGTGTGTAGGATAATTAATGACTTCATGTTTCAAGCAAATTCGTGGCTTCATAAAAAAGAGACTTTGATGGAAGTGAAGGTGGGTAGACCTCGAACATTATCTGTTCCCAGTAGCATCATGCCTAGTTGGCTGGAACAGCCTATGGATGCTACTCAGTCAACCATGAGCCACAAATCAGCAGGTCCTCCCTTTTTACCAGCCAAACAGTTAGGTTTGAAGAGGTGGGAGAAGATGAGGGTGAGAGAGTACTGTGGTGGAACTTGAGGAACGTGACAGAGAATTAAGGCTATTGGAGTTAGAACTTCAGAGTATGCTTTCTTAAGAAACCAGGCTTCATTATTTCTCTGATCAAGAAGCAGTTTTACATTCAGCAGGTTAATCTTTCAACAGGCTGGTTTTTGAAGATGCTCATTACTTAGTGAAATTATGTTTGCTTCATCTGTACCTGCAAGACCTTACTTTGTTTATGCGACATGTGCTACATCTCTCCTGGAGTTCTAACTTTCATTTTATTACTTGTACTTTTGTAAGATAAAAATAGGTATCTTACTTGGGTGTTATTTTTTTGGTTTGGTTTGGTTTGGTTTTGGTTTTGTTCTGTTTTGGTTGACAGACAACCTCTTCCAAAGTCTCTGTCCCAGCAGGCATGGATTTCAGTCTGACTCTTTTGGTGCAATTATTTCACCATGCCTCATGTTCATTTTTCTCCTTTCTGTCTCAACCCATTAACTCTTTTTACTATGTTTATTTTACTTTCTGTTGTAGCTGTTACCTCTGTCTAGCACAGACATTTTTGATGGTGACTTAAACTTTTGAGATAACAGTAAGTACATACTCACACAAAGCAGTGCTATATATCTTGAGTTCTCTGAGAGAAGGCAATTTTCTTCCTGGAGCTCTCCTCAAGAGCAGGGGTTGGGATGAGGCAGGATGAAGTTTGACTGTGAGGAACTGGCCTGAAGGGCAGACAAACTATTTCTACGACAAGTCTTGGAAACTCTTCAAAGGCTTAGGAAGATGGTGCAGTACTATTGGGTCTAACTGGGGATTATTGGTGCTAGGTGGAAAGCAAGAGAAGGTGCAGGGAATCCCTGCTGGAAGCTGAAGTGCCGCAGTTTGACGGGAAGTTGGCCAGCATACTTTGGAGCTTCATGCCAGGGTTTTTACAACAGTGATAAGTGGTATTGATCTTATACTTGAAGTGTCTGTTGGACTGAAGGCTGTGGGATGTGTATACTTGAAACAGACTATCTATGTATAGATCTCTTGTGGGTGGTAGAAGTTGAAAAGAGATCCAGAGTATTAGGCTAAGTATGTCAAAGGAGCAATCTAAAAGGATTATGAATTAATGGATCCATTTCTCTTGCATTGAGGGTTGAGAAGATGAAGAGATTTAATTCTAGTTGAAAATCCCCTTTGTTATTCTGCAGTTCTCTGCACAGCAGCTGGTAGAAATGTTTAAATATTTTAATAGAATATGTAACTCTTCTGATTTGGTACGAGTGAATAGCTAAAGATACTGTTTAATTTTTATTTTTTTAAATCTACACTTTCCCTTGGTGTTCAGAAAGATCTTAACTAATGTTAATCTTATTGCATCTGAAGGCATAGCAATATAAGCTGGGTGACTCCTTTTAGTATGATATATTTTTATTTCTTCATCTTTTGAATACCTGAAGATGATGTGTTTCAGAAATTAGAAATGGAGAAAAACCTTTGCATTCTCCTTTATGTCCACCTTCCTGGAACAAACCAAGTTAATCTGCAAAACCTGTGTTCTTCTAATTGAAAGTGGGAAGCCTTCTGTGGAGTTGTTATTGGACAATGTCATGTCTGGGAGTTTGTAATGAATTTTTATTAATGTATTTTATTATTTCATTGATCATACTTTGGTTTTCATCTTTTTGTAGGGTGACTATAAAATAGTCTGTCACTTAACAGGGAAAAAAGCTGACATATATCATTAAATGCTGTTAGCCATGTTGCTCAAGTCTTGGAAGGCAGACAGGGACTGTGAGAATGGCCCACAGTAGGAGAGGTTCAGGTTTGAGATCATCTTAGGAACCTGAACATGCAGAAGTTCATGGGACTGGCAAATGAAGTACTAAGCCACTGTCCATCACATAAGAAAAATCATGGCAGTCAAGTGAAGTTCCCAATAACTGGAAAAAGGGTAATATAAGCCCCATTTTCAAGTAGGGGAAAATGGAAGACCCAGGGAACTACAGACCAGTCAGTCTCGCCTCTGTGCCTGGCAGGATCATGGAGCAGATTCTCCTGGAAGGCATGCTAAGGCACATGAAAAACAATGATGTGGTTGGTGACAGCCAGTATGGCTTCACTAAGGGGAAATCCTGCCTGACCAATCTTGTGGCCTTCTATGATGGGGCTAGGGAACTGATGGATAGGGGCAAAGAAGTTGATGTCATCTACCTGGACTTGTGCAAAACTTTTGACACTGTCCCACATGACATCCTTGTCTCTAAGTTGGAGAGACATCAATTTGATAGGTGGACCACTCGGTGGATAAGGAACTGACTGGATGGCTGCATGCAAAGAGTAGTGCTGAATGGCTCAATGTCCACCTGGAGACCAGTAACAACTGGTGTCCCTCATGGATCACTGTTGGAACCGGTCTTGCCCAACATCTTTGTCGGTGGCATGGAGAGTGGGATTGAGTGTGCCCTCAGCAATTTTGCCAATGACACCAAGCTGTGTGGTTCGGTTGATAAGCTGGAGGGAAGGAATGCCATCCAGAGGGACCTTGACATGCTTGTGAGGTGGGCTGATGCCCACCTGATGAAGTTGAACCATGGCAAGTGCAAGGTCCTACAGCTGAGTCGGAGCAATCCCAGGCACAGTTCCAGGTTGAGCAGGGAAGAGATTCAGAGCAGCCCTGCCAAGAAGGACTTGGGGGTGTTGGTCAATGACAAAATGAACATGAGCTGGCAGTGTGTGCTCGCAGCCCAGCAAGCCAACCGTATCCTGGGCTGCATCCAAAGGAGCGTGACCAGCAAGTCAAGGGAGGTGATCCTGCCCCTCTACTCTGCTCTCCTGAGACCTCACTTGGAGTATTGTGTGCAGTTCTGGTGTCCTCAACATAAAAAGGACATGGAACTTTTGGAAGAAGTCCAGAGGAGGGCCATGAGGATGATCAGGGGACTGGAGCACCTCCCGTATGAAGATAGGCTGAGAAGGTTGGGGCTGTTGAGCCTAGAGAAGAGAAGGCTGCATGGAGACCTCATAGCAGCCTTCCAGTACCTGAAGGGGGCCTATAGTGATGGTGGAGAGGGACTCTTCATCAGGAACTTTACTGATAGGGCAAGGGGTAATGGGTTGAAACTTAAGGGAAATTCAGGTCAGCTATAATCATAGAATCATAGAATAGTTTGGGTTGGAAAGGACCTTAAGATCATCTAGTTCAACCCCCCTTGCCAACTTGAACAGGTTACCCAAAGAAGTGGTAAATACTCCATCCCTGGCAGTGTTTAAGGTCAGGTTGGAGAGGGCCTTGGGCTACATAGTCTAGTGTGAGGCATCCCTGCCATGGCAGGGGTGTTGGAACTAGATGATCTTATGGTCCTTTCCAACCCAAACCATTCATTCTGTGATTCTCTGATATTTGTATTTTTTTTAAAATTCTTCATATTATATAATAAGACCAAAAATGAACAGTCTCTACAAAAAGTGTCAGCAATTGGAATGAAATTTATGAATCACTGTAGCTAGGTACATGATTCCAGATACACCTCAGTTTTTTGGGGTTTTTCTTCTTGATTATCAGGTCTGCATGTGAAGGAGTGATTACGTTCTGTTACGTGACTGCTTCTGTGCCCTCTGGCTTCTGTATGAAATAGCTAACTAGAATTATCACTTGTATGAAAGAGTATGAAATCCTAGATCCATTCCCATGTGGAAGTCTCATGCTCAGTATGTCATAGGTCTGTCTCACTTAAATTCTTATTACTAGAGATTCACTTTCTGACTGTAATGAGGTAACACATCACAAACTCATGTTTTAGTCAGTGTGATTGTGAATATAGATAGGGTGTTCAACAACCAAGATGTAGTAGTAGCATATGTCTTTTTAAAATTTATAATGTACAGTAGTCGTGATAGATTTCATAAACCAGATATTGTTTCAGAGCATCCAGCTTCATCTGATAAATAAAAGAGTTCTTTAATGATACCATCTGTTCAGGCCTTGTGGTTTTGGGTCCAGTATCTTCTTAGTGTAGATTTATGAATTTTCTCTGATTATTAGAAGTCTCTTCTCCAACTTTCTTCCAGTTTTCTTTCTATTTTAACCTTTCTTTCCCAGCTATCTTTTTTTGTTTGTTTGTTTTTCCTTGATCCGTTCTCTTAAGTAAAAGCAGTTAGAATTTAGGTTTAGGCATTAGTACTCCATGCTGCCTCTTTGCTTTGACTTCTGTCTTGGAACTCTCTTCAAACTCTCAATCTTGTAAGAGTGAGAATCCTTAACAGGGATTACTGGCCTTTTATACTGCTCTCATGTGTTTGGTTGTTTTTGTTGTTGTTTTGGGGTTATTTTATTTTTTTTTTTAATATATACCTTGCATTCTTCATCAATCTGTAAGGTAGCTTTCATTTGTCACCCTGTTGTTCTGCTCTTTCTGAAAGATGAGAAGCTGCAGTTTGCCCATTTTGGTCATGCTATGACTGGTTTCTGTCTGTGAGAGCTCTGCCTGTCACTGTGGGGAGAGATGCACAAGTAGAAGAGTGTGAAAACCTTGGTGTTCTCTCACAGCTTGTCTCATATACTGTCGTTTTCTTCAGTGTTAGAGGTGTTGCCCCAGACTAGACAACAGTATACAAGTGTCTTGGAAGGGAGAAAATGCAGAGTATTGGAGAGTGCCTTTTAGTATGAAAGAGAAGATTAAACCAAACCCAAGATTAAACCAACCTGGGAGTTTAAGACATGCAAACTGATCTAAAATGAGGCATGCTGAAAGTGGTAAACTGGTCGGATGAAGAAATGAAAATCCTGCAAGTAGTGTCTTGACAATTACGAAACAAATTATTTTTCCCTGTTAAGTCCTTAATAAAGTGGGGTAGGGGAAAGCATACGCAGATGTTAAATTTTTCATTAAACCCACAATGCCACAATGAGAAGGAACACAGTACGTAAATTTCTCATATTACATCATGATTTGTATCTGAATACTTGGCGTTATTTAAAACAACTTTGTTGAATTGGATGAACTTTGATCCTAATGAAGAACATTTGATCATATTAAATACAGACTTTAAGCTGGTGTTTATCTGGAGAAATATTTCCAAGTATTATATGTATATCTAAATAATCAAAAATTACTATTTCTAGTGTTGATATGCAAATTTCCATTAGCCAAATAAGTGCATTTCCTGCTTTCCAAATTCTTCTTGATGTTTCTGTTTCTCTAAGCTGAAAGAAGCTATTTATTGATATTTTGCTGCCTTTAGTAATTGGAGAGCAAGGCTGTCTATCACTAAAGCTACTGAAAAAGAATTACCTTTGCAGAACATATTTTTAAAACCAGCACATGTAATGGAGATTTCAGGCTTACATGCTATGGCAGCAATAGTACTGTTTTTACAGATTTTAATATCACTGCAGGGGGTTTTTTGTATCATTCGTATTTTTAATTTCATTTACACTACTTACATATCAGAGTAATTGCCGCTTGCAAAATCAATTAACTAAAACAAAGTTCACAGATATTAAATAGCAGTGGAACGTGGAAAAAGTGGGTGGTGGCAGTAGCAAAAGAAAGAAATGCAATAGTTCTGTGTTTGTACCACCCAAGCTGTGAGTGAAATAAGCAGCCTTGTTTGGGAATTGTGGCCCTCCAAAGTCTGGACATACATGAGAGAAAGTGATGTTTTAACAGAGGGGGGGGGAAATTGTTAGGTGATGCATCTTCTGTCTTCTCTGAGGTTTAGGTTTTATTTTCTATTTACTTACTTTGAAGCCTGTTAATTCACCTTCAGATTTTTTGTACTGATAGACTACCAACATGTTCCTTTAAACTCGGTCTTGGTTTGTGACTTCTGTTTTGAAGTTAGACTTGAGCATCTGGACTGATGCCTGATTCTGTAGTGTATAGGGTGTTAAACTTTTCTGATAACTGTATTGCATGTAAAACTTTTGGATAACTGTTTCTCAGCCTGAAGTGGGTTTGGGTTTTGGATGGTTGGTTGATTGTTTTTTTGGTGTTTGTTTTTTATTTTTGTTTGTTTTGTATGTCTGTCATATCATGAGTTACAGGTGAGCTTGAATTTCTGGTGAGTATTGTATCACTGAGTGAGAGGAAAATCGGTTACATCCTTAGAGTTCTGGAATTACTACTAACATGTATCAGAATGTCAGTAGACTACGCCTGAAAAACCTGACCATCTTCCATCAGTGAGTGGGAGTTAGTAATACATTTGCAGCATGGTGGTGAAGAGCAGCACTTGGATCTTTTAGGTGCTGCTTTGTGGGGTTAGGTTTTAAGTGGGTTTGGAGGTGGAGGCATATGTCTTGGTTTTTTTTGTTCTGTTTTGTTGTTGTTTTATTCTGTTTGGGTTTTTTGTTCGTTTTGGTTTGTGTTTTTTAACCTTATAGCTGAGTGTTCTTGTTTAAATTTCTATGATAATCATTGTGAGGTTGTTGTAAAATTAATTTGTTAGCCTTTCAGAGGAAGGACATGCATGCTTATTGTAAATTACATGCATCAAATTGATTTGAAATTGGACCATTAGTTACATTGATTTAAAGTGCCAGAAAATTGATCTAAATTTCATAATTTAAAAATGGAACTAGTTTCTCTTACTTACGGGAGGATGATTTATTTAGAGACCAACTGGAGCATGAGTACTTGTATAATAAAGTAGATAATGGAGAGGCGGCAGCGCTGGGAAAGAAGTAAAAGGGCTATCACAGTTTACTCAGGAAATAGTTTCAGTGTAACCCAGTGAAAATCAAACACACCTGACTATTTCTGGATTTCCTGTTAAAATGTGTCTCCACATACTGTCACATGTTTGACAATTGCATTTCTTTCCCATTTTATTATGCTTTAAAGCTTTGGTTGGCAAGCTTTGTGTCTATTAAATAAAACCTTCTAAATAAGCAGTTTTTCCAGTTGTAATGAATAAGAAGTTGTATATATATGTGTGTGTATATATATATATAGAGAGAGAGAGCATAATATACTCAGAGAAAATGCTGATTAGGAAAATTCAAAAGTTCATTATACTGGAAACTTTGAAAAGCTGTCAGATACTGGAATCTGTCTGAGAATCAACAGTTGGGGAAGGCATATGAAAGTAAAATTTGACCTCTTTTGTTCCTAAACCTTTACAACTGGTGTAAATTGTTAATCCCATGGCTAGTTCTGTGGAGCCAGTAAACGCAGTTAGGCCATGTTGAAATGCACGCTGTTTACGTTTTGAATCAAACAAAGTGAAATTGCACAAACTTAGAGTACTGCAGTCTTGAAGCAATGTAACTAGCAGATTATTTGTGTGTATGTCATTGACAAATGATGTTACATTATAGAATATTTGTAACCACTTATAGCAGTTAATTTTGTTTCCTCAGATAATCAGTTCACAGTAAGAGCACATGTATTTGTGCCTGTAGATTGTGACCTCTGATCCACGGAGTCCTCTTAAATTTAAACATTTTTGTGTATGACTGAATATGGATGTCCTGGTACTCAACTTTTCCTAACTTGTCTTAGATTCTTAATGCTGAGAATAATAGACCTGGATTTGTGAATGTCCAGTTTCTGACAGGGCACTCATGCAAAAATTAATACTGTGCCCTGCTGGGACTTAGAGCTGAACTGCCTGGAGGTGCACAGAACAGCATCCTCTATTGATGGTTATGGAAGTGTATGAGGGAAACCTGCAAACCAATTAATCCTGATGAATATTTTCTTGATGCTGAAGGATGTTGATGCGTATGCTTTGAATTAACTTCTTATCAGTCTTCTCATTTTGGTGCTTTGGTTTGCCAGAATCATGTCTGTTACATGGGCTAATGAAACTGGATAGTTATTCATGTTTTTGTTAAACAGAAAACTGATTTTGTGCTCGTTTAATGTGAATGACTTTGCTGAAAGTGCTTGTATCCAACATACAAAATTAAATCACAGTATTATGATCAATTGCAAATATTACTGTTGAATTTCACTGTAGTTTTAATGCCTTGTGGATGCAGAGAGCAATGCTGGTGCTAAGCTCTGGTGTATGGGTAAAAAAATGTGACTAAATTAGATAACGTGTAAAAATATTTAGGAGCCACCAGTACAGAATTTGAGGAGAGCAGGGGAAGGAGGGGGAAAAAACCCAAAGATGATGTGTGTGTGGGTTTGTACCTTCTTGTTTTGAAGTTATTGAAGCTAAATACATTAGGAGAATCAAGTAATACTTGTGGCCTTTTAGACAAGTTATGGCAGTTCTAAACCTGAAACAATTTTTTAAATGGATTAAGATGCAGTCACTATAACTTCTCTAAGCTAAACTCAGCAGATGTAATGAAAGATAATTATAAAAGTGAGTGAAAATGGGAGGCAAAATCTTCGATATAGATTAAATTTAGTTCTGATAATAGAAACATTTTTCTAGTTCTTGATTATAGGTTAGTTATATTAACGTGTTTGCTTGAATTTGATGTTTGTTTAGTTTGTTGGAAGAAAGATGGCAAGTATTTAAGCAAATCAGTGGAAGGATGTTTTTATCTTGGTGGTGAAGAAAGCAAGCTTTGGGAGGCCAGGGCCAATAATGGATATTAAAGCTTTTTGACTATTTTTTTTTTGTTTTAATGTAAAAAAAAAAAAAAGTAAGGTTGAACGTCTTCAAATCATGATTTATGTTTATCTGTAAAGTTGCCCGCTGGCTGTTTCACTTACCCTGCTTGGTATTCATTTAAATATATGAGAAAATGATATTTAAAAGAAATGCTTCTAGTGGTTGCTAAATTCATTAATGGTTAAGAAGCTGAAAATGACTTGACTCAAAGGTTTTGTTTATGTAGTAAATGCATGTCAAAAAAAAAATTGCACTCTAACTTGCCCTGTAAGTAGTACCATTAGTAATGAACATCATAGAGGGACCTGACAATGTATGAATTATTCACTGGTAGATTATTATATCTTTGTTGTTAGCATGCAAGATAATGAACATAATTACTGTGGCAGTTTACTCGGGGGAATGTGCAGTTCTCCCTTCCGTCTAGACTACCATCTAAAGGAGTATTAAGAGAATATGGGTGAGGTCTGATAGCTGAGTTACTGCTGCTTATTTCCTCCTGCTGCTGCTTTAGTTAATGCATATTCTTTCTACATGTTAATCTTAAAGGTGGGTTTTGGTGGTGGGTTTTTTGTCATTTCTGTTTTGTTTTATTTGTTAAGAGTAGTAATCATGTTTCTGTTCTCAGTCTGGCATTACTGTGTGCTGACTAAAAGGATTTGATGTTTAATTGTAGTAGCATTGTAGATTTACCCTCTTCTATTAGAATGGTCTATTATAGTAAATTAGTATGAACAGTCTAATTGCTTAGGAAATCCAGGGTAAAAGGTTAATCAGCAATTTGCCTTTCTTTAAAGGACTTAGTTTGTTATGATTTACTTGTCTTAAAGAACTTTGCAAGACATTAGTTTGTACACCTCTCTAATCTATGAGGCTGTCCACCTAATCTTAAATTAAGCTTTTTGATGAACCAAGTACTTCTATTTTCTGTTTTATATTACGATAATGTAAATTATCTGTAATAAGCCATCCTAATTAAAGTTGGTAAATCTACAGCTCTGCTCCAATTACACACTAATCAATTATACACTAATTTAATTCTACTTAGCTTGATACAGTGCGTCATTAATCAGGTTCAGATTTAATACAACAGATTTACTGTATTAACCAAAAAATTGGTGCATTCAAATAGGGGGAAATAAAGGAAGTCACAATGCCAACCAGTGTACATAAATACTCTCTTATCAATAATGTGTTACAAAAGATTTCACTTTTCCTTGGGGAAGTATAACTGAAACTAGTTCTTTCTTTGTGAACAGATTATTGTTATGAGCTGAAACCACTGAGAATATAATACATTTAAGTAGATCATGATGGTTCTGAATGCAAGACCTAATTATCTAATGTAAGCATTTGTCTCACTTGTAATGTTATTTAAATGGTGCATTGCAAATTAAATTTGCCAAAAGTTGCAATGCCCTTGGTGGTAGAACTGTAAAAGCCAGTGGCCAGGTAGATGTCTTTCTGTTCAGAGTTCTGAAAGCTTTACCCACATATAACTCTTTGTTGAAGTTTAACTAGTCTGCTGCTCTTACCAATCTGCTGCTGTTTTGATGGGCTCTTACACAGCCACATGTGCAAGAAGTCTGTCTGCATGCTCTGTTTTCCTGCTCCCTTTGCAAGGCCTAGGAATGACTGAAATCTGCTATCTGGAGACTTTAAAAGTTTGAGAGTTGCAGGGTGGGGTTCACTTGAAACATACAGATGCCACACAAAGCTATTATGGTTTCAAGAAGGGCTTACAAATAAAGACATTAACCAGACAAATAGATAATACTTTTAAACAGAAAAGAGGTAGACCAGCAAACAAAAGGATACAAGGTCTGCAGATGAGGTCACTTAAAAACCACCATTCCTCTCAGAAATGTTTGGTGTAACTAAAAAAAGGGTTGATGGGGAATAAGGTACTTGAATAGGTATTTCATAAATATATAGAAACTAAATTAATAATAAAAGAAGTTAGATTTTATTACTGAGAGGAATGAATGATAAATTTTCAGATATCTTTGCCAAAGAAAAATGCAGGAGGACAGTTAGGTTGTGCAACAAATTTTGGAAAACATTAATGGAAAACAGAAATAAAAGAACACATGGAGAATGGTTACTGTCCTCAGGCCTGCTGTTCTGCATAACATGCATCTTTACAAAGAAATGGTACTAAAAAAGATCTCTGAGAGTCTGCCTGTTCAGATACAAAAAAGACTCCTGATATGGATTTATTTTCCTTTGCTATGTATGCTCTTGATCTGTCCATGTTCAAGTTTTCTTCTAATAAAATGCATATTTAAAAATTCTTATATCCAGATGGTTTGCAATAAAGGCTTTAGAAAATATACTTGCCTCCAGAACCTTAATTTGAGGCTTTTATGTGATGCATTGATGATTGTCTGTCGTTGTCATTACTGTCACATGTCTGTCCTAAAAACTACAAGGCATATTAAAAGAATCATGTGTTCAGAAGATTAACAGGCAGCTTCAGCTCACTTTTCCAGGAGCTTCATAAGGCAGCCTTTTAGAGCTCTACAATTCGTAAAGATCTGATTTAGCTTAATAATCTTTGCCAGCCAGGTTTGACTTCCCTTTTGTAGGGTCTGAAACTGAACTGAGGAAGAAAAAAGGGTCTTTGAAACTTCTCTGGATATTGCATAGTTCATTTCATGTCTTCAGGAAGCCTATTGTCCAGTGATATCTTGTATTTACATTTTGGGGAAATATTTGTCCTTTCTACAGGTTAAGCTAACAAATGTGCAGTCAAATATCAGTGCCAATAGCAATGTGGTGATTGTTCATGAAACATAAGAGTTTACTTTTGGAAGTATTTTTAGGGTGGATGTGCCTAATCATTATCTCTGAAAGTGATGTAAAGTAATCTGACTTGTTTTGTGTTAAAACTGAGGGATGACATTTATACAGGCAGTTAGCATCATCTCAACTCAGGTGACTGTAACTGTCAGTTCTGTGATTGTTTTAATCCTTCAGTCTTGATAACAAGTGCACATTTCTGTGCTGGTGGTCTTTGACAGTATGATCATGCACTATTTTTTATGTAGAACTGTTCGGAGTACAATATGAAAAGGACAATGATTGCATAACGAAAGGATGCCTTTGTCTATAGAGCACCACAGTGTGGAAGATGGGATATGTGAAGATGAATGAGAAGGACCGGTAATGGATAGTGAAGACAGGGTTCCTTTAGAGCAGAACTGAGTAATCTCCTGGAAGACTGTAATCTAGTCTTGTAAATTCTCCAGCTTCCACAGATGACTTTGTTTCCCAAGTGTTTGACTTGTGATCTTAATATGCTGAATACATACAATTTTAAGTAGATGAATTGAAATTATACTTTGAACATGCTAGGTACTGGGTATGAGAAACCTGGATACAGAGAAAACCAGGTCCTAAGCATAACAAGTTGTACACTCAAAATTAGTGTGTTTTTTTTTTTTACCTTTGCTCCTACAGAAGTAGGGTAATTACACCTTTAATCTCAGTGGGACCCTATGAAATTATATTTATTCTTGTATTCAGAATGGTTCAGTATAGAAATTAATGTCACAAAATGCTGCTGAGAAAGCCAATAGTTCTGTCTTCATTACTGGTGTATATAGAAAGTGTAGGTCCAAAAGCTGAAGAAGGAGCTGAAATAGAAAGCAGCACACACAAGACTGACTCAATGTCTTATATCCAACTTTTCCTAACTTTCATGTTTGACATGGAATTCATGTGATTTTAATGTAAGGAGTTTGTGCATCATTAATTGTTTCATACATTGTTGTACACCTCTCTTCTGGGTGCAAACCCATTATGTATTGTGTTGTAGTTTGAAACTTCAGCAATTTTGCTTAAAATTCAACTGTTACCACATTTGAATAGATCAGTCTACTGAGAAATCCAGGGTCTTACATACAGGAAATAGAAATTAACTGAAATGTGCTGGAAATTTGGTTCGTTGCTTTATTTGGTTTTTTATACGTAATGTTTGACTTGAGACATCTAATAATTGTGCACTATTGTCTCAAAACACATTACATGTTACATTTTAGTGCATAATTTTAACTCTGCTACTAATTAGTAGAGAACAGAGTTAAAGGTGGAGAACAATCACCTCATGAATGAAAATCAAATTATTAATGAGGTGATAACAATTTATAATGATGAACTTCGTTCACAGTGTATAACTGGTTGTTTTACGAATTCGTATTTTAAGAAAGCATGCACATATGCATAACTTAAAATGATGCTTTTAGGTATGTGCCACTGTACACGAGACTATTCTGTATAATATTTCACTAGCTCTCATTACAAGTCACTGAAAAGTAACAAGCGATCATTTCCACAGTAGGGGTTTTGATTTATATGATATAAAGGCAATAATTAAGTCATAATCTTTGCTAACTTCCTACCATGTGTGGTATTTACATGGTACATGTATTTGCATGTATGATGTAGAAAAGTGAATGGACTTATGACCCAAATTCTGTAGGGAAGTAAAAATCTTCTCTGAAACCATAGTTAAAAATTGCCTTTGTTACTGGTGGCTTAAAGTCTTGTATCTTCAAAACAAGTATTTGTAAATGTTGGGAGAATGTTAGCTACTTTTCAGTTATGATGACTGCTGCAAAAGTTTCTTTATGTGTTCAATTATTTTATGTTCATGTACACTATTCATAATGGATTTCTATTTAAAGCTTAACTGTAATTTCCCTCTGTAATGAATGAGAACCTATTAATAAAAATCTTTGTTAAATTTTTGTAAAATGGGCACAATCCTCAACAATTATGGAAAGTTAATTCAACAGTTACGAAAAGTTGCTTTTAAAAAATAAAAGCATATTAGCAATATAAATATGTTTTAATACTATAAATGTTCCAGATGTTCCCAGTATTCCCAGTTGACCACAAATGCATACCACTACTAAATAGTCTTCCTCAAAAGTAAGTTCTGTGAATATAGTTGTGCCTTTGAGTATAGCACAAAGCCACAGCAGTCACTTTTAAACCAGAGGAAGAAGAGATCAGGGATATGTGAGCCTAAGCTCACAATACTCTTAATTCTAGACCAGATAAAGTACCATCTGTTGTTATATATGGGCAGATATATACACTGTAGCAAACAGATGTATTTATTTTGCTATGTATTATGTATATGTTATATGCATGTATACATACATACTTTTCTCTTGATTTTTTTTTTTTTTACTATTCTTACATGAGTTCAAATAGGAGTGAAGTGGTTTGGAGACTGTATTTGTTACTTCTGTATCGGCTTCTTAGATACTGTTGAAGGATAGCATCTTTCAGTATTGTTTGGTTACTAGAATGCTGGCTTTAAACACAACTTGCATTTGGTTCTGTTTTGACAATAGTAGTTAATATTGTATGGGTTTTGTTAAAGCACTGTTGAAAAAATATTTTATTGAGCTATTTGTGGTGGTTTTTTTAAAAGATATTTAAAATTTCACATGCAGTTTAAATGATCACAGATGAAACTGTAAATTAATACCTCATGAGTTTTAGTGACTGCAGGGCATTGTTTGTAATTCAAAGCTGCTTTGTTCCTGCCCACTCGGAAAAGACCTTGTTCAAGCAAACAAATTAGAGTTTGCCATGATATCAAACTATTTGCTAAAACTGCAGACTCTAATTTTGAATTTATTATTTCACTGTGACTTTTAAAATAACCTATTTGGAACATTTTTTGAAAGCCTAAATCTTTAGGGATCGAAATAACATACAAAATTGGTTTAATTGTTGGTCTTAATCCGCCTAGGTCAAAATTTTGTGCTCAAAGGATTACATGGTATATAAAAAGAGAAACAGTTGCAAGTTGTTCTTTGATTAAATGCTTTTCCATTTCTACTGAATTGTAGATGGTCTTGATATAAATAACAGCTTTATAACAGAATACTTTCCGACATGTTTCATTGATAAAGTTTAATTTTCTCATTACCACTGGTCATTCTTAGCTAGAGAGAGTCAGGGTAAGCATGTTTGTTTTCAACCTCCTTTTTTGTCTTCTCTAGTCTCAGAGAAGACAAAATTATTAGTGAGTAAAAATTGGAGAGGGAAACAGTTTTACATAATTGAGACATTCTTCCAATGGCAAGACCAAGCCGGGATCTCCTGCTAGAAAGAGATAGGCTTTGTCTGTGAACCGAGACAAGCTCCTGCAGAGCTGTTCCCCTACAGAATAGCATATTCAAACTCACAGGAGAATCACCTGCAAGTCTGGTAGGTAGAGATACTTCCTTTAAGCTCTCTGCGCAGTAATGCTCTATGTGGATCATCCCACAAGGCTATATGTGCTACAGAAAATATACTTGAAATATGTTTGAATTGGATAGTATTGCTGTAATATGCTGAACATCCCCAGCCAGCATTTGGCATAAGAGTCAAATGTTTTCTTTTGCAAGTGGTTCAGCTGCACTAAATTAAGTGTAATATTCTGCCCAAGTCCTCTCAATAACAAAGCACTGTGTCATAGTGAAAAAGGCTACTTAAAACAGCTGAATAGCTCATGTACCGCTGCTTGGTATTATGTAAGAACATAGTTATGTTCACATCTAGGCAGTTCAAGGGCTCAATCAACTAGCAGTTGAGACTGGGGAGGCATGTCTGTGGTATATATTAAGCACTTTTTGGTGGGTGGGTGGGGTTTTGCATTTGTGGGTGGTTTGTTCTGGTTTTTGTGTATGTGTTTTATTATTATTATTTGGACACTTACAGGGGCTTTCCTTTCTCCCTCTTCCCAGCAGGGGATTTAGGTACAGGTTCTATTTAGTTATTTATTTTTATAATATTTTTCATTATTTGTAAACTGGAAAGTTTAATGTTTTTACCACTTGGAGAAGTAGTTGTGGTTGCTTTAGATTTCTGTGGAACTTCATTACAGTTGCCTGATCTCTGGAACAGCTGCATATTCTTTATCTTCTGTGACCTTAATGTGAAAGATTATGCTTGAAATGAAATGAGTTATTGACTTTGGTTTTCTTCAAAAACTGTGCAGTGAGTTCCTTTGCAATCTCCTTATATGTTAGTTTCTCTTTTGTGTGAGCTTTTGTATTACATGTTGAAAATTAAAAGGATGTTCAATGTAGAGATAAGAAAACTGACAAAATGTCGTTTGGTTTTCTCCTGTACTTCTAATTATAGACACAGAGGGCTGGTATGAGCCTCAAGTCTATTGTATAGCACCAAGCTAAACATATATAGCTGGAATATATAAAAGTTTGTGTAAGCATTCTCAAAATATGAGGGAAGGAGATTCTTCCCTGCCTACGTAGGCTGTTTCCCTATGTGTAGTTAGCTTTCTGTAATGTGTAGTGTAAGTCTTAGTTAAGTTCATTTCTTCCTGCCTGCAATAGGTATGAAATGTTGTTTGATTTCTTTGTAAGAGTCATTTTTCAACTGTCCATCTTCTTTCTCGACATTTTTTTCTTGAATAAAATAAATTTCTTCAATATTTTCTTAAGTATTGATCTTAATTATTGATCTTAATTATTGATTTTTATTATTGATCTTATTGATCTTAAATATTGAGTAAGTATATGAAAAAAGAAAAGAAGGTTGATATAAAAGTAATCAATATATCTTTGATATCAAAGATAATACTTTTTATTTATTTTATTTTTATTATTTTATTTTATTTAATATTTAAAAAAATAAAATACTACTTTGATATCAAAGTAATGGTCACTGTGTGACATTTAACTACTAGGTGTTTATGCATTGGTGTTTGTTCCAGCAGCTTTTCAGACACAGAGATTAACTTCCAGTGGTCTGTAGTTGCTGAGTTCCCCACATGGGATTTTCCCCATTGACAAGTGGGCCCATGTGAATGTCAGTGAGGTTGAGCAAGGCCAAGTGCAGGGCTCTGCACCTGGGTCAGCACAACTCCTGAAATCAATACAGGCTAGGGATGAAGGGATTGAGAGCAGTCCTGTGGAGAAGGACTTGGGGGTGCTGGTGGATGAAAAGCTGGATGTGAGCTGGCAGTGTGAGCTTGCAGTCCAGAAAGCCAACCGTTTCCTGGGCCATGTCAAAAGAAGCATGACCAGCAGGTCCAGGGAGGTGATCCTGCCCCTCTGCTCTGCTCTCATGAGACCCCACTTGGAGTACTGTATCCAGCTCTGGAGTCCTTACCACAGGAAAGATACAGACCTGTTAGAGCGAGTCCAGAGGAGGACCACAATAATAACCAGAGGGATGGAACAGCTCTCCTGTGAAGAGAGGGTGAGAGAGCTGGGATTGTTTAGCTTGGAAAAGAGAGTGATCTGGAGAGACCTTACTGCATCCTTTCAGTAATTCAAAGGGGCTTATAAGAAGGTCGGGACAAACTTTTTAGCAGTGTCTGTTATGATAAGACAAGGGGTAATGGTTTTAAACTGAAAGAGGGAACATTTAGACTAGATATAAGGAAGAAATTTTTTACAATGAGGGTGATGAAACAAACACGGAAGAGGTGGTCCAGAGAAGTGGTAGATGCTCCATCCCTTGCAACATTCAAGGTTAGGTAGATGGAGCTCTGAGGAAGCTGATCTAGCTGAAGATGTCACTGCTCATTGCAAGGGGGTTGGACTAGATGACCTTTAGAAGTCCCTTCCAACCCAGACTACTCTATGATCTGTGATTTCCTAGTCAAGAGAGTATTTCTGTAATGCTAATAAAGAAAGATCAATATTTTCCCTAAGTTTCTGTAGGGCTGAGGCTAAGAAGATAAATTTCTTCCTACTTGATTCCAGCCTTCTTGGAGGGAAATAGAAATTCTTTTGTGCTTATCTCCTGTGACGAAATGCTGCATTTCAGAAACACTGTTCAGCAAGAGCTGGTGTGATTCTGTGAAACTTAACAACTGACTGTGAGCTTCTCAATAATAGCATGGAGACTAATGCAGGGTATCACTAAACACGTCTTGTCAGTGTTGTAGTGGCAGAGTGCACATAGACAGGGAAGTCAAACAGACCAGTTTATCAGAGGGGTATTTGGGTCAAATGTTTGGATTTTTATTTTCAATCTATGAATCGTTGTTCTGTTGTGGAATTAGCCTTTTAGTGCTGCTTGGAACATTGCTTCCCGAAATGATTTATACAGTACTATTGCCTTGCAGCTTTTTTGTACCTTGTGATTTTTGGGTGGTGTCCTCCACTTCCCCCTTAATTGCATATGCTAATTTTTTCACCCAAAAGGTGACCCTCTGAGATTGTGCCTATGGAGTGAAGAGATGGACTGAATTGTCATAGGCTGTGGGATGAGTTATTTTTAGCTGTTGGCATTTCAGGCTGGAACACTTCATTCTGTCGTGCTTGTTAATGAGTCATCTGGAGAAAATGGGCTTCTTGCTTTCAGAGAGGGCCTGTAGCAAATAATAATAGGCTAATCTCTGCAGGAGATATTCTGTCAAGTAACTAAAGCTTCATCTAGAAAATATGTTGAAATGGAGTTTTATCTCCCTGGAAGAATAAGCATGCACTTACTGTTGTTATTATTGTATTATGATACATATGAAAATCTCAAAAAACGGAAGACTGATGGAGAGCCTAGCAATGGTATAATAGAGAAACATTTTTGAGAAAGAAGGTTAATTGAAGACTGTCACCTTTTATGGATAGAGAAGAATATGTAGTTGCTTTCTAATTCAGAACATCATTCATTTCTTGAAATCTGAATATTTTATCTAGTTCCAGGGATCTTCTGAAAAAATTCCTGAGTAGGTAAGCCCAATGTAAGGCTTGCATCCTTGAGAGAACCCCGGATTTATCAACTTCCAGTGTATTACTTTTAAGGATTTTCCAGCATCTTTGTTTTGGTCCCTACTGAAGACTATGTTTTATTTTGTTTTTTTTTTTTTCTTTCTGCATGCAAATCAAAGTCTCTCCTTTAACCTCTTCCCTTAAGGTTTGACGGATTTTGTGCTGACATAAGAGGGAAGGCTTTGTTTTTCAGGCGAAAATACCACCACTCAAGTAAAAAACAGTGTAGGAGTATGATTAATCAAAGTTGTTAATCTCATTGCTTAATTTTTGTAGTATTGAAATTTCAGAGTCTGGTAGTGCAAATGAATCATTATTAAAAAAACTATGCAATGATTCAGGGGGAGCAGTATGAAAGACAGGAGAAAAAAGACCCCCAAACCCTATTCTGTAAAGGAAATGATTATAACAGCAGCATCAGTGTCAAGTCTTTTTCTCACCTTTGGTACTTGCCACTTTGGTACTTTTGCCACTTACAATCTATGTAATTACCTTCTTTTGTTTACACATCTTCCTCTTGTAAAGCATATTCCAAGTGTGAAGAGGCCTTTCTGTTTTGATGGCAAAAGGATTTTTCCTTTAGAGGTAATAATTTTTACTCTCCATTGCTTATTTAGCCTTTTGAGTTTGCTTTTTTTCAATTATCAGTGGAATACTGAGATAAAAGAACATTTTATCTTACCTCATTCAAACAAATATTTTGCTTTGTTAGCACCTGCTGACCGTTCAACCTATACTGTTTTAACCCATCTTCTCCTACTGCTGTGGTCACTGTACAAAATGCTTTAAACCAATCAAGCTTAATGATTCAGGTATTACCAGTGTGTGCTGCTCCTAAGTAACCTATGGGGCTTAGACTGGGTTAGTCAAGACAAATATTTAACATTTTAGAACTTTGGTATATATCTACATTGTAGACAATGGTGGTGTGGTCAAAATACCTGAAAAACCTGTAAGTTGGTGCATGTGTCACAATAAATTTAACTGCACTAGCATGGAAGTTTTCGTGGGAAAACTTACTCTGTCTTTTAGCAGAAAGAATTAACTTTTCCTAAACATCAGGCTGCTGTGGTTATACTGCTTCCTAAATCCTGATCTCATTTGTTTATGGCTAGTTTGAGAACACTATACTGACTACAGATTGTCCCACAATTGTCTCCTTAGCAGGCAATTTATGTATCTTCTCATATTATATGTATCCAGTCCTTGGATGTCATCCCACCAGTTCTCCTGCTTGTAGGAGAGCCCGGTTTTTGTCTTTTTCAAAAGTGAAAGCAACATATTTCCATGTTATCCTGTCTGAACAGTTCTGGTTCCTTTTTTCTTTGTTTTTTTCTTTTATCTTTTTTTTTTTTTTTTTCTCCTGAGTATCCAAAGATATTGATAATATATAGTTGGTTCCTTCTGTAGTTCCCAGTACTACCTGCTGAAAATAAAGATGTGAACACATGATAATGTACTTATCAAAAACTTACAAAAGGGAACTGTCATGGGTTCAGCAGTAGCAGTCATTTTTCTCCCTCTTGGTAGCTGGTGCAGTACTGTGTTTTTTATTTTGGGCCTGGGAGCAGCGCTGATAACAACAGTGTTTATAGTTACTGCTTGGCAATGTTTTGGTTTGATCAAGGACTTTCTGAGCCTCATCCTATGCCAGGGAGGAGGGGAAGCCCCAGGAGGAAGCAGAGACAGGACACCTGACCCAAACTGACCAAATTGGTTATTCCATACCACAGCACGTCATGTCCAGGATGTGAAGACGGAGGGCAGAGACCCGGAAGGGTGGTGATGGTGAACTAGGGGTGCACGACATGGTCAGGTTTTTGGTATTGGGGGTTTGCTGCTGGGGGGTGCACTGGCTGGGTTGGGCTTGGTGAGCAGTTGTATTCTCTTTCTTTGTATTTCTCTTGTATTATTACTAGTGGTAGCAGTAGTGATCTGTGCTATACCTTAGTTACTAAACTGTTCTTATCTCAACCTGTGTGAGTTGAATTCTTTTGATTCTCCTCCCCATTCCCCTGGGACTGGGGGAAGAAAGAGGGGGAGTGAGTGAGTGAGTAAAACTGTGTGGGTGGGGGGGCTTAAACCACGACAGGAACATACTTGGGAGTGTGTGTGTGCTTGTGGTAACAAATATTGTCTGTGTTTGAGCTGCAGAAATTCATGTTGTTACCCCATATCAGGAGGTGGGTATCTTAAAGGATATTCAAGACAGAGCTGTATTGAGAAACGGGGAGGTTAGAGGACTAAAATATAAATCTTGGTATTTGGTTGTGCTTAAAGCAGCATTTTCTGCACTCATTATTTGTTCATGAGGAAAACTATTATAGTTCAGTACATGTTAATAGGAGCTTAGAGTGGACATGTACTGTCTTCTTGGTCTACTTAAAAATTCTGATGTATTTTAACGTTTTCTTGATTTAAACTTACTGACTAGATGCTGGTTTAAAAGAATTTAAAGTAGCATAAGGGGTGAAGAAAAACAGATGTTTTAGCAGTGTAGTTGAAGTGACATGAACCACTTACATTATAGTAGAGAGCAAAAGGGTGGTTTAGATAGTGGTTAACAACTGTCACTGTTATTTTGGACTTTGTGCTACTGGAGAACATTACTCAGATAAAAAGCTTCTTTGTCTGAGTGATGTATGGAAACAATTAGTTTATAATTTTGTTTTGGAATGCCTCTGCAAAACTTTCTAATATTTTCTCAACTCTGAATTGGAACCCAAACATTTCACCTTGGTTAACTGACTTTTCACTGTTTTCCTGTTTTGATGTATTTATAGCCGGCAAACTTTAAACCGGTTCATTGGCAAACTTGCTGGGATTGAGTGCACCCTCAGCAAGTTTGCCGATGACACCAAGCTGTGTGGTTCGGTTGATACGCTGGAGGGAAGGAATGCCATCCAGAGGGACCTTGACATGTTTGTGAGGTGCGCTGATGCCAACCTGATGGAGTTTAAGCATGCCAAGTGCAAGATCCTACAGCTGGGTTGGAGCAATCCCAGGCACAGCTCCAGGTTGGGCAGAGAAGAGATTCAGAGCAGCCCTGCAGAGAAGGACTTGGGGGTGTTGGTCGATGAGAAAAATTGAACATGAGCCGACTGCAGTGTGCGCTTGCAGCCCAGAAAGCCGACTGTATCCTGGGCTGCATCAAAAGGAGTGTGACCAGCAGGTCGAGGGAGGTGATCCTGCCCCTCTACTCTGCTCTCATGAGACCTCACTTGGAGTATTGTGTGCAGTTCTGGTGTCCTCAACATAAGAGGGACATGGAACTGTTGGAACAAGTGCAGAGGAGGGCCCCGAGGATGATCAGGGGACTGGAGCACCTCCCGTATGAGGACAGGCTGAGAAAGTTGGGGTTATTCATCCTGGAGAAGAGAAGGCTGCATGGAGACTTCATAGCAGCCTTCCAGTATCTGAAGGGGGCCTACTGGGATGCTGGGGAGGGACTCTTCATTAGGGACTGTAGTGATAGGACAGGGGGTAACGGATTAAAACTTAACCAGGGAAAGTTTAGATTAGGATATAAGGAGGAAGTTCTTTACTGTAAGGGTGGTGAGGCACTGGAATGGGTTGCCCAGGGAAGTTGTGAATGCTCCATCGCTGGCGGTGTTCAAGGCCAGGCTGGACATAGCCTGGGGTGACATGGTTTAGTGGGAGGTGTCCCTGCCCATGTTAGGGGGGTTGGAAGTAGATGGTCTTATGGTCCTTTCCAACCATAGCTATTCTATGATTCTATAATTAAAGTACAAATTGTGAAGTTACCATAGTAAAATATTTCTCTCTGCGAGGCATGAGTGTGCATGCTTTCTTGTCAGTTCTACATAGGCAACTTAATACGATTTGTGCTGCAGCTTTAGATAATCTAAACTGTAGCAACGATAAGGTCTAAGATCTCTTGGTGACTGAATACTTCTAATATTAAAATATTCTTGGCAAATATTGTACTAAGTTAAACAAATTTTCTCTTTGATGTGACCTGGAGTAAGTTGATGCTTGTGAAACAGCAGTTTCAATTAGCTTTCACTAAAGATTTATTGACAGTTAACACCTGGTCTCTACTGTGCCAAGTGGGAAGCAATCTACTTCAGTCTCATATGATTGTTGCATAATTAGGATTATGATCTCTAATTTGCTTTTAATTTTGTAAATCTAGTCTTATTTTGAAAACCAGTCAGTGCTACTTGTTGCTGCTTTTTTTTTTTGTAAGCAAAGTTATTGATGTTAAAAGGATTAAGTATGCTACTCTAGTATGATAAACAACTCGCCCTTTCATTGGTTAGTTTTACTAGTAGGTCTCAGAAGGTAGGTATTCTTCCCATGCTACTTTGAGAAGCAAGCAGCAAATGGCACAGTATTTTTTGAAGTAGTATTCATGTGTGCAAGCTGCCAAATGTATACTGGGAGCATCAGGAGCAAGTGTAAATGTTTTTGTAATACTACTGAGAAATAACAAAGGAAATGACCTTGTTCCTTACTGCTCCTGAACATACTTTGGCACATCCAAGGATGAAAAAGGTAAATTCTGCGTACTTTTCCCTGCTTGTGTATCTTTTGATCCTTACTGGCAATGTATAAGGGCAGGGATCTATTTTTGTCTACAGTGTTTTGCAACAAATACTGTGGTGCAAATCCCTAGATGTATCTGCAGAATTTTTGAGTTTTGCTGATCTTTGGAAGATCTTCTTCCAAAAAGGCAGTGGGAGGAAAGCATAAACTTGAGAACTTCTGAACTGTCAGAAATCTCCATAGTATTTTTTGATTATCTGTCCTCAGATGAAACTTTTGAAAACATTTTTGTTAGAAACTTAATAAAGGGAGAGAAAAATTTTAGTCTTCTTGACCCATACTATAGTATTCATATATAATACACATATTTTAAGGTTTGTGAAGGTACCTCGTATATATAATGTGTGTATGTATTTGTAGTGTTTAAGGACAGTTGAATCAGAAATGTAATCTTTTAATAATTCAGTGGTCTAGTTTTTCCTTTCATTTTCCTGCAACATTTCAGAATATCAACAGAAAAACTTGCCTTGTGGTGGCTGATGTTTCTGAGTGTAATCATGTACATTTTTGAGATAACTTAGAGGGGGAAGATATCCAGATAATTGGGAATAAGGGAAGTTTTTCAAGAGCACTTGCATAAATTTGCCTGACTCTGCTGAGAAAAGAAAAACAACAGTACTTTGAGAAATTTCTTTACATCATGATCCTTAAGAGCTGATGTTTTAACCTTACATTTGAATGAATGTTATTTTTTCCATCTTGTTTCAATATGCCTAAATGCAAACACATGTGGAAAATGTTCTTTTGGCTTTTATCAAGCTGACATTTAAGTGCATTTTTTTCAACCTTGCTAACATTCGTGGTAAAATATTTCAAAGCTATGAATCTTGCAATTTGCCTATGCATTTTTTTTTCTTCCTCTTTCATATATTAACATTTGGTACTTATAATCCTAACCTGGTTGGAATTACTGGCTTTTTTCATTTGCTGTTTGTTTGGATGAGGTGATTAGAAAAATACTTTATGTGAAATTCTAGTTTGCAACAGTAAATACTTCCATGAAGAGTCACTGTTTTCTGAACTTCAGTAAATAAAGGAGAAAAATATGGTAATCTGCTGTATTCAATTGTAGCAGGCATATTCCAAACATATTTAGCTTTCTGGTGTTATATGTCCATGGTGTTAACCTGTCTCCAATACTTCCTTTTTAGCATGTTTGATTCTTCCCCTCTACTCCCCTACCCATTCCCAAGCTCTTTAATTCTGTGCCAAGGTAATAAGGAGAAGAACTAGCTCTGCATAAAGTCAGTCATTTCCAAGCAGCTGTTATAAGTTTTCTCATGTACCTCTGTGATTGTACCTTATTTCTAAAAGGCAGTATTTTTGCTCTTTCAGATCCAATTTAACTAAGAACAAGCAGTTGTATCTGCATCTCAATCTTAATTGGTTATATGTCAAAGACTAGGGGTGAAATAGTTCATATATATAACTATCTTTTCTAAGGTTTGAACTTTGGACACCAAGTTGTACATATAGAGAAATTAGGTATGCTCTTTAGAGTTAAAAATATGAATTGCTTTCCTTTTTACCCACAGTATTTGCCCCAATTATTCTCCCTTTTACTTACATTTAAAAATAATACTTTGTGGCTTAATTATAATCCTTGAATCTCAAGGCTAGACCTTTTTCTTAAACCTGACTTGGATTTTACTTCATATCGAATTATGAGAGCTTCGGCTCACCTGCTAACACTGACCAGGAAGGTTGTCTTTCTGTAACATGTGCCCCATCTGCCTGATGGTGTGGCTGCCTGCATCGTTCTGTCATTGGCCCAGGCTGTGATGAAACTGAGAATGCGACAGATGACAGCCTTGTCCAGATGTACGCATAAGTACTTCTGCCATGCCTTGCAAAGCAGTCAGGATGCAGGTTTGGCATTATTTAGTTGTTTGTCTTGATTTATTCCTTGAAGGTTTCCTTAAAAAATTGAAATAATATTTGTTACTCTCTTTGTGGTTTTACTGAGCTTTTAGTATTATTAAAACAGGTTGTATAATATGATGCTCACTCTCTCACATATTTTTTTTCCTTAATTTATGGAGTAATTTTTTAGACATTCTGACACAGGTTACTTAATTTGGAGATTTAAGTAGATTTAAAAAATGCAATTAAAAGGCTCAAACATCTAACTGTCAGTGTATTAGTCTGGTTCTCCTCACAGCTGAACATTTGAGCAATTGCAATGACTTAATGTGACTACTTCTTTTAACTAAAAATAAATATCTGAGAAAGGTGTCAGAATCACCATAATTATGGTTTTTAATTAAAATCTAATTAAAATTCATCCAATAGCTTGAAAACATACCAAATCCTAGCCTACCTTCCTCTGTAGAGGTATCACAAAGGCTGTCTCCCTAGCCCCAACTTACCTCCAAAAAAAAAAAGATTACAAAGTTACGTGCAACTTGCAACCTTTTATTGATTAAGAGATTTCCATCTTAATGTTTTTGAAAGTTTTTATAGCACCAAACAAACTTGTACAATCCACTGGAAATATTGTATTGTTATTACACAAAATAACCAGATTTTTGTCTTACATTCAGGCTGTCATTACCCACATGCACAAACAAAAACGGCAAAAATGATTTTTCTCTCCTCTCTAGCTGTTTTTGGCAGCTAATTTTTTTTTTTTTTATCATGTAGCTCCCTGCTGATGTATGCTATTGAGTGCATCTTAGGTAATAAGCAGATATATCAAAAGATATCCAGGGCAACACACCCTGCTGAAAAACAAGAGATTACTTCTTGCAGATATGACCTTCTGACATATGCATCAGAAATGTTTTTTCTGGCGCTCTTTCTATACAAGATGTCAGTTAAATGTTACTATTCTGTGGCCATTTTACTCTTCAAAAGGAGGGTTTTTTTAGTCTACTATAAACTGTGTCCAAAAACTTGAACAGCTTTGCTGGAATTGCTTTAATTTTCCTCACTTGTAGCTTCATTCCTTTATGTTGTCTGCCCTCAGTTGCACGGAATGTTTTATGTGCTTTTTTTTCTTGTCAGTTTGGTTTTGAAACTATGGTGAGCCAAACATTATTGTATTTGTTGCTGTGTAACAGAGAAGATAGTCCCAGCTCCAAAAACCTCAGTTTTTGTGTATAAAACGAGTTATGGGAGAGGGGTATTGATCCAAGAGCGGATTGCCAGTCATTAGGATGGAGAATAGCCTTGGGAAATCACACAGCCTTGCTGATGACTTTTTTTAGACATAATGGTGAAGGACATTTTAAAAGAAGGTTTAAAATAGGTTTGCTAATATTCACAGAAAATTCTAGTAACTGGACATTGGATGATATCATGGGTTGGTGAGAGAAAAGGTATTTTTGTTGACTGCTTTGTGCCGAGAGGCTGTTGTAAATCTGAATGCACTGAAATGATGGTATGTTCAGTGCTACAATGCTTTGCTGGTCCTTGAAAATGTAGGGAAGTTGCTTCTGCTTGAAATGACTGAGAAGAGGGATGTGGAGAGAAGTGAGCTGGTCGCAGGGATAGTTGTCAGTCATGATCTTTGCAGCTGTCTGAAGGGATTACATATTAAGATGAGTGCATTTATTTGTATAATACAGTAAATTGTGCGGTTTAAGAATGGGAAAGAATAGCATAGGGTTTACCCTTATTTTGGTAAGAGGACACAGAGAAGTTGAATAGTGATGCTCAGGTTATGAATGGTTTGAGTGACAAAAAGTGTGGTGACATTGTCAGCAGTGATACTTATTGGGAGGAAATTCTCACAACTATCTCCATTTAATTGTATGGCTTATGCAAGGGGAGCCTGTGCCTTTTAAAAATAAGTCTCCAACCTCCTGTAATGTAAGAGGGTGTATCTTGGTAAAAAAAAAAAAAAAAAAAAAAAGTAAAAATTTTATTCTCATTTGTGTTCCTTTATAAAATAGCTTCTTCCATTACCACCTTGTACTTTTTTTAGTAGCCATTAATTCTGTCGAAAGGAAAGCTACTGGAAAGCTTTACCTTTTGGTGTCAAATTCAGCTAGGAGTCAATCCTTCTTAACAAAAAGGGGAGAGAGGGGAAAAAAGGCTTCTGACAGAAGTGCTATTGCCTTTAGTATAATTGAGCAAAACATTAACATATCCTCTTTGGTCAGTGCTAGAGTTGATCAACAGTATCACCCCTGAAAACATATGCTGCTGCAAATGTGAACTTGTTTTTGTTTAAATACACTGCGATGTGGTGAACAAATTTATAGTACCAAAAATGGGGCCCCTTGATACGGTGCTGATTGTGGGATTTATTATTCTGTTATTTAAGGTAATGGTATGTTGCTAGGTCAGGAGAAGGGTCACAGTTCTCAGATACAGCACAGCCTTAAAAAATACTCAGAAAGACCAACAATTGCAGAATGTGAAACAAAAATATTATTCAGTCTTGCTCATAAGGTTTTAATTTTCTTGAGTTATCCAAAGTGTGATAACAGCTTGGTCCTGAGGCACACACAGAAGCTCTGTTTAGCATTCCCAGGCCTCAGAGCAGTTTCTACAGTTGAACTTCCTTCCTTAAAATGGATAGTTTTATAAAAGCACATACCATGTTTCTGAGGCATACTGGAATGACAGTCTTCTCTTTGCAGGTCAGACATACAGCAGATAGTTACGAAGTCAGCGTTCCCACGCTGCCTGTGCCATCTGCTGACATTTTGAAAAATGTCCATCTAACTGTTCATCTTCTTAAGATAAAAAGCTATTGACATTCTTAATTTTGAGGTCATTCTTGGTACAACTTGCTTATCTGGCTTTTGTGGGTTATAACAACACTATTTCTATCATCCTTCCGGTGTGTCATGGAGAAGGACCAGCAATAATTATTTTTCTTGCATTTGTACAAACTCTCATTCTATTTCATGTAACAGACCTTCGTAGGTGTTGAGTTTGCTATCTTAATTAGAAGAAAAGGAGTTAGTACTTTTAATGTTAGTGCTGAAATACTGATAGTTGCCATTGTTAGTCTTACTGTTTCAAGTAATTGTAAAAAGATTTGTTCAGATGATTTCTTACATTGCAAACATGTCACCTTGAAATCTTCATAATACAGATAGTATTTTAAGGCTGTTTCCATTTTTTTTCCCCAAATTCAGATACCACATATCTTATTCATTCAAACTACAAGATAAGTATTTTAATGCATCCTCATATAGATGTAGAGCTGCTAATGTAGGTGGTCAGTTACAGTATGCTGAACTTACAAGGTTTAACATGCCATTGAATAATATGTACCTTGAAACATTAGATGGCTTTAGGTAAAGGAATTAAAATATCAATTGGTATGCTTGTAGATGCACAAAAATACAAAAATAACCACGTGATATAGGCAGTGCACATTCAAAGGTAAAGTGGCAATTAAATTAGAGAAAAAATATTGCCAAAATATACATAATTGGTACATGACAGTTTGTATGTCTTTGCTGGAGAAGCAATTGTTAAGAGACCTGTTGGGTTTTGGTTTTTTTTTCCCCACTTTCAGCTACTTGCTATCATTTGAGGTTTCAGTTGCTTGACATAGAATTGGTGGATAATTAGTAGTGTGGATAGCTGTGAAAAGCATATGTAGTAATTTAGTTCTTGTTTCTTTCTAATTGTATGCCCATCGGTAGTTTGCTAGGGTGAGTAGCTCATTATTCAGACATTTTAAATGGAAAGTACTGTAAAAGGAAAAATGTTCCTATTAGTACCAATGTATTGAAAATCAAAACCTTTTAAACAAACAAGTCGTTACTTGACAAATCTATCCCTAAAGCTATTGTTCACATGCTATAAGGAGATTGGGGTTTGTGACAGCGAGATGAAGGGTAGGGTAGGCAGATAGTGTTAATTTTTCACTGTGTCTGAAATAGGATGTGTCACTTTTTTGAAAAGATACTAAAGATGAATACAATAAAATATGTTAAAATACACCCAACTGGGCAAGCTTCATTTGTTAAGGGTAAACATCTAAAGTTAATAGACCTGAAGGGCAAATCTGTGCTATTAATTAGGGTTGACCTTGAAGTCATTTTAAACCTCAAAATGCAAACAAATTTTACAGAAAACATTTTAACTTGCCTGCAGGGGTACTTCCTTCTGAATCTAATGCCTTCTGAGGTTGTTCATCCTGCTGTTTAATCCCCTCATTTTGAAGTGCGTTTAGAACTTACAGGCATGATGCAGTATTCATGCACAGCAGTCTCCACAGCTCCCTGTGTCCTGTGACACTTGCCTGTGACTAGACAGAAGGCTGGTTCTTGAGCTGTAGTGTACTTTGATCAGATGCAAAGTATACCCTAGTCAAGGAAGATCATCTTACAGAACTCTATCTGGCACTTAACCTTCAAGTTTTATCTGAAATATGAGGATAGATATTTCCATTAAAAGTTTGAATATTTCTTTTAACGGTCAAACCTAATAGTATACTACTGAATGTTACCAGAGTAGCCTATGTTTTCGTAGTAGTATGATTTGAAGGATTTGAAAGCTCACCAGGAGACACTTGGCTTTTCTGTTATCAGATTTTCTCACATACTAGTAGATTTGTTCATAAAAGCTCTTCACCTGTCAAAATGTACTATTTCATATGAAACCTTAAAACATAGCACTGTTGTTTGGGTCAAGTTAATTTTGAAAGAGACACTGGATCTCCTCAATCTTCTCACTTGATTTTACATTATTTTTTTAGCTTTAATTAGGTAGAATAAGTATCTGAATGTCTTCATTTGTATAATTTTTCTTCAAGCATATATTTTATCAATCTAACAGTTAATTGCAGTCAACTTATGCTTCAGATAATTATTTTTTACCAGTTACTTACTCCACTTGTGACTTTAAGGTAAAGGATTCAGGTTGATGTCCCACTTCACTCTGAAGTTTGGACAAAATTGAAATAGATGTTCCCAATTTCACCATATGTAGCAGCTAATATATCTGAATGTATTGTTTTCAAGTAACATGATGTCATTTACTTCTAATCTTAATGTTTTCTTTTGGAAAAAAAAAAATGTAGTTTAACTTTTTTCTTCTCTGCATTTTTTTTTCTTTTTTAACAGATTTGAAGAACTTGTGAAGAAGTTCAAAGTAGAATATCATGCTGGTGGTTCTACTCAAAATTCCGTTAAAGTGGCCCAGGTTTGTTCTTCCTTAAAAAAGAGTTATTGGTAATTTTAAATGTTGAGTTTGAATCAACTTGATGCTCTGTATTGTCTGTATTCATCATGAGCATGACTTAGTGGGTGCTTGTCATTCTGTTGGTCAGACTATGCTTGTATTTTTTGACATGACTTATTTTACAGTTGTGCTCTTTATTCTTTTCACACATTTTCCATTAAGGTTATAGTTACAACTGCAGTGTAGCCAGGAGTGGAAGAGAGGGTTTTAAGGAAGATTGTGCCAAGCTTTTGTCAAAGGTGTATGGTGGAAGGGTAAGTGGCAAGGATTAGGTCCCTAGCTGCAGTTAGGAGAAAAAAAGTCACAATGAGAACTGTTAAAAAAAGAAGTTGCTGAATCCCCGTGCTCTGAGATTTTCATGATTTGCCATTATGAGTCCTTGGGTAATCAGATCTAAATTTGAGGCTGGCCTTGCTTTGAGTGGTAGGTTGGATTAGAGAGCTGCAGAATTCCCTTCTGGCCTGCACACTTCTGTGATTCTAACCACATTTATCCTGTAAGAACTTGAAAATATTTCCATAGAAGATGAAAATGGAGAAAGTTTGTTGTTTTGGTTTTTTTGGGTTTGTTTTTTTTTGTTTGTTTGTTTTTTTTTTACCCAAGGATAATGTTTCTGGTATGGATATGATGAATAGCAGTAATGATGAATTGAGTTTCAGGTGTTCTAGCTTTTCTGTGACCAAAGTATATGCTTTTTGTCACCATACTTTTAAGCATATACCTGAGTGTTTAATTTTAGATTGTGATAGATGTACAAATCCTATAAATAAAAATTATGCAAACTGTATTTATAACCGTTTCGTTAATGATCCTGGCTTATTAACTTCCAGATTTCCTATATAAGTAAAACTTGCTGCCAGGTAGCTTTAAAAGCACATTTGGAAAAAAATTAAGTTACAATTCAACAAAGGTTACCTCACCAATAAACAGGGAAAAAATAATTATAGTATTAATTGCTCTTCCTTTGTACAAAACAGTTGCTGCTTCTTTACTAAGGTTTTAATTTTCTGAAACCACAAATATCTTGAAAATACTTGTGATAGAAATTTTTCACAACAGAGGGAAATCTGAGTTGCGTGTGGTTTATTGTATGTAGCATTGTAATTCTGAAATGGTTATGTAATGAGGTTTTTTGTTAGTTTTCTTGTTGTTTCTTTGGGGGGGTGTTTGTTTAATGTGTGATCAAGCCAAGTTTTTGCTTCTGATGCTTCAAAAAAAATGTCTCCCTCGGGAGAGCTCAAGTTATTCCATTAGTTCCGTGTCAGTATGACTGTTGCTTGACCTCTGGGGATGGTATAGAGGTGGTGTCTCTTCCATGACAGCTGATTAGAGGTCAACTTTTTGAAGGGACCTCTGCAGCTGTTTTGTAGTTCATTGGCATGAAATTCTGCTTCTATTCCTACATCTAGGTTGAGGAGGTTTGGAAGCAAATGCATGCAGTACACTCAGAATTTCTAAAGTTTGAAATGTTCAAAGTTCCATTTCTCCTTGAAGTGACCTCTTTGGTATCAGCTAATTTGTTAGCAAACTATGTCTCATACTTGACTGTCTTTTAATATGTCAGTATGGGTGTTGTTCAGTAATTATAGTGTGAAGTACACAGAACCTATCTAGAGTCAGTGACAGTTGAAAATTGAATCCATGAAATGTAGGGCTTTCTATGTCAATGCTCCTTTCTTACACTGATCAAGTTTTGTCAGTGAACTTTTCCTTTACCTTGGCTTTGAGTTCAGAGTCTCATTTAGCTCTAGTTGCCATCTGGAATTGTATTTGTCTCCAGAAGGGTTGTCATCTAGTTTTTTGTTTCAAATAAGATTGAAATTTCAAACAGTTGTGCATGAATAACATAACATCACTAAGAGGCTTTAAAAAGAGGGATGGGAGGGTGAGAGGGAGAAAAATGTGTTCTGGAAATCTTGAAAGAAGCTGTTACTCTGTAAGCTTTCACAGACAAAAAATGTGAGGATAGGAAAAAAATGTTTAACTGTAAACTAGAAATTTAACTAGAAATTCTGGAAGAATTTTTGCAGGAATATTCACTGGCATATTGGAGAAGAGTGTGTAAGTAATCATATATCTGAGTAACTTACATATTTGTCGAAAGTATAGGGAGAAAGCAAAGACTGATTCAAGAAGCCTGGCTGGTGGTTGAGAAGAAAAGGACCAATAAATTAGGGCAGAACTCTGAGGTAGCCACACTCTAAGTGAATGTGGATCCTTTGTGAGAAGAAACGTGGGGAAGAAATCCTAATAATACAGCTTTTATTATTTCCTCAACTTGTGTTGCTTGATGTGAAAAGCTTGCAGAAGTGTGCTAAAAGCTGAGAGATAAAAACTAAAAAAAGTTTGTTTGAGCTGTTTAAAAGCTGATGGGAAATAATGGCACGTTAAAGAAAAGCATCTTCAGAAACCTGACTGTAATGGAATACAACTGTCTGAGTAGAATGGTTGGAAACAATCAAATGGCCTCTGAAGTCTGGCAATTGCATTTTTAAAAGTTCATTTCTGAGTGGGAAGAGTGTATTATTCAGATGTGTAGTAAATAAATTGGAGAGCAATTAATGATTGGAATATAAAGAATGTTAAGAAGCGCTGCAAATAAGGTCATTGAAATGTTTGTTTCAAATAGCCTGTTTCTTTAAGGGTCAGAAAAACAGCACTAAGTTGAAACAAAAATACACAAAGTCAAAATGGGTCCAGAACCTTACAATATATGTGTTTAGAAAAGGAAAATGAAACTGTCAAATGCTTGTTTACGTAGTGTAGGGTGATCATCACTTGTTACACATAGAATCATAGAATCATAGATTAGTTAGGGTTGGAAATGGATGTTAAGATCATCTAGTTCCAACCACCCTGCCATGGGCAGGGACACTACCCACTAAACCATGTCACCCAAGGCTATGTCCAACCCGGCCTTGAACACCACCAGTGATGGAGCATTCACAACTTCCCTGGGCAACCCATTCCAGTGCCTCACCACCCTCACAGTAAAGAATTTCTTCCTCATATCCAATCTAAACTTCCCCTGGTTAAGTTTGAGCCTGTTACATCTTGCCCTATCACTACAGTCCCTCATGAAGAGTCCTCCCCAGCATCCCTATAGGCCCCCTTCAGATACTGGAAGGCTGCTATGAAGTCTCCACGCAGCCTTCTCTTCTCCAGGATGAACAGCCCCAACTTTCTCAACCTATCTTCATATAGGAGGTGCTCCAGTCCCCTGATCATCCTCGGGGCCCTCCTCTGCACTTGTTCCAACAGTTCCATGTCCCTTTTATGTTGAGGACACCAGAACTGCACACAGTACTCCAAGTGAGGTCTCATGAGAGCAGAGTAGAGGGGCAGGATCACCTCCCTCGACTTGCTGGTCCCACTCCTTTTGATGCAGCCCAGGATACAGTCGGCTTTCTGGGCTGCGAGCGCACACTGCCGGCTCATGTTCATTTTTTCATCATCTTCATGTAGTTTGGATACTTCTTTTGCATCTACAAAGATAGTGAAATGTACTCAAGAAAGACTCTGTTCCTGACAAGGAGAAACGAGCTCCTTACAAAAAAAAAAAAAAAAAAAAAAAAAAAGAGAGGGAGAGAGTAGGGTAAAAAAGTCTTAGAAATACTGTATTTATTATCTGTGAGGAATTTGTGATGGTAATCACAGAAAGAGGCAACTGGAAGAAGCACTGAATAATGAAGAAAACTGGGAAGAAAATGAAGCTTAAATCACGGGGTTTAGAGCTAAAATTTAAAGCTGCATCAACTGTAATGGAAATGAAGGTTTTAGAAGTTTACAAAGAATTAAACAGAATTGCAGTCAAGCTGTGAAAAGTAGAATTAGTGGGTTTTTTTCCTAGCATGTTAACAGAAAGGAAAGATCTAAAGTACAGCCTTGAAGGAAGAATTTGTCAGGTAAGATACTAAAAGGGAATCTTAGTATTTTTCAATATTGTCTTGCAGCAGAGCAGAAGTTAGAGTGTGTGGTGCGCTGCAGGAATGAATGATAGTTGGAGAGGTGTGTGAGAATGAAAATGATGAATGTTGACTGCCAAAAGTGAACATTGTGTGGACAGGGTATCTCAGCAGGGTCAGAAAAAGAAAAAGCTCTGGACGTATCAGGGACAATAGAAAAGTGGGGGGTTTTGTAGAAATGCTTCTAATGTACAGTGGTGAAGACATTTTTGTAAAATAAAATGCAGAAGCAGAGTCAAAAGATAATTAGAGGAAAAGCTCTTTAAAGGGAGAGGTAGGAACAAATGAAAAATTATTGTGTTGCAAAAGAAATACAGAAGACTGTTGGATTAAAAATTGAAAGTATCTATGATAATAAAAGGGTGGAAACCTGGAATATCACATTCTCACTTTTCACAAGTGTATTATGTAAGCATTTTTATAAGTACAATAATATTTTTTAAAAACACCTGAAAATGGTGAAAGGAAGTACCAAGAGCAATATAGAAGTAATGAGGAGCAAAATTCAAGCCAGTAAGATAGGATATTTATGTTCAGGTTCTCTTGGATATTAAAGTTGTTTGAATGTATAATGATCTTGGAAAGAGTAAGGAAGTCAAAATGATTTTTACTTGACCTAACTCATGTTATGAATGAGGAGTTGGGTGAGGAGGAAAGTAATGATTGGTATATTCTAGAAATGCCAGTAACAGCATAAAAATAGATAAGATAAAATAAATTAGATTACAATTTAGTCACTCTTTAGTGATTTTAAATTAGTGGCAAATTATGTCTTGGAAATACTAAATACTAACATTAGGAGCGGAATAGTGACAAAAAGAAGTGAAGAAAGTGTAGACAGAAAAGTGTGCGAGTGAAAAGACAAATTTCTTTGAGACTTTAAGAGATAAATAATCAGGAAAGAGAAAACCAAAATCCTAGTGTTGCTCTGATTCTGCATCCCTCATTGTCCTATCCTTATTTCTTCCTTACCAATCTGCTTTACCTTGTCCACTCTGATCTTTCTTGGGCGTAAATTTGTTCATCTTGAAAAGAAAAGATGGATAACCAGAACAGATTTAGTACATCCAAGGCCTAAAAGAAAAAGTCTTATTGAAATAAATTTCTTTCTGTTTAAGACTTTAGTACTGAATGGAAAAATAGAGACAGACCATAAATAATGGGGGGAGTGGAAAAGGAAAAATGGTTCGGGGCTTTCCTGAGTGCAGCACAATATAAAAAAAGAATTGGAATCCAGATTATTAGAAATACCAAGATTATCAGGTATTAAATTGCAGGTAATACACTTCTACAGGTACTATGTTACCATTAGACAGAGTTGTTGGGATTTTCTTTTTCTCTTGACCCACTAGTAGGGAGTGTTAATAACTTCTCTGGATCAAGCTTTAATTAATCAGTCATAATTCACTGAAAACTGCTTGTTAGTATTTTGGAAAATGAGGACTAGAGATGATGAGCTGAATTGCAGTCACTTAGTTCCTGGAATAGAAATGAAACCTTAACTTTCCTGTTTTCTTTAGTGATCTTGGCATTAGTGTTATCCCTTTATACAAACTTTTAGTTTTGTTTTGTGTTTTAAGTCAAAGTTATGATGCATGCTTAAAAACAAGGAGGAGAGTGGGGGTATCAAATTGAAACTGAAGTGCGCTACTCTGACCTTTACTTGTCTCATTAAATTTTGGCTTTATATCTAATATGATGTATGACATCTTGCTTTAATCTGAGCTTTTGCAATCACTCCAAATGATTGGATCCATTATATTAAATCTATAAAATATGCATACATGTAACTTCATGCAGTTCGTAAATAATGTATTGTTTTGGAGTTCTGCTAACAAACTAAATTCAGATTTGTGAAGACAGTATTTTACTAGTACTCAGCGTCCTCTGTAATTTTAATTAAGGCTGTGCCTGTCTAACAACAGACATTGATCTGGAAGGGAAAAAAAAATCTGAATATTTTAATAGGGCTCATGACTTTAAAGTATCTAAAGCAACTAGCATGCATGTGCAGATAGGGTAAAGTATTGCTGACCAGGCCATATTTGTGTGATTTTTATCAGTGTTTATTTTTACTTTAGAGTGCTGAGGTTAGAACTGCAAGAAGTAGTCTTTGAAGTTTTTATCTTTGCAACTCAAGTGCTGAATTTGAAGTCTAGCTTGATAGAATTTTATCACTTGGATTTTGAACAAAACAACCTTGGCAACAAACAGCACATTTTCATTCTTGTTTTTTTGGAAGTGCATATAAAGAGCAACACATTCTTTATCCTTAGAATGAATGCTCTTGGTTTATGCTGTGTTTCTTAATAGCATTCTAACAATTCTGATACTGCTGTGGATCTAAGTTAGCAGTTAGAGTACTATATTCTATTGTTTCTTCATTCTCAGAAGAATTCTGAAGTTCTCATTATACAAGTTTTATTGGTAGTGATGCCATGTGAACTTGGAAGAACGTAGCTTGACGCATTTCAAGTTGAATTTGTTGGACTGGCAGATGGGGGAAAACAGAAGTTACAATTCTCAGGAAGCTTTCATACAGATACTCTTGGGACTTCACAGTAATGTTTTTATAACACACACCTCAGGAAATTGTAATGACTCCCTGTTTCTTTTCTGCGCTACCTCTCACTGTCTAATGTTAAGATTTTGGGGTTTTGTGGTTTTGCAACTTGTTTGCAAAAAGTCTACGTATTATTGTTAGCTATTTCAAAGCAGCTTATTTTTAAACTATTTTTCTATTTACTCTTAATAATGTGATGATGGGAATGACATTTAAATGAGGGATAACACTAAGAATAATATGATACAAAAATATCTTAAGCACTTGAATTCTACTGTCTTCTGTGTGTCAGGGAGGTATGACACTTCTCTAGTGTCTGCCTGTATTTCAAGGGCATGTAACTTCATCCCGATTTTTATTCTTCAGTGGTGATTAACTTGATCTGTTAATTTAAAGTGATTGTGCTTTTTAGAATTCTAATAAGCTGACAAGGTTGAGAATTTAATTTTGCGAAATGAACAGATTCATTTGTTTATAAGATTCATACTTGTTTATAAAAAATTATATGTGCTGAAGGCTTAGATGTGTTTCAGATTTTTACTATCTGTTATGTGAGTAATTAGCCAAACCTTGGATTTATATTCAACATATGTGCCTACTGGGTCATGTCATGCTTAATCCAAAAACAGTCTGTAAAATTAAAGATTTAGCTATGAAAAATACTTGCAGGCAGAACTGCATTTATTAAAGAGTAGAAGCTGTAGTCTTGTAAACAGAGAACTAGTTCCATTGCAGCTGGTTCCATGCTTTTAAAATAAAGTTTGCGTATATTTGCAAAGTAGCACCTTTGGCTAAACATTACTTTTTGTGTGTAACCTACAAGGTCCATCACACATTAGCTTGTCAGTTTACAGTCATCTAGAGATTTCCTCCTCACTTTCCTATCATTCTATATAAATTGGCATCTAAGTAATGAATTTATTCTTTTCCTCACTTGTGAATTTTTTTGGATTACTTCTATACAATTGGTTAGACTGAGGCATAGCAGGAAGAACGTTTTGGCTCGGAAGCAGGCCTCAAAATGTATTGAATAGGAATAACTGGGAGAGTGGTAACGGAAAAGTTATCAGCAAGGTTACCCCAAGCATACTCTCAGTTTTTTGATATTAATGCAACTTTGTGAGACCCATCATTGTCTTATGGAATCCATCATGTCATCTACTAGAAATGTTCTCTGTTCTTCTTATTGTTTGCTTAAATTCACTTTTGCTACAAATACCTTTCTCCAAAAACTGTTTCTGGAATAGTGCTACCAGAAAGTGCAAGCAAGTCCCTTAAACAACATTTTCCTCCTGGTTAGTGCAAGCAGAGAACATTTAGCTCTATATATGTCTGTTGACCTAAAGAAATCAGATATTTTTTTTTTTTTCTGAGAGAGATAGGCTCCGTGGTTTCTGAACCATCTGGGTCAGAATGTTAAATTCCTCAGAGTTATTTTTGGCCTTTTGCTTGATACTCCTTAAACAGCTTCATTACATCCCCATACTCAGATGGGCTTGGTGGCCCCAGCAAACATGTGTTTCCAATATTTTCAATAGTTCAGTCAGCTTTCAAGAAAAAGTATGAAAAAGCTCTCCAAACCGTTTTCTGTTTGGCATGGTTTAATAAACCTAGGAATATGGAGTATAGCTTCACCTTCTCTGCCAGAAAATAGTCCTGATGCATGCATTTCCTTCTATGCCATCTCCCACGTGCTGCTGCCATGCCACACTGGGGTGGTCTTCTATCAATTACAGTGCTGGCATCCTGTGCTGCAAGTGCACATACCTGCATCTCAAATCTATTTTATGTAAATGAAGTTAAAACAGAGAAAGAGTTAGGACTTACAGCTAAATCTTGCTTATTTATACCTTTCTAAAGTTTATACGCTACTAGCCAGTACACTGAGTCACCTGACAGTCTACTACCAGCTCTGTGGCCAGTCCTCATGAGTGAGACATCTACTTGGCAAATGAATAACAAAACATGCCTCAGTGCTGACAAAAAGTTCTTGAGGTTTGTCTCTCGGAAATACAACAATAGCTATTCCCACTATTGCAAAGATGATGATCCCACTGATAGGGTCACAGTGGACATTGTCACATGCCAGTGACATCAATTTCCTAAGTTATGTATTCTCTCAAGCACACTTTTATCATTCATGTGCATTTCCAAATTAGCCTGTGTCAAACACCACAATGATGTGTCCACACTTCTGACAGAACAGACAGCCGTTCTTCTTCAGAATTATGACATGCAGCTTGGGAAGCTGATATAATGCCCAAGATGATTGGTGCGGATGTCAGAGAAATTTTGTAATATTTGAGAGCTGCCTAGATTTTTTGTTTTAAAGCAATGAGGAATATTGATAGACCTTTTACTCGGCTGTACCTAAGATCAGGTTCAAAGCCTTATTCAGAGATACCTGGAACAGTTCAAAAAAGCAACAAAACCACTTTATCGTTATGACAAACTGCAAAATTCTAAGCGAATTCCCCCCCCAGTCACAAAGCTGGATACTTCTCAAGCTTTTTTGTGCTTGTGGAGGAAGCCCATACATTGTTTCTATGGTTATAGGTCAGATGCTGAAATTAAATGATGCAGCAGTGTGCTGGAGGACATAACTTTTCTGATAGTGAACTTGACTGATAGGCTTTTTTCTGCACACTGGTTGCATACCAGGAGTAACTGTGTACAACTCTCTGTGTATATTCATAGGCCTCAGAATATAGTTTCAACAAGTACTGGGATGGTCAGAAAATGAAAATCCAAAGAGCCTGTGGCATTTGTATTTATTTTTTTTTTCAGATTCTGCAATGCCAGGTCCCTAAATTTGTCCTCTTGAAAATGAGGCAATTTCAGTTACACCATCATCAGTCTACAACAGACTTTGTTATGAGACAGATGGTAACTGTTAAGCATTGCGAGACAAATGTCCTTATGTGCATCACTTTGGCATGGAATTGAGTGGCTGGCTGCTGTCACATGGACTTGCCTGTTTGATGCACCAGAACCATATCCTCTTTTTTTTCTCCAGGTCTTGTCCCTGTCCAGAAACTTCAATAGGATTGTGTGAAGAACATCTTCGAAATATATCACTCTGAGAGGAAAAGCAGTAAAAAGAGTTGTGCAATCACATTCCCCCTACATCCATTCAGAAAGAACCTTGAAATTCTCTCCTTTTCAGTATGTTTGAGTGAGTTTCAGGGTACATGTGCAGCTGCTGTTCATCCATCCGAAATTGTAATTTATTTAAATGATTAGAAACTGTTTCCATATTCCATAGTAATCAAACATCAGTCACCCACATGGAATCAGAAGGCACTATCTAAATGGTAGCAGTTGGCTCTTCCTGGGAGTGCAGTTCAGCTGCCTGCAGCTTGACTCAGCTTCTATGCCTGTTTAGCTATGTTAGCACCATGTTTTGGAACTGTAAAAAGTTGTCAGTTTTTTCAAAAGCAATGAAGGAATTTGGGCTTTTTCCCTAAGATAATGTCCAGCTGAGTGAGTGGACTCAAACTTTGTTGTTTCTTTGTTTTGTTTTCTCCTGAGCCAGCGTCATCTCAGCTTGTAAGCCATGCTATAGATGAGAGAGTTTAATTAGCACATTCCCTAATTTATGCTTATCCTGAAAATCTGGTTTTAGGTAAAAAAAAAAAATAAATAAAAATAATTGGTTCAGGCTGGGATCTATCTGAAAGAAATAAACATCTGGAAGTATAATTGAGCCACATTTAGGGGACCTGGTTCCAAGGGTGCCATGTTGTGAAACTTCTAACCCTTTTGTATGCAGAGAAACAACCGGACTTTCTCAAAAGCTTTCACTCCACGAGGCTGCCCATACAGCAGAGGGCTGATGGCACTCTAATAGTTGACTGACATTTACTTGACTTGTTCCCATGAGTTGACACTGGAAGGAGAATGACTGCTTGATTTGGCAATCTCAGAAGAGAGGGTAAATCCCTATGCTTCACTGATAATAATTTGGCATGCCACTCAAGTCCTGGGAGCTTGGGAGCTGTTTTATCCTTAGCAGCTCAGTAAGTTACATAACTACATCTTTAGCAATTAATTAATGTTAAGTGATGTGATACAGTGGGGAGTTAATTGCCCTGGAAATCTGAAATGCCAAGTAACAGGGGTTTCTTGCACATCGCTAGAATACTTCCTGTTGAAAGAGTACAATTTGTTCTTTTTTTCTCTTGAACAAGGACATTGAAAATCTTGCTGAAGGCTAAGAACTCCATGCAGGTTTTATAATACACTATTCATGGAGACCTAGTGCTTTCTTCAGAAAGCTGAAATATATCAGTATAACTTCCTTGCACATTTATATAATGTATTCACAGGTTTGCTGCCTAAAACCATTCTGTTCCCTCTTTCAATAACTTGTGCTCAATCCAACTGCATGTATGTCTGATTTTGTGCTTTCGAGTTCTGAATTTGACTTTGCTGTTAAGTTGTGTTGCCATGTAGTGAATTAGTACACCTTTCCATTAGGTATATGATGGAGATAATAGTGATTTATCTGAACAGAAATTTAATACATGAATTTACCTACTCTTATTGAGAATGCAAAGAGCTAAAGACTGGTCCTTTTGTTTGGGTCATCAGGAGGTAAATAGTGCTTTTTAAAATTATTTTTTAGGACCTGGAACATGATTTTAAAGAAACACATGGGATTGATTGCCTTACCAATTACATCAGCAGACTGTTTCACTAGCCTTTGCAGTGACTAGCATCATGTACTTTTCTGTTCAATATTTACTCCATATTGCTGGGGTTCTGTTCAAAACGATCACGAGACCTTAAAGGAAAAATATCTCTTGTATAGTCTGAATTTGTGGAAGCACAAACACATGTAGCATATCCACCTAGTTTCTTGTTATGTTGTACCTAGTAAAGCGCTGAAAGCTGATGATTTTGTATTCACTTCAAATGCTGTGCTTGTGTTCTACTTCTGGCTCTGAGATGTTTTTTGCTTGTGAGTGATGGAAAGGTCCCGTATGCAAAATTTCTAGATTCTGCATATTTTGCCGAGCTTTTCACAGTACCTCTCTTAGACTTCTCTCATCCTCACAGATGCCACAGTATAGGGACTGACTGAACAATGTTTCAAGTATTTTTGCATTACTTTTTCCCAAATCACTGTAGATTTCCCTTAGGAAAAAAAGTGAATCAAGTAAACTTGTTTGCTTCTACACATAGTTTTATATTTTCCATTTTTCTAATGAGAAGACCCCTCTGGTTTACTAAGACATCTTTAGGAGTAGATGTGAATATTTTAGAATTCAAAAATATTTAGTAGTAAAAGATATACTTTATGTTACGTACTAGTCTGTGTAAACAGAGTTAAATTTAGATATCCCTGTAAGGTGAAATGACTGCACCCAATTATGCTGAATTTCTTCGTGATGCTACAGTCTGTCAAATAAATGAATTCAAGAAAATTATTTACTCTTGTTCTGTCAACGGTAGCATTAATGCATTGAGATGTATTTGTAAACCCTAAGAACACAAGTCTTTCTTTCACTGTCATTATAGCGGAAAAAATATTCTGTAGGATAAATTAAACTGGTTAGTTTGCCTTTTAAAAATAGAACCTGAAACCACAATGACCTCATATTCTTAGTAATTAAAATAAAGGACTTTCTTTGTAAGACAACTTTCCAGAGCTTGCTTGGACTTTAGGATGAGCTGAGATTTTCTGCCTTTTCATGCATCTTGTGTGGAAGAAATTCTGCATGGCTGTAATCCCAGATTAATCCCATAGTCTACAGTAGATGATTATTAAAGAAGGAAACTTGTTGAAATAAATAGAGTTTTGTTATGATTCATTGTTAAGGTTTTGAAAAAACCTTGTGTACATGTCGAGACTACAGTGGCTGTGATTGATCAAAAAAAGCTATTTTTTGTGTGGCCTCAGCAGTTCTCACCTATGATCTCAAGATGTGTCAGTTTATTCTGTAATAGCGGAATTGCTGCAACCTGCAGACCAAAATAGTAGGAGAAAATAGGTGCTGTCTTCATTTGCCAGGCTGTCAGCTGCAGTAGGTCAGTAAATATGTCATGAACAACTGAATTGCTCCTGCAGTGGGGTAAGAGTTTCTGGGACAGGGGTCACTAGTATGATGGTTGAACACCACTAAGCTCTCCTATGGAAGTCTGGTCCTGCTGGTGAGCCTGAACCCTGTGCATAGATGAATGCCCAGGAAATCAGCTCTTCCTATGGAGGATAAACATTACAGAAATCTGTCTTGATCACTCAGTGGTGTCTGTGTCTGTAAGGGTCCCTGCCCCATTGAGAGGGATTTTGATCTCAGATTATTGCATTTTCAGTTTATAAATATAGCTGATAGTAAGTGCAAGGTAGTCCAAAATGCAGCATCAGTCTAATTACAGTAACTGAAGAATTTGGATCCCCAAACTGATTTTACTAATGGTTGTCATGTGTGAAATGCAGATGTCTTGATAACATGGTGGTATGTATTATCTTTTAAAACGGCACTGAAAAGTTGCTAAGTACTGCTCCTTGTAAATATCCTCCCTCGTTTTTTATAAATGAGATTAAATGGTACCTGATTAACCAAATCTGGAAATTTAGGGATTACTTTTTTAAGTTACTGGAAAGTCTTTTCAAATGCCATTTAAAAAAGTGATTGAATTGAAATATCTACAATGCAAAGAAGTTAGCACTGCAGGAATACAGTTAGGTTGCAATTATGCCATAACACTTCACTGAGTTATTACATCATTGTTTGTTTTTTTTTTTAAACAGACGTGCTTCACAGTACAGTGATTCTTACACCCTTCACCCCCCACCCTCCCCAGTTGCTGTAGAATTTTATTGCATTTTCTCTTGTCCAATGTTAGTTGCCTATAGCAAACAGGTCTTTGATGTTTTGGAGTTATGCAGCTGAAAGCTTGCATCTCAAAAATGTCAGAAATGGCAACTTTTCATTTTGTTCCCTTTTCAAAAGGAACTAGGAGAGCAAAAGGAAGTGGGACTCATTCTTTTTTTTAGTGAGTTTTAATATATAAAAGCAAGGAAAAGCACATCTACCGCAGACAAAGGAATTATTCTCAAATAATTAGTCTCAAGTATTTGTCTGAATGTTTACATATTTAGTTAAATTGTTTCTTCAGAAGCATTTTAAATTAAAAACTTCTTAAATTTTATTATGAGCTAATCCATGACATACTAAACTGGGCAATTTATCAGGTTTTACCATCACTATTGAAGAGGATATATTTGCTTTTCAAATGATTTGCAAAAGCCCCATCAGAAACTGCATGCCTTGTTTTTCCACTAAGCATACTCTAGGATCCAGAGCATGATGTAGGGTGAGCCAGGATTGGTAGGTCACAAAATGAAGGTATGGACTGAAAGGAAAAAATTCTGCTACCCTGTTTCTGGTCTGGATGGATAATGGCTTTAGGTATGACAAACATAATTTGTATTTTTTTTCAGAAACATTAACATGATTTAAAAAACTGTAGCAATGACAGTTTTTAAATTTACATACATAATGTAAATTTGAGCTTTGTGCTGGGAATGCTGCTGTGAAGTAGACCAAGTGTGATTTTCTGTGACAATCTAGCTATGCTAGAATTTTAGACTAGATGACTCAAAGCTGCCCTGCTAAAAATACAGCAGGTTTCTGTTTTAAAATCTAAGCTGTACACAGACAGAATATGCAAAAAAAAAAAACAAAACAGAGGCATGCTTATGACAGGTTTTTGATGGGATGTTATTTAACTGTGACGTACAATTCAAAGGTCTAAAGACGCTGAGAACTGAGATACTTTAAAGAAAAGGTAACTGTGAACTGGTCTTATGAAGCTACCTGGCCAAGAGACCCCTATATCAATAGCTCTTATATTTTTTACAAATAAAAGAAGCTGAATGCAGCAAATGAAGCGGCAGAGGCTTCACATCCAGGTTTCCTGTCGTTAAATACTATGGGGAAGTTAAGTTTTAAAATCGATTTAAAGGTTAATAATTAAATTCCAAAGCAGCTTTGCTTAGCAAATGGAGAGTGCCATGGCATGCAGTATTAAAAATATTGAAGTATAGTAGCTGAGTTTGTTCCAAGTCAAACAAGCAAAAACATGTATCAGCTCATTATTTTTAAATTGCAACATGATGGAGTGAGATGGTGTTTTGGGTTCTTGGTTTTTCTTTTAGATCATCTGGTTTTTCTCATCCATTCTTTGAAACATATTGATGAACTATTTTTGTAGTACTATTAAGGTGAGTTTTAATTATTCTTTCATCTTTTCCAGAAGGTGTAGAAGGAGAGGGAGAATTTGGCCATCTGATCTGTGTTCTTAACAGTTTTTTCTCATTCTGCTAGCATCATGACAAGTGTCTGGTCTTCAGGGTGCTTTCAGACGGCTGAAAGCAGGCTTTTGACAACTAAAAAATGAATCTGCTATTCAACCATAGACACAAAAACTTTGTTTCTAACTCATGCTCTCAACTGCTGTCTGACCACTGAAGTTGAACTTGTCTTTTATGATGTGTCCTATTTAACAAGAAATGATCTCTTCCACTTTTCATAATCTCTTTCTTGCCTTTTTTTGTCAAAATGCAAAAGATGCCAAATGTTCCCAGTTCTAAACCTACAACTTAAAATTATATGGGTGAGCCTTTTTTCCAGGTTATTGTCAGGAAAATAGAAAAACGCCTTCTCTTCTAGAAGAGCGACCCAGAACAGAGTAGCAGGATGTCGTATACTTCTAGTATGATATTGTGACAGGCTGCTTAGGGAAGAGCTGATAACTTTGAATAGTGCGGTATTTTATTAATACGGAATTTGTCAGGTGCTGCTTATCTGCTGAGTATCATGACCCACTGTCAATATGGAAAGAGTACCTTATCATTAATTGATAAATTGTTGCTTTATTGTAAAAATATTGTTATTCTTTGGAATATGTTTGAGAGTGTTGTAGTAGGACGTAGGATCCAGCCTGTCCTATAGGATCATGCTTGAATTGACGTCTTTCTCATGGGGACTGCAGTGCTATTTTTTTTACAACATACAATTACAAAGTAGAATTCAAATATAAAGGAAAAATAAAAGGAAAAGTACTTGATGCTTCTGTATCTTACCCTTTTTATGATAGCTTTTTCACTTACGAGGAATTTGTTTTAGAAACAGATTGAAGGATAATTCCAAAAAATGCCCATCTTCTGCCCTTGTTGTGGATCTATTTCACTTCCATTAGGTTGACTTTGGATGTGGGTAAGCATTTGTTTTAATGGAGCTAATACTAGGGGTATAATAGGAGGAGTAATGAAAAAGGAGATGGAGATAGCCTTTCCACAGTTGTGTTCATTACTTATTTGGCTCACAGCTCAGGGATCCAAATGTTGTTGCTACTGTTAATAGCAGTGATACCAAACTAAGCTTGGTAACTATATATTATGGGAATTAACAATTCTGTTGCATGAGCTGTCTTGTCTTTAAGACCTCTGTTTTCTTCTCCAGGGTAGTTAGAATTCACATGAAACCCCAGGGGGTTATCAAATGTTGCCACTATGCAACCATGAAATAATTGTAAGCTTCCTTTAAGTCAGTGCAGAGAGCATCATCTAAAACCTTCTGAGAAACCTGAGCATAAATGAAAGCAATGTATTGGGACTGAACTTAGTGTAGAAGTGATACCAGTGGAAAGATGAAACCTCTGATAAAAGTTAGCACTTAAAATATTGCACTTTGTTAAAAATGATGTGCAGCCTATGATCTTCAGTCTGGGGGAGAGCTTTTAAGTTGCTTTTTATTGACTACAAGTCTGTGTTGTTATTCTGACAGATAACAGATCTTGCCTTTGAGACTTGCATGCTTGTTCACTCAAACAGTTGTGTACCTGGAAAATACCTATGGCTTAAAATACTGCTGTCTGGTCCAGAGCAATGCAGCTTATGGTTGAGCTGAAAGCTTTCTTTATAAACTGCAGTTGCTCTCCATTACATACTGAAATTGGCTCCAGAGCATGGTACTAAATATAAAGTTGACTGGACTATCCAGGGGACTGTGTCACCTTTAGCAGCAAAGATCTCTTTCGTAATGGCTGTCCTCTTCAGAAACAGGGGAACTATTAAAATAACAGCTGCAAAATCTGGAAAGAAAAAAAATTTGGAGAAAAATTTGGAGATAAAATTCATACCTCTTAATTACTTTCTTCTACACCCTTGCAGAGTCAAGGCAATGTAAAGCAGTATGTTTCATGAGCATTTTATTTAATTTCTGTATGTGGCCTGATGATCAGCCCACAGAATTTTTTATCCAAGGAAATTAGTGACCTCAGATCTTACTGCCTTCTGAATCACCTGTAAACTTTCAGTGGTGACAGTCAATCCAGGTAACTATTCAATAACTATTTGTTATAATGGCCATTTCATTTCTTGCTTTCTGTGGAATAAAATAACTACGGATTTAAGCATAAATTAAGATAAACATGACAAAGAGGTCAGAGAAGACTGTGAAATACAAATGAAGGGAAAATAAAGATTTTTAACTTTTTTTTTTTTTTTTTTTAAATACTCCACTCTATAGTTGGGCTAGAAGACAGTTGCTCCTGGGGAAGTGAAGCGTCTTTGATAGAATGTTGTCAGGCAGCTGTATTTTACCTACTTTCTTTTTGACCTTTTTTAGTCTCGTTCTGTACCTGTCTCTCAGTAAATCAAGTTGCATGTGCAACACCATCAACTGACTATTTATGATACTAGACCGTAATTATTTAATCATAATAGCAACTTAACGTGCATGCACTCATAGGTTAAGGTTTTTTAGGTAATGGAACAAAACTGTTGCATGTATTTATTCAAATCTGTTATCTTCACTTACTGTTGGGGTTTCTTAAACAGGAAATACAATAAAACACCCTGAGAACATGCGTAACATTTTCACTATGGACCTACTTGTTTTTCTCAGTCTAGTCTTATGGTGTTGTCTAGGTGTTGTAACGCAGCGATCTAAGTGTTCATGTCCGAGATTGATCTTGTACATTTCATGTGATGCATTACCTAGATACCATGCAATTCAGGTGAGGCTTCCAGCTAGGATACCTTTGCTTTTGTTGGTAAGCTCAGGCCTTTAATGCTTGTTCCAAGGTATTTTGATTAGGTTTTTTAGATCATATTTTCTTTGTGTGATTAAGTGGAAAATTCAGTCTTCTGTATGACAAAATCATTTAAGGGTCTATTAAACCTCTAATATAAAAGCAGTGGTATTTTGGAGTTTACATGAGTAAGCTGGATTTGAGGCAATGCTTCTGAATTGCATCAAGTCAGCGTCTGCAAAAACTCTTATATTTCCACTGGGACCAATATACTAAAAGGCGAAAATGATTTTTTAGGATGTGAAAAATTTTATTATGTCAGTATGTTAAGTGGTTTTATGTATCTGAATAAATATAAAACAACTGGTTCACAGTTATGTATGGTAAGAATAAGTTGCTATGCACCTGTAACAAGTCTTCCCTCATTCCTGTAAATTTCAGGAAGTATCACCTCATTCTTCAGAAAAACATTGTTTTGAGATTGAACTTCAGATAAAAATCCAGAAACTGTAAAACCCCATGCCAAAATATGAGCTGCCTTGATCAGATACTGATTTAATTTCAGTACTCCAGTCTTTCACGAAGGAAGTAATGAGTCCTAGTGTCGTGGTTTAAGTCTCTACCCCCCCACGCAGTTTTCTCACTCACTCACTCCCCCTTTTTCTTCCCCCAGTCCCGGGAGAATGGGGAAGAGAATCAAAAGAATTCAACTTGCACAGGTTGAGATAAGAACAGTTTAGTAACTAAGGTATAACACAAATCACTACTGCTACCACCAGTAATAATACAAGAGAAATACAAGGAAAGAGAATACAACTGCTCACCAAGCCCGACCCAGCCAGTGCACCCCCCAGTCCACCACCACACCCTTCCGGGTCTCTGCTCCTCGTCTTCACATCCTGGGCATGACGTGCTGTGGTATGGAATAACCTCTTTGGTCAGTTTGGGTCAGGTGTCCTGTCTCTGCTTCCTCCTGGCTTCCCTCCTCCCTGGCAGAGCATGAGACTCAGAAAGTCCTTGGTCAGACCAAAACATTACCAAGCAGTAACTGAAAACACTGGTGCTATCAGCGCTGTTCCAAGGCCCAAAATCAAAAACACAGCTCTGCACCAGCTACCAAGAAGGAGAAAAATGACTGCTACTGCTGAACCCATGACACCTAGTCAACAGATACGATACTTCTGCTGGTGATACAACTTAATGTGGTGAATGTCAGGGCAAGTTTTTTCAGTCTGGGGGCTTTAGGATTTGTTTTTTTTCTTAAGAGTTGAACCAGCTTGGTGATGAAGCTGAAATGCAGGATACAGGAGTATTTAAATATCTCATTCTGAAAATGAACTGAAACATAAAGTTTTAAATATCATAGAATCATAGAATGATTGGGATTGGAAAATACCTTTAGATCATTTAGTTCCAATCCCTTGCCATGGGCAGGGATGCCTCACGCTAAACTGTGTTGCCCAAGGCTCTGTCCAAGCCAGCCTTGAACACCGCCAGGCATGGAGCATTTACCACTTCTTTGGGCAACCTGTTCCAGTGCCTCATCACCCTTACAGTAAAGAATTTCTTCCTTATATCTAATGTAAACTTCCACTGTTTAAGTTTGACCCCGATACCCCTTGTCCTTTCACTACAGTCCCTAATGAAGAGTCCCTCCCTAGCATCCTTATAGGCCCCCTTCAGATACCAGAAGCTGTTCTGAGGTCTCTATACAACAGTAAAATTTGAACTTAGGTTTACTTCAGAAGCCCCTTTTAGGCATTTTTGTGTAGCGTTTTATGCATTTCAGTCTTGTTCTTTTAGGCATTGTGAGAATGGAACTTTTGGGAACTAGGAACTGACAAATACAGAGTTTGATTCTTCAGAGAATTGTTTTCCTGTTACTACTCCCTCTGTATTTCTCAAGGGTTTTTATTAGTATAAAATGTAGTACTTCCCCAGAAGGTGTAATAATCATCAGTGTATTCAAACACTGAAGTACCCAGTGTTGCTGTTGACTAGAGGAAGACTGGTATCTCTATGGATTTGAGGAAGAAAATATTGAGAATCTTTTACTTCTCCTCTGTCATGAAATGAAGTTTCACTGGGATTTTGTGACTCTTGACACTCTTAACTCTGCCTTTGTCAGCAAATGTACTTTCCTTCTTATGAAACACTAAAAAATTTTAAGAGCCGACTTTTTCAAGACCCTTTACCAACTGAGCCAAATTTAGCAGATTAGTAAGGAGATTGGTATGATTATAACAACAGTCAATCCCAGGAATCCTAAAGTAGTCCAAGCATTCACTGGGATACAGAAAACCTGTACTTGTAATGTGCTTTGCCTTTTCTTACCTCTAGTTAGGTGATCTGCAGCAAAACTCTTAGGTGTGCTCTGGTCTGTATCTCTGATGAGGAAATGCATTTTTGTTATGAACAATCTTCCCTGACAAAAATCTTGTGAAATAAAAATACTTTCCTGCATTATGCCTTGGTTTCAGGGAGGCAGTACTTTTAAAATGAGAAATCTTAAATGGAATTAAATGAAATTGCCACTCTACTGCATCATGATCCGCTTTCTTCTTTAATTTAAAACCAAGTGAGAAGAGAGGGTTCCTTAACAATGCGGAGCAATAGGCAATGGAAATTGGCATTTGGGGAATATAAGTTAACTTCTGATGGTAAGAGAGTGCCAAAGCTATGTCTGGACTGCAAGACTGAGGTGCACAGTGAAGTATGGTATAGTACTGGAAGTAGAAACATACCTGTCTAGTACGGTAATTTAATATAAATGTAGCAGAGAGACTGGAAACAAGGGGATACCAAAATTTCACTTCCATTAACTATTACTGTCTGTGAGTAAGAAAACTTTGCAATATCTTATACTTTTCCATACTTTAAAAACATCTTTACTGAAATGAATAAAGGTCCAAAATGTTCTGTGATTATCTTTAGGTATTTGTTAGTTACATCAAATTAGTTTTACTTAATTCAGATTAGTTCAAATGTATTTTGCAAATCTCTAAACTGAATTGTAACGGACTTCTTAGAATTAGTGAAAGTTGTGTTACAGTTCTGTTTTGCATTTTTTGTATCAAAAGAAATTACAGAAGCATCTGAATATGTGCGGATAACTGTTTTTGAAATGATATGCACTGTTTAGAATATTTAAATAACTAATGAAGCCATTTATAATAATTCATATCTTGAAAGAGTATGCAAAATGAAGCCTGATAAAAGGGCTAGGCTTTTGTATTGTAATCTCATATTTCATCATGCCTTTAGGAACTTGCATGCTACAAAAAGGATGTTTAAATTAAAAGTAGTATTTGTGGTTGCTTGAAAGTCCTCTGAAAAAAAAAGTACTTGGATGTGAACAGGAATTGGACCCATTTCATGCATACTAAGTAAAAAGAGTAATACCTAAACATGCTATATAGGATTACTAAAATTATATACTCATTTTCTAGCTGAAACTTGAAATTATCTGCTAGCTTTCTCACTACAATATAGCACTTAAAAATGTGTACCATTTACCGGAAGTTAAAATTGTAGATAGTTTCCAACCTTAAAAATAATTCCCATTTGATGCAAATTTAATTGCAATTAGAAAAGGACATAACAATTTTTAGTTTTATTTAAGACATAGAAGAATAGATCTGATTTCCAAAAGTGCTGTATATCAGCAGTTCTAAAGTATATTAAATTCTAGCCAGAAGCATAATATAATTGATATTTATATTATCAGCTACAGCAGCATTCTCAGTGCTGTCATTTTGCTTGTAATTTTCTCCTTGCTTGTAAAGTTGTATCTTATTTATTGTTTGCACTTTATTCTTAATCAGTTTTGCTAATGTAGTAAAAACATTGAAATGTTGTTATATGATTAGCAATTTTCCACTATATTAATCCAGCATTACATTATACTGTGTGGTGACAATAATGATTTCTAATGTGGTAATGAGAGTTATTAACATCCCAATTTTTAATAGTTTCTTAATTGCAAGATGGAAAAATATTTTAAGTTACCATAACCAGCTGTATTAGTGGCAAGAATTGAAGATGGTGGGATCTGGGCCGTAAGAATATAAAGATATACTTTGAATGGAGCACTGTCTTCACCACTGTGAAGCTGTTTGGTTTTATGTTTGTTTTCAAGAATCATGTAGTTATTCAAAGAATATCTTTTCCTATATTAAACTCAATATTGACAAATAGAGGAAGACTTCCAGATTTAATGCATGTTTACCGGTGTGCATTAAATGGATATGCAATGCACTTTTTTTTTATGAGAAAGGCAAAAAGTCTGTGGTATCCAGCTGGAAAGATGATTTTAAATCATTAAGCTATTATGGCCATGCCACTCGCGTAGTGAAATAGCCACAGTACAAACTAAGAGCTGCACATTATCAGGAATGCAGACTCTACTGTAATGATTCACAACCAGCATAAAATAAGTAAATGCTTATATAATATATATAAATAAATATATAATATATATAAATATAAATATATATAAATATATATAAATATATATATTATATATATTAATATATAATATATATAAATATATATAAAATAAATGATATATCAAATTATATATATTGAGTGGACTTGTATTCAGTAAATCAGAAATTCAGAAATCATAGAATCATGTAATAGTTAGGGTTGGAAAGGACCTTAAGATCATGTAGTTCCAACCCTAGACACCACCCACTAAACCAGGTCACCAAAGGCTCTGTCCAACCTGGCCTTGAACACCACCAGCAATGGAGCATTCACAACTTCCCTGGGCAACCCATTCCAGGGCCTCACCACCCTAACAGTAAAGAATTTCTTCCTCATATCCAATCTAAACTTCCCCTGGTTAAGTTTGAACCTGTTACCCCTTATCCTATCACTACAGACCCTAATGAAGAGTCCCTCCCCAGCACCCCTGTGGGCCTCCTTCAGATACTGGGAGGCTGCTATGAGGTCTCCACGCAGCCTTCTCTTCTCCAGGCTGAACAGCCCCAAATTTCTCATCCTATATTCAGAAGTCAGAAGTCCAAACGGAGCTTCTGGCTTTCTTTGAGTGTGTGTACATGCATGGAATTAACAGGTTTTTTCTCTCTGTGTGGGTATAAAAACATTACAAATAACTTGTTTTGAAGTGTTTTTTAATTAGGCTTTGCAAGCTATTGAGTTTTCTTTGTTTTTATTTAAAACATTGGAAGTTAAAAAAAAAATCCCATTTAATTTTAACAATTTTAAAGATAACTTGAAAATTTACTGGGAAAGATTAAAAAGGGGAAAATTATAGTCAGTAGAGGAAACGAGTGTATTTTCAGGTCTAGAAGTATTGTAAGTGTCTATAAAGATAATGATATGATGTGTACTGGCAAGTATGTTGACAGAAAATCTGATTACAACAGCAGTTTGTGAAGCTTCAGGTGAAAAAATACACTGTAGAGGTGGAAAATATATAGCCCTATAGGTAGTAGTATCATCAATAATCCAGCTAGTACAGTGGAATTCAGCATTTGACCAAAGCTGAATGTGACATTACTCACAAAATTTAAATTTCCTGAGAAATCTCTCCAATACCGTGGTTTTGTATTGGAACAGAAGCAAAGTCATATTACAAAGGACTTAAAAAAAAAGAGTACAATTTATATTTCCAGTGTTTTCCCTGTAGCACCTATGTGAAAAAAAATATTTAAATCTAAAGCTTTGTATTTCTTACCAGTATTAATCAGGTGCCATATAAAAAAGTATGAAAACTGTGTATTTGGTAGAAAGTAACAAAATAATCTGGATTTTGAGATTGAAATGTCAATTTGCTGAATAGTGTACAAATGCAGTTGGTAAGAGATTAAAATGCTCTGCATTGATTTAATTTTTAAAATTATTTGCTTCCAATGAAATATAGATATTGATGATTTGCGTAGCTATTTTAGAAGACTTTATATTGAGAAAATTGTTCTTGAATTGAAATGGATATGCTACACTTTTCATACTCAAAATGTCAGAGAGTGAGACCCTTGTGTTAGGTAACACCCCAGTTTTAAACCATAGGAGCATTGGATTGCTTTCAGAACTGTACTTATGGGAGGCATGGTTCTGAGTCCACCATGATTCCAGTGGATTTCTATGTACTTCACCGTGCATTGCCTGGTGTCTGAGGAGCTTTTCTGGAATAGGTAAAGGCTTTCCAGCTGACAGTCATCTCCAGCTAGCTTGCTTGCCTGCCTTGCAAGAGTTCTGGGCATGATGCAATTGGTCAAAATCATGAACTTTGAAGGAGGCTGTTTAGATTCCAGCTTTTCTCTACTATCTTAAACTTTCATTATATTCTGGTTATTTCTGTTTGCATAATCTCACAGTGTAATATTAATGAACTGGTACTAAGTTTCTTCCATTGTGTGTTCTCAAGTTTAGAAAAAATCACTGTTTCCTAGCATCACAGAATAATAGAATAGTTAGAGTTGGAAAGGACCTTAAGATCATTTAGTTCAAATCCTCCTGCCAGGGACAGGGATGCCTCACACTAGACCGTGTTGCCCAAGCCCTACTCAACCTCGTCTTGAGCACTGCCAGGGATGGAGCATTCAGAGCTTCCTTGAGCAACCTGTTCCAATGCCTCACCACCCTCATAGTAAATAACTTCTTTATATCTAACCTGAACTTCCCCTGTTTAAGTTTAAACTCGTTACTCCTTGTCCTATCACTGCAGTCCCTAATGAAGAGTCCCTCTTCGATATCCTTGTAGGCCAACTTCGGATACTGGAAGGCTGCTATGAGGTCTCCATGCAGCCTTCTCTTCTCCAGACTGAACAGCCCCAGCTTTCTCAGCCTATCCTCATATGGGAGGTGCTCCAGTCCCCTGATCATCCCTGTGGCCCTCCTCTGGACTTGCTTCAACAGCTCCATTCCTTCTTATGTTGAGGACAACAGAACTCTTTAAGTGTTCATGATAAAATGACTTTCGCTTCTGTTATTTTTCCTTTTAATTTAGAACATTATTTTCTGAAACAGGTTAGAAAAGATCGATGTATTTATTACTGTCAGCCTTATTTCTGCATTGTTAGGTGTAAATTGTCCAGCAGGAAATGTGTGCAGTTTTCCTCGTACGCTTTTCAAATCAACAATTTAGTTTATGAGGTAGTGTTAATGAGATATTAAAGAAATTTCTAAAGGTTCCACTAGAGTGGCTTACATTTTATTACTCAATAAAAACAGTGAGGCTTCTATCAGGATTCTTACAACTGAGAATTTTGCATAATATAACTGTCACTTGAAGCCTGTATTTATGAACATAAGGGCAGTCCTGTAATAAGTAAAGGATGAGCTTTCACTAATTTTGCATCTGCTACAATTAAGAGATAGATTTAGATTCCCTTTATGCATCATGTTATAAAACAGATTCTGTGAATGAAGCTGAAATGTTTAGCCTGCTTTTATTACATGTTTAAGTAGCATAAAGAAATGACAGTTTCAGTGAACATCCCTCTAAATATATATATATTGTTCTCCGTGGTTAATTTCCATGCACTTCTTTGTCTCAGTGATTTGCTTCTAGCAAAAGAATTGTGGTCTGTTTGATTAGGCTGTGTAAAACTCAGTGAAAACTAACTCACATTTTCACAGTTGTGGATTTGGGGTTTTCTGTTTTTCAAAAAGAAACAGCAGTAGATGATGAAACATTACAAATGCCAGCGCTGCTTTCATCACTGCTGTGTATTAACTGATTTTTAATCCCCAAATTGTTAAACGTCTATCAGCCTGCCACTGCATTTTATCAGAACAAATTATTTGTACCTGCTTTAATCTTTTTCCCTTCCCTTCCCTTCCCTTCCCTTCCCTTCCCTTCCCTTCCCTTCCCTTCCCTTCCCTTCCCTTCCCTTCCCTTCCCTTCCCTTCCCTTCCCTTCCCTTCCCTTCCCTTCCCTTCCCTTCCCTTCCCTTCCCTTCCCTTCCCTTCCCTTCCCTTCCCTTCCCTTCCCTTCCCTTCCCTGTTTCACTTTATGGTCGAAATTTTATGGTGAGACCAGACAATCTGCTATCGTAGACCAAAAAAAAAGTGTTTTCCTCTCAAATAACAGTACTACTAGTATAGTGGCACCTTTAAGCTGCTTCTTGCAGTGTCTCCTTCCTATTATGTTTAATCTAGGTTATTGAAATCCTATTAAAATAGTGCTCCAACTATTCCTCAAATTCTGTGTTCTTTCAGGATCTACTTTAGATGAAAAGGCTTAAAGCAGTAGCACTAATGAGATTTGATGTTTAGGTGCTGTACTGAGTTTTATGATGTTGCAAAAAGTCTCAGTTTTCAATAATGCAAATTTGTTCCCGCTTTACAGATTTGTTTTGCCCACCTATATAGTTAAACGTGCGTCTCATGGTGCAGAGTTCTTAGTTGCAAAACCAGAAGCTCTTACAAAAACAGATGAGCTACCACTAGCAGAATAAATGTCTATGAAGGTGCACTGTAAAAACATTAGCTGACTAATCTTAAGTGTTTTGCGTTTTTCTTTTTCAACCCTTTTAACTTGTTCCTTTGTTCTGACATAAAATATGGAAGGGTATTTGTATTTTATCTCTTATATAACTGTTGATGATTTTTTTGTTTTTTCTTCATACAGTTATATCTTCGGTCAAAAAAAAATTGCAATGCTTTTATTTTGGATTTTAGGGGAAAAGTTAAATGTCTTGTGAAAATCTGTAAACAATTAATAAAAACATATCAACTTTTATAACTGTATACATAAATTTCACCATAAGTTTTGCCTTCAGTGTCACAAGTGACAAAGACTGCAGGTTTTCAGATGATCCCACAGCTGTGCTCTTTTTCCTTTTTGGTGGTCATATTGTCCTTGTACGCTGATATTGTTACATGTGGGTGGACACCTTTTCTCAGATCCCACAGACAAGAATGTTTAAAAATAAGAGCCTTTCCCCTTGAGTCAAAGAATAACATTTGAAACTCGGCATCTTAATGTGCAGTTAAGAATATTACTGGTCTGGAAAAAAAATCAGATATTCATGCATCTCTTTTGTGTCTGTGGGTATCCGAACATTAGGTTGTAAAGTAAATTGATTTGACCAGAAAGGAAGTAATATTCTCTGTTGCTTTTTTCAGTATTTCTTTTCTTACATAATCATTTCAAGTGGTTTTCCTGTCAACACTCCCCTACCCCCCCCAAAAAAAACCAACCCAAACAACCCCAACAACCCCCCAAGCCATCTTTTAATCAAGTATTTCTCAAGCAACTTCACTGCTTCATCTCTCAGGCCTGCTTTGTTGGTTTCATGGGTTCTACAGTTCCTTATGTTTTACGTTTCTTCTATAATATCTTACAGTATTTTGGGGGTTTCTTTAGGTGTGATTGTGCATATGATCAAGCAGCCTATTTCTCCTTCAACATTTCTTTCCCAGTCTAGTATCTATTTTGTTGAGAAATCCTCAAATTTATCCCTTCTTATTTAATTTATCAGCAAGTCTCTGACATCTTCTCTGTTCTTTGCGTGCAGATGCATTCTGAATAGATGCTGGAATAGGAAGTAACTTTAAGTTACTAAAGCTGTAAAAAGTATCTGGTGTGATTTTTCTCATCTGCAGCATCTGCATCAAAATGTCCCTGGCTTATCTTTTTGAGTGCCTCTTACCCCACTCACCTGGCTCTTGATTTTGTTAATTTCTACAGTGCTGCCAGTGACAAAGGAATATCCCCAGCTGTCCCATTATGGATTACTTTTAAGCTTTCACATGTAGAGTCATTCTGTAAATTAACCTGTGAACTGTCTCAGGACTCTGGAGAGAACTATACTAAAATTGTTTTTAACAAAGAATTTTTCAGTTTCCTACTTCATACCATTCATTTCTGGTTGTTTCTCTTCTGACTTTTCTGTATTGCATTTGTGTTGTACTCTACACAGCTGGTGGTCATTTGTCATCCCCTCTATATTGATCTTCTTGGCTGTGTCAAACAGCTTTCAGTCTGTTCCACCACAACCAGCAGCTGAACAAAATGCGTGCTATAACTGTTCATTTGTCCTGAGAGGAAAGATAATGTTGTACTCTAAGCAGTGAACCACACTGATTATAGAATTCTTATAGTTTCTTTAAGTGTTCTGTATTAATAAAAGGAATATCAAATCTGATAGTTCTAATAGTCAACTGCCACCTTTTAAATTACAGGTATGTAATCTTTCCTTTGAACAAATCTATACAGCCATCAGAACAATAGCAGTGTGTGAATTACAGCTTTTCCAGGAAATCAAGCAGGGAGTATGCAAGTCTCTGTTGTTTCTTTCAATATTCATCTTTGCAGTAACAATGCCTCTGCTCATTTTCACAAACCTTAATTGTCATTCAGAGTATCCCATTTGAGTTCAATTATATGCTCTTAAGGGGAAGGAACCCTGTTAATGTTTATCTGTGAAGCACTGTGTTCATTTATAGCGCTCTGTAAGTAGTGATCAATTTTCTTTTATGCTATGCATTCTGGTTTGTACTAAATCCATTTTAGCAGGCAGTAATTTTTCAACACCAATCTTTCTCAGTGTGTGTGTTATTGGTAATTCAGTAAAAAACTATGACAGTGGTGTGCAGTTTTTACTTGCTTTTTATCAATTTTGTTTCTTAGCTAACGTTTTCAAAACCAGTAAAATTACATATTATTAGAGAGCATTGCATACAGGTCATGGTAAATCTTATTTCTTCCATTTTTCAAAGCCTGATGTTTTCATCTCCCAATTAAAAAAAGGAATTGGTGTATCTGTTTATGTATACAGGAAAACTGTCTAGTTTTCTCTTGTAGGAGGGCTGTATTACAGATTAAAGTGATTAAGTGAGTGCATTCTATTTAATATCTTCATTTTGTTTTGAAGCACTTTTGTCTTGAACACTATAAGTGCAGAGAATGGATTACAAGTAGCAGCTTATTCATATACTTGCAGCGGAGAAGGAACTGAAGTGAGCCTAGGATTGTATGTCTCTCTTTGCACTGTACATTAAAATGTGAAGATAAGGGCTACTGAAAGCGACACTGTGGTTTTAATGCTGTGTATTTGCCAGAATGGGAACTAACTCTTAAGGTTAAAGAAGAAATGTTTTTTCAGTATTAATTCTGCTTTTAGATACCTAATGTCAACAGAAAATCATTAAAATACAGTTTTATTGGCTTGCTGATTTCTATTCTTATACCAAGTAAAAAAGGCCTTTAGGTTCACAGTAGATATTAGCCAAATTGACTTGGGAACTTCTTTGCATGGTTTTGTGATTTCTATGAAGAATATTGACTGCCTGTTTTGGAGAAATAATGATTATTATAATTTGAAGATTAAGACTGGGTGGTGTACCCCAGAAATCTTCATGCTGGACATGTTTGCTAGATTCCTCTTAAGACACATATAGGAAAAGGCCTCAAGGCTCATGGAGATGCACATATCCCCACAACAGGCATCTTCTGACAGATAGCCAGCCTGCTGACTAGCACTTCCTTGATTTCCTTTGTCTTTTTTCTTGATCTTTACAGATTCTGCCTGAAATAGCATTTTTGTTTATCTGGGGCTTTTTACCTGTTTGGTGGGTCTTTTTAAGTGTCCTCATCAGTGTACAAGGGATTTTCTGCCATTTAACCCTTCTTCCTTTCTTAATTTTTGACTACTGTTACCTGAACCACTTCGGTCTATGTAGATCTGAGAAAACATCTGAAGTTGCATTTGGAATTTTAGATGTATTCAGGAAGAACTTGAATCTATTCAAATGAGAATCAAGTTTCATGATCACAAGTTTTTGAATCCTCTATCTTGCTGGCAAATGGGGGATTGGTATAGCCAATTTCAGCTGTGCAAAGAATAACATTGATTATACCATACATGCAAACAGGAGCAAAAGATTTAATGTTCTCTTCCAGTTAAATATTCACGCAAAACCACTCAGAGCCACTGAGCACCTTTCTTTCACAGTAGACATTTGGCATTTTATGTCAAATCAATATCAGTAGAAGTTGAAGTTAACTAGTTTTGTTGAATATGGAAGCCAGTATATTTAATACCTCACTTCAGTGATTTAGGCATGTAGACTTGAAAATTTGCACGAGCCTTTATTGACACTGAAGAAATGCTGACAGAAACTATTTCTAGTGAAGAAAAACATTCCTAAAACTTGAGTTGCTTCCTTCTTTTAAAGATTGAAAATGTGGCTACAGATAATTGCTGCAGAGATGAAAGATTGCTAGACACACGAACTGACAGTTTCTAAATGTTAGTTGTCAAGAAAAGATGTTTCTGGTGTTATCAGTTCAAGTGAAATATAGCTGTCCCATGGCTTCTTAGCAGTTAAATATAGTTCTTTTTCCCCAAGGTCCTTTTTTTTTTGTTCTGACTTGCACTGGGTTTTGGTTTAAATCTACTGTATATTTGCTTTTTTGATGTATTTCCATGCAGGATGATATCAAATTAAGTATTTGGCAGAAGTACTGCTCTGATTTAGCAAGAATAAATAACACATCATCTGTAACTAGAATACCCATTTGTTCTCCTTGGAAACATGTATTATAGTAGGTAGTTCAGCATTTTTTTTGGAAGTGTTTTATAATAGTTATAAATTCAGATACAATAAGCATGGAGATGTTGCAGCAGGCATTGCAGGCATTTCAGAAACAGATTGGTTACTTTTGGTTTATGGGACAGAATCCATAAGTATTATGAGGATTGGGAAAGGAGATATTTTTTGTGTGGTGGTTTCATTTTTAAGATCAGGGGACAGTAAAAGCTAGGAGGGCTCTGTGATAAATTAGTAACTTCAGATTCTCACTTAACTTTGTAGTGGTCCATTTACACTGCTTTAAATAGGGTAAATTCCAAAAGCCAACCAAGGTAAAATTTTTAAGTCACATGTAAGAAAATCCCACCATTTCACATTAATTACAGTGCAGTTTTCTGTATTGTGTGGACAGCTGCTGTTTACGAGAGAGGAAATCCACTGATCCCAGTTTAAAATTGCCAAATGAGATGGCAGGATAACTCCATAGACTTCTGTATTTGAATGTATTTCAGTAGAAAACAGAGTTTTAACTAATTTTTGCATACCACAATTTTTCTTGAGCATGAAACCTGTTTTATAAAGTTGGGGCTGTTCAGCCTGGAGAAGAGAAGGCTGCGTGGAGACCTCATAGCAGCCTTCCAGTATCTGAAGGAGGCCTACAGGGATGCTGGGGTGGGACTCTTCATTAGGGTCTGTAGTGATAGGATAAGGGGTAACGGGTTCAAACTTAACCAGGGGAAGTTTAGATTGGATATGAGGAAGAAATTCTTTACTGTTAGGGTGGTGAGGCACTGGAATGGGTTGCCCAGGGAAGTTGTGAATGCTCCATCGCTGGCGGTGTTCAAGGCTGGGTTGGGCAGAGCCTTGGATAGCATGGTTTAGTGGGTGGTGTCCGTGCCCATGGCAGGGGGGCTGGAACTAAGTGATCTTAAGGTCCTTTCCAACCCTAACTATTCTATGGTTCTGTTAGCTATTCCATGCAGTAAATGGTTTGATACATCCTTCAATACAGTGATACACTAGATAGGTAACTTGGTAATCTGCTAGAAATAAAAAATTAAATCTCAATTAATGTAGGTTTTGGATATTTATTCAGTAGCATGTTTTATCGCTTGTTGCCTGAAATCAGTTGTTCAGAAGTTACATGATATGCCGTGGTTGGGAGGGCACTGAAGTTACTTTGGAATAAAATAGATAAAAAATAGCCTTCTCACATACAGGGATCTTGAGACCCAGAGGTCATGGAGGAGGGGTAACATAACCAGCTTTAAATGTTTCAACTTTTCAGGTTTAGATTTAAAAATCAGTTTTTTTTAGCTCTTGCTTATCAGTTCAGGGTTTCATCTTTAATTGTAGAAATCATACTAAGTGCAGATATTTAAAAAATACTAATAGAAATTTTGTGCTTTGGTGTTTTGGGGGGTTTGTTCATTTTTTTGTGTTGTTGGGGGGTGGTGGCAGTTGGTTTTGGTTTCTTTCAAGACAGAAGTCATTAATAATTTTCACTTCTCAAGGTATTTTGGTTAGAATACTTCTAAGATAAAAAAGGTAAGGGCTAAGGTACATTAGTAGCCTCAGTCACAGTACTTCATATTAAGTTAATATGAGCACTTACAAGTAATTTGGCTTCCGAAGGCTTTATAAGTTGTCACACTGACATCTTGTCATTCTCTGTAAACATCAAAGATATCATGTGAGACACAGACTATGCACAATTTGCTCTTTGTTTTGGAAGTCTTCATTACTTAAAATTTTCTGGTTAATTTTGCTTAAAGAAACAGAACTTAACATGCTATTTAAATGTAAAACTCATAATTGCCCAAGATGATATTTCATTTTGTACAGGATAGGATTCACTAAAGTTGGGGCTGCTGAAAGATTGTTGCACATCTGTGGAGATTGTAATAATGAATGCTCAATTGTGTACATATTCAGTGATGCATTATTTCATGGTAGCTGCAGATGGGAGGTATGAATTTATCTTTCTCTGTGAAGAGAAAGTCCTGAAGTTGACTAGATACCACAGGCAATTATGTCTTATACTCCCCTTGACAAATTTGTCAGCTTCTTCTAAACCCAGCCTGATTGGTTTTCTCCCTTCCCTGCTTTTTCTCAAAAGCTGTTTCAAAGTAAGTAATAATGTAATTTCTGTCCTGTGTTTTTTCTGGCTAATTTGCTTCCATGTTTATGTCAAGATTCTCTGTCAAGTAGCCATTTTGGTGAAGAATTGCTGAGGTTTGAAGGGCCCTCCAGTCCAAGCCCCCTTCTCAAAGAAGAGACAGCTAAAGCACGTTTCTGTGGACTGTCAGGATTTTAATACCTTCAAGGATGGAGTCTCCATAGCTTCTCTGGGAAACCTGTGCCAGCTTTTGACCACTGTCTCAGTAAAAAAGTGTTTTCCTTATTCTTCAATGGGATTTCCTTCATTTCAATATGTGCCCTTTACTGGACTCAGTCCATGATGTGCCACTGAGTAGAGGGGAGCAGTTGCATCCCTTGACCCACCTGCTGGCAGTGTTCTTCCCAGTGCAGCCTCAGGATGCTGCTGTTAGTCTTTTCTGCAAGGGTGCATTCCTTGATCATGTTTGACTTGTTGTCTGCTAGGATCTCTGTCTGTTTTTTGCAGAAGTGCTTTCCACCCAACCTGTCCTGGTGAATGGGGTTATTCCTGCCTGGGTACAGGGCTCTCTAGTTACCATTGTTGAATTTCATGAGATCCCTGATGGCCAATTTCTCCAGTCTGTTGAAGTCCCTCACAACCATCTGGTCTGTCAACCACTCCTTGCAGCTCTATATTGTCTGCAAGTATGCTGAGGGTGTGATCTGTCTTGTCAACCAGATCATTAATGAAAATGTATTGTCCTCAGTATCAGTCCCTAGGGTGCACCACCAGTGGCTGGTCTCCAGATGGATTTACTGGGCTGATCGCAGCCCTTTGAGCCTTGCAGTTCAGATGGTTTTCAGTCCACTTCATTGTCTATTTATGTAAGCCATACTTCATCACTTGAGAATGTTATGAAACTGTCAAAAGCCATGCTGAAGTCAAGATAAACAACATCCCTTGCTCTCCTCTCATTCACTGAACTAGTAATCTCATTGTAGAAGGATGTATAATCTAATGTAGACAATCTTTGGTATCCTTTGTTTTACTAAGCTATACAAAGCTGAACTATTTTACGGTCGCTTTATACTCTGTTCATTCTCCTGATCTTACTGGTTTGTTCAGTTTTTGTTTTTCTGTTCTGAAAACAGGGACCAGACTGCACGAGGTATTCTGACTGTGGTTGTAACAAGGATTCCTACAATGGGCTTAGTGTTTCACTGTCTATATTTTTTATTTTTTAATTCAAAAAATAGTGTCTTTTAAGGTATGTCAGATTGTCTTAAGTCAAGTTGTGGTCTATTATTATGGCCAGATCTTTCTTCAACAAAGAAACCACTATGTTTTTACATTTTTAAAGTAATATTTGGCATATGTGACCTTGCATTTCATGCTAAGGCATTTCATACTGTTTCTATTTTCACAGTTGTATAGTTCTCAAAGTCATTTGATTCATTCTTAAGGTTTTCTGCTTTTGCTCTAATGAGCTTCTTTGTAAGCAAATCTCATTAGCACTGTTCTGTGGTGTCTGTCATTAGTGTTTTGTAAGATCTGTCCTAGGGCTGATCTGGAGGAGCTCGAGCATTAACTTGCTTGAAGCCTGATGATACCTATTTCAGCATTACCCATTGCCAGACACCACTGCCTATTGCTTTCCTGGGATTTGCGTACTACCGATTTCCATTTCTGCAGCTTTATTAATAGTTTCCTCTACAGCATTAGGTTAAATACTTCAGTCAAGTGCAGATATATTAAATATCAAAGAAAAATGTCAGCATTGTCTGGCATAATCTACCCTTAGGTAGTCCTGTGACGTTTTTCCTACTTTTACTTCCATATGTTTCATTCAGCTATTCAAGAAGAGTGACTATAATCTTGCATGATGTTGAGGTCACATTGCACATCCTCGGTTATCTGTATGATGTTCTCTCTTTTCTTAAACATAAGAACTATTTCTTGCTCCCAGTGTTTGCTGTATGTAGTGTTTCGGATGTCCATCTATTGTATCCTATCATTTGCTTTATAGATTCCAATTAATTCCTGTGGGTGAAAAGCTGTAAGTCTCTGAAGCAGACATTTCCTGTAAAAGATGGTACTTTGAGGTACTTTATCATGTTTCCAATAGCTGCATATTTTCCATGCCCTTACTTCATCAACTATGTAAATTTGTAGTAGTTTTAATTAAATGAGAGATTGATTGTTTTCCTTAGTAGAATTCTGCTAATTTTAGAGGTTTTCATCTGGAACATAATTTTTATCCTGTAATGAGTTGAAATGTTTCCAAAGCATTCCTAAGTGCTGTGATAAAAACTTGGTAGTGTGTGGTGTAAAATCTGGTTTACTTAAGACAAATTTAAGAAAAAAATAAAAGTGAAATAAATTATCTCAGGAAATACTCTGATTTTTCAGGGTTTGGGATGGTGGTCAAGAAGTTGGTAGGGCAGGTAAAGGCATCTTGTCTTTTAGAATGCTCATTATGAAGCAGCTCCTAGAAGTTATGTGCCTTCCTACCCAAAATGCTTATAATGCTGTGCTGCAGTTTTGGAATAAAGGCATGTAAAAGTATAGGAGAAAACTAGTAGGAAAGGAAAGTTTAGGCAGATGTTGGAAACATTATTGTGAACTAGTTTTGTAAATACATACCATGAAGTGGTTGCTATTTCTCTTGGAGAAGGACAGGAAGCCCTTGCTGGAGCTGGCATATGATAGGTACATGGGAGTGTGCAGCCAAGGTCAGAATAAGATAGTACTAGTGACGGGGAGCTGCTGACAATCTGTCACTGCATCACATAGACCTGCATATCAGATTCCTCTTAGCCAACTTTTTCCATGAAGGCAGGTGATTGTTAGAGTTAGCATACCCTGTGAAGTCTTCCAGAGACACCACATTAAGTCCTTTGCTGTAAACACACTATGCTTTTTCCTTATCCAAGAGGGAGCCTGGCCATTTTTCTTAATCAAAAAAGGGATTGACTCGTTTCCTTAGGTGTGTTTAAGGAGTGAAGCTATCTCCTACTTCCTTTGGTGTCTCATGTTTGGATAGGAATTATAATTTTATCAATTTTTACATTAGTAAACATGCATGGTACAAACAAATATACATAGCTCATCGTTACTTTCCTGTCTGGTTCCAGTCAAGAGCTAATTAAGTGCATGGGGATGATAGTGCTTTTGTGGATAACAGATCCCTAGATTCTTGCCTCTTAAAGGGAAGGTATTGAGAATGAAGTACATGAAACAAATGATGTTTTGCCCTGAAAATTTTTGTTTATTCATTTGCTTAAATATTTATGACATTGTGATTCTGTTTGTATTGTAAGTCAGATAAATACTGAAGACTGTTTCCAAATACTCATTTGCATTATAAATTCCACAAAGAAAGACTTAAGGAAGTATTATTTTGTGAACTTAGTGACAGCATGTTAAACTTGTGCTTTCAGGTTTTTACATTAATATTTTTAAAACTTAAAATTTTAATTTTTAAGATGTTTTTTATCTGAACAATTTTTAGCATATATGTTTAGCTGCTGAAAACAAACTCCTTGTATTATTAGAAAGGGGTCATTTTGCGTCATTTGTACTTCCCCTATCCTAGTCTCTTAAGCTACTTATGTGCAACTAATTTATTCTCTTTGGTAACTCCAGTGGATTTAAGATCAGATTTTGCGTAATGTTTTCTGGTTTATGATGATACTTGCTATCATCATAATAATGATTCTGTAATCAACTGTTTTGCAACACTATTCTATGTATTCTGAAATCAGTATTCTTTTAAGACAATCACTTACAATCGTAGAATCATAGAACAGTTAGGGTTGGAAATTACCTTAAGGTCATCTAGTTACAACCCTAGACACCTCCCACTAAACCATGCCACCCAAGGCTCTGTCCAACCCGGCCTTGGACACCACCATCAATGGAGCATTCACAGCTTCCTTGGGCATCCCATTCCAGTGCCTCACCACCCTTACAGTAAAGAATTTCTTCCTCATATCCATTCTAAACTTCCCCTGGTTAAGTTTGAACCTGTTACCCCTTATCCTACCACTACAGTCCCTCATGAAGAGTCCCTCCCCAGCACCCCTGTGGGCCCCCTTCAGATACTGGGAGGCTGCTATGAGGTCTCCACGCAGCCTTCTCTTCTCCAGACTGAACAGCCCCAACTTTCTCATAACAGTTTAGAATCAGTAGTTGACGTCTGTTAAATATTGATGGTATAAGCAAAGAGAATGAAAACTAGCATACTGGGTAAAAATTAGCATAGGTTATAACTATTGATCGTCATAAATTATTTAGAGTTCTGTTTTTCGTGGAGTATAGTAATTACAAGACCAATAATAAAAGTAAGTCGAAATTTGAAGTTTTATTGTCTTTTTTTGTAACTTAGGGTCTTTCAGGGGATTTTCAAAGCAGTAAGGAGCTCTTAAGTATTAATTTCAATGCTTTTTCAGTGGATAGTCAACTAAAAATGTTAATATTTTCTGTCATTACTGATGTAGAATAGATTTTTTAAAATTAGACTTTTGTGCTATCATAGTATCCAAAAAGCCACTCCTCAGTAAAACATTCAGCACCAAGTCAGTTGGACATTCATATATATTTAACTGAACATTTTCAACCACATCACAATCCTACTATAGTAAAAAGTGTATCAGTATGATTATAATACTGCTTCTGTATCTTAGCAGACTGCTGACCTCGATGCATTTTTTTTATTATTCTTTGCAGTATTGCAGTTACAGTAGTAGTATTTTTTATTTTGATCTTTCTAATGAATCATACAACACCTTTTGGAAAATTGAGTGCTGGAATACTTCCATCTAGAAGTTTCTGCCAAATGTAGTATTATTATTATAAAGTAGGTGTAACTTCCTTTGCCAATCATATTAGCTATGATAGCAGAATGAAATGCCAAGTACTGGCAGCTGTTTGTTCTTTTATTCACTGTCTTTGATATCCCTTGCTTAGTCATTAGTACTTCCACAAACATTTAGCAGGTTAATGTGTCAGCTACATATCAGCTATAAAAGTATTTTTGGCAGTCTTTCAAAGAAACTTTTCTTTTGTAGCTGAAAGAATCCAGTGTTTTAAAAATAACTTGAGTTTAGATTATACAAACTGTAGCTGTAAAATGGAACATGGGTATCACAGTATTTATGAAGTATTTAAAAATGTATTAAGTTTAATTTATTCTGAAAACTGAAATTCAAGAAATCTAAAGCCACAGTTTTTCACCCTCTGTATAACTGGTAAGAGCTTCATCCGCACCACCCAAGTTGCAAAAGGCAAAGGCAGGGACTGGGAGAATGAAGAACTGTCTGCTGTAGTGCAAGATCAGATTTGAGACCATCTAAGGAACCTGAAGGTGCACAAGTCCATGGGACCTGATGAGATGGATCCCGTGGGTCCTGAAAGAGTATGCTAAGCTGCTATCAGTAATATTTTTAAAGTCATGGCAGTCGGTGAAGTTCCTACTTATGAGAAAAGGGGAACGTAACCCTCATTTTTTTAAAAAGGGAAAAAAAGAAAACCTAGGGAACTACAGGCCAGTCCATCTTACCTCAGTACCTGGCAGGACTGTGGAGCAGGTCCTCCTGGAAATTATGATAAGGCACATGGAAACTAAGGTGGTGACTGGTGGCAGCCAACATGGCTTCACTAAGGGCAAATTGGGCTTGACAAATTTGGTGGCCTTCTACAATGTTGCCATGGCATTGGTGGATAAGGGAAGAGCAACTGACATAATCTCCCTGGACTTGTGCAAAGCATTTGGCACTGTCCCACATGGCATCCTTGCTTCTAAACTGGAGAGACATAAATTTGATGGTTTGAACACTTGGCAGATAAGGAATTGGCTGGAAGGTTGTGCATAGAGTTGTGATTAGTGGTTCAATGTTTGAGTGGAGACTGGTGATGAGTGGCGTTCCTCGGGGGTCAATATTGGGACTGGTGCTGTTCAACATCTTTGTCGGTGATACGGACATTGGGACTGAGTGCACCTTCAGCAAGTTTGCTGATGACATTAAGCTGTATGGTGCAGTTTACACACTGGAGGGAAGGAATGCCATCCAGAGGGACCTTGACACGCTTGTGAGGTGGGCTGATGCCAACCTGATGAAGTTCAAACAAGCCAAGTGCAAGGTCCTGCACCTGGGTCGGAGCAATTCTTTCCAACATGCATCTCTCTTCAAGCAATGTCTGGAAAAAAAAAAAAAAAGTGAATTCCTTCTTAAGTGCACTGAAAAAATTGGGCTTGTAGGTAGAGTGGTTTAAAAAAATTATTTATTTATATATATATAACACCTTTATATATACACCTTTTTATAGAGATATAACACCCTATGATTTGTGCGGAAGACTGCATATAACTGGAACTCCAGCTAGAATGAATGAAGAAGATAATACTGGTTGCATATATAGAATTTATTGCTTGCTTTAGCTGGATATCATTTTAGATGATTTTGAGTAAGCAGAATCTTTTTTTCATTTTGGTATGACACAGTACAGTGAAGTAAATGTTGAAGTGGTTTATTATCTAACATCTTTTCTGAAACAAGTTTCATGCTTTCATGGGATTTCAGTACAAAATATACAACTGGAAAAATGCTCATCAAAGTTCACCTTTTATTTTAATTTCTAGGGCTATGCTGAAGACAATGATTTTATGTATTTTGATGGAAGCACCAAGGTTTTATTATGTATACCTGGGAACAATTTCCTGTGATTGAACAAATTTTATCCATGTAACAATAGCTTGGTTTTCTTCCAGGTACATTTGTTTCATTCCTACAGTTCAAGGAGACCTTGTCTTGGAATAATAGGTTGTTCAAGGGAGAAAAATTTGTTATTGCTTTCCAAGTAGCAGCAGGATGTTTTTGGGTGATGTACTCTCCCAGACAGAAAAGTAGAATTTTTACTGGAGAAATCAACTAAGTGAATGTTGTCTTCTGGTGACATGTAAGAAAAAAAAAGTACTCTCCTGCCATAAAGACTTTGTCGTACAATAGCTGTATATTACAATAGTGAAGGTACATCTGGAATTGTATTTAAGCCAGTGAAGTGGCAAAATAAAGTATGCCCAGTAATATGTGTAGTGTAGTTATAACTGCTTCCTTATTTTTAATGTAGCTTACACCTTACCAAAACACCGGATTTTTTTCTCAAGAGAAATTTCATTTTGCAGCATTAAACTCTGAATTCCTCAAATTGTCTGATTTCAACATACTTGATAATGTCATTAATACACATTAAATGGGATCCATCATTGTACACTGCCAGTCATCAGAAATCATTGCTGTCCTGTATAATACTGCTAATTGTAAGCTTGGTATGTACAAACTGGTAATGGTGTGGATTGACAGTTTAGTAACAATTTAAAAGGGGTTTTTGTGTTTGGTTTTGGGTGGGGTTTTTTGGTAGGGTTTTTTTTTAAAGCTTTTGATGAATAAGCTTAGACTTCTCAGTGTTGTGGTTTTTTATTGTTGTAGAGTTTTTTTTGGGGGGGAGGAGGAAGTTCATGTTGTAACACCTGAGTTTGCTACCTGTGAGATTTCTGGTGAGGTCAGGATAAAAAGGATTTTTACAGCTTCCTGCCTTAGTATCTTCTCATTGTGCAGCCTACAGAACTGTAGAGTTGTCTTTTAAAAACCTCATTCTGAAACAGTCGAAGATACCGGTTTTGATGTATCTCTAGCTCTCCTTTTTTAACATTACTATCTTCTGTTCAGAATTTAGGAAATTAAATACAGTTCCTTGACTTGAGAATGCTACTTTTGCCTTATAGCAAAGGAAAATTTTCTTAAGAGAAGTTGACATAAGTCATATTTAATTGCAGGAATGAGTGTAACATCCTTGTTTTCCTACATTTGTTACTATAAACTTTCCAAAACATTCAAATACTGGGTTAGACTGGGATTTTAACAAATCCATTTTGGCAAACGAAGTATTTCTTTTGGCTTGTGTGTACAAAGCTTTAGAAGGAGGTATGCTGGTGCCTGCGGCTCAGCTGTAGAAGCAACTCATCAAAACCACTGCTGCTAAAGGGTGAATTTTTAGTATTGTTAAATCTGAAGGAATCCTCACTATGGCAATTATTTCTCCTATTTGAGGGAGCAACCTAAAGAATTTATAAATCTGCATTTAGACACACGAGGCATAACACACTGGTCTGTTAACAAAGGTTAGCTGTAAGCTGGTAATCTAGTTTCCTTTTTAAGTTCCAATTTTTTGGAAGTTTTTGGGGTGGTGGTGGGATAGAAGCAGCTACTGAAGATGTCAACTTGAAGTAACTGAATTTGCGTTCATTTCTAACTTACCCTTTGAAGGAGGCTATTGCTTAGTATTTGCCTTGTGTTTGTGTTATTTAGGTGATCTAAAAGTAATGTTAAGCTTGTTAAGTGCCCCATAGAAATAGAACAAGGAAAGAAAATTGCTGTCTGCTATATGGAATCTGTGGATGTGCACTTCCAAGAGAAAACTGGAGAGGTCTGAAAATGAAGAATCTTCATTACCAATGTTGTGTTTCATCCGTAGAAGTGTATTAGCCTTATTAGGCTAAATTTAAATATTGGAAATACTTGTCAGGCTCTCTGAGAATTTTATGGCCATGATCTTGCTCCTCTGAAACTTCTTTCAATGGGAAACCTAGAGCATAACACATTTCAGCCTCACAAAAATCAGTCTGTCCTTGTGTGGCAGTTGTGTTTGTTTTCTGGAAGATAATAGCAAAAGTAAAAATGGCAAAAGAAATCATAAATAAAAAAAATAAAGGTTAGAAGCAATGGCAGTGATGGTAACTAGCCCCCAGCCAGCTGATGTGGTGAAGTGGCAGTACACAATCTATAACTTCTTCGTAGAGATGTTTTCAAGTGGCAGTACATGATCCATAACTTCTCCCTAGAGAGTAAGACCCTAGGGAGAGAACCCATCCTGGCCGTCTCCTATCATGTATCCACAGGGCAATTCCTATACGTTGATAAGTTCTACAAAAAGTGTGAGTATGGGAATATATGTGTTAAGAACTTGTGTATCTACAAAGGTAGCCTGCTCTCCCTGGCCACTGGTGCTACTGGTGAGTAGTAGACTGCTTCTAGCCTACAGTAACAATTTGTCCAGTCCTGTTTTAGACTCTTAAAAATAAGAATAATCACATTGACATATTAATAAGAATATTAACAAATAAACAACAAACTCTCCTCACTAGTTTCTATTTAAAATAAACAAATGGGTTAACATACAAAATCTCTACAGCATTTTCCAGGATGTGGGTTATGTCATGTTAATAAAGGGATGAATGCTTTCAGCATTGTTAAAATAATGGGTCTGCAGAAATAATTTTTAACACCTGAAAGTTCTAACTTAATTTCAGCTTGCTTTTTTTAATATTAAATTCGTTTGGTTTTACAGAACTCATTTTTGTACCTACACTGTAAAAAAGAAATTTGTCTGTATTTTCTTCAGAATAAAAACTGGTGGTACTGGTTTTAAAATTGTATGCATAGGCAGTACTTTCATAAAAGTGTTTAACATTGATCTGGTCTGTTCCATGTCAAATTACTTTACACTTACTAATGAATATCCTCACAGCCTGCTAATAGAGCAGTGTATTTGTATCCTGAGGACTTAGTCTTGAATAGTCATATACGATGTATAACAACTAACAACTTAACAGAGTTAAGACAATAGGACCAAATTCTCTTTTAATCCATACTGGTATAATCCCACTGATATTAGTCAGGTTCCATCAATATAAGTATCAGCAGAACATTGGCTTTTAGTTTAAAAGTATCTGAAATGCTTAGGAATTTGTTCAGAAAAATTAAAAATAAGGACTAACAGGTTAACCTCTTATATAATTACTTGTTAGCTTTTGTGTGAAGAGAAATGGTGTTATACCACTTATAACTGGTGGTTTAATATTAATACTTGTCCTTATCTTTCAGTTGATTTATTGACAGATTCTCCTCTTAATGAAGTTCAGATAAAATTTTTTGGTTTTGCTTCAGATGTTCTAATGCATTAAGATTTTTTTGAACATTTGCTGCCTGAAGCATACATTCTGTGCCTGAAGCTAGTTTACTGCTTCTGTTTTAGGTAGCATTTCCAAATCTTGCATGCTGTATTACAAATACAAATTTGCATTTGATGTCATTTTATCATCCTGACAGCCTCATAATCTACTGTGTTCCTCTGCCTCTATAGAGAATAAATAGATGGAATTACAAGTTGATATCCATGGGAAATCATGTAATGATGTAATTAATATTAGTAGAACAGCTAACAATAATAACAATATCCAAAAACTCCATGAAGAATCCTTAAAATTATGTTGCAGTTTTTATCTTTCTGAGAAGGCAAATATCCCAGAGTATTTATAGTTTGAAAACACTTGATTTTAGTTTTCCTTAGATGCTAAGTTACATGCATTTATACTTGTGCACTTTCAATACGATGGATTTTGTGCTGTACAGAAAATTATTATTATACAAAATACCAAAGTAACATCATTTTGGATGCAATTTAATTAGCAAACAGTCAGATAGGGTTTCAGATTAAGTACATGCTGTCTACTACATTGGATCTTCAGGGTTCACAATTAGCATATCCTGCTGCCAGTGCAAGCAGTACATGGGCTTGTTGGCTGGCATGATGCTGCTGAAAGCAGTAAGTGCCCTTAGGCAGAAAACAACAGAGATTGTTGAATTACATTATTACTTAGACTGTTTTATATTACCTTCAATAAGGCATACATTAAAATATTTCTTTAAAAAGTAAATGGACTGTTATATATGCTCAGATGGAGATAATCTATGACAGATTTATTATAAAGAGCAGCAGATAATTCTGGATATTTTGAATTGCCCGTAAGGGAGGAAGAAAAAAAGAAATTTTATAACAATTGATAAAGTTGCTCTATTCTCAATGCATCAGCTGAAGATTTCTGTCTTATTTAATAGCACTTAGCTGTCCTCTGTCACACATACAGGCCCAGAGTGCATCACACCAAATTTTGGCCACAAGATTTTCCACTTCTTCTTTTTTCAACAAATATTGGTTATGATGCTAGTAGGAACAAAGGTCCTAGAGGATGTTTTGGAAAGAAGCTCTTTCTGAATATTTCTCTAATTCTTTTTTTTCCTTAGTGGAAGCTATTCCAACACTTTTATTTCAAAATTAAGTTGTGGATTGGCATTGCACCCATAGAGTACAATCATCATCAATAGCAAGTCTTCCATCAATAGTAAGCATTCCAAAATACAGAGCAAAGTAAATGAGAAAATCCTAAATTTATGAATTTAGGTGATAGAAGATAAGCACATTTTTCAGGGATGCTCTTTCTGTCCACTGTTAAAGGATCTTTTTATCAGTAAGATCAGTAAGAGTGGGCTGAATACCTATCACTAACTTAAGTTTTTGTATGGGTCACATGTGATCATTTAGTGGTTTAAGGTATTTGAGTGATTTGTCAGGTAGTTTACCTGATCTTCATCAACTCTGAATGCAGAAGTAAGGTGCTTAGGGAGCTGTTCCTCTCAGGTGAATATTTTGGGATGCTGGCTGAAAAGATTTTTAAAGCGAAGTTCTATTTATTATTTTTAAAAACAAACCATTGTAGTTTGTTATCCTTACAGGAATTCCACTTACGTGTTCTGGACTTACCATGTTTGTCGAAAAAGCAGAAAGACACAGTACTCCATATTCTGTTTCAAAAGTTGTTGGGTTTCAAAGTTCAGCATTTTATCGTTGTACATGCTTTAGTGCAGATGAGACATTGTTTTCTTATTTTGTTTTAAAGCCTTCAAGTGGTATTCTTTAAAGTGTCTCCTGTACTGGATGTTAATCCTTCACATAGATCTTAATTATTATGGTTTAATAGTGGTCAATACATACATTGTAGAAGATGATGTTGGGTAATTTTTGACCATTGAATAGATGCACCTACTTGTGGATACTCTTTTAGGTAAAAAAAAATAAGTTATCCATGAGAAGATAATATATACAGGGTCATGCCAGGTATGGATTTGATTTCATTTGCATCTGCTTAAATTATGCACAACTCAGTTGATGTGGATAAATTTACAGCAATGTAAAACTAGATTAATTGAGATCGCAATTGGGTTGGGCTTTCCGGCTTCTCAGAAGAAACTGGAAAAGGAAATGATTCGTCAAACTAAATTATATAGGTCCCCACACATGAAAACTCACAAATACCAAGATTTATAGTTAAATGGATAGAGAGCATAGATAAAGCCTTTATGTCAATAGGGACCCATAAAATTAGTCAGGCACAATATACTCCCTGCATATTAGAGAAAGTCTCTTCCTCCCAGGCATCTCTATGCTATTTAAAAAAGTATGTGCTATGCAAAGTGATCAAGTTAAGAGAGAACATCTGGTGAGTCAGGCCAGGATGGCAGAGCAGCCTGGTGTCCCCAGTCTACTTGCAGTTCTGCTGATGCAGTTTGACAGTGCACACTGGTACCACAGACACATTTCTTCACGAAGCATTTGCTCCTTGCCTCACAAACAGCCATCCAGAGGGATTTGGGCAAGCTTGAGAAGTGGGCCCTTGCAAACCTCATGAGGTTCAACAAGGCCAAGTGCAAGGTCCTGCACCTGGGTTAAAACAACCCCCAGTATCAATACAGGCTGGGGGATGAAAGGATTGAGAGTAGCCCTAAGCAGAAGGACTTGGGGTTACTAGCGGATGAAAGTTTGGATATGAGCCAGCAATGCGCACTTGCGGCCCAGAAGGCCAATCGTACATTGAGCTGCATCTAAAGTAGCATAGCCAGCAAGTTGAGGGAGGTGATATTTCCTCTCTGCTGTGGTGAGACCCCACCTGGAGTACTGCATTCAGCTCTGGAGTCCTCAGTACAGGAAAGATACAGACCTGTTGGAGCGGGTCCAGAAGAGGGCCACAAAAATCAGAGGGATACAGCACCTCTCCCGTGAGGAAAGGCTGAGAGCGCTGGGGTTGTTCGGCCTGGAGGAGGCTCTGGGGAGACCTTATTGTGGCCTTTCAGTACTTAAAAGGGGCCCATAAGAAAGATGGGGAGAGACTTTTTAGCAGGGCCTGTTGTGACAGGGGGAGGTGTAATGGTTTTAAACTGAAAGAGGGGAGATTCAGGCGGAATGCGAGGAAGACTTTTTTTTAGCACAGGTTGCCAAGAGAGGTGGTGGATGCACCATCCCTGGAGACATTCAAGACTAGGCAACCTGATCTAGTTAAGATGTCCCTGCTCATTGCAGGGGGGTGAACTAGATGACCTTTGAAGGTCCCTTCCAAACCAAACTGTTCTATGATTCTATGATGTACAGATCCTGGCTTGCAGTAGCCTTAAGGTGAGGGGCTGCGAACTGGTGGCCAACTCCGCACAGCCTTCAGCTTGCTCCATGTACTCAGTGCATCCTTAGGTGCTTAGCAGCCAAAGGAGGAAGCTCTGGAGGCTGATCCCTGGTTCAGTTCCCAGGCCTGCCTTTCCAGCAGGTATGATGTCCAGAGAAGCATTTTTTCAAGATTCTTCCCTCAGCTCCTCCACCTTTCTGTGGATTTCAGACTGGTTTCCTACCTTTCTTGCATGCAGACGCATGCCAAGAAGATGCAGCTCTAGTGGAGGATTCCTGCCTGTGGCAGGGAGGTTGGAACTAGATGATCTTTAAGGTTCCTTCCAACCCCAACTATTCTATGATTCTATGATTAACTTCACAATACACCTCACTCAATATTAAATGGATCAGAGCTGTACAGTTGTCAGCTTTCTTTTTGTTAATTTTGATTTTAGAATTTGAAAACAGTATTTCCTCTTTGTGCAAAAGATAAGAAAGTTCATCAGGCCTAATCCTGTGATTTCTTGAAGCCAAGAATGATAAAGTTGACTCTCTTTTGGATCAAAACCAGAATTCTAGTAAGTGTAAGGTTTCCCTTGCCTTCCACTCCTGCCAAATTAGGTCTGGGAGTTAGTTCTGAGGCTTTGTTGACCATGGGAGTCAAGTGTCGAGTGTCTTAGCCATGATTGAATTCAGGAGAAAAGAAATTTAAGAGCAATTTGCAGTTCCTTTCCAGAAGTACATAAGAATTGGCAACTAAATTATCTATTCTGTGAAAATTATTTGAACTTACTAGAGCACTTGAGCCAAAAAGTTCAGGTAGTGCCAAGTGCTGCTTTCAGCTGCACATAATTATATGTGACTTCTGTCATACATTTGTTATAATTAAAAAAAGTTTACAATCATTACAAATATTAAAATTGCCATGAAAGAAGGAGTACATCAGTTTAAAAGTAATCTAAAGGTATAATAAATAACTGTGATTTGCTATTTTGTTTGATATCTTGGGAATCAGAATGGCGTAACTTTGCAGTTTCTGGCAAGTTATTTTGACAAAGATATTGCTTGTCCCACCACAGCAAATGTGGTGGCATTATGGATTAAACTGACAAGCGGAAAAATGATTCTTGTGAACTGGATCAAATACAATACAGTATTTATATGCTTAGGCAGTGGAGAAATAGGAAAAATAAGGTTGTTGCCATTCAGTTACTGGTCAACAGAATAAAACCCATCTATTTACATGAGTGGATGATGTTACCTTCTGTTGGAGGAACAGCATGCCATCTGTCCTGTAAGTGGTTAGCAAAAGCATCTGACAGTGGCTTGAAGAAGTTCTCTGCACCGGGCTACAAAATTTCCACCCTAGAAGTCCTGGAGAGGAGAAAGGAAGCTGGAGCCATGCAGCGTGCAGTGTTCCCAGTGCAATGCCCTGCTTCCTGCCTATGCACAGCTGGTGCATCCAGAGGCTGGTGTTTGCATGGGCAGTCCCATGCGGAGCCTGACTGTATCTGGCTTTCCATTGGTGAACAGGCCAATTCCAGGGTAGGTGCTCAGGGCCTGTTGACTGTGATACTCTTCTGTTGACAACTGTTGAACCTCCTCTGCAGATAAACTAAGCAAATGGGGTGTACATGCAACAGACATTTTCCCAGACTTCTTGATGTCAGTAAGCAAGAAACAATAAGAAATAAGTATTTTTTTGTGCAGCTAATATTCTGTATTGATTTTATATCTGGTTGGTACTGGAATAAGAAGCTGAAAGGTAATTTAGAAACGTGCAAGTGTACTTTGTTTATCTGAAGACTCTCTTACTCCTTTCCGAAGAGTTAAAGCTAAGGCACCAATGTTTGTACACAAAGCAACAAACATAATAATGGATTTGTTTCAGTAACATAAAACGTAATTTTGAGAAAGTGAGTACTTTATGTTGGAAATATCATGGCTTTTATTAATTTGTGAGAGCATGTATGAGTTCTTCTCCAAATCATTGTTCATGTGCACACTGTACATCTAGTATTCCCCTGGAATCTCAGCCTGGAATGTGTGCCACCACTAAATGTGGTTAGAAGTAACACATGAGGAAGTCCAGAGGCTGGCTTTTCTGAGACTTGCCTGTCTCAAGATAGTTATTTTTCAGTTGATTCACATTTTTCTTCTTTAGAAGAGCGTTTATTCCTAAAGAATATTGACCCTTGAAGGTGGGCATTTCCAGGTGGAACTGTGGATGGACTACATGGGATAACACTTGGGAGAGGCCAATCCTGAAATATTGATTCCTAGTGGGGTCGATTCAAAGCCTAATACCACATTTCCAAGGTTTTATCTTGGTCACTCAGAGAGCTCCTGGTCTAGTGAGAGAAAGCCTTGAAGATAGTGGAGAGGCACCAAATTTTTTTTTTCTTTAATTATTATTATTGTTAATTAATTTCTGTTCTCCTAATCTCTTCTGGAGAAATTTCTTTATTAACTAATGGAAGAAACAAACTTCCTACCAGCTTGGTTGGAATGCTCCACCATAATACTATAAGTCTTGCTGTATACATGCAATAAATTTTAAGCTAAATTTACACCCTTTGCAACTGGGTGGGGTTGTTGTATGCTTCTTTGAAAAAAGATTGCAGTTTAATAGTGCTAATCCCATCAGTTCTGAACTCTTTTGGAGCTCCTGGAACATTTCCTCCTTTGCATTTGTATCAGAAAACCAGTTAGAATCTGGCTAACTACTTCATTTCTACACCAATATTGTTAGTGCTAAGTGACAGGTAATTAGTTGCTTTCCTGACTTGATTGTCTGCCTTTGTGGTATGGTGTGACAGGCTCTTACTTAGTCTCATATTTACAACCTGTAAACATGCTTTGTTACCTGTAAACCAGTATCTTGATATTTATATGAAACCCATTCAGTTTCTAGTGGACAATTTTGATTTCTTTTTTTACTTAATCTAGGTTGCACATCCTATTTCTCCAGAACATTGAGGTACTACTGAATAAATGCCATAATGCCAAAAACTAATGCACCTTCCAGAAAAGCCCAGGCATCATTCAGTGGCATCTCTGAAGGATGTCTCTGTTCAAGCATTTTGTAGATTTTCCTGCGTGAAGATTACCTACCTTCTCCCTTCTGTGCTCACCCCTCTGTTATGTCTTTGATGCAGTATCCAGGTACAATTCTTACTTGTATTGAAGAACTTCATGGCCACTGTCTTCCTGCAACTGCTAGGTAAACCTTTAAGGTTCAAATACTACTTGGAGTGAGCTAGTGTGGGAATGAGTTGTGGAAATAACTGAATAAAAATGAAGGTTATTTAATAGCAACTTAACATTCTTTGAAATGTACTTTCTGTAGGCATGTTTACAACTAGCCCTCTGTTCTCTTTTGACCAAATAGATTGGGATTTAGAAATGAAAAGGTGAAGTACATTCACATTATCCACTACTTGTTGCTGTGGCAACATAGATGCATAATTTTAAAGGGAAGCATTTCTCAGCATTTAGGATAGATAACATTTTGTGTCTTGCTATTTCAGATTGAAAAAGAGGGTTGTGATTCATCAAATTCTCATAATTATCACATGTTCACTTGAAATATAACATGTGTTGTATGTTATGTTTGTAAAATGTATCATTTATAAATTATTAAAAAGGGTGATTTCTAATTGCTTGGGAATGCCTCGTAAATGAAGGGTTTGCTATTAAAAAAAAATCTGTGTTACTAGAGCTTTGAGAAATAATTTAATGCATTGGGAATTCTTGACAACAGATAGATGAAGACCTGCCACTTCAAAAACTCCCTTGCCTTAACTGCTTTCTAACTCTAGTAGTCAAAAGCTGTTAAGCTTTAAGTGCTCTGTCATATTTGTGGGCTTTTATAACAAAGAGCAGAGCAGACAGCAGTGATGATGAAAAACGATGGTAGGTAGACTTAAAATACTATAAAGCATAGATACAATTGTGTATATGATGCCTGGAATTGAAACCTTTTTGAATGAAATGATCAGCCATATGTGTAACCCTTATGGACCCTGTAAGAAGAAGAGAAGAAATGTACCCTATTGCTAACTGTGCATGAAATTGCAGTGTTAGAAGATATTGACCAGATGTTTCAATCTCAACAAATAGCTTGTTATGTGACTGAGTGAAAATCTCTCTGCTGCTTTGATCACATACACCTTAAAGGAAGAAGTAATTTAATAGAGGCTGTCAAAGTTCATCATTGTCAATAAACTTTGACTTGACCTTTGCCATCTGTTTTTGATACTATTGCTGATAGAAGCTGATAGGCAGCTGTTTACAGTTTGTGCTTTATGAATTCTGTGCTGCCAGACAATGAAGTCTCTTCACTTGTGGATTTTTTGCTGTCATTCTGAGTGTGGGTGTATTCATTGAGACTGCATATCATCTAGCAGGGGAGTGAGAGTGACATATGCATGCATTCTGAAAAGGAAGATTCGTTTTAAGGTTAGAGATATGCAAAATCATGTGCCAAATATCCCAAAATGTCACTTTGCAACAACATCAGCTTATAGGCTAGTACTTAAATATGTATACAGTGTTTTACACTAGAGAATTTTAAGGCATTTTTAAAATGCTTATCAGTCTTCCCTGTATCTCCATGAAGAGAGTGCTAATTCTTTACCAGGAGAGCAGGCCGAGGCATGGTTAACAGTACTGTGCAGTTACATAATGAGGCTGTCTTACTGTACCCGAGTATGATGTTCCATTTTTATGTTGTTAATATGCTTCCGTTAACAGCTTAACACCACAGCTTCTAGCCACAGAGGAAGAAGACTTTATGTCGTACTTTATTTGCTGCTTTGCTGTGTTTCACAACGCAGTGTTCAACAAGGAAGTTAGTATCTTTGGATTCTTTTACTGATGAAGATACTGTTTAAACTTACCTCATACATAGCTTTGTAATATTAACAAGTTTCTTAAGAATCGGTTGTTTATGCTGAAACAGCTGCAGAAAACTTCCACATAAACCTGGAATTCTTTCCAGGGTGATACCCTTCAGGTACCTGCCAGAGTGATGGGAACTGGCGTGACCAGCAGTGTTTTGTAAATATAGCATCTTTTACTTGGTTCTGATAAGGGACCATATTAATATTGTGGAAAGGGAGTGACACATCAGATCAAATAACAAGAATGTAGTTGGTGTCTCAGGTTCTGTGCTTCAAATGGGGAACAGACATAAGGCCAGCTGCTGTGTCAGTTATGTACCTTGTAAGGTCTTGGCAGGAGATGATTGTCTCTTTGGCCTCAGATAACATATGTTGAACTTCAGAAGAGAGGCTACAGCACTTCAAGTATGAGGCAGAACTGTAAGCATTATAAATATGGGATAAGGGGGTAATGAAGCAAGGAATATTGATGCCTAGACTGGCTGATACTTAAGGGGTGCAATAAAAGAGAGAGCTTTTGGCCGCATTGCAACTTTGAACTGTGGTTAGTACGTATTCAATTACAGAAAATGTGCTTGTGCTGCTTTGTACAGCAAAGAGCTTACAAACTAGACTAAAAATAAAATAGCGAACAAGCAGTTGAAGAGTAAGAGGAAAAGAATAAGAAATGGAATACCAAAGAATAGCAGCACAGAAAATAGTTACTTGGATTAAAGATTTTGTTAAGAGCCAGTTTGTTACCTTTGTATTTTTAAATGTAGATGTGAATGAAGTACTGCTCCTAGATGGTTAACCTTTTGATAGACATGTTAGCTTGAAAAGCTGTAGCGAAATCAAATTGTGGCGCCACACTAAAGCTAATAGATATTCCCGTGCAGAGATTTGGATAGTACATGTTGAACCAAATCTTGATAACATTTAGATATTGGTCTCACTGCAAGGCTTTAACTAGTCTTTTCCTTTAAAAAAATGTTACCATTTTTATCTCATTTGACTGAAAGTTGCTTGAGGGTGTTGTCATGCATTTTAACTATATCACTTCCTCATGCAAGATTTGGCAGCTTCAACTAATAGTGGATGAATTACTGTACAGGACATGAGGCTCCTTTTTGCAAGCCTGCTTTTGTCAAGATAAGCTTATTTTTCCCTTTTCCATGTGTGATTTCTGATATGGCCATTATGTGATAATAGCTGTTGCAACTTTAAACATTGATCAATGTAAAAAAGAAGGAAAAAAAGATTCCAAAGGTGTTGGAACAAAACCTAGTATCGCTTTTCCAGGGTCTTGATGCTGTATTCTCATGACAGTGATTCTGGTGTATGTATACTGGGTCTGCTTGGGATGGAGTTAATTTTCTTCATAGCAGTGTGTACGGTGTTGTGCTTTAGACTTGTTGCCAAAACAGTATTGTTTAACACAGCAATGTTTTGCTTAACAGCACAGCATCAAGCCGTTCTCTGTTCTTTCACTTTGCTGCCCCCAGCAAGTAGGCTGCTGGAGTGGGAAAGAGGTTGGGAGAGGACACAGCCAGAACAGCTGACCCCAGCTGACCAAAGAGGCAGTCAAGGCCATATGGAATGTGGTCAGCAATAAAACTGTTGGGGGCAGGGAGTGTGGGGGAGTTTTTTCAGGGTAACCATGGCTTGGACCCTGGCTGGACATTAGTCTGCTGGTGGGAGGTGGTGAATGATTTTATGTAAATGATCGTTTTCCATCCTTTACATCGTCACTTTACATCATTTCATCTTGACCCATGTGTGGGTTTTTTTTCCTTATGATTGCGCTTCCAGTTCTCTCCATCATCCCTCCAGAAGAGGGAGGAATGAGAGAGTGACTGGGTGGGGGCTTAGCTGCTGGCTGTGGTTAATCCACCACGGTTGTGATTTTAAATGATATAGTATGTATAATGGTAACAGAATATTGCATTCCATTTGTTCATGAGATGTGTGTCACATCATTCACAAGGAATAAGTGAGCTTACTTGGAGCCGAGACACTAATGTTTTCTTTTTAGGATTGTTTTGCATATTGTAAGGTTTTTGTTTTTTCATATTGTCATGATTTACTGTTTTCATCCTACTTTTTCTCATTTTCTCTCATTTTCTAAGATGAACTGTAATTTATTTCCTTTTAGCACCTAAAATATTTCTAAAGATATCATAAAAACTTTTTAATGGACTGGGTATATAATTGGTGATGGGACATGTCCTAGGGGTAAAACAGACTGGTGAAACCTGAAAAGTGTATGGGCTTGTTCTAAAATTCAGAATATAAAAATAAGAGGTACTCAAAATAGCATTGTATAAAAAGAAGCCATTTCTGTTCTGATTTACTAGAGAGGATGCTTCATGAGTAATTGCTAACATTGTTTAGATTTTAGCAAGCATGTTAAGTCTTAGCTAATTTTAGATCTTTGGAGTCCTTTCCTCTGTGAGCTGCAATTTAAAATAAGATCCGATTTGACAGATCATGCAGAGAAGAGTCCAGCTTCAAATAACACACTTCAGATGCGCTTCAGATGTCTGTATTCAGTGTTAATGAGTTTTGAAGATCCTTCACTGTGAAGGAGCATAATGCTTCCTGTTGTGTTGTCAGTTCCTAGGCATTTTGGATTCAAGTCTACAGCCGAAAAGTTCTATGTGCAGAAGGTATGTCAGCCTAAGCAAAGCTTTGTATGCTTTGGTTTTGTTAGTTTAAGGCAACTGACAGATGTGGAAATTCACTACTGGCTGCAGCTTTTAAAAAAGAATTCAGGAGTTCAGGGTTTCAGATGGAGAACAATGTGGGACTGGTAGCAAGTGTCTTTGTCAGCCTCCTTGTTCTGATTATCAGTGTTGTCCAGTTAACACATGGAGTTGGAGTAAAATGAAATAATTTCCGAAAGATCTTTGTTTTAGTCAGAGGGCTGTAAAGCTGTCTTAAGCTTCATCAGTATGATATTTCTTTTTAGGTCTTATAGGATTGTCTGCTGAGACCCAGCAGTAGCATACCCTTCTTTTGCAAGGGGAGTATCTTTGCAACTGGAAATAGGAAGGTAAATTGTATCAGCTTTTTAGTTTTGCTGCTTTTTGCCTTTCTGTCAGAGGTTTCCTCTACAGTAAAATTTGCAAGAACAGCAAATAAAAGCTTTGAATGCAGGTGAAATGTTGTGATATGGGATACTGGACTCTGACACAGTGAGAGAAGCATGGCATTCTCCAGCTAAATAGATAAGTTTGGGAAACAGAAATCAGTGAAGTCTGGTCTGTCCCTTTCTCTTTTTAATTCATTAAGACCACTGATTTTCTTTCACATAGTATGAAGGAGCATTTTTTTTTTACTTTTTGGGTGTAAGGGACCATTCAGGTAACTCTGTCATCTCATCTTGAATATCATTCTCAAAAGGCAGCATTGAGTAGACAATCAAAGTCAAGTCCCTTCTATTGTTGGAAGAAGTGCTTCTGGAAGTGCTTCTTTAACTCAGAGGAAAGGTTGCTTCCCAAACCATCTTCTAATCAGGCAAAACTAGGAAATAGGTGTACCACATCTTCAGTTCTGAGGATGTGAAAGAAAGAGTTCATTCCAAGCAGACTCACAAAGTCACAATTCAGTCTTCAGAAGTTTTACTTGTTACTAAGTTTTCTTGGCATCTCAACATCTTGCAAGAAAAGACGATGCTGTACTCCGCAATTGCCACCCTCTCCCTGGAGCACCAAGGTACTTAAACACTTCTCTGATAGCTACAGCATGCGGAAGAGTTCACCCTGTTAACTCTGATCATGAAAAATCACTTGAACAGATACTCCTACGACTGTAAGGCCAAGTTAGCCTCATGAAAATAAGGAGAGAAGCATTGTGTCACTCTAGTGTATCCATATGTGGCCATGGTGCTAGCCTCTTTTGGAAGTGCTGGATTCAGTATTTGATGATAAGGAATAATGTGCTTGTAGGGATAATGTAGCCTGATATTAGATTGTGCTTATTTTGAAATCAGCCTAATTTTAGGACAGAGTTATGCTAAAGACAATAAATAAACAATGTTAATATTTGCTTTTAATTTGCCAAGGTGCATACAATGAAAATGTAAGGAAAATATAATCAGTTTAACTAAAGAGAACATCTGAAAGGTATTCTATTTCCCATGCTCCTTCCTCTGTCACAGGTGCTCATCCTAACTGAAAAGGTAAGGGCATGTCCTTGCCTGTACTTGATGTCCAAGTTGTGTTGGCAGAAGAAAACTTTAGAATGAAGAAATACATTAGATTTCATAAACCGCTCTAGACTTTGTTGCCTTTGTGGTACCCCAGTCCTGAGGCTGTCTTCTTCCTTCATGATGAGTTCCTATTTTTGACCCTTCAGTCTTTGAGCCATTTACAGCCTCAGATTCTCTTGGGTGATGGTGAGGATTCATGGTGTGGCCAGGTGCCAACCTCTCCTGGCCAGACTGTCAATACAGTTAGTTAATAGCTGCCTCACTGCCTAGCCAAACCCTAGATAGTTAACTCATTATGCTAGTGCCTGCTGAGCTGGGTCATTTTCTGTTTCTGTCTAGAGTTTCTTTCATTCAATTAAATCTTGTATTTCACATAAATCTATAAAATGAATTTGCAGTTTACATAACCATATACCTGACATTAATGTGTGCAGTTTGTTATTTGCCTTCATTTGATGTTGGATATAATGCTGCATGACTATTTCATGGTAAAAATGTCTTGTGATGACTGACCCCCATTTCCATTTAGATTGTTTTAGCCAAAGTGGTGTTGTATGTCTGAAGTAGCCCAGGGAAGCCTGGTTTTTTCCGTATCAGGTTATTCAAATTAAACTCCAATCCAGGGTCAAATGCTGAAAAACAGGCTTCAGAAGTCTACCTTGAAAATGTTATTTTGTCTCTTTTGGTTTTTCACATGTATGCAAAAAATGCCTGTTATGACTCATTCCAGTAGGTGCAACTTCAGTGGTATACCACAGAGATATTTCTTCAGTTCAATTTCAGCAAATTTGTGATGTAATGCCTGGTTTTTGCCTTTACTAATATGTAGACTTTTAGCAGAGGAAAAGAGGAACAGTTTGGAGGAGTCCTGCAACTAGCAACACCTCACCACCATTATGGTGGGAATATGTGGAGATAATTCAAGAAGCTGGGACCCTCTTTGATGAGAGGATCCTTCCAGAAACACTGCTGAATTACTTTTTCATCTTCTTCAGTGTTGCTGAACTTAGCTCAGATGTTCAAATGAAAGGAATATCTATATGGTGGGAATATTCCCCGAACGCATAATACCTGTGTTTCAAATAATCATGAATATGAGCAGAACCACTGCTTATGGAAGAAGTGGTCTGCACAATATACAGAGGTTCATCTCCAGAAACCCTAGATCATTACTTCTGAATCTCAAAAATAACTTTACTTACATTTGAAGTAAGGATTGTGACAGTTATATATGGTATGTATCATATCTGAATTCAAATTGAGCTGCTGCCAATAGCCAAAGCTGTGATACTTGAACAGAAATTCTTTTTTCAGAGATGTATGTGAAATATTACTTACTATTGCTCCAAATGTTGTCAGACTTTACACATAAAGAATGGAAAAGTTATGTCATTTGACAAAATATTGTAAACCCAAGGTGCAGTTTGAAGTCTTAGGGTATTTCTTTAAGAATTGTTAGGATTTTATGCTTTCATAAATAGTCATCTCTATTAATTCTTGTTATTTGTGAAAGTAAGGCATGCTTTTCAACATGGGACATGAGACTTCAGGTACTTCTGTTCTTATAGGTGTGGAAGTTGATTCCATATTTGCTTACAATAGGTCACAACATCTTCAGTCTTGTTAAATAGTCTGTTCTACTTAATTATATCCCCAAATATAGAAGATTACTGTTCCTGAGATACCCTAAAATAATACTGTGTAAATACGTGTTATGTATGTGGAAATGTATCTTAAAAAAAAAGATATCGTAGATAATTTTCTTGTTAGGGGCTTTCTTTATAATAATTTAGAGTGATACGGGATAGATTAGCACAGCACATGTAGTGTGCATTCTGTGAATGAGAGGTTGAACGCTGCCACACTCTGACGACACAATCTTTTTCTTCGTCCTTAAAATTCATATATATTAAATTGCTGCAGGAAAGCGGGCTTTCAACTTTTGTCCACCTTTGCCTTATTAATGAAGACTTCTACATGACTAAAGCTTTGGGTTTGTGCTTTGGTTGTTTGGGGCTTTTTTGATATTTTGGTTTCCTCCTCTGGAGGTGGAAGTAATAAAGATGTGACTAAGCATGTACTTGCAACTCAGTTACTTGACCTTTCTACAACCCACAGCTACCACTAATGCTGCTTTGTAATGGAGACATTATCGTTTATTTAAATCTTGATTAGGAAACAATTATAAGTAGGGTTTTAGTTTAGCAGTAAATTGATGCAGCCTTTAATTCATACTATAGATTGAGTGGATAAGCTTTCTGACTGTAATTAGAGTGAATTATAATGACTTCAGTTGGTGGACTCGCCACCAGCGGAGTAGGGCCTATAACTGTTTCTTCACATTTATTTCTTTAGTTCACTCTTGACTTTATATTGCTGCTAAATGCTGTTTTTTAACTCAGTACAAAATGGAGTTACAGTTACAGTTGAATGATACATACTTTGTATTAACAAAAAAGGAGCTTTTGGAAATAACCTGGCACATTAGCAACACTGTGCGGCTATGCTGTTTCTTTGCAATTCAAGTGACAGAACTGCTCTTAATAAATTTAGAGATAGATTTTTTTCATGCCTGGTTTAACAGCGTAAATGGGGAGCATTTCTTCTTTTGCATATCATTTAATGTTAGACACAAATGGTTATTTTCAGTACCATTTAGTTTTTATATGTATTGTGAATGTTGCACAATTTTTCTTCTTAAGTTTCTCAAACGTATTGTTTTCCTTATATGCTATCTCTCTGGGTTTTTTTGGGGTTTTTTTTTGTTTGCTGTTTTTTTCGGGGGGGGGAGTGGTTTCTTTTATTTATTTTGTCTTTTCTACACATTTTCTTTAAAGATACACTGCTTGATTAAATGGAAGTGTAGCGGCATCTCCTTTGAGAAAGTGAACTTCTTTTGAAATGCCTCGTAAAAACATACTAATCTACTTTATTTGAGAGTGAAATACATGTATTTAAGTTTTATATTGGGTATTAAACACTCTGGGATCATTAAGGGTAACTTTTTTTATCCTTTGCTGACCCTCCCTCCCTTGATGTACCGGATGTTTTTTACTTTAGGCATAGAAGTGTTCTGTATGTCACAGTGATCTGTAAGCACAGAATTAAATCTGACTACTGAAGAGAAAAAAAATGGCAAAAAATAATACACAAGGTGTGCTAACTTTGTGGTTTGGGTTTGCTTTGTTTTCTGTCAATCTGCAGTGGATGATCCAGAGCCCTTACAAAGCTGCAACTTTCTTTGGGTGCATTGGCAAAGATAAATTCGGAGAGATCTTAAAGAAGAAGGCTGAAGAAGCTCATGTGGATGCCCATTACTATGAGCAGAGTGAAGAACCAACAGGAACTTGTGCTGCCTGCATCACCAGTGATAACAGGTCAGGGGCCTCTGATATTTTCCAAAATATAAATGCAATCATTATAGTGTGTGGAGCCTCATTTGTTTGAAATATTTGGCCTTGAAAAGTTGTGATTTGAATGATAAAGAAAGTATTAGCACAGTTTGATATAACACAGGACTGCGTGGCTCATAGTTTGGGCCTGAGCAGTATTAATACTTTTAGAGAACAGCAGTTGCATTATGGCAGAAAAATGTGAGATAATAATATACTACTTCTTTCTGAACTTTATAGCTTCCAGTTGCTCTGCAGAGAGAAAAAATGTGGGAGACAAAAGTTGGTTAACAGGTATGCTTATGCAGCCTATGTGAAAGCTGATTGGCATGTGACGCATATACTTGATTGGCAAATGAAGACAGTACTTCAGGTGATAATGTGTTTAGAGAGGATAGATGTCAGCGTATAGCCTAATTGAAAGGGTTAATTTGATTTGATACAAGAGGAAGAAAAAAGCTTGCTTTTTTTTTTTTGCTGTTGTAGTTCATCTAATAACTGTAATTCTGTGTGTCTGCATCTTAACAGTTTCTTCTGAATGCTTTCAGGTGCTGTTTTTAAGGTAGTCTTTCCTATATGCAAAAATCACTTCTCCAGAACTCTGTTCAACCTTTTTTGTATTTGTAGATGATTAACAGTGGTCTTTGTGGTATTTTGCATAGTTTCAGATCATTCCATAACTAAGAGCCCATTTATAGAATGATCTATTTTTGGTATTGCAATAAGATTAATAAAACCAAGAATTTCAGGAAGAGATAGTGAAGACAAGAAGCATTTGTCTTGACCATGGTCCTTCGCTTTCTTCTTTCTCCCTCCACCCACAACACTCAAACTTATGTATCGCTATTTTGCTTTTTACCTCCTGGCAATTTTTCAAAGGTTTCAAAACCAGCCAGTCAGGTCTGCCATAATCTTGAGATGTTTCCAGCACACACCGACCCTCCCTGATTTCTGCCAATATCTTAATTTTCTGATACTTCGAAGTATGAGATAACTTCCTGATGACTTTGAAGTTAGATGAGGTTTTTCGGAGCCATGTCTAGCTAGATTTGAGTATCTCCAAGGATGGAGGTTACACAACCTCTCTGAGCAGACCTGTTCCACTGTTTGACCACTCTTCATGGGAGAAATTCTGATGTTACCCAGTTAGAATTTCCTTCTTCCAGCTTGTGGAATGTACCTTCTTGTGTCCAAGTATAGTCTGGCTCCATTTCCTCTGTAAAGTTTCATTGGATATTTGAAGATGGCAGGAAAGTCTCCTCTTAGGTCCCTCTTCTCAGAGGCTCAGCCAAGCCCTTCTTCATTTGTTGAGTGTTTCAGTCCCGTAATATCTTAATGGCCCACTGCTGGACTCACTGCATTATGTCAGTGTCTTCCTTTTAGTGGAAAGCTCAAAGCTGGGCATGGAACTCCAAATGAGGTCTGGAGACCAGAACAGACTTTTTATTTTTTTTCTGTTCTGAATATGAACTTCCTTTGTCCTGCTGGCTACATGCTTGCTCATATAGACTAGAATGTGATTAACCTCCTCTGTGTGCACTGCCAACTAGTGTTCCAAGCCTGGTGCACCAGCACTTCCCCACGTTCTTTTCTGCAAAGCTGTGTTGTATCCTGTCAACATTCAGCCTACACTGTTGCATTGGATTCACTCCATCATAGTTGCATGAGTTTGCATTTGCCTTCAAGTCTTCTGCCAGCCCAATTCTCCAGGCTGTTGAAGATCTACTGAATGACAGACAGCTATGTCCTCCAGCTTATCAACCTGTCCCTCCCAATTTAATGTCATACATAATGTCTTACTCTCAGGAATGAATGTACATACTCAGTGGGGGAAGGAAATCCATTCATCTTCATCTGGAGTTTTGACATTAATTATGTCTACATGCTTCTCCCTTCATCTCCAGCATCCATATTTCGTTTTTCAAAGAGAAGACAAGCAATAAAGATGTTTCTGCTCTGTGATTCTCTCTGTCTTTAGTCACATAGTGTCTGTGTATGCATCCTATAGCAATCATCATTTCCTAGATGACATGATGGGAAACTGAAGTCAAGACTGTCAATAGATATACGTCGTGAATTCAGGAAAAGTATGTGTATCTTTTGCTGTACATCTCAATGGAATTTAAAAGTTTAGGTAAATTTATTAATAAAAATGTCTGCAAGTACTTCTTTAACTTATTAAGCAGCATATCGAATGTTTGCTCAAATACTGGATACAGTGGCTTCATCTAAATTGCTGTTTCAGAGCATTCTTGAGAATGTGCAGGGAGTACAAGACACTTATTTTCCTCAGGAGACAGAAAAAAATGGACCATGGATGTTACTAAAGACTTCATTGTGCAACCCCCGCTCTTACAGTGAGGGCAAGTTTGTTCTCCATCTTTAATTACCATCTGATTGTTTCTTGGTTTTCATAATTTTCTATATTTGTAAGAAACACTTCAACCTGGCCCCAGTTCATAACTCTATTTATTGATTAATATCTTGTCCCAGTTGAGGTACTGTCCTGGGTTCAGCAGTAGCAGTCATTTTTCTCCTTCTTAGTAGCTGGTGCAGTGCTGTGGTTTTGACTTTCGGCCTGGGAACAGCGCTGGTAACACCGATGTTTTTAGTTGCTGCTCAGTAATGTTTACTCTGATCAAGGACTTTCTGAGCCTCATGCTCTGCCTGGGAGGAGGAGAAGCCAGGAAGAAGTAGAGACAGGACACCTGACCCAAACTGACCCAAGAGGTATTCCATACCACAGCACGTCATGCCCAGTATGTAAACTGGGGGCAGTTACCTGGAAGGGTTAGATCACTGCTGGGGTCGGGTTGGGTATCGGTTGGTGGCTGGTGAGCAGTTGTATTCTCTTCCCTTGTTACTTCCCTTATCATTATTATTATTATTGGTGGTAGCAGCAGTGGCTTGTGTTATACCTTAGTTACTTGACTGTTCTTGTCTGAACACGTGGGAGTTACATGCTTTCGATTCTCCTCCCCATCCCTCCTGGAGCAGGAGGGAAGAAGGGGGGGAGTGAGCAAGCAACTGCGTGGCTGAATTGCCAGCTGGGTTTAAACCACGACAGGTACATTCTAACTTCCTTCTTCAGGTAATTCAGCTTTCTTGTCTCTTTTGGAGGAGCTGGCTAATAGCTCTCTGGTATTCCCAGTAAGTGACTGTATACATTTATGTTCCAGATGCCTTATGTGGATGTTTCTTTTTTCTGATAAGTCTGTCTAGCTTTTCATATGGGAGGGTTCTGAGCTAATTTGTGATCACCATTCTGAATTCTCGAGCTTAGCAATGCTAACATATTTTGTTTTCTTAGAGCTTTTCAAGAAAATCCTAACACATGATTAAAGTAGTACCTGCACTTTGTGACTTTGATTTGTGCGTTCTGCTCAGAAATACCTGCATGCACGAAGTCCCCACTAAGCTGTTTGATTTGAAGCACTCTGGCTATCTCCAATTATGGTATTTCATTGAAAAAACATCTACCTTCTCTGTGGCCCACTCATTGAACTTAGTGCTGTTGGAGTTAAAGTTTTAATTTGGAAAATCCTAGTGCTTTGTCTTCAGTGTAATGATCTTTTATTACACATCATGTGCAGAGCATCTCTACAGTTGGATGTAGCCAAAGAGCTAGGTTTACATTTTCAGGGGCACATGGTAAGTGAAAGGAAACTTATAGAAAGTCTTTGCTTCGTTTTATGGAACATAATTACTTTTCGCTTAGCAGCATACGTAGGCAGACAAGAATTTTCCAGTTACGTCCTTGATGGATATTTAGGATTTGCCAAAACTGAAAGATTTAATTTGCTTTTTAAAATTGGTTTACAGAAAATTACCAGAGTTATGCATGTCTTTCTTGGATTTACTTGGTTCTCTAGTGGATTTCTTGTAATTAAAATTATAATATTCATCAAGGCTGAAACTTCTTGCACTGTTACTTGTATTCTTTGAAAGACTTGATCTATTGATTTGTAAATTTTAGATTTATTTTATTTTCAAAATTCACATTAGTTCTCATTGCCTTTAGGCTTTAGAATTAAAGAGATGAGCCCCAAGAATATTCCTGGGTTGAAATGGCACAGAACTGTGCTATGTGTTTTGATATATTCAGAAAAAGTTAGTCTAACTTTTTGGTTTAATACACTTGATCTGTTTAACTTTCAGGGGTTGTCAGTGATGAGTGCTTCAGGAAGTTTAAAGGGAGACTTGGTCGCTGTCTTCATAAGGGATTCTGTTGGGCTTCATTTGGGTTTTTTTATTTTATTGAATAGAACAAAGAGAAATAGTAATAGTGGAAAGATGCTGTTTTGAGGTGGAATAAAAGTCAGTAATTCCCAGTTTTGTTTGCTCCTAAGACCTGCACGTGGTATAACTTGGTAGAAGCAGATTACCAATTCGCTCTGATCCATTGGACTGTAGGTGCATTTACATTGAAAAGGGTGATACCTGCAACATCAGTTGTATACACATTGGAGAAGGCAAAAGTTCTCAATAGCCATATGTTGTATGTGTAATTACACATTATTTATCTGGCTAATATACTTAAATATCACAAAACAATAATGTGCTAATGTTAAATGTGCATCCTATGACTATTAAATAATGAAAATTAATTTAAAACCCTCTATGCAAGCATGGAAATGTCTGTTTCTCAAATTCCCTTCACTAAATGTTGGATGTTATAAAACTTTATCATAATAAAAATGCACAGAAGGATTTGGTCATTGTAGCCAGGGTGGAGAGCTAGTGCATAACCATCTTTTTATTACTTGTTTTTAGGTGTGTGTCTATAACTTTTGTGTGTTTCATAAGGCTGAACAGAATGGCTGAAGAGGAGAATTTTAAATAGAATGTATCTTATATCTAACAAACTAAATATGATACAAGTATCTTTGTTATTGCTAGTGGAAGTTGTGGAAGTTTTGTCCCATAGCTTGTGTTATAACTTGTTAAGTAAGAATGAAATACAGATGAGGTTTTGGTGGGTTTCCAGTAATACACAGCTAAGCCAACTGTTTTTTTAAACAGTTCATCATCTAAAAGTAGCAATGGGACCCTTTTTCATTTCTTAAAGGAAAATATGAACCTAATTGGGGCGTTGGGGGGGAACCCAAACCAACTGCCTTTTAAATAATATAACTATAAAAAATAATAAAAAATATATATAAAGGCAAGACATACATATGCATCAGTGTTTGGGTTCTAGTGAGGGAAAAATAGTTTTGAGAAGATAAACTGGAGTAGCTACTTTCCTTTAGGTGTTAGTTACTAGATGAGTTTTAATGAAAATCTGCAGTTGCTATACCATACAGAGAAAGTTGATCACAAAATGCAGCAAAGGTTGATTGTGAGCAAATGAAGGTACATGAACAGTCTAATAGTGAAAGTTCACATATTTAGCTTTATTTAAAATACATTACTTAAAATGTAGTTTAAATAGTATTTAGTATATGACTTAAAATATTTAAATGTTAAAAAATTATCAAAGTATATGTGGTTTATGGTGCTCTTTGTTAACTGTTTCTGTGTTCATTAAGATCTTTGATTATCTTTAAGAAATTTGTTCTTTGCAAGAAATTTGTAGTAGTGTTAGTTAAAGGGATCTAATGCCTGGGTTTTAATCACTTTCAGGTCTCTTGTAGCTAACCTTGCTGCTGCTAATTGCTATAAGAAGGAAAAACATCTTGATTTGGAGAAGAACTGGAAGTTGGTGGAAAAGGCCAAAGTTTATTATATAGCAGTAAGTTCAGCTTCTTTCAAATTTCTGAAATTTGTGTTAAACATTGTGAGGTCTAAGCAATGAGGATATTTGTTGCATAATGGTTTAGGATGATTTTGTAGGAATACAATGAAATAACATGACTTCTTCAATTCCAGTGTAGTTTGATTTCTTTGAATTTAAAAGTACAAATGTGGAAGTATGTTTGAGTTGTGTGCTTTCTTAAGTTAGTGGGAAAAATCATAAGAACTGAACATATTTTCAGAGCTTTTGTAGTAGTGCATCAAATTTACATTTCACATTTTCTAGTAAATTGTTGTGAAGGATGCACAAATTATGTAGAAAAACACTATTAGCATAATTATTCACTGCAAACAGTTTGAGCTTATTTGTGTGAACAATCTTAATTGCTATTTATTCCATAGTAATTACTATGGCACCTTATAACTCAGTATTTCAGAAACAATGATTGTGACAAATCTCTTGAATGTGGGCCTTGGGCAAACTGATTTTAATGATGAAATCTTACTTCTGTTATAAAGGGGGCTTGAGGATGGGACATTAGCAGATTCACAATTAGTATTCTTTTTTTTTGCCATCCAGAATGAATCAAGCCAGATTAGTGTATTTGTGTAGATTATGTCTTGCCTAAATAGAAGCGGTAAATTTGTTTTCATCTTGCTCCCAAGTTGATATGACTGATCAAAATTAGCAAACATCTATGACAGATTAAACCTTGTAACATGCATGTAATATATGGATTCTGTATGACAGCTGCTTCCATTCCGCTACCTGAGCTATGTGGGAACAGCTGGTAAGAAGTGTAAAAAATTGATTATCCAGGAGGAACAAGTTCATTGAAAATACAGTTATTTCTTTTAGGTAGTGCTAATGTCTCCTACAGCCTGTTAGTGTGCACTGCTGTGGGCTTTACATGGTTGTTATTGATTCTTGTGTACGGCCAAGACTGCCCCTTTATAACTGTCAAAAAATACTTATAACCTTCTCAGTACACAAAGAAAATACATCCCACTGCTCTGACCATATATTTTTGCTGCAGTTGAAAAAACACATCAGTGTATTGTATACTCACTTTTTATTTCTGTTTTTCAAGTGTTCTGAGTTTTTTATTTCCCAATAATTGTACCTCAGTCTGCTGCAGATACCATGCTTAGGAATTAATGCTATTGGCTAAAGAAATACTGAAAGGCTAGGAGTATAGTTAAATAAAGACGAAAGACAGATGTTATCAAAAGCTATACTGAACTACTAAGTTGGTCGTTTGTTGGTTTGAGTTGTTGGGGGGTTTTTTGGTTTTTTTTGGTGGGTCTTTTTGTTTGTGTTTTGGTTTGTTGGTTGGGTTTTTTTTATCTTACCATACTTATTTATAATTACCAATGAAGGCATAATCTGATGCAATTTAGATAAACTAAACTTAGAGGAGAGCTCCAGGATAAATGGGAAACGTTACATGAGGTGAAAAACAGCTTGAGTTTTTTTAAGATATAGCCTTCATCTTATTTTAGCTCTGAAGCCACTCTTCTGTGTTCAGTCAGTTTGATCACTTAAATTTTGAGTAGGTGATTCACTACACTGATTTTCATATATATTAAAAGCTGTTCTTCAGGTGCTAGTCCTATAACATCCAAGCTTTGACTAAGAGACAGAATTGTTGTATTAAACTGAAAATAAACCCCAAGATGTTCATATGTTAATGATTAAATAAATAACACTGAAGTGGTAATAAATTCTGTTAGATATTTTCAAAGTGGAATTCAGATTCAGGGAACATCTGACTGCAGGAGGAGATCTGTTAGGTAAAGAGCCTGGTTCACACCCTTAGCAAAAACACTCATGGATGGATGGGTTCATCTAAGAGATTTCTAAGACTTGTAATTTAAGATCACAGGTGGCACAGGTAACTCCTGAAGGAAAGGAGACGATGTGTAGAACCTTATATGCTCACGCTAAATTACTTTCATACCCCTTTCTTTCATTTAGCTTCTTTACTCTCAAGTTTATAGCAGTTTACCAGATTAATCAAAACCATGTAGTGAACAATTACCATTCCTGAGGTACAGGGTAGCTCTCTGAGTTGTTGTCTACTGATGTCTGTCTTCACTTTTGTCTTGTTACCTTCCTTGGCTTTGCACTGTGCATGTGTTGCTTTTCATTTCCTTCTTTTTGTCCAGCTGTCGCCTATTTATTGGATTGCATTAGAATGTATGTGACAGATACTTATTCTGGAAATCTGTGTCCTGAGATTATAGAACAATCTATTTTCTTGGCAGAGCAGGGCAGTTGTTGCTTTAAGACAGGTCTGTGATATCCTGTGGTCATCTGTATGTGCTTCTTAGAATAGATAATATGCTTTTCAATGCAGCATTGAACAGAGTGGTCCTCAGATGAAACCTAGCTCTGAAATCTAATCAATTTACAGAGGAAGGAGTAAGTACAAAGGAAAAGATAGTGAAGCCGTGACAGAGTCCTTAAAGACAACTTCTGTTACCATGAATCAACACAATACATTTATTTTAGCCATCTGGTAATCAGATCCGGCAGACAAATTGGAGAAAGACTAAGCAAAGAATAGGACCCTTTAAATCACAGATAGAAGCAAAATACAGAGGCTGCCCCAGCTTTCTCAATGATGGTAAACTTTAAAGGTGTATTTTAATCCTTTAAAATTACTCTACTTTGTATCATTTAAGATAGATTGCATGTGCTGTCAAACTCTATGCTATTTCTTTCCCTTCTCCAGATACAATTCATATACTTGCAGTAATTTCTACCATTGACATCATATCTTCCAGTCTGTCATATTCATTTCACTGTGGATCAACTAGCTGTGCTGTGGTGTCTGATTAGAATTCGCTGTGAGGGAATTTATTTGGTTCCTACTGGGGCTAGAAAAGGTCTCTTCCTCAGACATTTTCCTTATTTCAGAATAAGTTGAGACTTCTGATAAGACTAAACATTGTAATTCTGTTTGTGAAATTGTGAATGGGACACAACCTGATGTAAAAAGATGCTAATTTTTGTTTTCTTTTTCTTTCTCTCTGTGAATTTATGCTTTCTGTCAGGACTTGCCGTTTAGAATTCTTGTCTGTTACAGTTGCATCTTGCAAACTTGCATGATGAAACTCCAGATTTACGCACCATGTTTGCCTTATTATCAGAGGCATTTAATAAACTGCTGCTAGTACTGTATTTATGTAGGCATCTCTAAGTTAAATTCTACAGCATGTGCTGGATTGTGGGGTGTTGGGTTTTTTTTTTGTGGTTTAAGGATTTGGGTTTTGTTTTTTAAGATCATCAATATCTTCAACACCAGCTGAAATCTATGGAAGTTGCTGGTCCTCATTTTCTTTGACATTTCACACAAACATTTCAACATTTTTAGTGCAGCTTGCAAAATATAGCCATTAATTTTCATATCTCACAAAGGCCTGAGGTACAAAGATTTTTTTTTATTGTCAATGTTTTTGATTAAAAACATAATCCACTTTAAAGAGCAAAAAAAAATCTAAGGAGAATTTTCGTTGTCATTTGACTCCATTAACCACCTGTGTGAGTAAGGAATTTTGCACTTGTCCTTTCTTAATTGGAAGAAAATGGAAAAGGGAAGAAGAAAATGCTTTCTTGCATTAAAAGCTGCACTTAACCTTGTAAAATCTTAACTTTTTGAAAACTGACACTGCTTGCTCATACAGACAGCTGAATTTTAACTTTCTGCCTATATTTGAACATTATTGCTGCAAGTGTGGTGCTTCCCAGATGTGTGTTCTCTCTTGTTCCAGTTAGCCATCTTTATTTCTGCCAGTTATTTAGCTTTACTCAATTTGTTCTTCAGTCCAACACCTGCATTCATTTTATGTTTGCAGTTGGAGGCATTGGATGGGAGAAACACTCTCATTTGATGCCAGTATTATCTTGTGCTGAAGTAATAAATGTGTTCTTGAAAGTTCCTTCTGTGCTTCAGGTTTTCTTGGGTTTTTTTTCTGAAATACTTTCCTTCACTAAGCTTATGAAATGGCAGTATTGACTGCAGTTAGGTACCCTGTCTGTAGTAACTTGAGTCTTAGAATGGATTGGTTAAGTAGCTCCCAAAAACCAAACAGATCTTCCTTTAATAACATGCTTGTCTCTTTTCTATACAAAGGAAAATAGTAGATTGTTGTTTAGGGACTGTATTTGAATTTGTATTTTAAGGATATAGTTTTTGTGCTTAAAGCACTGGTGTTATAAGTAATGTCTTTCAAAGCTTTTCTCGTTAGCATTTGCATAGACTCCTTGCCTAGTCATTTCATATAGGAATGGCTTTGTTGATACTCATGCTTACCTGTGTCCATTAAAGAGAAGTGGGAACATTTTTACACCATACTTTATGCATTTTGATCTCTTGTCTTAACTATTTGAATTTACAGTGCCTGAACACTTCAGCTCCTGTGCTACCTATTGTAGGTAGAGGGTAAAGGAGCAATGAAGCTTTTATGTAGTGCTAAGACTTATTTATGTGCAACTGAATTTTGGCTTGTTCGCTTTCAGTATTGTCATACAATCTTCTTTTCAGAGAAGATAAAGCTTTCACTCAGCTTTGCATGAGCCATTGTTATTTCACAGTCTGTAAAAGTTTAAACCATTCCCTTCTCCTACTTCCATGTAGCAAATAGGAGAAATTTCTCAATGGTGATGCCCTTCAGTTGTACTACATTGAGTATAAAAGTATTAAATTTTATAATACTGCTTAGATTTGTTATCCCACAGTTAACTTATATTCACCACCTTCAGCATCTCTTTTGTGTTTATGGAGTTAATGGCAAGTGTAGTTTGTTTTGATGTTAATGGCAGCTCTGATCAAGGCCAGGTATTCTGATCGTAGCCTCAGTTTCAAGTAGGAAATGCGTTGCAGCATGTCGTAATGAACCCAATGTAACATACCTGTCTGCAGGAGGAAAAGTTTTTAAAGCTCCAGCCACCCTGGTATGTTTCAACAAATACTGTGGTATTTTTATATTTATTTTCTTCTAATGTCTAAGTGCTTGTCTAAGCAGAGAGATAGTGTGGTGGTGTAGTGGGCTTGATGGCAGAATTATCTGGTTTCAGCATGAGTGTCAAAACATAAGCTTGATCTCAGCAATGTATGGCAAAGCTTAAATAACATTCTACAGTATTTTACATGGGGTTTGGCTATTCTACTTGAGAAAAAATGCTGATTATTATAACAATGTAAGTATAAATGAAATTTCTTTTGTGCTGTCTCCTCTTTTCAGAAGCATATTCAATGAAGGCATTTTTATTGTAATTTACTGCTATGATAAGTACGATAATTTACAATGGATTGTGATGGGTTTTCCTTTTTTTTCTTTTGTCTGTGTGTGCATCATGGGAAACGAGAGATGTAGACACTGGCAGGAATCAAAATATCCCCTAAAAAAAGACATTTGTTTGAATAACTCCACAATAGCTTTTTTTTCCATTGATAACTTCTGCCATAGTACTCTGGCATCAGTATGTATGCCATTTGACATGCAAAACTATTTCTCACAATAATGAATAGGTTTTACGGCCAGGAAAATGCCATTCTGAATGTCTTAATCATAAAAAAGAAGCTTTGGCTAGCAACAGTTAGTTGTAGCCTTTTTTGCTGGCCTGGGATAACATCACCTTCCTGAAAACCACCATCCTGAGGGACTGTATTTTCCGGAAGGTATAGCTGAAGTGTGATGCATTTGTTGTGGAGACATAATAGGCGCTTTATCTAACCAGGAAGCAAATCAGCTATTTACTGGCTTCCAAAATAAATATGGGAAAAATACTCTTATAAATACCGAATTTCACAGCTTCATTTCTTGCATCAAAATGCAAAAAAAGAGCTTTGTCTAAACTGCCACCAGCATGTGTTATGTCATTCTGTGATGTCTTTAGGATGCGGTGTGCATTATGCTACCATTTCAGGTATAAATTCTCATGCATAGACAATTTTACCAGAGTTTTCTCAAATGATTCATATGAAAAAGCGAATTAGAAACTTTTTTTCCTATTTTTTGTGATGTTTGATTCTCAGTGTGTCATTCTTCAAAGATAAATGCTTTGTACTTTATTCAGAAAAATATATCATCAACTTCCAAGAAAGACTGTGCCTCTTTTTCTCTTAACAGAAAACCAGTGTGGATCTGTTTAACATCATAAAAATGTTTATTTCTAGATGTTCACCTCTCTGTTATTTGTTATATTTATTTATTTGAAGAATATACATTTTCTTTCTTGTCGTTCTCCTCCTGCCCCAGTAGCCTTTAAATTGCATATAGACTTCTTCAGCACAGTAATTAGTGAAGCTCAGTCATCGCTCTTTTTATCATGTGATTTTGGGGTGTTTTTTAGAAGAATGCATTATTAGAGCACTTACACAGCCAGTCTAGCTGCAACAGCCAGGCAGCAATAGCAGTGCCATTTTTCACAAAGAAAATGTTGAACAGGAGCCAAATGTTTGGTGGCAGAGTCTGTTGCTAGGAAATCAAGTTCCCGAGGCGATTAATGACAAAGCAAGCAATAACAAGAAGGCAGAATTACAGATTTAAAAGAGAGGGAAAAAAAAAGTGGTTGGTGTTATAATTACCCAAAGAAATCCGTACTCATTAAATTGGCTGTTTTTATGATTGACTTTAATTGGAGGTTAGCTCAGATATTTAGCTCCTTTCCCACCCCTTTAAACACACACATGCACATAATCTGTAAAACTGCAGACTTGTTTTTCTAAGCATTGAGAGGAGCTTGCCCTGTAATTTGATCCCCACTGACAGATGCATTTTCTATGCTGCCATTTTGAATTAACCTATTGTGCAACAATTTTCCTCAGCTCTGCTGAATAAAACATCAAGTCTTATTACCTCAGATGGATTTGATAGAGTAAAAGAATGTACTTCTAGCTGAAGTAGACTATTTGCAATGAGTTCAGTGATTTGAACTCTGCCAACAAGCACCAATAATTTGTGATGTATACTTGAAGAATGAAAGAGAGAAGAGCCACGTGGGGGGTCTTTTTGGCTGTATGAAGTTCAAACGCAAACCTCAGAGTAATATTGTTGTTTGTGCTAAGGTTATTCCCCAAGATCAAGTCTTTTTAGATAAAGCACGTTAACTAAGATTTTCATCATTAAGCAGATCGGTTTTGAACTGGAGATTCTCTTGCCCCCAGTGGTTATCCAAACTGTCAAGCTCCTGCAGTGTTAGAAAAATAAAAATCAATCCCTTCTCCCAGAAACCCCAACAGTTGGATTTTTCCTCCAAGACTTCTTGTGTGAAGAGAAATTTTCCCTTGTAATGTTAAACTGGAATAAATGATGGTTTAAAATGATTTAAAATTCCAAATAATTTGTATCCTGTGCTAAGGGAAGAACAGGCTTTCACCTTATTCACTTTTCTCTCCAATTAGAAAAACTTATGCAGTCGATTCAACAAATTTTGGCACTGAAATGGGGATGAAACTGACCCTGACATTTAAATCCCGTCATGTTTCATCGATCATGTTCAAGACAATATTCCCTACTTGCAGCCAGTGATAAGTGAAAATATATCCTTTTACAGTACCTGTAAGTGAACATGTGGAAGCTAACTCTAAGAGCTAAGTGATGCCATAGCTCTCCAAATTCGTAATCAAACAGTGAAACAATAGAACTGCATGTATTCTGTCCAACAATAACCACATTACTAATCAGATGCCAATGCCAAGCTGTCTGCTTTGTTAAATACCCAGGTTCCCTGAGGCAACAAAACAGCTGCTATAACTACGATGAAATTTGGTAGCTCAATCTATTTTTGCTACCCTTGGGCTACCAACCTACTGTTAATTCAGACCACCCCAATTGGTACAGTTTAGGGATTTTTTTCAAAGTGTTTGTAATTAAAATGATAAAACATCATTATTACTCCAAAGACGTTGTGTGTGCTTTGCATTTGACAGATACCTACAGAGATAAACCCAGCAAGTAATTTTCATTGACATAATGGTTGTGATTGCATTATGCTTTTAAAAGTATATTGCTTGGGGGGGTGGGAGGAGGAAAGGGCATGCTTTTATTTCATTAGTAGAATTTGTAAATCTGTTGAAATACTAAATAAGTCTCTTGGTTGCGAACTACTTGCCTGCAAAGGTTGAATCAGGCTTTGTAGCAGTCTGAGAAGAGGCATTCACCAGGCCCAGGGACCCGCTGTGCTGCCCGCAGACCACTGCAGAGACCTCTGTCCCAGATGCCTCTACCTTTAGAGACAGTGGGTCTCAAATTAGATGTAAAGTCTGGGCAGACTTAACACACCATTTAGATGTAAATTAAAAAGAAAAGCCTTCATAATGTAAGGGGTGAGGGAAATTTTTACTGCAGGTCCTCTTGCAGTGTCACTCTGTATTAGATGCTCTCTTTGTGAGAGCACAAGAATTTTGTCTGTTACCATGTCAACTTTTTAGAGGAAAATCTCAAAACTAAAGCAGCAGCAAATCGAGGAGTTAGAAGCTCTGACTGAAACAGTATTGGTTCCATCTTGAATTATTTTTCATTTCACTACTTCTCTGTTAAGGTTTAAAAAGAATCATTAATTTAAGACTGTTCCCTGAAACCGGAATTTGTGAATTTTTCTCATTTGAGGTAGCTTGCTTATTGTGGATGCTGACTACCAAATTTATATTAAATTGATAGTCACCACTCTGTGTACAGTTGATTGAAATGTAGGATTCCACCTTTTTCTGAAGAACTTGGTCTCATTAACACGTGGAGATGTCATAGTTTGCATTGCCCTGGAATATAAATCTTTGTTTCTGTCATCAACTGCTACGTTAAAAGGACTGCATACAAATTCTATAGCAATTGTGCTCTGTTTTACATGAAAAAGGTTAATTTTTTAATAACAAAAACTATATGCATATGTGTAACTTGGGAGCTGTATTAAGCTATTTATGGTAGCCCATTCCTTGGTCTGAAGTTGAAATTATAGTTTCTGTTATCATTTGTGTATGTAGTAGGGGCAGTGCACAAACTTTTTTTTTTTTCCCCTTGCAAAAAGTTATGATTAATGATTTAGAATCATAGAATCTTTTAGGTTGGAAAAGACTTTTCAGATCATTGCGTCCCACCATTAACCTTTGAATTGAGCACTCTGTTTTCTCAAAGACAGAAATTTTTGCATTGAAATTATAGAATGTTATAATATGTATGCACAGTACAATGTACATAAAGTCTTCCTCCTAGCTCAAAAACTGAACTGTACTGAATGCCACTGACCTACACTAGCCACTGTAGACTACAGGTGTTTTGAAGTAGCAGAGGTTACAAGCAATATAGGAACCTGAGGGCTACTTTTTGATTCTGCAATTAGTAGCTATCATTTTAAAAAGAAGAATGTTTTTACAGTATAGCTAATCATTATACTAAAAATATGTCCATGAAATTTGCATGCTACATTGTGTTTAGCAATTGTGTGCTTAGAATAAAAAAGTATTTTTCAAAAATGCTTCTGCACAGATTTTCAGTGATAACATACTAAATGTGTACATAGTATGCCTTACAGATTGGGCTTTCTACAACTTTGCGATGGCCCTTTAGGAAGTAGAAGAGATGAGTCCTGTGAACCCTATACGTTACTGGGTTTATCTGAAACAGGAATTGACTAATGCCCAAAACAAGCTCTGAATGGTCATTTGTAAGAGACTATGGGACATAAGACAGATCCTGAATTGGCCTTGGTGCAACACAGGAAAAGACTTTTCTGCTTTTGTAGGCAACATCTGCTTTAGTTGAGATCTTTATGGTGTTTGCTGAGTTTCTTTTTAAAGAATTGGAACTGAGCCTTAAAGGGAGGTCTGAGCATTAGTTGCAGGGCTAATGGTCAGTCAGCAGTGCAGTGGGTCACGTGCTTGGTAAATGTGCTTCAGACTGTCTGGTTTGGCCAAAAGAAGGATCCTCCTTTTTTCTTTTCATGTTCCTTTAATTAAGGGTAGAATACTGGGTGGAATATCTAAGGAAATATTAATTCTCTGAATAAATAATAAGTGCTGTTTTAGAAGAAATTCCTAAGTTGGAGAAACAGAGGAAGACACCGTTCCTTTCTGAGACCTGTCCAGACCGTCATGGTAGCAGGCAGGGCTGTCTGATGAAGTCATTTTAACAATATGAGCAAAATAAAAATACCAGTGCTAATCCTTGCAATGGTTTGACTTATACAAAAGCTAAGGGCAATTAGATTTTTGTTCATAATAGAAGGATTTTGCTGATGCAGCTGCTGTGGAAAACCCTCCTGGGGATTTACACTTCTGTCTAGCATAAGCACCCTAATGTGGAAACAGTTTATAACAGCTGCTATACTAGCAGCAATGCTCTCACCTTCTCAGGCTAATCATACTTGCTCCAAAGTTTTTATTGGCGGGACTATGTTGATTAAGGACAATGTGGGTTCTTTCATGTTTCTAAATAATGTGGCTGCTGGGTCAAAATCGTTTGATAAATACCCGGCGATACTATTGATTCACCATCAGTATGAGCATACTCAGACCCCATAGTGTATAAATATGGCAAAAACCTTTCTAACTCACAAGATTTCTCATGTGTGGCTAATAATGTCCAGCCCTTGACAACTGGCAGATGAGATCTGTCTTGTGACACTTTTTATACTGAAGTTTCTGAAGTTGTGTTGCATGATGCCACTGCTCCTAATACTTTTTTGCTAACTGTGGTCTTGCCAGATGCAATATAACAATACTTTCCTGCAGATTTGAAAATGGTGGGGAACAGCAGTTAACAGTATTTAGCATGAAATATGCCTCAGCATATGCCTCTGAATATGTCTTTTTAAGACCATATGGAGTATAATTGGTGCTGAACAACACTGAGGTGTTTTGTGAAAAGTAAAGGCTAAGCATTATAGAGAGTCATCAAATCTTAAAGAATGAGACAAATGGGGAAAAAGGTATAAAGGAAGGAGGTACTGAGTATTCTGTCTTTCTCTCTCTGCATAATGTGAAGTAAGAGACCACAGTATTTTTAATAGGTTTCACAATAGGGTTAAAATTAAGAAATTCAGCTGAAGAATGGCAGGTAATGGGCATGGAAGATGGCATGAGTAATTGGAAGCAAGCAGAAACAACACTGTCATCCATTGAGAGCACCCAAGAGAATATTGGCATTTATAGGTGGGCTTGCTATCGTTGGCACACTTTGTATATGGAGTTCTTAAGGCACTTGATCACAGCAAAGTAAGGTAAGAATTAATTTCATCTTTAAATATGAATTTCCCTTGTCCTTTGGAGGTCTGGAGTCAAAACTTAACAGTTTTTATTCATTTACTTATTAAGAGATCTTATTTCCAAGAGACAATTTAGAATAGCAGAGCAATGTACTAAAATTAAAATTCCTCACCATTAGATTAAATTTAATCATGAACTGTAGCTGAATGTAGAAAAAATTCACAAACTAGAAGGGATTGAAAATTTCCAACAACATGAAGGATCCAATTTTCTTTGAAGAAAAAGAGAATTTTTCAATGAGTGTGTATAATAAAGGATAGCAAGGATTCATTTCCCAGAACTACTGCTGTCCCTAAGTGCTTCTTTATACTGCTGAGAATGGACTGAAGAGAGTTTCTGCTGAGGGCTGTAGATTCTTATCTGCCTAATTGAGCCATCATTTGTTGACATGAGGGAAATCATGTGACCTGCCTTTAATGCATTTCTCAGTAGCAGCAGAAGTGTAAAATGTAGATCATGGAAGGGGAACAGAAAATGTTAAATTTTTTAGAACAGCCTCCTACATGGAATACTGTGAGGTTTGATTTGCAGTGGGATCAAATGTTTGAACATTTGCACAGTAAATGTGTTAAATAAAATCATCAGATTCTAATTACTTTGAAAGCATTGAACTTTTCTATTACAAAGCCTCCAAACCTTCAGAATGTGAATTTAATAAGTTCTTAGTTTTATCAGTATGATGATAAAAGTATGTCAGTAGAATTGAAAGCAGGTGTCACCTTTCTTTTCTTTTGAGCAAAAATGTCCACATAGCGATCTGTCCAATTGCAGAGTTGGTACCAAGTGTTGTACAGAGGTAAAAGGAACAACAGAAACATTCAATACTATCATTTAGTAGATCAGTATCAGAAAAGGGTGTTTAAAAACCCTGTAATTGGAGGCACAATCTCTGCTTTATTCAGTCCGTCTAGCACAGCAATTTTATATTAAACTTCAGTCATGCTCCCTAACCAAATATCCTGCTTTATAGAAAGTATGCTGCTGTCATTTTTGGAGATAGCTGTTTGCTAGAATAGTTTGGAGGTTTTTTGGCCTGTTTGTTTTTTTTTTTTTTTCTTATTTAACACTAGGTTGAACTGATTTCATCTGTAAGAAAAGTTAATTTCAGTTTTGTTTTTAAAATAAGTGATTACTGGCTACTCTGTTGATGAAGTGATAGCTTAGGTTGGAGGATTAGGGGTGCAGCAGCAAAAACACTATAGAATGATATGTAGACATCATGTAACTGAGGAGCCTGAGATTGATACAACTCTGAAGGCTAGCTTACCAATGAATAAGGTAATCTGATGGCATCTGCTAATTTTCCTATCACTAGCAGTCATGTCACCGCTGACCTGACAGGAAAGAGTATCGGAAGAGTATTTGAGTCTTTCTGCAATTGCAGAGCTCTGTAGGAAATCTTCTAAGCTGCAGTTGAAAGAGCATTGCATGTGCTTCTCGTTTTGCTCTTGTCTAGGCATCCACTTGTGGCTGCTGTTGGGATGTGATACAGGACAAGTAGGAACTTTGAGATGATAATTTAATATTGCAGATTTATAGTTCAAAAGATTGATGCCTTGCACCTCTCATTCTTCATTTTTGTCCTAGTGAGAGAAGAAAGATGTGAACAATAATGAAAAGTGAGACAAAAGTGTTAGCGGTGAAAAGGAAAAGTATCAATATTTAGATGCTAGGAGAAAATGCTCCTGGGCATGTTATAACATTGTGTCTGTTACTGTTTTACATAGAAAGAATACACATACTGTCATATTTTATTTTCAGAAAATTGTGGTAATATTAATACAATAGAGTACAGCTCACACATTTGTGAACCATGGCAGAGCATTTACTGTGTTTTCTACATTGCTCAAGCTATTGATTTTAGATTTCAAAATAGGTTTTGTTGCGCCATAATTCTCTTTAAGCCAGTATTATTGACTAGAAAGAGATTCAACAGTTAGTATCTGCCCTGAAGGCAAATTTTTTAATTCTGACTGTACCATGTAATAATATGTAAGTAAGTAGAAAAATCAAGGATGGATTTAGACTTTCACGTGTAAAAGGCAGCACCTAGCATGCTACCCTGGATATGAATTCCATTTTATAACCTGAGGGCTATAAATGGCTATAATAGCTGAAAAGCCATAATTGAATCACAGTCAATATGTATTTAACCTGGAGTCCGAGTCATTGTTACCACCTCTTGTTTCTCCATTTGGGAGAATAATTCATAACATTTGACAGAGTACAGGATATTTTGGTGCTGAGTGACATATTGTCAGGAAGGAACAGCACTGCCACATTTTCTCCCATTCTCCTCATTTCAGCCCAGTTAGATTAGAAAGTAGCAAATTTTGCTGTTTGCTTCCTCCTTTCTACGCATAACTTAAATGTATTTCTGCATATACAACTGATGCATCAGCTGGGATTTGGAAAGTAATTTGCTCCTTCTCCTAACACTATGGAGTGGTATTGTTAGAAAGCCAGTAAGACCTGTTTTCCAAAAATCTAAGTTCAATCATTATCTTGTCTTTTCATTCTTATTAGTACCATATGTACTATAATGCTAAAAGTAGAAACCTACATTTTATTTTAAATAGAAACTACTTAATATTGCATCAGTTTTACAAAACTGTATTGTCCTCTTGTTACAATTCAGCTAAGTTTTAAATTTTTATAATTTTAACAGTAGCTAGGCTTTAATTTTGAAATAATATGGAATACATAGCTTTATTTGGAACTAACGGAAGCTGTTTCCACTGGTAGCTGGAAAACTCATAAAACGAGAAAAACAAACCACCCAAAGTCTTAATATTATGTGCCCTTTAGGTAACATATGTGTGTTATTGGTTTTGTCAATTCAAAACATCCAATGGAAAGAAAATTCTGGTTTTTAGTGCAACAACAAAACGGGTTTGAGATAATAAGAACTTTGGTCTGTTGATATGGCCACTAGCAAAAAATCAGTGTTGCAGAGTGGCTCATCTATGCTAGAGGGGCAACAGTTGACCACAGCTAAATGAAAAGAAATATCAGCTACATTGCTTTTCTCATGTTTTGGGTATGTGCCTTAATTATTTTAATTGAAGTAAGATGATACACTTATTATGAAAACAACAAACTAAAAATCTGTGTTATGAATTGGGCAAAATCTTATAGACAATCCTGTACGGATTTTTGGGCTAAATCTAGGAAGTGCTTATAGCCGCTTCAAGTTGAAGAGCTCTGGCTAAATATGGAAGTTTTTATAAAGCACGTTAGCTCTAAATTTTACATGGGTAATACTTGCTTAGGTGTTCTGTTTGCCTTCACTGATAAGTTTGCCTAGCAATACTCAGAAATTGTGATTGCCCTGAAATGGATGGTGGCTTTAAAATAAGACCTGTACAAATTAGAAGGAAGTAACATTTACATTAAAAAAGACAAAAACGAAGTTCTAGAGCAGGCATAAAAACAATTCTCACATTAAACTTTTTTTTAAGAAGAATGAAAAGCTTTAGAAATCTTATGAAACATTGCGGGTTCATCTTCCATGTCAGTACTGTTTATTGCCACAAATGTTTGAGAATATATTATAATGAACCACCCAGTTCTAGCCATATGTTAAGGGTTATTATTAATGACTCATTTTACTTTGTAATTGTCCAAAGTTTTTTCATTACCAAAACCTGTGATGGGAAGACAGCTTTCATAAAAAATTTTAGGACACTGTTTTTTATATTGAACTCTATTTTCTAAAAGCTCTTGGCTTGTAATGTCTGATATAAAATATTTTTTTAAAATGCATTATAAAGCAAACACGTGGCTGATCTGCCTTTGTTTTATTTTGTATAGTCTGGGTTGGCATAATGTTTCAGTCCAAATCCTTCAGTCCCAAAATACCCTTTGCTCTTTTGCTAATAATGGTCCAGAAAAATTGGATTTCATTCTTCTGTCATCTTTGTTCCCTCTAACTTGCCACATTAGAAAGATTACTGCAACGTCGGCAATAAAATCCTAGATTTCAGGTGTATGGAAGCAGAGGACTTGTACTGCAAAAAGTCATTGGTTTAGTCTCCAGAGAGAGAATGATTTCTTTTAAATCTCCCTAGACCTCTAGTTTCTTCATGAGAATGTTCCCTGTGCTTTGTCTTTTACTTTATGGTTTTATTTGTTTGTGCCACATGGAAGATTGCTGTTGCTTACTGTAATTTGGTGTAAAATTCATCTTGCCACTGTCAGAATCTTTTCCGGCTAATGAGCTGCATGGTTTGGTAGCCCACAGTCATGTGGGCCTTTAAAACTGAGTCATGGACCTCATAAATTGTCTGAAAAGCAGTAACAGTACAATCTATGGCTGTTGTCATGCATAAGAGGTGTGACTTTTTTTTCACAATAGGGAAGGAAATTAAATGAGAGGGGGCAAAGAGCATGTCATAAAGGAGTTTAGTGCACTGTAGGTAATGCTGCTCATGTTTTTATTCAACATGCTTAAGGTACTTTCTTAGGATGTGGGATATGCCATTTGGTTTCCAGTGTGGTTTTCCTGAAAGGTTAGAATTAGTAAAGCACAATAAAGTAAACAAATCATTTTCTCCAGACATATGTGGTTGAAGTTTAGTGACTGTTGGCTGTTAAAGAGCCCCAGACTAGCAGTGGTTGATTTGCCTTGCGCTTATGTGAGTGTGTATGGTGGGTGGTTCAAATCTAGCAGTAAATCTAAGTGTAATTTTTTTCACCATTTTTTCTCATATTTTTATTATATACCTACAAATTTTTATAAGAGATTGTTATATGCTCACAAGACCACCCAAATATTTGATGTTGGTTATACTCTATGCTTACTAATTAAAATTTTGTTTAAATTTTATTAAACAGTGTGTTGTTATGTTCATAACAAGTATTTGGATTTTTAATTTACATTTTACAGCGGTTTCTTCCTTTAATAAAAAGGCAGCTTGTCATCTAACTTCAGCAAGCTAATCTGAAAAAAAAAGGCAGAAAAGGTAATATAGTTTCAGAAAAATTCAGATACTAGGAAGTCAAGTGCAAAGTTAAGCACTCTTTCACGTTGCTGCTTTGTCGTAATGGATTTAGACTTAGGGAAACTCCTGTGGATTTAAGTGAATTCTCCTATGAAGATGTGTACATGAGAGAAATGAAGAAAACTACTTAACTTGCCATGAAATGCACAGCATTTATTATCACTTCTGAAGCTGATATCGCATGCATTTGTGGCTGTTTATGGATGGCTTGGAAGCAGTTGGATAAGTCTGCTTTTGGAGCTGGCCATACTGCTCCAGCTGTGATGTAGCAGGAGTGTTGACAGCTGGTTTTCACTGAATGGGAGTTGAGCTATTTAGAGCAGTGCTTTGTTTAGGAGTACTTTGTGCTTTGACTGATCTTCACAGTTTAAGGTGCTCTTCAAAGTTATAGGGAGGTTGTTTAATATGACTGTTCAGGCATGGATTGGACAAAATTATTGTCATTTATTTTCCTTTTAAGTTTAAACCCAAAAATTAACCTCATACCCTCTATTTACTTTTAATCAGTGATGTTGAATAAATAAACTTTTTTTCACTTCCTCTTATGTTACTCTTATTAGATATTTAAACATATGTACAACTGGGATTTAGGTAGTTTCATTTTCTGTTTTTTTTTTTTATTCCAACAGAATAAAACAAATATAAATGACAAATATAACTCTGGAACAAAATGAGAGAGCGTGTTGATAGAGTAAGACAAGTTCTAAGGGAAGAGAGGAGATTATGTCCATGGTATAAGGATTTGTGCACAAAAGGCTCTCTAGGTTCTCAATAATCTGCAATTTAAGGTTTTCCTTGGGTAAAACCAGTACCATATTGCTCGAGTTCTTGAGGTTTATGAGGTTTTCCCAAATAAATGTAAATAATAGTTTTTTGAACTTATGCATTTGTGTAGTCCTGGGTTATTAAGTCATACACTTCAGTAGTCCATGTGTGAAATACATTTTTTTTGTTTTGAACTTGCCACCTGGTAGTTTTATTTTATGCCCTTTAGCCCCCATAGTCTAAGAGACAATGAGCAATTGTTCTCTGTGTCCTTCCTGATGCTAGAAGCTAACTGTTCTAGAAATGTTGTGTTCTTATTAGATGGTTGACATGGAGTGAGCAATGATGCGAATGTAGAATGCCAGGCTGACCACATATGGATCTCATTAGTGTGGGTAGGTTGAAAGGCAATGCATCTAACTTTTGAAGTGGAGTAGGCTAACGTGTGCAAAGGCCTTAGAGCCCTAAGGCTTGCCTGCAGAAACCAGGAAATAGTAAGAGAGTGAGTTTATAGCATGGTAGATGCTCTATTACATGAGTACTCTGAATGCACACAACTCTGAAGGTGCTACAAGATGTACTTTCATGCTATAAACATGGAAAAGCTCCAAGTATAGTCTTCCCAGAAGTTGCCATGGAGAACATACTGTATTATAATCTATTTTACTGTATATTTATTTTCTAGTGTGGACAACCCCAAATACACAATGTGTGTGTAGATTTCTATTTTCTCTTAATTATGTGAGTAATATTTAATTTTCACATGTTTGTGGCACCCTAGCTCTAAATTCATGGTCCGGGTTTTCTCACTCTTTTTGTACACTGGGTCTGCCTACCATCATGACTCCCAAGAGCCACTCCTGCTTCTGGCTCCCAAGAGCTGAACGCTGTATTTCAGATGAGGATTGTAATTTAGTCAGAATTCTTTCCTAACGTTGGTGTAGAATCCTTCTTTGTTTTGTTTTGTTTTATTTTTTGTAGGTAGTGGGTAATGAGTTTTTCTCAAGTAGATCAACCTTGAGGGAGTGGCATTTTGTTTCCTAGTTTGAGCCCTTTATATTAAAATAGAAAACCTTTCTTTACTCATTTAAATGGCTGTGGAATGTCTAGGATAGAATTGTATAAATACTCTAGTGATGGAGAATTGGAGATTAAAAGATATAAGAAAACAAAAAAATCAATTGTTAGATTTAGGAGGGTAAAGACAAAAGGAGTGAACCAATTGACAGCATATGAGAGTAGTACCTGACTTGAGGCCTGAGTGGTATGTCTGGTTTGGTGCTGCCAGTGAAGAAGAGGGCAAGCTGAAGAAAGACTGTACGCTTCCTAGAAATCCACTTGCGGCTCTGTATGTGGTATCTAGATAGATAGATTTTGTTGAAAATCCCATATGGAAAAAAGGAAAATTGATGTTGCTTACATGGTTTTACCCCATTTTTGAATTGGCATGCCAAGGTTTGGGGTTTTCTTAAGTTGTTCTGTGAGGGGTTTTTTATATTATTTAGGCAACTCACAGTTGTATACATGGGTATGTATTCTTTCTCCCAAGAATGTAAACTTGCTGCTTTAAAAACTGAAAATTATCGTATATCCAGTAGCAGTAAGTTGAAACCAAATCAAACAAAACAAAAAAAAAACCACACACACAAAAAAAAAAAAAAACATCAACACAAAATTTGGTAATTATAAAATGTAGGCTGTTACACATGGCTTAATGCCAGAACAGTCAGTGATTTGCAATGAATCAGTAATATCCTGAAAAGAATTTATCACAGTGATGCCCTCCTACACCTAAACCCTGGCAATTGCCTGTAGCTTTGCTCAAAGTGGGGGTATAAAATCAACCTTGCAAATCATTCCATGTTTTCACAGCAGCAAATACTTACAGAATCACAGAATGGTTTGGGTTGGAAGGGACCTTAAAGATTATCTAGTTCCTTGCACTAAACTGGGTTGCTCAAAGCTCCATCCGACATGGCCTTGAACAATTCCAGGGATGGGACATCCACAACTTTGGGCTGTTGTGGAGACTACTTATGATTTGTAAGGTTAGTTTTATAGATAAATTTAAGAAATAAATAAACAAGTACTTCCAAAGAAAAGAGTAGAAGGTAGAGATGGACATCATGGTTGTGCTGTGGCATGCTGGTATGCTTTTCCTCCCACCAATATTGCTAGTTTCTTAAATAGTCTGAGCATGGCTTTTGTGAAGTGTGAATGGGCTGTATTTCTCCCCAGGCCTCAGAAGAGCATGTGTGCCTTCAGATACCATCTGATTTAATTTCTTTTTCTTTGGATATAGTCTTAATGGCACCATAGTATAAACAGTCCAAGTGTTTTACCCTGACTGACTGCTCTGAGATACTTTTTTCTAGATTTTTTTTCCATAGAGATCTGTTAATCTGTTTCAGAAACCATTCTTACCTTCTCTATGTCCATTCTTGAATTACAGGAACACATTCGTCCTGGTAGTAACCTGGAAATAGCTTTACACACACAACCTGGTAATAATAAATTTTAATGTAGAATTTTTGCACTCAGATTGAGAGTGGTACCTAAAATGGCCTGTGTTACTACGCAAGGACATCACCATGTACATTTATACTACAGAGCTAGGTCAGGTTTTCCAAGCTTGAGTAGAAGCACTAAAGTTTGCTTATCTTGAGGGAGGGTGGACACAATGTGTGAAATAGTACTTCAGTTACTATGCATGCTCTGGCGTTGCTGTGTCTTGTGTGTGACACAGAAGTTCCTGGGGCCCATCCCAGATTTAGTTAAGTCAGTAAGCTAAATCACTATCCCATATGTTTCCTAAGGAGTTGTGTTAAAGCTAATCAGTCCTTTTGGGGCACATAATTATATGTGGCAAAGAATTAGAAGTCTTTCTGTGGAGCTCGTCAGCATCCACATTCAGCATAGTTACAGTAGCAGGAACTGAGTTGTTCTAGCTTGAATTTTACTGTGTATTGTGTCATAACACTTTCTGCTGTGGCAGAATGCATCCAGCTGACAGTCTTCTCCTTCCCTTGTAGGTTACCACTCACAGGGCAACACTCCAAAAGATAAAGTCCATACTTTCAACTGAACTTTGAAATGTGAAAAAAAAAAACCAACTGTCCATAAAAGGGGCTAATGGTTAGCAGTAATGCTGCTGCCACCTCAGGAATTTTTTCTCCAAATCATTGTTGATAATTCAACAAGCCTGCCCATAAATACCAAGTATATATTCTCAGGGGAAACACTGAAGCGTGTTTTCTTAAATACAGCAAACAAATTGAGTATTCCAGTTCTCTTCTTTTAAAACAAATATTTTCTGGAAGACTAGTCTCTCACAAAAGTGGATATTGAGGTGGTGTCCATGTGGGACAGAAAAGCATTGTTTGAGCTCACTCAAGTGGAGCTTTCCACCCCTTTTGTAACAAATACAGATACCAGTAGATGAATGAGTGTTACAGCTGGTGCCTGTCACGATCACATGTTCTGCTTATGGATCTTGTATTACTCTAGACTTGATGTATTACAATAACTGAAGTAATAAATTTCATGAAGTAAAAGATACAACTTCTACTCTGACTTGAAATGCCTCTCTTTATTAAATTGAGGGCTTGAAGTTTAGAAGAGCAGTATTTCTGTGGCTTTTCTTAAAGAAAAGACTGAAATGTTTGCTCTATTTCTAGTGAGTGTAGGTGGGAAAAGGCAACATTTTGTTAAACACATGCAAATATAACAACATTCTGACAGAAGCAATGTTAATTTACAAAAATTTCCTTCACATGTGAATAATTGATAAGGCTAAAGTCTCCCGCTGAAGTTTCTACATGACGGATCCATTGCACAAAGGAGCTTAATTCTTTCATAATGATGCTTTTAACTCTGAAAAACAAATAAGTGGAGTCTTGAAATGTGTTTTTTAGCATTGTGGTGTCTTTCATTCTGTTTTCCATACAGGGGATCCATACGGTTCTTTATTCAAGAGACCTATGGCCTGTGTAGTCTCAGTATTTTCATGTGTGGTCTTCAGCCCATAGCTGCTAGATCAGTGTCTGCTGCAGAAAGAAAGAGTAAACTAACAGATGTCTGTGAATGTGAGGAAGTGTTGTGGAAGCAGAGATGGGGTGCAGTAGAGAGTTTTCAAGAGTTTTGTAGAGAGTTTTATGGATATTTGATACTTCTGGACTGCTGGCATCCTGTACCAGCACGATGGCTGCCTGTTGCAGAAACCCTGCTTGTCAGGAATCCCAACATCGAAGCTAATGTGTTTATTTATAGGAAATGCAAGGTCTCAGATTCAGTTTATCTTCCATAAAATAAACAAATACATCCCTCAAAAAAAACCAACCCCAAAACAAACAAAAAGGAAAAATAACAAACAAACAAAAAAAAAAGAATATTAGTTTAACAGTTTGTATTTCATAGGATTGCTTTCATTTTTTGCTTGTTACTGTGATAGTCTACTTTTTTTTTTTATAGTGACTAGCTTTTTCATATATTTGCCATTTCATAAAAGAAAACACAGTTCATTTGTCTAAATTTAACTTTCTGGTGAGGTTTGTGCTCTTATTTAATATCATATCTGTCAGTATAAAATATTTCTATAGAAGTTAGTGGACAAGATTATATTCTGCTGTATAAGGCTGCCCAGATAAATATGCAGGTGTAATATTACATTTTCCCTTTGAATTCTTTTTCCATGTGTCATATGAGTAAAACATTGACAGGAAAAAATGCATAGAGGACTGTCTAACCATCTTCATCAATCATTATTCTGCTAAAGGAAGTGAAGACCTGCGATATGTTACATACCAAGATTGCTTTATCTTAATACCAGGTAGTCTTATTGCTGTATTAACTGGTCTCATGTACCCACAATTCCTTACAAGGCAGTAAGGCACAGGATGATTTTAGTATATGAATTTAAATACAGCTTTTAAAAGTATTATCTTACTCGAGTAAGGCCAGTTTTAAGTACTGCCTTTTCCTGGTGTTTAAGCTTGATTGTCCATGAATTGCAGTATGTTTTTGCCGTAGTATAAGTTATTTGGTAAAAAGTATTTGATCCTGAAGACTTACAAGCAAAAAGAATACCTGTAACAATATTCATGTAACAAACATTATTATATATATATTATATATATAAAATATTTTATATAACAATAATTATGTAACAAACCTTGTAATCCTTCCAGAAAAACCTCTGAGAACTGCCTATTATGAATGGATTTTATATGCAGGGGAAACAGCAGGCATTTAGGGTACAATTCATAGTGAGGGGATCTTAAAATAGATTTTTGAGGGTTTTTTCCTGTTTTCCGGGCTTTTGAGCATACTGTAAGGTCAAAGGTGGAATTGTTGTCTAGATGGTAGATCCTGATGCGGTGCTGGTTTATTTCAGCATGCAGTCTTGTATTACAGAAAGAACTAGCAGAATAATGTATCCAGTTATAATTGTGAGAAGCTCATGTAAAATCTACTAAGAAAAGCATCTGGTTTGTTACAGTCTTCCTGAACATTTAAACAACTGCGTGTGTGTTTCAGCTTCAAGCTGATCTCTCAAAAATGTGTAAATGCATGCTTTACACAGTTCTGTCATCAAATTCAGTTGGTTGCATTACTTACATGCCCTTTTCACAGCATTCTCTCACCTCCCACTCATCTTTAGCAAACCTCTGTAGTTATTCCTACTGATTAAATTGGTGCTTAGAGATGACTAGAGAGCTGCAGGCTATGCATCTTGCGGATCTGATGTGATCTTTGAAGACTGAGGGTTATTTGTGGATGGGCTTTTTATTTACCTCTTTAAACCTGGAAGTAAAGTTGACATTCAGAAATAGCATACAGCTCTTGACATGTAGTATGGAAGCCTGTGCAGAAATGCTTACAAGAAGATAGATGACCACCCTTTTGTGCTGGTTTTAGGTTCGTGCTGGTCAACAAACATATTTTCCAGTTTACTGTTTCAAAGTAACAATTTTGATTAATGATCAACCAAAGGGCGCCTTGGCACAGGAACAGACACTTAAACCCATGTGTCTTTGGGCTAGTAATATTGCAGACGTGGAGTTTGAACAAGGAGGTAAGACAGTAAGTGGGTTGGTTTTTTTCAACTGCAGGAATGTACTCAGTGAAACAAGCATAAGAGGCAAGAGAGATTTCATGATCTATGAAAATGTTGGCCCAAGTGGGCACATCTTGTCCTCTAGTCAAGAGACAAATGGGCGGGAGTTATGTATATTATCTTCCTCAGATTCTCTGACTCAAAGTTCTGACTATATAAACGTTATCATTACTTAGTACTTAATTGTAAAATTTACCAAGATACTTGATTCTGAGTTTTTAGTGATGTGATTTTATATGCATTTAAATGTATACCACGTAAAAAACCAAGCTACTCTTTGTAAAGGGAACAAAAGACTTACCCTGTCCTCACAAACTGAACGCAGAATTCCCTAAAGTCTGCTTTTATAGTGATATTTTGTATCAGACTTCAGGTTCTGATACTATAAATGTGAAATTACTCTTAAGAATGCCTTACATCTTTTATTGTGAGGCTATTTATATATAAAGGTGTTTCTGAATTTGCTGCTTGTTGTCCATTTTCAGAGTTGAAATTCAGTTTCAAGGCTTGGGGTCAGCATTTTTCCAAGCTTGCAAAGCTGTAATCCTTGAAAATATTGTACATAAAATAGCAAGCTGTTTTGTATTTGCTAAACCTGAGAAAGTTATTACTCTGGCTTTTGCCAAGATGACTAAAAAAAGAAAAGTTTATCTGAGCGGATTATGGAAGGAACAGATTAATGGCAACTGTCTGAAATGTACCCAGAATCCTCACGTTCAACTAAACCAGACCTGCCTTGGGCCCTCTGGAGCACAATGCCCTTAGCTAGTAGCTTTCGACAGCTTTTTCAGGAAGCAATATTTTTCTTCAGAAAGAGGGTCATTCCACTGTTTTTCTTTTTTCCTTCTCTCCTGTCTTATCTTTTGAGTTCAGGAAGTATTTTAAATTTACAGCCAGCTTTGAAGGCATGAAGCAAGTTCAGCCCCAGAAGTATTTCCTGTTATGGCATTAATCTAATTCCATGAAAGCAGAACTGATTTTTCATCTGTAAAGTAAAGTGCCTGGAGCAGCAGACCATTACTCTGGGTTATCATGATAAAGAGGCTTAGTTTTGACACCAGAGTGTTTATCAGCCTAACCAGGGGAAGATTTCATCCTTTTTGTTGAAAAAGATATTAATGGATTATAATATTTCTTTGCTTCATGGAGACAATGAGTTCACATTGAAAATGTTGACCTGAAATAACAGTGTTCCCATAACATATTAGAAGTTAATTTATCCGGAAAGCTACTAGTACCTGGGGGAACAGAGAAAACTAGTTGTAAAACGATTATATAGCAGGCAAGTATGTCATAAGTGCATGATAGCACTAATTTCAGAATTATAAAATAGTTTTAGAGCTCTGGCTGGATCTGCTGTTTTATTTATGGCTTCACTGGTGAGTGTGAGTGTGGTTAGTCTGATTGACCTCATTTTAAGGATATTCCAAAACACATTACCTAATAGTACTCAGATGCTCAGGTAGGTGAGAACAAGTTTCACACCTCTATCAGTAGCTAAAATTATGTCACCTTTATGTTTCTAATGGTGCTTAAAGCATTCTGGATTTACTTTAAAATGTGTGACATCTTATACCTTATTCCTTATTTGCAAGACTGCCTTCTATGCTGTTTAAGATTTTGTTAGCATTTGTGTTATAGAGAGATAGTTTGAAGATAATACTTAAACTTGCCTGTAAAAAAGTAGTGCCATTTCAAAACTTTGACTGTATCCCAAGTGCGTACCTGTACAGACTGCACACACAAATCAGACTATAGGAGCTATAAGAAATCCCAGGGTGCACTTCCTCCTGACTCCAGTTCCTGTGTCCACCTGAATAGGTGTTCTCTCCTCAAATTAACATTCATGTCCATATTTGTTTGCTGTCACTTTAGAACTAGGGACAAAATGTATTCACTGATATTGTGAATGTTAATATAATAGTAATTTTTACTTGGCATGTAACAAGTAGGTTTTGGTAAATGAGCTCCTGAGGACTAAGGGGGTGATGCATTTTTTTCTCACTGACCTCTTGGGAAGTGTTTCCTTTGGTTTGCCTGGGGAGGTAGGAACGTATATCAGTCCAGCCAGAAGGGAAGGGCATGCCAAAGGCAGCTGTAAGGGATTGGTGGCTGAAACGCTTTCCTGCTAGCGTAGAAAAAACTTGGGATGCACAGGCCAGATAATCCATATACACTCAAGGTTACAGGAATCCTCAAGAGTGATTTCAGATTCAAAAGAAACACTGTAAAGAAACGGACATAGAAAGAAGCACTATTCTGAGTCTGAGCCATTTTCAGGGACAGCAAAGCCCAAGCCTGTGGATGCCATGAAGGGCTGGAGCCCAGCTAGGGTGCCTCATTGTCCTGAGGATATGCTGGGCTTGGAAAGTCTACTAGCTGAAAGGAACACACAAATACCATGAGGCCGAGACAGGATGGGGGATAGCAGTGCAGTGTGTACTTTACTTCTGTGTCTGTCACCAAATGCTATAGGTGGTTTGCTCCAGAAAAATGTCTGGGCCCCTCTGGGCTAATTCTCTTACACATTCAAGCCTTAAGCTATGAATTCTGCCCCGATCCACTTCATCATCTGGAAAAAAAATTGCTAAATGGTTGACTTTGGTTGTATAATTAGGTGCAAATGCATTATTTTTAAAAAGTGCTTACTTCATTTCTATGACAAGCAATATAGCCTTAAAAATAAGGCAGCAGTGTTCAAATCTCAGTGTCTGAAAAAATTCAGGCAAGGTTGTCTGTACTTTTCTTGTGGAGGGTAGTGGACCCAAGTGTGTTCTCCCTGTCCTTACTTTGTGTCTTTGCTTGTCTAGTATTATGATCTATTGGGCTGAACTCTGAATTTAAGCAGGGAACTGAGCTGGGTGAAAGAAAGGAAAAAAAGTGTTTATTTTTTTTTTTTAGCCAATCTCCTAGCAACCCCACAAACAGTTCTCCCATAAAACTGGCTGTGTTGTAGGGATATTAATGAGCAGTTGGGGAAGGTGGAGGTTAGGAATTACTTGTGCTAGCACTGCTGATAATAAAAGTGTGCCAGTAATTGTGATCTAACTCCATCTACATCGCGTTTACATTTTTAATAAAGAAAAAAGGATATATATGAGGCATGTTTATTAACACCCCCCCCCTTCTAATACCACTATGCTTGTACATTATTATTTTGGACTTCCAGGACATTAATGTACTGCTTAGTTTTAAGAATAGGTTTTCATTTAAATGCGGGTAGATGGTTTTGTAGTAGCTGGGTAAAAATTGATATATACACAGAAATGTGAAAATTTTCAAAGAAACATGCCTATTGTATTTTTTTCCTTTTGCAGTGTGGCATAATGAGATGAAAATTACACATTATTTTGTGGAGTTTTTTTAATTACTTATAAAATTGGAATTGCTTTTATTTATGCAGTGTCTGTTAGGGCAGGTCTGTAGTGGTGCATTCATTCTGCAGTAGATCTTCAGCTTCAAAGGCAATGTAACAAGCCCCTCGAGCCACTTTTCCTGGTGGCTTTCCCAAACTGCAGCCTGGAAGTCTGCTGGGGGAGGGGATGGGAGCATCTGGGCCTGAAAGGATGGAGCACTTTCAGCTCTGCTTTCTGTGCTGTAGAACAGCTGTTGAAAGAAGGTAACCACCATGCGTTAGAGCACCAATTAGCACAGCTCTGGCATATGTTGAAGGGCTCTCACCCATCCCCCAGGGAAAGTGAAAAATTATGTGAGGTGCAAAGGTAGATGTCCCTTCTCCTTTTTATCTCCTGTATGATGCCTTCCTGAGGTGGTATTATGTCTTTAGAACTGTGTGTCTAATGATATTTTGAGGAATAGGGAGATGAAGGCAAGGAAAATAATGATTCCTCTACTTATCGGTAGATTCTTTGTGTATGATCAATATCTAAACGCTTTCTGCTGGAGAGCGCTCGCTGTGAATTTCCTATGGTTTGCTTGGAGGAAGGAAAGGGGAGTTGTGCATTATTGCAAGAAAAGTATGTCTTGCTCTAAAATTGCACCAATGGTTTCAATTAGTCAACTCGCAATTATAATAATGTAATGAGGAGGCCAGGATAACCTGGGTAATTCCAAATGTGACTAACACAAAACATATGTAAAAATAGATTGCAAGAGCCTCCATTGAGCGCTTAATGGAAATAAAACTCCTATGATAACAGTTGTTGTACACAGAAGATCTCATCTAGTTGGACACGTGGGAAGCAGGTAGATGCTTATGTTGCAGCAATGAACCAGCACAGATAGGTCACTCATGTACACAGCCAGATTTCCAGCCAATCCAGGCTCAGCCAGACACTCCAACCGTGGGTGATCATGAGTAGCATGAGGCTGCTAGGGATAACATTTTAGGAGCAACAAATACTTTGTGACTAGGGGGGTCTTTATTGGAAAAGGCCTTCTATGAGCTACTGAATTGATTTTTTAGAATTGTTGTTAAATAAGCCTTTAGGTCTTTTTTCCATAAATATTGATAATTGATAAGCACTATCCTGGTCAGATATATTTGCTTCTTTCTCAGTAGCTTTGATATATTTAATAAATACCACATGCCTTCAAGCTGCAGCTTTGTGGCCATCAGAGATGATGCAGTTATATTTCATCCTTGTAACAGAAAATGCAAGCTTAGTATTTGGTGTGGTAGCTGAAGAACAGAGGTAGATTGTTCCTTTCCTGAATGTTGATGTGGAAGCTGCATACGTGGCTCTGTTCACATCTGTAACGAATGTTTGTATTCAATCATATGACTACTTTAAAACTTAAAAAAGTAATTTGGGGGGTCCAGAAAGTTCAAAGGGAAAATATGCTTGAGTTACAAAAATATTTTCTTCTGGTTTGATTGGCAACTGTATCTATTATTACCTTATCTAAGGCCAAGATAAAGACATCTCTAATTTAATTTCCTTGAAAAAAATAAGTATGTTTGTCTTTTAGAAAACATTGTCTGAGGATTCTCATCATACACAAAGGAATCTCTGAGTTATTTTTCCTTAGCAAGTATTTAAACATTTTAGTTTAGATTATTAGAGATAGTCCTGTTGCTCAAGCATTCCCTGAAGTTGCTAGGGAATTACAGGCATGTAAACTGTAGGATTTTACCAGAAAAATTTAGTAGAGATTGTAATAAAATAGAATTAATGATGCCTGGCTAAATACAGTCCGCTTGGGAGATGTCAGTATGGCTTCTGCAAAGCAAAATCCACCTGGTGCTTGAAGGACTCAACAAACATGAGTAAGGGTTATCCAAGTAATACAGCTATGTCTACATTAGGAAGGAATGCCATATAACAATATTCAAAGCAAGACTATACAGAGGAACAGACACCCATGTTATGTTTGGTGCAGAGGAAGCAGAGGGCATTTGGAATAGTTCTCATCTGACTGGCTGGACCGCAAAACAAAACCAACCAACCAAAAAAAAAACAACCTCAAACAACCCAAATGTTCGGAATTATAAAGCAAGAACACGGCACATAAACCAAAACATCAAAGAAATCCACACCTTGGATAATGGTTATAGTTCTGGTGCTATCAACTCCAAAATGCTGTAGAACTGAAAAATATTTAGAGAAAAGCAATAAAATAGGCAAAGATAAAAGAACAGCTTCTGTATGATGAGCATACAGAAGGACTCTTGCTTGGAAAAGAAACAGTTGAAAGGAGGTAACTACAGAAGCTGAAAAATCAGTTGCAGCGTGAGAAGATACATTAGGATCAACTGTTGACTGTCTCTACCAAGGTCAGACTTTTTAGTCAAGCTAGTAAAATCCAAATTCAAAATACATACAGGCAGTAAACGTGCAGCACATCTTGCCACAGATGGTTGTGGGTGCAAAATGTTCACTTCCAAGACAAGCTCCTGGAAGATGGATGCATTGAGTATTGCCTTATAAGGCAAACTCCAGCATGCTCAGGAAATTTTTTGAACTGGAAAAAATTGGAGGCTGGAATGTTGCGAGGGGGAAGTGTTAAAAATGCACACCTTATTCATTTTCCTATGTGTGTCTACTCATGGCCATTATTAGGGGCAGGAGCTGGACTGAATGGATGGTCAGTTAAACATGTATAGCTATTCTTATGCTCAGTATTGGAAATTGTGGCTTGGTTTCCGAAAGGTACTGAAGCACTGGAAGCTTTATAAAGACATGGTAGTCTACAGAGAGACTTTTCTTGAGTACAAAGCTGATGTGAGCAACTGTGCTGCACCTTGTTTCTATTTGCTACTTTTGCCTTTAGTTTTGGTAGAAGTAATAAATTTGCTACGACAGAGCTGTAGGAAGGACAAGTTCTGGCAGAATATTATGAATGTGAATACCTGATGCTCAGCCTGCATGGGAAAATACAAACCAACAGCTTAAGTAAGAACAGACGGAGAGCTGCAGACTGCCCTTTATGTGAGCTCCATTATTTCAGCCAGCGGAGCTTCAGTTGGAGTAGAGTATCTATTTTTGCAGAGTAAATACAATTAGTAACACTAATTCAAGCAATAATATATTGCCATCAGCTCTTACCAAAAGAGATGACTGGAAAAGTCTTTAGCACAAGAAAGCTAAAATGAGAAATGAACTTCAGATGCTTCACTCAGATGGTAACATATCACTCAGAGTGGGTTATGAGAAACCTACTCTATATTATAACTATAGCAGTATTCTTTTTTTGCACCACAGTTATTATTTAATTAGAAATTATTTGGGGTTCCCTGGATTCTATTTTGAAAAGTTTACAAGAACACAGGTGAAGTCTCTGGGTGAGCATCTGCCTTGGCTTGCCTTTACACACTGTTGTTTTGAAAGATAGCTGTAATAGCTCAAAGTGAGACAGCATCCCCAAAACAGTGAGTAAGGCATGTTTTAAAGTGTGTTTCTCTGGTAGAATTGTCTGTATATATGAAGCTATCACTACTTGCTAGGCTTGTCATTTTTATCAGTCCTAGTGTCTTTGACCATCAACCATGTAATTCTAACTGTATTTCATTTATTGTCCTGTCTCAGCTTAGGGATTCCAAATCATGTGGGCATGGCAGAGCCTTGGTGAATGACTGTTACTCGCTGATCCTAGCTTATGTTGGGTAGGGATTTTGCAGACAGAGAAATCAGTGTGCCAGTACCAGAAGTATTTCTTACATTAAAAAAAATAATCTTTTGTGCTTCACACATTCACTGGTCTCTATTAGAAATTAACATGGTTTTGTCTACAGTGCCTTTATTATTGTATGTGTGCTTGTGTTGCACTGCTCAAAATCCATTTATGTCCTGTTTTGAAAGGGGAAGATAAGTGTATATGTATTTATTTCTGTGAGGTCTCAGGTCAAGGCAAACTTCTCTGGACAATTTGAACACAATCATTTTAGCCATCTGTTAGCCTTTACTCATCATGAGGGCTTTTTGTGTTTTGGGTTTTTTTTTTCCCATTAAAAAAAGTCACCGAAAAACCTAACACCATAGAAATTAATACTTGATAGATATTCATGGTGCTTGTTTTCCCCCACAGTGAGAAACCAGCTTAATTATTTTCAAGTAAAATTTTACATTGTTGGGTTGAAATTTGAATTATTTCTTCAGCAATAGAAAAGGAGCATACTGTTTCTCTTAAGATAATGACATGCATATGCTCATGACTGATTCGGTGTTTTGATCTCAGATGCTCTGGACATTTATCACGTAACTAGTCATATAAATTACATATTAACGTAATGAAGATTTATTCCAGTATTTGCACTAGTGGAAGTTCCCTTCATGAAAAAGTATTAAAAATATTATAGGATATGTGCCTTATTATTGGTAATTTAAATGGGGGAAAGGGAAGAAAAGCTACCTACTTAAACATACTGAGCAAATACTTCTTATTCAGCTTTCCAATAAAAGCATATCACTGATTTAATTAAAAAATTTGGAAATCTTGCAGAAGTATTTATTTAATAAATAAGATAAAATCCTCTTAATAGGTTAGAATCTAGTATTCTGGATTCAGTTGCTAAAGGATATGTGATCCCTCAGTTATAAATTTCTGTCTGATATTTTAAGACATTAGGGAAGATTTCCCTAACCAGAGAAACTGGCTCATGAGGGCATTTGTTACTTTCATATGGATATTGCAGAAAAACTTGTCTAAACAAAACCCTATCCTGTGCAGGTTTCGGAGCCAATGTATCTATCCAGTTATGCTGGGGTATTTTTGTGTTCTAAATCCCTGAACTTTGTTTTCTGTTTCAAACATTTATCCTGTTTTATAAATGTCGGCTAATTATTTAATAGCGAAAACAGAAAGAGGAGACTTGCAGACAGGAATCAATAGCAAGGAGGAGGGTAAAGATGAGGAAGCAAGCAATATAGAAGATACATTTTCAACTTTAAATACCAAATCACACTGAAAATGTGCATGGTTATGAAGCTGATACTTACTAAAAAAAAATCAAAACTTATGTAAGAAAGAAGTATAACCCTTAACAACTTTTAGGGAGGAGGATGTGCCCCACAGGTGCAAGGCAGCGGCATGTCCTTTGGGTAGGACTACTTTCAGAAGACACTAGGAGCAACAGCTGGTTAAACTCTATAGTTTTGAACAACCAATCACAGCATACATTACAGTAGCCATCACTCCTCCCTGAATAGGAGAAGGTAGCTGGAGCCACTAGGAATCTGTGGGAGATTTGTACAGCTATCCATGGGAGGAATGCTATACCAAGTAAGCTTAGTGGATCTGATTCAGTGCAGTATGTTTAGTTTGTTTGGTTTACATTTTTTTTCTTGTAGCAAAAACATGAAATTGAGAAAGAGACATAATTGTTAAGTTATTTACAGTGACAAAGGGGAAGTGGAACAGCAATAGGGAGTTTATGGAGGATATAAAAATAGCAGGTAACTACTAGAAAGTTTGGCTGTGATCTTAATACTTTGCTTGTATGTCATACCTCATTCACTTGCATTTTTTCTAAAATTAGTATTTTAGGATAGGACTTGAGTCAGCCTTTATGTATAGATCACCTGTACTATAATGAAACTGTGGTCTGGATCAGAGACTTTGAACATTGCCTCAACATGAATAAATAATAAAATGATATTAATAAGAAGCAGCAGCCCATCTACGCAGGATGCACAACCACCCTGAAGTATATATATGTCAAGTGTAAATGAGCTGCAAACTTTGGGTTTCTTGAGGTAGTGCACATTTCCAGTGTAGGGGAAATTTCCTTAATCAATAAAAGGCTTCATCATTAAGAATGAACTACTTTTGTATGCAAATGCCCATTGAAAGAAAAAAGCATGTATATTCTAACACAAAGCACAAGTTGTCTGGGTCTAGCAGAACTTCCTACTTTTGAGATTTAAATTTTTTTATTATTTTTATATTTTTTATTATTTATAAAAATAAAGATTATTTTTATATTAATTTTTATTATTTTATATTTACTGTAAGCATTCCAAGACAGGAGCTGGTGGGTCATTTTTTAATTGTATAGCAGTAGGACAATGAAATCTGAAATAATACTCATGATGCAAAATAATTTCCTCAAAGGTCTTACCTACCTTTATGTTCCTTGCTGTCTTGAAATGTGAAGATATCAGGCAGATGACAAAGGGAAATATCAGCTGTCCATGCATAGAGACACCCTAATAAGCACTTAGCAAGATACTTAATGATTAACTATGTGCATTAATTAGATACAAGTGTTACATGTCATTAATAAATCTATACTTAATTACAGTATTAAATACCTTATGTGTTTTATGATTAATTCCATAACTAAAGCAAGCATGTACATGTTTGTAAATAAGCAATGATTGCAGAGTAATTATCATTAAATTGACTAAAATGAATTGTTAACTGTGTCATTGTAACCTGCTCCTTTCACTCAGTCTTAAGAATGAATGAAAATTGTGGTTTGGAGTGGAAAGGAGGGAAGAGTATTTCTCACCTTATTTGTGTATTCGCATGAGAAAATTCTGTGCTGTGATTACTTCTTTGTATTTTCAGGTAAAGAAAGATAATGTAAAACAGATTCAGAAACAGCAGCCTATTTTAAAATAATACTCATTGCTCATAAGTACATTAGTATATTATTTTGCAATTATTTGGCAAAACATTGTGTATTTATCTACAGTTCCTTAAGAGAATAGATATGAGAAAAGCTATGGGCATTTTTATCTTCTAGTTAAAAATTATCATACAAAATGTGCCGTACAGTCTGTTTCTGTCCCATTGAAAGTTGGACAAAATCTTACGTAACTTCAGCAAAATCATACCATGATTGTTCTACACATAAGGAACTGGTTTAGTGCCTTAAGCTGCTAAAATGCAATTGGAAAAAAAAATTATGCAGTTTCTTAGAACTATAAATTACGTTCTTCATCCTTTAGAGGCAGATGTCTTGAGTCCCCACTAGTTTTCTAAATTGAAAAAATAAAAAGAAAAATCTGGTCCTTTATTTCTTTTTTCAGATTCAGTTTTCTAAGAATGGCAAGCAGTTTCATTCTTATTCAATGGGGTTTTTTCAATACGTGTGTTCTTCAGTCATTTTCAGTTAATTTCTCTGGTATCACTTTGTATAGTAGGTATCAGAAAATAACATGTAATTGAAAAAGCAATAGGAAGATGTTTCACCCACACTTGTTTCTGCTATACCTCTTACCTCATCACTAAAAGATTTTGTATACTCTTAGGTTTCTTTTACAGAAAAGTAATGCTGGCTTAAGTAGAAGAGTTTCTGATTATCAGATTTCCATTTCTGGAGGCTAACAACAACCCAATATTTATGAAGGGTTTGTTGTTATTTCCGCTGCTATAACAGATGGGCTTTCACGTTAATAGCTTGTCCATCTGACTAGTTTCAGTTCTTTGCATGTATCCTAGCACTAGAGAAAGGGCTGTCTAAGCATGGCTCTGTGTGGACCATTCATGGAAATAAAGGCACACAATGATCTTAGAATGCAAACAGATATTGCAGTTTATTCCTCTTCCTCCATAAATTATCATTAACTTATTTTGTGGATGGATGTCAATGTCAGTGGAATTGCTAAACTGGGTTGTCTGCTTGTCTGAACACTTTTGTAGAATGAAAGCACTGTGTTAACATCACTTAAGCATATTGAGAGAGTGTTGCTGACTTAAACAAGTATTTTATTGTGTCCCGGTTTTGATGACAAAAGAATAAAGTGGGTTTTGTTTGGAAGAACAAAATCCAGAGTTAATAAGAACGATTTTTATTCCACGCCTGTTCTTGAAATTCAAGCACATCCTCTAGGTTTTTCATCAAAAAGAATCAGGAATGACATTAGCTGCAGTAATGAGATATCAGTCAGCTCTCAATGCAGATGAAGTTTCCTGAACAGAGCTGGTGGCCAAGGCTCTTTGCTGACTCAGGAGATCACTACTGCGTTATTTAACGCTTCTGATTTTTGAAGTTATCACTGGAAACATGAGGGCTGGAAATATAGGACATTATTACAGTTCTAAACCCTGATTTTCTAAGTGATGTCATAAAGTAATGTATTTTTCACAATTAGGATATTTGAGAGCTCTAAAAATTTAAATAAAAACATGTTTCTTCTTTAGGGTGGCCATCACTTCATAATAGTAAAGTTTATGATCCACTTTTCCCAGAAAGAGAAGTATTTCACTACATAACACATATACAAGGTTCTCACAGAACAGCACTGGTGCGATATTGGTACTTTTAATGTGACTGAATATTCAGTGACAGATTGTGAGAAAGATGAGAAAGGTGACAAAGCTGGAAGCAAGTAATTAATATGAGTCTTCTCTTAATTGCAAAATGTAACTCTTCTATCCAGGACTATTAGGAGGAAAAGAGGGAATGAGAGAAAACTTGTGTTTGAGACAAAGATAATGAGTCTCAGCCGTGGAAAATGCCTTGATTCCTGGTTGTGCAGTTCAACTTTTTTGCAGAACCTTGGCTGGGAAGCTTGCTTTTTGGTTTAATTCGGTGACACTTGTGAAATCTTTTTGGCTTCTGTTATAAGCACGAAGTATTAGTATTATTTGCCTTGTTGCTGCAAATTTGCCCCAGGGTTAACTACTTCAGCCAAGTATTTTCATTTGTATTCACTAGTACTTATATATACTGTATACCCATGGGTCCCATCAGTCCCTGTTATGATTGTTAGATGCTCAAAAAGGAAACTGTGCATTATATTTCTGAAGAAATTAGGGTCATCTTCCAAGAAAATGTTCTGTACAAATCCAATTATGCAAAACATTAGTAGAAATCAGAATTCCACTTTGTTTACTTTTCTCCTCTGTCCCAAGACTACGACTTGTTCATTGAACTATACTTCAAAGAGGAGATGATTATATGATAGAGATGTCATATTCAGGAGCCATCGGTCATGTCAGCAAGAACATAGAGGAGTTACATACAAGTGCACAGGTATACACAGATATATGTGTCTTTCTGTTATGGCTGGAATCCCGCAGTCTCAAACTTAATTTTAATACTGGTTTGTATTTACATTATGTAGTTCACAATTTGTTTTGCCTGTAATTTCAGATATTTCTGTATTATACTGAAGTGTGATTGCAATTTTTAAAATTATTTTTCAGACATGAGAAATAACATTCTTTTTGATCATACATAGATTTTTCTTCTCCCATTTCAAGTGCAACGACTTGGTACAACCTTTACTTTTGTTTGCAGTTCTGCTCCTGAAGTAGTACTGGCAGCTGGATGATCAGTAATGAGCAAAAGCAACTTCAACACTTAAATATTATTGTGACAACCAGGTGAGGGTCAATAACTTAAGCACTCCTTTCAAACGTCCCTGTATTCCAGAATCTGAAAGTGACAGACTTATCTTTATTTTCTTTTTTTTTTTTTCTTTTTTAGATAATATTTATCTTCCATGCAGACAGGCTGAGAGACTTGGGCTTCTTCAACCTGGAGAAGGCTCAAGGGAAACCTTATAATAGTCTTCCAATACCTAAAAGGGGACTACAGGAAATCTGGAGAGGGGCTTTTTACAAGGATATGTAGGGACAAGAGAAGGTGTAATGGCTTTAAATTGAAAGAAGGGAGATTCAGGTTAAATATTAGGAAGGAGTTCTCCCTAAGAGGGTGGTGACACGCTGGCACAGGTTATCCAGAGAAGTTGTGGCTGTCCCATCCCTGGCAGTGTTCAAGGGCAGGTTGGACAGGGTTTGGAGCAACCTAGTCTAATGAGAGGTGTCGCTGCCTGTAGCAGAGGGGTTGGAACTGGATGATCTTTAAGGTCCCTTCCAACCCAAACCACTCTATGATTCTGTGACCTCAGGATACATTTACTCAGGAGAAGGTTTGATTTGGTATTCCCAGCCTTTAAAGCACTCACAGAGAAAGTCAATGCAAACTTCATTTCCTGGTCAAACAAGTAGCCTTAACACATACTTTAGATAAAGTTAATAAGAATCATAGTAATATATAATATGTTATTAGCAAAAAACACATCTTTTATCAGTGCTTGGATTTTTTCAGCAGCTAGCAGAACTTGCAAAAAGCCCACATAGATGCAGAATTACTTCAGGAAACTGATTTTACTCTCTCTCATCAATTGCAAATTAATTTTGCTGCAGTTGTATTGTTCTAGCTCTTGTTCTTCATAGCAGATGAGAATCTGTAGTTCAACTAAATTAAACTATTACAGCAGAGTGCGATAGAGCCAGAAATGAAATATGGCTTGAATGCTCAAGTAATCGAAGTCATGCTTTTTTGGAAAGCAGCCCATAATAACTTAAAGGTTATATAATTTTAACTCCTTGGTATTCCTTAGATGGTCCAAGTTCTCCACTGGATGTCATGGCCCAGATTCATTAACTACTTTCTGCCAAAGACCTTCTGCGTAGTATTCCCTGCTGACTGCCTTTGTTTCACAAGTGCTTTATCCAGCAGGACACAGTGAACTCAGGGTTTTGCAGAGTTCAAACAGTATGAATCCAGCCTCATTATGCTACCTCTGAGAAAACAGTCAAAATAACTGAGTTTGTAACTTTTTTAGAAGCACCAATATCTGTTTTGAGTAATAATGTTTTCATGATGCATGTTTTAAAGACTTAATTACCCATGCTGTCTTATCTTCTCACCTTATCTGCTGATCAATGACCTGTTAATGCATGAAAATTGTTCTGCTTACCACTATGCTTCTCTTCCTAATTATCTTTTTGAAGAAGTTAAAAGAGGAAAAAGCAACCAAGCTTCCATTTCATCTTTGAACAAGGCTATGCTGTTACAAAGTCTCAATCCCTTCCCTGTTAGAGTTAAAAATTTTGAGGTTTCTTGTACAGGAGACAACTAGAAAAAAAAAATAAGTTTTTAAAAAATCTAAATTTATTTTCTTTGTAAACAGGAGATGCATCTTCTTCCTTTGGGAAAATACTATAGAACTGCCTTACATTTTGGTAGCATACTTTAAGTACCTAAGAAAGTGTCAATGTAGGTTTTGAACAGAATTTTTAACATAATGAATTTAAAACATTTTCTAGTGTTCCAGTCACACATGGGATGCAAGACTGATTTGAAGGCTTTCTTATTACTTGGTCTTTTTCTGGCAGGCCACGTAACTGGTACAGTTACTATTATTTTCAGTTGCCACTGGATTCTCAGTTCATATCAAATTCATAATAAATACCATGGAAGGTCATTCTATATTCAACATTATAAAATCACTGTGTAATAAGAATCTGGGTAAATGTGTTGAAATACCTAAAGAAATCAGGTAACGAGTCCCTCTGAGAGACTATGAATTTCTGTCATAGTCCACATGGTCCCAGAGTGAGCAAGAAATGTTTTTGCAAAGACTTTGGGTGCTTATCTGCTCCTATTTACACAATAAGAAATAACAGGAAATAAAAAGTGTCAATATTTTCAACAGCATGACATCCTAATAATGTAATAAACAAACAGGTACTGTCTGTTGGTAACTCTAGAGGAAAATTGCATGTGATACACTTTTGTATTCTTATCACTTTTCATTGTGTTTTTCTGTGAAATCCTGAGTGGTTTTACTGTTAAGTTCAAAGCAGAAGAAATGTGCTGAAACAAAGTGGTCACTGTTGAAATTAAAGAATCACCATGAAGATGCAGCAGTTTCATGTTCCAAATCTGCAACATACTTGTAAGCTTGGAACTGGTGCTACCTTTGATATTTCCAGAATCAACAGTCCATCTTCTGTAATTCTGAATATGTGCCTAGGATTTTCAAAGTAAAAATTATTTCACTGCAGCTTTGAGGAGCATACAGGATGGCATTCATCCATTTATCACATGCAAGGTTAATGAGAGACTTCAGACAAAAATTCTGCAGTCCTAGAGATTAATTTGTTGGATAATATAAAATCCCTCATTTTCAGAGCTGAAAATCTGCTATGCATGATACATCATTTAAGTAGTGATAATGAATATAGCCCTTCTGTTAGAACATTTCAGTGCGCCTTTGAAATATTGTGAACCTGTAGAAGACACAACTTGCATTGCAGTCATGACTGGCCAGCTAATCCATAGCAGGCCTTAAAATTAAACCAAATTTATTTCACGTTATTACTAACCTGAAGCGGCAGTTCTTCCCTCGAGTGGGCTTTAAACGTCTATTAAAACTTCCAATTTTTTCCAGTAACCTAAGGAATTCGTTGGCAACCATTGACCTGTAGAATTCTGGTTTACCTGCAGTCTTGGAACTGTGAGTGGTACAAGAAGTATCTGTGGAAGAATACTGAAGTCATGCATATATTCTGAAGTCAGATATCAATTACCTTCTAAAGGCACAAGAGGGGAAACAAATGTGAAGTTACCTATATGAAACTTGCAGTAAAATGAAAGAAAAATTCAAAGGTTCAGTACTGACCGCTACTAGTGTGTCTGATAATATTGATGGTCACCAATAGTAGTTTCAAAAGTAGTTAGTATTGTACAGCCCAGACCATGTCCACTGTTACAAGGACGAATGAAAGAGTTCGTTCTTCTCTTTGATTTCAGCTTTTCTCTTTTTCTGGCATCTCAAGCCTACTGCTTTCTTACTATTCTCTGCAGTTTGATCAGTCAGAACCCATGGCACGTTTAGTCAACATATCCTTCCAAAACTCCTTTCCCCTTGAAGTATTTGCCACATTGAAATGAGACTAATAGTTTTCATGCTGTTGAGGTGTGTGAACTAGTTACCTTAGGCTTTGTGGAAAATGTAGAAGAATTTTCCATAGAAGCAAAGTAAGTTCTGCGCCTCTTTGGGATAAGCTAGCAGTTATATACTTAATCAGTGAGAATTTCTACAACCACTAAAGGGCAGTGCATGCCACATTATGATTTCTTTTGTGCAGCTTTTGAACTGTCCTTTCTATTAAGCAGTTTGAGATAGAGCCTATTGCTGGACTTTATTTTCTGAGAGATTTGTAAGCTTGATGCATTTTTTAAGACATAAGATTAAAGGTCCACTATTTTGAGCAGGACACAAAGAGGGAAATTCTGCCCTTCTCTTGCTCCTGTTCAGAGGCCAACTGTCATATGCCTGTAGTAAGTAAAAGAGCTGCTTGTTATTGAAACAACATTTTTGTTGGCCAAAAATTGGCTTATGTTGTAAGAAGAATAATAATTCAGTATTGGTACTGAAACAGAAGTACTGTGCAGATATAAACATCTGATTATGCCAAACACAATGTGTGGTATTTACTGTGCAATTGAAACTCTTAGCTTCACTAATAAGCAAATCTGCTCAGGTTTTTGTGATTAAACAAGTAAACATCATAAATGAAGATATTTGAAATCCTTCCTCTTATTCATGTATTCTGACAAGTGTACTTTATTTATTGATCAGGATGGCAATGTAATAAATATGGAGTTGCTTACATTAAAAATTCAGCATCTTTTCAACATTCAGCTAGGAATACTCATGCAATATTCTTTGTGATATGGCTCTTTTACCACTACATGGCACCTGCTGGACGACGTTGATGTCTTTTTTTATGGATAACTACCACCTTACAGTATACTGTGTAAAAATACTGTTTTAGCAGGACAAGACTGCCCTGAGTCATTGTGCTGTTATATATGACAAGTATTGACCAAGTAGGTGATGTAAGTAAGTGGAATATCAGAGCTGTGCTCAATGGTTGTTGGGTTAGTAGATTAATTGGTCTTTTGCATTGTTTTTCTTTGAATTTTCAAGGTTTTGAGGTTCCATTCAGAGGAACTGGAGAAGTTGTTACTCTAATGACAAGTGAGAAATATAACTTTTCTTTCTATATGCAGTAAGGGAATAAAATTCTATGAAAATCTGAACAAGAACTTGTTCTTCTGGATAATTTTTCATAATCTGAAGAATAGCTTTTACTTTGATACCATTGTTTTCTCAACCAAATTCTAATGGCAGAAAGATTAAAGACTATTTTCTCAGTTTGGATATGACAGGAATGCAAATGTGAAATAGATATTTAAATATTTCGGAGAAAACATTCAGCCCAGTGACTACTAGTCCCTCAGTCTCAGGTCTAATTGCTTAGTAAGTCTTTATAAAGCATTGCCATGTTACGGAGCTCCATCTCAACTGGTGGAATATTGTACTTGGTTCAGGTTTTTTTCTTTAGTTTGCCTTTCACAGTTGTGCATTCTGTACAGCCCTTCTTAAAAGGAAGAGATATTTGTGAAAAAGTATTAACTCCAGTACCTGATCTGCTTCTTTTAAAGCTGGTTCTTTTTACTGAATTACCTGGAATAAACCAAGCACATGGCAGAGCAGTAAAGACAGGCTATTTCATTACGTATTTTAATATGCTGTGGTTTTATTAGTGAATTGAGCAGCTGTGTTCTGCTTTTTCTTTATAAAAAAAACCTTGGAATTTCTGAACAGTATAAAAATGTTATGCTATAAGAAAATAAAATATCGTTAGTGCATACTGTTGAAGTTTTAAAATGGTGCTGAGTATTTAAATCAAAAAAATAGGATCATCAGGGCTTTGTTAGTGTCCTGCTGAAAGGTGGCTGTTTGGTGTGGTCTCTCTTCAGTCAGTTTCCAGACCAGATTTTTGTGAGAGAAATGGCTGCAAGATGATAGCAATGGAGAGGTGATTTCTCTTGGGGGGGGGGGAAGAATGTGGATTTGATAAAAATTAATCTCTCTCAGGATTTACTAATTTAACAAAATATTTTAGCAGCACATTAAGATAAAGCATAGTTCTCCCATGTTTGTCATCCTACGGAGAACTGAATTCAAGTCAGAGCTACTGCATTTCTTTTCATTTCCTCTGCTTAAAATTTTGTGTAAAGTTTATTATCTTAGCTTAAAGAAGATGTCGAGCGCTGACAAATTGTGGCCTAAATGGGAAGTTTGATAAAACTGTGCACAACTGAGAACAATCTTATAACTGAAAGTGTGAAACCACTTAAATAGTTGTATGACGGTGAAGGGAATTCCTGAGATAAGAAATTAAGCTCCTGATACAAGTTGCTAGGTGTCAGATGGGTTGTTTCTCTTGGGTGGCATTTTACAATCATGGGTTGAGGTCTTTCATACTTTGCCTTTTGTGTTATCATTTGGAGACCTGATTTGGATTTTTGGGGTGGGCTTTTATTTTTTGCCGCTAGACTATTAGGTAAAGATATACTAAATGTCTTTAAGAAACACCTTCTGTTTGTGTAAGGAGATGAGACTTAAACACATGTAGTCCCTGCATTCCTAGTTGTCACAAGGATTACAAGTCCTATCACTAATGATTTTCATCATTGAGACCAATGTAGATTTCATGACTGAAGTATATCCAGTCTGCAGGGGTGAAATTGCTAGCAATTTGGTCCATGTCTTTCTGGGAAGTCTGGTAATGTTGCATAGTCATGTATTGCAGAAGAGGCCATGTTCTGTTCTGATGTTCGTCCACTCAGTGTCCCAGGCAGATCACTGACAAAGCGTGAGCCACAGCAGAAGATGTTGATGTTAGCCTAAGGTCGTCTCGTCTCCAGTTGCTGGAGGAGAGGGGAGGCACACTGTGAGAACTCAGCATTATGGGCCTGGCTGCTAGGGAAGTGGCAACAGTTAGCTGCCAAATGAAATGCATGAATAGCACCAGCTCCAGCAGATGGGTCTCTGTGGTGTCCATGGTGGTGTGAGCTTCCAGTCCCCAGTGGGCTGACATTAATCTGCAAGGACTTACTACCTAGGGTGAGGTTGAAGAGTTTTAATAAAACAGCAGGCGCTTCAGTTCCATGCCTTTGTCTTTCTCTTCATTTAGTCTGGTGTATTACACTGGTATAAGCCATAAAGTATAAAGATACATGTTTTACAACTTTATTTTATAAAATATCCATAAAAATCTATATAGAAAACTTCCAATATTTAGAATAAGCTTTTAAAGTATATTTGTGTATGTTTATTTTTTAAAAAAAAATGAATTACTGGGATATGTTACTACTGAATGGTGTATAGCCTTTTAAAGAAGGAAAAGAAAAAATCACTGCCAACTGCTGAACAGCTAATTCACTCAATATAAAACAAAGATGCATTTCTGTAGGCTAACGACATGCATCCCATCTCCTTGACAACTGCTCTAATTACCTCAGCTTGGACGATCAATATTTGATCTTTTTCCCACCATACAAACATGTCACTTTAACTCCATAGCTTTCCCTTAGCTTTTTGATAATTTGCAGCCAAGTGAAAATGGTCCTTTCTATTTGTTCTCCCTGGCTTGAGGCCAAGGGTTCTCTCAATAGCATAATGCAGTTCATTGATATGAATTTGTTGATCTCCTGGGTAGTTTTTCACAAATTTAGGGCAATTAAAAACCTTTAGAAAGCATTTCAGTTGAAGTCAATAATTTTGCTTTTAGAAATTACTTCATCATTTTACGATCATTTTTGCTTCATCTGCTCATAAAACAACTTCAGAAGAAAGCACCTTTTTACTGACTAGTTTATATATGCATAAAAACCACAGCTTTCAGACTTGGAATTAAGCAACAATTCAGAAGTAATTTGATTAGGATGCTTAGTTTCTAAGAATAAGAAAATTTAAATTCTGTTTTGGTCTCTGAAAAGTATTTTTTTTTTATACAAAGATAATGACCCTTGATGACCTTTATCATAATTAAGGAAACTTTCTAAATACATTTATGTCATTTAACTTACCAAAGTAATCCAGTGTTGAGGTGGGGGTTGCTTTGTGCATTTTGTTTGGAATCGTTCCTGTTCAGACAGGTTTTTTCTCATAGACAGTTCTAGAGCTATTTTAGGATTTACATGTATTACGGCAGTATTATTTAATCCAGAAGGCAGGATATTAGAGATTGTAATGTATATAACAGGCCATATATAAAAGGGTGCCATCTTTAAATATTAGAAAAGTCAGAAAGGCAATCCACCTCTGTGGTGTTTTTTGCTGCTTATACAGATCTTCAAGTAGTACTATATGGGTTCAAAATACAAGATATCTCAATCTACAATCTCATGCAGAAAGGGAGTTACCAAACATCTTTTGACATCTAGGTAAAGAATATAGTTTCCTTGGAAAGCAAGTGGGATTTGAGGGTGGAGAGAACCAAGAAAGTTGTGGTTACATAGAGCTGGAATTTCAACATCCCTTTATGGAAAACAGGGAGGGGCATGTTCTGTCATTTTGGAGTAAATGGTTTGAGGATATTTACTTTGAACTCCTTGAAGCTGTTACACAAGTAAATAAGCTGAAATTGAGAAACAGACTAAAGTTGGGGTTCTGTGGTGACAACTCTTTAAAGATTCTAATGATCCCTGAGTGAAAGAAAATGGTGGAACTTTTTGCAGAAAGACGAGCATATGCTAAGATTTCAGACAGCTTCACTTTGCAAACATTTAATGTAATACTGACATACGTATCAAATACATTTGATATACATATCAGATACATTTGATAAAGAGGGATTTGGCATTCGTAAAAGTAAATTAACTATAGCTGATGATGTTTGAAATTATACAAAAAGTTATTTGAATTTTATACCCAAAAATCACAACAGAAACTACATACAAAATTCTGCACCCTGCTTAATTTTCTAAAATAAAAAAGCAAGTGACCCTGTGAAGTAAGTGGTTGTTTCACATGAAGGCCTGAGAAGGCTTTGACATGTAATAATGATGATAATCATAGAATCATAGAATCACAGAATAGTTAGGGTTGGAAAGGACCTTAAGATCATCTACTTCCAACCCCACTGCCATGGGCACAGACACCTCCCACTAAACCATGCCATCCAAGGCTCTGTCCAGCGCGGCCTTGAACACCGTCAGCAATGGAGCATTCACAGCTTCCCTGGGCAACCCATTCCAGTGCCTCACCACCCTTACAGTAAAGAAGTTCCTCCTTACATTCAATCTAAACTTCCCCTGTTTAAGTTTTAACCTGTTACCCCTTGTCCTATCACTACAGTCCCTCATGAAGAGTCCCTCCCCAGCATCCCTATAGGCCCCCTTCAGATATTGGAAAGCTGCTATGAGGTCTTCACGCAGCCTTTCTTCTCCAAGCTGAACAGCCCCAACTTTCTCATCCTGTCTTCATACGGGAGGTGCTCCAGTCCCCTGATCATCCTCATGGCCCTCCTCCAGACTTGTTCCAACAGTTCCATGTCCTTTTGATGTTGAGGACACCAGAACTGCACACAATACTCCAAGTGAGGTCTCAGGAGAGCAGAGTAGAGGGGCAGGATCACCTCCCTCATATTGAATATTCAGAAAGAACAGAATCAAGGTTATGTGGGATCGTTTTAATGGTGGCTTTCTCATCTTGGAAGCTTTGTATTCTACACCTTGAGGAAAGTTCTGTGGTTGTGGAGGGTGTTCAGGGGTGGGAAAGCTGGGTGTATAATAGTGAAAAATGCAAAGTGTGTGCTGTAGAACTACCGATTATCATCCATTAGCCATAATCTCCAGTCAACAAAATTAATATTGCTTGAGTAAGCAGCCACGCGTTCACTCTTCATACTCCAAGCAGATGCAAGTTTATTATGCCATGCTTTGATATTTTCAAAGACCATATTCTATACAGCACTAAGCCTGTCTTAATGTACCTTTTTAATGAGATGCACTTATTAACTAACTTAGGCTCAGCACATAACTTACCCAACTCTTGATTTTTGACTGTTCTTGCAGCCAGTTGGCCCAAATCATAAGCACGCATCTGCCTATATGCTGTTTAAAATACTGTGAATCTAAATGAATCCAGCAAACTGTGTCAAACAGGAGTATGTCCATAGCAGTTTATGGTGGCATACCATGTTTTCTTGTATTCACCATTTCCGACTGATTAATGCAAACCTGAAAACAGCAAACTCATTGGAAAAGAGAGTCACAGCTAACATACAGCACTCTATGCCAAATAATTTCTTTAAAATGTGTTAGATGTGAACACTACACTTGTCAAGATGGGCTGATCATCCTTCCACCCAGTAAATACTAGTAAGTTGTTGGACTTTGTGAAAGTGCTAGTACAAAGGATATGGTGCTCTACAGTCCAAAAAAGGTTGTGAATGTGGCAGGTGAGAAGTAGAAATAGCACCCAAAATTTGGGCTGTGGAATGAAGTGTTTTAGTCAGCATAATTTCTTTTTTTGTCAGGTGGTTTATTTACTCATTTTGTTTCCTTGCTTTTTTTCCCACGCTCTCATGGGTGGTGATCTATGCTGAAAAATACTAGGATTACCTTGGGTGGATAATGCAAGATTTTTTGTCACCTGAAGTTGTATTATTGTTTTGTTATTTTCTCTTTAGGAATTACTGCTAAGCTCTTGATGCTTTTTGGAAGAGTTTACTTTGTTTAGTGCATGCTGTGATTATTAAACAGATACACTGTTGAATTATAAACTGTGTGTGGAATAAAAGGCCACTGTGCCCAAGGATACATTAAAATCTTTCCAACTGCGCTTATCTGCAAAACAAATCCTATCATAATAGATCAGGGCAAAAATCTATGTAGCCAAATACCTTGACAGTGGTCACATATTCCTTAAATATTTAAGGAAATAGGGGAAGAAACAGTCTTTCTCCTGTGGTAACCTGATAGCGTATGGCTGTCTGCAGTTATGGACGTCATTGATCTGAAGTTGAATCTCCTCACTCAAAAGCGTCATGTTCCCATTATGATATTAAAGAATTAATACTTTCATTTGAAGAAAATGTTCATTTGACATAATAGGATGGTTTATTGATGTCATGGGTTCAGCAGTGGCAGTCATTTTTTTTTTCTCCTTCTTGGTGGCTGGTGCAGCGCTGTGTTTTTGATTTTGGGCCTGGGAGCAGCGCTGATGACACCAGTGTTTGTAGTTGCTGCTTGGTGGTGTTTTGGTTTGACCAGGGACATTTCTGGGCCTCGTGCTATGCCGGGAAGGAGGGGAGAGCTGGGAGGAAGCAGAGACAGGACACCTGACCCAAACTGACCAAAGAGGTTATTCCATACCACAGCACGTCATGTCCAGGATGGGAAGTTAGGGGGCGGAGACCCGGAAGACGGTGGGAGTGGACTGGGGGTGCACGGCATGGTCAGGTTTTTGGTACTGGGGGGTTCGCTGCTGGGAGGTGCACTGGCTGGGTCAGGCTTGGTGAGCAGTTGTATTCTCTTTCCTTGTATTTCTCTTGTATTATTACTGGTGGTAGCAGTAGTGATTTGTGTTATACCTTAGTTACTAAACTGTTCTTATCTCAACCTGTGCGAGTTGCATTTGTTTAATTCTCCTCCCCATCCCCCGGGACTGGGGGAAGAAAGAGGGGAATGAGTGAGAGAGTAAAACTTCATGAGTTATTAGCTTGGGTGAGGCTTAAACCATGACAATTGAATGTCTTAAAAATTCTTTAAATGCTGTTAAATTTTTGGTTTTACAATGTGAAGCATTTTAATACAAATCCTGAGACTCTTGGTAAAGATTGCCAGTATTCAGGAGCTACTGAATCTGTAATTTGGAACAGCGTACAAGAGTAAATCATTCAGGACATATACCAGACAAGCTGAGTGTTAATAAGATGAGACAATTTCACTGAGTGTAGAATCATCTCCTTGAAGGCAAAAAAATAATTTCCCATGAAATACCTTCTTTACTTAGGCTAATTAGATTCACATTTGAAAAATTTTCACATTTAGCAATGGCCTAGTTATTTAGCCAACTAAATATATTGCTTAACCAAAGAGACAGTCAACAGAGGGATTACATCCTGTTACTTGGATTAAGTACATTTTTTTAACTACTACCAGAATTTGGGTCCAGCCTTATTACCACAGTTATTCCTTTGAGAAAGTCCAAATCTAGAAGACCTGTAATCCTCAGGGAAGAGGAGAATGTTGAGACAGGGGATAGTAAATGAAAAAGTGGGTAGAAAAACATAAAGGCTAAACCATTAAATTCAGTGTATCCTTACATTTTGTTCCTTTATTGTCAGAGCACCATTTTCTCTTACAAGTTACATGACCCTGAATTGTGGAGATTGCTTTTCTTCTTGCTTTGTAGCTTATACCTGTGCTACTTCTGAACCAGATACGTCACTTTGTCCTATCAAAAGCAGAAAGTGTGGTATATGGCTGTCATGTATATTTAAGCGATACCTTTTTTTATCATAATGCATCTTATTAATACCCCCATCTATTTATTCAGTAAAATATCTTCAGCACCTATTCCAGTATAAGCATTGTATGTGAAATGGAATATTTGTCACGCACCTTATAATAGTTTGTTAATTAAAAATAAATAGGGCTCTTAAGTGGAAAATGAAATTATCCCATTGCTTGAAATACCTTGATGCAGTTTTTATTACAGGTTGCATATGGTATCTGTTAGGAATTTGAGCATGGGTTGCTTGTTGAATTATTGTGTGGATTAGCTGTAGTATTTGAAGGTTCTCAACTTTAAAAGCATGTGTCTGTTTTGAATCCTACATAAATTCCTCACAGTTTTTTAGAACAGTCTGTAACTCTAACCAGGGCATTTTTAACACCACAACTTCAAACAACAGCAGGAGCAAATCTAAAACATTGCTCTGAGTGGTTTCATAACATCATTAAAAGATTTCATTTTAATTAGATAAATTCCCCCTTTCTTTAACTTTTCAACCTTTCCCTCCAAAGTTCTACAAGGCAAAGGGTGAAAAGACTAACTGAATCAAATTAAATATTAAAACATTGAAATTGGCATTTTAGAGCTCATGAGGAAAAGGCGGTAAAAAAAATCATGAAAAACATATATTTCATGCATATTTTAGATTTTATTTTAAGAGCTTTCCAAAACTATTATGGATATTCTTAGCAAGAAATATTATAGACTGTGTTGTCTCCCAGGGCAGCTAAAGTTTCCCAAAGGAAGTTCAATCTGTAATACATCTTTCACATGTTATTTTAATAAAAAAGCAAATATAATTCGTGTGTTTCCACTGCTAAATGGAAACTCATTGTTTGGTCATGTTTCCCTACATCAGCAAATACATTTAGAAAGAATAAAGTAAACTTTATTTCAAGTTACACTGATGTAAAGCATTACGTGTATGTTAAAGTGATTTGAAGTTGTATGTGAAAATAGCTGAGCTGGTGTCTCCCTGTTGTGCGGCTCTGTGTATCCAGGTTTTTTTACATTCATGGATTCATTTGCATGTATTAATATGTTTGCAGCTTTTGATGTTATTAAGCTCTCTTATTTCTCCTCACTCAAGAGCTGAGGAACTTTATTGGTGATCAGTTACTGTGACCTACAGAAGCGTAAATGAAGAAGTTGCGTTTACTTAGTTTGCTGTTACCATTTCTCCAGAGCAACTTATGATTTGTATAAATAAAGGAAGCTGTTCAGTGCATATAACCATTGATCTGCATTGTAATACCTATAGCTCTTTCATTAGTCTGAAACATGCTAAAGGAATTATAACAAGTATTTGCAGACTTTAAATGCCTTATAGCATGAGTGCAATTTGTCTTACTAACATGTCCCTTGTATTGGTTGAAAATGGATCAGTTCTTTTTATGCCTTGTGGTATCATCGGCAGCATATGTTGATCTTCTGTGTTCATCTTGGTTTTGAGGCACAATGAGCACTGACTTTTTTAAGAACTTAATTTTGTTTCAAACCTGTTTGAATGGTGAAATCTAGGATTGTTAACTGCCAAAGAAAAGCAGTGTTAGAACTAGGTTTCTTGAGAAAATGGCAATGCTGTGTAGATGGACCTTGTGTAAGTTTTGTAGGATGAAACTAGAATAAGAAGTTGGCTGTTCCTATCTCTTGGTTAAAAAGGGAAAAAGGTAGCTGCCAACTAGTCTTCATTTAATATATAATTTTTATGCAGGATATTTTTTTGCAGTGATGTCCAAGGGCGTGTCTTAACTAGAGCTGAATTCTTAATTGGATGTATATATACTAAGAAGAATTTATTCCTTTGTGTAAACAGTCAAAGTCAGGAGGACGCAATCTGCTGAAGTTACATCCACGTCATTTTTATTTTCCCACAAGAATCATGTGCCAACCAGCCGATTGCGTGGCTAGAGATGATGTGCACTGAGGATTTAACTATAAAAGCTCTTAGAACCTTTGGAAAGGGAAGGATTGAGGCAGCTGATTAATGCAGCTATAGCAGAGTTTACTCATCAGTGCAGTAGTCAAGAGAGGATTTTTTTTGCTGAATTTGCATCCTTGGTAATTGAGCTCTTGTGAATCCATCCAGTCACGGTTGTAACAGAGAGGCTCAGGTGATGCAGCTTCAGTTCAAGAATGGCCAACACTTCCCTGTATGCCTGGACTTCAATACTAACCTGAATGAACATGCTTCGGGAGTTTGGGTCTAACACACAGATGTAAAATCAGAAATGGCTGTTTGAAGTAATGAGATTGGGGCCATCTTCAAGTAAATTTTCCTATTGGTTATTCAGTCTGTAGATGACAAAAAAGTCATGGGACAGCTCCTACGTGGATGAACAGTTTACTTATCGTTCACTTAGATATATTTTTGCTTTGCTTATTCACACTGGCAATACATTCTTGTCCTCCAGAAATGTTTCTCCTGTTTCATGCATAAACTTGGTGTCTGTGATACAAGTAGTACTGCATGTGGGAAGTATGCAGGGAAAACACTTAGGAATACCTAACGTTCAGGTCATAGTCTTGAGTGTTACCTGCTCATGGCTGGAGCACTATGTCTTTTCTTTCTTTTTCTATGTCTTATTGCATGTAACAATAGAAGATTTTATGCCATTCTGCTTGTCAAAGAATCTTAGTTTCTGAGTTCAGTTCACAGAGGGGGCTTTGTTGTCATGACTAGCTGAGGGAATGGAAGAATAATATGAACAAGTGGTACTGGATTATATAACTGAATCCCAAATGAAAAAATGTCAGTAGCCACAGCCTATTTGGTAAATCCAAGTTTACCAAGTCTATGGGAGCTGGCAAGAAGTCCTTTGACAGTCAGACTTCTATCTCTACCTCTGACCGTAGAATAAAAGTGACTCGGTTCCTTTTGGGGTTATGTATGGTTCAGTTTTATATATTGATCAGTGTTTTAAAATGCTTTTAAGGCTTTTAGACCAGGTGGTATTTGAGGATTCCATTTCTCTGGTCCTTTGTGAGCTGTTAGAGTGCTAAGGTATTACTAAGTGGTTGACAGGGCGTACTTGTGTTTTTGTCACCTACTTTTTATTTAATGGAAAGAACGGAAGTTGTGAATGCTCCATCCCTGGCGGTGTTCAAGGCCCAGTTGGACAGAGCCTTGGGTGGCATGGTTTAGTGGGAGGTGTCCCTGCCCATGGCAAGGGGGTTGGAACATGATGATCTTAAGGTCCTTTCCAACCCTAACTATTCTATGATTCTATGATTAAAAATACATTTATCAGGTTTTGAGTTTCGTATCATTAATTTTGAATCTCCTTGCATGTTATTTTGTTTTTTTGTTGGGTTTTTTTTTCCTAATGCCACAATAGAAACTGAAGCCTATTTATGAGGAAATTGAAGTAACTTCTCTGAAAACTGTGTTTCTGGAAATAATTTTTTTTTTATTTTTTAGTGGACTGTGCATAATTTGCCAAACTCTACTAATTCTTTGTTGATTTGTATTGCCTTTCAAAAGTTGGGGGGGTTTAATGTTTGCACAGCATGTTATTTGTTAGGGATATAACCTGGCATCTCTTGTAACTTCTCAGCCTCAAAGCACTTTCTAGGTGACCTAATTGGTACATCATATAAAAAATCAAAAAGAATGAAGTTGCTCAATGACTCACAACGGCACTATGTGATAGTTTAGGACAGGAAGTGTGGAATAACTATGTGCAGCTGGATCTACAGGATGAAATTAAATAGACAGGAAATACTTAACCAAGCTGGAATTTAACCACATCCAAAGTGGAATTTGATGTGGAAACTAGCACCTTTAATTATATGAAATTTCTTCGAAGGAATGCTTATGATCATATGTGACCGTGATCTTAATTTTCTTGTGTTGACACTGAAATTCAGTCACTGATTGAACCAAATTTTACTAAACTTGTGAGAATGTCAGCATCCTAATTGTCTTTGTGCAGTATTTAATTCTTGAATGGAAAGACATTTATGATTTTCGAGGATCAGATTATCAATAATGATTGATTTTGGTTTTGCTATCCCTCCTCCATTTCTTCTGTTGTTTTACTAGAATTGTAGGATGTGGACAGGACTGACTTTGGTCAGTATCATGAGGGCATGCATAAAGTAAAGCACGATCAAACTCCCTCTCTCTCTCCAGTCTGTCCCTGGAACTTTCTCTATAACCTGTCACTCAAACTTAACTTTTTCTGTTTTCATCCTATTATTGTAGTGCCATGAGCTTTATGACAGATCCAAGTTGGGGTGCTACACAAATAAATATTTTTTGTTGCAAAGCTTACAGTAGGGAAAGCACAAAGGAATAAGAACCTCATGGTGATGTTGGTCTGCTTATCCCGTTATCTCCAGTTTTATAGTGGATGTGGAAAAGGAAAGGTGTATGGGAAGCACTTTACCTGCTTGTGGGACAGAATGGGATAAAAACAGGTAGGTAATTGTGGTGAATGCTCACATATAATCTGGTTTAAGATGAGTATGAAAGCTTGGAAGAGGAGCCAATTACTGAATACTTTGCTCAGTCAAGGAGGATATGAATGGAAAGTGATCTGATTAGATATGGGCAGGAAATTATTTCTTTTTCAGAGACAGTTGGAATAAGGTGATGTGTGCTCAGCTTAAGCTTCATGACTGAAAAATGAAGGAAATGCTATGCAGAAACTCTTAGAAGAATTAAAGTGAAGTCCTAAAAAAAAAGAAATTAGTTGAGAATGTGGTTTGAAAGTGTGAGTCTTGGCTTGGACAGGCTCAGTCAAGATTTGAACAGATATAAACAGGGAGAGAGAAAGCTCTATCCACCATCAGCTTAAATATGTGTTTGGTAACCCGGAAATAGGCAAGAGGTGGAGGCAGTGTAAAGATGTCTTAAACCAACCTGTAGAACCATGTTCAGTAACATTGAGGAGGATCTTTCAAAAGATTTGCTGAAGAAGTTGCTAGAGAGATAAAAGTGTCAAAGAAGGGAAAAGTTATGAAAGTCAAGAGAAAAGGAACACTTCAGAAAGAAGAATGTGGCCAATGCTACTGTAAGATGATTAATGAAGACAAAACAAGTACTTAGGTTTTCAGGGTTGACTTTATTAGAGATTTTGATTATGCCTTGGTGATGCAAACTTTTATCAAAGATTTACTGTAGCATAAAAGGAGTGGAAAGTGAATATGAGTTGGAAGTTGATGGCTATATTATGGAAAAACAGTGCAATAGCCAAAAAGAGAGCAGAGGGGAACTTGGAAAGAATCAAGGTCCATTATCAGTGGATGAAAGGGCAGCAGGATGTAATAACCTGTTATTTTTATCATCCAACTCCAATCCCTCATGAATTATAGCATAAATTATAGAAAGTGCTACTTGAAAATTAGATATCTTTGTCATAAATTGTTTTCTGTTGTTTTGCCTTCTATAACCATTCTTTCTTTTTCCTTGTTAAAACAGTTGGCACATCTTTAGCTTGCTAAGTTGCACGTTATGTCATTGGTACGTTGAGGCACATGTATCAGCACAATTCATAAATGAAAGCAGCTGGTTTCCTCTGCACTTAAGAGAATGTACAAACACACAACCAAGACCTTCAAATCCCCTGTATGCTTTGGATACAGTTCCTATCCTGGAAAGCCATGCTGTGATTTCAATTAGTGCAGATGTGCAGCAAGCCACCTTATTGGCTCAGAAAAGAATTCTTTTGTTTCAACACTTGAATTGCTGCTAGAGCTGGTTAATGTTACCAAATGAAAAAAAAAAAAAAAAATAACATCACACCTACGGTATTAGCCTTACACTCCAGTATCTGAAAAAGCCCTGGCAGGGGAAAAAAAATGTTGTCATCTCATAGGGAAAAGCTGAATTCATACACAGGAACTGCAGGATTACTTTGACATTTTACTAGTCCCCTGTAACACCAGCAAGTCCCATAAATGCCTAATGGAAAAACAGCAGAAAATGAGATCTGCAGCAGGCCTTCAGAGATCAAATTTATGTTACTGAACACTTTTTTCAGGTCCGGTTTAAAGGTCGAAAGAAAGTGGATAGATTAAATTTACTGATTTTGCCAACTTTAAAGGCCCCTTTTAGAGGTTTTCTATTTCTACGAGAAACCCTAATGTGCTTTTGCATAGTTTTCTGCTAGAACTGAAATGTATAGGATCTTTATTGTCTTTTTCTCACATGAGAAAGACACTCAAATAACAATACTTAGTTATCCCCAGTGCACCCTTGGGCAGCATCTGATTCAGATCCAAGGTATGTTATCACCTTGAAGTAATTAATACTTCCTATTAATAAAGTTTTTTAGTGTATATTCATTTCATATGCAGACTAAGACTCATCTATCACAGGACCAGCTGTGACACCACAGTGACAAAAATTGTTGCCCCAGTTCATTTTCACACTTGTGTTAAAATTTATCTCCCTGTTTCTCACACAATATTTTTCCCTACTGTATCTCTAAGCAGAAAAGTATCTCCCAGTGAGGATCACTAACTTTTACACTCTGTGCTCCCTTAAATGTGAAGAGAATCTAATATTCTCGGTCGAGAAGGAAGAAAGTGGAATACAAAAACTTAACCACAGAGGACATTCTAGATCATCAGTTTCTGAAAATACTAGTAACAAGACGAATGATCAAAAGTGGGAGGATGACTGTGGACAATATCTTCAGAATTCTAAGTAATTTGGGCATTATGCCAAAAATGTCATTTTTAGAAACAAAACACCCTCTTTTCTACACTGTAATAATATGACACAAAGACAAGTTGAATTAGAAGCTTAGTTTCTGTGTGTGAAGCAGTGCAGAACAAATAGCAAGTTTGTATACCTATATTTTGTTTCCTCTATTTGTTTATGTGGAGTTATTTCATCAGTCTTTAATTGTATGAACAAGTCAGTGCAAAATTGTTCTATATTAGTTCAGTTTAGTTTCCAATTCAGAAATTTTGATCTAGCCTCCTCAGCATCTTCCCTTAAGAAAATCTTAAATGCGGAGCAACTGCAGTTGTTCTCTCAATGTATATAAGTACTTGTAAATTATCATGCTTAAATTCGTAGTAAATGTTCACTCAAAAAGCCTTTTAAAAATTGCTTTTAATTGCTATATATGTATTTTATTATTTTATTTTTTCCTTTCTAATGGATACTTTTCTACTGCTGTGTTATGATTTTTAGGACATGAGGGTTTCAAAATAATTCAGAATTCTATTAGTCTCAAATTCACCAAAGACCATAGACAATTGTTGGCTTTCAACTGTGTGAGTTTCCTATACACTTTTTAACATTAGGTATGTCTTTGGAATGAAGAAGTTAAGTGTTATCTTTAAAGAGAAGTACACATTTACCACTGTCTCTGTAGTTTGAAGTACATGATTAGCCATTCATTTTAGGAAAGCGTTTGATATAAAACTAAAACCACTAAAGAATGTTATTCAGTTTGTTTCTTTAGCAAAGCTTCTGCTAGAATTTGAAGAGCTAGCCATGATGAAATCTTTGTGTCTTGCATGTAGTCCTGTGGTAGGTTTTGGTGTTTGAACTCTGCTGCTAGTTATGGTAATTTTCAAACTCAACCAAAGTGGACATCGTAATTCCAGTTTCAGTGTGAACAGAAAAATTTACTGACTGGGAGCCCAAATATCCAAGCACTTAGTGAAATATAGCTGTCTTTTACGATCACAAACACAGAAGCTTGTCTGACTAGATATGGGCTTTGTTGAACTAAATGAAATAAAATTTAATGCTTGGGTTTCAGCTTAAGAACAGCTCATCACAAAACATGCACAAAGTTAGGGTAAATTTGAAAATTCTCCTTTCAGAATGGAGCTGATGGGAAAAATTTTAAAAAAATTGAATACATCTGCAGTGGTATCATATATCAACCAAGAGGCTGACAAAAGAAGTAGGAATTCATTGGAGGAATCCATCTGACTTTTCTTGTGGGCAGAATTACATCTGGCATTTGTGAGGGTGTGCCATTTCCCAGATCTTCACAGTATGTTGGCAGACTATTTTAATAGGCTTGGATGTTCATTTGGGAAAGCATGATCTCTGAATAGATACATAATTCACTGTAGTAAAACCAAGGTACAAATCTCCTCAGAACAGACTCTTGCCGTAAGAAGAATATCCAAAAGCAAAGACAAATTTGTAACAGGCAGTCAGAAAAGCAGACCAAGTATTCCTGTCACAAAACACCAGACATTCAGAAGACATTTTATGAAAGTTTAGTTTTTGAAACAGCTCCTTGTCATCTGTATCCTCTTCTCAGAACACAGAATTATTATGATGGTAATTGTAGAAAATTGCTAGTCATCAGTGCTATTAAATATCTAAATTCTAAAATGTATCATACAGTCTTGAAATTGTTGAATATTTTCCAAGGAATATTATTCACAGTGAATATTCTAAAGTTCCTTTCCTCTGAGGTTAGAGTGGACAGGGATATGGCAGGGTACGTGAGATACAAGCAATCATCGCTTTGGAGAGTAGATTCCAGAAAAGCAACTTCACAGACTTCTGCAGCTTCTATGCATCTGAATGTAATTTGTTGGTAGTAAATAGTGTCAGAAGACAACTCAGACTCTGTTTTTTTACTTGTATGCTGTAAATATGCTGTAAGTACTTCTGTGCCACAACCCATTCTCTGAAATCTGCTTTTTCAGTGGTCTGAGCCATACCACAGTATTATTACTCAGAGGTTATGGATGTGTATTAGACTAGACTTCAGTACTGTTGGATTTACAAAGTCAAGTGCATAGCTTTACAGATCTGAGGCTCTCATTCCAGAGGAATCATGTAATTTAACTGCTTCTAAGCAAGTCCAAGGGTGCAGTTTCTAGTAAGTAGCAGTCATTACCTCTGGCTAAACCTAGCAGTTAGGTGACATATTCTCCCGTGATTATGTATGTCATTTTTAAGATAGGAAGGTGTGGATGAAGCAGACTCTTAACTGCTTCTAGTTCACACTGGAAGGAATCAGTTAGCTGCTGGCAATAAAAAATCTTGACTGTCTTTGTTGGGTATTTAGTGTCTGAAGTACTTGTTTGGTCAAGCTAGAGCCTAAGATCCAAACTATATAATTCAGAATTAAGTTCTTTCTTTTGGAGCAGTTGTGTCTGTTTTGGTGCCCAGAAGCGAAATTTCCCATCAGTCTGCATGTCAAGAAAGTTAATTTCTAAATTTAAGTTCAGCAAACATTATAAAACCAGGATCAGTTTCACTGTTGGCACAATGGGGCTCATCTGTAAAAGCTAATGTAAAGACTATGCAAGCAAGAAATTTATTCTCCTCTTTACATTTCCATTTTGTGCCTTGATGAGTGATTAAAAAAATACGGGGTTTTAAGTATTGGTGATACATAGCATCAATGGATATTAGGTGTATGGATAGGCACATTAAGGATCAAGTTTACTTTTACAGGAGCCACTATCCAACAATAAACAAATTTTCAACAAGTGTCATCTGCAATCCTTATGAAAATCTATCAGTGTCTGTTTCCAGTACAGAGGAACTGTGCTGGTTGTGCACAGAGGTGGAGGAGTTTTGCCATAGAACTGCAGAAAGAGCTGAATGTGTCCCCGTGGTACTTTGACCTGAGTGACGGATCAGAAATATCTCTCTAGCCTGCCTGTTGCCTGTTTGGGTATGGAAACAATGAACAAGCTATCCATTTGTTTGTGGATCTTGTGTAAATTATTGATGAGGACAAGTAATATTTTATAACCAGTTATTTCTAAGTTTTTTGCATTGGGTTTCATGGAGTAAGATTTCCTTTCTACAGAAATATAGAACATAAAAGGAAAAGGAGTGAAAGGCAGTTTGTGCTTCAAATTAATACATCCAAAGTGAACAAAGCCATCCATTGTGTTGCTTTTGTGTCACTGTTGTTAGATATTAATTTGGTAAGGACAGAGTATGTTAAAATGGGGACTGAAAAAAAATGTTGAACCTTTTTTTTTTTCCTGACTACTTTATCATACATTATAATGTTTATTGTTGAGATGAAGTACTCTCTATTCAAGCAGTAACAAGTTTCACAGGGGAACAAAAGTAAGCTGCACTCAAAAAATTCATTTTAACAAAAAGTATGAACAGAAAGATATGAAAACTATTGATTATGTTGTCTGTGGTGACATACAAACAAAGTGATAACTGTTCACATCTATGAAAGTTGAAGAATGGCAATGTCAGATTGTGCAAAGATTAACATAAGAATCTGACATCTTTGCTGAAAATTTATAATTACATTTGACGCTTTGGTAGAGATTGGAATGAGGGTGGAATCTTGTCAAGTATTTTTTTTGTTTTTCATTTCATTGACAACTACTTAACCCTTTGATTAACAACCGTTATTGCTGTGGATAGATGCGACTATTGGAGAGGAGAATATATTGTCTTGTGATTTATAGCAGTATTCAAACATCTGTTTCAGAAGGGAGCTTCTTAAGCTTAGTTTTGTTCTGCTGTATGTGTTCTACGTAGCATCACGTAGATAGTTGCTTTTCAGTGTACATCTTGTCAGAATACCTGATGTGTGTCTCCACTGTTCTTCCTGAAATAAATTAGAGCTCTAAGTATCAGAAAGTCAAAGAAATGTAAAATAGTTATCCTTGGCTTCTGAGTTCTGGCTTGGAGATACCTTTGTCACTTTCTTTTCCTGTTATTTGTAGAGCTGTTTGATACCACTCTGCTATGCTTGGTTTTTCACTAGACTCTGTGACTAGATAGGACCATAGATGTTGATGAGGAGTTGTTGCAGGGACAGGAGTAAAGAGAAAATCCTTTGTTTCCATAGTTAGCTGTTCTGAAGAGAGAGCAAACTCCAATAAAAACCAAACATAAACATCAGGCCTTCCTGGAAATAAAGGCATGTCATTGAAACATATACATAAAAATATAACAAAAACTTGAGACAGAGACTTCCCATGTTTGCTTTGGGGAATGCATGCTGCATTTTAATTTGTCATGAACCAATAATTTTCATTCCCTAAAATGAGGTTATTTATTATACGGTTCCAAAATGTCCTAGTTTGGCTGCTTAAAAAGTAGAAATTATGTTTATTTAGCATAAGGAATGGATTTAAACTCTCAAAACTGAGGAAGTGATTTTGAGAGATCCCAACTTCCTTTTCTTGTAAAAGCACTAAAACATGAGCTTAAATGCTGATTTAAAAGGAGTGCTTTTTCATTTGTCTTTATTTATGTGTGTCCAATATGTTAAAGGTATTCATTGATATTCTAATCTAGAAAATCATGGTTATAGTGTATTAATTAGCACACAAGTTAACACTGTTAAATACATTATGATAGCTTTAGTTTCTATTTTTCATAGTCTATTTTCAGTGACACAAATTGGATGGGCAGAGATTCAAGTAAAGGGCAAAAAAGAACAGGGAACATTTTTTCATAATTAATATTCTTGTAGCAGAGCTCATTGCTGTCCAAAGGACTGTCTGCATACAGGGCTGTAGGCATTATTAAGTTCTCATTGACTTCATAATTTGGAATTCAGGGAAGCTCCATGTGAATTTGAAGGGCTGCAGGATGGCCTTAACCTCTAAGGCGTTACTCTACTAATGCATTTACATCATTCACTTGCAAAATGTTTACATTTTGTGATGGTTATTTCAGGGTAAAAAAGCTAATTTCTTACATGACTGTAAGAGGTAAATGCAGTATCTGGGATGCTCTGCTCTCAAATACTCCTTAAAAGCTGATAGAAGATTGGATGCTTTGCCCACGTGTTTTTTTGGTCCATATTTTTCAAATATGCACAGATCTAGTAAGCCATAGACTTCTAGAATAATTCAGGTTGAAATGGACCACCGGAGGTTTATTAGAATAAATTCAAAATTGCTTGATGTTCAGTCAGGAATATTTCTAAGGGTATTCTAATGTTTGATCCCTAATATGAAAATTCTTATTCCGTGTGAGATTTCTCCAGAAACCCACTACTCCCACAATAATACGACATTGCAGAATATAGTGTCTTAGCAGAGAAGTTTCCCCTGAGGATATAATATCTGGAAGTATGAGACTAACGCTATTTTCTCTGGTTACAGTTGTGGTCCTGCTGTTAAAAGTGGGTTTCTGACTTGTGAGCTCATGAGTTCATTAGAAACAGGAACTTAGCCTAAATAGTATGTGGCTGTAAAAAGCCAATAGTTAGGCGTATCCCCTTACTCCTTTGGATTTGAAGAAAGTACTCATTCACACTATAATAATTAATGCTAAGTGCTTACATAGCTTGTTGTATTCAATGTGTTCTACAGAAGATTCTTATATCCCAAATTAATTTGAGTGAAAATATCTTTGATTAGATTTTACCAACTGTCCATATTTCAACTATATTTCTTAATAATTATTAGAATTAGCATAGGTCCTGATCCTCCTTTATCTGGGTCATGCAAAAGTCTTTATATAATGAAAATTAAGAGACCACGCAACAATATTAATATTCTTTTAAATAATTAATTCTAATGTGTGGAAGTGTGAGCAATAAATGTTTTATTGTAAACCCTGATGTGGTAATTAATCCAAACGATTAGGACCTAATTGCACATTCATAGTAAATGTTATATTTGCTGTGAAAGAAGATTTTCTGGAACTGTGGTTCTGGGGCTAGAGTTATGAGAAGAGTGATATTTAAAAGGAAATGTTAATGCACTTACTTTTAAACTTGGCAAGCCAGAAATTGAAAGAAACACACCCTTTATTATCTTGCCAATTACTTTTTTACTTCTGAGCATTTTATGATGTACTTAATTTTATGCAGTAGTGATCCATATATATATTAAATTAAATATATCATAAGTATATGTAGGCTGTTTAAAATCAGCTAGCAAATGCTTTGGGGAGTGGGAGAAGTATTTGTTCTATTAATCATTTACACCTTTATTTGCAAATAGCAGAAGTCCTATAATTCCATAAAACTTGTCATTACTTTAATGCAAAGTATAAGTCATTCTCTGAACAATGTTAATTTCAGGTGCCCTGGGTTGTGCTTTGGGTAGCCCTATTACACACCATATGAACTCAGATCTCCACGAAGCTTTAGAGCTGGTCTGGATTTTCACTGATATAATTTATGGAGTTTAGATCCTTGGTTTTTTTGGTGTTGTGGGTTTTTTTTCCACAGCAAAACTGCATTTTATAAGTACACTGTATGCTTCTGTGTTTCTAAATAGAGCTCTGTTTTGCCCATGGTGTGTCTGCTTTACTTAAACAGGCTCGGTTAAGCATTTGAATAGTGCAATAAGCTTCAGAAATCTTTTGTGTTACCTCTTGATCATTTCTTTCTTTCTCTTCATATGTGCTACGCTACAGTATCAGTGCAGTCTTTCTGATGATATGATCTTTATTAGTGAAATAATATGCTTTTTCTTTGGGGCTCTTCAAATATGTTCCAACAATGATAGTAATAACTTAGATTAATATTTAATCCCCATGCTCTTAGGTTCTTATAATTTACAAGATCTGAAAAGTAGGTGGGGGAGGGAAGAAGCGTTTCTGCTTAAGTGTTTCAGTATGAGAGTGCTTAGGGAAAAACATACCTATGTTTTACTTATACTCTAGATCTGTTTTCTAAGCTGAATTTAAGTGAAACCTTTCCTAGCATGACCGCATTGTTGACAGGGAAGTCCATAGGGTATAGAAGTCATGCTGTGGACTTGACTTATTTTTCATGGCATTGGAGTCATTCCTGTGTTTGTTTATATTATGTAACAGTCACATTCCTTTGCATCACCTGGGAAGCCTGACACTCTGAGGGCACAGGTATAGCAGTATTTACTACTGTAGAGCAAGAGGTTGGGGAGGATTTTTTCTTTTCCTTTTTTCCTTTTTTTCTTTTCATTTTGTCCTTTTCCTTTTGATTTTTCCTTTTCCTTTTTTTTTCTATTAGTAGGGGAACTAAAATTTATTAATACAGCAGGGCAAGCCCAAATTAGCTTCTTGCTCCACTCCAAAAGTTACAATATTTGTTATATTTGTGTACATAGGCACATAACACAAAAGTCTCTTGCATGAGCACAGCAGAAGAATAACTGATACACAAGCTTTGAATGGTTCTCCACGAGACTTTATATAACCTTATCAAGTAATCTGCATTTCTACAAGCTCTTCTGACACCCAGTCAGTTAATGGTGATTAGTTACTTATACAACAATGGTCAGACATTGTTTCAGTCTTTGAGTGTTTTACATGTATTTTTAAAATAAACCGTTGTGCTGACATAAGCACGTTTAATTGAAAAACATCCTCATATCTATCCTCTTCTTGTTCAGGGATAATTGAATAAGCAAGGAATAGGTTTGTTTTAAATGTTTACTTATACAGCTTTCAAACTGAGGATGAACTGTCCAGAGACTTAGAAATCCGCTATACATTTGTAGTTGTATAGATTCTCTCAATTTACTAATATACTGTAAATATTATGTACACACCAAACTTGAGTGAATTCAACATATGGTTGATGTTTACATAATTAATGAGATGCCAAATTATTTTAATGGAGCTAGCCATACACAAAAAAGCACATGTTGCACAAACATCAAGGGCCTAAATTAGCCATACCTTATTCCATACTTCCTGAAATGCTTACTTGCCATGATAGGGCCCTGTGATTGTGCTTGAAATTGTGGAAGTTAAGATTGAAAATTAATTATCTCATCATTCCAAACTACCAGTAATTCAATTACCAATTTTTAGACTTCTGGTTGTTGTTTCACTTGTCAGTAGTCAGTATGTCTGAGACCACTTTTTGGTCTAAACACGTTATCCTCATATTAAAGATGGGTCAGGCAAACGTGATTTTGATAAAGAGTTATTTTAGAAAAATGAAAGGTGAAAGAAACAGTTTCTTTAATGAACAATTTAACAAATATTTCAAGATGCATTGCTTTCTCAGTAAGGATTAGATTGGTTTTCAATGAAGAAGAAGGGTGGCAAAGTGTTTTGGGGATGCTAGGAGAAAAGAAGAAAAGTGGCTTGCTCTGTATCATAGCTTGTTTGATTTGCAGTTTATATTTTATTGATTGTAATACCCTGTATTTTATAATATCTTTCAACACAGAATTTCAGTCATTTCAGTAATGTTAAGTAATTAAACCTCCCACTGGTTCTGCCAATGGAGGTGTATTTATCATTATAACTATTTTGCAAGTGGGTAAACAGAGGCAAAAAAGGTTGTATTATTAATTAAAGTAATAAAACCTGTAGGCTCTTATCTCCTAGATGATATTCAGTCCTTCCTTCAAAATTCTGTTATAAATTCAGTATAAATAAAAATAGACATCTCATTCACTGAGCTTAATAAACTCATTAAACTTATGCTGAACTTTAGAGTGAATGTAGAGATTTTTTGCTTCTTCACAGACTTTAGGGAGCTATGTCAAACTATCATCTTAAGATCTTAATTCATCTTGCCAAAATGAGCTTATATAACTTTGTAGTTCCCAGGGAAATAGGAGAATTTTTTTATTTGGGATGACATTTCTCTACAGCAAACCTAAGTGTATTACTGCTCTCTCACACGTGTTTACACCTCCACCTCATTGTTAAAGTTCTTATCTACACTCTATGAGTATGCATCACATAAGTAATTTGGTCCTAGGTATGACTTGGAAGAACTTCCTGGAGTACTTCCTTTAATCAATAGTAATCAGAATTGAAAAAGATTCCCAAATTGTTTGACATGAAAAAGAAATTGCTAATACATGCATAAAATAATTATTTTCTTCAACATATAATATCAAATATTGGAGGTCTTCTGCTACTGTGGCAATCTGATAGATGCTAACATGGCAGCAATCAGAGTTCACTTCAGCAACAAAGAAGCTGTTCAAGTCTGAAAGCAATCCTCTCCTCCTGACACGTTGGCACCATCGTAGAGGAAAATGTCACGGTCAATATAAGCACATTTACTGACAGTTAGGTTTTTTTCCTATGTTACTGAAAACTGTTTGAAACTCGGCTTTTATCAAAAACAGAAACACTGGCCACTTGAAATGATAAAACAATAGTTTGCAGCTTAGTCATTTTCCAGTTATAAAGCAATACTTTCATAAAAATAAACAATGCATACAGGAACAAGCCAAAACAATTACTCAGATAAATTGTTGCATTCTTGCTGTCCCTGCTTCCTGATTTAAAACAACTGTCTCCTGTAGGAACTGGACGAAAAGCAGCGGGTTTTGTTTCATTAAGTAACCACTTGCTGATCACTACAAGATAAAATATAGTTCCAAAATGCAGTTGATACTGTGTAAGGATTTTGTAAGTTCATAAATGATCTGTTACATGAAGAACAGGTACATAGATTAAAATAACATTCATGTATTTCACTAATTTACAGACTGAACATTTCCCAAGTGGATAGTTGCGCAGAGCTTTTGCCCTTCCTAGAGAAAGTAAAAAATGACCTAAAGAACAAGCACCTTCATTAATAAAGGTCATGTTGTTTATTTAATTTGTGGGTGGTTGTTAATTATTTCTGGAGTTTTTTCCATGTTGTATGTTAATATTGCTGTCATTTGATGCCACTCTGTCATACCTCAGTAAGGAAAATAATTTAACAAATAATTTCAAGCAGGAGCAGGTTGCAATAGAAATGCTCAAAACTCACAGGAAGAGGTAAGGGGTCAGTAAGTCTGCTAACTTGATAGTGTTCAACATTCCAAGTATTGTGCTGAGATATTTCAGTGTTGAGGATAGTTTTTAAATTGTTCCCTGCTCTTTTTAACTTGTGTAAGTATTAAGACAGATGAAGAGTTTCTGCTCCAGCATTCCAAGAAGATTCCTTCTGGTTCCTGTTCCAAAGGAAGATGATTTCATTGCCTTGTCTCACAGTGGGTGGGACATGGACTGCACCCAATCTGTGCTCTGCGCAGTTCGGAGGCTAGAAGACAGAAGTCTCTCAGTCTTTTCTGTTTATGAGGGCACCTGGAAGCCTTGTGAAAGTTCTGTCTGGAGCAGTTACCTAGTGGTTCATTCTCCATCCCGAGAATTGCCATGTGTTGCAGCTTCACTTCTTCCAAGCCCTGGTATTTCTGCTAGACTGCAGCAGATGAGACTGATGGCAGAGCAGAGCTGCAGGAAGTCTCTTCTTCCCAAGTGTGTGGCTTGAAGTTCTCTTTGTGTACAGAATACAGGAAACTTAAACCAGGTCCAAAAGCTCTGAGCTGGTTATGTCTGTCATTTAACAGAGCAAGTTCTTTTGGCTCCTTAGCAGTCTCACTCTTTCACTGGAACTGCCAGCATACTTGAAGTTAGATGATTTCTGCAGGGCTGTACTGAATCACAGTATTTATCAGGACTGTCACTACGTAACTGTCAAACTTTGTGTGCCTGAAAAATTCCATCCTCTAGATGGATGGAAGTGTGATGTCACAATTGCATTTTTATGTAAATGCTTGTTATAAAATAATTTTTGATTAAATGATGTGTTCCTTTCATGTTGGCATAATATAATTTGTCTTAAATGGCAGCAGACTGTTGTGTATGTGTTGCTGAAAGTTAAATATTTTGATTCACATTTGCAATTTATTGGTTTTACATTGTTACCAAATGGCATTTCAAAATCAGCTCAGAACACCATGGTTCAAAATCCTGTCACTCATATGATAAAGTTATTTTCCTATAAACTGCTCTGCAGATGGGAGCAGCAAGGAAAGAGGAAGAGCTAGGAAGAAGAGCAGGCAAATGCATTTTAGTGGGTAGCAGGTTTGAAAGCAATTCTCATTTTTACTATCACTGTTTGTTCTTATTCAAACATGGCTTCTGTGCTGTTAAGCGGTAATAAATCCAAAATTCAGAAGTTGGTTGTTATCATCTTTGGCTGGATTTGTCCAAATAAATGCGAGGTGATGCATTTCAGATTTGGCTTTAAGGAAATATTCACTGGCTTAAAAAAAATAAATAATCTTGGTCATCATTGTGCAAATACTGTATGTATGTAATCCAGATGAATTCAATGCAGGAACGTTATTTCATGTGAAAAATGGTGGCAAGACTTCTCAGTTTGGACAGAATACCTGAAACGGAAATACTTTCACAAAAGCCAGAGTTCTGGCTTCAGGTGGTCCTTCAGCACTCTGATTCTGTGCCGACACTTCACGCTGTAATTTGCTGCCCTCACATCTGCTATAGCTAGAGCTGTATGAACTTAGTATAGGTCAGAAGAAACCTTTTGAGTCTGCATGTGATAAAAATGAGAGAGATGACTTGTAAAGACTAATTGCTTCTGTGTAAACCCAACAAATCCTTCTGGTAATGCTAGTGTCTATAAAAACGAAAGACTTGAGTGTAAAAGACTATCCTATATTCACAGTACTCTGGCATATTTTAAAAGGTGCATCAAAGAATTCCTGAATATTGTAAAAGTGAGATTAATGTGACACTCTCTCCTGACTTTGTTTACCACCGTCATGTGCATCTTAATAGCGAATTTTAAATGCTCTGAAGTTACAAACAAGCTACTGTATCACTTGTATCAATGTGTCTGCAATAGACCAATGTATTTTTGCTGTTTCTTCAGTTTTATTTCTCTTTTTTTTCCCATGAGAAATTTTTTTTTTATATACCAAAGGACTGTTTTTAAACAGAACTGCTTACAGTACGTAAGAAAAGTACTATTGTGTTTTGCAGGTATATATGCACAAGCATGCATATAAATAATTCAGTCTTACCATCCTATTTTCCTTGTGTGTGTTTTAGCTGAGTCTTGCTCTCTGGCTTCTGGTACAATGGTACCTTCCTTCTGGCATAGAAAAGGGGCTCATTACATTTTGAGCAGTGGAAAGCAGCGGCACATCACAAAGCAGTAGCATCTGGTATACTCAGTCTCAATCAGTGCAAGCCAAAGGAATACTGCATGCTGCTAGTATGTCTGATAGCCTTTAATGTTTAATAGGTTTCCTTAGTACAGTGTTGCCTTTTGCTTTCTTTGACTGCACTGTCCAATTATTATATGTCCTTGTAGGTACAACATTCTTTCACAAAGATAGATTGATTCATGCACAATGATTTCATTTCATATGCAATGTAAGTTTCCCAGGCTATTGGAATTTATGTATGTTAGCTGTCTAATCCTTTGATTACAGAGATTTTCCTCATCATTTTTTTAAGGCACTTTTGGGTTTTGAGGGTAAAAAGGTTCTCAAAACTCTCAGAAGTAGACTGAGGTGTGTAGGTGGGTACAGAATATCTCTGAAGGGTCTCTTAACCTTCTTGTTAGTGGGAATAGAACTTACTACTGAAATACAAACTCTTTTATACCAGTGATACAGAGATATGCCTGTTCTCACACCCAAAGCTAATGTTGGCTAACAGTTAATTGTTAGAGTAGGTAGGAGTGGTTGACATCGCCACTCCTTTGTATACATGTTTCTGGACCAAAAGCAGTGGCAGCTGCAAGAGCATGAGGGCTGTGATTATAAGGAAGCCATGGAGTGGCTTCGTTGTGAATCCCAGTGAAATACAAGAAAACCTGCTTGGTTTAGTAGACTTCATTCTTGTACCAAATTGTAGCATGCTGCAGTAGGGTGGTCTGTGACTTATCTAGTTATAATTCAGACTTAGGAAGCTGGGCTCTTGAAACTATACTGTAATTGGAATTTCACTAAAAATAGAGACAAACCAATTTAAATACTTTTGGAGGGAATTCTAATTAGGTTTCTTTAAACCCAAATCTGTTCAACTCAGATTTTATACTTGTTCTTCCTTCTTCATTAATTCCACTGTGTAAATTGTACTGTTGTAACTTTTTATTATTGTCACAAATTTTTTTTATTATTACACTTGGCAAAGAGTTCTCACACACGCAGCTCTCAATTTCTAGATGTTTTAATGTCAAATAGTTGTTTAAATAAAACTCTTGGAAGAAAGCAATTAAATGGCATAAGTGATTTTTCAGGAAACCCAGAAGACAGAGCTGTAGCCTTTGAGAGTTCCTGGCCTTTACTTTGCAGGATCTGAAAAGCAAGCTCTCCTATCTGCATCTCAGTACTTTTATGTTGCCTTTCCAAAGAAAAGGGAGTTGGATACAGGCCTGAGTTAGATCTCACGAGGATAGTGCTCTGTACCTCAAATTACAATCAGATGTGGTTTAGTTCAGATGAAGTTTTCAGCCTAAAAATGGTAAGAAGCCTAATTATTTGACCAGGTTACTATTCACGCAGACCACTGTGTAGCAGTCTGTGATTTACCCACAGCTGGCAACTTGTTAGCCTTGAAAAGTTTTTATTTGCTGTTTGGAACAGTTTTTTTTAAAATCCAACTCTGTTCATTAAATGAAGAACTGAAAGATGGTAGAGATTGCTATGGAGACGAGATGTTATATAAACTGCTCATTTTAATTCTTCAGAATGTAAAAATAGCAAAGAAGCTTGGATGTTTACAGGCTTCCAGTCGTTCAGGGTACTGTGTAGTTCCACAAGATGCAATGCAGACTTGTGCCCTTTGGACTTCTATTGTCATGTAGCAAATCATACTCCATTTTTAAAATCGCTTGTGTTTTGTTAGACTGGAGAGCATGAAGTAAGCAAATATAAAAAGAAGTACTTTCTAAGTAGTCTTTAATCTGTAGACTCTTCATTATATTATTTTTTTTCCAGGGACTAGAACGCTAAGATGGTCTGTTAGCTGAAGTATGCAGGATAAAAAAACAGCTGTTCTGTGATCCAAAGACATAATAATGTGGATAAAAAATGGAAACTAACTGTTTCACTATTATACCTTTTAGAGCGTCATGGTGATGATGTTACATATAGAACTGACCCCCTTCAAAGTTGTTTGTTACTGTGACTTAGACATTATCTCTGGCCTTAAATTTAACACTTGCTGCTCTTGCTTGAAAATTACTATTATTCACTGAGTTGGGAGAACAGTTAGTATAATTGCTTTTGGGATTATAAAAATGAAACATACAAAATTTGTTTAGCATTTCTCTAATTAGTGGATTAATGAAACTGTAGGGGATCTTTACATTACTCCTGGAACATGTGCAGTTGAAGTAACTATCTGCAATGCTAAATTCAAAATGGCAGCCTTAAAGTGTTCTTTATACAGAGTTGAAATTGGCATTCACAATTTAGTAGACAAATAATAATTTCTGGTTAAGTTCTGTTTATTTCATCCATCTGAAGATAGGATGAGAAAGTTGGGTCTGTTCAGCCTGGAGAAGAGAAGGCTGCGTGGAGACCTCATAGCAGCCTCCCAGTATCTGAAAGGGACCTGTAAGGATGCTGGGGAGAGACTCTTCATGAGGGACTGTAGGGATAGGACAAGGGGTAACAGGTTAAAACTTAAACAGGGGAAGTTTAGATTGGATATAAAGAGGAAATTCTTTACTGTAGGGGTGGTGAGGCACTGGAATGGGTTGCCTAGGGAAGTTGGGAATGCTCCATTGCTGGCGGTGTTCAAGGCCAGGTTGGACAGAGCCTTGGGTGGCATGGTTTACTGTGATGGTGTCCCTGCCCATGTTAGGGGGGTTGGAACTAGATGATCTCAAGGTTCTTTCCAACCCTAACTATTCTATGGTTCTATGATTCTATGATTTTGTTTCACAATTGATGCTTGAATGTTCATATTCAGAATAAAGAATAGTATTTTGGGCGAGGGAGGTAGATGATAAAATTCATGTGCGGAAACTTGGAAACCCTAGGTTTTTCCTGCAAAACAATGACAGTGCACTCAACGTATTTATTTACAAACAAGGTAATAATTTTTCAGGCAAGCAATTTTATTAATCTCCTAGCTGTGTACAGGGCCATCATACTGGACTTCAGAATTAAGCATCACAGTCTGATTGACTCTATTACTAAAAAGAGGCATTTAACGTCATAATATATCACTTTTTAAAATACAAGCATTAGTCTTAGCTGCCATGGGAAAGTGTACTACAGGGAATGCAGATGTAAGGAGCAATGTTTAATTTTGGAGGGCTCTGATTCTATGCAGCTTCGTTGTTGCCTCCATAATACCTTAATGGAAAGGCAGTATTTCCAGAAATTTTTATTGGGGCATGAGTATGACATAGGTGGCTCGGGGGAGACCTTCTAGAAGCAGCATACTCCATATGGCTCCTAATATGAAATTAGTAACATAAATTGATTTGTTTGGATGCTTGCAGGGATTCTTCCTGACGGTGTCACCAGAGGCAGTATTAAAAGTGGCTGCTCAGGCTTCTGCAAACAACAAGATCTTCAGCTTGAATCTTTCTGCACCATTTATTAGCCAGTTCTACAAGGAGCCTATGATGAAAGTCATGCCTTATGTTGATGTCCTTTTTGGAAACGAGACGGTGAGTCTTACAAAAGGAATTGACGCATTTCTATCTCTTGTACCTAGCTGCTTGTCTCTAGGAGCCTGCTTCATGGTTCTCTGTTATTTAGAGAGAAAGACACTGACCATGTCAAGTGTCACTAGAAAATTAAATCCATGGTCATGGGACTGTGGTATTTCAGTAGAAGCCAAAGATGTCATTTGACCTGCTAGGGGTTTGCAACTCGCTCATTCATAAGACACATGAACAAGTTACTGTAGGTTAGAAGAGGAAATATCGAACACATTGGCTGCTTTGTAATAACTGTCCATGTGCATGATGTAGTCACCCAGAAGTTAACTTTGCTGGAAGAAAACATGCAGAGCTGCTGAGGTTCTGTGGCTTATTTCCATACCTATACTATGCATTTAATAGCATTTTCTGTGAGGAAGAAGACTCTTTGGGGAGAAGTGGGAGGAGAAAACTGTGAAATAGTTGATTATTTTAGAAGGTTCTCGTTGATTTTATGGTAGATGTACTGGCAGTCCATCTAAGGAAGGCTTATCTTTGCTGTGCAACAGGTGGCAAACGAATTATGTGAAATTCTACCTGGAAGTCTGTGGTAATAGACCAAATGAATTCAGATTTCACTCACTGTAGTATTATCACTTTTTGATTATTTTTTTTTTTTTCAGAAAGTCCTCTTAAATATTTATTTGTGTGCTTAGCAGAAAAAGGTTAAAAAAAAAGCCTTGGAAAGTATGACACATCTAAATGAAGTGTGGGCTTGTCTCTCAAGATAACTACAGTAGTACAAGAAAATTATGGAAAAGTGAGTTATTCCTGTCAGTGGTTATTCCTTATGGTCACACGGGGAGTTGCACCAACACAAGTCAGTTTTTACACTATTGTCCACATATCCACAGTAAGGGCTAACATTGTTACAGATCTAGGACTTTTTAAAATGAAGAAAATTGCAACTTTTTAGATGCAGTAGGATAAGGAAAACCTTTATAACTCTAGTTAATGATACAGAAGAAGTATTTTTTCAGACATTTTGTTGCCAACTGTTACCTTTACTCTCTTTCACAATTCATCCTCACAAAGACGCTCCTGAATATTTTGATTTAATAGCAGTATAATCTCAACAAAAATGTCATCTTAGAATGGTTTGTGTTGGAAGAGACCGTAAGGATCATCCAGTTCCAATCCCCCTGCCATGGGCAGGGACACCTCCCACTAGACCAGGTTGCTTAAAGCCCCATCCAACCTGGCCTTGTCAGATTTCACAAATTAAAGTAATATGAAGTCTAGTCAGTGTTTAGGTGCAAAGGCTTCACATAAAATGCTGGGATTAATCCTTCCTGGTCTGTTATATTAATATTGGTGCTCTGAACTATTTGGATTTGTCGTGGTTTAAGTCTCTAACCCCCCCACACACAGTTTTCTCACTCACTCACTTCTCTCTCTTTCTTCCTCCAGTCCCAGGGGGTATGGGGAGGAGAATCAAATGAATGCAACTCGCACAGGTTGAGATAAGAACAGTTTAGTAACTAAGGTATAACACAAATCACTACTGCTACCACCAGTAATAATACAAGAGAAATACAAGGAAAGAGAATACAACTGTTCACCAAGCCCGACCCAGCCAGTGCACCCCCACAGCAGCAAACCCCCCAGTCCATCACCACACCCTTCCGGGTCCCTGCTCTCCATCTTCACATCCTGGTCATGATGTGCTGTGGTATGGAATAACCTCTTTGGTCAGTTTGGGTCAGGTGTCCTGTCTCTGCTTCCTCCCAGCTTCCCTTCCTCCCTGGCGTAGCATGAGACTCAGAAAGTCCTTGGTCAGACCAAAACATTACCAAGCAGTAACTGCAAACACTGGTGTTACCAGCGCTGTTCCCAGGCCCAAAATCAAAAACACAGTGCTGCACCAGCTACCAAGAAGGAGAAAAATGACTGCTACTGCTGAACCCAGGACAGGATTACATTTGGATTTAATTTGGATTACAGTGGTTCATTAAGTGCTGTTTTTCAAAAGATAAAACAGAGGTTGTTAACTTTTTGTATACTTGCATGCTTTATAAGCAATAGTCCGTTATACTGATGACATTCCAATTTTAGAAATTATATTAAGACTACCTTAACTTCCCCTGTCATTTCAGTTTGCTATGTTATTATTCACCTGCTGACATATTGCATAGACTGTTGTGTACATTAAAGCTGGAAGACTCCCTGCATTTTCTGTGTACAGTTTCTGAAGCCATTTGGTGTCTTTCTGTGTAAAAGATACTTTTTAAACTTAAGTGATCATCCTGAAACTTGGCAGCTTGATATATGTACTTCAGAGTACCAGCCTCTTATGCTTTGTTACTTCTACTAATCCATTAAAACCCTGGTCATTTTTTAGTCTCTGCTTTCTGCTGGATAAACTTGCCATTGCTGCTTCTGAGTTCTTGAAATGCTGTTTGCAGTGTTTTATTTGCAGTGGTTTATTCTTTTGTCTTTCTGTGTGCCTTGAAACTCCAGCCTTGGCATGGTGTATTTCTTGTTTTGAGTAGGTGCTGTACCTTATGATTGTCAGTATTTCTGCTCTCTACATGTGGTTTGTGATTAAGAGTAATTGCAAAACTCAAGAGAAGCTTATTCTGACATGTTCTGTCTTCTAGTAGCTTCCTCCTTTGGGTTGGGTTTGTTTGGGGTGTTTTTTGGGGGGGTGGGTTTTGGTTTTTATTTTCCTCCTATATTCATTTCATCTACAAGTGTGGTATGGAATTTTTTGTGTGTGTGTATGCTTCGATGGGCAATGAACCACTTCAGCTAGCCAACACCAAATTTCTGCCCATTTACTGTGTTTGCCTTTTACCTTTTGATACATTTTCCATCAATTTTGCTAGTTTAGTTAAATACTGAAAGTGCATAAGCTAACATATAAGCATGGCATACTAAGTGGTGTGGTTGTTACTTTATTAGTACAAACAATACCCTTAGACACAATCTTTATTCTTCCCTACATTTATCTTCACATTATAGACCAATACAATTTTATTGTTAAGAACTGAGCTGTTTATTTTTTTTGAGTAACACAAAAACATCCAAGAGCAGCAAAATTCCAAATTGCAGCCATTCCTAAACTAAAAACAATTGGCAAAGTGATTTTAAATTACATCTTGTACTTAAAAATTTACATCTGAATGAAGATTGGTTATTTCAAGTTTCAGCCAGATGGTAATTAAAATGGGCAAGTTATAAACCTCTCAGAATAAATGTTCTAGTTTAGAATGTAAATGCCAGCGTACCCTTAGCTGCAGTGGAGACACTGATCTCTGTGATAACAGCTCAGTAAATGTATGAGTTTCAGCATTAGCTCAGTGACCACTGGTGTTTTGATCATTTGTTTAAATCCCTTTTATATCTAGTCAAACATCTTCTCTTGGATTTTTGATACTTATTAACTGTACTTCATATAATAAATTTAGTACAGAACATTCAGAAAAGGAATAATTATGTGTTCATTGCTGCTAACCAATTAGGGCCATTCTGCAGTCATTATCTAGCAATACTGGAGAACTTGATTATTGTCATTGCTTTTAATTTTTATTAAATTAAGTTTTTTCTTAATAGTGTCATTTTGCAAATGGTTCTTAGGAATAATACCTTCCAAGCTACCATAATCACTGGATAATTAACCTGCCAGGATTTAAGCACACTCTACTTTGCCTCAGGATGCTTAACTCTCAAATAAGGTCAATTATCTCCTGATGATAACTGCTTTGTCACAAGTTACTGCTTAATTCCTCTGTGAAAGATCACCCTAGAATACATATTTTGCAACTTAAAGTAACTTTCAGTAACAGAATGGTCAAAGGAGTGAAAGCTTTTAAAATAACATGTCTGTAAAGAGTTGTGTAATGTTTCCTACAGTGCAGTTAGACAAGGCAACTACAGGAGCTTAAATTTGCATATATTTCTTTCCCAGACCTCTTTCCGCTTGTCCAGTTTGGTGTGCTTGATCTGTCGAAGTCAATAATAGGCACAGCAACCAGAACTCAATTCCCAGTCTTCCCAAAAGATTTAAGTTACAATGGCATCTCCTTGGGGTAGGAACTACCTCTGGGGGAGATAGTCCGAGTATTTTGGGATGTGCAGCTGGATAGCAGTTTGTTTTCTGGGGGAGGTCTTCAGAATTCAAGGGACACTACAAAGCTTTCACATGTTTCATCCCTGCATATGGTAGTCGTTCATGACTCAGGGGAATATTTATTATGATATTGATGTGGTAAAGATCTTCTGGATTCTCTTCCTATGTGCAGGCAGGACATCACCGCGAAATCTTAGAATTTAGAAACCTTAGAGTTGTAGATATGCTGAGCTTTTCGTCTATTGCTTTACAACAAAACCCATAACCAAGCAGTGTAACTTGCAGTATGCAGTGTACAGCAGTCAGTAAAAGCTGAGGAGGTTATGTAGAGGAGAAATCATGGATTTTTCTAAAGCACAAATATAATAAAGAAAACAAAGATAACAATTATTCTTGGAAATTAGATCTTCCTCTCCAGTGTAAAGAGCTGTTAGTTTTAAACACGCAGTCTCTGAACAAGTTAATTACAGGATTGTAATCTCAAGTTCTGCAAAGACAGATGCTTCTGCAGACTCACTGGGAAATTGATGCTGGTGTGACAGCAAATGTGCTGAAAAGAAAGAAGGTTGTGTGCAACACTTCTGTGTTTTAAAAAGCAATGGCAAAAGCTTTAGTGGTGGCTCTGGAGTTAGGAATCCTGAGCTTTAAGAAGAGGGGTGCCTTTGTATGCAGTAAGATAGCAAACAGGTCTTGTAATCATTTCATCTTACAATTATACTGAAATGGTACATTGTGCCGCTTTAACTTAAAATATTTTCAAGTGACGTTCAAAATACTAACATAAACATCCCTACAAATATATGTGGTTTTGACACAGCCTTTAAGAAATTTTATTAGCCTTTATAAAGCCATGTCTCTTTCATGACATGGAAAATTCTCTTTAATGGCAAGGAAAACTGGTAAATCTGAAACTGGTAACAGTAATTAACATGCTCCTGGTTTTGAACTTGCAGTCAGTCTGTAGTTTTGTGCTTATTTAAACCAGGAGAGTGAATGGACACACTCCTAAGTTTTCAGGCATAAAACTGTGTTCAGCACACTAGGATTTACACCATCCAAACAAATTGGGCTATTCCCTTTCTGTAACCTATAAATCATGCTTGTAAACAACTTTCACTTCACATACTTTGATATATTACATTAAGATACAACATTGTGTACAACCTTCAGTCCCACCTGCAAATTTCCTCTGCTGGTTTATCACCTGGGACCAGACTGATAACTGCAGGATTAGGAATCTTCCCACAGCTCACAAGAATCTTGAATGAGACATAATCACTTTTGTAAGATAAATAAGCCTCTCATGGTGATTCATTTTAAACTAGTGTGCATTTGTAAAGGCATAACTGAATTGATCTGAATTTACACAAGTGTAGTTGCTACTGTTGCTACTTTATAGACCTAGCAGATAGTTTTCTACACTACTTGAATGTCATTTCACACTGGTGAATTGTCTGATTCTGAGGAAATGATTAGGAGGTAAAAGACAGGTGGCAGATGTAATTTGGTGTGTGGAGGAAGAGAAATACAGTTTGACTTTCAGTAAATAATGAAAGGGAGACAAACATTTCAGTCTGTTCTTTTGTATCGAATGGGGCCAGAAAGTAAAGAACCCAGCAAAGGATGGCTGGTCATGCCATAAATATCACTAAATTGATGTTTTTGTTTGAAGTATTTTCAAGTAAGCATTTAAAATTATTTTTGAATGTTTGTAATGATTAGTAGAAGGCAAATGCTAAATTGCATTTGAAACTGAGTATCTTGAAGAGGCTTATTTTACTGTAGAGCTAACTTGCATGTATGTTATGTAAAGAGCCCTTAAGAGACCTTGATTCCTCTTTTTTTTTAGCTTACCAGAGCTGGTCCATATTGAGGGGTTATTTTCAGCCAGTGGTTGTTTGCTAGCTGTCTTCCTTTGGAGTTCAACCTTTACCTTTGTCTTCTACATCTTTATTCATTTTGAAGTAAGTTTTCAGGAACATTAATCATCCTAAATAAAATTAAACTGGGTGTCAGTGTTTTGCATTTCAATACATATGCCAGGATTTTCCTTTCTGTCATGCTTTCAGAAGTTCTCAGAAACTTACCCCACAGGTGAGGGTAATTGTCTTCATTTTGTAGCCTGAGAGACTGAGGTCTGCACGAGTCCCCTACAGGGTGTCTGCGGTGAAGTTAAAAATCGTAGTCAGATATTCTGACCCAGTCTATTAAATATACATGGGAAAAATTTTGTAAGAGACATCTCATCTTCTCTTCCTTTTTAACAGGTAGAGGCTTTTAAGGTCAGCTGCTGCTGCTGTTTGCTTTTTTAAACAGCAGTAAATAGATAGCAGTTTCTTTTTATAAACCCTACAGTTAAGATTTCTGCAAAAGTCTTTAGTGGGAGCCTGGGAATTAAAAATCGTAATTCTGAATGGAAGAAAAATAAATAGTATTTTTCTTTGATGTCTTTGTAGAATTTTGATGCTTATTTCTTGGTGCAGGTGTTGTGTTTTCAATTATAGGAAAGCTGTGGCATTGTAATATTGCTGATTAATTCACAGCATTAACTTTCTCAGTGTTGGACTATCTAACAAATTATGGCCAAATGAAAAATGAGGGGGTGTCTTGCACAAGGAAGGTTGATAATGTCAGTGGCATGTTGTAAAGATGTGCTGTGGGGAGGATGCTGAAACAACCCAAGGCTATTTCAACTGCAGACGCCGAATCTGCTTCTCCCTCTCTCGTCTCTTTTTTTTTAGTTCCCCTCCCTTGTAACTGCAGTGGCTTTCTAAGATAAAACGCTTTTAAATCATTTCCCAACCTTGCAGCCGTCTTTGATAAAAGCCCTGTTATCTGAAATGATATGAATCACTGTGGAGTTAATCATACCTTACACAACAACATATTTTGTTGTGATTCATTCTGTCTCAATTAATCATCTTATTTATCTACATTGTCTCAGCTGCTGCACTGAAATTCATGAGTAATAAGCAAGTAATTATTTTAGTATAGTTTACCTAGTACATTATGAATTAAAGGAAAATTGAGAGCCAAGTATTTGTATTTAGTGCTGCTTTCAACTAATGTCTAGCTATTTAAGCAATTTAGGAATCCTATCTCAAAAAACAGCTTACTTTTTTCCTGTAAGGGAAAAGAAGCAGGTATTTAGAAGAGAAGCTTATACTTTCCAACAGGCTTCACTTCTTAAAAATAAAAATATTTTCTGGTAGCCTCTCAGAATGCTTAGGGGTATTTATCTTTCCTTATGCTATGCAGTGTTGAGATACTTTTAAGATTGCGAATACTGGAGCAAGCGCAGCACAAGACAGAACATGTCCTGTGAGGAGGGAAGGCAGATTTCACTGCGTTTCAGCAGCTTGTGTTTTACTGATGATGATTGATAACCCTTTTCACTCTGTAGCACTTCCCAGAGTGTCTCATAACACTTCATAAACATTAAAGCTCAGAATAAACCAATAAGGTGGGTGTGTAGTCTTGTCTCTGTTTTACAGGTTGACAATTGAGAGGTTATTTGCCCAAGGTCATACAGCAAGAGCAGAGCCAGAAACAAGCAAAATCAAGTTCTACCTTTCTTCTTCAGTTAGCATCCTGAAATGTTGTCAGCTGCTGGATACATTTAGGACAAAACTCACTGGTCTGGAGGAAAAGACCTGCTGAATTTAGTGTTTGGTTTTGTGTGTAATATTAATGTATGTCTCTGAAAGCCTTTTAAAGATGAACTGCAGATGCATTTTCAATAATCAGAGTATTAGGGCAAAAGCATGTAACATAGTACAAATACGTAATGCAAGATCTGTGAAAATAAGATTATGAATAAAATTTAGTTATACAGTTGATAAGAACGAGAAGAATGAAGGTAGAAATGTTCACAAAAAACTTCTTTACATCAGCATAAATCCAGAACAATTCAATTTCAGAGATATTTGCAGTAATAATGCAGGTAAAATACATGGGTTTCAATAAAGGTGTTTTTTTTTTTCCAATCCAGCTAAGGTCTATTCAGTGACTACACATTTCAAGCCCTATTTGGGGCAGATGTAGCCAGCTTCTGATTTAGAGCATTGTTGAATCATGCTAAAGCCTTTTATGCCAACATATACTGGGGATGTTCCCTCAGTAACAGTCCTTACACTGAATTGTAAGGCTGCAGTGCCACATTAATCCTCAAGGATAATATCTAAATGGGAGCTAATGCATACCTCTCTCATCTGCCCTTATCACATAGTCTCATCTCCCCCTCTTTAGTCTGATTTAGCAATTTTACATCCATAGCAAGAGTGAGTTCTGCGAGCTGGATTGCTGTTGAATCACTGAGCTGGTCCAGCTTTGCCAGGCAGCACAGTCACTAGATCTGACTAGATGAGAGGGTAGTACTTGTTGGTACAGAGGACTATGAAAGAGAAGGCCTGATAACCTCCCTGTTTCATCTGATCTAACCAGTCTATATTGTTAGGGTCTCCCAAGCAATAGAGAAAATAAACATAGTTGGAGACATTGTCTGACTTAAAGATTTTATTTCTGTTAAGTCGTTTTTACAGCAATATCTTTTTTAATCCTGACTTACATTGTATACTCAGCCACTCAATATAGTTTTATCTGCAGGCATTTAGTTGAACATTATGAATGGATATGTTCAGGTATTAGCTGTGAAGTTCTTGGACAGAGGTTTTTCTATAAAAGGGCTTGTATTTGCCTAAGGAATCTGCATTGCTGCTTCCTGTGTTTATAAATTTGAGTCTGAACACAGAGTACTTGAAAGAGAAGGAAAGGATAGTCAAGGAGCCAGTAGTAAGTCCTTGGTGATGTTCAAAACACTGTGATCATCTCTTGTAGAGAGGTCTGGAGGCTGCTCTAAATTAAACTGCTCTAATTTTTTTCAAGAAAATATGCAATTTAACATGGTAAATGCAGAGACTGAAAGTAGAGGTGGTTTTCAGTCTTTGAGTACTAATGTTTTAGTAATTATTTTAATACTGAAGCAGTTTAGGAAGAATATGTACAAATTGCAAACTTGTAGTTGTACAAAAGTAAGTTGGAATTGCATTGGAACAGCTTTTGATTTTTATTTTTAAAACTTTTATAAGAAGAATTTTGAAAACAGTTTGGGGGTTTGGAATAGAATTAGCATTATCTTTATTACGTTAACATGTTTTTCTGTGCTATAGCACAGAATATCACTATTGTTTTCAAAACTGTAGTTTCAATCTTTTTTCTTTTCTCGTGTTATCTTTTTCTATCAACACCTTGTTTCACCCTACTTACGTAGCTCAAATCATATTTTTATTCCATCAAGAGATTTTCATATGTGATTACAAATCTATTAAGTAGTTTAATTTTTCTGACTTCCGTCAACTAAGAGCAGCAAAACTAGGCATTCGTACTCTCTTCTTTCCAACTAGTTACACAGTCTTCTGTCACTAGGTTTTTCTACACTTTGTACATTTTATAAGAATCAGTGTAACCCACAGATGTTTCCCTAAGAGTACTGAAAAGTGCTGTGTGTAAGTAGACAATGCAAAAAGATTTTTCTTCATTGAGATATATGTTGAAGGTTTTTAGAACTGGTTTCTCCTAAACTTAGTGATTAAAATCTACAGTTTCATTTTTAATTAGACTTTTGAGTTAAGATATTAAAATTCATAATATTGGACATTTTCATTGATTGAATTTACTAATTATACAAAAAAAACCATAATTAAATGGCTTTAAAAGGAAAGCTAAGTGTGCATTATATTATGAAGCATATGCAGTGGGTCATAAATATATGTCAGGGTTGTGAAAATATTTTATTAATTTCTAAATAATTTTTCAGAGTTGTCAAAAGGCAGGAAAGGATGCTGGAAAAAGGATTTGAAAAGGATACTGTTGCAGCATGCCTAAAATACCTGAAATCAACATAAAACCATCCATGGTTTTCCCAAAGGTCTTAATTGATCTCTAAAACTTTGCCTTGTTTATAAATATAAGCCACCCCATTTACAACAGCCACATGAAATAATTTTGCAGCCGCATGAAAGTGTCTACTTAAGCTATATTTTGAGGTTTAGTGGTCGTGTTCTGACTTGCAATGCCATTTGTTTATATATTGACCTCCCAGGAAAGCAATGTGCAGCACACACGTGATACATAACAACGTCAAAATATTCCTCATTAAGTCCTCAGACCCTATGTGACACCTCGTATTCCATGTCAAAACCAGTAACATATGCAGTCACATTAGGGAAACTTGCATATATGAGTCAGTTTGCTTTTCACGCCGAAGTAGTTTCCAGGAGGAGCTTTCCTCTAAAGGAAAGAATTGTAGCACTCTAATGGCTGGCATGGTAAATATTATGAAACATATAAATCTATATGCTTCATGGTTAAGTTTCTAGCTGCGTGGAGGGGGACCCCCAACTATGAATTTGAGACTCACAGACAATTGTATTCTTCATTCTCAAGTTATTTCATTTGGAGACAGCAGCTTCACAAGCATAAAATTTATTCTTCCCAGCCATAGCTAAGGAGAAGTACTTCCTCACCATCCTTACAAAGGAAGTGACAATCAGTGTCTGCTTGTGACATGAGTCCTAGAGCTGAGAACGAGCTTATTCTCCCTGCTCTGTAATAAGGCCACAGGCTGTCCTTGTCAATAAGCAAAAAACTTTAGCATTTAAGATACTCACTGGAAAGCAATGGGAAATTGATAGATATTTCAGTGGAAGACCTTTAGGACCACCAACTAATCTGTCCTTAGTGATACTTTTCAGGCTGTCCTGCTGTTACCAAGGTAGAGCCCTGCTGGTTGAATAGGCTGTTTGAGGATGTCCCAAATATTTTTGGAGTTAAGAGGTTTATTTTTAAATTTCCTGATTCTGAAGGCTGTATCCTGATTGAGGAGAAACTCACTGATTTCACTGAGAAATGCCGCTTCTTCATCTTGATATTGTCCTTTGAGTCTAAGCCAGTCAGCAGGTGCCAGTCAACAGCAGGCTTATTTCTCATTCTTTGTGACTGTCCTTCTGAAGGGTACTATTTTTGTAAGTCTGAGAGGCCGAGCTATTAGCAGTATCTTTGGTTCCTGGCAGGTAAGAGACCTCATAAAATTAGGTCCTCTTCAGGATCTCTTTTAAGAAAGTGTGTTTCTGCTCTGGAATTCCCCTGAAACACCAGGGTGCTTTTGTCTAGTCAAACTGTTGACCTCTCCATGTTGTGTGACATTCTTTCTTTTTTAAAAGAACTGGAAATTTCATGAGAAGTTAAACCATAAATTGTGTTGTTTGGTCAGTTCTGACTGCTCTGAAAGGAGGATCTTCTTGCAACTGAAAAGTTCCTGAAATTCCATGGAATTGCAGGTATCTTGCACCATCAATTCACCTGAAGTTTTTTCTTAACTCCTTTTGAAACGTGGGTAGCAGTCAGATGCTGTTAACACACACAATATTTAATATATGTGTCATTTTGGAGCAGCTATCACTAACATGTCTTTTTCCTCCTGTTGGAATTTCTACTAGACCAGTAGATACATCTGTGAGTGGTCTTGATACATACCAGTTTCAGATAAATGGATCCATAAATTTAAATTCTGCACATATAGTTGCCAAACCCTATGCATTTGATTTGAACATCAAAGTAAATGCCAGATTTGGCTGGAGCTGCATCCTGGTATATGCAAATTACGATAATGAATCAAACTACTAAATCTAACTGCTCAAAAAAAGAACACATCATCTGGAACCAAATTCATTCCTTCTAGAGTGTAAACTGGTGAAAAGAACTTAAGTAGTACATAGCCTTATGTCAGTTGTAGCCCACCTCTGAACATGCATTATCTGAGCGGTGGGTGAACACTCTTATAAGTATTCTAAAGGGTAGCGGTGGTAGGAGGTTAGCCCATTATTTAGATTATACAATGGAAACCATGAGTTTCAGAAGTCCATATTAACTCTGCTTGCAGATGAGTTTCTTTCATATTTCAAACAAGAATTTGTGTCCGACGATGGGTGGTGGATGTGTATATTTCAGATAGAGCAAGCTAACATAGAGATCAAAGTGTTTAATGTGTTACCATAATCGTCAGCTGTGGTTTTGGGATAATTTTTAAGCTGGCATGGAAGTGACAACACAAGTCATCTCAAAGTTATCTTTCATTTAAGCTACAGATATTAAGTATTTGGGAACGGTGAGGGGGGAAAGTCTTTTATTTGTAACAGACTTTATTCGAAGCAAACCTATTCATTTTGCACCTCTTCCACTGGAGGGTTGGGGTTATTTTAGGAAGTTAAATTCAATTATTTCTTTTTAACCATCCCTGATCTCTACCATTCTTAAATAAAAGTTTGTCTTCTTGTTATTTGGAACTTAAAAGTGCACTGTATAGAATACTGCAGCAGAAATTAACAGAATGTGGTTACCTTGGAGGGCATTTGGATAGATCTAGAGTGAGATGAGAATATGTAATAGGTTAACAAGGAATGTTATCACACCAGGAAGATGCCTAATTCAGGAGTAAATTATTCAGACATTCATCTTTTGTGGCTGTTGTTTAAGATAGCAAGCTTTAGAATAGTATTTTGTGTAACAAAACACGAAGCAAACCCCTTAATTATTCTATTTCAAAATCTATGCATTCCATGATACAGTAATGATTTTGAGTGCTAGGTGGATGGGAAGAATTGGATAATTAGACAATGTGACTACCCACAGTTAATATCCTTTAACACTCATTTTCTAGGGTAAAACCCAACTGTTTAATGAGAGCTTAAAGGAAACTGAACTATTCCATAAACTTTTGATTTCCTTCAGTTTCCTTTGCAACAGTTATCCAAAGACGGGATTCTGGTCTAGATAGATTGCTGATCTGATCCGTTATGGTCAATCCTGTGGTTCTCGAACAAAGATGTTTCTTTCAAGAACAGAGAAGCCAGATAACCAGAACTCTCATTTTACAGTGCATGCAACATGTGGAAAGTTTTCAATGACATTTTTTTATTAAATTGAACAACTGTTTTCAGTGCTACTGTTCTGTTCATCTGTTAATACGATCTTTTGCAATAAATCTTCGTTGAGCATAATGAGTAAGAAAAATCATACTTCATGTAGATCAAATTCCCAAAGTATATTTGAAATATATCCAACTTATTGTGCAAACTGTTTGAAATACAACTAATTTTGACTATATTGATCACTCCAAATTGTGTTACTGATTTAAATCAAGATCATAACAAGTTAGATGCTTGCCTATCCATAATGTTTCCGTAACTACTTTTTTTTTTTTCTCGTATATTTCTTGAATTCCATTTTTCTGGATACAAACACATCATACCCAGCAACAGCCTGAAGTGCAAATTTGATATAACTGTGCAATATTTTCCTGTTTTAATTCCACATGTTACAAACACTTCTATGGATCTTGTGTTGCCTGTCTCAGCTATGTGGAAAGTATAGCAAGGTCTTCAGTAGTACTTATTACTGAACGTAGTTACTGTTCTCCCTTGAAAGAGCCAGCTTCTGAGCTCTGAAGTACCCCAACTAGCCATCTTTCTGTAATAAGCCATCCCTTGGAAACCCTTTCCATGTTCCTGCATTCAGTAATATCACTGCAAATATGAAATGCCTCCCTAATACTGTGCTGGCTAGAGCCATAAGGCGTGCTGTGTTCAGACCTGCGTCTATATCTTTGGTCTATGGATGGCTGTAAATGGAATATTGACAATATTGGAGAAGGGAGATACCCAGCGTGCCAGTGTGACACTGCTACCCTCAAAGGCCTCCAGGATATTAAGCCTTACATACAAGTTTACCATCTATCAATAAACTATTACGGGATAAACTTAGAAGGTTTCTAAAACATTTTCCCCTGATTCTCATACAACTTACTGACTGCAGACAAAGGCATATGAAAAGTTGTATCAATACAATTTTTAAGTTATCTAAAATAGTTTTCCTCTGAAACTTGTCATGTACAGAATATATGATGGGTTGCATGTTACAATGATTTTGTGTATCCTTTCCTACGAGAACTTGCATTACGAGCTTGCTAATTGACCATTTGAGAAATGTGGCCATCCCAAGACAGCTTTTCTAAGAAACCCTCGAGTTCTTGTTTCTTGCCTGTCTCCTACCCTTATTATTACAGCAGTTAACTTTATAGAAGGTGTTTGGAGTACTATACACTGTACAAAAGAGAGTAAGAGGCATGTCCTATCCTGAGAAACTTAAATTTTAAACACAGATAACAAACAAAAGACTGTAGAAATAATAGAGAGAGGGTGGAATGTCATAATAATAATCATATACTTGTTCAGTGCCATTACCAGAAATGTAGCTAAGGTTTTTCCCTGTAATCTCATATATCAATTTTAAAAGAAATACAATCCATGGGAAAGAGAAAAGTAATGATGAGCTATGCTAAGTCTAGATACAAGTTCTTCTCTATAAATCTTTTTTCATTCTTGTGCATGTTTCTGTTTGGTTTTGTTTTCAGCTTTAAATATCACGCAGAATTAAAGCGGTTCATGATCAGTTAAAATTTTAAATATTTAAGAAAGCAGTATTTAAGATTAACTGTTCTCCATTTACTGCGTGTTACTTGGAACCAGAGAAATCTTGTGTTTTTGTAAGCATAGTAAGCTACACTGTTTTTCTTTAAACTTCAGGGTATGAATTATATTCCTATAATGACAGCTGCAGGGTGGAATGTTTTAACACACTGGAGTGAGATATATCTTGGACACATTCTTGGTATCTTAAGTTCAACATGCTCCATATGGTGCCACTGAGCCAGTGATTTTGAAGAAAACAGTCAAAGACTGCTGAAACAGCGTAAAATACAAATTAGTCTTTGCTATATAAGTAAAAAAAAAAAATCACTGTCAATCTTTGCAGTTTTCTGCATGAATACTTCCAGCAACTTTTAATACTAGTCCTCATGTTTTAAGACAACTGTTGAATTCTAGCTGAACAGAGTGAAAGATTGTAGGCTAAGAATGCATACTCATTATTAACTGTATTATGCCTAAGTCTTATGCAGGAGAGCAAAGGGAAAGGAGATTGGGCTTTCCTGTGTTGTCACGTTAGTTTCTAACATTGCCGCAGGGATTGTGTGTTACAGGATTTGTGAGAAGTGGGTTGCTTTTTCCTAACTTGGTTCTCTGTCAGCGCAAAAGAGCCATGAAAGAGATGTGTCGCAGGGAGGTGTCTTCTCAGCCCTAGTGTTGAAAATAGTAATGATAGGGTACCCTGTAGTAAAACTATGTAATAATCATGGTTATGACTTAAATATTTTCATTTTTGTGGTACTGGACTAGCCAAGAATTATGTTTTCAGGATGTTGGGCTCTTTTCATGTATGTTTTTTTTCATAGTATCATGACATGTAGGAGTTAATGTATGAGTAACTTGCATGTCTGTCTTTTATCTTAACGTGATTGGATTTTTTCAATATAAGCTTACCCCTGAGTTTCCTGAGTTTATATTTATGCTTATGGATTTCAGAATACTTATAATTCTTAATAATGAAGTTATTGGTTCATACCCAGATTTTAACTCTGTATTGACCTGATATAAATTTTAGTCCTGGATGATGATGATTATGGCTTTTGAAAAGCATCAGACATGGAGACCAAACAAGAAACCCAAGATTTATACAACCATGCAAAAATTCTGTCTCTTTCAAGTAGTATCAACCTTAAATCATTTTGTATTAATACTGACTTCTAGGAAACAAATATAACAGAACATAAGAAAAACAGCCACAGTGCACCAACCCATACATGTGTGCCTTTTCTATCAGCCTAGCAGCATAATGAAATGAGAGCATTACTGATGAATCAGACCCTTAAGGTGGTGATTTGCGGATTTATATTAATGTGAATTGCACATTACAGCCTGAGCTGATCTAGGAATTTAATGCCAGCAGAAGATGGAGATCTTGCTCCCTGTTCTCCCCCTTTTCAGACATGTAGCTTCTGACTTCTGTTTGCTCTGTGCAGTGGAGCTAAGGCAGCAGAGATAAGGGGGATATTTTAAAGAAAAGGCCCAGTGAGGTGTGGCCACATGATTTTTAAGCAGGGATGTAACTTGAGGTAGTCAGTCTAAAAGTGCGAAACTGAAAGACAGTCCTTGAGCTTCTTCCCCACTGTTACAATCTATAAAATCATTAGACAAGGACTGACAGGTAACCAGCATTTTAGTAATCCCATATTAGAGCTACCTACACTGCTGTACTCCCTCTAGATATAATTAGATAAACAATCATCAATAGGTTGTTTAAATTTCCATCTTTAAATATAGCTTGAATATCAAAGTTCAAATGATGATTACTTATGACATATTTGTTAAATCCATTGGGATACAGCCAATGTCGGTATGTCTGGTAGAGGACCTAGCTGTCCATGGGGTCATTAATAATGCTCCTGTACTCTCAGAAAGTACATTCAAAACATGCAAGGTCTTTATACAGTATTTCTCACAGTATATAGAGGTCAAATCTCTGCTTTAAGTAAAAAACCAGAACTTAATATTGGCATTAGAGACATGACCAGAACATCAATGCTACAAAAAGGTAGATGCTTTCTCCTCACATATAAAATATAATTGCCACTTTTTTTTTTTGCATCAGCTGGGTTCTGTAGTTTAAAAAGTTATCTGTTGAAATTCATCCAGTCACTGGATGTACATTAGTATATATTCTATGAACGACTTACTTGTCTATACCTCCCTCACCAGTGATAACTCGGTAGGCCTTCCAGTCTCCACGCTGTCCTAATCCATTTGATATGATGATCTAATGCAGCTGTCACCAAACACTACCCCCTTTCTTTCAGAAACATAAGACTTCCAAGCCATACATGTAATCTAAGACAAGGAGACAATCCCAAGGGATCCACTTGACCTATCAGTGCCTTCCTTCATTTTGTGCCATGGGTAGACCAGTCCCTTCAAGTTGTCGGCTCAGCAGGATTACAGTCCCTGTCTAAACTGTGCTTTCCTTCTCTGAGTATCAGTTCATCATCACTATGTGTGAAAGCTTGTGTTAAGATACATGTTGCACTTAAGTTTTCCAAACCAAGTTTATGTATGAAAGACCTATAATTGTGTTATATTACTCAGCTGGGATGAAAGGAGGACCTCTTTAAGCCAAATGCTCCTTATGATGAAGAGCAGAGCATGAAAGGAGACCAAAACCTCTTTCTGCGCATTACTGCTGTTTGCTAAAGGAGGCAGGGTTCAGCCTGTTCTTTTCTAATTCCACATCTCAGCCATTGGTGGATTATTTGAGGGGAGGAGGAGACAGAGAATAAGGGAAGAGAGATCAGATGGATCTTTCTACCTTCAAATGACTCTCTGTTTCCCAGAGATGGAGAAATTCACTTAGCTTTTCAAACTTTAAACAGTGGCTCAATCTTGCCTCAGTGCATTGGGGTGTGGGGGAGTGGTTTTCTTCATGCATGCCAGGAGAAGCCTGTTCATAGTTTGCTACTTACAGGCCAATGAATTACTTCTTCAAAAGATTCCTTTCTTGATAAATCAGTCTACTCATGTGTTTGCACTGTATTATGTAAGAGGAGCCTTGTCATCTTATTGAAATAATAGGACATTGCAAGATACCAAGTATTTATGGCTAGATTTAACGATTTTAAAGGAAGCAAATTATTGCAGCTCCAGGGCAGCAGTAACTTACATAGTGACAACTTATGCATGTTTTATGTACCTATTTACTTCAGCGTTCACTACAAAAGTATAGTTACCATAGCAATGACCATGTCACCAGATTTCTTTGCTAGTTCTGAAATACAAAATACCCATATGCCACCTGATCTGTGATTATATTCTGCACAAGTACTGAAAGTAGAAGTTGAGAGTGTCGCACACTTCTCTAAACAGACAGTAACACATTGATTTACAGAACATTTTATGGTGAAAAGCAGTTGGTGCAAGTGGATCTCAGGTCACTAACATCCATGGTGTTGTAAATTCTTTGCCACTAAGCTGAAAGAAAAGCTTCACTGCTTCCTATCCATAGGGACTTCACTAGTATATACTTAACCTTTACTATTCTGTGGAATATTGGTACTCACATGCAGTGTTCCAGGAAAACAGCATGTGGTATTCAGAAAGACATTTTCTCTGATTTTAAGTCTGAACTCGTACACAAAGCCATCTTTTGGCTATTTACAGCTTGTTAATGTTATATAAAATAGCATTACAAAAAGTGGTGCATTTTTCCCCTGCTGCTGCTTCTACTTTAGAAATGGCAAATTTATGAAGAATTTAGGTAGTGACCTTCTACCTTGGGATGCAGTTCACTAACACCAATAGAATTGAGAAGCCAAGTAGTAGATTTCTCAAATCAGCATTTACTGCTGGAGCAGTGGCAGGCTACCCCAATGTGACTTGTGGCAGTGAGCAGGTAAAAGGTGAAAACTCTTTTACCACAGATCTGGACTTCTTCTTGTAGCTAAGTTATGTTTTCTCACATGTACATAGCGAGAAATAACCTGAATACATATAACAATTGTGAATACAGGTATATGAAGAAAAGCAGTTTGTGGGACTGCAGACTTAATCCACCATTTCAGTCGTTCTCCTTCAAGAAAGATTTGTGTTCACAGGAAAATTAATCTGAACTGAAATAGCACATTATTTTGAGCACAGCATCTTTAACTCATGTTTGTATTTTGTCCATTTGTGGACGGTCTTATGCTGGAGCAAGAATGGTTTGTTCCTGTTTAACTTACTTTGAAAATGTGTTTAACTAAAGAGGAGCAGGGCACATGAATTATTGAGCAAACATGTCAACACACGGAGCCAGCCACTAGAAATTCCGTGGGAAGATGCAAAAGTAAAATTGATCCACATTTATGTAATGGTTAATCTTCTCTTTCTGCCATTGTGCAGTGTCAGGATTCTTCCCACAAAGAAGGAATCTCACTTTGCTGGGCAGGGAAGTAGGCAAGGTGCTGTTAGGTGTTATCTGTATGAGTTGTAGGAGGAGTTAGGAAATTACTTTAGCTAGGAAGTTTGATCCAACCTCCGTAAGTCCTTGAACTGGATGGAGGTGGAGACCTGAGTGGTTCAGATTCCAGGTTTAGGTAGCAATGCCACCATTTAGGCTCTAGGTCTGATCAAGGTCCCAGAGAAAAATGAAGTCTTAAATTAGAAAGAAAGAAAGAAACTTTTTTTTTTTCCCACTGCTTCCATGTTGACTCCAAATTGTGCAAGAGGATAGGACAAAAAAGTCTCTTTCATTGTGTAATTAGTGAACTCTTTCATTAATAAGTAATTCTATTTCAGGTTTTATTTGGTTTCTCTCTGTTGTCCTATATTTCTTTGTCAGGGGAAGAACAAACAAGCAAGCCCTCAGTATTTTTATGTTTGTCCAGGCAGCAAGTAGAATTTGCTAATAATCCTTTGAGAGCATAGGTGTACCATTCAACCAAAGACATCTGGTACCCATGACTCAGGGCAGGACACCTGCAAAATTAGGCAATTCGTTTGCTGGTGTGAGCACTGGACTTCAAGAGTACCTTAAGCTGTGTGGCTTTACTTGAATTACCAGCTCAGGCCAATAGCTCAGATAGTTCTGAGATCTCTGTTGATGCCCCACTGCCTGATATAAACATGCCCAAAGACCTATATTATAGTCTTTGCACAGACATACAGGTACTAGTCCCTGTATAATTTACCAGGTAGCCTTCAATAGTGACCTAACCATGGGAAGGGTAAGCTCCAGCAAGTCAGTGGAGTATGATCACCCAGCTTCACACTGATGGGCAAGTATGGTGGGAAACTTTATCCAGAGAGCCAACCTTTTCTACAGCTGATTTGCTGTGTGATTTATTAGGTCACTCTATGTCTCTCCACTTTTACCGCGTACTGCTTTCATAGTCAAGAGTGTGTTTGTTCCAGCTGTGATGTTAAAAACTGTAACTCCATTTACACCTACAGGAATAGTCCGGCTGGAGTGGTTTTTTATCATTACTGGCAAATACACTTGATACAGAAGCACATGTATCTTGTGTATGTTTGAAGGTATAACGTACCCTCACATTTGTTTGCACTGCAACAGACATAGGAATAAATCTGCCTCAATTTCTGGATGAAGGCTATCTTTCTCCTACTGAAATCTGACATCCAATTCTTGTTCTGTAGCTACTTCAGTATTGTATTTCTTGTCTGTCCTCTTGCGGGTACAGCCACCCTGTCTGGAGTGGTTTCCATGTGTGTGATGCTGCTCTGCTGCCAGGAGCAGAGGACCTAATTTTTTGTGACATGAAAAGAAACTTGCTGGTACAGTACATTACTAAATGCTAGAGACTTATTTCATGAAATGGGAACACCGCAGGGGAATCTGGCAAGGAAGATGTGTTTATGTAACTGAATTGAGTGTTGCAAATGCTATCAGTTAGTTCCCTTGGCTGCAGTGAGCAAGTTGTGAGAGAAAAACAATCCAAACAGAGATCTTCAGACACTGAGGGCAGCTCTAATTACATACAAATAATTAATAAAAATGTAATGCAATATTGTTAGAAAATACGAATACCATTCATTTTCTTACATGACCATGTGTAGTGAGCTCATTGATAGGGACAGAAGCACCCAGGCTTTTGCACTTTTATTTGAAGTACATATTCTTTGGGTCTCTTCAGCACATTCTGGTATCCTGGGGAGATTCATGACACAAGAGTAATTGCATATAATGTAAACAAGATCTGCATTAGTTGGCTCTTTTACTCAGAATCCTTTTCCAAGTCCAGATGTGTGATGTGTAAATGTTAGGAGAACAGAGTCCTTATGAAGTAGTTTTATCAAATGCAGCTAGTCTTCCAGCAAAATGGAGAAAATATAAATTAGAGCTCAAGACCTTGGTCAAATCTGGTGCATAAAGTTTTATGGTTATATTTAATGTTCCATATGTGCTTTGGACAAAAGCCATGTTTGTAAAGAACTGCTTCAATATAATTTTTTAAAAGTGGCACTTTTAGCACAGTATCCTCTGCAAACTGTTCACTACTTGCCATGTAAGCACTGCCAGGCTCCACATAAACTGTTTTCATGGTCTAAGCCTAAGATCAAAATGCCTTTTAGAGTATGACAATTTTCAAAACATGTCATGGTTGATGTCATAGGTGACTTTTTGAAGCATAACTCAGGAGAGTTGATTAACTTGATTGAAAGAGGTGAGTGTATGATATAAAAATCAGGCAAGAGACAAGGAGTTAGAAAGATATATAAGTGTCTGCTAGCGCTGAATATCTCTTCTGGCTTGTTGTTTGTAACATAATCAGATTTTACTATGTTGTATGAGCACTACATTCCTCCTAGCTCTTTTAGGGGGGAAAAAAACCCAACTCAGACCAAGGAGATTCTACAGATTTGTGCCACTTTTCAGAGGCCCTGGTCTATTTTTTTCTTCATTTCCCTAAATCCCTAAATAGCCATCTTTTTTAAAAATTTCCAATGCAGCATCTGGTGTTCTGTTATTGCCACTACTTTTGCTCTGAAAGCGTAGCACTACTGGTTTAAAATGTTCCCATTCATTTGTTCTCTGGTATTTGGCCAAAAAGTTTATTACTAATGTAAGAGAAAGAAGCAAATTTTTAAGGGCCCAAATCAGAATGCAATCTGGACAAAAGAACAGCACTGCTTTAACCCTACAGCTCTTTTCAAATTTTGCATAAAACAGAAGAGACACGGCGTCTTGGAAGAAATCACAGGAATTCTTTGTGTTGGAAAGTGTGAGGCAAACTAAATAGATTAAAATAACTTCTGTTATATTTAAACACAAATATAATGCTACAGGCAGAGGGAAAGAAAAAGATTATTTACACTTCTAAGCACTCAAGAGGTGTGAGAAATCTGTAGTGAAGGGCTTGAGCAAGTACTTAGCTAAAAATAACTTGTCCAAAACTGAATTACTACTACTATTACTGTGACTACTAATTTCAGCTTCAGAATAATTTGCAGTCTTCCATTTGTCATGTAATAAAATAAGAAATGTATCAGGTGCAATTTCAGGTTCATTTGCAATTTGCTAACATATACTAAGAAGTAGTGATGGTTAACATATATGTAAATGTATATTAAAATATAATGTCAATCTGTTATCCCAGTAATTAAAAATTAGTTGTGAGACAAGTCCTAAAATAAATGTAGCACTTTAAAGAAACAGAAGTAGAGGTTAAATGGTAACTCTTCTGAACTATAGCTGAGGATTAAAAAATGTTCTTTGAGTCGAAGAGTATGTGGAGAATGTGCATATGGTATAGTCAGAGATGGTAAGTTTTTTATATGCCTATGTAAAAAATGTTATTGCTTAAAAACTATTATACATTTTTATGCTCCCTTAGAATGTACAACTGGAGACTGGTGCCGCTATGACAGTGTCCTTCCTTTAGCAGAGATTTAGATAACTGCTTTCATAAAAACAGCACAGTTGAAAGTCAAAGTTTTCTTTTATTCAAATGTAGACCAAATCTTTCATTTCTCTTCTGTCTGCACTGAGTCCAGATTTTATTTTCTCGCTTGGCTTTAAAAGTTATCTATGTGAATTTACAAACTAAAGAACAATAGCACATAGCAAATAGTACAACCACCTCAGTCATAACACTGTAAGAAAAATATATTTGAACTTTCAAATTTTGTAAGCTAGCGAATGTATCAAATGATATTTTTAAGAGAAAATAGATAATCATTCATTGCTGTGTTGATAGTTACTATATTAACAAGGTAAAATTACTTCACAATAACAAGATACCTCAGTGCTATTTAACATGAATGGTGATTTTACCAGTATGTCTCAAACCATAGCTGTATGTCTTCATAACCTTCAAGTGCTAAGAAAACTTGAAAGTGCCAATAAGTTGTGGTATTATAGTGGCTGTGATTCTATTGCAGACATGGGTTGTTTTTTTTCCCTAGTTAGAGGTATAGTGAATAAAAATACTTGTGAAAACCACTGATTTAACCAGGAATGGTTAGGAGAATGGGTGCATGTAGAAGACTGAAATACAGGTTTCAGAGAGGGAGATCGCCTCTGGTTTCTCAAGGTCTGTATGCATTTGGGAAAGTCTTGTGTGTTTGCAGTGAATGTGAACATAAAGTTGGTGTAACAGGGAAGGCAAATGCCTGACAGACAAAACCAGTATGGATTCAGTTTCTTATCAGTATTACTGCTGCATATCCAGTGCATCTGAGACCTCACTTGGAGTATTGTGTAAAGTTCTGGTGTCCTCAACATAAAAAGGGCATAGAACTGTTGGAACAAGTCCAGAGGAGGGCCACGAGGATGATGAGGGGACTGGAGCACCTCCTGTATGAAGATAGGCTGAGAAAGTTGGGGCTGTTCAGCCTGGAGAAGAGAAGGCTGAGTGGAGACCTCATAGCAGCCTTCCAGTATCTGAAGGGGGCCTATAAGGATGCTGGGGAGGGACTCTTCATGAGGGACTGTAGTGAGAGGACAAGGGGTAATGAGTTTAAATTTAAACAGGGATATTTCAGGCCAGATATAAGGAAGAAATTCTTTACTGTGGGGGTGGTGAGGCACTGGAATGGGTTGCCCAGGGAAGTTGTGAATGCTTAATCCCTGGTGGTTTTCAAGGCCGGGTTGGACAGAGCCATGGGTGGCATGGTTTATTGTGAGGTGTCCCTGCCCATGACGGGGGGGTTGGAACTTGTTGATCTTAAGGTCCTTTCCAGCCCTAACTATTCTATGATTCTATGATCTTAGAGCAAATGATCACAGTGAAAGAAGGGGGTTTGCACACAGTTATCCATGTAATAGTGCATTGCTAAACTATGCACTTTCAACAAATAAGTTGTTGTCATAATTATGCTGTTATGTATTAGGTAAAAGATTACTGATCTTTGATGCAGGAATGTAATTTGCCATAATTGCATCATTTAATTTTGATATTTTTTTCTCTAGGAATTCATGCATATTCATACATCATTTTACATTCTTTTTTGCATCTTACTCCATCGTTTTCCTTTTTTTTTTTTTTTATGAATGTGATGTCTTGAAAGTAGAAAGGAGAACTGAGAAAGCTTATAGTTTGCCTTCTGTCATAGGAATTCTGAACCTCACTTCCTGAAAAAAAAAAATCACTTTCATCTCTGAAATCATAAGAACAAAACCAACAGATAGCATAGTTATGATCTTTTTACCTAAGCCAGCTTTTAAAGGAAAAAGTAATTATAATGAAATGAGAGTGATTTGAATGCATGAAACAATTGATTATAGATAATTTGCATATCTGCTGCCAAAAATATTATAACCCACATGAAGTTCAGTGGTCAAGATATTAATGGTCTTCCATGTTTTTCCCTCGTCTTTGGCGTGCTGTACTGATACTAGCAGTCCTTTGGCCATCTGGATAGAGGGTTTTTCCAAATCTGAGAAATACTGCTTATTTGTCAGAGCAGCTTGTTCTGATTCATTTGTACTTTGTGACAATCCTCACCTGCTGTGTGGCTGTTGTCATTTACTTGGTTTCTTTAGCTGTTTCTTTTCCATCCTAATAGTCATCTGACACTTTTGCACATATCAGTGAGTCTTTGAAAAAGTCTTCCCCTGTCTGCCTACGCCCAGTGTGGGTTTTATCCCATGCTTGCAGTCAGTAGCTACTATATTAAAGCAAATTGTGATGCCAAATTTCAAAGGCCTTGGCAGACTGGAGAAATGGGTGGATGGGAATCTCATGAAGTTCAACAAATGAAAATAGAAGGTCCTTTTGCCTGGGGAGGAATGCTGATCCCAGGACAGGCTGGGAAACAGCCATGTGGACATGCAGCTCTGCAAAAAAGGACCTCAGTATTCCAGTTGAAAAAAAAACCTATGGATTTGAGCCAGCAGTGTGCTCTTACAGGAAAGGTGGCCAGCAGCATCCTTTGCTGCATTAGGAAGGGTGTTGCCAGCTGGTGCATAGTGATGATCCTTCCCCTCTACTCATAATCAGTGAGGCACATTTGAAGTTCTAGGTCCAGTTCTGGGCTTCGCAGCACGAGAAAGACGTAGACTTGCTGAAGTGATAACCAGCAAAGGGCCATAAAGATGACCGAGGGTTTGGAGCATCTATCATACGAGGAGACTGAGAGCCTCAAGAAGAGGTGGGTAAGGGAGATCTTATCAAGGCATACAAATATCTAATGAGAGGTAGTAAATAAGATGGAGCTAGGCTCTCCACAGTAGTGTCTAGTGATAGGAATCATAGAATGGTTAGGGTTGCAAAGGACCTTAACACTAAACCATGTCACCAAAGGCTCTGTTCAACCCAGCCTTGAACACTGACAGCAGTGGAGCATTCACAACTTCCCTGGGCAACCCGTTCCAGTGCCTCACCACCCTTACAGTAAAGAACTTCCTCCTTATATCCAATCTAAACTTCCCCTGGTTAAGTTTAAACCCATTACCCCTTGTCCTCTCACTACAGTCCCTCATGAAGAGTCCCTCCCCAGCATCCCTATAGGCCCCCTTCAGATACTGGGAGGCTGCTATGAGGTCTCCACGCAGTCCTTCTCTTCTCCAGGATGAATAACCCCAACTTTCTCAGCCTATCTTCATACAGGAGGTGCTCCAGTCCCCTGATCATCCTCGTGGCCCTCCTCTGCACTTGTTCCAACAGTTCCATGTCCTTTTTATGTTGAGGACACCAGAACTGCTCACAATACTCCAAGTGAGGTCTCACGAGAGCAGAGTAGAGGGGCAGGATCACCTCCCTCGACCTGCTGGTCACACTCCTTTTGGTGCAGCCCAGGACACGGTTGGCTTTCTGGGCTGCAAGCGCACACTGCTGGCTCATGTTCATTTTCTCATCGACCAACACCCCCAAGTCCTTCTCTGCAGGGCTGCTCTGAATCTCTTCTCTGCCCAACCTGGAGCTGTGCCTGGGATTGCTCTGACCCAGGTTTAGGACCTCGCACTTGGCATGGTTAAACTTCATCAGATTGGCATCAGCCCACCTCACAAGCATGTCAAGGTCCCTCTGGATGGCATTCCTTCCCTCCAGCGTATCAACCGAACCACACAGCTTGGTGTCATCAGAAAACTTGCTCAATCTCACTCAATCCCACTCTCCATGTCACCAACAAAGGTGTTGAACAAGACCTGGTCCCAGCACCGATCCCTGAGGGACACCACTCATTACTGATCTGCAACTGGAGAATGTGTCATTGAGCACAACTCTTTGCATGTGGCCATCCAGCCAGTTCTTTATCTACTTGAGTGGTCCCTATCAAATTGATGTTTCTCCAGTTTAGAGACAAGGATGTTGTGCGGTAGAGTGTCAAACGCTTTGCACAAGTCCAAGTAGATGACTTGAGAAGAGGACAACATGCACAAACTCAATTAGGTGAAGTTCCACTTAAGCATAAGAAAAAACCTTTACTGTGAGGAGGGTCAAATGCTGGAACAGGTCTTCCTTGGACATACTCAAAATGCAGTGGTCCTCGGCAACCTGTTCCAGCTGATGCTGCTTGAGGAGTGGGGTTGGACTAGATGATTCTATGATGTTCAGAAGACCCTTCCAACTTCAATCACTCTGTGTTTTTTTTTCATAGCTCTTTAAAATACACTGGAGTTTGCGATCCCTCTAATTTCATTACTGGGTTTTTCTTTCAGTCTCTGCTCTGTCTTAACCCATCTCAGGTTCAGGTTGTCTTCTCTTAGACAAGAAACAAAAACCCACTCATCCTCAAACACTCAATGGTCAGAAGCAGGTAAATTCTAATTTTTATAAATTTTCTTCAAAAAATTGTGCAAGAAATTAGCAGCTTCTCCAAGATGACGAATAGTGCCTTAGTCACGTCTGGAATTAGATAAGCTCATGTTCTTCAGTCAGGACCACAGTGATCTAACTGTGGTCAGATTGAAATTTTGTTTTTCCATGCAATGACATTTTGTGAGAGTCACAAATACAGACTGAGAACTACGTTTTTCCTTCCACAGAGTAGCTGCTGTAGCTATAACTGAACATACCAGAAAAAAATTGTGTATTGAATTTTCATATCTTGAACACAGATAAATGCATCATCAAATTAGTATTAAATAGCACAACAAACTCCAAGAAGAATCTCTAAGTCAACTGGGTTAAAATTTCACTGAAAGGGTAAAATGTGTAATATTAAGATCAGTTAAAAAGTTTGTTATTACTGGAGGTTGCAGTGAGCAACTTTATTTGCTTGCTGGAGTTAACAAGCAGTGCAAGCCTAGCACATGAAATGTGTTATGCAATGATTGCTCTTTATGGGGTTCCCAATACTATAGCCTTAGTTATAATTCTAAATGGCTGTGCATGACATCATACCAAGTAAAGTATATAAACCAACTCTATTTCTGTGCTAAAAATGTGTTAGTTAACCTTTCAGCTGGACTAGAGACAAGTTTTGCTGGATCTCAGCACTTTTAGTGCAGTATCTGATTATTCTTTTCATCTGAAATTGCTAGATGAGAATATCTCGTCAGTGATTTCAGGCTGGTCTGAGTGGTTGCAATCATAGAAGTCCTTGTTGAAAATGATGTAACCTTTTATTTCTGTTTGTCATCCTTCAGCCAGAAAGTTAGCACTAAGAGCATCCAATGAGCAGTATTCTTCAAAAGACCCCACACATCTTTTATATTTTTGTATGTGTATAAAAGTCTTATAGCTATTAAATTAATTTTAAGATACTTGTTTTCATTTTTCTTATGTTCTCCTGATTCGGTGATTATTAAGGAAAGGGTCTTTTTTATTTCTCCCTCTCTTTTGATCATGATGCATCTATTTTTAAAATAGATGGAGGTGCATTTGAATAGAGAGGCTGTGTAAGAGAGTATCATTCACTAATTTGATGCTTATAATGTATGAGGAGACACACATACAGAGTCATAGGTAGTTCAGTCCTTTAGGTGGGAATGTAAGGTAGAGATATAAGTAATAGCACTTTATCCATCATAAAATTTCAAAATGGCTCAGAGGCATTTCACTGCTGCAGCTGTTGCAGACCCTGTAATGGCATTAAGCTCTGACTCAGGGTGATTTTTTCCATGGAAGATTCTAGCAGGAACTATAGTTCTGGTAATAACCTGAATAGGAGAATAAATAACTTGAATATTAATGAATTGTACATGATACAGATGCCTCAGGGTGAACCCAAGCAGGACAGGAAATATGTTTCTTTCTCAATTCTTTTCACACTAGGCTTTTTCAGACAAAACCCTCCAGTACTCTGCCAGAACCCCCTCTGAACATTACAAGTTTAACCCCATATGGTATTTGTGCTTGTTCTGATTATTCACTTGAACTGACTATTATTATTTTATAGTTTCCCCCACTGGATCAAGGCAGTGTAGATATATTTGCCAGTATCTTTCGTACTACCAGAGCAAGCTGGAATAGCATTTTAGGATATGATATGAACTCTTGCTATCCTTTATGAAAAAAAAGCAATTTGGGGGTCTGGCACAGCTCATGGGAAAAGTAAAGAGGGAAAAAAAAACACTTCAGGGTTCCTTTATGCCCATCCATGTGATGCCAGCTGTGCTTTCTTCAGTTACAGCCAGCGAGGGGTAGGTACTTGCTCAGGTACTGCTGATTCTCAGTGTTGATTCTCAAGCTGTGTGCAGGGGCTGTCCATTCTGTGACCACTTTTATTGATCTTCTCTGAAATGTGAACTGAAGTACACTACTGACCAAATCAACAATTAGCCTTCTGTGCCTGTCAAACGAAAATAATACTGAAGCATTACATCCATGTAACACATCCCCAAGTGTAGCTCAAACTTTACCAGCTGTAGCAGAATTTCACCAGATAGACATTTGTTTTAGTAAATGTGTTGGGTGGTTCTTTTGACTTATGTTTTTCAAACTGTCATATAACCCATATTAAAGCAACTGACTTTGCAGGGAGGAAAAGGAAGAAGAAAAAAGATAAAATCACATTTGCCTCCTGAGCCCTGAATTACCTTATAAATGGCCATTTTTTAATATGGTCATATAAGCTTGTATTGCTTTTACACAGGGAAATGTGGTAATAGTTGACCTTAAAGTAATGCCTGTCTAAATTGGACTGCCATGACATAAAAGGCTGGACAGGACAATCTACAGTGTTTTGAGTAACTGCTGATAACTATTTAAGCTGAATTGAAGAAGAACATATGTATCTTACCACTAACCATAATAAGTGTACTGTTGGCATTAAAGGTTAGTGATCCAGCTGGAACTATGTCCTGTAGACTTTCATCCATTCATGTCAAATAACAGAATAATAGCGGCCATTTGTTGAAATCATATTTTCAACTGATCATCAGATAGTCTTCAGCAGTTTCTACCTCTGATTCCTTAGGTAGATCATGATTATCATTGCCACAGCTTTGACACCGCCTCTATTTACATAACATGAAAGTAATCATAGTTCTTGCATGCTGTTAATTCATCATTTTAAGAACTGTGCATCTGCTATTACACATATGTGTATGTTTATATATGCATCTATTTTCTCAATTAAAATTGGAACAGGCAATAAAATCAGGTATAACTTAGCTTGCCTGTGTAGCATACACAGGAAAGAGGAGTATAAAGACAGGTTGTATTACTGCACATTTGTGGAATGCATTGATTCCTGGATTTGATACAACACCCCTCCAATAAATATGTCATGAAGTTAGTAGATGTGTGTTTGATGTCTTTTTTATAATTCAAAGGCAGCATTGAAAATCTATTGTCCTGTCTGTGCCTTAAGCCACATTTCCAACATCATATTTAGTGTAAACTGGGCTGGAGCTGGAAGGGTGGGAAACATAGCACAGCTTAATATCCCCCCTCCTTAAAAATGGGCTTAGCTCCTTCACTGTGATGAGTGGTTTGTGAAGGAAAATACCAAAAGCAGGGCACATGGTGATCTTGATAAGTCATTCTTCATGACTTATCTCCTGACCAAAAAAAGAAGGGAGGTTTTAACAAAAGATGTCTTTTATTGGCATGTATTCAGAATTACTGAGTGCAACAGATACTGCTGAAATCAGAGGTTTTCAATACCTATGGAGTATATAAAACTAAGGGTATAGCTCTAAACCCACAGAATTTTATAAGAAAGCCCCTTGTTAGGGGCAGGGAAAGATGACAGAAGGTACAGGTGGACAAGAAGGTCAAATACACCTACCTGAGGAAAGATGAACTGCAAGTGTTCATAATTATACTAAAGCAGAAGAATACATAAATGGTTGGTTGGTTTGTTGGTTGTTGGATTTGTGTTTTGGTTTAGAGATTTTTACAAGTAAACTGTTCTTTAGGAAGCCATGAATAAAAATGTCTATTTCACAAATACAAATCTTCAGCACCTGTCTCTAAGAAAGAAGATTGTCAGTATAAACCAACTTTGATTATTTGAGTCAGTCTTTTTTAGAATAAAGTTGTAGGTGCCATTGTGCATCACTAGCATAAAAGTCTTCCCAATATCCCTGTTTGCTCATTTACTTTGTTGCCACCCGTTTCATTTAGATAACAGGGTTTTAATGTTAGAGGAGATTTGTGAAACTGGCTTTGTTGCTGCGAATAAGACAATCTGTAGAAAATCAAGAGAGGATACAAAGAACACAAAGTTATGCCGGGATTGGAGATGAACTCATGAGTGGGATGGGTAGTACTAAATAATTATACTGAAGAAAAAGGGAATTATCTGAGGTAGATAATCATAGCCTTTAATGTGTTCAATGAAACAATATAAATGGATGAAAGCTAACAATTCATCCTTCTGAGCTGTATGCAAGGAAGGAGATGTTTAAGATCGATTTTTAGAAGATTTCGCAGTTAGTCAGCAGTTTAAAATGTCTTGTAAGGCATAATGGTGGAAGTACTATTCAAGTTATAATCAAACATGGTTGGTACCAGCAGAAATGGTTCCGTCAGATGCAGACACTAAGTGGATGGTCCTCATAGTCATTTACAGTTTCTCAGTGAGTAAGTCCACTCAAATTTGCTTTCTTATTCCTTTCTTTTCATCGTGCATTCTGCACTGCACTGTACTGTAAGGATCTTTCTCTGCACTTATACATGGCATACTTACGTGTGCTGGTTTAAGATTACGCTGATTCATGGGTCAGGCTGTACCCAGTGAGTCACAGAGGAAGGGGATGATATTCCTGAAAACGTGAATAGGACTTGCTTGGGGATTATTTTGGGTAAATCAGGAAGTTTGCAGTTACTGCAGTAAGAACTCCCTCAAAACCTGCCACTAATCTCCCAATTTAAAAAAGTGAATCAAACCCAGGCATTGTTGTGTTGGGTTTTTTTTGTTTCTGTTTCCCACCCCCCAAGGAAAAATAGAGGGTTAGAAAACTGCACAGGGTACTACTGTAATATGTGAGATTAGGTTATTCTGCGAGATGTTTCCTCTATCAGGAAGGATGGCAGGGGAGGGATTAGCTTCAGTGTCCCCTGCATTTGCTTTCTTGTGTAATTACGGGAAATGCATTCAGTGTGCAAGGGTATCATTGCTATCCTGCTGTTTTATCATTTCTTTATGAGATAATGTTGATTTCAGCAATGAAATGCAAATTTAGTTTACAGTGCTCCTTTTCTCCATATAAAGGTTAAAATGCATATGTAGATAATACTGTTGCTGAGGCTTTTGAAAGAGTCTTTGTCAGCTAATTTTGGCAATACAGGGTTTTAAATGCTGTTCAGTGCAATTGTGTGAGGTTTGTTGGCCTACATGAATTAATTTTAACCTAATATGCATGTTGGTACCATTTTAGCTATAATTCAATCAAGTCATCATAGAATCCTGGTACCCACAAAAATGTTTTATATGTAATGTGCCTTATGTGTGTTATGGGAAACTGAACATGCAATTATTGCATCTTAACTCTAATCATAAAATTCTTACAACACAGGGGGCTAGTGAATACTCCTAGGGATGCAGATGCTAATAGATTCTGTGTTTGGAGGGTAAGTTTCTGTTTACTTGTAAACAAATACTTTGTATTGCTGGTGATAAAAGGACTCAGAATTTTAACAAGTCCTGTTAAAATCAGCCCCAGTGTAGATTATAGCTCCTTTTACTAAATGCAGGGACTCCAACAGCAATAAAATACATGCAAAAATAGAAATAGATTTCAGCAAGCGAGTTCTAACATAACAGCAAGGCCAGTACTAACGGAAGTTGTCTTTTTTATTGTTATCTCTTTAATGTATCTCACTTTCCTGTGTAAACTGCTTACTATTGTACAAAGAGAGGGTGTGTGTTAACTTGGTGACATTGTGTTACTCCCATTAAGTAACGCTGTATGCAGGGTTTTTTCAGCGTGACTGTACTTGGGATTTTTATTGTTTTTTTTCTGCATGAGCCAAATAATGTTTCATAACTAATAACAAATCCCATTTCTGCCTTAGGTGGTACAGCAATAAATTCACTGTCATGGTCACTAAAAGATTATGTAGAAAAAGTAGAAAAAGGAGTGAGAGTTTTTAATATATTTAGTACGAAATAATGTTTAGTACGAAATAATGTTTAGTACGAAATAATGTTTAGTACAAAATAATGTTTAGTACTCTTGGGCAAAAAGAGCAAAAAGGTGGAGGGAGAGGGTTTTATGAAATGAGACGTTCTGTTGTAGGCAATAATGGAAAATAGCTCTGAAAATGCTGAGTTGGAGTAATGAATGAATAATGTCTAAAGTTTATCAAAACTGAAAGAACTCCTCATGTGAAATGAAGCCTCCTAAGAAAATTCTGTTCTGTCGCTGTTTTGCCTTGCTGTTGTCGCATGTCACGCATGAATGAAAATGCTGCATTCTCTGGGGAGCAGTAAAGCTTCTGTGTAGGTTGTTTATTTCCTTAATCCCTCCTTCTTCATGATTTCCAATGTCAGATAGAAAATGGAAAGCCTGTAAATATAGTGATTATCATACTGATTATCACCTGCATCAGGGAACGCCCTGGCTGGCCCTTGTAACCAGTCTCCACATGTTACAGCCACTTAGATTTTAACCTGACTACTTTATTAGAGATGTGAAGCTCAGTATGAGGTGCCCGAGGGCTGCACAGATGGGTTCTGCTTGTTTCCTGTTCTCACTGTTACTGTGAATAGATACTAAAAGGTTCTCATCGCTTTTATCTGGTTAATTTACTTTGAACTGTCCCTGGCATTCAGGGCCTGCTTCACATTTCTCACCGTTTTGCAAACACCAAACTGTAGTCTCCAAATGCATGTTTTGAGGTTTATTATCTTTTTTACTGGAAGGACCTTAGTTCTTAAAAGGATGCAATTGTGAGAGAGGCTGATTCTTAGGGGGCTGTAGGCACAGTCCTTGCTGAAAGAAGCTGGTCAGGAGTTTTTCTGAGGTTCGGTTTATAGGAGAAGAAAATTAACATGCTGTTGTTCTTTGGCGCTTTCAGACACCCTTAGATTAGAGGTCAACTGCAGGAAAATCTATGATTGTATGCTAGCTACCATTATTCATGCAGCTGGGCAGCAGACCAGGCTAAAAGATGACCCTCTAACAGGAAAATCCGAAGATGAGATACTTTTTAACAAATGTGCAATCATTTATCCTTTCTTGTAGAAGGGCCAGGTCTTTCAAACCACATGTGCTATGCAGGGGTGCTCCAGTACAGAAAATTAAGATGAATTCTCTGAAAATCTCCCACATAAGGAAACACTACTTAACTGGAACAGTTTTTATTTCATGTACTGGTGTCCAGTTTCCTGGCTAAACAATAGTTTAACACAGATGTTAATGTCCTGCTGCACTGGGACATTAAAGAAATCCCCTTAGGACAGATCAGTGTAACTTCTGATTTCAATTGCATGACGAAAATCCTGAGGTTAAAGAAGTAATTTGGCTACAGTACGTAATTTTTAGCCCATTTACTTATTCTCTGCTCCCTTATCACTCCCTTCTTTCTCTTATTTTGGTGTTTTTTCTGTGTCACAGTCCCATTTGAGGCTTTCTTGATTGTGTTGCAGTTTATTGTAAGTGCATCACTTTAGAGTGGCAGCATGCAGACTCCTTTTTTCATACGAGCATAGGCTTTGTTAATCACGTGCTGGTTTAGGAAAACACTGCATGATATCTTTGAACCCTATACTCCTTCCGACAGCCAGGCTAGCAAATGTCATTGCCTGTGTGATGTACAAGAAGGAATTCAATTGTAAGTAAATTGTCAAAGTGGCTAACCTTGCCCGCACCCAATTGTCAGGACCATGATTCAGTTTTTCTGTCAACATCAGCTAAGGCTAACCCGGTCAGCCTTATGTTTTTGCAGTGAAGCAGCCTGAGGAGTTGTGCTTTTCAGCTTATCGCATTTTATTAACCTCAACTTACTGTTGTTATAATCAGTTGTACCCACTTCAAATTCTTGTGCTGCCCCCAAATTGGCAGATCATATAGGTACACAAGTATGTCTTTTCTGCAAGGCTAAAAACTGTCATAGGAGCACTGGACTTAAATGGTTTGGTGCGGTAGTTATTTCTGTTTTGTTGGATCAGCTCACCCTTTTGGCTCAAGACTTATCCCTCTATTAATAACACTTGGCAAAGATAATCTGGAAGAATGCAAGTTGAAATATAAAGACTTTGAGGGTTTTCTTAAATGCTTGCAATGTTAAGGTAGAAAGTGAGTAAGGGGAAAACATTGCTATTGTCTTCTGTCTCCTTGCTTTTATTTCAAAACAGATTATAATTGCTCCAATTAATATAAATAAGAGATGAGGACATTCTGATACCCAGATGTTTCTGCTGTTCTTTCAGGAAAAGAACATAGTTAAATTGCCTAAAGCAGTGATTAAGACATCAGAGTATTTTAAAACGCTCATCTGATTCCACCACAAGGGCTTCAACATATTTTGTGATCCCTTTTTTTAAAGCACTGTAGATGACAAGTGATTTTTTTAGAATGACTTGATGACCTGTATCCCATGAAGTGCTGTACATAAGTGAAGATACAATGCAATTTCAATTAAAAATGTGTCTGAAGGATGTTTGTCTGGGTTTGAAGTAGTGGTTTCCTAGTCCAACTCCTATCTCCAGAAGTAACTTTCCAGGCTCGCCTGGAAAAAACATACTGTACCTTCTTTATTTGAACTTGTGAAATGTGTTGACATTGTACTGTTGTTGGGCTTGAGGGAAGGAGGGGGAAGCTTTTGGTGCAGCTATCAGAATTGAACAACTGTATATGGGTATATTGAGATAATCGCATAAAAGGAGAACTGGCTGAATGAGTTTCAGAATGTGTTATTTCTTCATTATCTAGCACTTTATAATTAACTGTTCTTTTTTTATTATTTCAGGAAGCTGCCACTTTTGCTAGAGAGCAAGGCTTTGAGGTGAGTTAACCCACAATTGCACACTAAACAGATCCTAACGGGTTTTTTTCTTGCTGATAATGAAGTTCTTTTGGACAATGATTGATGTGCTATTATACTCTCCAAGCCTCGCAGCGGTTGCCATGGAAACTTGGCAGTCGTCATGGTTTCTTTGTTCTGCCAGCTCAGTGTTATGACGCACTCTGCTAGGTCTGCACCCAACATCGCCTACAGATGTTATTTATTGAATTTTGAAAAGCCTCTTGGGAAGCCGAGAGGTTGGGCACGGTTTCAAGCTGCCTCTGCAGATATGGGACCTGTCAGTTTGTTCAGTTAAAAAGCTACCTCATTAGCTGCATTACACTCCATAAGGATTCACTGCTAAAGCAGTGGTGAAGCAAGACTAAATAGTGAAATATAACACCGCTTAAATAACTTAAACCCTGCCGTATGCAGATTATCATTATGCAAATGAATTTTAGAAAGGTGGTATATAAAATTGTTAGGTACTGATTAATGTAAACCGTGCTTCTACAAACAGCTTCTTTTAGAAGGGGTAGTGTGGAATTTGTGTTTCAAAACATATTCGAGTTGGTGTTTTCCATCTGTGCTCTAAAAATGTATGATCCTCTACTGTCTTGAAGTAAACACTGATGATTTTACAGTGATTTTCAGAGCTTTTGATTTCATCTTCTTGAGGTATTTATTTGAATAGTATCTCCCATTGGCTAAATTCACATAACTTAATCTGGAGGGCTATCATCTATTGGTCTCTAATGCTAAATTCAAATAGGCAGATTTTAAATACTATAATTAATGTGACAATGGTTGTGCTAATTTTGCAGATAGTAAGCGATCTTACTGAAATCTACATTGCAGAACTGAGCACACATAAATCCTTTTACATGTTTTTTCAGTGAAAAAAGATCCACCTTAATTGATTTGTTTGCAGTGTAAAAGAATAGATAGGAGTTTGACTGCTCAACACCCATTTTGCATAAATAATAGAAGCCGCGCAATTCAAACCACATCGCTTTAAGAATGTGCCACTCTTGTGTGTGAATGGCTGCATATAAAAAAAAGAGGGAAAGACTGACAGCTTTTGTTCTACAATTTAGATTTCTTTAGAACCGTACACCAACAGGTACATCAATGCCATCGGTGTTTTAGATATTAAAACTGTGGGCTGTCCCATTTCATTTTATGTTTCCAAAATTCATGTGGCTGCTTTGTAGAAATCAAGACTTTTTATCACTGTCAGTGTTCATTTGTATAATCCGTAGTGTTAGCATAAAAATGCACTTTGAGTTTATTCTATCAAATGAATGAATTTCACAGATGCCTCCAAATATAATATGAAGCATAACAAGTTATTGGTACCCTCTGGTAGCTAGACAATAAAAAGAAAGGAAGTGGTGCATTAAGTCTACTCATTCTATATTTTTATTGCCCCCTTGAGCTAAAGACTTTGAATGTGCCTGGTTTAAATTCAGTTCTAGTGACAAACTGCTCTTGCTGGTATCTGCTAACTACCATCATATTAACCTTTCCATTAGTGCTTGCTTAGATATTTTAGCACAGTTCCTTCTGAACATCCTAAATCTGCCATGTTTGATTACAGAGTATCAGTAAAGTGCACAATGATTATGATCTTATCTCTTATTATCTCCTTGCTTGGCAACAACTCGCATGTCAGGTTTACTGACAGAGATGTGTAAAACTTGATAAGCGTCCACAATCTTGTTTTCCCATTGTGCTGTGGAAGAAAAAACCCCAAACAAATCGCACTACTAATAAAGTACCTTACAAAAAAATATTAGCTTCAAATCAGCCTTTCAATTAAAAATAAGAAACATTTCCAGTAACCCTCAAAAGCTTGTAAAATTGATTCTGCAATTTATATTGAGATTAGAAAGCTGGCAAAACATGGAAAAGTGAAAGAAAGAACCCAAGTGACCAGGGCAAAAATCAAGAGGAAATTTATCATAGAAGTGATGAAACGTTGCTGGTAGCTGAATTTGAATTGCAGCCTGGAAAGAATTTTGGTTTTAAACAAAAATAATCAGAAGTATTTGAGCACAGAAAATCAGTTGTGACTGGCTGCTTTTTTTTTTTTTTAATCATCTCCTTTTCTACCTCTGAGTAATTTCAACACTTTCTGGAGACTAAAAGCATCTTTTCACCACGGATTGAGTTAAGTATATCTGAAACAATTTTCAAGAAAAAAAAAGTACAATCAAGTCAACTTCAGCTCTTCAGCTGAAAATACACCTTTTCGGAAGGAATAGAATCTTGTCATAGGCAGGAGAAAGCTTCCATGACCCAAATCTGGTTTTTTCTTTGTAAGAGAAACCACGTTCAAAGGAATTTTTATGCTTCACCTCACCAAGAGTTAGTTTTCCATTGCACTTTGCTGAAATACAGGGTATTTTTGTAAAATCAATCATGATATTTGAAGACCATTATTTCCTTCATTTTATCTCCTGGACACTTACCTGTAATATCAAAAGTAGAGCATTACTTTTGATGCAGTCTTTTCCTGGTGTGCATCAGTGTTTCCTTTTTCCTGAATTTTGTGTTCTATGACATTTTAAAACTTTTAAATAAATAGTAAATTCCCTTTTTGAAGACAATGTATCATCCTAATTGTATGTTGCAGTCATCTCAGTAATTCGTTACAATAGTCACAAGTTTTATCCTCGAGAACCCTTGGACTTGGTTCCCCTTGAAGTGGAAGAATTGTTATCAGTGTATTTTGATTGGATGTTTGTGATATGTTTCAAATAACAAAATTCCCAAGACAAAGGTTTATGAGGGTTTTTTTTTTAACAAAGTGGTACCTTGCTGTTTATTCGATGTAGGGATTAGGAAATCAAAATCCTACTTTTACATAAAATTTAGGGTTCAATTCTGGTTGTCCACCCAAGAAGTAAAATGATGTGAATGAAACTGTAGGTATCTGAGGGTTAGTACCTTCCTTCTACTATTACATGCTTACTGTATATTTAATTCTTGCTGAAAATATGCATGCTTTTTGCTTTCTTTCACTGTCTACTTTATTTCATCCTTACCATATTTCTTCGGTAACGTTTTCCTCGGGGTCCTCTTTCCCTGATGTAAGTTCATCTTTATTCTTCTTTAAACTGAAGAAATCATCTCTTGATCATGCCATTTTCTGCTATTATAACTTCCTAATTTTCCTTTTAAAATTCAAAGTGCATGTAAATACATTGCACAAATATCTTCAAGCCCTTTGATTTCTGTGCCTGCTTTGCTCCTCTGTAAATGTGCTTAATAAAGTCACTAGTAGCTACTTCCTAGTTAGCAAAATCTAAACACCTCTCTTCTGTTTCCTTTGATCTCCATCATGCTTTATTGCATTTTCTAGTTCATGGATCTCTTAATTATCAAGGCCTGAAATAGTTCAGAATTTAGGTTAACCTTCAGAAGCTTGCATATTACCAAGCTGGAGGGCTGTAATTCTCCATCCACCTCCTATTTAGCAGCTTGTGCCGCCAGCTGATACCTGCTGTTCACAAATCTCTTAAAAAGACATTTCAGAACAGAAGAGCAGCAATTTCAATTTTTTTCTCTGGTATCTTCACCTTTTGAGAATTAGCGGTAAGGTGGCCCTGTTCACTGTCCTCAGTCCATACAGAAGGGTCCAAGGTTCTTCTCTTTCCTCTCTGGTGGAAGATGGTGCCTTCTGAATTGTACATTAACATTCTAAGCAGAAGTAAGGAAGAAATGACCCGAATGAGAGTGTAGTATATGGAAATGAAAAGTCATCAAGATTTTTAAGAAGAGGTGAAGAGACCAATAAATAAGGAAAAATTATTTTCATGCTTGGCAAATGTGTATAAATCAACTCACTTGGCAGAGTTGGGGGCGAAATTAAAGGGAGTCTAAGGGTATTGCAAAGGAGCTAGATAATTTCACATAAATAGATCCTGGTAAATATATAGCCCAGGCATATTCTTTGTCCATAAGAAAGGTGAAGTTCTTGAAGATCAACCAGATTATCAAAAATCAGCCAGTAACCAAGACTGCATGGTATGCAGATTATAGTTCTTCAGGTGTTTAACTGACCTACTGATAATAAATAATCATCTCTTGTTAAAATCAGCATCTGTAGTCAAAATAGCACATATGGCACCTGTGTTTCAGAATAACACTGTATGTTAATTTTGGAACATAAAAAATTATTAATAATATATATTAATTAGAACACTCTGGTAGATGACTGGAAACCACTCTGGACAGCTTTATAAATCTATTCACTATAATATAATATAATATAATATAATATAATATAATATAATATAATATAATATAATATAATATAATATAAATGTTAAAAAATTACTAGAGATTCATAACAGGACACAAAACAGTGCAGAAAGTGTTGTTATGTTTTCATGCTTTCCGTGCTAGGCTCTCACCAAATCAACTATGTTTCACTACAGTTACTTGTATGCATGAGCAGACTGGGGAAAAAAGGTATGGTATTACTTAACACAGATATAAATAGAATGGGACAGTAAGTAACACAGAGAATAATTGTGATCTTTTGTTTCCTAATGATAAAAAATATAAAATATATTAAAAAAATAATGGCAAGAAATAGGTTTACGTATACCAAAGTTAATTTGAAGAACTTACTGGCTTGAAATAAATCAGAAAGCAAAAGTATCCAACATGACATTATAATAGGATTTTATGCTTAAACAAATAACAGGAATACCTGTATTTAGACTAGATTGAAAACTAAGTAAATCAGAAATTGAAATCCTTGTGTTCCAGATCATAGGGCAACTATGAGAATAAGAAGGATAATATTCTAACGACAACTTGTGTTCTTAGAGTTTCTTGAATCAAGCATTTGAAACTTGTGGCTGTCAAAGACATTGGATGAATGAAAGGTTTGAGTTTTGGCCAGTGTCTCTGTTCCTAGTTACATGCACTCTGCTGTACAAAGTCCCTTTAAAGCAAAGATTCCTGAATTTTTTGCGGCTTAGTCTTACTTCAGAAAATCAAGGATGTTCTGTGCCCCACTGAATATACCTTTCACCCTTTGCTTCTCCGCATCTCAATTATGCAAGCGGCTAGTGAGCAGAGAGCATATTCACCTGGGCTTCACACCTTCTAAGGCACTGCAGTGTACAGTCAGTTTACTTGCTGAGATCAGTTGCTGTAGGGAAGTGAGGGAAACAGTGTTTGTAATCCTGCTGAAATCAGAGGGATTATAGTACTATAAAACCTGGCTAAATTGGATGAAAATCAGGCTCAGAGTTGATCCAAAGTATTCTCTTTCCAATTTTACTTTTAATTTTATGATAGGTAAGGTTAGAATCCAGTCAGCAGCAAAGAAACCCACTAATTGCTCATTAGGAAATGCTCTGTAATTCCTTTGTTAGCTTTGCAGTTTTGCAGCAATTGGAATAGCTGAACTATCATTATCAAGATTAAAAACAATGGTCTCATAGTCCCACATAAACCCTTAGGAGAATGAAATATTCCTCCTTTTAAAAATCTTCCTCTACTGACAGTAAAGTCTATTTTATACCTAGCCATAAGAAAAAAAATCTTTGATCTGCTAATAAAGTTCTAATCTCCCACTGCTCTAGTATGCTGGTAACAAGAATTTTCTTTCTCTCCTATTAATAGACTGAAGATATTAAAGAGATAGCCCGCAAGACACAAGCCCTGCCAAAGGTGAACACTAAAAGGCAACGAATCGTAGTCTTTACCCAGGGGAAAGATGACACTGTAATGGCTACAGGTATATTTTTCAAATCTCCCTTGTTGCTCACAGTAAATATTCTCATTAAACAATTGCGAATTGTGGCTTTACAAATTCTAACTATTAAATGGTCATTGGAGCATTCGCCTTTTGATGTTAGTGCATGAGCCTCATCTGTTACGCTTATAATTGTTTTAAGATTCTGAATTTAAGATGTTAATATTTCATGGGAATGTCTGGGAATTTACTTCTGAAAATCTTAAGTTCTTTTTTTATAACATATATCTAAAATATTGATCCAGTTGGTTTTACTCAGATTTTTATGACTTGAGATTTTATCTGTGTAGCCATCTTTGCTGCAAACAAGAACATACTATGCCTGCTGAGAACAGCTGTGCAACAGTATAGTATATTTAAACATTTGTGAAGAGGAGGAAGTGAAATCCGGTACTAAGTGAATTTCCAGGCATTTTTGCTTTGAGCAGAAAGTCTCACTTTAGCTTTTCTCAGCCGTCTGCTCTTCTATTCTCAAAGGAGTATGTGGGAAAAAGGTGTTCTAGCAGGGATACAAGTAGTTTGTGCTGTCTAAATTGATGATGTATGACACACAGATTTAAGCATTATAAACACGTCTGCCTACCTTTTGACAGTCTCTTTAATTTTGTCCACCTATGCTTCTAGACTAAATAAGCTATTAAAAACATGTGCTGTGGCAAGCCATTTTTGTCGTTCCTTCTTTCACAAGGTAAGTTATTAGTCAGGACTGAATTCCTGCTTTGGAAATCAAGTGAAGTTGAGGAAGCTTTGCACCTGAGGGACTGGTGCTTACTCATGTGATATTTGCCTCCATATCAGAATTGGCTTCAGACTGTGGCTGCAGGGCTAGGCACTAAGTAGGTATGTCACTGCTATATAGATCATTCTTAGCAGCAGTTTGAATGATTTCTGCAACAGTTTGCTGTTTCCCCTATTTTCTTAGCTACAAACTGGTTTGAAGGAAATAGAAAACAGTCATTGAGGGTTGCGTATGCGTACCTCACTGAATAATGACGGAAGCATTGCATTACGTGAATGGCCCATATGGAGGCACTCCACTTGAATATTGTACAGTTGGCTGAAAAATAGCAGTTTAAAAATGTTTTTATACATGAGCTAGTAATAACAGTAATAAACCTAAATCTTATGTGTAACCGTCCTGTGCTCTTATTTAATTTTCACTGTGTACTTATTTTATTCTTCAAACTGGAGTTGTTAACAAATCCATTAATCCCTTCTTTGATATTTTTACAACTGGGAGCTTATTTGAGGACTGGCACTTGCTAATCTTAGCTGTTTGTTCACTATGAAATGAACTTAAATTAGAGAATACACTTTATATGCATGATAAGTGCAAGATGGATAGAGAGTGTATGCAATGGTGTCAGCTACAAAAGCAAACATGATAAATGTTAAGGCAGTTTTGAGCCGTGGGATAAGCTATTCAGTGCACAAGCATAGCTGAATCTCTTTGCTATGTTGTTATTCATGGCAACCAAATAAATGTCAATAATAAAAGAGAATTAAAGATTTTCATTTCCCAGAGGCAGTCCTCTAATACAGCTTGATCTTTCATTTCAGTTGTAATTCGTTCTCATGTTAGGATGCAATCATTCGCCAGGCTCTGTGTGTCATGTTAAGTCATTTAATAATGATTAAGAACATAAAAATGTTCGGCCTGTGGGGCAGTTCTTGAAAGAGATGCCAATTTGTTATTGTTTTCCCCCTTTTTCCTTCCTTTGGTGTGGATCATCTTTTTCCCACCTCCTCACGTTAAAATAATAATGGAAGAAGGAAAGCGTGTCCCTGAATTTAGCATATGATGATACCACAGAATGGCATAGAGTACTGCTAACACACTTATTTCAACACTAATTAGGTCTAGTTCTGCTTTGAAACCTGCAGCGGAAAGTGTAAAAAGTTTCTGAGTGCTAAGTGATCTTTGGAAGAATTACTTCATTTAGGAATAGTTACAGTATAAAATACATTTCCTTTTTCTAATGCACAGGAGTACATTTTTTGAAGAAGCAAGCTGTGTGTAGTTATTTATCCTGCCTTTCTGAGGAAACAATATGGTCTCAAAGAGTTTGTGCCTGGATTAAAATAGCATTTGCAATGTCAGCTTTGGACTTGGATATGCTTGTTGGTACCTTCTGCTTTATATTTTGTCCAGGTTAATAATAGTTAAAAACAACGTTTTTGTTAGCTGGAAGGCATTTCTGTCAGTAGTAACTCAGACAGAGGAGATCAGTATCCAGGCAAAGGACTCTACTCTTCCTTCCAGTCTACTACTGCTTTTAACCGTCCTTCATCAGCTGTTGGGCAGGTCACTTATTCCAGTGGTCTTAGTTTATGTCTGAAAGAGTGCAGGATGGGGCTGGAGCTTACAGGTGTGGGAGAAAAAGAACAAGGTAAATTTGGCCTTTGTGGGGTTTTTTCCTTCCCTTCCTATTTTCCCCATGGGAAGGTCTTTGCTTTCTGGTGGCAGCACAGAGCAGCATTACTGTGAGCCATGGGAGTAGAAGTTAATTGCTTTGATCAGGCTACATTCTGTGAAGAGACACAGGCAGACGGCCCACCCACTTCTCCTTTCCCTTTCCAGTGTCCATGCATGGCAAAATGAGATTGGCAATACTGAGGTTATAAGAGCATCCTTAACAGAGCTCTGTTTCCTCTGTCAAATCCTCTGCGTACTGTCCAGGACCAGGCAGCAGTGGGACTAGGTAGTAAGGGGCTGGGTAATGAGAGGAGGTGTGCACCTTTTGAATGAGTTATGTATAGATCGGATGGGGGATCAGGTAATGGAAATAATGAAGGGATACACTTTGATACAGCTCTGGCTGGAAGGAGAGGAAGTAAGATGGATAAAAGGGGTTGTTGCAGGTTGCCAGCTCATTTGTGAAAGGGCACAAGTATTAATTATACGTGCTGGAAATTAGGTGTGGATTTGGGGGGATTTTTTAGTGGGATAAAGGCCAGTTACAGCTAATCATTACATGAGGAGAATACTATGGCAACAGTTGTTGTTGCTTCCTAGACATTCCAGAGAGTGGAAGTATGAGTGGGTATTTGCAGAGTAGAGCACAGCAGAGAAAGCTGCAGTTTGTTACCAAAAAGAAAGAAAGATTGGCCAGAAAGTTTTGAGAATACAGCTCTTGCAGGCAAGGAAGAGAGCTTAGACTGAGACACTAAAGCATCTAATTCCTCAAAAAATATGATTCAGCCATACTGCAAAGATGTTTAGTCATCCTATGAGTTGCTGCAGTTTACACAGTGTTGTTTTAATGCCCACCAAAAACACTGTTGGCTCACCTCAAACAGACTGCGAGCTGTAGGCATTCAGGCAGGGACTAACAAGGAAGTCAGAGGTCAGTGCAACTAGAGCAGATCATGAAAACGGAAAGAAGCAATAACTGCATTAGCAATCCCAATCTAAGCCATTCCCATCTCTCAATCCACATTCTTTGGCTGTCTGAATTATTTATATTTTCAGAGGAAAAATTTGTATCTCTTTCTAATGGAACGCATTGGGTCTTTCTACTGTCTGCTCATATCTCTTCCGTCACAATACTCCAGCCCCAAGGCCCCTTTTCTCTCCCCTTCATTTCTGTTCTCTGTCAGTAGGAATAATTACAAGGAAGAGGCAAGCTCAAATTCAAGCTGAGTGTGATCAGTGTGTTTTATAGGGAATGAAAGAAGTGTTTAGTATTGGCACACAGGAGCTGTGTGATGAAATGTTAACTAAATTGTCAGCTTCTAAGACTCCACAGAGCATGTGCAAATGATCGTGGTCTGAAGTTTTCCTCTTCATGTCACAGAATCATAGAATGGTTTGGGTTGGAAAAGACCTTTAAAGGCCATGTAGTCCAACCTTCCTGCAGTAAGTAGGGACACCTTCCACTAGACCAGGTTGCTCAAAGCTTTGTCCAGTCTGACCTTGAATGTTTCCAGGGGTGGGACATCTGTCACCTCTCTGGGCAACCTGAGGTGCATTTTGTTACGATGTCAAATGATGCATTTGTACTGAAAACCTGGAAGACATTGAGCCTTCTCAGTGACCCTGAGGATTAACATTGACAAAAATGTTTTCCTCAACGTGGCTGAATTTTGATAAAACTGTCTTGAACAAAAGTAGCCTGTAAGAGACACCCGTGATGAAACCTCTTAGTACAGAGAGAGGAGTAGGCTTTGGGAAAGGTACTGGTAACTGAAGATAGGATCTGTGGACTTCCTTACCGGAAAAGTTTATTTGAGGAACGCTATTGGGTTAATTATTTTTGTGGATGCTTCTCATATATACTGGAAATTACTTGGCTATCAAGACTCTGGTCTCACTACCACAGCCATGTTCCATTATATCTCTCTTCCCAGGCCTGAGATTCTGGATCTGACTGAGGGTTCCTGAGCTTATGGGATACATTCATTTCAAGTTTCAGTACTTCTTCCTGTGACCACAAAAATATGTATGTAGGGAAAGCAAGGGGAGTTAACGAATACATGCAGTCTCCTGATTTCAGCAGTTGGAACTTTTAAGAAACGTACCAAAAATCACAAGCTCTGGCAAGAACATATATGTCATATCTATATGTGTGCTATAACATTTGTCAAAATCAAATGCTGTGAAAGCTATCCCTTTTACAAAGTTGTTCATAACATTTTTGAACAAATTACTTTTAGTCAGATACATTTTATGACTGGTCTTGGCCCAAAGGGAAATCTTTGGAAAGTCTGAGCAAAATCAGTTCAGCAATGGAAAAACATACTTTTATATTGAAATATTTGCATAATTAAAAAACAGCTGAAGCTACAAACTTTTAACTTGGCTTGTTTTGTGGCTCTACTAGAGGAAAGAAAAACAATCCAAATTTAAAGAAAATCACTTCAGCATTTTTCAAGTTATGAATGATGAAATCTGGCATGTTCAGACATGAACATGGAATTTTCCATTCTTTTTCCCCCCAGTGTTTGCAAGACCACCTCTGTTAAGGGCATATTTGTAATAACCTCATTTGTTGCAATATGGCAGTAAAAACAGATTCTTTAAAGATTCAAGCACTAAAGCTACCTCAGTTAGGGCTTACTAAGCACTTACATCTTCTTCAGGTTTGAGACACATTACTCGATGTATTTCAGGAAATGCATTAGCAGTGCTGGCAAATGGGGTAAAATGAGGAAGATCCATCTTAAAAATTTGTTAGTGCACCTACCACATAGTACCACTGAAATAGTATTTGTGAATTTCTACTTGTTATTACTGTTATTGAATCTGTTCCATAAATTAAACAGCATGTGCAATGCAGCTAAATAAATATGTCAAAATAAAACTTGCAGCATTACTGAATTTTAGAGCCTGCCTGCTAAGCTTTTGATGTTGGAGTAGTACTAGGCGTTTGTCTCTACCTGTTATCTGAAGCAGGATACTGAGCTAAATGGATGTTGGTGTCACCCCCTACAGCCATTCTTAAGCTAATATCTGCAGTTATGGTCATAGATTCAAAGTTTATAAGTTTGGATAAAACCAAAACCTGGTCTAAATTAAAAAAAGCAACAAATGGAAGTACGTTTTTATGAATGATGAAGCTTCTTTTACTGTGTAAGGATATGTAAGATCTTAAATATTTTAGTAGAGTTTATAAACTGTTTGTTTTAGAAACATTGTCAAAACTGTGGAAACTAGAGAGATTTTAAGAGTCGGTTTTAAATCAAAATGGCATGATGCTGTATGCTTTTTTGGGGGAATAAAAAGGACCGATGTTCAAGCATACAACTTACTCTAAACAGAGGTCAGCCTGTGCTGCGATCATAGACCAGCATGTTACCTTGTAAGCCTATCTATAAAACATAGAAATATTTATTACTGTTGACACTGCTGACATTTTATTGTGGGCCTGTTTGCAGCTCCACTTTCTGTAAGTTTCTGAGTATTGTGTATTATCCTCTAAGAAGCAAGAAAAAGCATTATCTTTTCCTTACTTACAGCTTCCATGCTTAGCCTTCCAGACAGGAAAACCTTGACTAACTCTTTTTATCCAGCAGCCTTCGTGATCCTTCTTGGATCTGGAGAAGCAGTGGTCGGGTTATATTAGTGTGTTCTCTTTTTCACAGGTTTACGCACTTTCACTCTTCCCTATCCATTTATATTCACAAATAGGAAGAAAAATTTAAAAAACAAAAACGGATTTAGGAAAAGGAAGTTTTAATCTGCTCTTGGCATAACAAATGAGCCAGAAAGCCCAACAGAATTCTCTTTAGTTTAGTTGTGACTTAGGAAACCACAAAACCTAAATTAATAATGAACATTTGTTGATAGGGATTAATGAATAGCAAAGCTGGTAATACCTTTTTGTAACTGAGACCTTTCATGCTGTGTGGGAGAGGTCTGAGCATTTTATTAGACAGCTGAAGCACATTAATAAAACCTACGTTCCTGGATACTGGTATCTTGACTGGGCTTAGAAGTGCATCAACTGTTGCATCTCAAAGAATGCATATACATATATGTAAATAGCTATCTGTATATATCTAATGTGTGTGTTTCAGTAATTTATATTGATTTAAGGAAAAGATGTCTTTTCTAGTCTAATGTGTTAATAATGTTTAGCCCAGGAATTGAGAGCGAAGCTGGAAAACACCCTCTTCATATATAATCACTAGAAATACTAGGAAGTGTTTCCTCTTGCACAGAATAATTTCTCTATTTGTTTCTCAGATACAAGTACATAGATTTAGGAAGCCAGGTTTTGTACCATAATTCTAAAAAAGATTCTTGGAGGCATAGCTGTTAATATACAAATGCACTGCTTTGGTCATAGAAATTGCATGATGTTGGAGAGGCAATATAGAGTGATAGAGTGGGAAAGGACAGAGGCAGACCAAAGATCTGTCTAAACTGGTATCTGCAACAGTAGTGGGTGCTTGTAGAAGAGGATAAAGCCAGAACAAGTCTCTACTGGTATTTTATGTTACACGCTCCTAGCTTCCAGCAACCTGTAGTTTGGCAATTTCTGAACTAGAGAAGTTGTCTTCATGCTTAATACTCCAAAATAGGAGTGTACCATGCATACTGTCTTGTGATAATAAGCATCGCAGACTCTGTGTTATGTAAATAAAATAAATACCCTCCCCTTATTTGTTTGGATTCAGCCATTCAAGAATGTTACTGGCTATCTCCAGCTGCTTGTATTGCACAGCCAATCCATCATCATTCCATATACAATGGCTTGTTACTTTTGATTTTGCAGAGCTCTTGCTTACCTTCCCTTCACTAATGTTTTTTTCCAGACTCTTTTACTATTCAGATACTTGCTCTTTGATCTGTAATTCTGACACCCTGGGCCACCCTTCACTGCACCTTCTTCAGGTCTGCTTTTGTGCCTGAGAAGTTTACAAAGTGGTTTAATTTTGTTGTTTTCTTTATTCTATGTTCCTCTTTTAATAATTGCTGACATTATATTTGTTTTTCTGGCTGCCACTGATGATTGATCTGACATTTTCATGGAATTATCTGTTGAAGCTTCAAATGTTCTTTATGATGTGGTAATGTGTGGTTTAGAGCCCATCAGTGTGTATTTAAAGCTAGAATTGGTTTGGGTTTTTTTTTTTTTTTGCATGTGCACCTTTTTTACATTTATTGACAGAGAATTTTATAGCCCAAAGTGTGAGCACTTTTGCAATCTTTTACACTCAGCTTTCATTTTCACTATCCCAAATGAATCTAAATGTATCACTAGAAGGTGGCACATGCTGCACTAAAGAGCTCTCCTCAGGAAGGGTATGAATAGCCTGGAGGTGCTACTCATAACAGGTATGCACAGTTAACATTAAGAGTGGACTTAGGCATGGGGATTTCAGTAGGGCCACCTCTTAAATGGCTTGAAGTCTTTCTTGCCTGACTATGAAGAGCAAGGCTGAATGAATTTATAGTAAAATACTGATTCAGGTGCCATTAAATCCAAAATGGACACTTGTTCAGGAAATAAAGTACCTTAGTACACTGCAGCTGAATTTTTTTGTTTATTAGGGGTTTTTGAGAAATAAGGCCTTCCCTTTGATATTATTCCTCAATTAGAGCATCCACATAGAAATACTTTATCATTAATTTCTGTTGTCTCCTGTGTACATGGCTGTAATGCTTTAAAACTGGCACCATTTTACTGGTGAACTAAGTTGTGAGGTGGTTCATACAGAAAAATTACATCTTGTTGCAGGGTTAAGAGGAGTACTAGTGCCAGCATGGGAAGACAGAATGCAGTATTTGTAGTAGAAGGGGACAAGGATGAGTTTAAAGTATCAGCGAACTATAGCAGCTGAATTTGCTCTGGATCCTTACTCTGAGACATAAAACATGATCCATCTAGCAACAAAGACTGTAGTTCCAAAGTTGGAGTGAGTGTTGTTCCAGGATTAGCTGGCAGCATTGTAGAATTACATCCTCAAAGCAAAGAACAAAGAACAACAGCACAGAGCCATGAATATGCTATCACAAGGGAACTGATCTCTTTGACATCTCATGTGCTGTAAACCACCAATTCTGTCATAGAACTCTATTATAAAGAATCAGTCATGCAGTAATTGGGAAGCGTTGGAACTACTGGCAGCACCCAGATTTAATTTGTCCTTTTCACATGTGCATGTAATCTATGCAACTTTGTCAAGATTATTAAAATTATACCTACCCTCCCCATGCACACCTAACATGAAATTCTGGTGACTTTAAGCTTTTCAGCAACTGTTTTTGCAGCTAAAATGTGATGTCAGTTTAAATACATCTTTCTGAGTTTTTGAACAAACTGAAGAAAATCCCAAACTCCAGTATTCTGTTTCATATGAAATAATTATCCTGTAAACTTTTGATTAAATTTGTGCTTAAAGGTCAGCATTGTCCTTTTCTATACTTGCATTCTGTATTGCAGCAGTATTCAGTAGTGGCCACTACCCATTTCTCCTTAAAAGTATGTGCTTTAATGAGCTGAAATCTGAGACTCATGCTTTAAAGGTTTACAGTGCATAGGCTTCTCACCTCCCAACACTTAGGTTCAAATCATACTGAGAAGGTGGCTATTTCATGAATTTATTCAAATAGTAATTTTTTTACCAATAATTTTTAGGAAGTATTTTCTCTTTACGCTGATTTGGTATGATCTTTTTTTTTTTCATTGTAAGAAATTAAATATGTGGCATGTTCAGCAGGTTCCATAATAGATCAATAATTTGTTGGCTTAACTTTTTTTTTCCTATGGAGAAGTGGGAAGATCAATGTCAGTATTGCCCTAGGTCATGATCAATACTTTTAATAAAACTTCCTTTTTTTTTTTTTTTTTGCCTTTGTACCTTTGTGCAGTTTTGCTTTTATTAATGAGCTTTTCTTTTAGTTTCAGACCATTAATGGTTTTCAGATAATGTCATACTGTCCAAGGTCAAGGCCAGTTTGAACTTAAAACTCTACTTATCAGTGATTAAATCTATTGGATGGGCATAGAAGTGTTAGAAGACATAAGAGTTTGAGGCACTGCTTTCTAGAGGCTCAAAGTTAAAACAAAACAAAATCTTAACCTTTTGGGAGGATGGCCCATTAAGGCTTTTTTTTTTTCTTCTTCTTTTCTTTTCATTTCCTTCTTAAATAAAAAAGGATTGTTCTTGTTTATGGATCTCATATTGGCGTTAACATCACAAGTGACTACTATGGCCTTGACCACTCTTCAGTTAAAGATATTAAATGCTCCATATTGAGACTTTTAATGGTATGTTGCTCATTTTGCAAAACCAGTTTGAAATAAGATAACGCATCTTTTGTTTACTGCTGAAATTCTGGATAAGTAGCAACTTATCAAAGTGTGTGTTACCATCTGGAGTGCTTGCAGAGCATGTGATATTATTGTCTCTGAGGCTCAACCCAGCGTCTTTTGAAATCAATGGAAAGATCTCATTGACTTCATTGAATATCGATTATGGCCATAGAGAACTGAAAACATTCATGAATGTTAATGGTTTATACTGATCCGTGTGTCTTTTTGTGTGTTGTACCTTGTCTGCAATCTCCAATTCAATTTTTGTAGCCTACCTAGAGGTTATACAAAAAGTGAACTTTAGATATGCTGAAAGATTTGGTAGCACGTTTTACCCTAAGGTGTCTTCTTTGTTGTCTGTTACAAATGAGGTGCATTAAAGAACTTCACCCTTTGACCACTGGCACCCAGGCAGAATACCTCCTGTAGAAGATCTTTTTTTCCTTTATTTTTTGTTAGCCTTTTTTTATTAGGCAGCAGTTCATAACGAATCATCATACGGGAGTTTGAACAGCAGAATCCCCACTCAGAAGGTGCCCTACAGACTCTGGTAGCCTATCATCTTTAATTTAGAGATTTTATTTCCCATCTTGTGATTACAGTTGAATGAACATTGTAGAAAAGTTTAAATTGTAGCTATCCGTGTCATGCTTTGCCATAAATGATGGAACTTAACGTTCTCAAGCCTCTAATCTCACCTGCTCAAATAGTCACTGTAAAATAATTGCACAGAATTGCAGGAGAGTAAAATGTGGGTATGTATGGTGACCTTGGATGAACATTAACTGCAGGAACTGGCCCTTTCATTAGAAGTTTCTCTGCTGCAGCGTCCAGTTGCAGGCATTAGAAGTTGTACGAAGTAGGTGCCTGAATAGAAAACAAATCCTTAGCTCTAGCAGGGATAAAGGCTTTGGCGGATCCTGGCTAGTGGAAGAAGTGGGCAAAGAGAAAGTTTGAATGGGGCCTGCTTTGCCTGACTTTGGGGATTTAGAATTCAATTTGTGTAAGATGACAAAAAATCTTCAGTTAATATTGGGGGTGGGGTTGTTAATTGGAGTTCTCGAAAATGGTGAATTGTTTAAAAGAAGGAATTATGAAATTTATGATCAGTTTGGCTCAGTGATTTCCACAGTAATTTTCACTGATAAAGCAAAGTGGAAATTGTTTTAATGCCATATATGAAAAGTAGGCTATGCACATTATCTGTATACCAGTGACCTTGACACACCTGCAGATAATAGGGAATATGAAGTGGGAGTTTAATATAAACCTCTGGATACTGCAAAAATAATGTTTATGTAGTTGATCCCATTTGAATGAAAGTAGGCTCCAGCTTACTTTGGCCATAGCTATTTGCTTTGTTATGAATAACAAAGTCAGCAAAGTAAGCAGACCTGACTTAGGGTATATACAGACAGCAGATTTAATGAATACAGTAAACATGAACTGTTTTTATATTGCTATGTTTTGGCTATACCTACTGAATTATATAATACTAATGTTTCTTTAAAAAGAATACCGAGTGTCTTCTGAAACCAGATTTGAAGTTTGGGAGGCTGCTTATATTGATTTTAATTTCTGTAGTCTGCTACCATGTGCCCCCCACCGCCCTCCTAATCCATTCCGATTCCTCTGCTTTCCCCAGTGATTAGCAGTCAAAACTAAATCAGAGAGGAGTCTATGGAACCAAATGTTTATGCCCCTTGTAATCTGACACTGTGATACTGTGCTGTGAACCTGAAAAGATACCGGGCCATGCATTGTGGCTAACAGCAATTGATCACAAATGAAACTGCAGAACTCTATTCCAAATTGTTGGCTTTATAAATTTGATAATAAGTACATTTCCTGATAGCATGTACAAGTGCAATAAACTATGCATGCCCTCTCTTTCCACCCCACCTGTCCCAATTGCAGAATGCTGTTTGTACAGTATATTGTTGTTGATGACAACTGAATAAGAATTTGTAGGAGCAGTTGGCTATCAAATGATGGCAAATTTAAAGGTTATGCAAATTGTGCCAGTACAGCCCAGCTTGTTTCAGACCTCTTTTCTCTATTATCATATCAATTGAGTCAGCTCATAGTAGACAAAGCAAGGTTATGGGAACCACCTAGAGCATCATGCACCATTAAACATCAATGCAGCATACATGAACATCTGCAACAACGATCTTATTAACAGAGGGTATAACGGAAGGCAATAAACAGCTTTCTCAGTCGCTTAATTGTAAAAAATTTAATAACCTAATACTTGAATTATTTATCAACAGCAAGTTGGTAAAAAATCATGCAATTGTGGTGGGTTAGATTACAGTACTTATTTCACATTGTAAATTGCTACAAAAATATGAAAATCCATTTGTGAGCAGTTAAACACTATAGTTAGAATGCTAAACATGCAATTTTCTTTTAATCTTTGGTGCATCATAAAATGTAAGTATCTGCTTTTTGTGCTGCCTTTTTTATATCTGGCTAAAATCAAATATTAAAAAAATAAAGATTGTTTTGGGATTTCCTGCTAACTAGACAGCTTAAACGTTTCCAAAATCAAGGCACAGTTGTTTTGTTGTGAAAAGTAGAACACAAAAACCATAAAGTGGTCTTTGTATGTGCAATCAAAACACATTTGAAGAAACAAAACAAAACATATTAGATATTTATACTGGCTATGTATCGTGTTGGTTTCTGGAGTAATCGCTGTACTGGTCTAGAAGATGAGAGCATGTGAAGCTGTGATCTCAAATGGCTTAGGGAAATTAATACAGAAATCAAAATATGTTAGAAACTGATGATAAAGAGAAGCAAGTTTTGGTTCTTCAAAGCCAAACCAAACCGCTAGGGATAGGCTAGGGTTGGAACACACCCTTTGCTGGAACCAGATGAGCTGGTGGGGCGTGCCAGCCCTCCTTTCCTTGGAGTCTGGGGCACTGGTGGATTCCCTGCATTTGGTTAACAGGGAACTGAGGGCCTGCTCATAAATGGTTGGAGCTGCAGGAGGAGAGACTGTTCTTCTGATTTCAGCCTGAATGTGCAAAAGATACAGGTATTTAAGAATAAAATCAGAAAAAGGAAATAAGAGGCTGGATGAGTAAAACCGTACAGGCTGAAAGGTCAAGTTTGACAGGTGCAGTCAGCTGAAAAACCTGCTCCAAACATTAGTCTGCTCCCAAGCAGCTTTGCTCCTTCCTGGCACCCTCTGCTCCTACCTCTGCTGCCACCGAGTAGCAGCTATCAGATCAGATTTGTATGGATATGGAAAAAGAACGAAGCCTTCTACATTTTTGTTGGCATAAAAATCCAAACTGCACTGGGATTGTTGGCTACAGTCAGCCTCAGGGTCTCCAGTAGACACCTCAGTCATTAATCAGTAGGAATCAACAGGCAAACAGAAAGGCTGGGGGAAAGGCAGTAAGCAACAAAAATTGGTACAAATATGAATTTGGCAAACTGGGACTTACAGAAGTTAATTTTGTTTCCATTAAAAAAAGGTACGTTCCTCCAAGAAAAGACAGCAAAAAGTAGGCACTATGTCTGAATAGCCATTAAGTATACATTTTACCCTGAAATGCTTCTAAAAGGAAGAAGTAACAAGCATTTTCTGATTTTTTTCCACATTTTTAAGTTACAGTTCTCTGTTGGCTATCCAGTGGTTTTGCCTGCATATCTGTCTGGTTTTTAAAGCAATCTCTGCTTCTTGTCTTTCTTTGTAACTTTTCATAACTTGATTATATCGGCAGACTGGCCACATTTTATTTGCACGTATCTGTTTGCTTGCTTACCAGCCTCGCTTTCCAGATTGGAAACTCTTCAGAGCAAGAAACCTTTTCTTACATTTTTCTTCTAACTCATATCTTGCTGATTATCTTGACAATATAAGAATACAAATGAGGTTTAAAAGATCACAAGTTGAACTTGGCTCTGCGTGCCAACTGAAGTTTAATTAATTTTAGAATGTTTTACTGCTTCTATAAAGAAGATCAATGTGTTTGGTTCTCAGGTTGAAATAGCTTAAAACTGAATGATTCAGCAGTTTAATACTACAGAAATTAAACTTTGAAGCAAGTAACTGAGAGTGACAGGCAATGGTAGGAGTTTGACGTGGTTCTGCAGAGATAGAGGCTGGAGATTTTTAATTTGTCTGCAAGGTTAGTTATTTTGGGTTTGTCAAGCAGCCTGGTTTTATAGCATTGGGGTTCACTTTAAATGACAGTGTATGCGCTGTAAAGCCTGTTTGTTACCTTTATGAGTGCCCATACGCTACTGCCATGCTGTAAGTGCTTGTTACACAAGCATACTGTACAAGAGCTCTTGCTGGAAACTGTCAAAACGGCTGTTATAATAACTATGTCCAAATGCCAAATTAATTCATTATGCAGTTAATAATTGTATACATTCAGGAGTTGCATAATATACATTAAAATGTATGTGATTTTATTTTTAAAGGTGGTAGACAGACCATCCTGCTTACAGCAATGGTTAGGCAATACTTGTAAACTGATCAAGTGATACTACAGAGATCATGGTTTGGGGTATTTAGTTATCTAAGAAATTACTTGCAGCTATGGAAGGGGAAAACAAAACTACCTCATTTTGGGCCAAATTCTCTTTCTAGATTGGCGTAACGCTTAAAGAATTCCAGTAAAAACAGTGGAGTTGCTCTGTTTTTAACTAACATTTTAAGAGCAGAATATTTTCCATTGAGACTAGAACAAATTTCAGCCTCCACTGCAGTGACATCTTCTAATAGATTTAAAACCTGCAAAACCCTGAGAAAATTCATTTAGCAAGCATGTTCCATTCTTCAAAAATAAGCAAGTAGTCTGGGGAGAGCTTAATTAAAGGTAACAGAGAATTTACAAATACAGCATGTGAAGAAAAAGGTAATTGTAAAAGTTCTGCAGCTGAGTTCTGAGTTAAAAGGATGAAAAATTAAGATTTCTAGGTGTAATATGAATATTTAAAGGCAATGCTGTAGAACGTCTGTGGCGTAACTGCCTCAGCAATGGCCAGCTAGTATCCAATTAACTGCAGTTTTTTCTTTTTAAGGAGAAATATATATATATACATTAACTTATTTTTAGTAATGTTTCTGGGGAAGGCTGTCTCTTTCATTCCGATAGACTGATTTTATTTATGAAACTAAATATAAATTATCCCAGAAGAAAAAGCTCCTTCGGAACTGCTCTGTAGTGACCTAATGCTCACTCCTTCTCTTTGCAGCCTTACTGATGCTCAAGTAAAACAGAAGTGCCTTGGGCCCATTTCTGCCTCCACTGACAACCCATGCTTCTCAGATTATCATGTAGCATAAAAAAAGCTGTCATGTAACATGGCATTTATTTAAATGATGTGATTTCTGTGTTCACCACTGTGAAACTGAGGTATAGCTTAGAAAGCTGGCAAGTTTTGACACGTTTGTTTGCCCCACTAGGACAATATGCTTAACGTATAAAAAATCTGAGGCATAATACAGGCTTTTGTCCTGCTCAAAACCAAATTATAATGTTTTTCTCTTTTCTTTTTTTAGCCGATGCTTTCAAGGTTTTGGATAGAGATTGCTTTGACCTAATTATACGTTGATATTTGTCGGAAAATTCTCCCATAGGACAGCGTTTTGATGGTCCAGCTATGCAGTGGTTTAATATGTATCTGTAGAATTCCATGAGATGAAGTACAAACATATATGCCTTCCTGTTAGTGTGCAGGGTTTTCTTTCTGAGCTGAAAGATGCTTCATTTTTGCACAGTACCCGTACCCACATTCACAAGGTTGAAGAGCATCCGTGAGCCAGAACCTAAGTGTCTGTGTAACTTGAACATTCATATGTTGGGATATTCTTTACATTAGGCACTGACATTCTGTCATTATTTGTGTGTTTTCAGTTCTTGAGCTACCTATTTATGGATTGAAATGGATTTGTTTGTGTTTCCTACTCCCATATGCAGCTCAAAAAATAATAGGGTTTTGGGGTTTTTTTTTGGGGGGTGGATTATACAGAAGGATCAAATACGGCACAGTGGACAAACCAAGACACATAGTATTTACACTGCAGAAAGAAATGGTTATATTTATTAATATCCAAGTCCAGATCTGGTTTTGTGTCACCCTGTACTCTCACTGGTGTGGCCAGGCTCACTGCAGTAGAGCATGCTCTTGATAGAGACTAGGATCCTGCAGTTCATGGGGTTTGTTTATTGTAACTCATCTCTTATGTCTTTAAGACTGATTTTGATCTGAGCTCTTCATACTTATTCCAAGACAGCCATTGTGTTGTCTCAATGAAACATCTGCAGAAGCTTTTCAAAATTTTGGTGCCTATGTCTTCACCCCCTTTGCCTTTTCCGAGTCCTCAACCTCTTTCCTGGTCTCGACAGCAATCACAGGAAAAGGATTTAGCTCTGAACACTACCGTATGTCTCCAGCAGCCATGCCGAGCTAGAGGAGTGCATTTTCTGGCAGTACAGTGGGCGCAGTTTCAGCTCCCTCTGAAAACTGTGCCTAGCGGCCAAATGGCAATACTGTTGTGTGCTCAGAAAGGCTTTTTCAACAGAGTTCATTGCCATTCTAAGCCTTAAACATTGTGACACATGCCAGAAAAATTCAGCAGCTTGTTCTTTAGGGCAGTTTTCCTATATATGTATGCATATATATATATATATATATATGTATTTTTTTAATGTATTAGCAGCAAACTGAAACAAACCTAGTATTTTCTGTTGATCTTTTACACATGGTCATAGTTGTTTGTTTACTTGTGCAAACAAAGAATTATTTAATATGATAAATAAAGTAGAGCTTCACCTCATGGAACTGGCAGTAGTGATATAGAAAATGCTGGTGTTTAAGTGGCTCCCACACCTTTGTAAAGTAAATAAAACACATTTGGGCCATAGAAGCTATTTGTGAGTTAATGCTGTTAGATTTTTCACACTTGTAGCTAGATACAGAGCTCTGAGTCTAATCTCGTACTGGTATAGATCAAGAGTTATTTCATAGAATCATAGAATAGTTAGGGTTGGAAAGGACCTTAAGATCATCTAGTTCCAACCCCACTGCCATGGGCAGGGACACCTCCCACTAAACCATGCCATCCAAGGCTCTGTCCAGCCTGGCCTTGAACACCGTCAGCAATGGAGCATTCACAACTTCCCTGGGCAACCCATTCCAGTGCCTCACCACCCTTACAGTAAAGAACTTCCTCCTTATACCCAATCTAAACTTCCCCTGGTTAAGTTTAAACCCATTACCCCTTGTCCTATCACTACAGTCCCTCATGAAGAGTCCCTCCCAGCATCCCTATAGGCCCCCTTCAGATACTGGGAGGCTGCTATGAGGTCTCCACGCAGCCTTCTCTTCTCCAGGCTGAACAGCCCCAACTTTCTCATCCTATCTTCATACGGGAGGTGCTCCAGTCCCCTCATCATCCTCATGGCCCCCCTCTGCACTTGTTCCAACAGTTCCGTGTCCTTTTGATGTTGAGGACACCAGAACTGCACACAATACTCCAAGTGAGGTCTCATGAGAGCAGAGTAGAGGGGCAGGATCACCTCCCTCGACCTGCTGGTCACACTCCTTTTGGTGCAGCCCAGGACACGGTTGGCTTTCTGGGCTGTGAGTGCACACTGCCGGCTCATGTTCATTTTCTCATCGACCAACACCCCCAAGTCCTTCTCTGCAGGGCTGCTCTGAATCTCTTCTCTGCCCAACCTGGAACTGTGCCCGGGATTGCTCCCACCCAGGTGTAGAACCTTGCGCATGGTATGGTTAAACTTCATCAGGTTGGCATCAGCCCACCTCACAAGCGTGTCCAGGTCCCTCTGGATGGCATTCCTTCCCTCCAGCGTATCAACCGAACCACACAGCTTGGTGTCATTGGCAAACTTGCTGAGGGCACACTCAATCCCACTCTCCATGCCACCGACAAAGATGTTGAGCAAGACCGGTCCCAGCACTGATACCTGAGGGACACCACTGCTTACTGGTCTCCAGCTGGACATTGAGCCATTGAGCACAACTCTGCATGTGGCCATCCAGCCAGTTCTTTATCTACTTGAGTGGTCCACCTATCAAATTGATGTCTCTCCAACTTAGAGACAAGGATGTCATGTGGGACAGTGTCAAACGCTTTGCACAAGTCCAGGTAGATGACATCAACTGCTCTACCCCTGTCCATCAGTTCCGTAGGTCCATCATAGAAGGCCACCAGATTGGTCAGGCAGGATTTCCCCTTAGTGAAGCCATGCTGGCTGTCACCAACCACCTTGTTGTTTTTCATGTGGCTCAGCATGCCTTCCAGGAGAATCTGCTCCAAGATTTTGCCAGGCACAGAGGTGAGACTGACTGGTCTGTAGTTCCCCAGCTCATCCATTTTCCCCTTCTTGAAAGGAGCTGTGTTGAATTAACAGCCATGTAGACAGAATCACACATAGGTTCAGAGAATATACGCTGGGTGCAAAAATAGGATTTAATTTTTCATCATTGCTAATAGTTGATGTGTATGAGTTCCTTTGGAGGAACCTTTTTTGCCCTATGATCTCTAATCCCATGAATCACACTTTAGTGAGATGCTATGAATATGACTTCTGAATCAAAATATTCTTGACTAGATAATGGGACAGTGTGTATGTCTGAAGAGAGCTATAAAGGGAAGACAAGTCTCACTGAACATCTTTGGATTAACTTTACCTCCTAGGAGAGAGGGAAAATGGGGTCTGCACACTGTTATTTCCCATACAGATATCTATAGGACCATGAGTAGAGCCACAGAAGATTCAAAGTCCTTGGCATCATATTCCTGCTCGGTTTCTACTTAAATTGAGCCAGCTGCCTCTGAGGGACAGTACTTAGCATCCTGGCCAGCACAGCTATATGGACTTACTTTTGCTTAGCAAGCTGCAAAGAGAATTTTAGCCTGATTACACTACTTGGGTCTTTTATTACAGAAGTAAATTAATATTTGTATTAATTTTATCATACCATAGATATATAAATGCTTTCTAAATGACAGCTACTCTATAACTTGTTTGGGGTAGCATTGTTTATTGTAGCAATAAGGGCTTAACTTCTATATTGCTAGTTAAGAAATTTTCTTGGCTGCATGTTGAATTCATTAGAATACTGCATCATTTGTTGTGTATTATTAAAATATTTGGTTAGAAAGATCCCGAAGCATGTGGCTGACTTGCATCTCACTTGTTATGCTATTTAACTCCATTGACTTCCACAAATTAATTCCCTTTTTTTCTGACAAGCCATACATAGCTACAGCACCAGGCCAAAAAATGCACAGAACTAGATGGAGGAGAGAGGAAATGTTGCTGTGCAAAACAAGGCAAACTTAACATGCACACAGAAAGTGCCAGGGGGGCTGGAGTGTTCATCCAGTACAGCTATCTGAGAGTCCCAGCCTGAAAATGCAGAATCTCATTCTGTTTGCTTAGAAATGACAGGTTGAATCAGCACTGCCAGATTTGAAATATATCATCACTGGAAGTCTTAAGGATTTCTAACCAGGGGTTCAGCATGAACTGCCCTGCTCCACTTTGCCTTGTTACTTTTAGACAGTGCTGTGCTGATATGGTAGGAGAGTTGCGGTATGTATTTGATATACATTATCGTGTGGTATCTTCATGTGAAGTACAGCAAAACGTCATTTTTTGCCTAGAAAAAAGAAAACAAAACCAGGAAAAGTGGTGTTATTCCAGTGATTTTTAGAGATGAACCAATGTGCAGAAGAGGTACAGAGGCTTAGAGCCTATAGGCTTCTGGGTTTTACTTTCTGGAGAGAAGTAAGAGCTCAGAATCATCCTGACTTACATGGGCTTCTTTCAAACACCTTTCTCATTACTTCATACCTTATAGCTACCCAGAGATATTTATAGGTTTTGAGTTCAGTTTTCTATGTTCTGTTAGTTCTTCCTGTCTTCCCCACCTCTCCCCTCCTTTCTTTTTATCTGTTTTTGGCCCTTGATCTAAAGAAAATTAGAGAGGACGGAGGTGGGGAGGAGATAGGACAGAACTCTGTTTCACAGTTGTTCCTTTCTTTTACAACTTAAATCTCACTAAAGAAACGTGAATGTGTCTCCATCTTTTAAGCATCTGTCCTATGACTACCAGCCCATGGATCAAAAGATTATCTGAGGAAATAGCTACACATTTTTGCATGTATTTTAGGGCTCCCTTTTTTCTTTTATTTTATTCTAATACAAAATGAAGGACACTCCCACATGTTGCCCATAAGAGTTGTGTTACAGGTAATTAAATGCAAGTTTACACATTTAATCTACTTTCAAGAGCAAGAGAGACTGGTAAATGACCCAGTTAAGGAAAGTACTGCGCCTAATTGGATGTAATGATTGTTTGCTGGTGTTTATTACTGTACTAAGAGTAGACTTGTAGTCTGTGATTCTAATTTGGTTTAAAGACAGACCTGTAGTATATGCAACTATCATCAGTTTTCAACTGTTTCATTTAGCATCATGAAATAGACTTGTGTTCATTTGGGAGCTGAAATCTATTAGAATGGAAAGATCACTGTTTTGTCAGTTAATATTGCTCTCCAGTTATCTCTCCAGACTGTTTTACACGCAAAAATATCTTAAATTTGATATGCTAGCACATGTTTTCACTTGAGGAAAATAAAGATAGATTTCACATTTCTATGTACATAATGCAACAGGTTAGCAGTGATTGAATTTACCAGTAAGCTGATTCATTCTGATTTATTTGTGAATATTGTCTTCAGCCTGTGACATCACCCCATTAATGTTTGATTTTGATTATTCCTATGTAATTCTAAAAGAGTTGAGTTCCTCCCTAATGTAAAATCATTGAGTTGAATCAGAGTCCCAAAATTTTAGATTTCATTAATGCTTGTTAGCAAAACTTCCCTAATTACAGACACCTTGTTGCAATTTGCACTCACAATTCTGGGCTTTCAGGAAATGATATCCAAGTGGAATGTGTTGTATCCCAGGGTATGTATCACAGAAGATATTTGTTGCTTAAAAATAAAACACTGGATTTTATGCCCAGAGGAGCAGCACTTGGACTTCAAAACACTTACATAATTATTCTTTATTTCATAAGCTCTCAGAATGATAAATGAAACCAGAACTGACTTTGAAAAGCAAGGCCACTGATGACCAGTGCACTTAGCCAAGGTGTCTCTGTGTTCACTATGATGGATTCAGGGGTATTATAATAGGTTACACACAAAAATGAAGTTAAAGCAACATTAAAGTCACAAAAGCAAGGATATTCAGAATGGAGACTTCTGCTTCATCTTCATTCACCCTGCTATGCCTAGTTGTTACAGAGCACAGATTAGCAAGGTATGTTAAGTAATTTTATGCTATGACACAGACATAAGGTATTTTAATGGCAGCTTTAATTCTGACTTCATTTATTGTGAAGGAAATAAAAAAACAACCACCTCTATTATTTTGTTGTATCTTTCAATATGTGTTATTATTAGCAATAGTTTAGTAGACTCTACTGTGCTAATAGGAATTCTCTTAAGGTCATAGAAAGATCTTTTGCCTACTGGATGTGTACAGATGGTAATATCTTTATAATGCAGTATGTGTTCCAAAGCCATGCTGGCTTCTTCTGAAACTTCAGTAATTCAAAATATGAGATTATAGCTCCTCTTGAAAATACCTAAAGTTATAGAGACAGAATGTATGACCCAGATAGAGATGCAGAACTGTGACTGGGGGTGAGGGGAATATGTTCTCATACCAGCTGAATTCCTTGATGTATTTGGGGTCTTAGACTTAGTACGTCTACTGCAGAAACAATAGAATAAGAGCTCATAGTGCAGTACTTACCTGCAAGTACTAGAGGGAGCTGAGGGAAGGAATTAAGACTGAGAAAGAAAAGAAGGGAGAAAGATCATGGTGAGAACTCATTTCTGTTTGTCTGCTTGAATCTTACTTGATGCAAATCCCCGTTTGCAGCATTTGAAATATAATGTCTGTGTATTATTCCCTCTCTGTGCCCAAACACACACATTTGTATGCATATGCTAGTGTCTGCTGTGTATTTAATGTAGAACATCTGTGTGTGCCCATGCACACTTGGGAAGGAAGCAGGTTAGTTTATTACAATGTATCTTCAACAGAGTTATCATTTTGTTCATTGTTTTAGTATTATCTAGAACAAATCATATATGCCTTCTTCTGAAATGGATGAATACACTGCTCATCTGGCAGAGTTTAAAGTCAGACCTCTCTTTCTTGATTTCCAATTCAAATTAATCCTGTTAAAATTGCTAGAAAACATTGCTCTTCAAGACTATCTTAAGAGCACAACACAGCATTGAAGCACGTTTCTAAATAGCTTTCTTAACAGGATAGAGAGTAGGATGCACTGCGAACTGACTGAAGCCTGTTCTTTAATTGGAGTATTCATCTTATGTTTTTCATTATGCTTTTTCCTTTGCCTCTCATGGATGGCTGTTGCTAATGCTCCCCTCCCCTCCTGGTGGGCCAGCCAACAGTTCCCTCTGGAGGCAGCATCATTATATCTGCCTGGTTCACTTAGTAGCAGATGGTGAAGAGCAGTAGAGCTGATACACTGCATTTCACAGAAACCAGGATCCTTCTGGTACCACTGCAGCATACACAGACTTGCCTGATTTGAGGCTGTGAATTCTTTATATGCCTCCCAAACAAGGTTTCCTTGTTTGCTACTTTGTACGTCAGTATAAGAGTGATTTTTGTGATCTGCTCTGTTGCTGGACAGTGAAGAAACTACTCCTCTCCAGCTTTCAGCTACTGAAGAATCTATTTCCCATTTTATTTCTATTTTTACCAAAAATTAAAAGAAAACAGCTCTGATGGTTTTCATTTTCACTGGTTGACAGGCTTTTCTTCCCCCTCCCCTTTTTTTAATTCCTGCTGTCTGCCAAAGGACAATCTGTTTGCTCTGAGACAGTTTAATGCGTACTGACTACCAGAGGCAGAACTTCCATTGGCTGTGTTACAGGGGTAATTTACACTTTAACAAGGTATTGTGACAAGGTGGTAATTATATTTTTATCACGTCATTATGACATTACCACCTGGAAAGCCATAGCCGATTAATTAGTGGCATATATTAAATTTATAACCTTAGAACTCTAAAGTTATCATACCTAAGTGGTGTAATTATGTTGAACTGTGGTGTGGCAATGAACTGGAGGTGAAGATGCCGAGTATCCACCTATTGCAATAGGTTTAACGAGTGCCAGTAGAGGGCAGGGAGCTGCAGAGAAGGAAATCTTTAAAAAGCACTGCTAAGGAAGAGGATGAAGTCATTAAAATCTTGAAACCAAATCTAGTCAGATGGCAAGCTGCAAAGCTTCTTATGTATGTGGGGGTTTTTAAAAGATGTCATTTGAGAGCACTTCGATTTACACTAGTTTCTGCTTTTTAATTCACAGCTTTATTTAAGTTAGTTCATGTGCATTTTGGTTTTTACAATGCAGCAGTTTCTGTTGAACTTTTGAAGGCTTGGACTGGCCATTCTGGAGACTACATCACCTCTCTGCAATTAATAAGAAGCTTTTTCAGCAGGATGGGTTTTTCTTAGTCTTGTCCGTATGTTTTATGTTTTTCCTTCTCATTTTTTTCCTCTTGCCCTTAATAATAGGAGATAAAAGAAATGAGGCTGGAAGCAATTAATGAAAATGTCCACAACAAATAGCTTGATCAAATATGTTCCTATATCCCTATGCAGTAAATACAGACAGAATTATAAACCAAATCTATTTTTATCCAAATTGTCGTGTTAAAGGTCACAGCTCCAGTTTTGAATTGCTCTGATTTCACTGTTTGTTTTCCTTTTCAAAGTCATATTTCCAAGTAACTTATGTTTTATTCTCCTCTTCCATGGCAGAAAATGAAGTGACTACTTTCCCTGTGTTGGTGAGTGATCAGAGTGAAATTGTGGATACCAATGGAGCTGGAGATGCATTTGTTGGAGGTATTTCTTCCTTCTTTCTCTTGTCTGGAGATTATCATATTTTTCTCTCTGTATGAAATCTACCAGGTTTTCATTTAACTGTCCTTCAGAGTGAGCATCAGTCTTTTAGAGCTTTTCTCTGCATCTGGAAGTTATATGATTTAATTAGGTTCTGATTTTCAAAGGGAAGGTGTGTTCTATTACTTCAAAAATAATATGCCATTATGCTGTACTCTGGTAGTTTTCATGAGATTAATTGTATCTGTCAGGCTACAGCATAAACAAGCTGCATCAAGTACTATATAGTGTACAGAAATCCCTCCTGGCTTAAATGTTAACACATTGTTGTTCTTTAAAACAGGTTGTAGTGAATATTAAACAGTGTGTTAATAAGTGAGCATAATGTCTTTTGATCATGTCAATTCTGGTAGAACATCTGCTTCCAATACAATTATTTGGACATCAGTAAAGAACACAAAGGGTTAATTTGTTAAAACAAACCCAGAAAATATCTGGCATTGCTTAATACCCATTTGCAAACTTACTATTGTTTTTGGCACAAGCTCTAAGGAAAAAAAAGAGGATGTTATGTCTATGCCTGTTTTAAAAAATTATTCAATATAAGCCAAAACCAATTTAATCCAAAAGTTCTGTCACTCATTGTAACCTTTATGCAAGTAGTTCTGTGAGGCACTGTTGTGTCCTGAAGGCTCTAATATCCAGTATATTGTGGCTCTAAGGAACTCCATTAGTCACTAATTTACCGGAAACATTACCAAAGAGACTTTATAAATAGAATTGCAGTGCTCAGTCTTGTAGCTGTGAAGGGGATAACAAGCAGTGTGTTACCAAATTCAAGCTTCAGAATTGTGTCCCGCTTCAAGAAAGTATTCAACATAAGCTTAGTCTTCCATCCTTAATATATCACTTAAACCAATAAGTTTTCAGTATATCCTTAAATATGGCTGAAAATAGGAATGTTGTTACTCATTGCTTTGGTTCTTTGTGAATCAAAAAGAACAGAACTAGAGGGAAACACGTTAGGTCATATTATTCATACACCTTTTAGTGCACGCTTGTCACTTTGTTGTTCATAAATGACAAACAAGACTAAATTTGAGGCAGTGATAGTGACTGTAATGTTCAAGTGCTTGTCCTTGTATACCTGTGCTCTGTTTATCAGCTGTGCCACTAAGCTTCTGTTCTTGCCTACTTTGTTTTCAGATCCTAATGGTAAAGTAATAGTGGGAAGGGCACAGGTGGGATACATGGTAGACACCAACCAAGCTTTGCCTTAGCAGGAAGCAGCTTTTCATGCATCTGTTATGTTTATCTCAGGCTGTATTTATTCTCAGTTCTTCAGATTTTAGGCATTTTGAAATAAGGGCTTTCTTTATTTTTTTAATAATCCTCCTTTTGTTCTTTCCTAGTATAGCTGAAGGAAGATTATTGCAACTAAATAATGGGGCTTTAAGCCGCCTGCTCTTTCCTAACTCTTCCTCTTTATATCCTTTTCCCTGGTACAGTCATAGTTGCTGTTTTTCTGTAGAATTCTGTAGAATGTTGACTTTAGTAATTAACAGAACATTCTGAATGGAAAGCCTGATATAAGCCATGTCAGACTCTATTCCAAACTGCTACTGTCCACCAGCAGTGTAAGGAATTCAGGAACATCCTGTCAGGATGGTCTTGGATCAGATGTGAGATTCCTTACTCTAAGGGGAAAAATTATGTGGAAAATGCTAAGTCCCATTGGGAAGAAAATAAAGGAGGAAAGTAAAAAGGTCTCTAAAAGGTCAACTCTCTGTTGTCATTCTAAGTCTGTTGATATAATGTGTCTGGACATAGCAAGCTTCAGTGTATTTGGGGTAATCTTAATAAAGTTCCTATATTGCTGTTTATAAAGATGTATTATTTTCCTCAGCTCCACTGAGGCATCAGATACTTTTGGTATGGCGCTCAAGTGCAGTCCAGTGATAGCATGGCATTGTACAGTTCTCCCTTGATACCAGGGAAAGAAAGGACCGCACCTGTTTTATCCTCTGTAGTGAAAGCTGGCTCAACAGTTGAAATCTCATTGCGGTTAGGCACTTAACCTGAGTATCGGTATGTGAGCTTAGGTCCTTGTTGCATGGTATTTCTTTCTGCTGTGACTCAAAGCAACATGAACCTCAGAATATCCATAGTTCTTCTCTTAGCTTCTGAGATGTCTTAGTTTTGCTCTGTCACCCCATAAATAATAAATTGGTCATTTATTCTCCTCAGAGAACAGATTTTCCTGAGTGTAGTCCAGATGGGAGAGTTGGGAATCATAACAGTCTAGATACACAGCTGATTCTAGTCCTTAAATACTGTTGTCTCTTTCTTCACAGAGTCATTTCATTTTCCTTCCAGTATAGAGGAAATAGGATACTGGACTGGAGAGGCTTTGATTTGGTCTGTGTTTCATTTGAGGGAAATGTCTGTATTTTATCTGTGTCACACTTTTCATGTGTTTTCAAAGTACATATTTGCCACAGGAGAAGTTCTTTATAGTCTCCTTGCCAGAAAGCCCTATGCAGTAATGTTGGTAATGCTACTCAACATATCTATCTTCTGTTGATTGTAGCATGGAGCCAGATGCAGTGTTATTGTCCTGACAGAATTTTTATAATGGGAATTTTTATATTGTCTAAAGTGTTTTTCTAGCTTCCTTCTTTGATTGAGGTTTTTATCAAGTTGTTACTACCTAGGCAACAGTACATGTAATGTTTTGATTTTAGTGTCCTTGTAGTAAAATGTTTCAAAATTCATCCCTTTCCTAAAAAATGCACTCAGTGTTATAATATAGTCTCCTGGAAACATAGTTCCTGTATTCAAACAGCAGAGAACAAGACTCCCACAGCAAAGCTTTCCGTACTTCCCTGGGAATGGGGTATTAATATGACTGAACAGTGGTTTTGCTGGAGCAAATGGCTTGGCTGAGAGGGGAATGTGGGATGTAATGAGAACTAACCCCATCAAGCAGGATTTATTTTACATTAGGAGGTCAGGATTGTTAGATTCTATCTTATTTTGAAAGGTCTTTAATGGAGGCGCTCTCTTCCAGAGGTATAACTCACAGATTGTAAGGAAATGCCTTCTCAGTAATTATGCCAACTTGGCAAATCACTCCTCATGTTTCTCCATGTGAAAGAAAATAAGAACTCTGGTTTATTGTTTGTTTGGGTTTTTTTCTAGAACCTATCTAGCTACTGAAGGTCTTTAAGCTTTTCCATGACTTTAAGGTTTCAAGATAAAGTTTCTGGGCACCTGTAACTCTGTGAGTTGATTCATGAGTTCAGCATTTCTGAATATGAAGCCACTGGCCTCCAAGGAGAGCTAGCTCACTCCAACAGCTAGCAACAAGAAATTAACTACATTCTTCAGTTGAAATATATTTTTATTAAGTTGCCATCAGGAGTATCTCTGAATTTCTTACGTCTTACTGCAGGCATCAAGTCATCTGCCACTCAGGCTGGTGCAACCAGCAGGAATGAGAAACTGGGTTTTAACGTTCCTGCAGGTATCTTTATGCTAAAAAGACTTCTCTAAACAACATTTACAGAGTTTGACCTTTATTGCTTTCCAGCAACAAACTGCTGCCTTTTAGAACTTTAAACAATAATTATTTACTTTGTAGCATCTCAGCACCTCTCATGGATTTCAGGAGTACCATAGATTTTTGGTTATAAATCCCTGAAATACCCATAAATATGAAGTTCCCACCTCTGGGTTCTGATGACATTGACAAATCACTTGAGCTTTGCTGACATGGCTTATGTCACGAGAGTCCTCTAAATGGAATTACAGCCTTTCTTTGTAGAGTTTGGGAAACATCCTATTAACTCATTAAATTAACATTTATTTATTTCTAGTCAGCCTCAGAACCTTTTCAATAGTGATAATCAAAGCATGTTTACTGGCAGTAAGTAGATTGAAATATGGACAGTTTTACCATCTTGCGCTTTCCTTTATGCCATCCTGCTCTATTTAGCCAGAGTAGGTCTGCCTTCTGTTTGGGCTCCCCTTTGTCCTCGTCACCGTGACTAATGAAAACAATAAGCATCTTTTTCTGATAGCTACTGCCATTGTTCCCTGCAAAATGTCTCCCCTAAAATCTGTCTACTCAGTGGAACTGGGTAGAGTTTTCATAATAAGTAAATAGGAGAAGGTGTAAAATCAATGTATCTTCAGGTTCTGCCAATATAAATATATTGACTTAGTAATCTACTGTGATTTAGTCATATACTGCATGAAAAGTAGTAGAGTATGAAATGTAACCACAAATCATTTTAAAGCAGGCTGATTAAGCAAGACAGAATGATCACAGCAAGTGTATATTACCTAGCGCCATGCTATAAAGGCATTATACCATTCTTAAGGAAAAGAAATACTGAGATTGAAGGAGCCCTGCATTAAGCATTGCACGGTGCCAAATGTGAGATGATGGCAATTTGCCTCTGTTGGTATCAAAGCTCAGGTCAGTGGCTCAAACAACCTGTCAATTTAAAAATCGCATTGTAGCTTTCATATACCAAGGAGTCTCATAAAGCTGCTAGCTGTAGTTTGAAAGCTACATTCAGAATTGTTTGGTGCCCATACAGAATAAGCAGTTCTCTCTTTCTCGTGAAACCCAGTGTGAATCTTATGAGATGGCCAACTACTGTCTCAGCTATCACAGAACTACTCTGATAGAATTCAGGGACAGCAACAAAAGATGAATTGTCCTCTTTTGTATGTGTCCTTGTGTGAGTGTGCCTCACGGCATCCCTGTCTTTTCTTTAGAGACCACAGGGCTTAGTGGAGATACTTCCCTCCTTTTGTTTCTGTTGCCAAACTGGCTCAATAAAGTCATTCCGTCATCTTGTTATGGAGGTTAGTTCTAAACGTTATTTTTCCATCTCAATCTAAATGCCGCTACAAATCAAATAAAGACCTTGGACTCCAAAGAGTTTGCCCAAAGGTTATTACATTGTTTGAATTATAGCCTGTTTTCATGAGGTAAGTACGAATTATTTTCTAGAGAATGACATCCAGCTTTGGTTTCAGAGCTAAGTAATATTTGGTATACTTCTACATTACTAAAATGTTAAAATATTATCCTTAAAGTGCAGCATTCTTTGAATATATTATACGCATACATACATGTATGTTTACAAAAACACAGCACAAGAAATACAAATATAGGTTTGCAAAGAATCCAAAGTCCATAGAATAATTGCTTATCCTTACTCCTCTACAATGAAAAATATGATTCAGTAATCTTTGGGGTTTTTTAAGAGGTCTGGCTCTGTTTTCCAAACACACGAGTATAACTTTGGAATACCTTGTCTGAAGCCAGTAGATTTAAACAAATATACTCTTGATAAAACTGAAACAGAATAGAATCCAATATAATAATTCTTATGTTGTTGTCTGCATAAATCCATCATTTACATAGGAATCCAGGACTCTTTAAAATAGAAGAAACATCTAGGTGGGATTTAACATGATATGAGATGGCCCTGTTTTAAGCCAGGGGCTGGAGCAAGTACGTCCAGAGGTCCCTTCCAACCTAAATTGTGCTATGGTCCTATGAGTTATATTCCTGTAGGAATCAGGTTCCCAGTTGCCATTTTCTGCTCCTCTGAAAATCCAGCCTCAGTCATCTTCAGAGGACAGTGTTGGTGGCTAAAGAGTAGAAGCTGACGAATTAAAAAATGAAGCTTATACAATGGGAATTCCATCTTCTGAGAATAAATCTGATAAGGGCAAAGATGGACTGTATTCATGACTTTGTCTATTAAGTCGTGATACCTCACTTTAGATTGGATATGAGGAAGAAATTCTTTACTGTAAGGGTGGTGAGGCACTGGAATGGGTTGCCCAGGGAAGTTGGGAATGCTCCGTCACTGGCAGTATTCAAGGCTGGGTTGGACAGAGCCTTGAATGGCATGGTTTAGTGGGAGGTGTCCCTTCCCATGGCAGGGGGTTTGGAACTCGATGATCTTAAGGTCCTTTCCAACCCTAACTATTCTTTGATTCTAGGATTCTAAGTCCCTTATGTATTTCATATGTAGGAATTGTGTAGGTTTGTTGCATGAATAGTTGCTATATAGTGGCTATAGCAGGAGTGCTAAACATGTCAAAAAGATCTGATAATGCCTTCAGCAGAGACAGGTGGTTTAAGCAGGTTACTAAATTATGAGTAAGATTGTGACTATATTAAGGAGAAAATTCCTTAATGCATTTATAGGACTCTTCAAGATTGTGGAGTCATAGAATCATAGAATAGTTAGGGCTGGAAAGGACCTTAAGATCAACAAGTTCCAACCCCCCCGTCATGGGCAGGGACACCTCCCACTAAACCATACCACCCATGGCTCTGTCCAACCCGGCCTTGAATACCGCCAGCGATGGAGCATTCACAACTTCCCTGGGCAACCCATTCCAGTGCCTCACCACCCTTACAGTAAAGAATTTCTTCCTCATATCCAACCTAAACTTCCCCTGGTTAAGTTTAAACCCGCTACCCCTTGTCCTATCACTACAGTCCCTCAGAAGAGTCCCTCCCAGCATCCCTATAGGCCCCCTTCAGATACTGGGAGGCTGCTATGAGGTCTCCACGCAGCCTTCTCTTCTCCAGGCTGAACAGCCCCAACTTTCTCATCCTATCTTCATACGGGAGGTGCTCCAGTCCCCTCATCATCCTCATGGCCCTCCTCTGCACTTGTTCCAACAGTTCCGTGTCCTTTTGATGTTGAGGACACCAGAACTGCACACAATACTCCAAGTGAGGTCTCATGAGAGCAGAGTAGAGGGGCAGGATCACCTTCCTCGACCTGCTGGTCACACTCCTTTTGATGCAGCCCAGGACACGGTTGGCTTTCTGGGCTGTGAGCGCACACTGCCAGCTCATGTTCATTTTCTCATCGACCAACACCCCCAAGTCCTTCTCTGCAGGGCTGCTCTGAATCTCTTCTCTGCCCAACCTGGAGCTGTGCCCAGGATTGCTCCCACCCAGGTGTAGGACCTTGCGCATGGTATGGTTAAACTTCATCAGGTTGGCATCAGCCCACCTCACAAGTGTGTCAAGGTCCCTCTGGATGGCATTCCTTCCCTCCAACGAACCACACAGCTTGGTGTCATTGGCAAACTTGCTGAGGGCACACTCAATCCCGCTGTCCATGTCACAGACAAAGATGTTGAACAAGACCGGTCCCAACACCAGTCTCTGAGGGACACCACTCGTTACTGGTCTCCAGCTGGACATTGAGCCATTCAGCACAACTCTCTGCATGTGGCCATCCAGCCAGTTCTTTATCCACTGTCTCCACTTTATCCATTGTCTCTCCAACTTAGAGACAAGGATGTCATGTGGGACAGTGTCAAACGCTTTGCACAAGTCCAGGTAGATGACATCAACTTCTTTGCCCCTATCCATCACTTCTGTAGCCCAAAGAAGAATCTGTTTTCACTAAAAACATTGCAGAGAGATGAAATATTCCTCTTATTTTATTTTTATCTCTGTATGGACCTCTATTATAAAAGCTCCTCTTCCTCTTGTACTCTCCACCCTAAAACATTTTAGTTTTGTTGAAACAGCAGTTCAAAGAGCTAGGAACAGTTCTTTTCTGAACAGCAGGAATATGATATCAGAAGCTACTTAATCCACTTACAGTGGTCTTTAATTTGTATAAGGTTTTAATACTTGTTTAATATACCTTGGGAAGTTGTCATCATTGTTTAATCACATTTGATAGAGAGAAATGCAGTGGCTAAAATACCACTGCTGTGAAATGCTGCCTTCTGGTAACACCAGAGCTCTGCGATGCAATTTTTTTGCCAGTTGGGAGTGAGAGGTATTTGTTTGGTGATATCAATTAAATATGTATGTCCATGTTACTTTTTGTGGCTGATTTTTGTTAAAAAAGAGACAAGAGGATACCGCTTTGAATTGTTCATCTTTTCTTTAAAGATAAATATTGTAACAGAAATCAGCACTCTCTCAGTCTTCATTTATACAGCATGGGTGGCTAATTGCCTCTGAGCAATCCTGTTGTTACTGAGATCATGGCTGATGAGATATGAAGCTTTGAAATAAAAATACCTTGTTAATGTCATCAGCATTTGACTGACAGCCCTTTTTGCCCATCTTTAATACTCCTGTTTTATAAACAGCATACATGAGTATAATAGCTGAGCTGCAAATAGGGCATCAATCTTTGCTTGCTAGAGTATATCTTGTCAACATGTTCATGACTTACCGTCTGTGTGTTCTGATGGCATTCGTAACTCTCTCAGATAAAATATTCCATCTAAACCTAGGCTATTAGGTGGCCACGTTATCTCTGTAACTGACCTTCTACAAAGTAGAAAATTACCAGATTATATGTTCCTAGTTGATTTTTCTCAGTCTCAGCTACAGGCACACCATTATCCTGATCAATAGTGCAGCCAGTCGCTAGTCATTTCAACATTAGTACTGGCACAATTTAGAACATTGCCACAGTTTGAGTTGCAGCTACTTAAACAAAACCATAAGAATAGATACCACTTGGGAAAAACATGGAATATTCCTGTTTTCTTTTTAATTCCCTACTTCACTTTTTGCCAGTTTCCATTCAAAATTGTTTCTTAGGAAATAATATATTCTTTTTTGCTAGCATTATACTTAAAACTGATAGCAGGTGTTGTCCAAGTATAATTTAATTGTTTTGTTTTGACTGCTGCATTTCTCTTGGTTTCTAACAGTTCATGTGAATTTTATTACATATGCATTTTTCATCAAAATGTAGTAAGTTACATGTGGTGATTCACATTTTCACCTATACAGTTTAAAGGCAACCCAGAAAAACATATAGTAGAATTATTGTAAGGCAAAACATTAGTATACTTACTGTCATTTTTCAAATAACATGTAGAAGTGAGATCATAGAAGGATCAGTACCTGGAATTAAAGACCCTCAGAAGTCTCTAAGTAGACTGAAACAGGGCTGGCTCCTTCTAGCCATTGTGTCTCTTTTCCTGGCAGTGACACCATCAGCATTACGGGAGCCCCAGTACACAGCAAGAGGATTAATATGTTGCAAAATTGAGTTTTGAAAGGGCTAATTTACTTCACCGTAAATCCAGTGACATTCTGGACAGGCTTTATGAGAAATGAACATCAAATGAGTTGCGTACATTTTAAAAAACAAACCTTCTGTGTTAAAAATAGATTTTCAGAACCAATTATGAAGTTCCAGTTTTTGCTGTAATAGCTATGGGACAATTACAAATTGACTTAATGCCTCAAAGCAAATCATCACCATTTAAAATACTTTGTCATGCGTACTATCCCCATCCTCATAACATTTCATTTTATGTTAATGTGTCATGTGTTAGAAAATCATGTAATGATAAAATGTTCATATGGAAGGTTAGAAATTACTTTAATGAGTTATTATTACCTTGCTTGCAGATTGTTGGTAATATTTTTGTGTTATTTTAATGTATTCTGAGTAGAAACAGAGGCACTAGTTAGATTGGATCATCAAGAACATTCCCCTGGGAACCAGGGCAGGATATAGTCCCCTAAGAAACAATGTGTCAGATTAAGCTGACGCTGTATTCGCAGGAGATACCACAACGCACAATGAAGTATAAAAATACACTGAAATACGTTATCTATTTTACATCTAATATTTTACATCTAGATCTACATCATGACTTGGTGTGGTGCTATGGAGATTGACACAGTGACCATAAAGGTACTTCTCACACTGTGGTGTTAGCTAACAGGCTCCTCATTCACCTGTAGCTGCCTCTGTTGTATAATAGTGTGGTAACGTCCCACACACATTGAAATGGGCTCATACTTGAACTGCGGGAAGATGGCAAGGTTGCGATAAGAAAAAAGTAAAAGAAAAAACATGGTCCCATTTGAAAGCAGTGGTAGTAGCAGTGCTTGTAGGTTGGTTTAACACTCATCTCTGACTCTGCTTAAAGGGACATTACTGTTATCGGTGATCAGTGAATGCTTAGTACCAATCCAAGATAGTAACAGATATTTAAAAAAGCAGAAGGAATTGACACAATATTAAAATAGGAGCGTTTTGTATGTAATGGTAGGGTAGGCTGTTTCAGCTCACAAAAGTCAATGAATTTATAGGCTGTCTAGCTACTGTATTCCCACTGCACTGGGTGTTCTTTTTGATTCTCTGCATACTGCTGGTTTGACTGTGTGGAAGTATACCTGCAAATAAAACCTTACTGTGAGATGGTCGTTCTGCAAACACAACTTCAAATTTACTAGCTTTCGTGTATGTGAATCTCAACTGCGAAGTTAGTCACAAAATGTTGCCTTTTTGTACTTAAATGTGTTAAGAACTGAATACAGGATAGTACATGTATTCCATTTTGTTAAGCTTAGAACTTCAGTATTTCTACATTAAATTAGTGCAACTCTCTTCCTCTTATTCCAAGCAGTAGGTAATCTGCACCATTTACTGTCAATAAAGCCAATCTGTTTTGAGGCTCAAAAGGCTTTCTCAAGTACTAATAAAAGAAAGCTAATGCCATTCTGCTGCCTCAGAATGCCTAAGTAGAATTCAGTCTTTTGAAGAATGCTTCTAGAAAACTTTCTAGGAAATGTTTTTAGGAAAAACAAAGAGAAATACGAACCTGGAAAGTAGTTTCTCAGATAGCTGGAGAAGATGCTTCCAATTAAAATATCTATATTTAGTTTGGCATATACAGTGCCTTCCATACTCCTGGTAAGCTTGGAGAGCAGGTATTTTTTTCTTAATCAAATGTTTTTCTCTGGTCCTGGCTGTTGGCCCAAAGCCCCAAGATTCTGCTCCAAAAGGTAATTTCCCAGAGGTCATCATGTGGACTTAAAAATGAAAAATAGGAGCACACCATCCGAAGTTGTAACTTTATTATCAGTTTTTAGCATACTTCTTTCTTGGAGTACATTTGTAGACTGAAATTATTCTTTCCTTGGACAATTAGAAGCATTGGGGAGTTTTTACAGCTGTGATATGCATCAAGTTATAAATAGAGGATGATTATTGTGGAGAGTGTCACAGTAGAAAACTCTTAAGCCTATCTTTAAGCTGTTTCCCCTCATGGTAGACAGTACTTAGTCAAGGCATAGGCCAGGGATAGGAAAGATCCTGTCAGTCACAGTAGGCTTCAAATCAGGATCTGAGTTTTCTCCATCCGTTGCACTGCCTTCAGGACCAAACCACTATAGAGTTACAACCACCTTCCCACGATGCACAGTGACACCAAAGAAACAAGACTGCTAATTTTTCTTAGAAAGAGTCTCTGATGGGCCCAAGCATCTATGCAGGTCCTGGGAAGTACGCTGACACCTTATTCTATGAGCTGCAGTGAGCTGGCGCAGTAGGTCTGAACAGTGGAAAACATATATGCAATGTAATAAAATTATTCAGACTTGAGTAACTGATTCCTAATGGAATAAAAGGGATGTAGTGGAGTTTTATTTATTTTTTTATTGTCACATTTTTGCAGGAATCTTTCATTAACATTTTCCACATGCAATTGCTTAAAGCATTAGGGTCTGAACTCTTGCTTGCTTTGTGTATTCAACACTTCCTCTCCATTCCAGGAAAAGGATGCTAAACTGAAAACATTCCTTTCACTTAATCAGAGTTGTCTAGTAAGTACAATGCTGTATTATTTGCCTGTGTCCATAAACAACTCTGTAGCCTCAGACTAAGGAAGACATACACCGATCTGAGCGATCCTTACAAAAATTCAGTGCATTCAAAATGTGTCGTTGAATACAGAAAGCCAAGAGGAATAGGGACAGCAGTACCAATGCTAACTGCTTTTCTCGAAACCATGCTTGGGTTAGTATTCATGCTGGTGATTAGAAAATAAGAAGCTTGTGTGAGAGGGTTGAACATAGTGAAATGCCTTTAGCGTGTGACCATTTTATAAATAAATATAGACTTACGAAACATTTTATTCGTGATCTCATGGTTTTGTCATTCTTTGGAAGTAAAAATATTGACATTTACCAGGCTGTTTGTTCCAGCTTTCTGATCTCCTGCAGTTTATTTTTATAACAACCTTATCGATGAGCCTCTTACTCAGCTCTCTAGGTTTAACTGAGTTGAGTCGATTTGTTACCACAGCTTCAAGTAGCTGTTACAGAACAAGCGAGACATCCTAATAAAGCTGTAAACGTGTTTACTCAAACATGGTATTGATTTTACTTGGAGAGGGAGAAGCTAGTGCTTAGCATGGTGTCAGGGAGGATGAATTTAACTGCAGTTTTTCATTGTCATCTGTCATGGTTGTGAAACACTAAGTGAAGCCACAAGAGGATAATTAGAATTGCCAGAAATTTAGCCCCTAAAATCAGTTAACCACTTGAGATTTTTGTAGTTTAATTAGTTTTTATTAAAACTTTCCTCCAGTGGTGTAGTCAGGAAGGGTTTTCTAATGCTCTTTTCAGTGAAAGTGAGATTTCAAGGTTGCCACTTGTTAGATATACATCTTAAACGACTGCTTTTCTGAAAGGGTGGGTAACCTTTTTTTGCTCACTTGTAATTAGCCTGGTGCTAGAGTTCTGTAGAAGCACAGAGCCATTTCATTTTAAAAGAGGGGGAAAGACACTTGTTTGTACACATATACATTTGTAGTTAATAACATCTGAGTACATGCAGGGAATAATTCTTGCACTAAATTTTGAGAGAGGAAGTGCTAAGGTGTGTGAAGGTTGAAAGAAGTACATTGCATTTGAAGATGCTTACATTTAATTTGTCTTATATACTGTAAGCCTAATGTATCATACCACAGTGCCAAAATACATGAAAACAGGAGCCAAATCCCACCCTTCATCAAAAACGTTTCCATTTAGAATAGCCAACATTCGGTCTGATAGCAGTGGGCAGGGCCTCTGGCTTACCACAGTTCTTGGCTGTAATATCCACCATCTGCCACAAAATTAAAAAAGGAGAAACCTCAGTATGTTGACGTACGGCCATTCAGTACCTATATTGCAGAATCATCTGATGCCAACATCTTTTACAAAGTCTATTCTGTCTGGTTGGCTCTTGGCACCAGTGTTGCTAACCAACCTGATTACAACTGACCAGACTCGTGCTACCACATTAACCCACTCCAACAGTGCTAAAAGACATCCAAAAAAAGCCTCAGTCATATCAGCTACAAGGCTTTAAATTGCTAGGGTAATGTTTCTTCAAAACTGCATCTTCCCACACTGCTGGCCTGGAAAGCTAGTGGGATCACATAAAAATAGATGAGTGTTTGAGCAACTGTGATAAATGCTGCATACGAGCAAGAGTGTGAAAAGGTGCTTGCAACTGTCCCCCATGGTGGAATAACACCATTTTAACACAGGCGGTTCACAAATCAGGCTGCAGGAACTTTAAATGCAAAAAAAAAAAAAAAAGGTGCCAGCTCAGCTGTTCATGATCCTTTCTGTGGCTGGGACCATTTTGCTGATGAATGGCCTGGCTAGGTATGGATTATATTGGGTGCTTCAGGGTTCAGCTGGAAGAGGATTGTCTGGGAACATCACATAGCAAAAATGGTTTTGAGGGGCTCTGAGTCAGGGTCAGCTTGTAATTGTTTATAATTAATGCATTTGATAATTGCTTTTTTCCTGCTTTTCTCTCTTGCATTTCAAAAAATACATTCATTTCGCTGTGGGCATTTTATAAAAGGTTGGAAGTGTGGGAGAAACTGCAGAAAGACGAGTAGTGGGGGCGCTGGGTGTCGGAGGCTATAAATGGATTTCCAGCCAGCATTAGTAATTAACAGTCATTAAAATTAATTGTCAAGTGTACAATTTGAAATGAAACATTTGGCTTCAATATGAGCTGTTTTTAAGTGTTGTTAAATGATTACTGAAGAAAACCAGAACTGTTTTAAAATCTCCGCTATTGGACTCCCACATTCCTACCCTAGCTGCAGTAGCACTAGGTGATCATTCAGGATTACCAGTGATACTCAGAAAATAAAACTTTCAAATAAATCACTGTTTTCAGTGGAATTTTCCTCTGAAATGCCTATTTTGCATGTGTGAGAAAATTAACTTGTTTCTCCTTTAATGATTCTTAAGTGCCACTGAGCTCTTAGAAGTAACAAAGTAACCACAACACCTTTTGTGTCAGTCAGTGGACTGACTTGCTGTGTCTTTTCAGACTTACATTGATATCCCCGAAGAGATTTGTGCTGGTTTCAGTGAGGGCCTTGGTTTGGGTCTCAATTTTGAGGCTCAAGCACCACTTCTGACACTTGGCTCACAGAACTTTTCATTTGGGTGTGGGCGCAGAAAAGAAGAAAGCAACTTGACTTTCCAGTCCCTCATTCTGTTTGCAGACCTAACAATTATAAGCAGTGCTGTTGAGCACATGTAGCAAGGAAGCTGGAGATAATAAAGATTAACTCTCAATTATTTCAGGCACACTTTTCAGAGCAAAGTGGTTTCAGAGATGCTTTTTTCTGCTGAGCAGAAAAGAAATAATTATGGGCCAAAAATAGCTATTGGTGTGTTATAATCTGTTCTGTCATCTGTGAATGCAAATACATTTTGTACCACTCTAAGGTTTAAAGCAGCTTTTGAAGCAAAGCTGTCTTTGCTTTCGTAGGAAGACAAGTGGGATGAATGGAACACAGTTCCAAATAAGTTCTTACTGTGGCTAGGTACAAGGTTGTTACTTAGCTGTCCATGCCTGAGGGGCACAGAAGGCATCTCAGCCTACTCTGAAAACTTACTGAGATGGCTAATTACAGCCATCTACCATTACAGGATGCTAGACATCTGCAACTGCTGTTTCTCTTACTCCATAAACAATAATCACTTTGGATGTCAGGGTAGGAGGCAGACAAGTGGGAAAGCCTTGAGTTTGGTTCTAGTGTGAAGAGAACAAACAGTACACAGTCCATGTAACACTGTTCACAGCTTCAGCAGTGTAGAAATACACTAAGTGCAGAGTAGCTGCTATTAGCGGATGGTAGACAGTATCGCCTGAAGTTGTTTTGGTAAAATAATTGAAGCAAGGTTGTCCTGTGTAGCCAAAATATACTACTCCTTTCTGCACTGCATTCCAATGATAGCCAGGAACTAGTTCAGGCCATGGCAGAAGTTAAAACAGTTGCTGAGCTACTTAAGTGTGTGCTGGGATGATCTAGTTCTGTGATTCGAGGCCCTTGATACAGGATCAGAGTTCAGTCCTGTCCTTTCTGTCTGTGAAATCGTCGGAGGAGTGTGAAGTGAGTCTGAAGCCATGTTCACTTATGTTTTAGCATTTCCAGTCATGGCACCTTTAAGAGATTACAGCCTTCACAGGCTTGTCATCTTCCCTCCACCACCCTGCTCACTGGTTGAGTACTCACTAACCCACTTCAGTTTAAATCAGCTGGGTTAGGAAGATCTACTATTCAACAGCTTACTGTTTAAACTAATATGGCTCATTTTGACAGAGTATCAGGTTATACAAGCAGCAAAGAAGGATGGTGAAAAACAGATGGGACACTAACTTCTTCATCTGGAGCTCGGCGATCTGAATCCATGCCTTGAGATTATGACTCATGGGGTTTGCATCACAGTACCTTATACTCTGGAGGAGGCAAACTCTGAATTATATTCTGACCATGTTGCTTTTTGCAGCATTAACTAAAAAGAACATTCTGCAGCTAAGGCAGCCAACCCGATAGAGCTTTTTGCTTCCCTGCTCAAACAACAGTGCTTTCTGGTGTTCCCTCGGGGTCTGCTTTGCCAACTGCCTAGTCTTAGTATCTAATGTAGTTCTGTGTTTGTGATATGTGTGTTTGTATTGTCATTCAATGCAATATTGTGTTAGATACTGCTATTTCTATTTCATCTATGAAACACATGCCTTTTAAGAGAAACTTAACAGACGAGAATGGTTTGAGGGCAAACTCCCTGCTGCAGTTTCTACATATCTCATATATGAAGGCTGTACTTAATGTTATTTCTCCACCGCTCTGAAATCACAGACATCTCTCATTTCTATCCCCAATTAGAACAGGGTGGTTTTTTCACCTGATTCTGCTTTCGCTTAGATCAGAATAAATAAGAAGTAGCTTCACTGAAGACAAAAGATGCATACTAGCTTGAAACTTCAGTGAGCCTGGGAGGTGATGACAGTCTCAGTCTAGTTGGTATTGAAAAATAATTCATGTCTTATGGTTTTTTACTCCTTGGATTTTCTCATCTTCATAGATGTTTGATGCCTTGATCATAAACATAGAGGACAGTTGTTCTTTCTTATATAAACCCCTCTCTGAATTCATGCTCTGCACAAAACCTAGCCTCATGTTTGCTTTTGGAGGCCTGCCCAGTGCATCTTTGATACTTACTGAGTTAGAAATGGACTGTCTTAACAGCCTCATTTTACATACGGTTACAACTTGCTCTCAAGTTTTAACCGCCCAGAAGCACACTGGCAAGCTCCTGCCTCCCAGGCAGTTTAAATTTGATGATTGACATTCTCCACATATCCAAGAAAGTTTCTCCTAAGAATGCATGTTAATTAAATGGAGAGCAGACCATTTTCATCTTGTTATTCAGAAATGGTCTGATTTCTGCCAGGCATGCTGTTTGGATTTCTCAACTGTTACCCAACTATTACAGCTGGACCATCCTGACACAGTTGTGTTGTCTGTCATCCCTGACTGCCGTCAGTGATAGCACTCGCAGCACAATTTCTTCCTGTTTCAGATTCTCATCTTTGTATACTGAAAACTGCTGCCTTCTTCACTTGTGCTTACGGATTCAACTTCTGGTGGTGAAGCAGTCATTTTTTCCCAGCTCCTGTCAGTCAATATCTGTGAAATTTCAGCTAATATGTACTTCTCTAGAAAAGTATTGATGTCAGAAACATACGAGTTTTCTCCTACTTGTCATCTAAAACGCCTGCTTTCTAATGGCCTCCCTTTTCCAATGAATAGTATTTGATTTATAGATTTAGTAGTTTCAAACTCTTCTCCCATTCAGTGCAGTTTAGAGAAAACTATACGTCAACTAAGCTTCTTTTCACTATCAGTCATGACCGAGAAGCCAAGATAGATCTTGGCATTCATGAAAATGGCGTCTTTTCTCACTAGCATTATCCTTTGTTAATCTAACCTTATTTTTCATTTTTTACATGATTTTTAATCTTCAAGGAACAGACATTATTGCATAGGATAAAATATTTTTATCATCTCCTAAAAATATGCTCTAGTGTACCACAGAAGTAAATATTTAGAAAAGGAGCACAGGTTAAATGGGTGCATCACAGTATAATGTACAGTCTTTGTTCTAGTAACCAAGCTGAACAGAGAAAGTGTATTTGAAAGCAAGCTCGCAGAACGTATCATCTTTGAATCAAAATTTGTAATATGTCAGAAATTGGTACCTGTGAGCTACATACATAGTACTTATGAGGGACATGGTTTCAGTATTAGGTTTGTACTGTCAAGGCCCAAGGCCTGTCAGACCATGACACAGGAATGTGAAATGGTGGATGAAAGCTTTAAAAAGAACATGTTCCACCTTGCTACAGTTCTGAATTTTCTGGCAAGTCTCACTTTCCTTCTGTGATTGGATGAGGAAGGGAGATACATCTGAAAGTTATTAAAAGTAGGATAAAAGTGAATAAAATATTACCTCTAGAATGACAGTGGAGCCTTGAATTATAAGATACTAAGCTTACTCTTCACATCGTGAAAACCTCTTCCAAATTTAAAATATGTATTTCACCTCTTCCATACGTTCTGTAGTGCTTTCAGTCTCAATAGTTTCAGCCAAGACAAAATGTTTCAGAAATGAAGGACTCAATCCGTATGATCTCTGGTGACACTTGTACTTAACTTTTCCATGGACCTTTTTAGGACTCTGCATATACTCCTTTAAAGAGGTGCTCTGGTTTTCCGAACACTCAGCTCCCAGTGATTTCTGGTTTTCTAAGCTGTTCATTCTAGGGCTTTGTTAGCTCAAGCAGGTAACCAAGTGCCCCGATCTGAGTGGTGCTTGGTTCTCCCTACGGTTTCTGTTTACATAGCTATCTGACCTTGCTAAGAGGTACCCACTGTTTCTGAAGTCTCAGGTTAACTTTCCCATAATCAAAGGCAGCAGATGTGATGTCCTTTTCCTCCTCAAGTAAAAATTTTTCACCTTTTTATCATTACGAGCACCTGTTACTGTGAACATAGATGATGTTTGTTTGTTACGTGCCTTTCTCTGGGAAAAGCTTGCAGAGTGACACTTGTGTGGGGCTATAGCTGTAGCCAGTATGAACAGAATGAGTTCTCTTTAGCAGGAAAAACTGCTTCTTTGTTTTTAAAATTATATTTGAGGAATCGAGAGTTTTCTCTGGAAAAGACGAGAGCAAGCACTCTGGTAAAATCATTCTGAGGGCACTAGTAAAGATCAATCTTGATGATCTTTAATTTACTTGAAGCTACCAAACAGATAGAAGTAACAGCAGGAGCAGGCCACTCAAGCAGGCACACACTTAAACTAGACTCCGTACATACAGTTACAGCAGTATTGCAGCGCTTTGCCCTGTGACAAACTGATACACTCAAAAAGCACCCTAATCTGACCATCTTCTTTCTTCTCTTCTTCTCTTATTTTGTTCCATAGGCTTTCTCTCACAGCTCGTCTATGACCGGCCAGTGACCGAGTGCATCCGGGCTGGACATTATGCAGCCAGTGTCATTATCAAGCGTTCAGGTTGCACCTTCCCAGAGAAGCCTGACTTCCACTGATACTGGTGAATTGGAGGGATCAAGAGTAACTCCCACATTGCCATGGGATTGCTGCCTAAATTTTTCCTCCTTCCCTTTCCTCACCTTTCCAATTACCTGCATCAACGCTTCTGTACTTCTCTTCATTGTATTCTAACCAAAATATGTATTTCTACAGTGTTTTCCTTTTCATGCCAGTACAATGTCTCAGTAGTCTTAACTTTTGGAAACAGTGCTAAGTGAAGCTTATTCTCTCATCCGTCAGGAAAAATTGTTCTATTTACACAGTTTATAAGGAAGTCCCTTGTAAATGACACTGCTGATTAGCACCATTAAAATACTTCGGTTGAATTACCTAGTTTGTATCCAGCTGTGGCCAAATCCCGCTCAGCTTACATGCAATCAACAGACCTGACTTTGTTTGTCACTTAACGTTATAAACAAAGAATTGTTATTTCTATATAGTGGTGTCACACTAGCATAAAGAGCAGTGTAAATGTCTCAAGGACTTTCCTTACATATTCAAGGTGAACAAGATCTGGCCATCAGATCCAGCCCAGCAGCCATGAAAGTGAGTAGTAATTTTGTCAGTAATTTAAGGACCTGATCCAGAGCTGATATCATTCAGTTGTCTGGCACTGCTGCTAGTAGCTTTGGGTCTGGCATGTGAGAGCAGGGTCTGGCCACTTCAGGTACAGTCACATTCATCTGTCATGTGAGCTAGCAGATTGGTACTTTCAGTGATTTCAGGGCAGATATATGAGTAGGTGATGAACATAAACATACAGATAGATCCTATCTCCTCCATGTGAGCTTTCTAAAGGCTGTATTAAGGTACACATAGTGAAAATGAGGTACAGAAATATTTATGCAGGATACATTGACAGGATATGCCAAATGGAATCTCTGAAGCGCACATTTTTAAACTTTTAATTTACTTTGGATAATTAAGCAATATGGTGGATTTTATTTGTATTTACAATATTCAAAGAGATGATCTGACACTGCATTCATTACTTTGCTATGTAATTTGATACTGATAAATAAAAAATTGTCATACAGTAACTCCTGGGTTTGTATTGGTATGTGTCTGGCCTTCCTCCACCCATCGAACTGAAATGGGAACAAGAAAAGGGTGCTTAATCTACATGCTAGATCTCAACATTTCGTACAGGACTTTCTCTGTCCAGGTGGGTGTTCAAGGGTTATTTCAGCAGTAAGAAAGGGAAGGAATATCAGTTTGGTGTTTGTAGCACTGGAGAGATGAAAAATTAATGGGTAGGGTTCATCAAAGAACATTAACTCAGTGTGGGCTTTGCAATTTATTGCATAGCATGGAACAAGGGATGCACAGAGATTGGATGTTGTCCTTACAGTTTGTGTATTGCAGTGAGCATGGGGAGAAATCAAGGCTATGATCCTGATTCCCTTGTTTGGTCCAGTATCCAATCTGATTACATTGGACAGCAGGCTCTTTCATTTTAGAGATCACCAGGTGGGATCCCTGCAAGTACATCAGAGAGCTTCAGCCGTTTCTGAAAGTCCTCATGAGGCCATGGAACTCCGTTGCTGCAAGTGCACCATAACTGCAGTCTGTTCTTCAAGGACTCAAGCTCACAGTTTCTACCTGAAACAGGTGGCATGTACGGGCCTTGTGTATCTATGGACCTACTTATGAACAGCTTTGTGCGAGTAAGACTTGTCTGGTTTCTTCGTAGTGCTACTCGAAAGAACTTTGGACTTGCATCTCATGTTCTAGCATAGGAGAGAGGAAGTGGAATGAGTATGTGGAGTGAAAATGAACTGAAAGAGGCTACAGTGTGCATGGTCTTCAGGCTTTATGTATTGATCAGATGAATGTTATTTTTTACATCACGTGGTTAATTTTTAGTTCTTTAATTTGATGTATCTATGTGATATATTTTAATCACGAAAAGATGATGGGCTGAGGAAGGATGCGTTGCAGTCCTTGCTTTTATGTATGCTCACATATGCCACGTCATGCTTATTGCACAAATTTGGCTGTAAGTGGTTAAATTTGCTGTTCCCTTTGCTCTGCATCCTTGACGCTTTCCATTCCTTCTGAAAAAAACTTTATCAATGTCCTGGCCAGATAATTGAGGCCCATTTAAAACAGAATATAAATATATAAACATTATACCAGTCAAAATACAAGACAGCATGACTAGTGTAAAGGAAAGGAGGATATGTAACGGAAGGTAGCTGTAGCAGGGGGATCTTTTCATCCTTCCTTTCTCTAGGCTAGTCCTTGTTTTCAATTCAGGATGCAAAAGAGTCAAGGCAGGGGTTCTGTTCTGAGCTTGGTGAGCTTGGGCTCCTGACATTTGGCTCTGAATGTCAGCTACAAAGCATAATTTTAAGCCAGTGGGAGCAGCTGAGGAATAAACTACTACCCAATTCACGGAAGGGCATTGGAGCCTGACTTGTTCTATTTAGCCATTCATTATTTCTCCAATATCTGTCAATGATTATTCCTGGATGATACACAGATAGCTAGAAATGTATTGCCAAATCATGCTAAATAATTTCAATTTGTGCTGTCAAATTGCCTGATGACTTCATTCTGGATTCTTTTCAGGATCTGTATTTCTTCCCTGTTTCTCACTGATGGAGTTTTTAATCTATATAATGGATAATGGTGCCATCCTTTATATCCTCTCTCACAAATATTCTTCCTCTCTCTTTGGTCCTCTCCCAGCTTATTCCACACGGAGGCATGTTAGAAAACTGGGCTTCCTGAAAAACATCACTGAAAGAGCTGTCTGCCAGTGACATGTGCCACTGTCTCAAATCCCAGATGGGATAACTGAAGTGAGTCTGTCACTGAGCTTGAGCCATCATTCAAACCCAGAGTTCTTACCTGGGTTACTTTGAGGAAAGCAAATACTGTAAATCCACTTCTCACTAGTCTCCAGCCAAAGCACATCACCCTCACTCACATAAAACTCTTCCCTTTTTCTGGACAGAAGACTGCACCTCCTGTGCCCAGCATCGTGCATCTTAGACTTGTTTTAGTACCATGTAAGTGGGTAGCAATGCTGCTGAGACCAACAGGCAAGGAAATAAGCCTGGTATTCAGACAGCCACGTGCTAAATAGCTGAGAAGAATCAAGAGCTGGGAATCAGGAAATAAAGGTTGTGTTTCTGTTTCTGCAGGTGATCCACTTTGCTCCATTGGGCACATCGCTTTCCTCTTGCAATTTCTTTTTCTCTTAAGATGGTAAGCTCAATTAGATGGTAAACTCAAGAGATGAAGGGGGTAAGAATTCCAGTAGGAAAGCATCAGCCACATCTCATGTTTGCCTGTAGTCATTGCTGGTCTTATCATTATTTTAGTTTTCCGTTTTGTGCATAAACTAATTTAAAGCAATATGTTTACCCTTTAAAAATAGTACAAGCTGCTACCACTTGCTTGAGGGTTAAAGCAGAGAAGGCAAAAGGATGAGAAAGGAAAGAAAAAAAGCTTTACTTATAAAGTGAAGTAAAATATGCTACATGAAAATGACAAAAGAAATGCACGCTGTTTAAAGATGTCAAGTCTAGGAACAATCTTTAATTTAAAGGGTCTTATCCACAGTTTTCAGAAAGAAATGTTAATTAAAAGTGTGATGACATGTTTGGGATTTAAAGGAAATCATTCTGCGAAGGATTTATAGCAATCACAGCTCCAGAGCATTAGGATTACAGATCCTTGTGCTGTTCCCTTTCAGTGATCATGTGATTGGCCTGCTGTTAAATATAGCTCCCATTTAGTGAATTGAGACAGGCATGGGAAAGGTAGGGATAGTTTCCCTTTAACCAGCAGGATTTCAGAGGTGCTGGAGATTATACAATTCATTAGTTTTTACATAAGATCAAAGGGAGAGAGGAAGTCTTAATTTGGGCACCAACTGCTAATGTCTGAAAGTCTTGCAGATTAAATGAGAGGAGAACATGTGCAGTGCTAACTGCTCGTATTAGAGCATGAGCCTATTGTTTTATGTCTCACTAACTCATTGTTCTCTTTCCAGAGATAATTCTCACACTTAAGACCTTCAGAGATAGTTACGTCTATTGTGAATAGTTCAGCAACCAACTGGCTCAGAGGTTATTGCCTAAGCATCTTTTCCCTTCGTCTAATCCCCTGGAAGGTTTTTTTCTGAGCAGTGTTATTAATCTAAAATGACTGCTAACTGACTCCTGTGTCAAACATTATTCATTATGTGCTTTAAATGCTTCCTACAGAGGCCAAAATAAATTTTGCTTTTTAAAAACAGACCACAAGGAATGCCTATGTAGGTTATTTCCTAAAAGATCAGTCTCAAAATGGTAGTTAAGATGCTGAAGAGAAAAAACTGCTCGAAACACAGCTTCACAATTTAACCAGGGACATACAAAGTGGACAGACCTCAGTTACCAAAACCCACTTCTTGTATAGAATTACCCATAAACTGTTCTTGTGAGAGAAAATATGTACCCTTGGAGGGCAGAAGAAACACTTTCATAAAGACAAGGAATAAGTGACCTTATTAGAAAACGAAAGCCAAATAAACAAAATTCTAAAAGCAGTAATTCTTTTGTGTCTTGAGGGTTTTTTTCAGGTGTCACTGGTATTGGCATAAAGCAAGAGGGGTTTTCGTGTCACTGGCACTGACAGGCCTTGCATGTGTAATGACAATATGGGAAAAGAGACAGACAGATAGATTTGAATAGCAATAAGGTAGTTTTTCTTCATGTGAAAAGAGCATGGGATTCATGTGTACTGAAATGAAGTATAGCCTTGCTGCACAGTGCAAATATTTAATGCTGTTCTAACTATCCCTTGGTTATTGGAGTGTGACAGTTAATAGCCGTCAGCTGCCAAACCCAGTGAACAATTTGGTTCCCTAAAAAGAAAATGAAAAGTTAAAAAATGAAGCCAAGTCAGAACAGAAACCCGCAAATCATAAATGTGGTTTAGCTTAGCGGGCACATCATCTCCAAAGTTAGAGCCATGTCGACATGAGCTGCTTCTCAAATGAGAGGGTCGAGTATGTCTGTCTTCTAGTCCTACCTTTGCCAGGTACTTGGTGGCGGACTTTGGCTGGGCTTTCTGCCTCCCAAGGCGCTGCTACTCCCTAGCAATGTTTATAAAGGAGATTGAGTAAACGCTGGAATGAAGAAAAGCAAAGCATTATTGTTATCCTGGATCAAGTACCTCAAGTCAGTGGTGCAGCATAAATGCATAGAAAAATGCAAGAGCTCCTGAACTGAGTACAAGAGAAATTAAGTGCTTGGAAGGTCTCCCTGTTAACATGGAGATGTTAACACTGGTGTAAAATACTGCCCTAGAAGAAGCATTACTGTGGAATAAGAGCAGCATATGAGAGAATATTTCAAGAAATAGATTCAGCTTGAAAATCACTTCTCATTCTACATATTATTTTTCTTACGCTAGACGTAACACTTCACTGTACTTTAAAATTGCTCTACTTTGTATGTACCTGCTTTTTGGGTCCTTGAAAATAGTTAAATTCCCTCTTCCCCTATATATTTGCTGGTTGTTCTTATTTGATGTTAAGTAGCAAACATAAGTGATTAGAAGGCCATGTTCTCCAGACTCCCTGTGTAGCCACTGGAGAGTATGCCTCCAGAGGACAAGTTAGAGCAGGGAGCTGAGCAACAACTCACAAAATGCTCTGCAGGCACTTTTGCTGGCTCTAGAGAGAAGGTAGGATGGTATCTGACTACTCTGAGGCTGTTAGCTGTCTAAAGCAGGAGCAGAGAGGGAAAGTGCTCTTCCTTGGCCTTTTCCCTTTGTTGGTATTGTGCTTTTCACAGAGAGGCAAGAGGAGGGAAAATAAATAACTGTCGTGGTTTAAGTCCCTAAAACTCACGAAGTCGCTCACTCACTCACTCCCCCTTTTTCTTCCCCCAGTCCCGGGGGAATGGGTAGGAGAATCAAAAGAATGCAACTTCCACAGGTTGAGATAAGAACAGTTTAGTAACTAAAGTATAGCACAAATCACTACTGCTACCACCAGTAATAATACAAGAGAAATACAAGGAAAGAGAATACAACTGCTCACCAAGCCCGACCCAGACAGTGCACCCCCCAGCAGCGAACCCCCCACTACCAAAAACCTGACCATGCCGTGCACCCCCAGTTCACCATCACCACACCCTTCCGGGTCTCTGCTCTCCAGTTTCACATCCTGGACATGACGTGCTGTGGTATGGAATAACCTCTTTGGTCAGTTTGGGTCAGGTGTCCTCTCTCTACTTCCTCCCGGCTTCCCTCCTCCCTGGCATAGCATGAGGCTCAGAAAGTCCTTGGCCAGACAAAACACTACCAAGCAGTAACTGAAAACACTGGTGTTACCAGCGCAGTTCCAAGGCCCAAAATCAAAAACACAGCGCTGCACCAGCTGCCAAGAAGGAGAAAAATGACTGCTACTGCTGAACCTAGGACAATAACAGACAGGAAAATAAAGCAGCAAAATCCATAACCATTAGTGAAATGACTCAAATTTAAATTCCCCTGATCTCAGTTTCTTAAAATTATTTGGATTACAAGTTAATGATGATTCTTTTAATCTCTCCTTTTCATATTAATATTGTGGTGATATTGCATAAAACCCCATTGCTCATCTGCTGTTTGAGCAGCACTTCCTATACAACCTTTTGTTTCCATAGGATGTATCTTCCTCCCCACAAACACATCTCCTGTCCCAGTTAGCTTCATAAAAAGAGTGGGTTTGGGTTTTTTCAAGGCAGTTACCAATCACAATAGGTTTGGCCAGAAATTAGATTGTTGTCATATCTGTGGATCAGTGATTTATAAATCCAGTCATTGATGCAACTTTGGTATTCACTTTCAGGGATATCACCTATTAGTGGGACTATTAAAGGCACTCAAATAACATGCAGAATTTGCAGGGTTCTTCTATCAACCTATCACATGGACAGACCTATTTTAGTCTGGCCTGTCCTAAAGCATAGCCAGCTGCTGAGGCTGTCTTGCTGGGTAAGGACAAAGTGCTTTCCTATTCATCTCCCAAGGTCGGTACAATAGCAAACACATTTTATGTCTGCTAGTGAAAAGCATTTATCAGTGCAACTTTTGCACTTCATAAACAGCCACAAATTTCACAAGAAGAACACCCTGGATTTAGGGAAGGTTGTGCTCCAGATGCATGGTGATTGGTATGTGTCGTGAATACATACATGATACATTTCATTGCCTAAAATTAGCAGTAAAACAGCCTCTTGAGGCTTGATGTTTATTATGCACCACAGTGTTTCAAAACAAAGCAAGAAGGAAGATTTTAGCACATAACCTAGCAAATTCAGCTTGGGAAAGGAAGAAATTAATTTGGAATGATTTGTCATAGTATGTTTACTATAGAAATTTATGCCAGCTCAGAAGTTAGCCCTTCTGTCCTCCAGCAGCAGCTTAAATTGGGCCATGGGAGTCTCTCAGAGTAGGAAGATATTTGAGTTTCCCTGAGGCTCAGAATTCTGCCCTTAAAAAGAAGCCTCACATATTGTTGTTTCACAGGAAAATGATACATTGTAGTGTGCCTGGGTATTAACTTGCACAGTATCAGCTACAGCTTTGCAGTTTGGATTGACATGCAGAAGTACTGCATCATTCTTTGTTTGACATATCTGCGCACCTCTGCCTGACGCAGTGTTTGCTTGTTCCTCTTGATCCTGCCTATGAAGTCACAGGTAGGACATTTTACTTATCCTAGACTTGTAACTTTTCCCAAATGACCTCATTTTTCTAAAAGTGATGAAGATGGGGCAGTGATGTGGAGTATCTCTCCTGTATCGTAGTTCATATCTTCTGGGACAGCCAGCTTCCCTGAAGGCTCACTCATTCTTTGCTGAACTGATGATGGAAGAAGATGGAACTGTGCTAAAAAGGCCAGTGAGATTTCAAACAGTCCATTGTTGCTTGTGCCTCTTCTCTGTTGAACCAGCAGACAGCCCTACCAAAGGACTAGCCTCTTTTCTTTAACTGGCTTTAAGTCTTGTTCTTTAATTTTTCCTGGATATATCCTACCTATATACTGGCCCATCCTGATGATGTGATATCAAATGGGATCAGAGAACATGGCAGCCCCGTATTGCAGCTGGGTAAAGCTGTGTAGCACAGAGTATCAAGGATCACAAGGGGCTTACTTCTGCTCCAAAACACTACTGGCAAATAGACCCAAACGCCTGTTGCAAAGGTCTCTTGCCTCTCAATTCTGCTCATTTAGCACACTTAGTGATTCTTTTTGGCTGCCTCTTCCTTTCCAAACCATAGCTGTGAATATTCATCTTTAAAAATAATGCATCACAAAAGTGGGCCTTCACATAGGACTCTCACTGGCTGCCACTCCTGCTGAATAAAAAGATTGCGAGAAGCAAGAATTTAAATAAAGGACAAACGTCACATGTACTGTGCGCTATGAAGGACAAATGGTGAATACAAAATATGTTTAATTGCTGAGTTAATTATCTCATTGAAGTCTAAATGTTGTTTTTCAGCAGTCGTCCTCCCCCCCTCCCCCCCCCCCCAGTTGTTTACTTTTATCAGTTAGAAAATAAAAAATCAATGTCATGAAAAACATAATTATATTCCTACTAATCTGGAGTGTTTTCTCATTTGAGTACTGCAGTCTGATGCATTTTATCACTTTCCATCAGATTATAGCAGTGGAAATTGCCAGCTAAAAGCTATGGCTTTACAGCAAAAAAGGGAAGAAGAAAACCCATCCCAAAGCCATGTGCCTTGCCAATCAAATATTATTCCTAATGACAAAGCTTCTGTGACTTCCTCTCTGACAATACATGAATAGCTAGTGAATAATTGTTTCAAAAGGGGCTTCATTAAAGTCCAAGAGAGAAAGCAGGATCCTTCATGTGGATAATTTGGAATGATTGGTAAAGATGAGGCATTATTATAGGTTTGACTTCTGCTCCACAGTCAGAAATATGCAGTCTATTCCTTATTAAAGTATGAAAAGGTTTCATAAATAGTTCTAGTTACTCCTAAGTAGTGGATGATCTTGCTACTAAGTGAAATGACTTTTTGGTTGCTACTGTTTCTGGATTAAATACACCCATTCTTTACACAAATGGGAAGTAATTGAGTTTTGTCTGGGGAGCCCAGCTGTGGACACATCCTCTCACTCCCAGCTTGAACAGGTTTTGGTGCAAGCCTTGGGTGTTTCTCCTCCACCACTGCAGCATAAAGGGTAGTGACACTTACCCACAGAAACCCAGACCCTGTTGAATGTGTGCCCCGGCTCACCACACCACACTGTTTCACCCTGTGCCGCACAAGTCTGGGCTGGAGAACACATAAAAGGGAAGTGCATTGGCCTGTCCTCAACAGCTCTGGCACGACAGTTTTCCTGGTGGGCAAAAATAATACAGGAAGCTTGGCAGGGCACTTGGTCATCAGAGTGAACATTACCCATGAGAGTGACCAGCAGTCATCTACTGGAGCAGATGAGTCCACATCAAACAGCAACCTCAGCATGAACCACCTCTCTTCTTCCAGCACTCCTACCACAACCCCATGTAGCAGGGCAGCACCATACAGCGAGGTCCTGCCAAAAAAACACGCAGATGATTTTGTCACCTTCCTGGCAACTTAGGCAAAAGCAGAAAGAGCAGAGATAAGCTCAGGATTCCATGGAGCGACCAAGCCTTAGGACTGGGAACTGACACCCTATGAAAACAAGCTGATTTTGAATTGCAGATATGGGCTCCCTCCTCCATGATGAGAGCCCAAGCTTGCCAGGCACGGTACTTCTGACTAGAGCCAATTAAACTTATAGCCTTTCCTGGGATTTCATACAACCCTAGATTTGCCATGTGGCATCCTACACTCTATATATACCTCAGGTTTTTACAAATAATCATTTTTTTAAAGAAAGGACCAATTAGTTTCTGTACCCTGCAATAACAGATGCTTCACCTCACATGAAAAATTTTCAGTGACTCTGGCAGCCCCTGCGCTGAGTCACCCAACTCCAGCCATCTGAAGATGGATGTGACCTCAACATGGGGAAACCGAGTAGTAGGGCAGCTGTCTCATTGTCTGCACTCCTGAAGATAGTGAAGCCTTCTCTGGTATGTCACCTCAAGATGTCACCTGTAAAGCTTTGAAACAGTCAGTGAATGCATTAAAATACCACTTTATAGATAATGTCATAGGATCATTCACAGTCTTGAGGCAGTGCTTCCTTAGTGATGCGCAGTGCCAGGGTTTAGGGGTTCAGAGTTTCTTGCTGTCTATTGAGTCTTTTCTTGGTCAAGTTGAAGGAGGCCTTGAGCTCAGTGTGGCCCCGAAGGAAACAAATCTGCATCCCAGCTGGACCCTTTCCCAAGAGGTTCAGCTGGTTGTGGTAGGACTACAGCGTAAAGGCAGGTCTTGAGGAGAGCATATTGGATGAACATCTGATGAGAGTGAGCATATACAGTGGACACACACATGCCCTGCTGCTCTGGCCTCTGCCTGTTTTGACAGGAGCCAAAAATCAGGGAATTGCTTTTTCACTTCGTCTACCCACTATAGCTCAGCGCAGTCATGCTAACGTACAGAGACATACGCTACCTGCCAGAATTTGGTTAATTCCTGCCAAATTCATGACTGTAATAAATAACAACAGTGATGTTGAACATGATCCTACTCCTCTAGGCAGTGAATGAAAACAGCCTTCCCAACTCAGAGGTTGTGGCCTGATGTCAAGTGGCTGCAACCCAGCCAACTCAGAGCAACTGAGGAGGCTACATATACTGGAGGACATTCACCACAGGCTAACTTACAGAAGGAGAAGAAAGTTTCATTTGCTGAGTGCTCATTTGCAAGGACAGCAGTTAATTTGAGCTGCTTCTTTACCAAGCTGAGGCTCCTCATCCTGTGTGTGCTTGAAAGGTGGAGCAACACACAGTCCCTGCAAGACTGAGAATTTCCAGAGGGTCTATACCATTGGCAGACCCTTCTCTGCCATTTTTCAGTTTACAGGCAATGTCTGTGTTCATTTTCATATCCTTACAGCCTACTTTTTAAACCATTTACCCTGTCTCTTTCTTTCTTCACAGGTCTTCAGGCAGCTGGTCAGCAGAGTGTGTACGACTGTCATTAAATAGCCCTGTCTGAGAGATGAGAACTATTAATATCAGGATTGATATATGAATAATGTCAACAAACTCAATGCATGCAGCAACAGTGAGCAGGAATTCTGTGAACAGTTTTGCCATTCATTGTCAAAAAGAAAATATTTGTCATTGCTCTTCCTCAGACTGTTTTTACAATAGCAGCTGCTACCTGAGCTGGTATTTGGGTTGCTGAGTAAGTGAGCAGCATCCTAAGGAAATAAACACACAGGCAGGTGTGCAACCATGCTCATTTGCTGCTTTTTGAGGGCAGGAGAAAGGTGATGTAATTAGCAGACACATGTTTAAATTTTTAATTAAGAGTTTTAATGGATTATTCACTGCCTACCAGAACACACATGCTCTTACTTTCTTGCTCTTTTAGGATGGGTTCCTAAGGAAACCAGGCTTAGTCAGTCATGCTGCCTGCCTGCCAACCAGCCAGCCTTCCTTCCTAATGAGTACCGAACTCTTTGGGGTTCATGGCAGGAGAACACCACTTTTGTGGTAAAATCATGACTTTTCACAACACAGTGTAGGAAAAGGTCTGAGCAGCTGCAGCAGGAGTTTAGCAACAGACATAAAAGGAGACTTCCAGGAGCACGGCCCAAGCCTCTAGCAAAATCAGCTGGGGTGAGGGGAGAAAGGAAAGGAAAGCAGGTGCACAAGAAAAGAGCATCCTGATATGTTGGCCACAGTGTTCCTGGACTCCCTCACTTACTGTTCAGAGAGGAATGTTTTATATTTTTGTTAGTCCTGTGACAGTACTGTGATACTCTTTGCGGTGTCAGTGTGATTCACATTGCAGCTGAAGTTGGAAGGGCAGGTAACTGAAAGAGCCACTGGACTCCAAGAGCTGTAAGTGCCACTGTTCACATGAGTTTTCTTCTACTTTAGAATTAATGGCATTTATTTCCAGGACATCTCTGCACTTTGGGTATTGTAAAGCCAGAGGACTAAGAAAAAGAGTTCGTAACATTTCTATCCCTGTCTTCTTACTGCTGGGAGAGGGAAACAATGTCAAGACTATTAATTTTGCTCCTTCCATGGCTCAGTAGTATAAGTGGTAGGTTTGATTCCTGGCTGAATCCACCATTTCTATTCTTCGGTAAAGAAAAATGGGTTGACATTTTTGCTGAGATCATCAGTCTTTAAAAGTTGTCATGATTTTGAGAGGAACAGCCTGTCAGGGAGCAGCAAGAGCTGGTATCAGGCTGGAAATCAGCTGCAGGTCCGGCCTAGGTCCAGAGCAATGGGCTCAAAGCCAGGGACAGGCATGACTGCAACACAGCAGGAGCTTTAGCTCAGATGGGGGCCAAATGGAAGGGGCTTAGATTAAAAGCAGGTCCTGCAGGAAGTGGCATCAGCCCTGGCTGAGGCCTCCCTGCAGCACTGTGTCCAAGGCCAGCAAAGGAGGTGGGGCAGCTCTCAGCCCAGCGAGCTCCAAGTTGGCCCTGCGCCCTGGCAGCCAAACAGCCAGGAGGTGGGACGCTCTCAGGACCCTTAGACAGCCCTCATCTCTCTGTGTTTGCTCTTGCTGAAGCATGCAGGAATAAGTCAGAAAGTTGCTATGTGATGTGGCATGGTCCCTGATGGCTTGAAAACCCATAATCTTCCCTTTTGGATTTGGGCTTGCCAGATATAACTGCTGCGTGTTGCCTGGTGTTCCAGCAAATGATTTTTCAAACCCTACAATGTCTGAAGAAATCGCGAGGCTACTCAGCACCTGCTGCTGAACATTCTGATGGATACAGGATCGTAAGGACCCTGGCCCTAAGCGCAATGTGAGACAGATGACCATCTGCAAAGTCCAAGGTGCAGTCATACATATTATACCACAGAAGCTGAACAGCCAGAAATGAAGCACATTGTTACAGCTGAACAATGATTAAAATGAAATAAACACCAAACCAAGAAAACACTAAACTCTTTCTGTATGTACACAGTTTGAGCAGGAAGGTGATCTCGCTGCATCCATGTAGCAGGGGTACAGAGCTGCTCCTGTACGTGCTCCAAGGTACGTAAACTCACCAAGCTGCTGGACTGGGGTCTTATTCGGGATCTGAGCTTGCAGCCAGGCACAGCATAGCACAGAAACTGAGCATTGCAAAGAAAATTGTCAGGAACTCCTAACATGAAACTACAAGAAGATTCTTGTCCTATAATTGGGATCTGAATATTTGTTTTGATTGTTTCACTTCAAAATACCTCAGTGAAGCTACAAAGGGTATATTTGACATCTATTGCTGACAGGTTTTTCTACACTATTCACCAAAGCAATGCTTTGTGCGCCTTCTGTTCTATTTACTACACTGAATTATCCATGCATTAACACAGTTTACAACCACTTTCAATTTTGTTACTGTTGCCTTCTCACTTTATGGGTAACTTTGTTTATTAATTCCTTCCCGCCGACTTGCCTGAAGGGAATGCTTTGTTCTGCACCAGCACTGCCCTGCTAAAATGCACTGTGCTTCCCTAAAGAAAGTCCACACTGTTAGCTCCATTTGCAGGATGGCCTACGGAGAGATGAGCAGTTGTACTGGGCTAACAGTTTCTGTTGGAGGTTCTGCTTAAATTCCAAGGCACGACATATGCCTAAAGGAGTTTCCCACACTGGTATCTCTGTCAGACCTGTAGTTAAACTGATGGGGTGAGTCTCTTGTTCGGATTCAGCACTTGTTGCAAAAGGTGCATTTCCACTTCAGTCAAACAAGACTCAGCCTGAATCTGGTTGGAGAAACAATCCTGGAGCCTTAGGATGTCTTCCCCCTCCCGCCAAATCTCTTCTGTAGCTAAATAACTGAATACAAATGTTGTAGGAGCAGAATTAAATTGTTCATCTTATGGATCTCTTTTCAAGATTACAATTTTGGTCTTAATCTTGTTACTGCACTTTTTGTTGGTAACCTGCTTTGTTTTGTTTATTTATGCTATTTTAATAGCCTATATATAAACCCATTACAATATATCCCTAACTAAAAGTGTGTGTGTATATGCAACGTATATGATTATGCATCTACATTTTTATATAGATATGAATTCTTTTGGGGTTTAATATAAAAGTTGTCTTCTTAGATTTTTAAATGCGGTGCCAGCTTTTCAGAGTCCTGGCTTAAAATAATTGTATTAATTTAGGAATAAGATTGTGTTGAACTTAAAGAAGAATATTAAGACACAACTGCAAAATGCAACATAGGATGGAAAATATAAGACACATTTTGGCTTCTGTTTTAAAAAACATGAAATGGGAAAAATCTGAAATTAAAAAGAAAATCATAAATCAGCAGCTGATAGAAAAAAAGTGTTGTTGTATATGTTGTATAGAATGGAAATATGGACAATTCTTCCTGGCTGCCTTTCAACAGGAAAGCATATATCAAGGATTGAAGTGAAAAAGAATGGGAATATTTGGCTGGATTTAAGGTTGGTTCTAATAATGATTCTTCCAAAAGACTATTTTAATTCTCCTAGCCAAAAATATTTGCCAGTCTTCTTCCATGTGCAATTTTATAAATCAAAAGTAAATGGATATTGCAAAAAGTTCTGAAAGTATATGGATAAGTTTTCCAGTGAGCATTCAAGAAACTAGAAACGTCACAGGCCCTTTAATTTAGCCTTGCTAGCATCAACACAGCATTTTCACTGACTAGTGCCTCCTTGGAACTGCTCACATACTCAGATGTTTGCAGTGGCATTTTTATGCATGGCATACTTGCAATATGGAAGATTTTCTTTTCCCTGGCAGTGCAATATGCAAATGCACTCCACTGATGCAAAACTGAGCCCACTTAGTGCAGCTTATCATACTGAAATAGCCTCATCAGTGCAAACACCCAGCATCCTCTTACCCAGGCTGTATTAAGATCTCAGTGACATATACAAGAGTTTGTAGGATCAGGTTATTATTTGTGTAACATTAAAGTCCTGCTCTCTGTGTCAGGCAAACATATGGTACTCTTCATTGTGTTCATTTATAAAGAAAACTTTAAAACATCTGGTATATAGTGCATCTATACATAAGGACATATAAGTATTAACAGCTCTCACCAGCCTCACCTGGGCCTCCCTGCCACCCCACCCGTGCCCAGGTGCCCCATTTCAGCTAATCCTACGCTATGCAGTAGGTGTGGTGGTTTCTAGTTCAGCTGTAGCTATACTCATGTCTGACCACTGGCCCTGTTCATCCATACCACAGCCCACAAGCTAACCTTCCGGCTTGACTTTGGCCCTGCCTTATCACCATGAACCTACCTGCTCATCAGTGTACCCAGTATAGATTCTGACTTGTGGATCAACTGCCCAGCTTGGCCTTGGGCCTGCCTCATCACCACAAACTTGTGTGGTGCTTGGCTTTTGGTTAAACCTGGCCGTGATCTCAGGGTCTGCTTTACCCTGCTCCCTCTCTAGGTATCCCTGGGATACCCCTCAGCTCCTGGGCCACAGGGGGCAACTGACCCTTGCTGCTCCCTAACAAATCATTATGTGTGTCCAGGAACAAAAGGGTAAAATTAGGAGATGAGTTACTAGCTCAAGAAAACTCATTCATAACAGAATCAGTGACTCAGCACCCTTGCCACCATTAGGATGTGCCACATGAAGGATTTTTTCTAGTGTGTCTCAGACCCTGTTTCAGTAGTATAAAATATAGATCATGAATTAATTAGAAACAATTCAGTTGCATGATCATAAAATTGTTTTTCTTTCTGTGAATGGATGTAACTCATCTGTCTCCATCACAAGTGTTCTAATTTGTCTCTGAATTGGATTTGGAGCCTCCTGTTTCAGATTCTCTCTCATTAGGGATTTTAAAATTATACATGTGGTCCGGAGAACCTCAGTGTTTTGGGGGTTCTAAATCTGTCTAGCAATAGGATATAATAATCCTGCCTTCTTAAACACAGCCATTAGGCTCCCCATGTACCAGTGAAGACTTGTACCTAGAACAGTTGATATGCTGTTGCTGCCTAGCATTGCAGCAGGGGACTAAATAGAGCAGAAACAGAACCACGAGCTTGAAGCACAAGCTCTGATGAACCTGGCAGCTCCAGCTCTTTCTCAGTTCTTCTGATGTCCCTCAGCTGAGCAGCACATCACACGAAGCCTCCCTTTTCATTGAACTTGTAATGACTGCTGTTCTCCAATGTAATTCATCATAAAAGAAGACTTTTGTCCCTGACAGAAGCCTGTATGTCTTGAAGTATATGCACAGTTTATAGGGTCAGTTTTCTAGATCCATACTAATGACACCATTATCAAGGGAATCTGTACGTAGTGGTGTTTCTTGGTGTATGAGGGATAGCTTTATTTCTTCCCTGCACATTTTGTGGCCTCTCACAGCTTTTGACCTAAAAAAGAAATAATCCTCAATAGTTCATAAAGCTGTGCTGAAAAATGAAAGATGCTGCTGAAATTACCATTGTTTAAATCCACAGATCATGTAACTTCTGAAATCTTCTTTCTCCACAACTTGGAGGAGGTTAATTTAGAAAACAAACACATGCACCCCTGCAGCTTTCCCAAGGTCAACATGTAGTCATTCAACTCAAGTAGCCAGTCCTGCTTGTAAACAGCAACACACTTCATATTGCTAGACTCATGGAGATCCCAGCGATGTCAGTTCTCAAATCAAAGAAAACAAAGGTTCATGTTCCTGTCCCAAGAGAAGGCAATTGGTTGTGAAGGGTTGTCAATCTAGAAATTTCTAATACAAACATGTACATGTGCCAGAAAAGTCAGCCTTGTGAATATCTTTTCTCTAGACTGGACAGTATAGCGCAAAGCCCTCTAAATGGCAGTCTTTGGAACAACTGTACGTGGTGGGGTTTTTTAATCTTTCAGCTGAAAAGTATTTCAAAACAGAAGGATAAGTGGGTACAGGTTGATTAATTGGTTACTTGTGACAAGATGGCAACTGCTCACCCAAGATAACCATTTACAGTAAACACTAATAAAGGAGAAGAACTGAGTTAGGATTATAATTAGGGTTGCAATGGCTTAAAACCTAGTAGAGAAAGATTTAGAGCATCCAGAAAGAACACCATGGAAGCAGCGTGTTTATTCTATGAAATAAGAAAATATTGGGAAGATACTGAGGGAACCTCCACACAGGTCATTTTAAAGTAGTTCACTGAAAAAAAGTGCACAACTGAGTTATGTATTTATTCTGGACTTCCATTTGCAGGTCATCTTTAAATCTAAACTCTGAAGAACACATTTTAGGGAGCAATCTTGCTGGAAAAGAAAAGTACATTTGTTGATATTTCCTCATTTGGATATATGTTCTCTGCTTCGTTTCCATCACTCTATACTTGGAGCATTTAAAGAACCAAATGATCAACCCAAAACAAGTAATTTCTTTCTTCCAACCTTCTCCCCAAAAGAAAAAAAAAACATAAATAAGAGAAATTACAAAGATAATTTTGACTAGATACATCAAGGAAATTTCAAATTGAAGTAGGCCCTTCTGTTTAAAAGTGGTTAATTCTGTTACTAGTTAGAATCACAGTAGTGCCTAGATTTCTTAATTGGGAGGGGAGCGGGGTGTAATGTCATTTTCTTTATACTCTAGATTAAAAAGGCAGTCAAAGGAGGTATTACTGTTTCTATATGATAGAAGATGAAACTCTGGGAGGCTAAGTGAGTTACTGATAGGAAGTGTGTAACAAAGACGGAAAACGAAGCCAGAGCTTCTGAGTTTCAGTTCAGTGCTTTATTCTAGACTCTTTCCCTCTGTCAGGAAGCTTTGTTAGGGTAGAGCTCTAAAAAGGTTTGCTGTTATTTGACCAGTACATTGCTACCTGTGCAAAATGGGAGCTACATTGCTTGGATCAGATGTGCTTTGTGGCAAAAATTGGAGCCAGTTAACATGGCTGGCTGTGGGTTAATTCTTTATGAAATGAGATTGTTGTTCATGTGTGTCATGCAACTGCACTCAAGAGACCTGATTTTGATTGCTTGCTTTACCAGCTGGGAAGTCAGAAGTTTGTAATTTTAGAAGCAAAAGGAGAAATGTAATTTCCTGGACTACAGATGATTTTTTTAAAAGCAATTATCCAGTGTCTATAGAGTCAACATATAAACTCAGCGCTAATTCTTTTCTAAGAGGTTAATTGTTGTAATAGGAAAAGATCTCATATGCAGCAATTGAAATTGAGTGGGTTCATCCCCATATTCAGAATCCCCCTCCCAAGCTGAACATGTTCTCTCTAATAACCCCCAGCATCTATACAGACAGCAGCATTTCTAAGCTCCAAGTCTGCTTCACCAAGACACAGGTTAATATTTTTCCTATTTAACAAACAAGAAAACTGTAGCAAGGAGCTTTCAGCAAGACTAGAGAGAGTACCATGTGTTTAAAGCTTACAAGACCCTGCTGCCCACTGTTGTATTTAATCTCTTCAGCCATATTATTTTCCATTAGACTATTTGCCTCTGATAGCTCTGATAGCTGCAGATTTTGAGACAAGGAAAGATTAAAAAAAAAAAAAGGAAAGGGAAAGTGAAATCCTGAAAGAAACAAAGGATATATAGGCTGAGTGGGCAAAAGGATGCAAACAAGAATGCTCTACCAGGAGTTTCTGGGGTTTAGGAGTTTGTTGTTACTGCACAGAATTTCTCTGTGAGAATGTCACAGCTATTTTACAAGTATTATTGATTTATTTTTACAGATTTCCTCTGCAGAAGGTAAACAAAAATAGCTTATTTACTGTCTTCCTGAAACGGCTACATGTAGGCACAGAAATTCAGGGACTGGTTTTCAGAGGCGATGAGAAGCGGAAAAAGAAAAGGCCAGGCATTTACTTTTCCTGCATCTAATGAAGATGGAATTATTTTTCTTATATTCCTGAATGTTCTCCATTTACAGATAACTATTCAACTATGTTTATGTTTTAATTTTAACCAAATTATGGTGGTGGATTAAAAGCCACCATTTGCTAATAAAAACACTGAGTTTATTGCGAATGCTCACTCTTTGAGATGCTGCCTGCATTCATAAAGAGAATTTCTACCTCAACCTTAAAATTTAAATGATATTTCAAATCCTACCACATCCAATTCCTAGTATAAGGAAAACTTGTAGCATAATAGATAATTTGATGATACCTGTAAAAATATGCCAGCAAGATGACAGATTAGAAAATGCATATTTCCAATGTAAATAATTTATTTGTTTATTCAGTTTTATTACTAATTGAATGGTCTCCTAATAGTCTTGGCATTTGCAATGACAGCATTTGTGAAAAAGTTATTTTTATGATGTAATGTGGGAATTTATTACATATATTTGGAGATTGCTTTCCTGTTAGATAATTTGATGTTTGCTTTCTTTTTGATTCTTTTATGTATCCCTTGCTTCCCAGAAAGAGCACTGAGGCCACAGATGAGCTTTTTATTTAACTTAATTGTTTTAATTCAGTCCAGTTTCCAAAGATTAATTATTTTGTGCTGTCTATTTCAGATTGCTTCATTTGCAGGAAATTTATGTTCAGCATTACTTGGAAGTGAAGGAAAATGAACAGATTATTTTAAAAAGTCTGTCATTAATACCATATACATATTTTTCTGTTTTTAATGACTAGGATTTTAAATCAGCCATGCAAACTTAAACCCAAACATGCAAACACTTCAGATATGATAGTGAGCTCATCAATCAGTGGAAGTCTTTCATTGGTTTTAAAAGATTTGGGATTATTCCCCAAAGCAGGTGTCTAACTTCATAAATACACACATGAGTATCCTCACTAAAAACTTCAAGACTATTCAGTTGCAATCACCGATCTTGTTCAGGCCACAGCAAAGCTGAGTGAGGATTGATTAAGGCTCTTGGTACTACCCACCTTCACTCCCCAGACTGACAGTTCAGGCATAATTACAGCTGTAATCAGTCCTTAACCTGATACAGTTTAGCTTATACACCTTTAATGGCAGGTCATTTCTAGGATGTCTGAAAGTTCCCTGCACCTTCTGTGAGGCTGCTTGCATGTAAGTGAGTGACAATCCAGGGGATGACTCACTGGATGCAAGTAAAGAAGCCAACTCTTGTTGAAAGACAGTAAGAGTTGATTAATGCCCAGCTGAGCTTTTGAAAATACCCAACTTTGCTCTTAGGCCACCTTTCAGCTGAAAATAATGCACAGAGAATGCTACTGGTTGCAGTGGAGCAGAATATTCATCTTAGTTCTTAGCTCAGGCAGCATGATATCTCACTTAGCAGCAATAAGCTGTGTTGGGAGAAAAAAAACCATAGAATTGGCAGCCCAGAATTAACAGAGTGGGTGAAATACTGTGAAAAGCAAGAGAGACAGCAGTGGATGTTATGGAAAGACACAGGGTCTGATTATCCAGGCGTTGAGAGGGATGGGGGGGGAAAAAAGAGGGGATGTTCTACAGCTTAATTAATGGAAAGAGGCTTGTGCATCTGACAGCAGCCCCTCTGCAAGGTGAATTCTTTCATGAAGAGCCTCATTCATGAGTTGCCAAGACATCCACAACCTATTCTTGAATTCACACAAAAATTAAAAGAAAAACAACTGACTGACTAATTTAGCGACTTGCAGGATGCAGCTGGTGCTACTGTTTTCACACAAAAAAAAGGCCTTTTCCCTTCCACCTCCTAACCATTCCAGTGTTCCTCCCCACCCCCAGCTATTTTGTATCCTGCTGCACCAGTGAGGAGTGTGACAACTCCTGACTTAGCTGGCACTGTGGGATATTGAATAACAAAGGAGAATAATATCAGGATAACAGGGGGGTTCTGGCCAGTGCTAACGAAACAATTCTGATAATCTCACTGCTTGCCCAGGTTCTGCCATCAGCTGAGAGGTATAACTTCCCTCTTTATTTTTTTTTATTTTAATGAAATAAACAAAGAGCTTCAGTTATGCTGGATAATGCAACCCCTTCCCTGGCATCTTGATAAATCACCAGCTACCTATCCTACATACCACTGAGGAGACACTTTGTGTAGTTCAATGTGTATGAAGAAGATACTTCGCGTTGCCAGCACTGATAAATTATTACCGTAGCTCTTTCTAGCTTCTACTTCGCATTCTTATATTGCTTGGCATGAAAAAAACAAGTCTTGCCTGCCCCCCCAAATCCCTTTTCACTCAGATTTTTGTTCCCAAAGGATATTTAATACAAAATCCTACTGTGCGTGACAATAATTCAACAATGAGAGTTAGTCAGGTTGCAAGCCCTAATACAAGCTAGCCACTGGCTATTTTTAGAGCAGCATTGAGCAAATCTAAAGGTTTCTGAAAGGGTATTTGAAATGATGTGGTATATTGCCACCTGACTCTGACAGGCCTCCTAGTCTAGCTAACAGAGGTGGAGTTGCTCAAGTATTGGCAACTATGGGAAGTGACTGAAATAAATTGTGCAGTCAGAGCTTTATTTAGTAAGGGACCCTCACAACCAGTGCTGCCAACAAAGAAAGTAAAGAAAACATCATACAGACCCGGGTAGAACTCCACCTGGAGAAAGCAGTTAGGTCCTTGAGATCAGCCAACCTCCTCTTGATTCAAGCTGCAAAAGGAAAAGACTATAGTGGAGGTTGCTCAATTTTCAAACAATACAGAGCAGATCTAAGGTTCTTCTAAGCCTGGGCTCAGCAAATTCAGAGCTGGTTTGTCACACGGGTTATTTCCCAAACTCCCATTCTTTTATGAGAAGGTGGGTGTGCCAGGAGATGGTGAGCAGAAGCTGAAAGGGGAAGTGTTTCAACCAGCTCTGCAATAGGCGAGGGTTTTCACTGTCCATTGACTCTGAAAAGTGGTGGGTGTGCCTTTCAGTCATATTTCTTATAGCTCTGCCTTCTTATCTAGTGCTGTTGTACACTAAGGGTTGGGCAGCATCAGACTGGTCTCCAAATTATGTGGCTGGTAACAGCCTCTATTGTCATTCCAATTTCTTAGATTATTAATAGGATAATATATATAAATATATATATATATAATGGAAACTGTATGAGAATGGGATTAACGAAAATGTGGCCAAACTCTTTCCTCCCCCCTTTTTCTCCATGTTTCTTGGCAATGTTTGACCAATAAAAGACTTCCAACAACTTCAAGTCTGGAAATTATCCCCTGGCTGAAACTGAACTAGCAGGTAGTACACCCACATCACAGTTGGAAGTTCCAAGGATTCGCTCAGTTACAGTAAGGGCTGTCAGGATCCTTTACAGGCTCAAAGTAACCTTATTTAGCAAAACTGCCTTTGCAGACTCTTTTATTGGCTTCTAAGTACTGAGGATGGCCTTTTCATCTGAAGGGCTCTGTAAGTGTGAGGCGTTTTGGATAGACTTTTTCTTTTTTCTCTCTTCTTGTCCAGTTGGATCTGGAGAAAGTTATAAAAGTAATGTTCATTAAAACAGAGAGTAAGAGAGCATTCCAGCAGTTTGGAGAGCACAAAAAGCTGTTGGGAAGCTGTGAAAGGGATTTTGTGTGAACTCTAAAAAGAATGATACCCCCCTCCCCAAAGTGACAACCCAATATCCCCAAAGGGAACAGCAGGAGGGAAACCTAAACCTGTCGACAAAGTCAACCGATAATGATTGGAGAGTTAATTACTTTAAAGCTCACAAAGACAAGCTGAGGTGTTAAAATGGCTCTTGCAAACACCAGCAACCTCCCCTTTCACCTAGACTAACTAATCGCAGCAGGATGGTAGCAAGAAGGACCTGAGCACCCACTGATTATGGCAGCTTTCACTACCTCTGAGCAAACTGATCTTTATTCATTTTTAATCCCATACTTTATCTCATCAGCTGCCCTCAGAAAGTATTGCTGTAAATGTTTATGAAACCATAAAGCTGCATCAAGTTCATTGATGCTGGCTGATACAGAGACCTGCAATATCCCAGGCCTTCCTCTTGGGATTAGCCTAGAAAACACTACTCTTGCAGACAGCAAGCAAAATGCTTCCTGTCATATCAGTGGATTTTACATGGCAAAAGGAGAAACTTAAATCCAGTATAGCTATAACTGACAATTTACTGCAGAGCGTAGGTGCTAATCCTTTTTTCTCCAGCAAATTTGTTTGGAGTCACACTAAATTAAGATTCCATTTGAGAGGTTTAACAGAAGATTAGCAGGTGTTTCTATGTAAAGTGTATGGAGTTTAAATACACTGGTAGGGTGTTTCAGATGATGATGAGCTATTGTTACAAAAACTCCTATTGACCCATTGGACTCATAACAATTGATTACCATTTATTAAAGCATCTATTAATCACTAATCCTTTAGCATGTGTGTATAAATAGAATATCCATACACAGTACAATGAGATAATGTGTATATGAAAGACATTGTCTTATCAGACACTATCATATATAAGAGACACCTGTTTTTTTCTGCTTTGCTTTTAGCATTTTCCTCTGCACTGCTAAATTCTATCCATCCTGTTGCTTCTTTAACATGTATGATAGTTAATGCAGCAAAAGACATGCCTCTGCTAAGGTTTAAATGCACATTAAGAGACTGCTAGTTTTTTCTCCATGACTAGGACAGCTGCTCTACAACTGGATCTCTTGTGGCTAGAGCAAGGCCCTTGGAACTCAGGTGGACAGATTTTTCCTTGAGCTGGCATCCTTTTCTATCACTTTGCTCTGTCCTTTATAACCCTGGTTGAAGAACAGGAAAAATACATGTTCACCTAGAAGAGCTCTAATAGGAACTAAGTAAGTAAGGACTTGTAAAGTACTTTGACAAAGTAGTGTAGTATATTTGCAGAGTAGAATCCAGCGTATGTGATTTCTCATCAAAAAATCATTGTCTCCATTCCTGTGAGATGACAGCTGATCAACCTATCACCATGTAAGGGATTGGACAAGGGGGAATAGCTTTAAACTGAAAGAGGGTGGATTTAGATTAGCTACAATAAGGAAGAAATTCTTCCCTTTGAGGGTGGTGAGACACTGGAACAAGTTGCCCAGAGAAGCTGTGGCTGCCCCATTCCTGGCAGTGTTCAAGGCCAGGTTGGACAGGGCTTTGAGCAATCTGGTCTAGTGGAAAGTGTCCCTGACCAGGACAAGGTGGTTGGAACTAGATGATCTTTAAGGTCCTTCCCAACCCTAACCATTCTATGATTCTATGAAACACTTCTTTCCAAATTACAGTATTATGCCAATTACAACTCCCGAGTTGAGACTGTTATAGCATTTACCTTATAATCTGTTAGTTTCAGGAATTATAAAGTGCCCAAACCAATAAGATGGTGGCATGAGACTATTTTATTCTATTATTCAATTTCATTAAACGTAACAGATGAGACAGAAAATTATCAGAAAATATGCCCACAGGTTATTAACTTTTCAGTGTCTGTGGTGTGTATAAATATATGCACGTATATATTAATATAATATACATTAGTATTTATTAATAGTGCTGAAATTGGGAAGTGATTCTCTGTTACATTCAACAATGCATAGCCTCATACATAAACCAAGAACATTCCTGTTTTTATTCAGAGTTAGTTACATAGATTAATCTTTCAGATTAAATTGCAAGATAAAAAGCTGTAAAAAGAATAAATCAAATCCAAAACTTGTAAGTGAAAAAAACAAAAGGCTGTTTTAAACCAGAAGGGACATGAGATTGAAAGCTAGTGTTTCAGGGAAGCTGCTGAACCCATGGCAGGGGAGCTAAGCAGAGGAAGTGGTGTAGGTAAAGAATGTATGTATGTCTTCAGCTCATCAGCAGATATATACTCAGGGTGACTGCAGAGGCTGGGAAGAAACTCGCTGTACTCTTAGGATGACTTTTATCCCCAGGCCAACTTCTTCCAACAGCGTATGCCAGAGAAGGCAATTTCCAGGTGACTGTAGTCATTTATATGGTTATGCGTGGTAATAATCGAAGGAACATCCTGGCTTTGTTGAAGTCATAGGAAGTTTTGCCAGACTTTGATGGGGGCCAAGACTTCACTCCCTAGCTGCTCCAAAGATAAATAGGGATTTGTCACCATACCAACATGGACAACTATATAATTGTTTCTAAATACGTAACAGCCCCACTAGTCCTAAAAAAACTGCACCACTGACTAAAACCCTCACAGGGAAATTCTTATTCTTATATATGGCAGTAATTTCACGCACAAAAATTTTCTCACTGTTTTAAAATATGTGTTCAAACTCTAATTTACTGTTCTTTTTTGTATACTGATGAATTCGGCCTGCATGCGGCTGGGCTTCATCTAAGCAGTAGCCTCCAGCTTGTCTTACACCACTGCTATACGCATAGCAGTTTTAAGATTTTGATTCTTGAGAACTGAATTTAACACAGACCATGATCAGCCTTTAACTTTTTTGCTTTCTCTCGCTTGTGATCTAAAAATAGCAACTGTACATGCATTTTTAGAATCATCCTAAGGACTGTTGGAGACAAGAATATGCTTACTACGTACACTAAAATATAGATGTGCAATCAAATATATTTTTCAGGTGGTGTCCTCTAAGTAAGTGTATTTAAACTAACTTTAAAGCAAGGAAACTAATGGAACAGAGTGATCTGGGCCACAGCACTTCTTTCTAAAAGCAGATGAAAGAGAGCATGGGTTTCATTTAGATACTTTTTATTTAGTATCAGGGATATCTTTTTAGCAGATGGAATGGGTGTATTCTATGTGTGTGTCTAGGCACCTGTTACTGCTCAGGGGCATTAACTGTGGTACCTCACCAGTTTCACAGTGGTTATGGGAGAATAAATCCACCAGTCTGGCAGTAGAAGACATGCTAAAGTGTGAATTTTATTGCTTACACTAACTTCCTTGATGGGCTTATAACTTTTCCATGGCTATTTTTAATGTAGGTGTTGGGGTTTTTTTCATACAATTAAAAAACCCAAAGCATTTCTTATCTAGATCACAAACCAAAATGCACACAATGTATTAGACATTCTTGATTAGATTCAAAGTGTTTCCAGTACTTAAGGTTTGTCCGTGTAACATGCAGTGTCTCCAAATTAAGCTGTCCTAAATTCACATGATGCAATTCATTTGAGTCATTATTTTAGGAAATAGTATAATTGACAGTAGTAGTGGATCTCAGCTCACTGGCAGATGACTCATGTATAAAGAGGTTTGTGTGCTTGACTTCACAATTTACATAGTGTAAGGTACACCTGTAAATGTCAAGATCCATAGGAATCTCTCTTCAAACTAAAGGTTCATGAATGTGTTAAAAACTGGAACACAACACCCGATGACGTATTATGTCGTATATAGTCTATTTTTAGGAAAAGAATTAAAACAAGAATGAAATTATTTAAACCAGAAACTTTTATGATTTATCTCTGTGCTATTACTTATGCCTTCAGCACACTCGTGATTTCAAAATGGCCAAACAGCTTGTTGAGTTTTCTCCAGTGTTTTGTCTCCTGAACTGGGATGTGGCCATGTCAAGTTTCAGTTTCAAGAGATTAATTTTCTGTTTTACCACAGACCAAGTTGTAAATTTCCCGGAAAGAAAAAAAAAAAAAGTTTATAATGGAAATGTTGACACAACATTCGGAATAGTGTTGCTAATGTGATGCTCTGCTACAAATTGTGCTGTAATGATTTATATTGTTTCCAATAATCTAAAAACTATTTTCAATCACAGCCAAGTCCTGCATAATACATGAACCATGAAGGATTCTCCAATAAATATTAGGTCACTAGACATTTCAAGTTCCCATTCTGTGCTTAAAAGGCTGCATCTGGCAGTTAAAAGACTAAAATCTCAATCAACAGGTATGGTATGATATACACATACTAGAACATTATTTTCACCCAGTAGCTTTTTGAAAGTAGGTCATTCAATTTTACAGTGCTCTAAAACATCACCAAAGAGCTTCCTTATACAGCCACTCTAGCAACTGACTGAGAAAGTTGCACTAAGCCTCAATGCTTAGTATTTCATTACGGAAACATTGTTTGCTTGCTGGTCTACATGCAGTACATGACCTAGGAAAGACCTTAAATTTTCCACCCACTCTAAAATGAGTTTATTGGGTTTTTTGCTTTCATCTTTATCTTTTCTTCTTTGGAACCAGTTATTTTCAGAAAACTTTGCAGACAGGCACCAAACACAACACGTCACCCATGAGACATGGGAAAGAGGATGCCCAGGAGACCTCTGAGATGGGTCACTGTAACTTTGGGAAGCTGGAGGGTGTCTAATTGGTGTTTGCTTGAGTAAATGCTCAAGTGGTTAGATTACCTTTTCTTCCCTTGTGTGGTACCCTGTGGTGTATATACCCGATGGTGCTTTTGTCATGCCATACTTCAGTGAAAAGTGGTGTTTGCTAGCCATAGCTGAGGAAACTATCATGAGTAGTATTAAAACTATGACATCGCAAGTGGCCTTCGGCAGCATGATTCAAGACAGCATGGAGAAAACCTTTAAATGAGTTTTAAGCCCGCATGTGTTGTCACCTTGCCCTTTAAAATATATCCCTCACAACATCTTGTTACATTTACAACAAACTCAATGGGCAGACAACATCTGTAATTTGTTCACCCTCCTTTCATCCCTCAGACTAATTATGATTGCTTCAAACACAGCCCTCTCCCTCCGGGCCGGGAAACTGTTCAATCCCTTCGGGAAGGATTCACCAGAGCCTGCCTGCGGTGGTGCTCCCACCGAGACACGTTAAATCGCCCCACACTGGACGAGAAGCCCGGCCCAAAGCCCCGAGGGCAGCGAGAGGGCCCCCCGGGAGGCGGCGGATGAGCACTTCCCCTCAGGCCGCCTTCCCGCCCAACGCGCCCAGCCACGGCCACCCGCGCGCCCCGTCCCTCAGCCCCACAGCACCGGCGGGGATGCACCTCCCCCCAAACTTTATTGCCTTTTCCCCCCTTTTTCTTCCCCCCCCCTTCTTTTTTTTTTTTTTTCCAGGGAGAAAAGGTGGGGGGAGCTCAATTTCCCACTTGCCAACAGCAGATAAAAAAAGTGGGGAGGGACCTCTTCTGTCACAGCCTATGTAGATTAACCTTTCAATTAGCTGTTATCAGGTCCTGTGTCTTAGCACCAGTCCTCGCAATCTGCGTCCGCTCGGCATCGGGAAGGCTGGAGGTCTGGGGTGGGTTTCTGTTTTAATTTCTAAATCAATGATAATTGTTCTTGTGGCTCCCCTCCCCCGCCGCGAGCTGAACGCTTGTGTCTGATCTGCCCGTCCACCTTTTAGTATTTTGGAGTGAGAAGAGGAGCCCCGCAGAGGAGGAGGGGGAGGCAAGGTATTCTCTCTGTATTCATCTTCTTTTTTCTCTCCTCTTACGAAGGGGCTTAGAGAAGGTAACTGGTGCAATCAATCCGCTGGCTGGGGATTCCCTCCACCCCCTCCCCGGCTCGTCTGGCTCTCCTGGCTGGGTCTCTCCAGTGTGTATGTGTTTGGGGAAGGGGGTGGGGGGAGGCTGTGTTGTTGTTGTGTTCCTGGCTCTGGTTGCAGCCAGGAGAGAGAGCGAGCGAGAGACAGAGAAGGGGAGAGCGAGAGAGAGAGAGAGGAGCTGCGATCGCGTTTCAGGGGCAGCACATTCCGCAGGAACCGCTGCTGCAGACACGCACACAGGCAGAGAAAGGAGGTCATTGCAAGCAGAGGGGGGAAACCTGCATCGGAGGTTAGATTCCCAGGAGTTTATGTGGGGGGTAGCAGGGAGCATGCGATGGGTTTTGTTTTGCGTTGGGTGACAGGCTGCAATTTGCCATAATAACCCCCTTTCCCTCCCCTCGCTCAGTGCAGGAGGCTTGTCACTAGGCTGGGTACTTTTTTTTTCCTTTTGCATTGGAGGCTGATGCACGTGTTTGCAGACACTTGTGCTTGGTAAATGCATTGCAATGCTCTGCGTTTTGCAGGGGAGGGGAGCAGCAGCAGGAGGTGATGGCTGGGTTGGACCGGGTGTGGGGGGGGGAACTGAGCGGCGGAGGGAGGGAGGCAGGGGATGGCTGAAGGTTTTGTGTTGCATGCTTCCACCCTGTCTTTCTGAGGCGGCAATTGTTCCTTCGCAGACGGGGTGACAGAGAAGTCCCTGCGCTTCGCATGGCGAAACTTGCAGGGACCTGCATGTGGCTGTAGACCTAAGAGTCATTGTCGCCGTCCCCGCGCCCACCCCCCTCCTCCGCTCCTCTCCGCGGTGCGGGGCGTGCGTGTGCGCGATCAGCGGCTGCCGGTGCCGGGCGCCTGGGGAGGGTTGTGCTGGGAGCACGCTGTTCTATCTCGCCCGCCCGGGCCAGTGGCAGGATCGGAGGCACGCGCGTGACGCTCAGTATTTAAGGCTGGTTATTAGTGTGTGTGGCGCGCCCGCCCGCCCTGCCGGGCTGGTTCAGGCGGCAGCCGCCGGTGTCTTTTGCTAGAGATCACCCTCGAACAAACTTCAGGAGCGGGTGGGGCGGCGGCGAGCGGGTGGGTGGGGGAGGGTGGTGAGGCCGGGGGGAGGGTGGTAAGCAGACGGACGGCAGCGGTAGCCAACGGGAGGGCGGGCTTGCGAGAGCCCGCGCCTCCGTTTGCGGCGGGGGACCAATTGCTAGCGGTCGGGGCCCGGCAATGAGGCGGGCGGGCGGGCCATGTGGGTGTGTGGCGGCGGTGGCAGCCAACGGCAGCCTCCAACCCCGCCTTTCTGCCGGGTAGGCGGAACTGAACGTGGAGGGAAGGGGCGTGCCTCGTGATTGGCACCTTCTGTCCTCCAGTGGGAGAGGCAGGCTGGTTGCTGGGCGGAGCGGGGCCGGGGTGGGCGGTTGATGGACGCGGGCCCGCGGCCTGTGATCGTGGAGCGGCGTGCGCAGGCCGGACCAATGGCAGGCGGCGGTGGGCGGGGCGCGAGGGTAGGTAAGGTTTTAATGAGACTCCATTGGGCTGTAATCAGTGTCATGTCGGATTCACGTTAAGTACAACAGGGCGAAACAAAATGGCGGCGTAGGTGAGGCGAGGCGAGGCGAGCCGAGGCGCGGCGGTAGGGGGAGTCGCGGCTGCCGCCGGCAGGGAGGCAGCCCAGCAGCAGGGGCAGCCGCCTCGGCGCAGCCTGGCAGCGGGAGCAGGGGAAGAGCCGGCAGCAGGGGGAGCCGCTGCGGCGCCTGGAGGAGGCTCCTCCCCCCGCGGCCCCGGTCCCGCGGAGGTGAGTGGTACCGCGGAGGGGGGCCCCTCTCGGCCTGCCTCCCGTCGGCGCGGCGGAGAGGGGGAGGCGGCGCGGCCGCTGCCCCCGGCACCGCACGCATGGGGTGGGTGCAGGTGCGCGCCGTCGCCGTCCTCTCCCGGCTGCCCTGTCCTGCGGGGTCGCCGTGCCCCGGGGAGCAGAGCCTGCGGGCTTGGGGTTGTGCCTTTGAAATGGGGAAATCCCGGAGTGCGGCTCGGAGGGTTCGGAAGCCAGCCTCGGCTCGGCCTCTGTCAAACACAACAATGCCTTGGCGCGAGGCATGAAGCGTTGCGAATCTCCGCCGTTTGGATATACTGCAAAAATGTTAGGCAAGTTGGGGAGGGGAGTGTTCAAGCCTCTAAAGCCACGTTTAGGAAGTGATGTTCACGCCGTGTTTTCTTCGGTTAGATCTTGCCTTCAGCGTTCTGTCACTGGGCACTGAAAATAACTAGCTCTGCGAAAAGCAGATGGGTACCCATTCTGTTGAAAATCACTATCCCATCAAGAAATGTCTTTAGTGAAGCCCTCTTCCCAGGTTAGCTGCTGGCAGTGAATGTTACCTTCCACTACGCCTTGATATTTAGTACCATATTTTCAAGTGATCAGAACTTCCATGGAAGAGGATGGGGAGGGTGAATTTGGGTGATTTTGCTGGTGTAGTGTTGTGCTAATGCTTTTGCTCTGGTGGTGCTTGCTGCTGTCATGTTGTGAACTGCTTTTTCGGCATATGATCTTAAACTAGTTTGTGGGTATTGCAGAGTGCGAGCACTTCATCAGTTTGATTCACATGTATTACTTTTACTTCCCACACCCCCAAGTCTTTTGGTGCAGTTTTGAAGTTACTATGTCTACCCTTCTGTCTTTTTTAACTCTGTGCAAGTGTCATTGCCCTTCCTTGTTAAAATGGAAAACTGGATGTTGTTTAAAAAATAATAAATAGTTGGCTTTATGATCTGAGTAATTCTGAGAGTGTCATGTGTGCTGGGAGTCCCTGCCAGGATCTGCTTTTTCTGTTTCTTTGTAGGTGCATGTATTTTTGCAATGGGGAGGCAAGAAGCTTGCCTGGTTTTGCACCATTAATTGAGATGGGGTGCAATGCAGAGTTGATTAGCTGCAGAATTCTAAGTAACGGCTTGGAGGAAAGAAAAATGGCAAAATGCTTACTGAATGCAATGGCAGTCTTCTCGTCTTCCTTGTCTCTGCTGCAATCCTTACCTGACCCTGATGCTGCAGCAGAGAGCTGGCCTGCTGCTGCTTCTACTGCTTGTGTGCAGAGCAGATAGGAGGGAGCAGAATTAAATTGTGCTTCACAGGTCACCCGGAGGTTGCACGAGTTGCTGTCATCTCTTCTCCAGTTCATGCTGCCCCTCGCCCTTCCCCTTTTATTTTTTTTTTCTTGGTAGTGTGTTAACCTCAGTTTTTAAAAGTTTAACTGACTTTACATTTAAGACAGACAAAGTGAATTTTTCATCTGTTTCTTTAAGAATTTTCGTTGTATTATGTGAAATGCTTCTTGATGCTTGTGCAGTAACTTTTAGTTTTATTTGTGGTGGGGGAAAGCATAGCACTTTTTTTTGTTTGTTTTTTCTTTTCTTTCTGACTCCACAGCTTGTTTTCACAGTCTGGATTGCTTGGAAATAGTTCCAGATATTACTTCAGTCTAAAAAAGACCTCATTACAGGATTATAGGATTACTGATGATGCCCAAGATTGACATGTTCAGTCAGTGCATTGTTTAATTAGAATCAGCTGTATAATAGGTGTGAGCTGTATGAAGGGCAGTCTTGCATTCATTCTCTATCCCAAACTGCAGTTTTGCAACTTCTTTGTATTTATTTGATAATTTATGATTTAAGGACAAGCCTTGACTAGAGATGGCTTTTCATGTTTTAAAGGTAATGTATTGTACTTAACCTCCCTAATGCTTATGTTCGGCAGCTCTTCAGTGGCAGACTTGTTAATAGATGTGGTCAGTAGTAATAATAGGTAATAAAACTTTCTCAAATGTTGTTATTTCCAAGATAAGGTACCATAGAGTTTAGAAACTGAAATATGACATAGGAGGAGTTTGAAGACTGTTGCCATAAAACTTTGGAAGTGATCTTGCACGCTTAATAGTCTGTAAAATCTAATGCCTGATTGGAAGGGTACTGTTGGGAGTTTGATTAAAAGGTATTTAATTGTAATGTGAGGAAAATTAATATGTAGACACGATTGCCTGCTACTAATTAATAATCTTTAAAAATGTTATTTCCTCAAAATCAGGGTCAGCATAACACTTTTTTGTATTAAATGATGTATGGCCACCCTTTTGTGGTTTTGGTGAAATTAAGTTTTAAACTTAGAAACCTGAATGTCATTTTGAACTTCTGTACATCCTCTTATGTTTAACTGGAAGGTTTGATTATGGAGCAGTTTGTTTTGCCTTTATCCAGTCACTCAGTATGTATACCTCTCTGAATTGCCAATCTTGGATCAATCTGTCTTGATTTATGAAAGGCCTATTCAAGTTACAGCTGCAGGATCACTGAGCTGGATGATATTGCTGGCAAAGATGTTTGTTATTCAGAGGTTATTCTGACTCTTATGTGTGACAGACTTTGTCATATCAGAAGTGCAGGTAAGAGTGCTACACTGCAAGTACATACTGAAATCAAAGTGGCAGAACAATTCCAGAATTTGGTTGGATGAGCTTTGCATGGTTTCCCAAAGCAGAATGAAGTCAGATTATGTTGGAAGGCGTGGATTTAAGATGTGTATCGATTTTCCTCTTGAAGTACCCTGTCCAGTGTGTAGGAAACCATGCTCTTGCTGATGCACTCAACTAGTGTTGTTTTTAGAAGGCGCTAGTATGCAGGAGGTTATATTACACATAGGGAGTTTTAAGAAAATAAATAAAATTGTGGTTCTGAATGTATATTGCTCTGAAATTCCTGTACCAGGCAGCAGACTTTATATGAAGATATGGGTCACCTTTTGCCACAGTCCCTGGCCAATGAAAATTCCTGCAACCTGCAAGTTACAGCATTTATACTGAAATGTTCATGGGGGTCCAGGTGCTTGGAACAAACCGTGCACTGTGTGTTCTGGAATTTAATGGAAGTGATGTGGTTACTTGTATGAAATTTAATACAACATTACTGCAGTACGTTTAAAAATGAGCAAGTATGTCTGAGTCAGCAAATGCAGTATTCAGCACTTAATTAAGTACTGACTATCTTCATGAAGGCTTAGAGCAGAACAGCCTAACTAAATAATATTAAGTCTAAAAGTAGCTTTCTAGGAATCTGGGGCTTTATATGTAGCTATAGAGAACTTCCAAGTCTATAGGCAGAATGTAGAAAATAGTATCAGTGTGATGGAGCCTCCACTATATAGAGTTCTGCTTTGATGTGGCTGTGATACTGAAAATAAAATTATACAAGAGAATTTGTAGGATTCATAATACCATGGAAACTTTTTTCTTCTCTATATTTGTCTGTGTTTTGCAGCTACCGTGTTATTTTGGAATTATCTGAAAACAGTGAATATAAACAATGCTGTTAGGGGAAGAATAGCTTTTGCTAGCTGGATTAAAGCGTCTGTTTACAGAACAAGTTGTTGTTGTTGTATTACAAATATTTGAAGTTGATATATTTGTACAGAACTGGTATCAAGTGCAACTTGGGTGAGTACAGTCAGGAAGCAAGAAATAGGATCCAATCTATGTAGATCAGTAGGGTTCAGTATGACAGCCAGTTAAATACCAACGTGCTGTATTTGTATGGGGAATGTGTCTTTTCGTTCTGGTAGTCAGTTAAACTTTCATATTTATAAATCCAAAAATGCGTAAGCTTAAATTGAACTTAAGGAATGACAAATTCATAAAAGAAATTTCTTAGTATTTCTACTATTTGAGTATAGAAGAATTTCATATTCACCAATAACCAGCTGCTCTTTTGTTAGTAATGTATAATAATGTATAACGTATAATAATGCGTGATCTGGAGCTTACATTTAAGAGATTTTTTTGAGGAGAGTGCAGGGACGAGAAGGTATGGGACCAGAATTGGGTTTTGTACCCATTCTCTTCACAGTTGCAGGAGAATCTTTTTAACAAGTTGAAAATGATGTGGATTATGGCATAATTTTTTTTTTTTTTGGATTTATAATTTACTCAAGTTTTAACCATGATTGAAGTACGAGATGACTTGAATAAATGAATAAAAATGAGGTCCAAGACTCGTGTAATCATAAATATTACTGGTAGTTATAGGCTGCTTGCCAGAGTTTTAGAATTAGCTGGGAAACTGGTGAATCTTCTACTTTACAAGACCAGCCATTTATTGGGAGTGAAAGTTTTTCTCTTCCATTTATATATTTTGCTTTGATTTGAAGTAATTAACAAAATCGTTTAATGTCTTCAAAAGTTCTCTGTCACATTTCATGGCAGAAAAACTTAATACCTTAAAAGTATTTTATTTCTTAGTGACTACTGCCTTAGTGTCGTTTGTGTGGCTTTTCTTCCCCCCCCCCCCCCCCATGTATTGTCCTGCTGGATGGATAAAGTCCTGATCAAGATAGTCTTTCAAGTTTCTTATTTAAGTTTTTGCAGGCACTGAATTTTCTATTAGAGTGGTTCTTGTCAATGTGACCTCTTTATATGTGTTTAAATGTCTTCATGCTGACAGGGTATTTTATAGGAAAACGCCTGCTGTGACTTCATTTTCGTTTCTGTTCCTAAGAGTTTGTATCAAAAATGTGTGCCTCTCCACACCTTAGATTAAGAAGTGCCTTTGTGGTTCATTTCTGTATTGGAGGATACTGAGATATTAATAAGGATGTAATACTAGTAACTCAGTTCTGATATTTTGTTTTTAATTTTCTTGAGTTTTTTACAATCAACATATGGCATGACATGGGCAATGTACTGTAAGAAGTAGTAGTGGTTAATAATTTGACTTTCATTGGTTGGGGATTGGTTTGTTTGTTTTTTTTGGTTTTTTTTTTTTTTGTTATGGCTGTGTGGGTTTTGGTGGTTTTTCTTGTAGAAATGGGTGGTAGGCAGTTTGTTTTAGAGAATATTTTCAGGCAACTGGCTGAATGGAAATTGTCCAACAAGTCAGTAGGAGGTTAAGTGTTGTGTTGATGGAATTTACAAAAACTAAATCTACTGAATGTTACTAGAAGTGGAAGGATTTCATGATGACTTGTTTCGTGTGGGGTGGGAATTGATGCACGTTTTATATAATTGCACGAAGATTTTTGCATACTGTAGCATCTACAGTATGAGTAAGTGTCTACTTCAGCATTAACTATTCTCTCCCTGTCTCTTCTTTCTTCTTCTTAAAGGTCACAACAGATGTTCTTGTAAGGATGTACTCGTATCATCACGAATGATTCCCGTCTACCTTTCCATAACGGTAAAGTAATTGGAAGTCTCTGTCAGGAGGTACTTCCCTGCTTTTTCCACTCCTCAGGATGGATATTTTTGAGGAGCATCCAAGCAGTGTGTGGAATCCTTTGGTTTGTGTTTGAAGTGTGAACAGCCTCTGACAGGTCTGCCAAAAGGATAAGGAGGAACCTCTATGGGTAACCCTTGGCTGGAAGCAATTACTGGTCAACCATGGTAAAACTTGCCAACCCTCTTTATACGGAGTGGATTCTTGAAGCTATACAAAAAGTTAAAAAGCAAAAGCAAAGGCCTTCTGAAGAGAGAATATGTCATGCTGTTTGTGCTTCCCATGGATTAGATAAGAAGACTGTTTCAGAACAGTTGGAACTTAGTGTTCAAGATGGTTCTATTCTTAAAGTTACCAACAAAGGCCTTGCATCATACAAGGACCCAGATAATCCTGGACGGTTTTCAGCTGTTAAGCCTGGCACTATTCCTAAATCTGTTAAGGGATCTAGAGGAGCTTGTAATGAGCTTCGTAATGTGGATTGGAATAAACTCTTGAGAAGAGCAATTGAAGGGCTTCAAGAGCCAAGTGGTTCCTCGCTGAAAAACATAGAGAAGTATTTGAGAAGTCAAAATGACCTAGCAAATATTTTCAACAATCCCGCCTTTCAGCAGAGGTTGCGTCTAGGGGCCAAGCGTGCTGTGAACAATGGGAGATTACTGAAGGATGGACCTCAGTATAGAGTGAATTATGGCAGTTTGGAAAGCAAAGGAGCTCCAAAATACTCCAGCACTTTCCCAGCTTCTCTTCCACCTGTCAGCCTTCTACCCCATGAGAAAGACCAGGTAAGTCTGAAAAATGAGAGTGAATGTAGTAATGCAGAAATTATTCTTATCATTCTTTATTTACCTAAAGCCAAAATACTGATTCTTCTGGTTCTTTGTTTACCTATTTAAATGTATATGAAGAACATATCAAAGATCCGTGCAGAATTTGTTCTGATAAAGGAAACTTGCTTAGCTCCCTGTGTCCTGTCCTTCTGTGTTGGACAGTTCGCTCTCTGGGTTTTTGGTAGATAAAGAGGAGCAAGGAAGAGTACAGCTGCATGCTTCTCTTCTAGGTGTGAGATTGTTCTGTCTCGTGTGGCAGACTGGCATTGCTGAAATCTGCAGTGTGATTTGCTTGTGGCCTTTCACCTTCATTTTATGCCTGGATGTACTGATTTTCTTGTGATTTGGACATAATCTAAAATACCAGTAGAACTCTTGATATTTAACCCTGTTAGAATTATTAATTTGAAAGATATTTATATGTAGATATTCAGTGTTTTGTATGCAGTTGATAGGAACTGGATTTAATGTAAATATTCCAGGAATGTAAGTAAATGTGTCAAAGTAACAAATAGAGCTAAAATGCAGAATTTTTCTATTTCAGTTTTGCTCCTACATGGGTTTTTTTTTTGCTGTTACTGGGGCCATGTTTTGAGGTTAATTATTCTCAGGGTTTAAGCCTTGAGGGTGAAGCTGTGTCAATTAGTGTGTTGTTTATGATAGTGTCAAAGACAGGTCTGTAGGCATTCTTTGATCATTCTGCATTTAGTATGGTGAAGTGTGTTTTGAATTTTCAATGTACTTGGGGGGAAAAAGTTGCCTATTCTACTTGAATTGGATTGCTTAGAATATCTGTAAGTTGGTGTTTGTTTTGCCCTTCTTAGTGGTAAAGTTTTGTGGCAATTCTTTTTGGCTTGGAATAGCTTTGCCATTGTAGAGGTACCATTAGTGTCTTCTCCTAGAAACTGCATTGTAGCTCTCACTCTTTTCCTTTAGCTGATTGTGAGGCTCTGGAGAATGCAGAGTAGAAAGTGCTTGTGCTAGAAATACTTAGTCAAGTCTGTAAGAATGGTTGCTTGTGGAACTGTCAGAGGTGGCTCTATGAATGTTGGTAGCATAAGGTTGATTTTTGTGAGCTTCTGTATATGTTAAGTATGATTGCTTGTATGCATGGATACCTGGCTGTTTCTTTCAAATTGGACTTCTTGGGTATTTGAAGGCTTCATTGTGCTTCACACTCAATAATCAGAAAGGAAGATCAGAAGTGTTGCTTACTATGTGATTACTGCTGTAGCCATACACTATAAAGATTTAATTACTTGTAGTGATAAAGCTGTCTTTCTTAAGTACTTTTGGAGATTCTTCTGTAATTCTGATACTCTACTGACATAAATTGGAAGGCTGGAGTACTGAGTAACCAAAACGCTATGATGCTTCATGTGAATTCTGTGGAAACAAAAATCTCCCTTGTTAGGCTATGTACTGGGACTGGCATCCATTGCAAGGAATGTTAGTTGGGTCACGCTTCTGAAAAAGCCGTTACTGCCATACTAAAATACTGGTATAAGGGTAAATCTGTCTTTTAGAAGTTAGCCAAACAAATCTGTTCTGTAGCAAGTGCTTTGGCAAGAAACAAGCTTTCATTTGGGTGCCTCAGAATTAGCAGTGTGACTTGTGTGTTTAAAAACTGTTTGGTATGCAGTTTTCCTGACAAAAATAGTTCTGATGTGAGGTTGGTGAATTAGTAGTTGCAGATCAGAGTAGTGCACTGCTTAGTTGTATTAGTTGTGGTACAGGTTACTGGGCAAACATGTATAGACTTGTTTTAAGTACAGGATTTTTTGCTGGTCTTCGGGCTGTTTGGCTTTAAATACACATACAGGACAGTTCCGAAAGTAACTGTAGATAAGTGTGTCTTACTGGGATGTGACTGCATGTTTATTTGAAATTGGTAATTCATGAATAAGCAGAATAATACTGCAAGGCAAACTGTTATTTTTATTGGCTATTTTTATTGGGAGATACTTAAGTGGTAATATGGGGTATGAAAAGATTATATATTGAATTTTATACAATAAAATGTAGCCAACTGGCATCTCTCAGGAATGGCTAGTCTTTGAAGAAGTTGGTGTATTTAAAAATTTCTTTGTGTAGCTAACACAAGAGCTGCTTTTTTGTTTAGGTGTCTCTTTTTTGTTTGGTTATTTTTAAATACTACAGTTGGAGTTCAAGTATTTTTTCCGTGACTTTCCTTCGGGAGAAGAAAGAACAGGAGGATGTACAGAAATCTTTTTAGATGACTGCAGAAATTTGAGTAATTTTGACCTTTTTTAATGCACGATTAATATATCATCAGGATGGGACAGTTTACAAAAGTCAACTTTGCAGACCTGGAGCCTTGATTGTGTTACAGGGGTGTTGAGTACTTTGCATTTGGTAAATACTTAACATGGAACTGGAAGTGCTAAATTTTCTTCTTGGTGGAGGTGATATGGAGGTGCTTTTCTTGTCTTAGTATTAACTGGGTGATCCAGTGATCCTCTTGTTTCATTAGATGTAGAAATAGCTGCAGTTAATGACAACAGCATAGCTTGTATTGCTGTGTTCCCTCCTGTTATCCACAGGCCTGGAAGGAAGCATTTGTGTTAAAAAAAAAAAAAAAAAAAAAAAAAAGCCAAGCAAAACAAAAAACAACAACAACAAAAAAAAAAACACTGAGTCCCAAAACCAAACAAAAAACCAATGAACCAAACAAAATAAACCCCACAACAAACAAACAAACAAAAACTCCAAACCACAAGAAAACCAAAACAAAAACTGGAAAAACCCAAGCAAACAAAAAAAGCCCCTCCCCTCCCCCCCCCCCAACCAAAAACCCCAAAACAACCCCTACAACAAAAAAAGCCCCAATAAGGTATGTTTCCTTGAAGTGTTAATCTGACTGGTCTGGATTTGGGCAAAGGTGTGTCAGCTCCAGTGTTATAGGAAGAGGAAATAGTGCAGCTGTTTAAACCTTCTCTTCCTCCACCCCTTTCCATTCCCTAGCATGTGTGGAGGGTTGTTTTTTCACATCTGTGTGAAGAGATATAAGCACAGGGCTCATAGGAAGGGCAGATGGAAGGTCAATAGCTGTCATCAGCTATATGGTATCTAGACTGTACGTCCTTTAACATGTAATGAGTAATAAGAATTACGTTTCAAAAGGCCATCCTGGCTATCCTAAATATTCTGGTGGTTACATCAGGGTAGATGCTTACTTGATGTGGACAGGTACCTTGAATCAGGGTGCTTCAGAACAGGCCTGTTTTCAACTGTTAAATTGGTGTGTTACAAGGACCAGCCTTCAGCAGCTGGAGATGGAGCTGCCCTTACAGTGAAGGGAAACTGAATCTAGTGGTGTCCTTTAGGATGTAGACTTGTAAGGTGTTTTTTCTTTCCTGCAAAAGCAAAACCAAAACCACATGCACAAGAAGCAGATAAGAAGGAAATTTGTTGTGCAGGAGTTTGATCTTGTGCGCTTCACTATATTACAGTACACAGTTTTAACGATTTAACTGCTCTTCTGTGTTCCTCCTTATGTTCAGAGTATCTTGGAGAGATAATTTCTGTCTTGTGCTTCACACCTTCTCTCCTGCAGCATCCTCTGAAAAGGCCTGTGAGTATGTTAATCAGAAAATGGAGTGTAAAAACTGATAACATAGTAGGAAAGGGTATGAACAGAGAGGAAAATCAACCTGAACATATTGAGTGATACTTAGCTTTTTGATAAGCCTTTGATGCATTCAGATACACTTCCAGAAATGCAGCAGTAAAGTGGTGTTTAAAAGATATGGTTAACATCTTTAAATGGGTGTTTAATTTTTCTTTTAATGGTGCCAATTGTAAAGTGGCAATACTGGTGGTGTTTTCTGTGTGCATGCATGCTCTGTGTTTTCCCTTGTTTCTCTGGTCCCTTGGACAAGCATTAGGAACCTTCTGCAGTTTGGGAACTGCATGAAACCTTCCTAGGTCTTACAGGTTGGCCAGATCTTAAGCACAAGTGTGGTGTGATGGTAAACAAAAGGAAACAGATCTTAGTAGGCTGTATGCAGCTCTTATTTTTCAGCATAATTTAAGATGATAAATCCAGCTTCAAAAGATGAAGAGGCAGTGGCCATCATCACTTTTTCAGTGGGCTATGGGAATGTGTAGTATATCTCAGAATAATTACTGCCTAAAGTATTCTTTGAAAGTTACAGTGCAAATGGAGATAGCTTGATCCATACAGCATTTTCTTCGTTCTCCTGAGCGCTGCCTTGAACAGATCAGCAACTGTATTAATAGTTGTTGCCATCTTTTTCCTTGGCATGAGAATACCCCATTCAGTTTCAGTTTGTCTTTCTAAGCTGACTTTCATGCAAAATCAAACTTGTTTTATTAATTTTCCATACTCTGAACTCCTGTCTAATTTTGTTTTCACTGGCCTACGTACATTTAGCTTTTCAAAGTGTAACTTGGCATGGGTTGAATTTCAGTTTTCTGGTATGTAGCTTGTGCCAGTGCAGACACTGGGTGTTCCTCCTTCTGTCTTCTAGGCAAAGAGCCAATCTACAGAGAATTGGTTTTTTGGCATCCAGGCTCCTCCCTGTTGAGTTTTTCAGCTTCCTGCCTTCCTGTGGGTAGGCAACAAGAGGCTGTTGGCTGAGATTTCTTTGCTTGCTCTATCTTGTTTCCTCTGGCCTTTAGGCTTTCCACTGAGTGGAAACAGAGAAGTTAGGCAGAAAGCACATGCTACACAATTTATCTTACCAATTTACACGTAGGAGGATATCCATAATTGTCTAGCTTTGGAGCTGGCTCTTCGTGAAGTCTATGCTCCCGAGGGTGGGTTTGAGCACCAAAAGGCAGTGATAGCTAAGTGTCTGTAAGAGACTGTCTGCAGTGCTACAGTTGAAAAGACTGTAGACTGTTAAGAAGAAAAATGAAATCTAGGCTTGAGATTTGCCAGTCCATAAAATGCTGCTGTCTTTAAAGACAGCCTGTGTTTCTCTTCTTGTAACTCTTCATGGTCATAAAAGACTATGGAGTGTTAGTGTTACTTGACAAACACTGTCATGTTTGTACTTTTCATTGTCACAATTCACAAGACGGCTTTGTTTCTTGAAAAGATGGCCTTCACTTCAATGCATGTAGCTTTTGTCCTTGGACTTCTGGGATGATTACTAGGTACTGCTGCTTTCTCTCATTTCTCTACTGTCCGTGTAGCTTCTGAAATGCAAGAAGTATCAACTCCATACATAGCTAAGTGAACACTTAAAAGTGGAGCCTGTTCACGCTTGAGATACTGGAGCTTACCAGAAATTGAAGAATTACTTGCCCCATCTTTTGAGCATTTAAAACTGAAGTGGAAAAGTCTTGTCATCCCATATCACGGAGAAGTGGCTTATACCACTGTAGATAGCTATATCAGGCTTTGGGGGCTTTTCTGTATTTTTACAATTCAGCACATTTGGATCAAACCATGAAGCAAGCTTGTAATCTTCAATTGTATGGTGGGAGCTAAATTTAAAACTACCATTTCCTAAAGTAGATTGGTCTGCTCCTTCATAAGGCCAGGCAGAGGGGTAGGTTGGGATCCAGTTAATGGTGTCAGTGACTTATTTTCTGCAAAGAAGGTCATTTGCAGTTTCCTCTAGAACCATTAGGGAAAACCCTCCTCAAACTTTTTTTCCCCAGGCTGGGTATTTTGGAACATAGTTCTGCATGGTGTACTTGCAATTCTTGTTTACTGCAAGAAGTGATTCCAAACCTTACATTGCAAGCTGCTTAATCCTAAGACTTGCTAAAATTTAATTCTCCTGGCAGTTCTCTTCAGAATTAATTGGTGTGATGTACTGCAGTGAGTCCTGTATTGAAACTGACAGCAAAAGAAATTCCATGTAGTTCCAGCAATTCTGTGTGTGTTCACCTATGCTGTTTTCTGTCAACTTTTCTATCTTAACTGGGAGTGACAGTTGATTCCTAAACTACAGTTAGAAGTTTTACTCTTTGAACTTTTACTCCAATATATTTATTTTTTTTTAACTACTCAATACATGGATAGCTATTTTGTGAAGATTCCTTCTAGAATATGGAAATACCAGGAGCCTGCCTTAAATATAAGGAGAACTGCCTTGCATATTTTCTCTGTGCTGTATCCTTACCTCTCTTAGGCGTCTGTCCTCTCCTATGTTCAGTAGTAGGGGTAGTCTTGACTCTTGGGTGTGTTTTATGTGGCAATTGAAATGTGGTAACAATTCCGTGATGTTTCTTGTTGTTGCAGGGACTTCATTATAAAACAGGTGATGAAAAACCTTGCTAACGTGCAGTTGAGGTTATCTATTTTTTGACAGCTTTTTTTTCTTTTCTCAAGAAAGATCTTCAGGTGTAGATCAGCTGTTCATTAACCATAGCTCTCCATTTTGGTTGTTGGAAATGGAAAAAGGCTGTGTCACTTCTGTAAAAGTTTTCCAGCTAGCATTGAGAAAAGAATTAGTGTAAAAGTCTTTACAACTTTGAATCCGTTCGTGTTCCTATGAGCATCTTCTTTAAAAGGGCAGCTTTTCTTTGTATTCAGGACTTGTTTGCCTGGGTGTATGAACAGACCCATAGTTCCTGTGATTGTGAGGGCCTGTTTCAAGTCAGGACACGAGGACTTTCTAGAACAGCAAGTTTGCCAATGACACCAAGCTGTGTGGTTTGGTTGGTACGCTGGAGGGAAGGAATGCCACCCAGAGGGACCTGGACATGCTTGTGAGGTGGGCTGATGCCAACCTGATGAAGTTTAACCATGCCAAGTGCAAGGTCCTACACCTGGGTTGGAGTAATCCTGGGCACAGCTCCAGGTTGGGCAGAGAAGCGATTCAGAGCAGCCCTGCAGAGAAGGACTTGGGGGTGTTGGTCGATGAGAAAATGAACATGAGCCGGCAGTGTGCGCTCACAGCCCAGAAAGCCGATCGTATCCTGGGCTGCATCCAAAGGAGTGTGACCAGCAGGTCGAGGAAGGTGATCCTGCCCCTCTACTCTGCTCTCGTGAGACCTCACTTGGAGTATTATGTGCAGTTCTGGTGTCCTCAACATCAAAAGGACATGGAGCCGTTGGAACAAGTGCAGAGGAGGGCCATGAGGATGATGAGGGGACTGGAGCACCTCCCGTATGAAGATAGGCTGAGAAAGTTGGGGCTGTTCAGCCTGGAGAAGAGAAGGCTGCGTGGAGACCTCATAGCAGCCTTCCAATATCTGAAGGGGGCCTATAGGGATGCTGGGAGGGACTCTTCTGAGGGACTGTAGTGATAGGACAAGGGGTAACGGATTCAAACGTAACCAGGGGAAGTTTCTATTGGATGTAACTAAGAAATTCTTTACTGTAAGGGTGGTGAGGCACTGGAATGTGTTGCCCAGGGAAGTTGTGAATGCTCCATCTCTTGGGGGTGTTCAAGGCAGGGTTGGACATAGCCTTGGGTGGCATGGTTTAGTGTGAGGTGCCCCTTCCCATGGCAAGGGGTTTAGAACTAGATGATCTTAAGGTCCTTTCCAGCCCTTACTATTCTATGATTCTATGAACCAAACAAGAGGGAGTTGCTGTTGTCTACCAGAATGATGCTACTAGGGCTCAGGTTGTGGCTGTAGAATTCTGAGGGTGATGCACATTAAATCAGGCACCACTTACGTGATGTCCTTTGATTACCTGATAAGAGACAAGCCAACTTTTAAGCTAGTATGATTTCCTTTGGTTGCAGAATCACTTGTGTTTGTTGTTCTTCCCTGTCTGCTTATATCCCTCCTCATTGAGGGCAACTATAACTGGTTTAATTTATATATATGCTTGCTTTTTTTTTTTTTTTTTCCTCCCCTCTTATTTCTCTAGGTTCTTAAAGAAGGGCCTGAAGTTCTGGATTTGAAGGCACAGGCACCATACTTACAATATGGAATGGTGTAAAACTGTTAAAGGGCTATTTGTGTAAGCAGCTCCAGGGCTGCTGCATTTAGTTCTAGGTTTGTGCATATTGTTATGACTTCAGGTTGTGCTGTATATAAAATGTTACAAAAGGAAAAAGTCTTTGGATGGGAGGAGGGGCAGGTGTGTGCGCGAAAATTGCAGACTTGTAAATTGTCAACTCTTGCATGTTGGCAGCAGTAATAGACACGTGCAGGAATTCCTGCTTTCTCAAGGTTTTTTGCTCTACAGGGGCAGAGAGTCCCATTTATCTCCCCTTGTGGTGGTACAGCCTATCATTTACCAGTGTAATGGTGCTAGTAATGCAGTACTAGGTGGAGTAGGCTTCAGACTTCCGGTTTTAATCACAAGCAGGATTCTGGCACAGAAGAAAAGCTGTGTATGACCTCAGCAAAATTGTGTGGGAGGCATGGCTGTTGTTTCCTCATCTAGGAAGAATCCTTAATAGAAGTGGGAGCTAGCATAAGCTGTGATAAGTTTGACATACAGTTTCCACATGCTCTCCAGCATTTAATTTCATCACTAGTGGTGTTTTGAAGTTGGCTTCAATTTCACAGCTCTGTTTTTTCCAAAATGCTGAAAATGACTGACTTGTTCTAGTTTTCACGTAGTGTCCATGTATCCGTGGCAACATTAACTAGCAGTGTTGGCGTTTGGCTCAGTAAGAGACAAATGTCAGTGGCACCCTTGTTTCAGGCATTGAGTATGTATAGTTATTAACTAGCAACTAAGTAATTGCAAGTAACAGTTGAAAGGAGTATAGTCAAGATAATTTTGTCGTAGCTCTGTAGAATTTTTTTGTCCTGTGTGGCACTGTGTTAAAACATCTTTTTCAGCACTATCTATTTGGTGGTTATAGGAAGATGGAAACTGCTGTTTTTCAAATGGCGAAAGGATGACAGGTAACTGACACAAGTTGCAGATAGATGCAGAAAGTCAAGATAGATGAAGGAGAAAATTCTTTGTAATGAGGGTGGAGAAACATGGAATAGGGTTCGGAGTGGCTGTGGGACATCTGTTCTTGGTGTTGATCAGAGCTTGATGTGGTATTGTCCTGAGCAATCTGAGGGATCATTTGAGTCTGGTTTTGAGTGGATTACATGCTCTATCGTCTGTCCTAGCCTAGATTATTCTTTTTCAACTTGAATTGGAAGTTTGTTTGCTACTTCTAACTGTTGGCTAATAAAACGGAAAGCATGGTTTCTTTATGGAAGGCTAAGATGATGAAGATTTGCAGACAGCTACATTAAATAGTCTAAGTGTAAGCTAAAGAAATTGAAGAGGGATGGAAGCTTCACTTGGGAAAACCATTGCTGGAAAATTCAGTGTATTTATTTTTGTTACAGTTTCCTTTGCAAGTGCATTTTGTGTGTTGCTTTGAGAATAGGGAGCGCTCTGATTTCTGTTTTCTTGGACTCCCTGAAATCTAGAAAAAAGTCACTGAGCTTTTAGCTTTATGTACCAGACCCAGAAGACTGGGTCTGAAGCCTGCTAGGTTTCATTTAAGTTTCACCATTATGTAGTGTGGATAACTTCTCTGGTGGTATTGTCCTTTATATTAATCTGTAAAAACCTGAGTGACACCTCACTTGCAGTGCTGTGGAAGTCTCTAAAGTGTTTAGGATTAGTGGATAATGAACAGTAATTATCAAAGGGGTTATGCAAAAATACAGTTAAGGAGTGATGGAAAAAAAGCTAGTGTTTGAGCCTAAAAGAATTATCAAGACCTAAGTAATCTCCCTTACAAACACTGAACTTTATGGTAGTTAGTTAACAAGTTCTATGATTCTACAGGCTGCTGTATCACTCATTTCTGTTCCAAAATTGAAAGATTGGTGGTTCTCATTTCCTATTTTGTTTTCTTCTCTCAACACTAAGTATACTTGCTGTAGGTGTCAGCTTAACAAGGGTGTGTTAGTGGTAGAGGAAGAGGATGGTGTATAGACTCCTGCAAGTAATGATTTGCTCCTCATTCAGTTTATAAATATGCACATGGAGGTTTATGTAATAAAGAATGAGATTAGTTATGAACAAGGTATTTTCTGATCTGAATATTCTCGCTCTGCCATGATCTGTCCAGCTCTCTTCCCTTTTTACCCAATTGTGATAACTGAAAGTCACTGAAAACTTGTGAATAGTGTTTTTACAAATATTAGTGCTGCTTTAATATCAGAAAGCTGTATAGTAAACCCATTTTATCTTTATTTAGATATTTGGCACACATTCTGACTATTCAGCAAAGTGAGCTCTCATTCAGGTGTTTCAGATGTTACAAATTTTCTGAAAGTCTAAAAGTTATAATCAGTCAAGAAGTGACTAGAGAAAACCAGTCACAGGGTAGATTCTCAAGTTAGATAGCAGCAAGTGCTGTGTGCATACAGAATGATCCTTTAGTGTTCTTGTAGATGCATATGAAAACTACATGAAGAAGTATTGGAGCTCACAATGTCTTAGAAACCAGGGACTTGCTCTGCTGTGGCCATTTTAAAGAATTCCCCTTGTTGGGTCACATCACTTGCTTGTTTGCCTTAATCTTGAAGAATGAAATTATTGCTGCTTAAGTCATTTAATGGTTCTAACTGTTCTTAAAACAAATTTTAAATTACTACATTTGTACTGGTGACAGCTTCCATTGCAGTCTTTATAGCTATGGATTTAACTTTATTCACTCATAATTAAAAGCCAAAAGTGTTTTACCCTGAACAAAACATGGAATGCAGTAGCAATTTAAAGAACTTGGCATTAGCTAGTCCTTCTGCTTTACATTTCATTGACAAATATTTAAGAACTAGGAATGTGAAAACATGAGTTCGCTTCTGGGCTTTGCCGCTGGAATTTATGTGGCGATGGGCACATAAATTGTTTTTGCTTTATGCATTTGTGAGCTGTGTTTAAAAAAGAGCAAGCAGCTTCTCATCTTGCAGGCATATTTTTAGATTTTCCAGTAGAGAAATGTAGAAGTCTTTTCATATCTGAAAATGAAATGGATGGTAGGGATCTTTTACTGGGAATAGTAAACCAACAGAGAAATCTTCCCGTGTTTCCAGCTTCCTGTATCAATCTGAATTCAAGATGGTACCTCAATTCTGCTCTTGAATTTCAGGAAATAAGAAAATAATTGCAGCTCCTATTCAGCCCAGGATGGGCAGATTTTGTTTTATGTCTCCTGGAAGATATTAGTGGTGGGAGAGGGATGTACTGGAATTTTGTTTGGTACCTCTTTTTGACATTGGTATCTCTGCCTTCTTAAGTGACATTTTCAACATATTTATTAAACACCTTCAGCTTGTATTGATAATTTTCAGAGTTAGACTAGAAATAAAACTGATTTTTCTGTTTTTATGTTAATAAACCTGCTGGAGTTGACTTTATTTGATAAAATGACTTTGACAGCTGGCAGCTCTATTCTGCCTGAGGAAAAAAAAAAAAGCTGGATGTTCAGGCTTCATTATGTGAACATCCCATGTTTAATTTTCTGTATGTAGTTCTAAACAGATCTGCTCATAATTTGCTAACATAAAAATGAATCTTAATGATTTATATTGTTTCTTTCTCAATACTGTTTGGGTGTATTTTGAAGAGACCTCTGAAAGATTTGATTTCTAGAGAAAAGCTCCTGATACAGCTGAGGACAAGCTTTTTCCCTTTCCTGATCTCTGTCTGGTGGTAAAATTCTAATTTGCTTGCTGTTTTGAGAAAACAAGTTGATTTCTAACTGTCTTGGAAGTTTTATATGGGATTAAATTGTGAAGCTTGATGCCTTAGAATTTTACATTTTAACTTAGAGCTAGTTAAGATATAAATATTGTAGTGTTCTTAGTTGGAAAAGAGAAAAAAGTAACTTTCTCCCCTTGTGTAACCAAAGATGCTTTGACCTGGAATCTTTTATTTTTTCTTTTTGTCTCAAACATATTTGTCTTAGTTTTTAGCAGACTTGTGTCTTACCTTTCCATTTCTGACAACAGCTCTAAGAACAATTTTTTTCATCTCCCCACAACACGTCATTTCATTGTTACTGATATCATTGCAAGGGCAGCAGCTTTAAATAAGGTTAACTTTTGTCTTTTATGTGCACAGTATAACGACTCCCATTGTTACTGCTTTCTTAAGCTGTGAGAACTTGGCTTTTTTTTTTTTTTTAAGTATGTATTTAATAGATTTTGCCAATTAGAGTAGACATCTGTTTGGAGATCAGTAGCAATCAGAATCACTTAGGAAGAAATTTGTTGGCTCATGATGCATTTAAAATATTTCTGGAAGTATAGCTTCTTTTTAGCTGTTGTTAAGAGATAAATTTTCATTGACATGAAGGATGTGAGGACATGTCAGCATGCTACCAGTTGTTTTATAGGCAGTTAGCTCTGCTGCCTTGCAGATGGTTGGAAAACTCTTGGTAGTGGGTAAATGTGTGCTGATTATCTCATTGAATTAAGGTAACCTTTTGTCATTCATTGAATTCTGCAGACCAGCTGCTCTGCTGTTGAATTTTTGATTTAGTCAACACAAAGATTATGCTAAAGGACATTTAGTCCTGTTCCAGGTATTGAGCATTAGACCACTGTAAGATCTTTATTTATCTATTTATTTATTTATTTAATACTACCTGAGTGTGTCTGTAGTCCAGGCAATCCAGTAAGATGGTATCCTCATTTTGCCTAAACTCGATTTTCTAACTTTGTCACCTTGTGCTCATAAAAGCTTTGGAAGCAGGTCGGAGAGAGAGATTTTACAAAGAGCACTTGCTTTCCTCTCCCTCCTGCTTCTTTTCCTTGTCTTTCTTTAAGTGTTGCAAAGAAAGTAACTCTTGTTCTTGCCTGCTTTTAGCGTTACTAGTTTGAGGTTGAGTTGTGTTCTGGTGTGGTGTGTGTTTGTTGATGAAACTTGCCTTAAAAAACAGCGTAAGCAGTATGATTATTACAAAGTTCATAAATCTGATTATTTTGGATTATACTTCTAAGTGTGCATCTCATCTGTTGGAGAGTATATAAGGGTCATAGTTCACTGTCATGTTAAAACTTGCTTGTAAAACGCTGCCCTTTTGAAAATAAATTAGTAGGCAGAATTAGGTTTTTGATTTGGTTGGTTTTTATTAAAGAGTGTTTTCAAGATTTAACTAAAAAATTAGTTTCTGGAATGATTTTGAAATGGGATGGGGGAAGGAATCAGAACATTCCACAGGTAAAGCTCAAACTATTTGGACTGCAGAAAGTGAAAACGCTTCTGGATTGCTAGTGTTCACAGACTTTCAAAAAACAGTTAAGGTCTTAGCTCAGTATGGGTTTGAGAAAATTTGATTTTGTAAGGATCTGGAAAGTTGGGTTGAGAATAATTTGTTGCTTTGGAAATACAACAGATAAAGTTAGGATAAGGTATCATTATAGTAACTATATATAAAGGGTTATACTTGTATATTGTGCTGCATAGAAGGGGTAATGCACTGTCTTCTGTAACATAGTAGTGGATTGACAGCTTAAGGGATCTCCTAGAGAGCTTTCTCAAGCTATTACGGTCTTCTCTGAGAGATTCAGGAATAGATTAGAAGTAATTGTGTTTGGTATTACAGTACCTATCTTTCTAGGGTAAAAAGTAAAGAGAAGAGGTGTAAGAGTTTTAAGAGTATTTGTTTAAGGGTCACTGTCTAAGGCACCTTATAGGAGAAGGTGTTTCTGAGATCCAGTTGAAGTTTATCTTTCCAGCCCTGCTTAAGAGTAACTTTGACTTTATTCATGAAAGGGGGGGGGTGTGTGTGGTGTGTGTGTTTTGTTTGTTTGGTTTTTTGTTTTGTTTTGGGTTTTTTTGTTGTTGTTGTTTAAATCAAGTATCTAATGTTTTAATGGCGGCTTATGCTTGTTCCTAACCCCTAACTGAAATCATATGTACTGGTTAGATTTCTGCCAGTAGATAGTTGCCCATCTTCTGTGCAGTTTCAGGAAGTATTGTTGAGCTGTTTCATTTGAAACTTTCATTCAAAAGCTAGTCTATTTTGATGTCAGGATAATAATGAAAAATGCTGATTAGAATTAGTATTTGAAGTATATAGTTTAGAAAATCTATTTTTAAGATTAATTAGTTTTGTTACATGAAACTACAGAAAGATGGGCATATGATATTCTGAAGAAATCTTTGCAGGAAGTCTGGGAGCTGAAATATTTTCCCTGCTATATAAACACCACAGTAAAATAATACATCTTTTGAAATGATGGAAAAAAAGAAGCAGCATGTGTTTGTTTCATTACCCCCAGTATATTTTTGCCCTAGTAATCAAATCTGTTTCATTTTCAAATACAGTGTTAATGCTTAGGTGGAATACATTCCATCTTGGACTGAAGAAATTTCTCTGTACCTAGAGGAATTAATTTTTTTTTTAATAGATTTTTCACCCTTGCCTTCTAGTTCATTGAAACACTGACATGTAACTCCATTACATTTCCAAGAATTCTTCTCCACTTCTGTTAAGTATCTAGCAGGTTTCTTTTGTGACTTGGTTCATCTTTGCAAGTCAGTCATGTTCGTAGGGTATAAAAATCTGACATACTGTCAGAGAAATAGCTTTAAAAAATGGTCTGGTTAGTATCTGTGTGATTGCCCCAGTGTTAAAGCTAACTATTGCATAATAGTATATGTGAGAATTTAGTCTTTCATTTCTGAGCAGCCTTTCCTAGAATATATTAAGTGATTAAAGTAAACTGACCATTAATGCTTGCTTCAGGCAAACCACACCAAAATGTAACAGCTCATGCAATGGTACCTTTCAGTTGTTCGGGATTGTGGCCTCATTGGAGATGAGTTATCATGAGGCTGTGTGGTAGCTTTAGAACAACCAGCTTCTAGTATCAGAGCTCAAAATGACAGTTAATGGCACAGCCTTGGTTACAGCCCTGCTGTTTCATGGTGGTGTTATGTGGCCAAAAATAGCATTGGTAAGCGTCATTCGTACATACTACAACATGAGGTTTTACTTGGTTTTGTGATATAACAGTCCATTCACCTCATGTCTTTTTAAGTCATCTAATCAAGCGTGCTTGCTTTTGGATAGCTTTTTAACAAAATTTTGCAAAATGCTACACTTGGAGAAAACATACCTCAGTTACCTACTAAGTTACCCAACTTAATAGTCTTAGTAATATTAAGTTTAATCAGTTGTCTTGCAAGGAGTTTCACCAGGAGGAGGTACTACGGGAAATACTGTACATTGCCGTATTATATCACTCTTTATTGAAAACAGGCTGTTAGACTATAAAGCCAGTAAGAGAGGGTAATTAAATTCTTAATTGGGGCTGATAATAGCAGACTTACAGTGACAAATGTTTTGATACAAGCAAAACACTAACAGGAAAGCATGACATAGAGCTGCATTTCAAACTAAGATGGCAGTTAATGCTTGTAAAGAGCTTCCTGTAGTCTCTTGATACATTGACTTGTATAGAAGTAAAAGCACCAGTTTTGCTAAGGTTTTAAAGTAGTAGTGCAAGAAAGCAATGTATATATTTTGAGTTTTAACTCATTTGTGTGCACAAAACAGTAAATATTTAATGCAAATATTTTGGTAATAGTACATCTGGTATATTTTGTCACAGGTCTATCTGATGCAGCTTATACTTGCTGTCAGCACCGATTCCCTCCATGGTTATTACCACAGAAGACTGCTTTGGTATTTATGCCTGGCTTTGTTTCCGAGGTGTGGGGCTCCAGGTGATTTTCAGCATTTTCCAAGAACAACATGATCTAGAACAGATAACCCACTTAGTGAAAATAATAGCAAAGCGTATCTGTCTTTTTTGTTTGTTTTTAAAAAATGCTTTTTATGCAGACTTAGCACATCAAAAACATTTTTTGAGATTGCTACTTGCTATTCAGCCTCAGTTTAAGGCTTGACAGAAAAGCTTTATTAAATACTTGATTAGCAGCTTTCATGGAGGTACTAAGAAGTGACTTGGCATGAAAGTAGGAGGCAGTTATGTATAACCCATATAAAACCCATTCACTCTACATACTCTACATAGCTAAATTCTCAGGGTTGTTTTGTCCAAATTACTGGTTTATATTCATACTCTACTGAGGTGTTATCAGCATCAGTGAAAACGGTATCATGTAGGAGTTTTTGTTACTTTTGTAGTCATTTCCCAATGACTGGAAAAAGGGAAATATACCCCCCATTTTCAAGAAGGGGAAAATGGATGAGTTGGGGAACTACAGAGTAGTCAGTCTCACCTCTGTGCCTGGCAGAATCTTGGAGCAGATTCTCCTGGAAGGCATGCTGAGGCACATGCAAAACAACAAGGAGGTTGGTGACAGCCAGCATGGCTTCACTAAGGGGAAATCCTGCCTGACCAATCTGGTGGCCTTCTATGATGGACCTACGGAACTGATGGACAGGGGTAGAGCAGTTGATGTCATCTACGTGGACTTGTGCAAAGCGTTTGACACTGTCCCACATGACATCCTTGTCTCTAAGTTGGAGAGACATCAATTTGATAGGTGGACCACTCGGTGGATAAAGAACCGGCTGGATGGCCGCACGCAAAGAGTTGTGCTGAATGGCTCAGTGTCCAGCTGGAGACCAGTAACGAGTGGTATTCTTCAGGGATCGGTACTGGGACCGGTCTTGCTCAACATCTTTGTCTGTGACATGGAGAGTGGGATTGAGTGCGCCCTCAGCAAGTTTGCCAATGACACCAAGCTGTGTGGTTCGGTTGATACGCTGGAGGGAAGGAATGCCACCCAGAGGGACCTGGACACACTTGTGAGGTGGGCTGATGCCAACCTGATGAAGTTTAACCATGCCATGAGCAAGGTCCTACACCTGGGTGGGAGCAATCCCGGGCACAGCTCCAGGTTGGGCAGAGAAGAGATTCAGAGCAGCCCTGCAGAGAAGGACTTGGGGGTGTTGGTCGATGAGAAAATGAACATGAGCTGGCAGTGTGCGCTCACAGCCCAGAAAGCCGATCGTATCCTGGGCTGCATCCAAAGGAGTGTGACCAGCAGGTCGAGGAAGGTGATCCTGCCCCTCTACTCTGCTCTCGTGAGACCTCACTTGGAGTATTATGTGCAGTTCTGGTGTCCTCAACATCAAAAGGACATGGAGCCGTTGGAACAAGTGCAGAGGAGGACCATGAGGATGATGAGGGGACTGGAGCACCTCCCGTATGAAGATAGGATGAGAAAGTTGGGGCTGTTCAGCCTGGAGAAGAGAAGGCTGCGTGGAGACCTCATAGCAGCCTTCCAATATCTGAAGGGGGCCTATAGGGATGCTGGGAGGGACTCTTCTGAGGGACTGTAGTGATAGGACAAGGGGTAACGGGTTCAAACTTAACCAGGGGAAGTTTAGATTGGATATGAGGAAGAAATTCTTTAAGGGTGGTGAGACACTGGAATGGGTTGCCTAGGGAAGCTGGGAATGCTCCATCGCTGGCTGTGTTCAAGGCGGGGTTGGACATAGCCTTGGATGGCATGGTTTAGCGTGAAGTGTCCCTTCCCATGGCAGTGGGGTTGGAACTAGATGATCTTAAGGTCCTTTCCAACCCTTACTATTCTATGATTCTATGATTTCAAATACTCCTCCAGAATGCTGATTGGGAAACCACTAATACAAGTACCACAGGTGGTAGATGAGGCCCCAATATTGCACCAAGATGGACAGATTTCGTTCTTCTAAATTTGTGGCTACTTCAGAAACTTCAAGCTCAGAAGTGCTCGTTTCTTTGTACAGCTGTTCCTGAACTTTTCCTGTGCGGGGACCTTAACTGATAAGATCTTAACATGGGTTTTGTGGTTTCACTGTTTATAATTAGGGGAAGGAAAAAGTCAACTATGGTGCGAGTTTACCATTGTGGTATAGGACACAGCATAGCTCATTCTGTTTCCTGTCATGTCATAGTCTTTATTGGGTTCCCTTGCAGAGTTACATATTTTAATATGTAGCTTAAAATAATTCGGGGAAATTGAAAACATACATGCTTAAGTAGTGTGCTGTTCATCTGGTGAAGGAGGAGAAAATTCTTTCTCACGAGCACTGTCTTCTCCCACTCACCTAATCTGCCTTCTGTCATCAGTTCACATAGCTTAAAAAAAATAAAAAATAGTCTGGTTTGAGACCCTGACTACAATGTACGTATTTCGTCAGTAGAACTGACCGCAGGCTTAAGGCAGCGGTACTTAAATTTCTAAAACCTTGGGAGAGACTGACTAGTCCCAGCTGTGGTATGTTGTGCTGTGGTACATGGTTAGTAGCACAGCTGAAGCTTTAGAATAGGGCTGTCTTAAGTCTTAGCTCAAGCTTTTATAGCTGAATTAAGATAACCTTTCTTTGATCATGAGTTATAGCACTGGATTAAGTTCTGACTAAGTTAAATAGACAGTCTGTTAGAGTAGAATCAAAAGATCAAATGAATAGAGTGAAAATAGGGTTTTTTAGAGGCTAATGCTTAATTACTCTGACTCAGGAGAAGTTTCTGCCTCTAGAAGTACCATGCAGATATTTTGAGGATGGAAAGGCTTTTAAGTAGATTATAGGGGAGAGCTGTTCTGCAAACAAATAAAAAAAGATGGAATTCTGTTATTTGAACATTACTCAGAATAGAGTAGCCTGATATATTCTGCAGAAGCAGTTCTGTAGTACAATTGTTTTTTCTGTTTAACAGCTGAAATAATTCACCTGATTTAAGATGGTCCTAACTCTTCTCCAGCATATAACAAGTTAACTAATTTATGCTGGCAGCCAACATGGAATTTGTTTTTTGGCCACTGATTCCAGGAATCTGAAGACTAGACTCACTAGCCACCTTTCCCATGTCTGAAGAATACGTTTTTCTTAAAGAACGTCTTGTTTGAATTTGTGTCTTGAACACAAATATTCTGATCTTTCTAATGGAGTGCTAAAAACTTCCTGGTTTGTGCCTAACGTTCTACCAAAAAGGTCAGTTTCTTCCTCACAAGTTAGAGCATACTGAAATTGTGATGTTATATAATTACTGTGTTCCTGCTGTATAACTTTGCTGTGTTTTTTTTTTTGTTATTAGTAGCAGATTAACATAAATGCGTCACAGTTGATATATTGGTGAATGATGGTGCCATGGGTTCAGCAGTAGCAGTCATTTTTCTCCTTCTTGGTAGCTGGTGCAGCACTGTGGTTTTGATTTTGGGCCTGGGAACAGCGCTGATAACACCAGTATTTTCAGTTACTGCTTGGTAATGTTTTGGTCTGACCAAGGACTTTCTGAGTCTCATGTTCTGCCAGGGAGGAGGGGAAGCTGGGACAAAGTAGAGACAGGACACCTGACCCAAACTGACCAAAGAGGTATTCCATGCCACAGCACGTTATGCCCAAGATGGAAAAAATGGAGGGCAGAGACCCAGCGGTGGGGGTGCACTGCAGTGGTTCGCTGTGCGGTCGGGCTTGGGTGGTGAGCGATTATATTCTTTTCCCTTGTATTTCTCTTGTCATTATTATTATTGGTGGTAACAGTAGTGATTTGTGTTATACCTTAGTTACTAAACTGTTCTTATCTCAGCCTATGGAAGTTGCATTCTTTTGATTCTCCTCCCCATCCCCCCGGGACTGGGGGAAGGAAGAGGGGGAGTGAGTGAGAGAGCGACTGCGTGAGTTATTGAGGGGCTTAAACCACGGCAGTTCGTCATTTATGTTAAACAGTAAAACACTGGGCTATAAGAAAAGGATACTGTGCTAAAGAATCTTACCCGTACTGCTTTGCTGTTACATCATGTGGCAATCCTGTAGGAGTGGGTGAGGTGTTTTGCCTTGGTTTTTGAAGACTTCCTGAATTTGGTCTTTACAGATTTTTATGTGCAAGATCCTCAGTGAGCTTAAGTATTGCTATTCTTTTATGGCGTGAAAACCTGCAGTATCTTTAATTTTGTAAAACAAGAATGCCAGGTCAAAGCTTAAGTGTAGTGTACAGGTTTTGAGGCCGATTTTTCCCTACTTCCTGTTTCTTCCCTTTCCCCATGAATTACACAGCTGTGTTTGAATGATGCTTCAGACAATGTAACCACACCAGCAGATGCTCGAGACACCTTTTCAACTGTCGTCAGTACTGAGGGACGCCTACCTGTGAAAACTTCTGGAGACATTTGGCTTGTGTGTTATGCTTGATAAAATAGGCTCTCTCTGGAGGAAAATGTCTTGAGTGCTAGCAGGTTTTTCTGTCCTGGCTGTGAGGGTTGACAAGTGACACGTATTTAAAGTACAACAACTAAAAGGCAGAGTTTTTTGCCTCTCGACAGGAAGCAGTTTTGTTGCTCTTTATTGTGTTTTCAGTGTTGGGGTTTTTTGGTTGTATTGTTTTTTGTTTGTGGTTTGGTTGTTTTTTTTTTTTTTTTTTGTGGTTCTTGTTCCTGATAATGCAAAGTGAAATACTTTACATTGTCTGACATTCCAAGCCATCAGGAATATACCTGATGTGAAAACAGTATGAACAAACCCCTTAAAGTCCGTAACAAAAAGCTGTATTATGCAGCTAACAGGTATTGTGCTTAAATTCCAAGCAAGATGCAAAGAAACCTTTACAGGAATTTTATTTACTTTGATGCCATAAAATAAAAGGTAGGAGTGAGGGGAGAAGAAAAATACTGCCTTCCTATGAAAGTTGTCTTCTGTATGTATGCATGGTGGTATACAAACTGTTAGATTTCAAAGAGTAAGTTTTCCTCATTGCTTTTTGTGTTGTAGGGATAAAGGGTACTGTGTACAGTACAGTTGCAGGCTGTTGAATCGTGTCTTTCTTTTCTGCTGGTTTCTCATTTGATTCACTGAAGACCAGCCTAATAAAAAAGGGTTTCTTAGCTTTCAGACTTTCAGACCTTCTGTGCTGATCAAGGTGCAGGTATTCTCTCAGATCTCCTTGGATATAAGGATTTTGCAGCAGTAGATGAAAACATCTTAGGGTTTAGGATGGCTATTTGAAATCAAATACTTAGTGAATTGTCCATTGTTTTCCATGTCTATGCTATGGGGAGTTGTGATTTTAAGTTTTTTGGGTAGAAGACGTAAGAACATGCATTGCAGGTTTTTCCATAAGGCTTTATGGGAGGATTTAGTATGTTGGCTGCTAATTGAGATTTGAGTCAGCTAGAACACTTCCTGCTCCGTGTTAGTACAGTAGGGTATCTGATGTGACTGGACCTGAAGAACTTACATCTGCATGTCTCATTCACTGCTGTAATCAGAAGTAAATGTATTAATTTCTAGTACCAGAGGTAAAGGAATCTTGAGCTGCTTTTCAGTTTCTAAGTAATGAGTCTAATCTATTCCAGTAAAAACTCACAGTCAGTGAGTGTGGTACTTTAAGTAATTCTGTGGTTTAAATCTAATTACTGTATGGTACTTTTTAAAGCAAACTTCTGCTGGCTGCAGGGCAAAGCATCTTAAGCCTTGTCAAGCTTAAACTGTACATTATGTGGAATTATTTTTAGAGTGATAACTATGATCCTGTCTTGTGCAGTATGTTCTGTATTTACACGAGAAGAATTGCAGCTGTGGAAGGTGGTCAGTTATATAGGAAATAACGGGGTTGACTAAACTGAGATGCCAGAAAGTAGTGTGTAAATGAGTGCCAGACTCATTAGTCTGTGACATCATACAGTGAATGCAAGGTTTTGATGATAAACTAGGTACTAATTATGAAGCTTTTTCTATGCTACAAATGAGCTAATTTATAAACTGCCAGCACCTGAAGAAGGAAGTCCCTTAGGGCCAGAGGCTTGCGTATTATAACGTATTTATTGGCTTGATAAAAGCTGTATTGCATTATCTGTCCTATTTAACCAGGAAATATTTTTCTTACAGTTTAACTGTAAATCTCAAGAGGAGAGAACTGTAGGAGTGTGATTTTTATATTGTAATGCTACTTAGCAGTAGAGATTCAGGAATTGATGCAAATAACTGTTCTAAACAGCTTCCAGGGAAGAGAATTTTCTTTTCTTCTGGGAGTGATTTCTTGTGCCTTGGGTTACTCTTTTTTTTTTTCCTTTTTTTTTTTTTTTTTAAATACATAACTTACATACACTTGTATGTGAATATGTGTGCATGTATATAAATGGTTTATTTGCATAACCCTCATTTATACAGTGAGTTACCAACCTTGTCTTGTGAAGACTGACAGATTTAGGATCTGAAAATAGAGTGCAAGATTCAGTGGGGATGGAAGGGAAAAACTGTAAACTAAGGGAATGATAGGTAAAGGAAAGTAATACTTTATGTACTCTGTTAACTTTGTAGTGGTGTTACTTACGGTTGAGAGCACCTTCCTTTCTGCAAGTACTGGCATCCATTCTGCTGTTTTCAACTTTGTCACTTGTCTTTTCAAGTTAGTTAACTTGGTGATAGCAGAGGTCAGCTCTAAATGCTTGGGCCCAAAGATGCTGGGTTGCTGTAAAAAAATGGCAGGGCACCATGTCCCACTGTAATAAACTAGGCTTTTATTACTGACATGTTGCTTGATGACCTTTTGAAATCACTACCAAAATTGTCCTGGAACCTGTGGTGTCAGTGTGTTCCTCACTGGTGAGATAATTTTGTGATAAGTTGTCAGGGGGAGTAGAAATTCAGTAGAGCAGGTATTCTGGTGAGTATGGATTCTTCATACTCTCCTGAGAACTTAAGGAATGGTTTTTGCGCTATCACACTATCTTAGTGTTTGTTTATGGAATAAGTAGTAGTAACCTGGACATCACTTAAACTTATTATCATACTTGTTTTTGGAGGTGGGCAAGAATTTCTAGGTACTTATATCCCAGTTCACAAATTGGTGCCACAAAAGTAAACCAGAATAAGCCTTACGGAGAATTAAAGGCTGTGTGGAAGACAAGTTAAATATGTCCTTCCCTCTTTCTTTTGGTCTGCTGTTGTAATTTGTGAGCTTAATCTTTACCTGGAACACCTTAAGTATTCTGCTGGTTAAAGTGAATAGAGAATTAGCTGACGAGCTGTGCACATTCTCTGAGAACTTTCAGAGTTGCCATTGTCTTGGTGCCTACCTGTGATGCTTCACTGAAATCTTGAGATAACATGTAAAGATCGTAAGTTACCAGCCCTTTTTTTTTTTTTCCTTTTTTTTCCTCCTGCCATTTTCAGATTTAGTTTTTGCAATAAAGCTTTGCATTTACGAAATTATCCCTATTGAAAAACTAAGCCTTGAGAGATTTTTAAGGAGCTGAAATTCCAAACTTGATCTGCTGCCAGAAGACTGGCTTGTTGGCAGCCAGTCTTCAAAGCCTGTTTTCTCTACCAAGCTCATAACAGTTGGAACTCTACCTTGCCTGTAGGTAGTGCTGTTGCTGTTGAGGTGCAAATGGGGTGGAGGAGCCAGTGACCATTCTGTTACAGTTACTACCGCAAGAGGAGGGGAGTAAGGCTGGAAGGTGGTGGTTTCTGCCATCAGGCTGTACAGCAGCAGTTTGCTGTTGCAAAAACCACTTTTAAGGCTATTACTGGTGAAAACCTTGCATAAAGTTGCAAAGATCAGAATGTACTTTTGAGGGATGTTCTGCCCACTGGCATTTTTTCTAGTGCCTCTGTTATTTGCTGTTTCTTATGTCTTGTCATGTATTTTCTCATGCAGAGTAATTTCACTGCTGCATGTAGAAGTAACCAGGAGTGGTTTGAAAGTAACGCAACCTCCATAACTTTTGGTATTAGTAGCTATTGGTTTTGAAGAATGGGAAAACCTTTTCATAAGGACTCATAAGGATGAGTGGGAATTTTTGCTTTTTTTTTTTTAATTGCTAAGAATACTATTGTATTTCATACTAGGTTATCCCTCTCTTCCTTCCCGCCCCAGTCTAACATGTGACTGCTATTAACAACTCAGTTGTGGCATAGGTATTACACTGTGTCGCCTAGTGAGTGCATGTGTCTCTTAACAAAAGAGAGGATGTGAAGGCATAAACTATGTATAGTGAAAGCAGGGGGGATAGGATGGGACACAGCATTATCTTGGAAACATAAAAACTTAATTCTTTACCTCTTGATGTGTGTGCGCTTTAAGAAAACAAGAATTTTCAGCGGATACATCAGTTTACTTGTATCATGTAGAATTTTGCTTGAGTGCCTACTTGAGAGCAAGCACTTTGCATAAAATGTGCTGTCTCTTTTGTCCCTTAAACTAGAACAGAGTAGAAAGCTAAGTGTGTCACTGTGATGAACAGCATGCACTTGATTTACTGCACACCTATTAAGCACATTTTTAGTGTAACTGTCTCTATTGCCAGAGGTTTTCATACTGCATTGTTCATTGACCATTGTGTCCTGTCCTGGCAGAAATTGGGGTAAAGACTTCAAGCTGGAGACGTGCCCAGGCTGTTGAACTGTTTCCGTGCGTCCTGGCAGCTATAGATGGATCTGTGATTGCTGACACCTTTTGCAGAGTTGCTTCTGCCTTTGAATTCAAGTAGAGAGCAGTGTTGATATCGTCTTCTTAGCTGGATCTGTCACTTACGTGCAGTCATTTGACTGCACAAGTTTCCCCAGCCCCTGGATGTGATGTCTCCCGAACTGGCTTTACACAAGCCACCCGTTGCTGCTGTTGATTTCCAAGGCAACTAAGTCTGGGAGCCAGAAAGCTCAACCACATCTGTATAAGAGGAATTAAATGCAGCTCTTAAAACAGGAAGCGGGGAGGTTGTTATAATAGCCTGGGCTTCTTAGCACTTCATTTTGGTGGTCTTCCTGTTATTTGTCACTTTGAGTTTCTGCAGTCTGTATCTCTGTGCCTCAAAAAAATATATTTAAAGCAGATAGGTATTAATATTAGCTTTTGTTCAGATCAAATGTAAATGCCTTTATTGTATTATGTATTAAATTGTTTGGGTTACTTTATAATGCACAATTGTTTTAAAGGAAATTAATCTTTTTTACTTTGTTCAAATACACCAAGCTTAATAGAAGGCAGTTCAAACTGGTTTCGTTTAATGAGGCCTACTTCTATCAAATTTACTGCTTTAAACCCAACTACAAATAGAGTGAATTAAAGACCTAATTATTTCAATATAGATGTGCATTGAGTCAGTGTTATGATTAATTTCCTCAAGTGTTTGATTCCCAGTAGGTTTTTGTGTCAACAGCCAAAAAGGAATTTACTTACTGTAAAGTCAATATAGTTTGATCTAGTTGATTATATTGTTCAAGTGTAAATTAATGGGTGGTAGAATACTGTGTTGCATTGGAACTTTATTTTGTCTTAAGCAAATTGTCTGAAGCCTTATTAACTACCAGTGCTTAAAATGTATAGTTCTGACTCTTGAAATAGATGCTAGGAAATTCAGAAGTGTTTTAGTGGTTTTCTCCTATTCATTATGTAGGAACATCTGTATTCAAACAGTGTTTTTTCCACAGCCCTGCCCTGAGAGCGTGCTTTTAAGGCTGCATAGTAAATTTGAATGTTCTGTGGCAAATTCACTGGTTGATTTTTTTTTTAATTTATTTTAGTTTATAAATAATAAGATTCCTAGATTCAATTTCAGAGTATACAAGTTTACAGACTATTTTCTCATGTGGGATAAGCATAGTTTAGGTACAAAACATGTCCCATTGCTTCTCTTCCAAGTCCCATCTTATACATCTGTTGCTCTAAATGGATAACTTTCATTTGTCTCTGTGCATTTTATGGATTGCAGTCAGGAAACATGATTTGACTAATGTCTCCTGTCTCATGCAAAGACAATGCTAGAGAGTATCTATTTTTTTTTTTGTTGTGTTTTAAAGGGCAGCAGATGCCATGTGGAGTAGTTAATACAGTGTATTTATCATCGTCATAGAAGTTGTATCCTCAAATACATTCTCTTCTCCTATACCTTAACATGGCATCAAAGTATTATTAAAAATTGTAGGTGTTGAAATAGATGATCCTGATAGACCTTTTCATGTTTCAATTAAAAATTGTGCTGTGCAAATTTTATTTTTTATTTTAAAAAAGCAGATTTCTAGTTGGGCATGACAGCCTTCCAGTTTGAAAAATAATTATTGTTGGATCTAACTTTCTGTTGCATGTCTGTTATCAAGTTATCTATCAAAGAAAATGAGATGAGTGATTAAAAGGTTGAGATCAAAGGCAACTGATTCAGCTTCACTGGAGGCTCCCATCTTTTAATTTAAAATGTATCTATGTCTAACTGATTACCTCTCACATTTATAAAGAAATATTGACATCCTGCTAAAGTATGCAATGACCTCACTTCTAGCTGAGTTGTCTAAGTTTCACTGCAGGCGCTCTGAAAGCATTGATATTCCTGTAACCTTTTGAGGCAAGATATGTGTTTAGTGTATTAATGAGCTGGTTGAAGTGATGTACAGTAATTTCATCCTTGGGTAAAAACAGATGTGAAAGATTCCATTTTAATATTTAATCAAGCTCAAAGCCTCTGTTGGCTTGTTTAAGTTGACCTGACAGCATTATACCTGGAAACACTTTGAATTAAACCCCGAGTGCTTGACCTTGTTCAAACAGTTGTAATTTAATAAGGCTGCTGTCTTTATGGAGATAGTGCAGCTAATGGGCACATCCTTTCTTGGGCAGGATTACTTTTTATTGCAGTGGGAAAACTTCCTATCTGCTCTTAAAAAGATTTTAATCAGATGAAGTAATAAAAATGAAATAAATAGCAAAAAGTTTTGTATGAGAGTTGCTAGTCCTAGCTTATAGTTAAAGAAGGGATCCCAGAATATACTAACTTACTTCAAACTCCTTCCAGCATTCTGTCATGACAGGTCCCTGGTTATCACTATACTGTGGCTCATCTCTTGCCAGCACTTTTCTCAGGGTTAGGAAGCTATTTCTCAAGTTCTATATGTTTGGGCTCAGTAAAGTCAGTAGAGCTTGCATCAGTTGAAGGCAAATGGAATGCTTTATTGTTTTTCTGCTTGTGCCTGGAAAAACATTTCTAAACTTTGTCAACTTTTTCAAAACAATGGGTCCCAGGACACAAGTGCTTGAATGTGTGCGAGCAAATGTCACTGTATTAGTTCAGCTTTTGTGAAAAGAGGTGGTAACGGAATGCAAGAAAACTAACCAGGGAGCATTGCAGTAGGTTTCAGTATGGTATCTAGGATCTAAGTGAAGGCAGGCTATGTAATAGTGTGAGAGAGGTCCTGAGACAAAGTACTTGTTCTTGCTCGTTAAATTTTATCACCAAGCCAGGACTGAAATGAGAAATATGAACTCATCCATATGAATATGATTTGCATGTACTTGAAAACTTGGTCTTTTCTGATCTGATTTTCCAAAGGAATTGGACCTATGTGTCAGTACAAATTCTACAGCAACATTTAGGTCAAACATGGAGAACTACTCTGTAGTGTGCATGTACATTGGTTTTTCTCTGCCCATATTTTCTGTTTTGCTTAAACTTTAATGGAGTTTTGCTTATTTAAGGTATACTTAACACTGTTCTTAAATAACTTAAATCTGTCTATAGGCAGTCTGAATAGACCTGGAGATAGATTATAGATATATGTTGAGCATTACATAGGGGAGACTTAAGGTTTGGGTAGAAAAGAGACAAATGACAAAGAACGGCTAGTCAACCAGAAAAATGGATGAAACTGAAGCACAGATACGTAGATGGTTTCATCAACAGGATCCCTCTCTCTCTAAATCTGTGTGTATATTCAAAAGCTTAATAAAATCATCTGACTCCTTAAAGACTAGCTGGGTAGAACTGTGCTGCTGTTAAAATTTGACATCAAATCAGCTATTTGACAGTTTGATTGTCTTACTTCCCAAGATTAAGCATTTGTTTTAGTAGTTCCAGAGGCTACATAGTGTTGTGGTTTAAGTCTCTAAAACTCATGAAAGTCACTCACTCACTCCCCCTCTTTCTTCCCCCAGTCCCGGGGGAATGGGGAGGTGAATCAAAAGAATCTTAACTCGCACAGGTTGAGATAAGAACAGTTTAGTAACTAAGGTATAACACAAATCACTGCTGCTACCACTAGTAATAATACAAGAGAAATACAACGAAAGAGAATACAACTGCTCACCAAGCCTGACCCAGCCAGTGCACCCCCCAGCAGTGAACCCCCCACTACCAAAAACCTGACCATGCCATGCACCCCCCAGTCCACCACCACACCCTTCCAGGTCTCTCCTCTCCGTCTTCACATCCTGGACATGACATGCTGTGGTATGGAATAACCTCTTTGGTCAGTTTGGGTCAGGTGTCCTGTCTCTGCTTCCTCCTGGCTTCCCTCCTCCCTGGCAGAGCATGAGACTCAGAAAGTCCTTGGTCAGACCAAAACATTACCAAGCAGTAGCTGAAAACACGGGTGTTACCAGCGCAGTTCCAAGGCCCAAAATCAAAACCACAGTGTTGCACCAGCTACCAAGAAGGAGAAAAACGACTGCTACTGCTGAACCCATGACACATAGTTTAAGTAACAATAGTAAAATCAGAGTTCATTTGAACTCATTTTCATTCTGAAATACAGCAGCACTTAGTTGTGCTACACTGTTATAAGACATCATATGGTTGTTACTAGAGGGTATTAGTATAGTTCTAAAGTACATGCTGGCAAGGACTGTATTACTTGCAGAAAGCTACCACATGTTGTAATGAACATGCCTTACAATGACAAACAAAATAATCATTCATTAAAAACACTTTTTATAGCAAAACACGACTTTTTTTCTTCAGTGAGATAATTCCAGTTTCAATGTAATAGAATTTGTATTGATGTAGAACATTACAGCTTTCTTTGTAGCCTAGGATGCAGGTTGATAAACATGGTGTCTATGGATGAATGCATTAAACATTTCTGTTCTAGAGTCAAGCAGTGACTCAGGATAAGCTTGACTGTCCGTTATAAAGAATTACACAAATACTGACTGATGCCCCAGAACTGATCGCACACATTGTGATTTCTTCAGTTGTCATTTTTTCAAAGGCATTAAAAGGAAGTAACTGTTCAGAGTTCTGCTACAGCTCACTGAAGCATAGATAGTTGTGGTCTTAGACTTATGTGGGTGATGAAAGGAAAACTAGTTCTAAAATGAGTGGGTTTTCATCTAATAGTCACTTCCTTTATTGACACCTTGTGTTCAGGGTTTTTTGAACTCTGCTGTGGTTTGAGAGCTTGATGATGGTTTGTCAATCTGGAGTTTGGTTCTCTGATCTGTCATCGTTGTTTTGTGCAGTAGCTTGCTGCTGCTGAAGCTTGAGTTTATACTAAATCCCTAGCATGAGTTAAGGATAAGGATACCAGCCATAGGAAGTGGCTGTCAACTTTGCATTAGTATTGGGAATCTTTGGCAAGACTTCAGCTTCAGTTTGAGTCTTTGTTTTTGTGGATCTTCTTCAGATTCTGCTTTGGCTGTTAGAACAACAGTTGACAGAATTTTGGCACTTGATAGTTGTTTGGTTTAGCCCTAGAAGGCTTATGACTTGATGCTTTTCACTTGCAGTTGACCATTTGAAATATGGTTCAGGCTCTTTACCTGTGGGAGGTTATCTTGGCTGCTTGCAGGTGTATGTAAATGACAGGGAGTCTCAGTCCAGTTCTTCATGAACAGATGCTCATTTTGGACTTAATTAGAGTAATTTCACGGTCTTCTAAGTTTCACCAGAGTGTCTGGGCTATTGATTTCCTGTAGCTTTGGAAATACGTGAAGATACTGCCCTTTAACGCAGTTATCACTGTTTTGTTTTCTCAGAATGTGTCTGAAACTAGCTCATAAACATACTTGAGGAAACTTCATGTGCTGTGCTTGTTTAACCTGCTAAAAATATATAGTCCTTTTTCCAGGGCTGTTCCAGTGTGGTACCGTAGCATGCTGGCAGGTTTCTGATGTTGTCTCATTTTCTTGGTAGGACCTGGGGCCTTGCAGGGTAGCCTGTTAATTGCTGCTTGACTCATGGGGACAGGTGTGGCTGCTTCTTAGCCCCAACATGTAGAGGTCGGATGGGCTTTTGGCAGATGTATTCTGTAGCAGTTCATTTTGCTAATAGAAGGACAGAGGCTTGAAATTAGGCTTACTTTTGTTTGGATGTGGTTGAACCACCACCACACTTTGCCCAATCCCAAACCAGCAGAACAGACTAGTCTTAAAATCTAATAATATTTTTTTTTTTTTAAAATGAATGTCCTATGAGTTTTCAGACTAGTTCTTACTAGTAATTTTTTTTAATATAACAGAAGGAGGATCACAGGCTTCCTTTTCTCAAGCCAGACTTATAGTTCAGGAAGATGAGATACTGTTTAAGGTATTAAATGTTTCCTTGGAAGTTAACTGTGTTCCTGTGACACTCCAGGAACCTTGCAGGCCACATCTTTACATGCCTTCGTAGTATATGAATGCTGCCATTAGCAAGAGTGTTCATTATGTACTTCTTTTTATCCTCTAGTTATTAAAAGCTATATTAGCTACATTTAAAAGTTTCAAGCTTGCTAATTCTGGGTGTAGCTGGGCCTGAGGAGAAGGTGTCCAGGTTTTAACTTGTGTAAAGTTGTTTTACAATGCAGCCCAGTAAAACTAGGCAGGGGAAAAAAAAACCCAACTCAATTCCAGTGTTTTACCAGATAAACAGGTTTTGTTTGGGTGGGAAGTCTAATTTTTATGCATCTTTAAACAGTGCTGGTTTCTTCTGAAATATATGATCTTGAATGTACAATGTTGGAATCAGTAGAGATGCTTAAGGTGACACTGGCCCAATATTCAGAAGAAAAAGTATTAGAGCTAAAACTTCTGTGAGGGGAAAAATGTTACTTTTGGCAAGGTTATCCTCTTGCTAGTTTACTTTCTACTTTCCAAACCCACACAAAAACCCGCAAACCAACCAAACAGAAAACCACACGCCACAAACTCTTCTCTCCCTTCCCTCCCCCAACCCCAGCCCTGTGGCATTTACATTGCAGCTGCAGTCACTGTCAGTCAGATGTACTTTGCCTCTCTTCCCCCAGTAAAGTAACTTAACGACCAGTTTCAAACAGTTAAATCTTCTGGAAGCATTATTACTGAAGAAAAAAGGTGGATAGCTCTGTCTAACTTTTGTTGACGGTATTTCAGATAATGGTAGAGGTGGTAATCAGCTAAACAAATCATCTGTGATACTGGATTAAGTGTGGCATGTATTTCTTGGTAAGATGGAGACTTGGAGTAAATGGAGAGGAGGAAGAGGAATATTGTTGATGTGAGTGTGAGCATGAGGGATATAGTTTAAGAATATGAAGATGAGGGGTAGTGAAGGAAATACAAGATATGTAATCTAGTCAGAAGCCAGATTTCACCAGATGTGTTGTTCTGGGAAATTGACTGTTCATACAGGTCCAGGACTCTACGTTAAGCTAACTCTGTTGTTGTGAAACTATACTTTCAGATCTCAAAGGCTTAAAGGATATTTCGTAGCCTAAAATAAAATAGGAAAATCTGTGAGTGTTGGTTTCTTTTTACTTTCTTTCATAGCAACAGATGCAGATTTCACCATCCTATTTAAATAAAGGATATGTATATTCAGTCCCTTAGCACAGGCTGTGGAATTAGCCTGCTATGATAGCCATAGTAAGGAAAAATACTTGGGTTTCTTTGGTGTGATATCTCTGGCCTTTCTGTCATCTTCTCTCCCCTCCTGTTCCCATTATGCAAAATTGGTTTCAAGAAACATGTTTTCCCATTTGTGTACCTTAATGGAAGATGCAAGAAAGCTGGGAATTGCCAAATTTTACTTAGTGAGATGATCTAGGAGTCAAATGTAAACTCCTGGCATGTTTTTTCGTTGTTTTGGGGGCGTTTGTTGTGGTGTGTGTGTGCGGGGGTGTCTGTTTCCTTTTTTTTTTTGTTTTTTTTTTTCCCTCCTGCAGCCAGACTGAATACAAAATTGACAGCCCAGTGAGTGGATTTTGCTTTGGTTAGACCGCTTGGCATGTGTTCATAAGAGATTATCTCTGGAATCTCATGTATATACAGCTCCCCTATCCTCTTAGATCTTGTGTAATATAAGTACAAAACATGATTCTTGTCTGAAAATGTATCCAGTGATACATCAGATTTGCAGAGCTCTTTAGAAGTTCGAGAATTATGGAGTGAGCAATATGATTTCCAGTGATTGGGATGTAATATGTGAAAATTTACTTACTTAGTTCTGATCAGAGAAATGCCCTTACATTGTTTTCTTTTAAACTTCTCCACTTGCTTTTCATTACAGAGAAAATAAATATATGCATATGTATATAAACCAGGAATCAGAGTAGGTGAGTCTCCTCAGTAGGAGGTGCAGGTAATTTTACAACTTGTTTGTCCTGACTACAGCTTTATTTTCAGAAGGTGCAAGCAGTTAATTGTGTTGATTTAGCTGTATACTTGGTATCAGTACCCTGCTCTGTCCTTACAGAGTGATCAGTGTCACACTGAGTGCTGCATGGTAGGATCTAACACAGTTCTGTAACACCAAGCCCAGGGGGGACTAGCAGCATGAGCAGCAGTTTGCTTTTGACAGCAGAATGTCCTTGTTGCTATTGATTGGGTTGTTCAGTGAAGTGAAAAAACATTGATCCAGCTTTAAACTGGTAGTTATATGATAATCCTGGAGATGAATGAGTATCAAGTGAAGTATTGCTGAGGGGAGGTGGCATGGGAGGAATCCAGCGCTGTTTTTTTGTGTAGCTAATAATCGGCTAATGATACTTTAAAAATAAAGGGCTTATTATATAGATCTGCACTAAATTAAATGCAACTAATAAATACGAAACAGATCTTTCCGTATAGCAGATGTAAATAGTGGTAAAAGGGCATATGTCTTGTCTCTCTAATTCCCCGAATAGTTGTTCTCTGTGTGTGTTTCTAGTCTGGGGCACTGTAAGTAATGCTGGTGTCTTGACTGGTTGTGGAGAGTGGGAGGATTACTCTTTGTTGTGGTTTAAATCCAGTCAACCACAAAGTTTTCTCACTCACTCCCCTCTCTTTCTTCCCCCAGTCCTGGGGGGATGGGGAGGAGAATCGAAAGAATGCAACTTCCACAGGTTGAGATAAGAACAGTTTAGTAACTAAGGTAGAACACAAATCACTGCTGCTACCACCAGTAATAATAATGACAGGAGAAGTACAAAGAAAGAGAATACAACTGCTCACCAAGCCCGACCCAGCCAGTGCACCCCCCAGTCCACTACCACACTCTTCCAGGTCTCTGCTCTCCATTTTCACATCCTGGACATGACGTGCTGTGGTATGGAATAACCTCTTTGGTCAGTTTGGGTCAGGTGTCCTGTCTCTGCTTCCTCCTGGCTTCCCCTCCTCCCCGGCAAAACATGAGACTCAGAAAGTCCTTGGTCAGACCAAAACATTACCAAGCAGTAACTGAAAACACGGGTGTTACCAGCGCAGTTCCAAGGCCCAAAATCAAAACCACAGTGTTGCACCAGCTACCAAGAAGGAGAAAAATGACTGCTACTGCTGAACCCATGACACTCTTCCAGTATTTTCATGTCTGATTGGTGGTTATGTTTGATGCTGAGCTGCTCTGAAATAACATCTATATGTTTTGCAGCCACTGCAAGTTAATTCATATTAAGTCACATCTCCCTGTCTCCAGGGACAGTCTTCATTTCCTTTTCTGACATTAAGAATCTTGGGATACTGGGGACTGGAATATTAACTATCAGCTGACTCTTCCTACACTTGATCTCCTGATTCTCAGGAATTAGGCTAAAATGAATGAATGAGATGGCACTGCTGGTGTTAATGTTTGCTGGGTTTTAAATGTGTATGGACTTGCTCTCTCACCTTCTTCTCTTCCCCAGTCAGTATATAATAAATCTCAGTTAAGAGGAGGACTGAAAGCCACTGTTTATTGCGTAGTCTATGTTCTGCTGCAGAAGTTGTGAATGGATGCACCTCTATTGCTGGCTACCAGGGCGTTGCTGGTGCTTGTTCAGCCTGGGATCTAACATGATTTAGGTTTATGAGGGGTAACGGCATCTCAAAACACTGTGCTTGCAACACTGTGCTTTTGATACCTGGTTACCACTTCAGCTCACCAGTTCCTAGGTTTGTGGTACTAAAAGGTAGGATTTTGGGTCTTTCTTTTTCCATCTCTGTAAAGCATCAGTTGTGTACCCACTTCCGTGAAGACAGCACGGAAAGATTCTATGTGGAGATCTTAATTTCTCTGATTAGTCTGGTCCACAGAGCCATCTCCAAGTGAGTGTGTCAGCTGCAATTTACACTAAAAAGTTGAACAGACTGCAGGTCAGACTTCCAGAAATGCTGAAATCCGTCCTTCTTCCCTGTCTACTGTTGCCTTTCCCATCCTCCTAAAAGATCACAGTCTCTGAAGTGCTTAAACTGTCTTTGTGTGTAAGCTTTGGAGACAGTGGAGTAATTTTGAAGAAAACTGAGTTAAAATGTGTTTTTTAAAAAAAAAAAAACCAAAACAATCAAAAAAAACCCACCTCACACAATATAGTCCTCAAACAAAATAGTCAGCTAGTGGTGGGGTATTTTTTGTTGTCGATTTGGGGGTAGGGGTTTCTTCAAGACATAACAAGTCCAAACTCTGTCCTATAAGAACATTGCAATCTTGGATTTTTCAGCATTGTAACTTAATTTGGGCAGGTTATGTTAGTTAGAGATAAATTTACACAATTTGTGAAGAATCCTTTGTCCCAACTTGCATTTGATTTCTTCAAGAATTCAAGTGGTTTATGGTTTTCCTTCTTAAGAGAGGAGTTGGGTAGAATATTGTCATGGGTTCAGCAGTAGCAGTCATTTTTTTATCCTTCTTGGTAGCTGGTGCAGCGCTGTGTTTTTTGATTTTGGGCCTTGGAACTGCGCTGGTAACACCAGTGTTTTCAGTTACTGCTTGGTAGTGTTTTGTCTGGCCAAGGGCTTTCTGAGTCTCATGCTATGCCAGGGAGGAGGGGGAGCCGGGAGGAAGCAGAGACAGGACACTTGACCCAAACTGACCAAAGAGGTTTTTCCATACCACAGCGCATCATGTCCAGGATGTGAAGATGAAGAGCAGAGACCTGGAAGGGTGTGGTGATGGGCTGGGGGTGCATGGCATGGTCAGGTTTTTGGTATTGGGGGGTGGGGTTTGCTGCTGGGGGGTGCACTGGCTGGGTCGGGCTTGGTGAGCAGTTGTATTCTCTTTCTTTGTACTTCTGTCATTATTATTACTGGTGGCAGCAGTAGTGATTTGTGTTCTACCTTAGTTACTAAACTGTTCTTATCTCAACCTGTGGAAGTTGCATTCTTTCGATTCTCCTCCCCATACCCCCCGAGACTGGGGGTAGAAAGAGAGTAGAGTGAGTGAGTGAATTAGTGAGAAAACTGTGTTGGTGGGGGGCTTAAACCACGACAAATATTTAGAAGGAAATACTGATGTACTTAAATTCAACATTTAGTTGGCATACTTCAGAATATAAATTATAGAAAAAAGTCTTTTTTATAATCAGAATTTTGGAGAAGGTCCTTTTACAGAATGGGGAGGTATGTGTTAAAGCTGCATGCTGTTTTTAAACTGTTTGTTGGCAAGTGTATTTTCAAAAATGTCTGATGGACTGAAGACTACTGTACATGTTTGTTGCTACACAGAAATGCTCTTCCTAGCTTTAATTACTTCACTTGCTGAAGTAGCATAAGCCACACTTGAGTACTTCTGTCCACATCAAAGATTTCTGCTGAAAAGATGTGTTGCTGTAGGTAACAGCGGCAAAACCCCTTAGAGGACAAAACCCCTTAGAGGAGTTGAAATTTGAGCCCAGGAACCTCTTTTGGGAACACTGGGAAATTCCCTTTCCCCCACCCCCCCGACATGTTCAAAACTGAAACTTGGGATTTCTGGTGTCCCTTCCTCCCTTCTTCTCTCTCCCCTCCCCCCCCAAAAAAAACCCCATGACTGAATATTTTAACATATTTTCTGTTACGGACTACACAGCCCATAAGGTTTTTATGCTTACCTAATAGACAGCTATTCTTACAAATAAGTGGAAGGGTTTGGTTGTTAGTGATCAATTTTCAAACTAAAATAAACTGAAACATTTCCCTTAATTCTTCCTGATATATCTGAATGCATGGAAGAGTCTGTTGAAGAGAGGTGTTATTACAATTTGCTGTAAAGCAAGGGTGGGATAATCTAAAACTATGAGTAGCATATTACTTTGTGGTTGTGTTGTCTTAAGAACAGAATTGCTTTAATAAAATACTAAACTAGGGCAAATAGTGAAGTTTCTTCAAAGAAATCATGTTTGCTTTGAGCTCTGAGTAGATTGAGTATGGATGAATGTGTGTTCTCTAACTGCTAAATTACAGCATGGAATGAAGACTAACAATCACTTCTAATCTGCTTTATACTGTAGGTGTCTCGGAAGCTTCACTCTGACAGTTATTGCATAGTCTCCTCAGTTCTGTCTCCTGTGTGCTCAGAGGTTTGGGTTGTGGATGTTCTCTCTGTCTCTGTAAACTTGTAGTCTTGAAGCTGGGAAGTTCTTGGTATTTTGTTCTCTTCTGAGAAAAAGTTAGTATTAATTTAGTGGGAGGTGTCCCTTCCCATGGCAGGGGGGTTGGAACTAGCTGATCTTAAGGTCCTTTCCAACCCTAACTATTCTATGATTCTATTATGTTACTTTCTCAGAGGGGTCACCTCTTGACTAGAATTGTGCTGTAGGCCTATTTCTCTTCTCCTCCGCCCTCTTTTAGGAGATAACTGTCTCTGCTGTCCATGACACATTGACAATCTGTGTGTGCAGAGCTACAGTCCAACTACATATTCAGCCCCAGTTCAAGGGCTGGAGTTAAAGCTCTTAGCTGAATTCTCTTTGCCGGAATTTCAGTACTGCTGGAAGGGGGAAGAACACTCCTTAATTTCTGTAAGCAGCGCTCTTTTCTAGTCTTTATTCTTAATTAAGCAATGATGCTATAATAAGCTATTCAAAGGCAGTTTAAAGGGAGTTGAATCACAGGTCCAAACCAGAAAGCTGAATCTCTTAGTTGAATTAGTATTCTAGCAGCTTTCTACCTTAATTCAGATGCTTTAATATAAATGGGACTGTGATATCCATTTCTGTGTTTCCCTGTTGTTTGACTTGCAGTCAGTTTATTCTGTTAGTGTAATTTTGTCTCTTCTGGATACACCATCGAAGTCCTTTGTACTTCCTTACAGAGATGGTTCAACAGAGGTGTTCTAGGGAAAAGACAGTGAACATAGTAGATAATGGTTTCTGGAGGCTGTAAAGATTTTTATGGGGAATACCTTTTGCCTAAGCTGGTGGCTTCAGTATTGTGTTCAGCTTCCACTGCACCTTTCCCTTCCAAGCAGTGCAAATGCTCTGCAAATTCTGATGAGGAGGGCAGACATTTTAAGGTCTTGATTTTCTTCCTAGAAAGCAGCGTGGGTGTAATACTGTATGATTAGCTATGACTATGGGCAGGAGAACAGTAATTTCTCCAAGGAAGTAGAAGTTTCAGAATGTAGAAGATGACTCTTGCAATATCTTTTCTCCTGCTGTTGTAATGGAGAAGATGACAAAATGCAAAAGAAGTAATAAATATGGATTTGCCAGATGTCCTGGCATTTTTACTCACGTCTGTCCTGTGGGTATTATCTGTGCTTGGGAAGAAGTAGATGGTGGGTTTTTTTTTATGTGGAGCCTGTGTGGTTTTCATTTTTTAATTTTGAAGAGGTGCAGATCTTAAAGCAGATATCTATGCACTTTAAATTTAAATTTTCCAGACCTAAAATGTTTCTGTGTTTAAAATTCAGTATTTATGAAAACATATGTAGTTGTATCCATTTTGCCTTTCGCCTGTTATCCATAAGACAACATTAGATAGTGTGAATGCATGAAAGATCTCATAATCAATGTTGATTATGGGGGAAGTTGCAGTACAGCTTCTTTCCCCTGAACTTCTGGGACAGAGATGTTAGGGAACACAGAATCACAGTATTAACAGCACATTTGGCTTCTAGCTGCTGTTGTCTGTACTGGTGGCTTCTGATATGGAGATGTTCTTTGCCTTATTTTTGTTGTGGCAAGGAGTGCGGCATATAATATGTAACAAAGTTATTAGTTCTTGCCCAGCACACTTTGAACAATAAACTTTACTTCAGTGAATAATTGTCAAACTTGTAATTGTGCTTATATGAATATAGTATCACTGACTTACAATGATATATTTAAAAGGTGTGTAAATCTGCAGGTTGTGTGGGCTGTTGCTGGTAAAGGATTTGAAGAAAGACCTTTTGAGAGTCTTTTCTAACAGTAGAAATTGGTGACTTTTTCAGGATGAGGTGAGTTTGGTGTGTGTGGGAGTAAGTTTTCTTACTCTGTTGTCACCCGGAGAGGCGAGACTGTTACCCCACTGCAAAAGCGGACGCTAGAGACACTGCAGTAGTGGTGTTCTTACTTGAGTTCATTTTAACTGTATTTGCGTCAATTCATTGATGGACAGGTGGAGAAAGGAAGGGAGAAGAGGAGTTGTTTGGTAGTCAGTAGCAGCAGAACTATAATCCATTATTTCCCAGCAGAAGGAAAGGAGTTGCTGTCCCTAGGAATTTAGTGTGTAGCAGAGATATTGCTAAGAAACTTCATTACCTTTGCCAGGCAGCAGGAGTGATAACTATTATTTTACAGATATCTTACAAGTGCAAATTTGTTTTCTCAGGTATATTGAAACTTACAAAGCGTTCAAGAGGAATAGACTGCGTAAGCCAATATCAGAAAGTACTCATGACTTGTCTTTTGAGGAAAATCCTCCTCACTATGCATTATTTTATTTGTTTTTATGCACTTTGTGCTCTTGCTAAACAAACTCGCTCTAACTGAAATCTATACTGAGTGGCCAGTAATGTTTTAAGTGTTCTGTCTGTAATTAAAATAGTATTTGTTGTGATGCAGAAGTACTTGTCCTTTGTGCCTGCTCTCAACTCCTTTGGGTGAACTTGTGGGATTACTGTTACAGTGCATTGGAACCTGGCAGTTGTGCGCAGCCTTGAAGCCTTCCAGCCAGTGCCAAGGAATGGTGCTGTTCTTTTTGTGTAACCACAGATAGCAAATATGAAATGTAACACCTTTACAGATGTCCTAAATAACTGTAAAAGTGCCCTCTTCCACCATTCCTTTCTCCCCTTTCTAATAGAAAAAAAGCAAACTGGTCACTGTATAAATATATATATTCATACATTTAGCTGTTGGATAGACTTGTACATTATGGGGTTTTTGTGAGTCATAAAGTCTCACATTTGCCTGTGTTGTGACAGATGCAATTAGGTAGCTGCTGTAAACCCTTAGGGGAGTTGAAATTAATGCTTCTAGAATATCAGTTTGACACCCTGTCCCATTTCCCTTCCCCCCCCCTTTTTATTTCTTTACCCCCCAGATCAACTCTTCTGTCTGCCTTTGTAGTCGTATCAGTTAGAGTTTTGGCCATTTGGGGTTTGAATGTGTTAGCAGAGGGGCCTACAAGGGGATTAAAAATGTTGCCAGGAAAAATTGATTTCTTTCTACCTGGCTTCTTTGTGTATGTTTTTAACATATAATCACACTAATTTATTGGGGTTTGGAATCTGAGATGCCTTTGCTGAAATATACAAGTGATCTGTGCTTTATCTGAGTACTACTAGGTTTACTCCACATGAGAAGTTAACGCACTGTTATTAGGAGGAGATTCCTGATCTCAAATAAGTGTCATAGAATAACTGGGATGATTTAGGTTTGTGTTTCTGGAGTTCTGTCAAGCATCATTTCAAGAAATAGCCTCTCATTTAAAAAAATAAGAGTGAAAAGGCATTTTGGTTGGTGGGTTCACTTAATTCATGTGCCTTGGTTTTTAAGCTTTGCGATGTTTTGAGTAATAAAATTATACAGGGGGTTTGTGCCTTATTAATACTTTCCCTTCCTTTCCCCCCTTCTCCCTCTCGTCATGTTTTGTCACTTGTCATCTCTCTTCAAGTGTAGATTTATTTCTCATACAAATTGTTGTTTTCTTTGGCAGGAGCTACAAGCAAGTCTGTGTGAAATTATGTAATGTCTGAAAAGTTACGTTCATGATTAATTAGCCTATCCTGAAACAATTTTGGTGTGTGTAATATCTAGATCATACTTTTTTGTTTATTTGGCTATGGTAGAAGGCACTCGGGTCAGATCAAGTAACTTCAGGGTGCTTTGTATTAACTGTTATATACATTACTTGATTTCATTTGGAAAATGAAATATGTCTTTTTTATTGGTCCGTTAATGTGAACCCTGCATTTTGGGTTCAAATAAAGGAAACTAACTTGGGTTGCAAGTATGTCTTATTTCCTGAACAGTAAAATTTATACGTGTTTGCTTAAAGCTGAGCCCCCTTTAAATGGCATATTCAAAGAAAATTTTGCCAGAAGTTAAAAAATGGGGGAGTGATATATTATATCCAAACTGCATTGATGTCAGTGGCACAGCTCTTAGGCAGCAGTGGAGTCAAGATCTCATATAGAATTTTAAGTCTGGGGAGGACTGACTTCTCTCTTTCTGTTGTTGTTGTTTGGTTTTATGTGTGGTTTTGTTGTTTGCCTTTTTTGGGGTGTGTGTGTGTGTGTGTTTTGTTTTCAAGAAGCCTTTCCAGTACAGTTAAATTATGTTCCAAAAATTCCAAGGTGTAGATGTTGACTCTTTCAGATCTTGACTTGGTTAGGAAGACATCTTGTCAGTAATGAAGGCTTTTAGGTTATTCCTTCTGTGCATGGAGTTAGTTTTCAAAACGTTTTCTACACTCTTTAAAAATGCTGATTTGTATCACTTCATTGATGCTTCACAAATGCTTGCTTTTTCCAAGACGTGAGGGAGGTACCCTGCTCATCCTAAGTGTAATTACTGATTTCAGCTAGCTTTGCAGTTAAACACAAAGTGCATTTTCTTTGTTTTCACTGAATTGATGGCATTCTTTCTTATGCTATAAGCATAGATGCTTAGTTGTAAGAGTTTTAAGCCACCAATAACAAGAACTGTAAACAGTACTTGGATTTAGACTTAAGAAATAGCATTGTAACCAATCTTTTTGTTACTGCCTCAATCTGCTGTCTGCTTCCTGCTTCTCATTGGTTAAGTAATGTACTTTTCTCACAGTAGCCTACAAGGGAGCCTAAAATACCTAGAGTCTGTAGGGATCAGAATTGCAGGCTTCTTTCCAAGAGATCAAGGTCAGAATTTTGTTGTGTTCATCTACTAGTGCTAAACCAGCTGAATAGTGAGTACATGAAGTGAAAAATTGAACTACTTGTTCACTTGTTCCTTAGTCTTACAGGTTAATCCAGCCCTAAAGACTGTTTAGTGAGTTATAGCTCTTGCCATGCTGCATCTTTGCTTTCATTGGGATTTCACATTTTCTCCTGTATGCAAAGAAAGAGGCAAGGGAAAAATTTCTTCACAGAAAATATTCTCAAGTAGATTCCTGCAGTACATCTTAACCTGAGTTTATCAGTGTGCCTTGTCCCAGACATGTGCTACATTCATTTGGAATTAGATCAAAGGAAGTCTTTTTGTGGTGCCCTGCACAAGAAAATTTACAGTGGAAATAGTTTATTGCAGATAACACTTGTGTTCTAATGGGCAGTGGCCCTTAACTGCGGATGATGATGTAGGTGCAGGTTATTTCATTACTTAGTTCTGTTACTGAATGGAAGTGAATAGGAATAGCTTCCTGTTACATTAAATAGTCCTGTCGGTGTTGGAGAGAGGTTGATGGTAGAAAACTTCAGACTTGAGTACAGAAGTTTCAAACTTGAGTGTGGTCTAGTAGTATTGTTAGGTGGATTTGCTAAGTGATGATTTTTAATACATTTTTTCCTTTGGTTATGCCTCTTTGTTGGAGTGGAAGCTTCTTAGCACCTGCTGTAGGCTATTAGCAATACAGTTGCCTTTCTTGATCAGAGCATAACCACCTTAAAGGACTGTTTAAAAGTCCATCACAAAATTAGAGTAAGCAAGCTGCTAGCTGAATGAACTTTGCTATGACCCTTATCCATTTTTTGTTGTGTGAGTTGTGATGCTAGGACTTGTGTACTTTACCTGAGTAGTTATGCAATTTAGTATTATTGGTAGAGCAGAGAATGGCCTCTTGGACCTCACACATTTAGTTTGATACTGCAGACTTTGAAATAATGTCAAACATACATTAAACCTGGAGTTTGGGAGCCTGACCAGACTTGGTTCCAGAACCCATGCAATACAAATTCCCCCCCTCAGCTGTAATAGCTGAAGGCAAATCTCAATCCTGTTTCCTTCAAGAGATTTTCATTTACCTTTATTTAATAGGTCTACTTGGAAGCCTCTGTAAGAAAAGCTCATCCTCTGTGAAATACTTGCTGGTTTGGTTCTGAGCTGTTTGAGCTCTGGCTTACATAGCATGGCTAGTTAACAGTGCTCTATTATATTCTAGTGGAGATAATTTTACTGTATTTGTCATACGAACTACAATGATCTGGGGTTTCAATTTTAAAGTTACATTTTGATGGGGAGGAGGTGTGATTTCTTCACAGTATCAATATTGAACTTTACCTATACATACGAAGGAGCAGGGACTAATAGAGCAATCTTTTTCATTTTTGTTTGAAATGCCAGCCTCTTGGATAGCTGCTTGGGGTATGGGGCTGCTTTGCCTGTTCACCTTTATTATTATTCTGTCATGGATTTCAGCACTTGATCAAGTGAAAAGCATTCTGGTTGACATGATAGAAGATGAGGTCATGATGAGGATGATAATGATAGGCAATTGTTTTAAGGCTTCAGTGCATTGCTTTTGTGACAAGATAGAGTGCATGGCAAGTAACAGAAATGTATGATGATGTTAGGATGTCTAGATGGATCTAAAGGGGTTGAGTTTTGAGGGAGGTGTGAAGAGTGAAAACTTTTTACTTTGGAAAAAGGCAAATTTGAGCTACATAAAAAGCAAAGGTATCGTTTGGTAGATGACCTCATACTTTGACTAATGACTCCTGTGTAAGGAGATATAATCTGCTTGGTTGGATCTGCAGTAGTGATTTCACTTTGGTCTGTGGGAGTCAGTGGACTATTTTGGAGAGAGAAAAGCAAGCCTGTTGTTGGTACACTTGAGGTGGTTCTGTGTGCCAGATTGTAGAGTTTAATTACCAAAAAAAAAAAAAAAGTTTGAAGACATCAGGTTTTTTTACATCTTGTGTGTGAAGAAAATGGATCTTATCTTTACACAAAGTCTAAGTTAAAAATACATTTTAAATCAATTTCCCACAGGTACATTGCAGAAGGTGAAAGAAGGCAACAAACCCAGTAGTAGCTGATTGTGGAATTGGGGAGCACTTTCTACATGCAGTGCTGATGGTGCATGGTCTTTTTAGTCTCATCTTTTTGATAGAGACAACTTACAAATATGTATTCTTGAAGAGAATATACTGCTACAGGTATCAATAACATAGCTGAAAAGTACTAAACTGAACTTCATTTACTCCCCTTCGTCTTTTCACTTCAAAACCACTGAAGAGACTGTTTTGAGAAGTCTGAAGACTGCTTGGCCCAGCGTTAGAGTAGCACAGTGTAGGTCATGGACATCAGAATTGCAGGAAGATGCAAGTAAAAAATGGTAGAGTATATAGGATGTATTTACAGCTTGAGCTATTTATAGCCTAGCTAGTAAGCATTAAGTACCCCTTAGTAGCAGGAACTGTAGTTGAGCTCTAATCTCACAGTAGAGAATGCAGAAGAGACTATAGATAGCCTTCTTCATAGACCAGTTATATTGATAGTCTTGGTTACAGAGCTTTTTTTATTAAAAACACACTACTACAGTGGAAAGGTGAATACATTTTTTAATTGTTTAGTCTCAGGTACAGAACCAAAGTGGGGAGCCTACACATGAAATAAAAAAGTCTCTCATGTTTAGGAGAGAAGAGCCTTCTGTCTCCTGTAGTGCTGCCATAGGAATTGACAGAAGATCACAGGAAGATATAGTAAGTAAAGTATCTGAGTTTAGTAACTTCTGAAATGATAGCAGGGCCTCCATATATCTGAAGTGTTGGCTTTAGGCTGTCTACAATAATCTTGTGAGTCTGTTAAACTTGGATTATGGTTTGAAAGCCTCCTCTCTGTAAGTGTAGAGGCTTTAGATTGATTCTGTTAAAAATGAAAGCTGAGCCTCTAGAGTAGTGGGACGTTTCTCCATCTCCAGGAGATGTATCTTGTGCTCTAGGGTATGATTTTTCACAATTTTCAGTGGATATAACATCAGACAGAACATGGATGGAGGTTGGCTTATGCGAAGCTAATTGAGAGGACCAGGGCAAATGAATAAAACTCTAGAAATGCACATGAGTGCATTTCTGTGGAGGTTTTGTGGCTTTTTTGGTCAGGGTTTTTTCACTGCATGTTGAGCAGTATTCACTTTTCAGAGCACTAGTCTTAGTTGGTTTCTAGAACACAGTTGAAGCAACTTCAATAAGTAAGTTTTTATTTTGTTTCTAATATTTTGTACTATTATATGAAACAACAGAAGTCTAATTTGAATGGAATTTGACTTTTTATTGTCTTTTGAATATTGAAAGGAAAGGAGACTTCTGAAGCCAAAAGATGCACTCTAAGCAGAAATTGTTGCTATCTTCCCTCTTCTAGGTTGTATCATTTCCCAGTTTGAAGGAAGGAACAGGAATGTTCCTTTCAGTAACTAAAAAGTAGAAACTGTTTTTAGGAAACTGCCCTCTTTTCTTGCAACAGCCCTAGTGCTGTCTTCTGCTTTGTGCTCTCTGAATGTATAGGTGCTACCTTAAGGTTTGTTTTTACGCTTCTGTGGTCATAGCCCATCAGCATGTGTTTACCATCACTGGAGTTAGTGTACTTGCTACCATGTGATAACCTGTGTGGTGCTGTAAAGCTAACACGGGGTCTACTGTGCTGTTGCTGTTAGGAAGTTGTTTAAAAAAAAAAAAAATCAAAGTTCAGCTTACCTTATAATAATTACTTCCTGAACCAGGACTTCTTTACTTGCAAAATGGGTGCACTAAGGGGGTTGCAGCTGAAAGTCCTCATAAGCACCTCAAGGTGCTTTGTGAAAATGTAGTTTTTCTGAGAAAGCAAGCTTGCTTGCTGCGATGTCCTTCCTAAGCCTGTAAATACCTTAGTAATTGAGGTAGGGTAGAGATTGGGACCAGAACTGTGGATCCTGTAGTAAAGGTCATGGCAGTTTCCATTTTCAATAAAATTTGCCCCTCTATCCTGTTAACCCTGAAATTAATTGTATGCTGTTTCTATTCTAGGAAATTCTAGGATAATAGAGATCTAGTATTTGTATATCATGCATAAAGATGTGTCTTCCAGCAGATTGTCAGATGATGTTGAGGTGTTTCTGAAAAGGCACTGAGTGGCAGTTGCCTGGTTTACTGCTCGAACTTTAATTTCTTCAGAATGTGGGTGAAACTTTTACTTCTTTTAATGTGTGTGTAACATTTAATGAGACTGGCACTTAAAACTGTAATTGTGTGTACACAGCTAATGCCTAACTGTTTTCAGACAATCTGTTTAAAGCCTCAGAGTGCTATAGCAATGCAAGTAGTAACCTTGCTTTCAGTGGGATTTATAGTTGTGGGTAACTTTGCATATTCCAAAATAAGACTTTTCAGGACTTAACAGTGTGACATTTTTGGGGGTGGGATGTTAGAACATGCTAAATGCTTTAGCAATTTCAGGGGAATTTATAAATGCAGTCAGATGAGCATAGAAATTCCACAAGCACAGAAACTACAGGGGAGGAAGGAGAGGTTATTTTGGGCCAGAGTTTTGAGAGAGGTAAGGAACAGAAGTCCAGGACGATTTCTACCAAGGATGTATTTTATGCAGTGGCAAAGCCTGTTGGTTTCTCATAATCGATAACTGTGATTCATTAAAAAAATAAAAAAAATATTTGTTGGATGTGTAAATTACTTAAATACTAAAATATGGAAACTGCACTCGTTTAAATGCTAATACTGTGGTGTTACTTCTAACTCGGTGTGATTTTGTGTGGACCAGTCTCAGGGCTTGCCAGTATATGTGGAGATGGTGAGAAAGTAGTAAGAGTAGTGAGTCTTTCATGTGTCAGAACTTGTAAACTATGATAAATAGTTGAAAAAGAATGTCTTTTGGGGTGGTTTTGGGTTTTTTTTATGGTGGTTTCTTTTTGTTTGTGTTTGGTATTTTTTTTCTGTTTGGTGGTGTTTTTTGTTTGGTTTTTTTTTGTTTTATTTTTTTTAAGCCATTACAAAATGCTTCCTGAAAGTACCAAAACCAGTGCTTTTCTTTATTCTGTTATCTGTAGCCCAAATTTACTAAGCATGTTTTTTCTTGTTTTCTGAAGTGACTGAAATGATTAAACTATAATCAAAATCTAGTGTAGATGCATCATACCATTTTTATTGAAAACTGTCTGAAGTGTTAGGATGATCACAAACAATTATTGTATAAAACTGTAAGTGCCATGAAATCATTTTGAGGGTGTGCTTATTCTAAAATAAAGACTGGGGGTGGGGGAGGAGCGCAGACTTTTTCAGGGAATATTACTGGACCATCCAGTGCTCCAGTGACATCTTCAGTGCATAACTGAGTCCTTTCTGGTCTGTGGATATGAGGCTAGCATCCTTCTTAGGCCTGAAAACCTCACAGTATTCCTTGGGTAGCCCATGGCTTTTTCCTAATTACTGCAGTAACCCATATCTGGAAACACTAATCTCTGCTGTTCAATTCCCTCATCTTTCTGCTCTGCCAGATGTGAAAGTTAGATGATATTTAGATTCTTCATGGTGAATGATGTCGCTCATGCATTTTCTTCATTATGTGGGTAGTTGGTCTTCCTTCTACCCTGTACCAGATGCATGCAGGGGGATGAGTTGTGATGCTGTCCTTCTCCACCTCACCTGCTGCTGTTAATGCATTCCTGCTTTGCATGGTGAAGTAAGAGTTCTGAAATCTTCATTCTTCTATCGCTCAGGTTGAGGATATTTGGGCATATGGAGGTGAAATCATTAATGGGTTTGTAACGCCCTCACGATGAAAGGTGGTTGCTTTGAAACTTGACACATCTGATGGTCTTCATTCTTTCTCTCTAGATACTTCATGGCTGGTACTTGAATATGATACTTGTTCTGATAGTTTTGGGTTGTTTGTAAAGTATTTATGCAGCACAAAAACCCAGCAGAGTATATATGGTAGACCAGACTTTTTTGTTGTCTGTAACTGGACTGCAGACCTTACTACTTACTCCATCATTTTAGTGCCCTTTTTAAGATGGTGGTACATTGATGAGTTCAGAGCAAGGGTTTGTATAATGTCTAAAGCAGAGACATTGACTGCAGCCTGCTAAATAGACTGTGATACTCTCTTTTTTAGTAAGCCAGTCTCTTGAAAATGTACCTGCATAGCTTTTCTGGTTCACACAGTTTCTATGATAGAGTTCTGATCATTCTCAAGTCAGTGGTTGTATATAGGAATAATTTGTCTCTGCGAAGGGAGATGGGGGTGAATTTGAGACATTCCTATTATGAATGTAAAAAAAAAATTGCCTGGTTTAGTGTTTGTTTGTACTATACGAGTAGCAGGATTAAATAGGTATCTCTTACCAAACTCTAATAATGAATTTGTCAGTGTAAAGTTACACAATCTGTTTAAAACTTGTATATACTTGAGAAACTGTTATACTGTATTTTGCAATATAATCCTTTCTTTCCTACTTATTGTAGGAAACTACAAATGTAAATTTTAACAGATGATCACAGTGTGCATCACAAGGGTTTCTGAGACAAAATTACTGATGACAGTAAAATATCAGGATTTGATACTTGTTTTTAATGCTAGTTCAGAGGACAGATGGACTACAGTGGTTGGTTGTATGATGCTTTAAAGAATTTATTGACTATGACAGTTGGATGTCTTATGCTTAAATAAGTATTGTTCAGTTTCAAATAGAAGAGTAAAATAACCTGTTTACAGGTGCTGGGTTGATGGTCTGTTATTACTCTGTAGTATATATGTTTCTTAAAATAAAAAGCTAAAAAAAAAGCCCTATTGCCCAGCTGCTTTTTAGTGAAGCTTCAGTTTATGAACACTTTCTGAACAAATTCTCACAAATTTGCTCTTAGTGCAGTTGGAAATAAAGTTATTTGAACAAGGCAGCCTGCTCAATTTGGATGTACAATTTCTAGTGACCTACAAAAGTAAACACTTATCAAAGTTGTAATTTACCTTGTTCCCAGAATTAAAGGAATGAAAAATTCTTCTCAGCTTATTAGCTCTGTTGAAGAAATAATAGTATGTTGCTGGATAAGCATTATTCAGACTTATCTTCAGTGGCAGATCAGAGTCCATAAAGTTTTTGTAACACAATTATTAATGTGGTTCTTAAATATTAGATAAAAGTTCCTTTTATGCTGAGGTCCAATAACAAGATAAATACTACTGGTTCATCTGGTATAAAGTACTGCAGTTTAGAATAACTGGCCATACTAGTTCCTGTAAGAGATGAAATAGAACTAACCTTCCTGGTGGCTCATCTTTTTTTTTTTTTTTTTTTTTTTTTCAAGAAGGTAATGATAGTCAGTTGCTTTATTTTTAGAAGAGAGACTAGTGATTAGGAAGAGAGATAAAGGTAGGAGATGCAGTTCTGTTTGATTTATTTTCTGACAGTCATAAAAACTAAACCAACCCAAAAAACCCAACCCAAAGCCCACATAGTTTATGTTAATTGAGACAGTTGTGAGCCAGAAACAATACTAACAATATCATAGAATCATAGAAGGGTTGGAAAGGACCTTAAGATCATCTAGTTCCAAACCCCCTGTTGTGGGCAGGGATGCCTCACATTAGACCATGTTGCCCAAGGCTCTGCACAGTATATAAATATAGTTTTGCTTTGACTGTGCAAGCTAAAGCAATATGAAAAAAAGTTTTGTTTACTTGTGCTGACAAGAATGTGTGTTTTCTTACATTTCAGTAGCTTAGAGATCAGGTCCGGTAATACAGTTATTAATATAAATGGCTTCAAAATACTGGGGCCAGTAAGTTTCTTGAAAATGTGCGTGTGTGAAGTGATAGCATTTGCAAGCTCTCCATTATTAGATTTGGTTTGGGAACATCAGTCTCTGTAGCCCTGAACTGCTAGCAACCTTTGTCCTTTATTTTACCTTCAGTTAAAAAAAAAACCCAAACAAACCAAAAAAAACCCCAAAAGGTGTATAGTGAAATTGGAAAGTAAATGTTGGCTAATGGTTGTGTCTTTTTCTAGAGTAAGGAAAAAAATCTCATATAAATGAGACTGTGGACCTGAATTTGAATGATACTTGATGTCTTGTAAATTATTTATCAGAGCAAGCCTTTCTGAAATGCCTAACACGCTGTTATATTAAAGGGAAGGAGAATAGCATGGTTGCCAAGAAGAGATTTTTGCTGCATTCCACTAAAAGAATAATCTTCAAGATTATCTGTATTAAACTTTAAGTAGCAGTTTAGAAATGCCCACAAGATGCTGCAAGTGAACAGTTGTGTTTGGACCATTTTTCTGCTGATGATTATTGGTGTAGTCAGTTTTTTCGTTAATACCATTTTGTTCCAAATACAGTTCTGTTTATAGTGATGCCACAGATCTGTAGAATTATATCTTACTGACAAGAATAGTAGCTAACTAATTTTCTTGTATATGTTGTTTTCAACTTGCAAGTGAAAAATTTGCAGGTAATTGGTATATCATTTCCACCTTAGTATTCCTGATCTCATTTAATGCTGTCCTGCCAAAACTGGCAAAGAATATCAATTATGTATTTACTTATTTTTTAAAATCATGACTAAATTGGAAGTCTGCCAGTTTTGTAACTTCAGTTATTTTTATCCAGGCAGCAGTCCAATATTTCAGATATCTATATAATCCATAATGGAGGTCTTAGACTAAGGACTGCAGATGATGTTTGTTCCTGTTAGATATAAGACGGTAATATTGCAGTTCCTTTACGTAGTTTATGGAAGAGAACAGACATCTCCATGCTTATGAAAAGTCTTTGGCTTTGGACATCTTTTATGTGTATTCTTTGGGGTATGTCAAGTATGTCAATATTCTGGTAATTGGATTGCGGAGGGATGAACAATGAACAGACCTTCTGAGGACTAAGCTTTCAGAAAAAGCACTGTGTCTCAGAGTATGTTTGTATAGAACTGGTTGTAGGCTAGGGTAAGGATATGCTGTATATTGAGGACACTCTCAGTAAAATTTTAAATGACACCAAGTTGAGTGGGAGTGTTGATCTGCTGGAGGGTAGGAAGGCTCTGCAGCGGGATCTAGACAGGCTGGAGAGACGGGCTTCAGGCAATTGTATGAAGTTCAACAAGGCAAAGTGAACTTGGGCCACAACCACCCCATGCAACGCTCCAGGCTTACGGAAGATTGACTGAAAAGCTACTCAATGGAAAAGGACCTTTGCAGGGAAGTGGTGGAATTGCTGTCCCTGGAGGTGTTCATAAACTGTGTAGATGAAGCCCTTAATGACATGATTTAGTGGTGCATTTGGCAGTCCTGGGGTAATGATTTGGCTTGATGATGTTGAAGGTCTTTCCCAACCTGGTTGGATTCAATGGTTCTGTTTGTGCTCCTCCTTGATGGGTAGATCAGCTTTACCTTGCTTGTCTTAGTATTTTTGGGGATCTGTTGCTTGATGTAACATAATCCTAAAGCTCAATAATATAAACCTAATTTCAGTATTTCTGTATTGTGTTGTGTTGAAGTATAAGAGCTGATCTACATGGAGCTGATACCTTCTCAAGAATACCCTTTAAAACAAACATTCTCCACTTCCCAGAACTGTAATGGAATACAGATCTGTAGGTCAAGTGAAGATTAACTTTCAAAGTATTGTGGCATAGAGTGGAAATGTAAAAAATGAAGCTGAAAACAACAGTTAGTTTGATACATAGAACTAATAGCATTGCTTAGCTAAATCTGGAAACTATGAATTTGCAAAAGAAAGTGTCTTAACTTTTGAGTTGTGATGCTAGCTGGTAGAAGCCAGTCTGTGAACATAATCTATTATTTCAATATCCCACTTGAAATAGTTGCATATAGCTTTATTTGTTACAGATCTGCCTACAAATACTTCTGTGTAGGCATTAGTACATGGATATTTTGGATGATGCAGGTAAGCAGTTTCACTAAAACTCTAAAATTAGTGCGAAAGCTGCTTTGGGTTATTTAATCTCTGATAGTTTGGCACATAGCAGATTAGGAAGATAAGGAAGTAGGCGTGTATTAATTCTTGTCTTTCTCTGAGTTCCATGTATTGCTGACAAACACTGTGGGTTTTTTTTATTCCAATTGTATATCATAGCTGATAGCACTCATCAGTCTGGAATGGGTAAATGTTGAATCCAGTGCTTTTACCCTAAAATGGTAGTTTCAATGGGAGGTGTGAGTTGTATTGGATGGAAAAGTAATCAAGTCTTACATTTGAGAATTTTTTTGGGGAGGTGGGAGATGTGTGGTGTTTGGAAATTTTTGAGGTGTGGTGTTGTTTTGGGGTGTTTTGTTGTTTGTTTGCTGGCTAACTCTCTTATTTTTCAATCTAGCCACGAGCTGATCCCATCCCCATATGTAGCTTTTGTTTGGGAACGAAAGAATCAAATCGTGAAAAAAAGCCAGAGGAGCTGTTGTCTTGTGCAGACTGTGGCAGCAGTGGTAAGTTGGCTGAATTTACAATACTATAAATGTTTATATTAAAGTCTGGTTTTCAGGTATAAAAGTATTTTGAATGTCATCCTCTCTTTGGATATAGCTGGAAAACTGTAAGTGAGAGGTGTGAATTCATCTTTAGGCCAAAAGTATAGATCTGAGTAATAATAAGGGAACCACACTTGTAAAATTCAGGAATTCTGTTATTGTTTGGGGTCTGTATTTGTCTGAAAACTGAGTTTTGCATTTTGACATCAAAAGATGATCAAGTATTTGGCTCGCACAGATTTGCAGCATTTTTGGAAGCTGAGGAATAATCCTAATAATAAAAACATATGTAGCAGTCTTTGCTGTTCTGTATCTTGTGTATCCAGTTCTTGTTGGTTGGTGTTTGTTCCTTTTTTTTTTAATTTTGTTTTTATTTGGGTTTTGGGTTTGTTGGGTTTTTTTTTTTTGGTTTGTTTTTTTTTTTAGTAAAGTTTATCTGTTACTCAAGTGGGAATTTGAATAATATTTCAAGTAGCATACTGAAGCGGTTAAGCACCTGTTACTTGTCAGGCACAATGTAGAGTCTTTACTGGTCCTGTGCACCTCTCTTGTGTGTGTTGCAGCAGCTTTTGCAGACTGTCTGACTGTTGTGAATGAAGGTGCTACCCTTAAAGTGGTCAACTAGGTTAATATTGAAAATAAAATACTGTAGCAGACTTGCTTTGTGCAGTGCTTGCGCTGGGATGATACCAAATACATTCTTGGCTGAAGTTATTCCTGATTCACAGAGGGATTTGGCTAAGCAACATAGGCAAATCTCTTCAGTAGCTCTCTGCCATTAAGCTTTTCCTGGCGCAACTGTAGAGTTCTGGATGTGAAAATCCTCTGATCAGTTTAACTACTCTGAAAAAATCCCCTGTGGAAAATAGCTTTGTGCTGGAAGAAGATTTGCTTGGCCAGAACGGTTAGTTGAGTGGACTGCTTTTGTTTAGCTGTGCCAGTAAAAAAACTTTTGCTCCCATAAGCTTACAGCTGCATTGGGAAAGTACTTTTGCTGAAGCTTTGCAATGTAGTCCATCCTAGCTTAAAGACAAAATAGCAGTGCTGTTTAAAGTTACAGGCTACAACATCCAACTGTTTGGTGCTTACCCCTCTGTGTTGGTACCTGGTAGTATATAAACTGGATTGAGAAAGAAAAGTAGTTGAAAGACAAGGAGTTTGATCAGGTCCCCAGTGCAGTTCATGACAGTCATGCCAACTTCTATACCAGAAAGCGGGAAGTGCTCAGGAGGGAAATGAGTGGCCGTAGGGTCTGCATAAGCCAGCACTATTTTTGAGAAGGCTGGAAGTGAAAGTGTTGTTTCAGTGTCTTTCCATGTAGTTGAAGATAGTTTGTCTTGGGTACTGTGTTAGCTAGGTAAGTGCTTGAATAAAAACAAAACAATGTGGATCAAAAATGTGTTTTCTGTTAATCAGCATATGCTTTTGATTATGTGCTTCTGAATCTGTCACCCTAGATAAATCCTTTGTATTTTAGCCAGTGTATTTTTTTTTTAGTACATTTGAGCAAATTATTAAACAGTGAAGTATGGAAGTGGCTTTTTCACCCCTGTACACAAAACCAGGCCCCATAGATTTTAAACTGTGTGTCTTTAATGGTTTACAGGTTTCCTGTATTTTCAAATCTGTATGTTAATATTTGGAAATTTAATAGAATTTGAGCTTGGTTAGACTCTGGTATGCAGAGTTTACAGTAATCAGGTGCGCTTCAATATCAGCTACTATTCTGTTGTGTAATAATCCCCCAGTAGGTCTAAGATGCTTTAGAACTGGAAGTCTTGACTTTCATGGATCAGCTTCCATTTGAATTAACACTGATACATTCTTTCTGCTTCATTAAGACTAAATAATCTTTAATTAGTTCCTCAGATGTCTTAGATACAAAGAATGAAATGTTGAGATTGCCAGTCAGGTTGCTGAATGGTTAAACTTTAGCTACTGATGCCTAACTAAAATAAAAACCAATCTTGGTGCAATTTATAAATACCAAAACTTCACTCAAGTGGACGTTTATTGTAATTGGATTTGTAATTTTGCACATTGTAGTATATGTCAAAGCTGGTCTTGCTGTCTAACAAACATAAAGAAAATTGCATGTTGTGCACAGCAAGCAAATTGTACAGCTGATCAGGGATTAAATTGCAGTGCCCACTACTGGCATGTCTGCTTTCCTTTATGTTTCTGTCTCAGTTGCTTGTGTCTTTTCAGGTAACGTTTCTGCATTCTGAAAGCAGAGAGTATCTAGTTATCTGCACATTGCATCGATATTAGTCTTATTTTATGGTGTTTGGAAGGATAATTTATTTGGCAGTGGAAATTAAATGCACTCCTGTCACTTTGCACAGGCATTTTCTAAAGGAATAACAAGTTGAAATTTTAGCAAGAGGAGTTATTGGGGAAGTATAATAAATATTTTTTAAGTGGGGGCGGAAATAGCTAAAAGTACCTGTACCTGTAGCTACTGTCCTCAAGTTGTGCGTTAGGCTGAGGAGACGAGAGGGTTACCAGTTGAAGATGGGTAGGCGAAGTTGGGGACCAGAACACATAAGCATCAGATTCACATCAAGAGAAACAGGGACAGAAAGTATCTCGAAAGGTCTGCAGAGATTGCTTTGCAAAGGATATGCTTTAGGAGTAAGGAGTATGGAAGTAGTCTTAATTACTGCTGTCTGTGGGAGGAGGTTGGCTAGTTGGATAAAAATGAACTGCAAAGAAATCTTCAGGTGGAAAAATGTACTACATACCTGAGATAGGTGCACTGATTCTCTCTTCTTTATAGGTAAAGTCAACCTAAGTAATAATTCTTTGTAACTAAAAGGTTATCAAACACAAAGTGTTTTTTAGTGAATTATGTTGTACATTAGTTCCCAACGTGTATCAAAGTTAAAAATGACTGGAGATACTAGTATATCTAATTTAGCATTGCTGTAACTGTTGCCACTGATACAGTGCTTATTCTTTTAAAAAACTAGTTGTTTTGTCAAGTCCTTTGAGGAATAAACAAGGCCCAAATTTGCCATGAGGAAACAGAAGTAGGCAGGTTGAAGGAGTTGTCTTGAAGTCACAGGGAGTGAAATGTTCTGTCTTAATTTCTTGATCTCAACTCTTTCTGCCACATCAACTTATCACAGATGTTAACCTTTGCTAACTGGGATGGTTAATAATTAATTTTAAAGCATTTAAATTTTAGTAAATTTGTCTTAAAGTAAGCCTATATGTATTCCTAGTGGAAATTGCAGTCTTTCAAAGGTCTTAATTTCTAGTAATCTGCTAAACGTGTGTCCTACATTAAAATGTTGATGCTTCTGAGGTTTAAAGGGAAGTCAAATGATTGAACAAAAAAAAAAAAAAAGAGAAAAACCAGAAGAAATTACCATCTGAAGCACTTCAAACTAGAGATTGATCAAGTGTTGAAAACCTCTGGACAGCTGTATCAGCTTCTGGGTATGGAGAAGATGGTATGATCTCGATTTTCAATTTAGATCAGTTACATCTGAAATACTGTGAATTTTGCAGCCAGAAACATGCTTTACCTCTTCAGCTCTTGAATTTAAAGAAACTAGCTGTAAAATCACTGAAAGTCACATTGTCTTCATTTAACTGACTGAAAGACAAAAAACTGTCAGTTTTAATAGAAATCTGTTAAACTATGAAATTAGTTAAAAGGGGCCCTTTTAAAAGTGAAACCTGTGTTGATTACCACTTCATGTCTCAGGTTGATTACCTCTGCCTGTTATTGTTGTGTTTGCAGTATGTCAATTTGTCTCCAAAATGAAGAGTGTGAATACTGTCAACTGTTACACGATATTTTGAACTCTGAAAATTTCTGTGCTGTCTCTGCTAGTGCACACCTAGGAAAGACTGTAAAAGAACGTGGTATATGCATAGAAATGATTCCCATTTGCACTCTTCCAGCCTCTGGTTATTTGTTGCTCAAGGACTTGCAGTTGCAGGCATAATCCTTATATTTAATGCCAGTGTGGTTTTGGGGTTGGTTGGTTTTGGTTGGTTTTTGGTTGGTTTTTTTTTTTTTTTCCCTTTGAATTTTTGTGCAATAGTAAAATCTGACACTTAAGGATATTAACAAATGTATACAGTTATGGAATTGCTTGAACGAGAAATGTTACATTGGTAGATAACAGAGAAATGACGTAACCCTGTTATACCTAATCTGTGCATAGTTATCAGGCTGTGAGAATGGATGTTTCTTACGTTTATACTTCTCAAGTTATTTACTTAAGGCAAAGGTAAAATCAACAATTTAAACTAGAATTTAATTGCTCCTTGAAGTAAATCACTTTTGCAGGGTAGATGACTGGAATGAAATGTACTTATATGGAGGTAATTGGTTTACGATTACACTTTAATGTGTTAATATAGTTGTTAAGTCTTCCTCTGATATTGATTATTAATATCAGCCACTCTGTGACCTTTTATTTCTTAGCAGATTTTTTAAAATGATGTACTTTTTAAGGTTTATTGAAGGGAACAGTGTAGTATTGAATTCAGCTGTGCAGTTTCAAAAAAGAGTCACTTTAAGTGTATACTCAAGTTTAACTGCAGACATTCAGTAATCTGAAACTGTATGCTAAGAATCAAATGGCAATGCTTTTTTAATATAGTTGGTTTTGACTTTATTATTAATTATTCTTTATAAATAGGCTATATTCCTGCATTTTATTTTGAGAATATGCTGTATTTAAACAATTGAAATGTTTTTTGAACTTTAACATGAAGGGTATTAAGCCTTGGCAACCTACAGTAAAGGAAATAAAATCTGAAATTTGCTCTTTCTGAAGTGGCTTTTGCATTCCATCAGTCATCTTTGCCATTCATGGCTCAGGCCATTAGAAGACAAAAATAGCAAATGCTCATGGATTAGCCTGCGTTCTTGTTGTGGTGATTTAGTGCAGTCTTGGACTGAGAAACAGCAGGCAGAGAAAGCCTGAATGTGACTAGACCATTACCTGGAAGAAAGCACGTATCTTGACTCTGACAGTGAGAAGCAAGCAATGCAAGTCACATCACTGCAACCATCTAAGTGCAGCTTGACATCACAGATTCTTCTGTCTCACAACTTGTGGGTTGATGTTCTTGAATATAATACCAGCAAAAAGTGCTGGGAAGGCTTGTTGCTTCCTATTTAGCAATGCTTTTACATTTTCTGGATTAAGGGCATACTCTGAAGTTAGCATTTCACTGCCAGTATTGCATAAAGTACTGTATGTGTTCATTTTTTTGCTATCTTGTATGAATTGGAAAATCCACATGGCCTTCTAGGCTGCCATGGAAAGAGGGTGGTCCCACCAGGGAATAATAGTTTCATGGGAGGTGACAGTTCAGCTTCCCTCATTTTCCCCACCCTGCCCTGTTTAAAGTCTTTCTTTGCAGTAAGCTTTGTGCCAATCGCCTGCTTCATTTTTTTCCTACTGCTCTGAAATTGTTTTGTAGATAATTAAGTAATAATTCAGAATTAAAAATACACACAGACTTTTAAGTTTCTGTGGTAGATATACAGTATATTTAGATAAATAATATGATTTTATCTTAAGATTTTCTCTGTGTTGCACTGCTGTGAAGAGGGTCTGGGGTCAGGTTTGTAAAACTACTTTTTCAGAACCAATGGCAGTTTAATATGCTATGAAAATAACCCAGTGAAAATAAAAATTCAATTTCAGGTGCTTGTGGAGACCATTTACAGGTGTCAGTTGCAGCAGAAATAAACTTCCTCCTCCTCTTCATAAGTGAGTTTTATGGCAGTTATTCTGCATCTCTGTATGAAACAGATGAGTTAAATAATGTGTTGCAAAGTTCTGAAAACAGCTGATGCTGGTGGTGGTCTCTACGTTCTGTTGAACTTAAAAATTAGTCTTCCCAATCTTAAATATCAAGCTTTAAATATTTTTGGTTTTTTATAGGACATCCATCATGTTTGAAATTCTGTCCTGAGTTAACATCAAACGTGAAGGCCTTAAGATGGCAATGTATTGAATGCAAGACATGCAGTGCTTGTAGGATCCAAGGCAAAAATGCAGTAAGTTAGACTGTTGGGTGTTGTTTGACTGTCCTTTGTTTACCCTTAACTCTGTACTTAGCATGTGCAAATACAATTCACTGATGTACAACTTCAAGCAATGCTGTATTAAGTCTTGTTTTCCTCTTCCTCTTCCTTCCCCTCCCTCCCCCTCCCCCCCCCCTTCAGGATAACATGCTTTTTTGCGATTCCTGTGATAGAGGGTTCCACATGGAGTGCTGTGACCCACCACTTTCCCGAATGCCAAAAGGTGATAATAATAATCCTTTCAATGAAAATACTTTCATTCACAGTCTTTTCTCATATTAAGGGACCAAAAGCTCTTGACCATGCTGCTTTTTTTTTTTCCCATTGATAAAGAGTATGATTTCAATCATGTCAAAACCAATTTTATTTTTGAGATTTTTTTTTTTTTCCCCCCTTAGGAAAATAATAACGGTCTGTGGTCGGTTGACCAGGTGAATTCACTGTATATTGAGTTGTTTGCCAGTCTATTAAAGGTGAAGTTTTACAGAGTTAGAATGTTTGAAGTATATACACGGACAGAGAAATCCTTAGAGCAGGTGAAAGAGCCTGCTTCTTCATGCTTTTTGTAAGGGTAATTTTTAAAACCAACCAAACAAAACACTTGTGTCTTCAGGTTCTCTGATCTCTAGTTTTCTGATATATAGCACCTCACTTCTGCTCTCACATCTTTATGGCTTTCCATATTTAGTCTTAAAGTTAAGCTAAAGACTTTTTCCAGTTTCTCTGCCCCTTCCCTCCAAGTCCCCAGCCTTATCTATAATAAATAAGTCTCCAGACTTGGTCATCTAACATAAAAAGGATGCCAAATTCAAGTTGTTGTATTTTAAAACAAACATACCTAGTTGTCATCTGGTCTTTTCTTTAACACACTTTAGTCTAGATTGCTTTGTAACACTCATTTTTACCCTGTATTAATTGTGTCTGAAGAAAGCTCTAGGTAGTATAAGGAGGGACAAGGTAGAACAGAAATTATTCTGAGAACCTATTCGCTCACAGTATTTTCTGTGATCCTTACTGCCACCTTTTTTCCCCTTCCCATGAGCACTTTACTTTCAAAACACTTCAAAATACAGGTACAAGTGGATCACTTCTCTATGTCCACTTCCTCTTCCCTGTGTCCTGTTCATAAGATAATTTCTTGACCTTGTATACTTGGCATGTATCTTGATATGCACCTGCAGAACAGGTTAAATAAACTGTGTACTATTAAACTTATTTTTCCTTTATGTAGGGATGTGGATTTGCCAGGTCTGTAGACCAAAGAAGAAAGGGAGAAAGCTACTTCATGAGAAGGCTGCCCAAATAAGGCGACGATATGCAAAACCTATTGGACGACCGAAAAATAAACTAAAGCAACGAATGTTGTAGGTTTCTCTTGATTTTTTTTTTTTAATTTAATTTTTTTTTTCAATTTATTTTTCCCCCCCCCTTATATTTCTAAGGATGTAGTCAGGTAAGAGGAGACAGTTGACACAAGTTCAGCTACAATTTTTTACTGTATTTCAAGTTGGGGAAAGTAGGTGACAAGTATTCTAGTATATGCCTTTCAGCCTAATGACCAATAACTTCATAATTATAGTGGGTGCTTTTTGTGTTGTGTCAGGAGGAGAATAAAATTCTATAACTTACTTTTCTAATAATTTATTAACAAAACTCTTACCTGTAGCAGATGCAAATAGAATTCTGAATGATAACGTATGCCAAAGCTGTCTTGTAACTGTAACTTCAAATAATTGAAACACATACAGAATCTGTATTATATAGGCAATAGTGAGTTACTTATATCCAACTTCAGGAGAATGTACTGCTCAAAGACCTTTTCAAAAGTTGTACACAAATGGCTTTATTAGTTAATATCAGATCCAAAAGCCATTTCACAAAGTAAACTATGCTAGTACTATGGAAGTTCTGGTTTCAGTGGTACTCTGGGAGAAAACTACTTGAATTCTGCTGTTAAGCTGTCACTGGTTACAGGGAAGGAGGTTGCAGTTCCTCTTGCTGCTTAGGAATGTGTTTATCTAAGATGAGAATGCTGTAATTCTTTTGGCATCTGTCTTTCCAGGGAGCACTGTAGTTGGACATTTTAAGGCTTGGCTGGCCAACTGTTTAAGTAACATTCAAATGCTGAGTTGACATTACACTGAGTGTTAAACAGGAACTGCAGGCTGTGTTAACTCCAGTAACATGTTGCCCTCTATCACATGTTCCTAGGCACATATGCCTTTCTTCTCCTCCTGTTTAGCTATCTTTTTGGCCATATCAACTTAGCAGCTGAAAAGCTTTCTGGCTGTATCTGCTACTCATTTTGTCATGTGGCTGTTATCCAGCCTTTTTTCTCTGTAGTCTAAACACCTGCCTGGTATTCTTCAGAGCTGCACGGTACTGCTGTAAAACTTCGCATTTTTGAGAATAAAGATTTTGGAGCCAGTAGAGCTCCAAATGTAAAAATAGAAGGGAAAAAAAAATAAATACTTGCAGTACTGCAGGTACAGCATGAGAAAATGAACATGAGCCAGCAGTATGCGCTCGCAGCCCAGAAGGCCAACTGTATCCTGGGCTGCACCAAAAGGAGCGTGACCAGCAGGTCAAGGGAGGTGATCCTGCCCCTCTACTCTGCTCTCGTGAGACCTCACTTGGAGTATTGTGTGCAGTTCTGGTGTCCTCAACATCAAAAGGACATGGAGCCGTTGGAACAAGTGCAGAGGAGGGCCCCAAGGATGATCAGGGGACTGGAGCACCTCATTTATGAAGATAGGATGAGAAAGTTGGGGCTGTTCAGCCTGGAGAAGAGAAGGCTGCGTGGAGACCTCATAGCATCCTTCCAATATCTGAAGGGGACCTATAGGGATGCTGGGGAGGGACTCTTCCTGAGGGACTGTAGTGATAGGACAAGGGGTAACAGGTTCAAACTTAACCAGGGGAAGTTTAGATTGGATGTAATGAAGAAATTCTTTACTGTAAGGGTGGTGAGGCACCGGAATGGGTTGCCCAGGGAAGTTGTGAATGCTCCATCACTGGCGGTGTTCAAGGCCGGGTTGGACGTAGCCTTGGATGGCATGGTTTAGTGGGAGGTGCCCCTTCCCATGGCAGGGGGTTTGGAACTAGATGATCTTTAAGGTCCTTTCCAAACCTAACTATTCTATGATTCTAAGTGGATGTATGTGGTGCTGTGCAGCTTTCTATATTCTCTTTCCCTCTCTCTTCTCCAGGTTCTCTTGTCTTGCTTATTTGGTCCTTTTCCTAAAATTCAGTGTATGTTGCTCTAGGAAAGTAGCACAGGACAAGGATGAAGAGTGGCACTACATAAAAGATGTAGTTGTAGTGGCTTATGAGAGCATGCTGTTAAAGGAAAAGTGGGTGAAATATTCTTTCATTTCTCCATTCTCCTCCTGACTAAATAACATAAGAATCTGAAGGTCATTGAAATACCCATACAACTACTAGTGTTTTAACTGAAATTCTTGTATATCATTGTGTGTGTGTAATTAAAACATTTCATATATCTCTAGCTATCCCTCTGTTTCATTTTGCCACTTTGAAAGTTCCTAAGCTTTCAACTGGCATCTGTCTTTCCAGGGAACACTGTAGTTGGACATCTTAATAGGAATAGTACAGTACTGCCATCTTTTCTAAAAGTATGTCCCTGATTTGGGTTCCTACAGTGGATTTAGCAGGAATATCTGTCTGACACAGTCATTCTGCTGCTCCTCTGGCCTCATATGTGTAAAAGAAAGGTTGGAAAGATTGTGAGGGTTTTACTGTTACATTTTGCTAATGGGATTCTGAGCTACAACCTTTTAAACAAATATGCTAAAGGATGCAGAAGTTCTCTTAGCATTGGATAATGTTTATATCTTTAGAGAGGTTTTATTTTCTTTGTAGCACATGAACCACATGAGCATATTAGAATAGTACGGCGGGGGGACGTTCTTTGTAGCATAAATACTTGCAGTGCTGAGGGCAAATTTCTGTTACTTCAGTATCTAATATATGTAACAAGTAATCTTGTTTTGGAAATTTTTAGGAGATGGGATAAGAGAAGAGGCTCTTCCTCATTGAATCCTATTTGAAAGAGATGGTGTGATTCAGAAGATGATAATGTCATACATGAAAGTGTGTGGTTGCATGAAATACAGGAAGGTTAGCTAGCGCCACTTAATTCTTTTTGTGTCGTATGAAGAAAATCTGTCCAGTACTGGAATAATTTTTTTGCCTGTTGACCATCTGTAGAAAACCTTTTACAGGCAAATTAGTGTGTAGGTTTAACTAAAACCAGGCGCATGTTGGCCTCTGGCAGTGATGATGATTACTACATGTGGTAGTGAGAATAGGTCTTGTGGTGGACATAAGTTTACGGCACCAAAGGATTCAAAAGACTTCTGTCTTAGTTTTTGGTTTTGCCTCTTAGAAGCTAACCAAATTTAAGGATGTGTGAGTGGAAAAGGGGCTAGTTCTTAAACTGGTGGGCCCTTGGAGTTCGGTAAACCAGATGGTAGCCCCAGGCTGTTCGGTCTCTAATTAGAACTAACCTGTTGGAATTAATTACTTCAGCATCTCAGTTAAGAAGGCAAAATATGTGAAAGAAAACTTTCTGCTGCAAAGTAAACAAGCTAACTTCAAAGAGCAGGATGGAAAAGGGAATGGAAGCATTTGATGCAACTATATAGCTTTGTTTGTATTTGCAATTTGATCATGCCTCCTGATAGCTATTTCTTTTACTTGCAAACATTTTTGAATGTTCTGTTTCTATATACTTACAATATACTACTCTTCAGTGTATTCTTCAGTGTTGTTTCTCTCTTCAGTCATTAGCAACAGCTATACCTGTACTACTTCTGTCAGAAATGTTGGTTTTCAGCATGCCCTTTTTCTTCCTAGCCTTTAAGTAACATTCACCACTTTTCCCTCCCATGTTAGGCCCGATTGGTTTATGACTTTTCTGCAAATACCGCTTGGTCTTACAGTTCTGCTCTTTCATTTCCTTTGCTATTTTTGTTTTTGCTATTGTTACAATTTCTAAAGAAAACGGAGTTTATTTCTTCTGTTTTGTTGTAATGCTTTTCATAAATAACTTCATTTTGCTTTTAGGTCTTTGGTGGTAATTTTTACTATTAGTTTTGACATACATAATCCAATGAGAGTGTGGGGGGTAAAAAATAGCAGTTTCTTGAAAAATGACTGTATTGCTTTATAGGATTAATAGACCTTCATTACAGTTTAAGCAAATACAGTCTGAAGTGTTTTGACATCAGTAATTTATTAGCACTGAACATGTACATTTCCTTTCTGTGTACAATAAATTTGACAGTGATGGAACAGTTCTTGTGCTCAGGCACAATGCATTGAAGTTTTTCTCTGAATATGCACACTTTTGCCATGTCTTTTGCCATTGTCAGGTGGGAAGGCTGCATGCTTGGGAGATCCTGCTATCCCAGCTGCTTCTACTTAAATATACTGGGAACTACCTTTTCAAATAAAAGTGGGAGAGGAGAGGCAATGACAAAAAGAAAAAAGGGAAGAAACAGTCGGATGTTATGTCACAGTGTGAAATGTATTTCCAAAGTGAATATGTCTTTAAATTTCTTTGAAGTTTTTTAAGTACAGTGGCATAAGTAACTTGTGTAATCTGTAGTACTATTTGGCAGTAGTTACAGATTTTTAATGCCGATTTTTATTTTCCAAATTTTTTTGCATAGGTCTGTAACCAGTGATGAAGGATCCGTGAATGCATTCACAGGAAGGGGGTCACCTGGTAGGGGTCAAAAGACTAAAGTCTGTACCACACCTTCATCTGGTCATGCTGCATCTGTGAAGGATTCAAGCAGCAGATTGCCTGTTACAGACCCCACTCGGCCTGGTGCCACCACCAAAATCACCACCACCTCCACCTACATATCTGCCTCTACACTTAAAGTTAACAAGAAAACCAAAGGGCTCATTGATGGCCTTACTAAGTTCTTTACACCATCACCTGATGGTCGCAGATCACGAGGTGAAATAATAGACTTTTCAAAGCACTATCGTCCAAGGAAAAAGGTCTCTCAGAAACAGTCATGCACTTCTCTTGTGTTGGCGACAGGTACCACACAAAAGCTAAAACCTCCACCTTCTTCACTTCTACCCCCAACCCCCATCTCTGGTCAGAGCCCCAGTTCGCAAAAATCCAGCACTTCCACTTCTTCTAACTCTCCCCAAAGTTCTTCCAGTCAGTCAAGCATACCTTCCTTTAGTAGCCTTCCTAATAACAGTCAGCTAAAGGGACTCTTTGATGGTCTCTCTCATATTTATACCACTCAGGCACAGTCTCGAAAAAAGGGGCACCCAAGCTATGCACCACCCAAGCATTTGCATCATAAACCAGAGTTATCTTCCACACCAAAATCTAACAGCCATTTCTATGGAAAGAAAGAGGTTAGGAGTAGGTTTGTTTCTCGTGCCTGTACCTCTAGATGGGCTGTGTCTAGAGGATGCGCTTTTAAAGCAATTGCTCACCTCAAGAGAACAACTTTCCTTAAAAAACACAGGATTCTAGGCAGATTAAAGTATAAAGTGACCCCTCAGATGGGGACCCCCTCACCAGGGAAGGGGAGCTTGGCAGACGGAAGGATTAAACCTGATCAGGATGATGGTAAGCAAAGGTCAAAGCGCCAACCAAACCTGCGTCCCGTACAAAACCAAAATTCTTATATTGTCACATAGGTCTTAGCTATTTCTCTTGTTCTTATTTCACTTTCATACAAAAGCAACAAAACTTTGACCTTTATCTAATGCTGACTAAATCTCCAGAACATTTTTTTTTTCTCTGACTAATACCGCACCACCTTTTTATTATTTTTTGCATCTGTAGTGACACTAGGAGCCCCAAGTGCCTTCATAATGTTGCTTATGGCTGTGTAGTACCGCATGAGTGGCCACCTTTCATGCTACTTACTTGTTCTTCCCCTGCCTTTTCTTTGGCAGTAGTGCTGTCATCATGATCGTGTATTGTCAGTGCTTATAATGGTGGGCATTTCAATTCATTTCCCTCTGTTCCATTGCTTTTTCATGAATAATTCCATCCTACTACAGTCTCCACAACATTTGATCTATAATGCTGTGAACTACCTTTTTTTTATAATTACTTTTATTTAAAAAAAAATATTTGAATGTAGAGTTAGCATAGCATTGGTTTTCAAATATAAAGGACAACCTTTTTCCTCTTACTTTTACCTGGTAGAGTATACTGGAGTCTATCAGGTGGCACAGTTCTAGTGATAGAATGTACTCCATTTCATGAGGCTTGAAACTAATTTAGTAGAACTGGACTGTAAAGGCTCATACAGACAGACATCCAACTACCAAAAATAGCTCAGGCAACAGCAAACTACAAAACAATAAGGGGGGAAGGTTTCATTTCTGTTACTTAGTAATCCCAAATTTAGTTTTAAGTGGGGAGTCATAACAGCCATAGTTGCTACAGTTCTTTTTAGGAGTATCACTTTGATAAGGCATGTGTTACCTTCATGTCTGTGAATAAACTTTTTGCTGGTTTTAAATAACAGATACTGAAATCAAGCTAAGCATCAAACAAGAAAATACGGATCTGTTTCTGGTGGGAAGCAAGGACACTGTTACACAGGAAGATTTGGAAGTATTTAAGCAGGCTCGAGAACTGTCCCTGGAGGTAAGAAGCATGTAGTTATAAACCACATTTATTTCTGCAAATAAAAATTTAGTTCACCTTCATATGTCTCATTTATCCCGACTTTTAATTTATTCCTTCTGAATTAATGTCGTGCTTGCTGTGAATTTAATTTGGGAGACACTGTATATACAGTTACATTCTCTTGGATAGGAGACAAATCATCACACTGGAATGGGTCAGATGATAAGTGACACTTAGAATAGATTTCAGAAGATAAACTTGAGCATTTTGGACACAGGGCTACCACTAATTAAACATGGAGATTAAGCATAGCTGACATCCTGGTCAGCACTGAGAGGATGATGTTCGGTAAGAGTGTTCCTGCTGATTATCCTCTGTGGATAAAGCAGCCACTGAGAGAAGCTACGTCTGTCCCAGCAAATACTGTTTGATAGGAAATTGGGTTTAGTGAGTTCATAAGTTCATTTTACCCAATGATTTAATGCACTTTGAATTTAAATAAGATAGACTTTTTTTTCAGTGCAGTTATTTGAACTGAATCTGACTGAAACTGTTCATACCAGCTGGTGGAGACTGAGTTTTAGTTTTGAGGGTTTTTCGTTTGGTTTGGTTTTTCTCTGTCTATGAAATGAGCAGTGTGTTTGAGAACCTAGGTTAGAGAGGAGGTGCATGTAATATTTCAATGGCTGCTTTTTTTAAAATTGCGTCATAAATGAGTATGTCTTGCACGGTTTTCTGTAATGGAAGTCAATGTTTTTTCAGGTTTAGTGTACAAGAACTGACATTATCTGCTATGGGTTAATGAAGTGACCTTTTTATAATCTTAATTCAGAATGCTTTAACCAGCAAACTCAAACCAAAATGTTAAGTAGTAAGACTTGTAGAATTGATGGTGAAATTGCTTTTCCCTCCCACCTTCTTCCTTTTTTATATTTCTCCAGCCCTTTAGAGTCTAATAGTTGTCTTCTGATCAGCTCAACTTCAGTATGATAGCTGAGATTAGCATGCATTAATATACTGCTGTTAGAGGTAATTTCCAAGGACTCTAGAAGAGTTCTGCTGATGCCTTCTCCCTCACTTTGCAGTCCTGGGGTAAAGGTTGGACTTGATGATCTTATAGGTCTTTTCCAACCTCGCGGATTCCATGATTCGTTGTTTGGACCAAAGGGCAGCTTTGAGTTTGAACCAAAACTGTAGGGAAGTCCTAGCACTAGATGGTGCAGGAGAGAAAAAACGTGCCTCTTTTGTGGCTAGGTCATGCGCCATCTATTTGTATGCACTTGTAAGTGCTGCTCTCTTAACTTCATGTTTAGTTTTATTGCACCTTGAAAGGCATTTTGACTGTTTATATTTGGCTGTTTGGGATCTCTGTCGAGGGTGGAAGAACTTAAGCAACCAATTTGAATACTTCAGGTTTCTCACGCCTTCACTGGGTGAAATTGATATAAAGCTAACTTTCCTTTTACTTCTTCTATGACTAATGTTTTTTTCTTGTATTACACCTGACAGAAAATTGGGTGTAAAAACACTGGTGAAACAGGTGGGCGATACCCTTCAGTGATAGAGTTTGGAAAATATGAGATCCAGACCTGGTACTCTTCACCTTACCCACAGGAATATGCAAGGTACCAAGTTGACAAGATTGCCATACATTGTTGGAGTTTTTGCTAATGTGATAATTGCAATTTATTTTCTTTTTTGTAACTGTTTATAACGTGCAACTATGAAAAGTAAATATCCTTTTCTAATTATAAGTGAGAACAAGGATTTGACTTTTATAACTAGTTCTAAAGATTCATTAAAAGACTGGTTTTCCTAGCCCTGCATAAGTACAGTCTTGCAGTGTGTATTGGCATATGTGTTTGGGGTTTGTGGAGGATTTTTTGTTCTATTTGTTAGTTCTGCTTGGGGTGTTCTGTTGTTCCAGTTTGGTTTGGTTGTTTGTTTTTTTTTTGTGGGGAGATGGTTTATTTTTGAATTTTGTTGGTTGGGGTTTTTTGGTGTGTTTTTTTTGTTTGTTTGTTGGTTTGTGGTTTTTTTTGGCTGGGTGGTTGCTTTTTTTTTTTTTTTTTATGTTTGCTGTTTTTAAACCATTGCAACCAAATACGTCTAATTTCTGGCCATTTAGAGAAGTCAACTGTTTGTCAACTGGAATTTGTTAACCTCCTTTTTCTAGGGATTAGGGAGAAGTATGAACGTGTAAGATAAATAAAACTAAAGTGAGCAAGCTGTGGCAAGAGCATCTTGTTTCTTGTCTTATTTGCCAGGGAGCACCTTGGAGTCAGGCAGAGAACATGGACTAGTGTGTGTTCTCAGCAGATTTTTTACTGGCTTTTTGCATGTGCTGAAAACAAATATTCTATGAATCCGTTGGATCTGTGGCACACATGGGAGGTTTTCAGAACTATATGATTATCAAGCTTTACTACTAGGAAGCAACCAAGCTATGTGGTCTGTTCCAAAATGTCTTTGCATGTTGTTACTGTAAACTGCCTTTTCTCTTCAGCCCTCTCATTCCTAGATATTGCTATATTTGTGTGGTGGGAATCAGAGATACTTTATGAAGTGGTAATAATAAAAATCAAGGGCCAAAAAAAGTGTATAGAGTATTTCTATTTCCTTTTGTTACCACTGCTTTTATAGTGTTAATGTTTTCTCTCATTCACTTTATAACATATTATGAAAAGGGGAGTTACCTACTCCATCAAGTAAATTAATCTGAGAGAGGCATAATGATAGTTATTATTAGTAAGGGGCAGTGGTGGAGGTACTGTGGTTCTTGGCTCCAAGTGCAGTGGATTACGTCATGGAACAAACAGTTCAAACTACTTTTTATGTTGCTGATAAACTTTCTTAGAATATGGGAATAGTGTAGCAATGGCTATGATCCCACCGTGCTACCAGGATGTACCAGTGGGCTCAGAGCAGATGAAGATTGTCCTCTGCTCTAAAACTTCATAGGCTTATTAATTTCTGCTGCAGTCTTCCACTGCTTCAGTAATTTAAAAATGAAGGTAAAAAGCCATAAAATTCACTGAAAGGAGCAATTTCTTGTATGTAGAACGCCTTTCAGCATTGTCTTCCACAGGCTGCTACCGTTCTGAGTAGTCTGAACTCAATCCTTCCTGGAGGATTACAATGTTGCCTGTGTTGTGGAGATACGTTGAATACAAGCAAAATGCTTCCCAACTTTTTGGATGGGCTTCTGTGTTCAAGTGAAGTGATAGTTTAGGTGGGGGTGAGGGGGGTCCAATCCTAGTACAGCTTGCTATCCTACCCAAGTTTGGAAGACAGTGGTCAGAAAAATCATCTCCTAGCCTTCCCCACATACAAAATAAGGAAAATTAAAGGGAAGGAGATTGCCTGTATGCTGCTGTGTGCCTCTTTTGCCTCCACTGGAAGGTGGAGGGTGAAATTTAGAGGTATGATTCCAGTGTACCTGCTTTGATGGAAACCACAGCAAAAGCTTAGGTGGAATGTGGAAAGGGTAAAGTACATGAGGCTGGACCACAAAACAGCTGATTGCAGTCCAACTCTATAATACTAAGTTCACTGTGATTTAATCTTGTCTTCCTTTTATGGCTGATGTATGTGTGTTCAGTCATTCATCTTACTGTGATATTTATTTAAATGGAAGCAGTATTTGCTCGTGGTACCTTGTATTTAAACAGAGGAGGGACTTTAACTTTGTGGTAGCATATTTATTTATAGAATTTAATGATTTTTTTATATAAAATATCTTTCTAATTTTTGTACAGATTACCAAAGCTTTACCTGTGTGAATTCTGTCTTAAATACATGAAAAGTAAAAACATTTTACTGAGGCACTCAGAGAAATGTGGCTGGTTCCATCCACCAGCCAATGAAATCTACAGAAGAAATGACCTTTCAGTATTTGAGGTAAGTATATCACAAATCCTACATTTCTGAAGGTTTGTAGCTTAAAGACATTACAGATCAGTAGAACTAGTGAACTAGTGAAACCTGTAATGTATTTGAAATACTCCTTGGAAGATTCGTCTTACACCTCAAAACCAGGTCTGTCTTCCCTGTTCCTCCCTGCCTTGTTCTTAACTATTCTTAATTTCTTCACTAGTATTTCATGCATTAGCCAGTCTCTGAGGATACCTGTTTAGCATGTGTCTTAGATGGGGGCTGCAGTGGAAGTCCTTTGACTCAATTGCTTTTCCCTTCTCAGCAGAAGTACATCTTGGTACCCATTAATTTCTGGCTATTTGAGTGTCTTGGGGGTAGGGAGAAATTAATCTTACGTCCCATGTGTAAAGGCAAGCAAAGTAGTTTTTTGTGTATTGTTCTAAAAAGACAAGTGCAGCTACTGCATTGCATTCCTTTTGGATGCTTGAGAAACATGCCCAGAAACATCCTGGTTGGGTGCCAGAGATTGTCTGACTTTGGTCAGAGCACATTGCCTTTAATTTAAGAAAGTCCCGTGTTGAGCTGGTGAATGTGTTCTTTTATAATCTAAATTATTCTCCTGGGACATGACTTCTCTTTAAGTTTTTAAGGATTCATGTACAACAGAATTCTGTTTGAAGTCGCATACCTGCAGTTATTAAAGCTATGCATCAATCTCCATGTTACTGTTTATCAAGAGTTGTTACTTTTGTGTGTAAGCAGAAAAGACTGCTGGGGTTAGTAGGATTTCTTTTGAGGCTAGTTTTCCAACAGCAGTATTCAGATGTGTGTACTGATAACAACTTCGTAATTGCAGGTATCCTAGATATACTTGAAACTTGTTTTTTCGTGTTGTATATATGTCTGTTGTGCTTGATCATTGCCCATTCAAACAGTGGTAGGTGCAGTCCTGAAGCCTTTACTTAACTTAGAACAAGATCTGAATATGCCATTCAGGTGTTTGTTTTTGTGCTATTAGCAAAATAGCTGTCTGCTTCAAGATTGCTTCCTTCCTGACTTTGACAGTTTTCATAAAGGTTATAGATCTGCCAGGGGAAGACGGAAATTGTGAAGAACCTTAACTCTTTTCCTATCAAGAAACAAAATTGCCTTAGTCAATCCAAAATAACTTGCATTTTCTCTATTAGCAGGTGTTAAGAGCTGCGCAGCATACAATAGGCAAATCCTGCTCTCCAGTTTATTTTCATTAGTTACTGCTAAGATGTAAATAAAAACTTCCTCAAAAAAAAATACAGCTCTGAGGAAGAAGGTAGGGAGGTGGGGGATTGACACAAAAAGCACATGGAAAACAAGGTGCGCGTGAAAGCAGTGTCTCAGTTCTTTCTCCACTGCTTTTATTCCTTTTCTTTATTTCCCATGCTTCAGTAAGCATGTATGTTAAGACTTCTGTAGTGAAGTGGGGCCTTTTTTTATTTTGGAGGTTAATATCAGTTGTTACTCTGGTAACTGTAGAAACTTATTCATCAGTTGATGTTCTTCCTCACTGATATTTTCAGGAATTCTGTGTCCCATTTTGTGTTAGGCAGAATGAAGTCTTTCCTTCATACTTGTTTTTGAGAGAAGTAGAAATGAGTTTGGCATTTAAGACATGTACCTCTGCTCAGTGCATGACTGACATATTTGAGGGAAGACTTTGACATAGTTTACTGCTACGGTGTAGCCAAGAAACTTGTGACAGAAGCTTGCATGTGAACTTGCAGTCCTTTTTTGTTTTGTTTGTGGTTTTGGTTTTGGCTTTTGTTTTTTCTTTCATTTAAAACTGATGAACAAGCTGTGTTTGCGTGGAATTTAAGATTTTTTTTTAATTTTTTTTTTTATATTTCTGTAAAATGCTATTACTGAAAAAGAGAGCTTACAAAATTTGGGGTTTCAGGCTTGTGGCTTACTCAGTGATGATTTCTATGTGCTTCATGTTAGCATTTAATTTGCTAATAAGTATGAAAAAGGAGTAAAAAGCTTCTTGACAATGGAGTGAGTTGTATGAGAGCTTAATGTATTTGATAGATTCTTGAGTCCTGTATGCAAGTTTATTCTGATGCCTTTAGGAGTAGCAGCTGTCCATTACCTCTTTTTTCTTTAATCCAGATAATGCAACTGTACTATTGAAGTCACCTCGAAATCCCTAAATATACACAGAAGATTGGGGTTTATTTAGATTCGTAACTCTAGGATTCTTATTAAAACCAAATTAGAATAGAATGTAGCTTCTTTTTCAGCGTGCAAACTGCCTGTCTCTGTGAATGAAATACAGTTAGTGACTTTACTGAAGAACTTAAGTGCAAGCAAACCTTTCCATTAAGAAGATGATTTCAAAAATGCTTTTGTCTTTGACTCAGCGTTCCCTTTCAGGGAGTAACTAACTGATCTAGGAAATTTGCATCTGTGTCTGGCTTTTCTGTAGCTGTCTTGAGTCACAGCTTGACTCTATACTTCTAACATACCTAGGCTAATTGTAGTACTTGGCCTGAAAATTTACTTCTCTCACTCAGTAGCGTTTTTGTCTGGCATAGAAATTTTATCCTGACTAATTTACCTAAAATGTTGCTGTGATCGATGCATAATTGGCAACTCATTTATTGGCCTTATACTTTAAGGATTGAACATAATACACTTCATTGTTTTGTAGGGTTTTTTAGTTGTTGTATGCCACTGCATTCTAGCAAACTGCAGTTTAATGTAGTTTGAAGTAGTACTTTTTTGTTGTCTACCAGTCATACTCATTTTCATTCCAGGAATAAAGTGAAAGAGGTAAGTCTAACTTGAACGATTAAAAAGGTGATGTTATTTTGCTTAATAAATATGGCTGCTCAGAGTTTATTAACAAGTATAAAATAATTAGTACTAATGGGAGAGTTTTATTTAACAAGAAGCTGGGGCTTTTCTGAACCTTAATGTGGTTTTTTGTGTGTTTTTTTTTGTTGGTTTTTTTTTGTTTGTTTGTTTGTTTCTGTAAGACTGTATTGTTCACATTTCCTTTCGTGTTATGATTGACTAATAAGTTGTTTTGTCCTAATATGTTGGTGACACTGGAAATAACTGCATCTATCTTGCTTTCCAGGTTGATGGAAATGTGAGCAAAATTTATTGTCAGAATCTTTGTTTGTTAGCTAAGCTCTTTCTGGACCACAAAACCTTGTATTATGATGTTGAACCATTCCTCTTCTATGTCCTTACAAAAAATGATGAGAAAGGCTGCCATTTAGTTGGATATTTCTCCAAGGTAAAAAAAAAATAGTTGTTTTAAACATTTGTCATTTCCAGTCTCCTAAGTACTTGTGCCAATAGCAAAGAAGAAAATATTCAGAAGCCCAATATCCCTATTAATCTCAAAGATAATGTGCATTGTCTCAACTACACTCATACTTTTTTCTGTCAAAGACTGATGCAAATCGAGAAATTGTAAGTGCAGTCAGCCACATGCACTTGGGGAGGTTTGTGGTTTGGGCTTTTTCTGTTTGGTTTTGTTTGTTCCCCGAATGTGTTGTGGTTTGTTTAAAATGCCATCTTTTTCCTCCCTCTGCCATTTTTGCAGTCCTATTCCAGGTCTAAAATCTAAAAGGACTAGGTATTTGAAACAATGATGTATTGTCATGGTTTTACTGCTAGCAGTTCAGACTGCCTATTTAGACATAAATGGCCAGCCGTGTTCATATCATGTACAGTCTAGTCTAATGCAGTTAGTCATTGCACTGAGTGTAAGAATGCATTGCCTAACTTTATGTTGGATGTCTTCTTTAGAGTCGATGTGTCTGTTGGTTCTGGTTGAATTTTAAAGCAATAGATGGCTGTTATGGACAAAACCAATGTTTATGTGGACTGTCTTGACAATGATGATCAAAAATAATGCTAAAGTATAAGTGGATATACCTGCAACAGGAAAAGCTTCAATTACTACCAATAATTTGTTCATAACAAATGTTTTGAATTGATACAGTTACTTAGGAGTTCAGTACTTCTTGCCCCTAGTATCACCAGCTTCTAGCAGCTCTATAATTTTCTTTCTTAAAGAAGTGGTTTGTATGAAGATACTATTTTGAAGAATGTTTAAAATCTCATCGGAGTACCTGATTCTTATACAGTGATCTCTTGGGGGTCTGACCAGTTCCTTCTGAGATATAGACCTTGCTGGGATTAAAGTAACAGTGAGATGTGTAGGCACAATTTGCATTGTCTTTTATGTCAGTCAAAAGTTCCAGTGGAATACAAACATGTCAGCTCTGATATAGGCAAGTGTTTTCTAGATTTATTTAAGATACTGCAGGTGTTAAGGTGAATCTCTCTTTCAGCAAGGATGCACTTCACCCCTGTTGCTTTTGACTAGTCTGTCACATTTGGTGATCATGAATGTTTTGGCTACCAAACTTGGGGTGGGTGTGGAGGGAACCCATATTCGCTAAATGCTCTGGCTTTTCTTCCATTATTGCATCCTGGCAATATATTTGTAGACTTTGTACTAGCAGCAGTCTTAAAGAAAGCCCCTGCAGAAAAAATAACTCGGCATACTGTAGAAACTAAGAAACCCTGTGAAAACACAGCTTCGGTGTCTGCTGTCGCAGCTGGCGAAATGTTGGGATCACATGCCAGTATGTTCATTTCCAGTCAGTGCCATCGCTGGTCTGGTGTCATCTTACATGTGGAGGCTGAAGTGAGAGATGGTGCCTTAAACTATACATGTGCTTGCCACAGCTTCCTGCTAGTTACGAGTTTCACTGTCTTTGATGTTTTGTTAATTTATTTGGTCTCCCTTAAAACTAGTAGTTTTTGTTAAAACTAGGTAGTTTTAAGGGAGCCAACTTGTTCTGGAGGGTGTGTGTGATCTTTTAAAGGTAACAAGATTTTGAGGCTCTTCCTTTTCATCAGCAAATCTGAAAGATCCTCTAACCTTACTGTTGTTAGAACAGCTTCCTACTTGAGATTCTTCCTTCTGTTGTCTTAAACAATCAGTGTAGTATTTGCCTCCATTGCCTGCATGTTACATGACTTCATTCTGTCTGAAGGAGCTCTGGCTTCTCATCATTCTTCATTGATTTGGATCCACAGAGAGAAGCCTTCAGCTCTGAAAGAGTTAGTATACTTCAGGTGTTAGTTTTACGAGCATAGGGTTTCTCCCCTTCGCCCTGTCCCCATATTAATTCAGAGAGACAAAACAAAGATGGAAACCAGTAGGCACTGTAGCATTTGCTGTGAAAATACAACTTCACCATGTGTATGGATACTGTTTTCCACTTCTATATCCTTGACAGGATCGTCAGTGAAGCATAAAAATATTTCACTTTCCTTCCCATCCTCCTCCTTTACAGCACATAAACTTCATTATGCTGTTTAGACAATGTATTTAATTTAATTTTTAAGATGCTGAGTAGTTAACTTATTAAAAATATTCTGAAGGGTACATTTGATCCTTCCTTCTTATAACTAAACATTAACATGGCATTATTTGACTTTGGTACTGACCCCCTGCATCTGTTCACCTTATTGGATATTTTACAAGGACAGTGGCAGGTGCAGGCAATTGCCCACTTCAGCAGTGCTTTGACATACTTGATCTGTTTCTCCTTCCCCCAGGAAAAGCTTTGCCAGCAGAAGTACAATGTCTCCTGCATAATGATCATGCCCCAATACCAAAGGCAAGGATTTGGAAGGTTTCTCATTGATTTCAGTAAGTGAAGTGTTTTATTTACACTTGTGATCCAAGGAGCTGATGGCTGTTATGAGAAATTGAAACATATGAAACTTTATTTAATTCGCTTTGTTTTTATCAATAGATAATGGATTTCTGTTTATACTTACCTAGGATAGAAAAGCTCCCTGAAGTGAAAAACTTGCTGCTGCTCTGTTATTATACTCAAGGAAATTGAGAATGGATCTCAGTGGCAGTAATACTGCCTCACAAAGCTATTACCCTGAATGAATTGTCTAAATTACTTTCCATTTTGCCTTGCTCATTAGTATAAGAGGTGGCAATTATTTGTGAATATAGCTAAGAAGGTGTTAATCCAAGGCATTCTCTACATCCTAGTATTGCTAACTAATTTATTTTTTTTAGCTAAAAAAATCTGTTTTAGCTGAAAAATTGCGGCATAGAAGGAATGTGTTCTGGTTTTTTGTCTTGAAGTTCAACACTTTCTTAGTGGAAATTGTTACCAAAAAAAGCGTAGGTGTTTATAGCTGTGTATGTGCTCGCTACTTTATTTTGCTGAGTCGTCTGACCCTTAGAAGGCTTCAGGCACACTTGTTTAAATACAGATTTGTTATTCCCTAAATCTTTAAGCTGCAATGAAGCTTCAAACAAACTGTCTAAAGGAACTTTGCAATACTGCTAAATCCAACTTTCTACTGTAATTTAGAGGGAGGATGGTAAGGAATAAGTGTATATTGTATGTGGTCGGCTTTCACTATTACTTTTGGGTTTTTTTTAAAGCGCTGTAGAATTACGTGACTGTAGAAATAGTTAAGATACTAGGATTCCTGCCCTGAAGTGTATGCAAGAGAGTTCAAATGCACATAATAATACATCATTGTATAACAGCAGGACAAAGACAGTTTGTAACTGTAGGGTTTTAAGAATTCTGTGTCTTGTAGTATTCTACCCAACATGACTACACTAGAGTTTGTACAAGACTTAAGATGTCTCATCATTGTATAGCTTCTTAAATAGTCTTCACTGTACCCATATGAGTTAGGTAAGGATGCCACTTAAAACCCACCATTGAAATATAGCCATCACTGGAGCAGAACACAGCAGCTGTTCCATTGTGTGCCTTCTGCAGCCTTTTAGGAAAGGCAGTAAGTACCACTGCGTATTTCTGGAACTGTAAAGTGAACTTTAAGCTTGCTTAGTTAGAAATTGGCCCTGTTTTAAGATTAACATCTCTTTTTGCAAAAGGAGATGGGCAACTTACTGGACACAACTGGTAAGTACTTCTAGGCTTTTTCATTGTTACTCTGTTGTGTCTTTCAAAAAAAGCATGCTCAACAAATGATATTCTGGTTGTGTTTGTGGTAGTTATGTCTGCATCTGCAAAGCTGATAGCACAGCTGTGACACCTGTGGATTCCACAGGAGGTCTGGATATGGGTATGCTGTGTTTCTCTGGATCTGTGCTCTGTTGCTGTGCCATGATACTTAAGTTGGAAAACTCAGTAGGGTGTTCTGTCCCTCTTACCCTTCTTGAAAAATCTGGATGCACATCAAATTGTTTGAATCATAGAATCATAGAATAGGTAGGGTTGGAAAGGACCTTAAGATCATCTAGTTCCAATCCCCCTGCCATGGGCAGGGACGCCTCCCACTAAACCGTGAATCATTAGGATTTCTGTGATAACTTGCAACATGACTTCATTGTATCTGTAGCTTGAAGCTTATCTGGTGCTACTCTTACTCCTTTTCTCTTTGCAGATGTGTTTGTATCACAGGTACAGGCTGCAGCTGTATGCATGCTAGGCATAGTCCAAAGACCAGCTTTAGCTTCTGCTTTAGCTAACAAACCTCCCACTTCGTAAGCTCACAGTCCTTCAACTTCTTTCTGCAATGCTTTCACTTTGTTTTCTGGACAGATGTTCCCTTAACTAACTGGGAGGCAGACTATTTCAGTTTCCAACAGAATGAAGAGCCAAAAGGTGACTGAGAAAGTCTAGCATTGTAGTGAGAGGGAGACGTAAACTAAATGAAGGGTAGTAAGAGAATTGTGTGTGTCTGGTTTTCCCTAGGTGTAGAAAGTGAGGTGAAACTTCAAGGCTTGTTTTCCTGGGTTGTATTTATATCCTTTTGCAGGAAGGAAGCTGAATGCCATGAAATGGGGCAGCTATAGCTTCATCTGGATTAGTGAGCCCAAAATCTGTCTTCACACAAAAAAAACCCTTCACAATTAATTATTTACTGTTTTGTTGGAATTTGATTTGTGTTTGTAATTCCTGTATTGTAACTGATTGATTACCATCCTTGCACTTCACCCTGTCCGTTCAGTTGTGGTCTCCTTGAGAATAAGCTGCTCTAACAGGCCTGAGAAGATGGGCTATAACAAAACCCTAGTTACTGTTCTAAACTTAACCAGAACAAGTTTATCATAGCTTAAAAAGCTTTTTGCCAGTAACATTATCTAGATTGTCATCTTCTCATCAAGTTATCGGAAGATAAATTCTATGCTCTGAATGTTAGGTATGTGAGTATATATTTGGTATGTGAGTAGTGCATCTAAAGTTCTCTGTTTTGAATTCTGTGAAGCAGTCACTGGCACTTGTCTGGTTTGTAACAGTAAGCAGAACAGTTTATAGACTAAAATAATAAAAATGTAACTGAACACTTAATTTTCTGAAAATTGTAGTTACAAACCACAAAAGGGAAAGTCTCAAGAACTGTGTGCAACTAGTTGACCGCTCACGTTACTTGGAATATATGTAGACACTGGACAGTTAGAAAGGCTGGAGAGAACGCAGCCTTAAGCCACTATACAGCTTCTGCTTTGTCAGCAGTGTAGTGAGAATGTAGTTTGTGGTACAGAATTTGCTGCTTTTTGGTGCGTGAAATGCATTTGTTTGCTCAGATTGTGATGCATTATTTTGTCTTGAACTAATTTAATTTTACAGAGGAGTCTGTGTGGTCATCTTATACTTGCAAGAGAAAATACATTGTTTTGCTAAAAGAAAAATAGCTATTGGTTCTCTGACCACTGATATTTTATTATTTTTTACTCTTTACTCACATTTAAATTGATCTATATTTCAAATAAAAAATTATACTACTGCTATATCTTGTTCTGTAGACACCAGCATGAAGCTTTGTGTAAATTCTGTCTGTCCATCTCTTCAGGAAGTCTATAATCTCATGTGGAAAAATGATTTTTAGAAAGAGTACTTTAACTTTTGCGAGAAGAAAGCTGTGAAATGCTGGAGTTCTCTAGTCTGATCATCTTCAGAGAAAATTGCCTGTGTAGTTTTCTGTATGTCATTAGTCATTTAAACAGAAATGTTGTTTTTAAAAATGCAATATGTGTGCCTCTATCTGTTCTGCTTTTTAAAGTCTGGTAAGATGGTGAAGGGGTTTTGATTGTTTGTTGTTTTGGGGTTTGGTTTGGTTTGGTTTTTTATGTTGGTTTATTTCTTTGAGTTTGGGTTGGTTTTTTGGTTTTGGTTTTTTTTTTTTGTAGGTATGTCACAGATTTTGACTGTGATAGAGACATGTCAGGCTGTTAAAAATGGAGAAATTCTAGTTCTGAATATTTACGTATGTACAAAAGCATTTCCTGAAAAGGAATAAGGGCCTTAATTTTCTTGTTATATTTATACCTTTCTCCTTTTCACAGGACTGATAATTCTTGCCAAACTTCTTAGGTTTGGGCTCTTCGATTTCTTTTCATTTCCTTGTTGTTCTTGTACTCTGTGAGATTGACTGAATTGTGATTGCAGGATTGTACCTGGGAGAGAATAATTGACTTCTTCATTAATCTTTTGTATGTGTTGTAAATTAAAGGTAAGGCAAGTAGACTCCAGCTTAAGTTGATCCAGAAACAAACCAGAGAGCAGGCTCTTACTGTGTAAGATCCCATTCTGGGTTTGTTTCACGCATGTCCATTTGTGGTGATACCCAGCTATCATTCCTGTCAGAGGGATTATAGGTACTTGCATTTGGGTGAGTCTTTGTATGCCCTCTGTCAGAGCAGCTTGCATTGCTGTTGTGGTTTTAACAGTGCAAACACTTAAGTGTAGTAGCTGCTTCAGTCTGTGCAGTCCCACTTCTTTTATAAGCTTTAGCAGCTTCTCTATACAAGAAGTTTCTCTTTACTTTGTTGATTTGAGCTCCTGCACATCCTAGAATCTTTGTACACTTCCTATTAATTAGGCTGCAGTGCCAAAAAATTAGTATTTCTTTATTTGGCATATTTAATAGAGTTCAATATTACTGAAATGGAATACTGCATACTTCTTATTTTCCTGTAATTTTAAAGTAATCTTTTGATTCACACCTCACAAAGATCACCTCGTCATGGTCCCGTATTCCTGCTTACTGGATTGCAAATTCTGTGCTGGAGAACTAGCAGCAGTTGGCAGAAAAAAATGCATGTGGCGGTATTAGGATAAACCTTTCTAACTGTGCTGGCTCATATGTTGTTTGATAGTTTATTTGCATCACACTGACAACTGGGTTTAATCCTGAGGAGCAGAGTTCTTGATAACCTTTTGTTGTGTACCTTGAGGGTGTTTCTGGTCCAATTGATTGTAGCAGTTTCTTCCTGCCTTCAGAATATCTTCTTTTAATTTGGTTTATCTGTTTATTATGAAAATATTTATTCTTGCTTTAGAGAGGAAACCTGCTTATAAGGATGCTGGGATTCTATTTGGGCTAAACATGCTCTTTGATTTGGGTGTGTGGGGTTCTTTCATTTCACTTGTCTGTATATTTGGGAAAGTGGGTGCTGACTTTTTGACCTTTTGTGTCATTAATGTGTGCAACTTCTGATGGTTCTTTTGTGAGGAGAACATGATAGGGAAAGTAAATTGAAGACTGGCAGTGGAAGAATCAAAGTTATATCCTGTTGTAGGGAAAGGGGCTCTGATAAATGAACTTACTTGCTCTTTTCCCCACATCTGGTGGGAAAACAGGTAAGTCTGCCAAGTTCTAATGTGCAGAAGCAGTGGAGTACCAGCAGTAGCAGCACTTGCACAGCAGCTAATGTATAACACCAGGAAAGGCAAGTTTCCACCGGATGAGAGGAACAAAAATTGTCTCTACCAGTAAACTGTTAATAAAAGCTTATGTCTTTCCTCCTAAGTGCTTTTTTATGAGTCCGCACCGGAGCAATTGATAAAGGGGGGCAGTATCATTACTAATATTTATAGCTTGGTAACTGAGAGAGAGATAGAGTTTCTTGCTCAGTTAGGTTAATGGCAACACTTATTAGCCTACATGGCTCCTCAATAGCGAATTTCTCAGCAAAGGCCTGTGAACAAGGTTTGGTGGGGTGGACTGTTTATTTGCCATTTACAGCTTTGAAGAACTTGATTGAAGATCTGGAATTGAAGCCTGTTTCTTTTATCTCAGTTCTCGTCCTGTCTTCTGCACTGCAAATTCCTACAATCACTTGTCCACACACAACAATTTAGGGGCTTTGTGTGCAAAAGCTGAATCTGGTGAAATATTCTGTGCTAAAAATGGGGGGGGAAGTAAGGACAGATGTAATCCTGTATGCACTTTCATTGGGAAGTAAGGTACAGTGGTGGGGCAGTGAATAGGCAGACCAGGTATGGATACCTTTATAAAGTGCATTCTTGAATTCTCTCCAGTTTGCACTTGTTTCAGAACATCTGCATCTGTCTATGGAAATGTGGAAGATATCAATTGCTTAGGGCTCAGTTATGCAGAAGTGGTAAGCATATTGGATTGAGTCCAGAGAATTACTTCAGGCACAAAACCTGGCCCACAGACATGTGTAACATAAACCTGTATTTATGAGAATGGGGACAGTGTTTTTTGGTGGGCTGATTTCTTTTTTTCCTTATTGCCAGCAGTTTTGAGACAGTTTTGAAACAAGCTGAAAGAAAAAATGCATTGCATAAAGGCATAGGATAGTCTTCAAGCACAGTGTAAGGAGTCTGCAAAGAGTATAAGATTTTTTTCTGGTCTTTAGTGCAATTTTGTTTTCACTACAAGTCTGGTAAAGAGCTGGTCTAGCCTGTAAACTCAGATTTGCTGTGAAAGGGAAGAGGTTTGGTTTCTGCTAAGCTTGAACAGAAGAGCTGAATATTGTTCAAAAATAAAACTGTTTATTTCTGTATATGCTTTATTCAAACAACATTTTCTCTTATAGGTTCAACTAATTATTTCAAACTTCCTAATGGTTCTAGTACTTTAAAAGCTCTTGTCTTCTGATACGGACAGAAGAGTATTTTTGATTGAAAATAAGAATTTCTTTCAGACAATTTTGGGCCTAGTTTTCTCACTTGTGTCCATTACTGTGGACTATAGGACAAAAGGAGACAGCCTCAAGCTACACCAGGGAATGTTTTGACTGGACATTAGGAAAAATTTCTTCACCAAAAGCGTGACAGGCATTGGAACTGGCTGCCCAGGGTAGTGGTGGAATCACTGACCCTGGAAGTGTTCACAAATGGTGTAGATGAGGCCCTGAGTGACATGGTTTAGCGGTGGACTTGGCAGTCCTGGGGTGATGGTTAGACTTGATGATCTTAAAGGTCTTTTACAACCTAGTTGATTGTGTCTTGGGTTTTGTAGTGTCTTCAGAAGTAGTTAGGGTTGAGCTTTCCATAGCTAGTTGCACCTTGGACAGTGAGCTGCTGTTCTAGTTCTATCTTCAATGCTGGCTTTGTGCTGCTTTGGTATATTAAGATGTGGAAATGTTGCTGTGCCATAAGGTTGATTTCATAACTCTTACGTCTGATTCCTGCAATGGTTTCTAGGCTTTCTGCTTTAACAGCAAATAGGTTACTCCTCTCTGAAAACCTGAAAGCAATGAGTTTTTGTCAAGCACTATGTTTGTGCAGTCATCCAAAAAAATCTAGTTGAACAAAACTAAACACCGGTAATGGACTAACATGTGGGCTGTCATTTAGGGCAACATATGGTTGGCAGTTGATACTGTCATTTGAGAAAATGTCATCCCTGTTTTGAAGATGAGTAACTTCTTTTAAATACAATAAACGTGTTGCAGTTAAGTGATGGAATAGACTAAAAATGCTGCCTGAGGTTTTTACAGTGACTCTGGAAAGTATTTTATCAGTAAAAGAAGAGCCCTGGAAAAGGTGACTGATTTTCTTTCCTGAAAGGCTTTAATTTTTGGTAGGGAGCTGGAATGAGGCAAATGAGCAAACCATTACAGTATGGAAATAGTATTGCTGCTCCTTCAAAGAATACTTGAACATAGAAGCAATGACAGACTATTCAGCAGAAATGCTAAAAGGGCAAAAGAGGACAGAAGTTGATGAAAAGACGTCATTCTCTTCTTTGTTGTAATGAATTCACACAATTTTATTGCTGTGTAGCCTTGACTTGCACTAAGTACCTGTGTAGACTTACCTTGTATTAAAAGATGGAGGGGAAGGAGGGTAACTGATTTAAAATTGTATTCAGCTGGAGGCAAGATACAGACCTCGACCTGAGAAGAACCTGTGTTCTTCATCCTAATTCATAAATCAACTCCTGGAAAAATGAAAGTAGACTGGTGACGGGGGAGATGGATGCTGTTATGATGGAGGAAATGTGTTAAGAGGGATCAGAGGTATTTATTTTACATGTATGGCGTGTAAGTTTTGGTATGCTAATGGAGCTACTGGGAACCACTTCTGACCTGCCTTCTGTTTAGAGCTGGACCCAAGCTGCATTGAGCTGCAAGTGGTTGGATCTGCTTTTTTGGTATGTGTTTATGTAGAATTGATAGTCTAAATACCTTAATCTGGTCATGAAAAATAATGAGTATGCCAGAAAGTAATATTTGGGGGGCAGGATGGGGTGTGAAAATAAGAATATCAGAAGGATTTTCTTTCAGTGTGTAAGTACTTAAATATGAATGAGAAGTAGAACTAATATTTGAAAAACTATGGTGTTTATAGAATAATGAACTCTTTCATGAACAGTCCTTACACTGGCCTTTTCCAAATTGTGGTATTACAGTGTTTTACAGTTTGCTGAGACAAATACTGAAATACGGTAGAAATACAATCTAGGAATAAACACACTTCCAAAAGTTGTTTGCAGTTATACTTTGCTATGGTCTGTAAACAGGGTTGAGATGGGGATGAAGTGGGACACTATTTTTTTAAATTTATTTTTGTAAAGATAAGATTTATCTTAGCCAAGAGCATTTCAGCATTCCCTTTCTCACATTACAAACCTGAAAGAATCATTTTGTTATTGCTGAGGGTGTGGTGAACAACAGAGAGAATAAGAGGCTGAGGGCGGAGAGAAACAGCGTAGTTTTAAATAGGATATATTGGAAAAATGTATTCTCAAACTACACTTGTAAAGTCAACACCATGAATTTAGGGATCAGTATAAAAGAGGTTTATGTAATGTATTGCCTTTGGTGGCCCCTATTTGAGTCATTGTGTGTTGGTTGGTTTTGGGCGGTTTTTTTACTGACTAGGTTGATCTTTGGTCTTTTTTGTTGGTGTGTTTACAGATGTATTGTGTCCAAATGAAAGGTTGAATTATCTGCCTTCTTTCTTTTCCTTTTTCTTTAAGAGGGAGTTGAAAGTGTCTGTGAGAACTGTGGATTTGTGAGGGAGCCTGAATGCTGCTGCTTATTTTACCTTCTGTTCTTGGTGATTGATTATGTTGCTGACCTGAAGGCATGAGTTTGGCCTTTCCTAAATAACTAATAAGGAGCATACTGTCAAGCTGAGATTTAGATGAGGGGAGAATAAAGATGGATTTTGAATCAAGCTTTGTTGACTTGAGATTATTCCAAGAAAATCAGCCTCTTGGGAATTCTTGGCTTTGCTTTTTTTATAGCTTGAAGACACTGTATTTATCAGAACCGCAAAAAAAGCGAGCATGTCACTTCAGATACAGAAGCTAAGACTTTTAACTGAAGAGCATCTTTATTTCAGATAGCATTGAAAACAGCTAAAAGGCAAGGCCAAACATGGTAACAATGAAAGCAAATGTTTGTTGGACAAGGCTGTCTTTATGGGGCATTAGCGAACAGGAGAAGCCATCTGCCGAGAACTGATGGCTGAAAACAGATTTTAATTAAGTAGTGCATATTTAATGATCAGAAATTACTACTTTTGACTGCAGAGTGTAGTTCTGTTGCAGCAAGTCAGTGTACGGAGTGGGTGTTTTGTAGCCTGTTGACCTGTTGAGGCGCAGTGAGACATATCGCCTCAATGAGATAACCTTGTGGGTTTCTTAATGGATGTGTGTTTTTGCCAGTGCCATCAACTTGTGTCATGCACCTTCTTGTAAAAAAAAAAAAAAAAAATTGTTTTTTTTCTTGTTTACTGCTGTTTTGTTTAACACTAGATATTTAGCAGGTTGCTGTGTCTTTGTCTTAGCTTTTTGCAATGTGCGTGGTAGATGGATTTTTGTGTTTGGTGCTTGGTAGATAATGTGCACTTTCTTTGTCATGCAGTTTCTGTATCTGCTGGCTAGCCAGGTATCACTGTAAGTTTCCCTTATAACTGCCTTCATCTGTTGGTTCCTTCTTCTAAATCTTGGTTAATTCCCTGTACTACGGCATGCTTTAGTACAGCAAATAAGCAGCAGAGGTATTTTGGTGCTCACGTAAGACAAATGCAATTCACATCTCCTACTGTCTTACAGACTCCGTATGTTGTGACCACTTAGCTGAGCATATATAGTATTTGCAGAGATTTTTCGAGATATGCCTTTTGACTTCCCAATAGTGACTTCCTATTTTGCTTTTGCTTGCCTTCTTTCATACTACTATGCTGTCTTCTGTCAGTATGAATAAAACAATGATAGAAAAAGCTCTTGGGTTCTGGAACTTGGTTATCTACTCTAAAGCTGTCACATCCATCCTTGATACAGTTTTGGTCCAGGGCATCTGTCACTTTCCAAGTGTGGTAACAATTTTCCTGAGCTGTGAGTCTGTGAGAGTTTACGTTAACAACCAGGTTAACACTCTGACTTGGAGCTGGAGCTTAAAGGTATGGATGCCATTTGTCTGTGCTGGTTGGCCTCAGTGCCATTTGAAGGTTCTGGGCATATTCAGTTTATTCTTTATAGCAGGCATAGCCTCCTCAGTCTATCTTCCTGTCTTATCAATTGAGTCTTGTAGGAGTACATAAAGCTGGTAAGAAGGAAAACAGGTAGTGCTTTCTAATTTGATATATTTTTAACAACAGTATTCATGTGCTGTCAACAGTAAGCATGGGAAGGTAATGGAAGTTCTTAAATTCATTCATTCAACAGCTACAGTTGTATAAACAATTTACTGTTCAGTGTCATTTAATAATTAAAAAATGTAATTTTAGGTAATAACTTCAAATATTGCTTATAAAATCAAGAACCATTGAGCCTTGTAAATGATTTTTCTAAGCTACTTAACCTACTGACAAATGTATTCGCTGAACTGGTAGTCAGAACTGATGCCCTCTGTGCATGCAAGGGTACTTGAAGTCCTTTTCTCTTGCTTGTGCTTTCACTCTGTTCATAAGTAGTCCACTTCGTACACAGAGCTTCCACTCAAGGGGGTTTACTGGCAACTGGCACAGGTAAAAATAAGTGTAAGCCAATTAATTCACTCAAAGGGTGCCTTTTGTTGGTCTGACTGTAATGCAGTCATCTTTGCCTTTCCTTCCCTTCATGAAGGGCATTTGTTTAGTCCTAACCTCTTCTGTGAAGCTTTCTATAAAGGAACTAAAGGTTTTGGGCCCCCTGTGTTGAGTTTACTTGAGGATGTGGAGAGGAGTGAGAGCTGGCATTATTTCTTGTAACAATAATGAGACAATCTTTGGCTTACGCTATTCATCATAAAGAAAGCTTTTCTTTAACCAGACAAAGAAGAAAAGAGAATGTAGCGGGTTGTTCACTGATCTAAGCATCTCAAGTTACAGCTAGTCTTCCTTTTTTTTTATAGTGTTTGTGTGGATCTTGGCATCGGGGTCCTTTGAAGTTGCCTCAAAAGTGCTTTCAAAAAGGGTACTAACACCTATTTCAGGTCCTCTGTCTTTGACCTTCTTCCCATTGACATAGCTAAGAACAGTTCCGAGGCACACAGAATAGTCACAGAAAAAATGGTAACATGAATTACCGTTTTAGGAATCTTAATAAGCTCACATTTTAACCTTAGCTATTTCTGCCTTCCACTCATGGTCATACCTTTGAACTTGGAATGCTGAGTTGACCCAACTGCATTGAGCTGCCCTGTCTGAATACTCAGTTGTTTTGATTTTTCTAACTACCCTTTTGAACCTGTGCCTTCACAACTTGTTCATATCGTTTCATAACAAAGTATTTGGTGTTTTGTAAGATGAAAGGAAGTCTCTTAGGATAACTTGACCTGCTGGTTTGAGGAAAATCTTCACTTTAGATACTGGTGTATTATAAAAAGTTACTAGCACTTGCTGTTATTTCAGATCTCTGGTTTGATACACAACATTGCATGAAAACTTAACAAGTTCTTCCTTTCCATATTAAGGGACTTAGTTTAGTTTGTAATGCTTCAGACAAAACAAAATTTAATGCGTAAGTGCTTGATTCTGTCTGTCCAACTCTGGCAATTAACTTGTGGGAGCAGGCCTTAAAGAGACCAAGAAGATCTCTGAACTTGTCATGGGGAAGTAGTTTACTGGTTGCTTCTTTTGTTCACTAAAACGTTTTTATTATGACACAAATATTAACAAAATATAAATCTGAGTTAAACAGTGCTGATTACATAAGGGCAATCTTTTGAGCACAATCTATTGCATATGACTTTCAGAAATGCTACGTTTTATGACGGGGGCCCTCTGAGAACTGGATCTCAAGCTGTTTCCAACTTGGGGCAGTAGTTTCTTTTTTGTTGCAGCTCTCTTGTTTGCTCAGGGTTTCATCGGTGCATTGGCATCTTACAAGTGTGTATCTGGAAAGCTTTCATAAGTAACTTGATTCTGTCTTCTGTATGAGAGTTACTTCAGTGGTGTTGGGGTACTGTTGCGATAGTGTAGAAGCATGTGTAAACATTTATATGTGTGGTTGTGATGTGCATGGATAACTGAACCTGAGATTGACAGGTTTAAATTACAAAATATGTGAGGAAAAGTTATTATTCTTATGAATCAGACTGAAGGCCTGAATGCTAGCATACAATTATCTTCTCATCAGAAATGATGTAAGGTGTGTGTTTCTCAACGGAATTCTGCTGTGAAGGCTGCATTCAGTCTAAAACTGGGGAAAGACCAATAGACTAAAACCTGATCCTGTTTGCCTCCTGTTTATGAGACATCAATACACTGTTGTGATCCTTTTGCTGCCCTCTAGCAGCTCTGGTTAATTTTTGATCTGCCTTTACTGTCAGGTAGACTAGGTCAGTGGACTTCCATGCAGACTGCTAAAATGCATAAAGTGAGGTGAATAGCCAGTATGATCCAAATGCTTAATTGCATGTATTACTGCAGTATATACCCGTATAACTGTTATACAGTTATATACAGTTATATATTCTGTACCGTATAACTGGTACAGAAGTGCACCATGCATTTGAGGTCCAAATGTTCCTATTTATCATGCAGTTACTCTGGATTAAGTGATTTATTGAAATACCTTTTGAGTTTGTCATCTGTTACTTAAACAGCTGTGAGCTTATATAGCTTAGGAGGCATATTCATACTAGGTACAGTACTTCCTGATAGGAAAATAGTGTTTAAAATTGACAAAAAGGCAATGACAATTTTACTACCAAAAAAAAAAAAAGAAACCCAAAAAACCCCCAAAAAAGCCAACCAAACAAAATACAACAACAACAAAAAAACCCAAACAAAAAACAACAAACAAAAAAACCCAAGTGTTGAATTTTCCCCAACCTTTGTCTGGTTACAAGGTCATAGAAGTGCTTTCCAAGATGATAACCTAAATAACAGGAGGCATATTTGCCTCTCAAAGTTCCTTATAATTGTCCTACCGATTCATGGCATCCTATACTTGTTAAAACTATTTTTTCACTTTTTAATAACAATAGAAAGCCTGAAACTTTTGCTGTCAGCATTAGATTAGCTCATGGTAGGAGAAATTACTTTGGAAGTAAACTTGAAGAAGTTTTCAAGTAAAGCGCTGTCGGCAAGCTGTTATTTAAGTGCTGTATTGCACCAGCACGTTTTGAACTGGAACTCGGTGATGTTGTACTCAATGCTGGCAGCTTTCTTCAAGCTTATGTATATAATCAGTGCTGTAGTGCTATTGTTGGTAAAACTAACAGGTCCAGTAAAATATAAACAGGTCCAGTAAGATAAAATGGAGTTCAGTTGTGCATTGACAGCAATTCTATATAGCTGTTCAGATTAATTTGATTGCAGTGGCCTTAGTGCATGGCTGGAGAGCAAGCATGTCCCTTGGAATGACAGCATTGCTTCTGTCTTTGGTGTCTGTCTTGTCCTTGATTCACGGACAGTTAAGCCATTTACTACCCGGCTGCTGAATACCAGTAAATACAGATGATACGTCTTGTAGGCAAATGGAAGTTGGGTGATAGTTTGTCTTATTATGACATGCTGTATGTTGTAACAGCTCAGTAGCTGTTTTGGGACTCTGAGAGCTAATAACCTGACAGTTACTCTAAGCTATGTTTTCCTTCTTGTCAGTTGAAACCTGTTTTTAAAATGGGCTTTCTTTGCAGGCAAGGCTTGAGCAAGTCTGGAAACATTGTTTGCCTTTGCTGTGAGGAGAATAACAGTGGCAAAAGAAACTTAATTTTGGAAGCTAAGTTTAATAAATTTGAAATTGATCCTTCATATGGTTTATTCTCCACCCCGATTCTCAGTCATTACCTAATACAAGCATACTGTCCGATATTTTGGGCTTAAAATTTATTGGAAGATAATTCAGATGCGATAACAAGTGTCATCTGTTTCTTGGGTATTTTAATACATGAGCAATAAATTAATTCTGTTGCAATGATACTTAGATTTTGATCCTTTCTATTTTACAAAGGTGGAAAGTCTTTTTCTTACATGTAAATAAAGTAAAGATTCACCATAGAGATTTTCCTTCTTGAAGCAAGACACCATTATGATGATCAAGCAAGTTGTACTAAGAAGCATGGAAAGTGGTAGCCTAAAAAGCACAAGAGGAAACTGTCTTGAAACCCTGCTGAATAGAAAAGGATTTCTTACTTGCCAAGTCCACTCTGAAGAAGAGTCCAGTAGGTTATAATGGCAGGCTTACTGCCGAAAGACTGTGTTATTCTTATCTAGGGACCTCTGCCACATTGCATTTTCTGTACCGTTCTTGTGCTCTATTAGAGGTGCTCCCGTGAGAGCTTTGTGTGTTCTGTTTATTAATAATTCTGTGAATGGATAGGATTGAAACAATGTAAACATTTTTCTATAATCAGTATTTGCTATAAAATAAAGCTCTACTTCTTTTCTTGCATTAAACTATCACCAGTGTGGTTCTGTTTTTGAAAAAAAAAAAAACAAACCCACAAAAAAACAAAACTAACTCACAAAAAACCACCAACAACAAAAAAAAAACGACCCTGCATTTGTTTGCAGCTTTTCTTTAAGGTAAAACCCAATCTCGTCTGTAGATGATTAAAAACAGAAAGTGAAGATGAATTTTGCAATTCAAACTCTGAAGAGCTGTCTTCTCTGGAGCAGCTAGGGTGTAGGACACACCCTAGTTTTAAGATGTTTGTCTTTTGGTTCTTTTGAGTTCTGTGTCTGTTACAGGAACATAAAAGCCATTCTTCAGTGGTATTTGTGACTTATTTGGAGAGATGCTACTGATTTTCTAGAGAGTGATATTGAACAAGATTTCTTGAGCAGGATCAGAACTGTGTTTTGTCTCCAGTGCTTTGTGATTAATACATGAAACTGTTTCTTAGATCACAGACTCTTTGATAAATTTCTTTTAAACTTTTCAGTGCAAACTTATTTCCAGCTTTTTGTAGCTAACAGAATTATCTGCCCTAGCTGAAACATAGAACTCAGGAATCCCTACACTCAGGGTCCACTGTGAAGACTCTGTTTTTAATGTGCATAAGTGAAAAATACATAGATCTGTTGCTAGCAGCACAGGAGGAACAAACTGGGATATCTGGAAGTACTTGTCCAAGTGTAGAATGAGATTCAGTACTCTCATTTGCCGTTCAGGCACATTTTTGCTGTTTCTGTCTGTTTCTGCTGAAGACAATGCAGTCAATTTTTAGAACAATAGTTAATCATACACTATGGCCTCACAAGAATGAAGTGCCTTTGTGGCACTTTTCTCAAAGAACCTACCTACCTGTAAGCAGTGAAGTTCAGGGAGTGGAGGAGTTGGGTTAGATCAGCACAGTGTCTGTTGCTTGTGGCACAGTGTGTGGTGAGGTTGATCTGTCAGATACAGGTAGTAGAACGCAGATAATAGTAGGTTCAGCTGCTGGCATCTTTCAGAGTAGATTGGTTTGAAACTGCCTCAGGAGGCTTTGGGTGCATTGTATTCTGGCTGTGTTGAATTTTCAGTAAAATGTATGATTATATTGGCCAGTGGAGATGGCAGGAGTTGTAGTGATAAATCTCATAAAAAAGGACAAATACGCTTAACAAGCCAAATACAGTCCGCATTTTAACCTTCTTAGAACCTAATCTGCTACAGTTCTTTATTTTCAAAAGTGTGGGTGCCAACTGATTGTCGAATACTCAAGCTGAACAAAGTAATCTTTGCATTTAATATAAAATACAGCATTTCTAGGACTATTCCAGGGTTATTTTTTTTATAGGAATAGTAAATATAATGACATCAAAAACCTTTATATTAGCTAATTTCTCCTTTTTCTCAGGTGAATAGGAAACCACTAATGGAAGTGTTTATTTAATCCTGAGCAGTATGCATGCCACAGTGTCACTGAGCCTCAGTGCAGCCATGCTCTCTTGCATGCACGCGGTCAAATGTAATTCAGACACCTATATCCAATTCACAAATGGGCTGGAGGGAAGGGAGGACAAGATTGGGATTCTTGGTTTTTTGGCTTACTTGAATCAGGCTAAGTTACTTGACTGACTGGAAAGCCTGATGGCTTTATAATGATTGTAGTCAGTCTTAAACGTACTCAATGGAATGGAATTTGTTTTTAGCTAGAACTCTTCTTTGACCATTCATCAGAAATGAAATTATAAATTGATGTGTTCATTGCTATAAAATACAAAGCATGTATAGGGAGCACACAGGTTGCAGGTGAGTCCTTAAAGACTTGTCTTCAAACTTCGTCTGACTCTGTCAATTTTAATTTGTTCACTTGATTTTTCTCAGTATACCAGTTCAATTATTTAGTGTCTTTGTTGGCTCCTTCTTCCTATGCCAGTGGCCTCTATGTAATCTTCATCTCTGACATCTTCCAGCTTTGAGAGCTGCCTTTGCTGCCAAGTTCAAGCAAGGGATATGTTTTTATTTCTTCAGTAGATAATAGAATTCGGTTCAGCTGCCTCAACCTAAATTATATCCACTATATTTAAAACTGGTGTGATTTATACTTAATATTAGAAAGCTAAGCTAGTGAAATTTAGAAGTATGTAAGGTAAGGAAAGAAGGGTGTGTCTTGGGGATTTGGGGACTTAAAAGAATAGCTGCTTATGGCAGTTTAAAACTTGTATGCATGAAACTGCTTTCATGCCACAGAACTGAAAAAGGGCTGATATGGTGCTGATTTTTACACTTTCAGGAGAGAGCTAGGGAGGTACAAGTTAGTTCATCTCCCATCAGCACCAGGCATATTAGTGGACATGACAATAAAGGCACTAGTGAGCACATAGATAATGCAGTGAATGGAGGAGGAATGTAAACTGTGCAGCTTGTAGAAGACAGTGATGCTTAGCCAAGTCATACCAACTTCTTGCAGAATGCCAAACGGTGTGAGGATGATACACATCTGGTGGGTTCCATTTATTTGGCCTGAGCCAGACTAATTCTGTTGACATGTGAGTGTCACAAGATGGTTGCCTGTTCTAGTCTATCCTGTGGATATTTTTAATTTTCTGTTGGCCACTGACAGAATAGGGTACTTTGAAGTCAGACCTCTGATCTCATGCTGTTTGATTTAAGAGACAGAACTGAACATAAAAATACCAATACTTAACAAAGTTTCTGGAGGCTGACACAGATGTAGTCAAGTTTTCGTTTTCAAGCAAGTGCTTTATTGTCATGTAACCGTTCATGTGAGCTACAGCATTGTGGACCATGCTGCAGCTGTTTCAGGGAAGTAACATACTAGGGATGATGTAGATTGAAATTGCAAGATACTGCTGAAGTTAGTCTCCTTATGTTTTAGTGTCTGAGTATCTCTTAAATTTTTATTGGAGACATAAGATATATGCATCATATACAGTTCTCGGGTTGAATTTCTTCTAATTGTTTTAAATCTTGAGTACGATAAAACCTTAGTGGTTCTGGGGAGGTTTGGATGACAAAAATCAAAGGCTGTAAATCGCATGCGGCATGTTGCTTCACTATGAAGTCTGGAGATAATGCAAGAAATAAAAATCATTCATAGTATTTTGGCTATTTAATTTTGAGGTAGTATCACTTACATTCCCAGAAAATAAGATAGACAACTCATTGTTCTTCTAGATTAGATTTTTAGATTTTTATACTTTGTTGAGGGGTTGATTAAGGTTGTTGGGTTTTTGTTTTTTTTTTTGGGGGGGGGGGGTTAGGGGTTTTTGTTTGTTTTTTTCTTTTTTATTCTGTTTTTTGTGTGTGTGTCTAACTTACAGTCTGACTTGTTTACTCTTGGGGGCTGGGTGGGGAGGAGCTCTGTTTTGTCCTTTGAATGTGGCTGTTGTTCATGGTCTGATATCAGGGGTTATAGTTTAAGAAGGTTCTTCCAAGTTTCCACCTTGTGGCTATCCATTACTTAGGTAGACGCAATGACACTGGGGGTATGTGTTTAACAGGGGTGTATTGTACTCATTTCAGATGCTTCAGGATAGATACACAAGAGACCAAGATTAGTGGTTTTTATTTACCTGCAACTTAGGTCAATTTTATTTGGTGTCTCTTTGGTAAGTTTAATTTAATGGATGTCATTCAAATCACAGAATCTCCTTTAAGAGAAACTTTCCATTCAGTGCTGGCTACATGTAACCGAGACTGTTACTTCTGCTTTATATTTTTGATCCTATAGAATGTGTCTTGCATAAGGGTAGGTGTGTTGTAGAACAGTTGAAGAATACAGACGAATGTTACTGCCATGCAGTTAAGTGTCACTGCTTTAATGCAGGGTAAAAATATGAGAAAATTTCTACTAAGAAACTAGTCTCAAAGTTCCCTGTGATTGATAAGGTCCATTGAGCAGGGATATACTAATAGAACTATAAAGCTACTTGTGGATTGCTTAACTAATGATTCACGCTCTGGTACTGGTTTCTTACTAAGCTTTGTATGATACTTACGAAGAAAGTATAGTTACAGCCCTGTTACACATGAGAAAAATGGAAGCAGCAGAGGAAAGTTCTTGTCAAAGTAATTTTAAAGTGTAATGAAATACAAGAATGAAATGCAGCTCTTGCAAACAGCTAACAAACACTTTGTATTTGTGTACGGGTTTTCTTCAGTGTGAAGCTGGAAGGTTAAACTGTAAAGTTACTCAAAGCAGCTGCAAGTTCTTGTGAATTTATTTTTAAAATGCATGTTATTCTCCCTCTGTTTTCCTGTGTTGAGACTTCTTTTACTACTTGTGCTGCTGCAGTTTTGCAACAATGTCTTAGTATAAAACTTACCACTATGTGCTGTGAACAAGCTATTTCAAAATTCTTTCTAGGTAGAGGTGAAGTTTTGCCTAAAATCATGCAGAATAGGCTAGATGTTATAGGTCTTCTTTTGTGCAGTTGGAAGTAATAAAATTCGTTACCTTCAAGCTATTAAGGATGTAACGTGGTTTTGAATGTGGTTTGGTTTATGCTGTTGAGAACAGTTACCTGTAGTACAAAGATGTATCATCTAGTTCTGAAAAACCTTCATATGCTGCAACTTCACATGGTGAACCACCTTCCTTCAGTTTTAAAGTAGTGTATCTTCTGTAAAACAGAATAAATTTACTTGCTGAGTTTCCAGTGGTACCATGCAAATGAAGGCAGGTTTTATATAGGCATCTATGCGCTATATAGAAGTAGGCAGATGTGAGATGGTTTTCCTCCTGAAGCTCTGACAGTTTTTTCATAAATCATGCTAATAGGTAGGGAACAGTACTTACTTCAGTATGTGTTGTTGCTGACCACTTGATATGTAGTAGAATGTCTGCTTTTCTGCATAAACATCTGTATACAAACTGGGCATTAGCATATGATGACCATCTGACTCTTTCCAGATTTCCGGATCTTTTGCATTGCCCCTGAAAATGGGAAGACCATTGTTTGAAGCTGAGCAAATATACATGTGTGTGTGTGTACATTTCATATTTTTACATATTTGAGAAAATAGATGTAGAAGTTTGCAGAGTTTGCATATGGTAGAGCATACAGCAAAATAAGGAAACAACCACTGCTTCACTCAAATCTGAATGATAATCCTATGATTTTAATTTACAGCTAACCTGATTAGAAGAAACTTTGTGAAGAAGTCAGGAGGATTTACTTAGCAAATGGGATGTGGTTGCACTAGATAGGTGTTAAAGTGATCTTTAAAGACTAAAAGGAGGGATTCCAGCTTAAAATAGAAGTATTTGAGAATATTGGAATGCAAAAGAACTGTACATGTTGGTGGATTCGAAATTACGTTGAGTAAAGTAATTCCATAAGCATGATGTCCGTGCTTATGTTGGAATAAGCATTTTATAAGCCTGGTGTTTAAGGCCCATGTTTTGGTAGCGTTTGTAAAGTGCAGAGTATGTATCATGGAGGGATGAACTACTGTGAAAGGATACATTTTATTAATTGTGGGGTTTTATTCCTGAATTAGTTTTAATGGTGGCAAATACGAGACTTAGGTTACTACCAGGCAAGTGTGTTCTTATTTAAATGGTAGAAGTTTCTTTAAACTGAAGAGGGTTATACAGAACTTAAGACATACATAGACTATAAAATGAAGGTATTGTGTTTTATAATAGCTGATTGGAAACTGGTTTTGAAGACTGTGAATTGGAATTATGTGACTCTTTAAGGGACATTATTATTATTTCTTCTAAGTAACTCTTCTGGTAATTGAACTTGTGAATTATATGTTACCTCTGAAATGCAATTTACTGTTTAATCAAAGGCTTATGTCACCTGGGTCATCTTGAATAAAAAAAAGACTTAAATGATATTACCCATTACACTTCCTCTTGAGATTCTTGTGAAAATTTTTTGGCATCAGTGGGGTAACTCAGGTGTGAAAGTTTCTCAGAAGGCCAGGAAGTTGTAGTTCTAAATGAGATTGTGTATGATGAGATTGGTTCTGTAACCTGTTGGTTTTGTCTTTTCTCTTTATGATTAAGGAGTGTGTGTGTGTGTTTGTTTGGGGTGTAGTTAATGTTTAATTCTCATATTATCTGAGTCTCCTAGAAGGATTTAATCTTTTCTTGTAATGCTGTAGTGATGAAAACCAATCTCTTTCATGGACAGACTTTCTTAAATTGCAAGAGTTGCCAATAATTAATCAGTCATGATGATCTTTCTATTAATACCACCTTTCTTAAGGGGTACATAAAATTCCTTGGTTTTGTTATCTCAATAAGGTTTTCTGTTTCTTTTCCTTATAGGCTATTTACTTTCTAGAAGAGAGGGTCAAGCAGGATCCCCTGAAAAGCCATTGTCTGATCTGGGTCGTCTCTCATACTTGGCTTACTGGAAAAGTGTTATATTAGAATACCTTAACTGCCACCATGAGAAACAAATCAGCATCAAAGGAATGAGTCGAGCTACTGGAATGTGCCCACATGATATTGCCACAACCCTGCAACAACATAGCATGATAGATAAAAGAGAAGATAGGTCAGTGAATCTTGTTTAAAGAAAAATTTAAAAAATCAATTAAAAATACTGAGACCAAATATTCACATTCTCTAATTAGAAAATGGTTGATGTGAAAAATGTCTGTGTAAACTTCAATGTGAATGATAACGATCTTACTGAAGTGAATGCCGCCAGGTCTTGCTAATGGGGTAAAGAGTTTTTCTCCCTATACAAATGGTGGGGTTTTTTTGGATCCTCTTTCTGTGTTAATGGTTGTTTAGAAGGGTACAGCCAGCTTGAAGTATTTTCAGAGAAGAATTTTGTTTCATTCAGTATCATCTTCCATAAGTACAATTCCCAACTCTTGTTCGCAAATATCTTACTTGGAATACCAGTGAGGGAAAAAATCTGGGTTTATGGGTGGCAGTCTCTCTCTACATATCCCTTTTTTCAGTCATGACTGAATTCACGCAAGCTGTCGGATCTTATCAGCTCTACATGAAGTCCTCCTGCCCAAAGTACTGGGAATGGAAGTTTCTATTTAATGTTACGATCAGTGTTGAAAGTTTGTGCATTGGGAAGCTGATGGCCTGTTTTGCAAATATCTCAGTTCTTAATGGTTGTGATTGATATTACATATTTTAAGTGTGGTGTTTTTGTTGTTTGGGCTCTTTTTTATAAAATGCCTTAAATGACTTTCAATGGTATTTGTGTTTCTGAAGAGCTTAGTAATTCTTACTGGATATTCCAATCATAGAAACTTTATAATAAGCAAAACTGCCTTACAGACAGTTGCCAAAAAAACACAAGTGTCAGGAATAGCTCAGCTTCAGTAATTTTCGCTTGCACCAGCTCTAGTATTCAAAGCTAGGAGGTTTTGAACTAAAACAATGCAAGTATTCAGAAAGGAGATTGGCTTATAGGATGGTGTTATGAGATAATTAACAGGAGGGCTATCACTGCATTGAAACATTAACTCTCTGGGATGTTTATTTATGGACAATTTGATGGGACAAATGCATTTTAAGGTAGAATCCAGTATTACTTATGTGCAGCTTCTATGCTGGCATAAATTATTACAGATCCTGAATACTGACACCCCATTGGAAAATAATATTTTTTCATCTATAGGAAACAGAATACTTTATAAACAAAGTTAGTTAGTCTTTTTTCACAGGTTAGTAAAGCTTAGACAGGGAGATGAACTAACCTGGCTCAAGGTATCCAGAAGGTCAGTGGCTGAGCCAGGAAAAGAAATCATGTCTTTGAAATTCCTTCTAGAGACCAACCTGGGAATTTGGTATGGCTTTTTATGATTTTCTACACTTGGTTAATTTTTCTCACACGTAGTGAAGTAAAAACTTGTCAATTCTGTGAATTGGTTCATCTGGTTTTGGATTTTTTATTTTCTTTCTAAAGCGTTCTCTCAGTGGAAAGCAGTGTTGTCATTTAACTTGCCTGATTTTTACAGCATTTGAAAGTCTTGCTAAAAAACACAGAATTTTTTTGTTGTTTAGACTTGTATAGTTCTTTGTAACAGGGGACTCTGGCAAGGTACATGCTGGTATATTAGCATAGTGTACTTTATGTTAGTCTTCACCTACTTCATTTCATAGTAATAAGAAAATTGTTTTCTACTGCATCAGCATAGGGCTAAATTACATATTTATTCTTTGTTAGAAAACCTGTGTTTCTAACTCACTTTCTTGTCCAGTTAGCTGCCGTCTTCAGTTGTAATATTAATGGTTTTCTCACTCTTTACGTGATGATCCACAGTGTTTTCTATTTATGCTTATGTGTCATATTAAAATCGGAAATTGTTCTGCCAGTTACTGAAGTGCCAACACTAAGCCTCCTGCATACATTTAGAGTAGTCAATTATAAAACCTTTATGTTCCTCTCTGTTGCCCTGGTGATGTTTAGCATTGCGCTTTCACTTCATGTACTTCTGTTTCCACACTTCCTCCTAGTAAACAGACCATAGTGTAAGCATGTTATCCATGTGTGTCAACTGATATTTGTGGTTTGATGTATCCATTTAGATACCCATCTATTTTTTATTGTGCATAAGGATTTAAACTGTAAGAAGATCGATTTGGGAGATTACTTTCTAAAATAAGTTACTTTTTATTGGACTGTAGATTTGTAATTATTAGAAGGGAAAAGCTGATTTCAAGTCATATGGAGAAACTGAAAGCAAATCCACGTATCAATGAAGTAGATCCTGAAAGCTTGAGATGGACTCCTTTGTTAGTTTCCAATGCTGCAGTTTCTGAAGAAGAGAGAGAAGCAGAAAAGGAGGTAATAGCAGCAACTTCTTATGCTGAATTTCCCTTCCTTTGGATTTCATTACTCTGAATATTCAACATTAGGCTGTCTTAACTTAGAGCAGTTTTAACTTTCGCCACTGCTTAGTAGCAGAGGATGCTGATATTATTGTAATGCAGAGTTTTTGGAGGCTGGCAGCAAGACATGGTAACTTTTTGGGAATGAATATAACAACTTAAAACATTGAATCGCTTGTCATAGAGCTGTATTTGTCACTTGTGAGGTGATCGAAGAGCATGTAATCAGATCAAATTTGGTGCAGAGCTCAGGGGCTGCAGTGTCAATCGATTCTTTGTGTTATGAACTTGCTCAAAGTGATCCAGTCAGTGGGCATGTAATGTAGTGCTAAAGAACTTAAATCAATTCGCTGCATCATTAATAGTGCTAAATATCCCATGAAATGCAATCTTCTTTGGTTTGTTATCCTAACGGTTGTAAAGGAGCTACTAGATGATTCAGCTGAAATGTTGTTGCTAAGTTAGCCAGCAGTGCTAATCAGGGTTGACTTACTGTAACTCTTTAGCTGAACGTAACGGATATGGTTAAGTAAATGCTGTTTCAGTGACCTGTTATTTTAACCTCAACCCTTCAGGCTGAGCGTCTGATGGAGCAAGCTAGCTGCTGGGAAAAGGAAGAGCAAGAAATATTCTCCACAAGAACTAATAGTAGGCAATCACCTGCAAAAGTACAATCTAAAAATAAATATTTGCGATCTCCGGAAAGTGTGGCAGTGGTGGGGGAGCGAGGGCAATCCACAGAGCAATCGAAGGAAAGCAGTGAGGAGGATGGCGGGGATGAGAGTCAGCAGAATTCGCCTCCCCGGCTGACAAAGCCGCAATCCCTGGCCATAAAAAGAAAGGTGCGTTACTTCAGTGGTTTGGTTTCCAGTCATTTATCTCTGATTTCAATAAAATAGCTATCATTGAAATAGCAATCTGGTCTTTCATGTACATTTATTAGACTACTGTAATCTGTATTGTTTGGACACTGCACAACTCCTATCTTCTGGTTCTTCCTCTCAGTGCATTCTTTCATCTTTTCGATTTTGACAGAACTGTAAAATTCTAGTGACAAAAAAAAATCAGAATTCCCTGTTAATTTTTAAAATAATGGTTGCCCTCTGCTGTTTGGCACTGGTATTAGTTTGATATTTTAATGGTTTTTCCTTTATTCATTTTAAGATGGAGTCCAGCTTGTGGTGTTTGTTGTCTTCTTGTCTATAATACAGAAACTCCTTAAAGGGAAATACTGTTTTTTAAAAGCAGATGCTGTTAAAAAAGGGTTTGGTTGGTTTGGGTTTGGTTTGTTGTTTTTTTTTTACCCATATTCCCCAGAATTCCAAGGGATTTTAATGTTAAATTCTGGTTACGGCAGTGCTTATTAACACTTAATTTCATTGAAAAAATCAGCTCTTTGAATGGTTTAAATTAGTAAGCTAAGCATCCCAAAATTTTAAAGCAGTGGCCTTAGTATATGTGTTTATATGTCTGGTTAGAATTAGGGAATTGGAGTGTCCGTTTGTTTACATTTTAGCTGAGCAAACTTAAAAGTTGCTCTAAATCTGTGAGAATGCATAATAGGAGAAATATAAACTGTTGAATAGTTTTTTTTCCTTTATAGCAGCCAAGTACAGGATTCTTTTAGTGTATTGTTGAGACCAATGCGGAGCTTGAGGGTCACTTTCTTTGCTGTTACCTGTTTTTCTATATACATACTTCTAAAATAGCAGAAACCAGAAATGCAAAAGTATAGACTTTGATACTTGTGAAGGTTGTTGGGCAGTTACAATTTATGTAGTATTGGTATGAATATTATTTGATAGAAGGTAAAAGTCACGACAATATGAAGAAAATTCTAGTCTTAATTTTTGCCTACGGAAAGGTTGTGTGCATGGATACATAGATACCTATTTTACATTTCACTTTTAGAATCTGTCTACATAAATCTGGTTGGTTTTTTTTTTTTTTAATCAGTAAATAGATTATTGTAAACTCTGTTTACAAAAGTGGATTTATTTATGTCCAGATTCAGTTAACAGATATATAGGAAGACTTATATTTGTGGAATTATTTTTCAGAGGCCTTTCATACTGAAAAAGAAAAGGGGGCGTAAACGCAGAAGGATTAATAGCAGTGTTACAACAGAGACGATTTCTGAAACAACAGAGGTATTGAATGAGCCATTTGATAACTCAGATGAAGAACGTCCCATGCCACAGCTGGAACCTACCTGTGAGATGGATGGGGAAGATGATGACCTGAAGCCTGTAATTAGAAAAGCTTTTGAGTATCAGCCTGGGCAGCAAAAACAGGAGAAGGAGGAGGAAGAGGAGCGGAGCAAGGAGGAGAAAGATACTTGTTGTTACAGGAGAGATGACAATTGTACAAGTAAGCTGAAAATTCTCTTATATCTTCACAAAATTTGATCGGTGGCCTTCAAAGGAAGTGTTTTTTTTTGTCATGAATCAGGGATATCTGGAAATCTTTTAATGAGATCTCTTTAGCTATTTTTTATTTAACCATTTTGGACTTAAAATCTTACAATCTTAATGCTTCCTGCTTAGAGGTGCTACAGGAGCCATTAATCTCATTTAGTTTATTAAAATTCAATGGTGGCTTCAGATTTTTCATGTTTTGATTGTGTTTACTACTTCTGTTTTTCATGACCCATTAATATTCCGCTTTTTGTGTTCAGAAAGCTAATGTTTTTTAGTCTGGAGTACTGCAGTCCTTGTCATGTTGCCAGAAGCAACTTTTATGTCCCTACAGCATGGTATTTAATGCACAACAGAGCAGGGGTATCACTGAAATATTGCCTTATACTGCTTTTGTATCCTTAGTAGAAGATACAAGCAAGAGTAAGATTTGCTATACACAAATATCTTTCCATTCAGTATTGTTAATAATTGAATGTTTGCTACACTAGGCACGCTAGGGTCCCTATATTTTTTCTCCCCACAAAGGAAAGAGGTAGTTAAAATTATGTCCTTTCAAAGCTGCTTATCTAGTTTGATTTCAGGGATGTTTCCTGGTAGAAAAGGTAATGGATGAACAGTGAAACTACTAATGAGCTGTTCTGAACATACACTCATCCCTTGGCCTTCCGGTTCTCAAGTTACGTGTATAAGTTTTAATTCCAGAATGAATGGCTGGAATATCAGATCTGTATAATTTCTATAAGAATCCAATGGGTACTATTTTATTATTTTCATAATTGCATGGGAAGTTAATCTTCGTAATCCTCAGTGGAGGGATCAGGCACTGATTTCTATTTTAAACAGCTTTTGTGTGACTAGAGCAACCATGCTTACAAATGTTGGTGCTGTTCCAAACCAGTGCACAGGTACATTAGAATATTAGCACTTTTTCCTGCCTCTCAACGGGAGTGAATTAAACTAGTAGTAGCAAATTCAGAGTGTTCCAGCTATGTCCCAGTGGCCAGGTTTGCACTTCTTTAACGAGATTGATACTGTGTGTCTGTCCATGAGCCATGTCATCACATTAATTGATTGTAGGAGTGTTATAACACTACAGTGAGTGGCAGAAGCTGGCAAAGGAATGTCACTGAAGCCATTATACTCCCAAGCACAGCATATTATATCCTGAGAATTCTACCTTTTTCTGGTGTATAAGTGGTATCTGGGAAAAGAGAAGAGGAAGGGATGTATTTGCTTTTTTGGGAAGGTTGGTTTTTTTTTAATAATCAGTGGATTAATTTAGTAGTCAGATGCATTCTGTGTTTAATTTCAACTATCTGTTGCACTTGTCCTTACTGTGAGCTGTGTCATGATACGCTGCCCATGCGAAGGTCCTAGGATTTAGTCTGCATATGACTTTAATCTCTGGGATTCTTCTACTGTATAAATGGTGGTTCTGAGAGTCAGTGTCAAAAGGCCACTGAACAAGAACGCTTTACTTATTTGCATGTGTTTTAGCTGCAGATATTACGTCATTCTGTTGTGGTTTGAGATCTGTTTATGCCTCTTATTCCAGAGTTTCTTAATATGTTTCCAGTTTATAATTACTTTTTGGTTTATGTTTGAAATACTGTTTAGTGTGTGCAGGCTAAGACTTTTCTTTTGTCTCTGTTTATTGCCTCCCAAAGATAATACAGAGGATGTAGCTGTGTTGGAAGAAAGCACTAAAGACAATCTTGAACCTTTAAAGAGTAATAAGCAGGGTTGGCCCAAAGGAGTTAAGCGTGGTCCACCTAAATGGAGGCAAAGCAAAGAAAGAAAACCTGGCTTTAAGCTTAACTTATACACTCCACCTGAGACTCCTATGGAGCCTGACTATCAGGTGTTGGTGGAGGAACAAAAGGAAGTAGCTGAAGATAAGCCCTGCTCAGTTACTGCTGTTACAGAGGAAGTGATTAAAGAGCCTGTTGAAGTATTGCCGCCACCAGATGTTGAGGTGAAAGAGGTAGAACCTGAACCTCTGCATCCACCCAATGAACCCTTTGAAAAACAAGAAGATAACGCAATGAAAACTGGGGAAGAAGAAAGCAATGTAGGAGGAGATGGAATTGATTCAAAAGATGACAAAGAGAAAGCGGAAGAGGTATTTTTGCAAAAACAGGAGTCCATGCATTTGGATGATCAGGAAGAGGAGGAGGAGGAAGAGGATGAAGAACCATCTCACAATGAGGATCATGATGCAGATGATGAAGATGATAGCCACATGGGTTCATCAGAAGTGGAGAAAGAGGAATTGCCTGGTGAAGCTTTCAAAGAAATGCTGGAAACACAGCAGTCTTTTTTAGACGTAAATGTTCAAACTGGTAATTCAAATCAGGAGGATTTAATGGATTGTGGTGTTGACCTTGTAGCTGATGAGTGTGAAAGTGACCAGAAAGAACTTGGTACAGATTCAGACCCAGTGCCTGAATCTGACGATGATCATGCAGATAACAACCAGGACCAAAAAGCTGGTGGAGAATTGCATTCCAGTTTTAAGGGAGAGAGTACTGAGACCATGGAGATTGATTCAGAGACAGTTCAAGCAGTACAGTCTCTAACCCAAGAATCAAGTGAAAATGAAGATACGTTTCAGGACTGTGCAGAGACTCAAGAGGCCTGTAGGAGTTTGCAAAACTATACCCATAATGACCAAAGTCCCCAAATGACCACACTAGATGATTGTCAGCAGTCTGACCACAGTAGCCCAGTTTCATCTGTGCATTCTCATCCCAGCCAGTCAGTTCGTTCTGTTAATAGTCCAAGTGTTGCTCCTTTAGAGAACAGCTATGCTCAGATCAGCCCAGATCAAAGTGCCATTTCTGTGCCGTCTCTACAAAACATGGAGACCAGCCCAATGATGGATGTTCCCTCAGTTTCTGATCATTCGCAGCAAGTTGTGGATAGTGGATTTAGTGACTTAGGGAGCATTGAGAGCACGACAGAAAACTATGAAAACCCAAGCAGTTATGATTCTACAATGGGTAGTAGTATCTGTGGAAACAACTCTTCTCAAAACAGTTGCTCATACAGTAGCCTGACGTCTAGTAACCTAACACAGAGTAGCTGTGCAGTGACACAGCAGATGTCTAGCATTAATGGAAGCTGCAGTATGATGCAAACAAACATCAATTCTCCTCCTACTTGTAATGTAAAATCTCCCCAAGGTTGTGTTGTTGAAAGGCCTCCAAGCAGCAACCAACAGTTGTCCCAGTGCAGCATGGCCGCTAATTTTACACCACCTATGCAGTTAACTGAAATCCCTGAGACTGGCAATGCCAACATTGGATTATATGAAAGAATGGGGCAGAGTGAATTTGGAGCAGGGCATTACTCACAGCCATCTGCCACCTTCAGCCTTGCCAAACTGCAACAGTTAACCAACACGCTTATGGATCATTCTTTGCCTTACAGCCATACAGCTGCTGTAACTTCCTATGCAAACAGTGCCTCTTTGTCAACTCCCTTAAGTAATACAGGGCTTGTTCAGCTTTCTCAGTCTCCACATGCTGTTCCTGGAGGACCCCAAGCACAGGCTACAATGACCCCTCCCCCCAACCTTACTCCTCCTCCCATGAATTTACCACCTCCCCTTTTGCAGCGTAATATGGCTTCATCAAACATTGGAATCTCCCATACCCAAAGACTGCAGACTCAGATGGCCAGCAAAGGTCATGTTTCTGTGAGAACCAAATCCACGCCACTGCCACCTGCTGCTGCAGCCCATCAGCCACAAATCTATGGGCGTGCTTCACAGACTGTGGCCATGCAAGGGCCCACGCGGACCTTAACAATGCAGCGTGGTATGAACATGAGTGTAAATTTGATGCCAGCCCCAGCTTATAATGTTAATTCAGTGAACATGAATATGAATACCCTTAATGCTATGAATGGTTATAGTATGTCCCAGCCAATGATGAATAGTGGATATCACAGTAATCATGGGTATATGAATCAGACACCCCAGTACCCTATGCAGATGCAGATGGGGATGATGGGAACCCAGCCATATGCACAGCAACCAATGCAGACAGCACCCCACAGTAACATGATGTATACTCCTCCGGGGCATCATGGCTACATGAACACAGGCATGTCTAAGCAGTCTCTTAATGGATCCTATATGAGAAGGTAGGCCCTTTGAACAGACAGGCTACCAAACTGGCATATTGGATTGATCTGCACAAGTATCCTTTGGAGAGTACGATTTCAAAACCAGCAATTGGTGTGAATGCAAAAACATTTGTTGGCACCATTTTAAGCTGTATGCAGCAGAAAGCCTTATACAAGTTTTTATTTTTTCTTTATTTTTTATTCTGTTGGTTTGTTTCTTTTCTTTTTAATTTTTTTTTCTTCTTTTTTTCTTTTTAATTTTGTGGGACTAAACTTTTTCTTTGGGGGGAATTAAGTGGTTTTCCATTTTTTATTTCACTGAGCTTGAAGTTCTCTGGAAAGGAAGAACTCTTTCTATGAACTGCAATTAACACAGCAGCTGATGGTTCAGAGCCATTTTATGTGCCTGCTCCCATTAAAAATGTGGATAAATAGACTCCAAAACTATCAGACAGTACTGGATCGTGAGCTTTTTCTCTCTCCTTTCCCCACATGTAAATGCCTTTTAGCAATTATTTTATTGTATTATTTTGTTTCTGAAGGTGACACTTCTGCATGCCGCTAATGTCTTTGTTAGTGACAGTGCATTTTGTAGTACTGTACAAGTGTTGTGCTTAACAGTAAGCCATTTCTTAATTTTTTTGCCTTGATTAGGTTACCCTAGTTTGAGGGGTAAAAAAAACAGAACTATATTTTTGTTAATTATAAAACTTGTAAAAATTAATAAAAAAAGCTGCAAAAGCTATTTACATTTTGGTTAGTTCAAAGGGTTTTATTGCTGTATGTTTAGTGTAAAGTTGAGACTTCCATTTTTGTGACCAGTTTCTTTGGGGCTGGGGTAGTAAAAAAGGCAGCTTTTTGTTTTATAAATACTGTTATGTTTTTTGTTGATTGAAACATCTCAGTGTTTATTTGTCAAGTTTTGAAACATTTTCATATATGTCCAGATACTTGGCAGGATTAAAAAAAAAAAAAAGTAGTGAATTTGGTGTAAAGTTGCTATTTTATGGAAATGCCTCTAACTTTACATTTTCATTCCATCTGTAGATTTTTCTATCTTTATAAAATATTGGAGTTATTTTTTAAGGGAAAAAATAGAGCAGTAGCGTGTGAATAGCTCAAACTAAGCTTACAGATCGCATGTAAAAAGGCAAAAGTTATTTGTGTCTGTTTATATTGCTTCCTTTTTTGTAGCCTTTGTACCTGTACAGAGTGACTGTAAGGGCCGAACAAAAGAGGCTTGATACATGTAAAAATAGGACCCAGTGACACTCTTGTATTTATCTGTTATCTTTTTAGTCAGTCACTTAAAAAATAAATCAACACAAAAAAACCACCCAAGCAACAAAAATAAAAACTGCAAAAAACAACACCCCCCAAGCTGTACATTTTAACATAAAATAAATTATGATGAGCCATTTTTAGCCTCTTGTGTCTTGTCATAGTTTGATGTTGCATGGGAATTACCTCCTGAAACAGTGTTTGGTATAACGCTCTCAAATGCTTGGTCTAAAGCCCATTAAAGTTGATGGGGTGTAGATTAGGCTGTTAGAATGTAAGTGTAGGTGGTTACTCATCATAATTGCATACACCTTGTGAAAATAAAGAGTATCTAAGATTATTTTTTTAATAATCTTAATAAAATATTGATTAAATATGTATTTAATACAAGGTTGTCAATATTTAATGTATGAAACATCTTTCCCTGTAGAAAGTGTTTATATATTTGTGAAAGGATATATGATAGCAACACACATGGTGTTTGAACTGTATCTTAACAACAGAATTGGAATTTCTTCCTTTGTCATTGCTGCTGAGTACAAGATGATGCAGATCTTGTGCTGAACCTCTGAGTTCTGTATATGTGCATGTACATGTGCACACACACATACATGAACAAATCTATCTAACCTAGCAGTAGAAGGTCTGTAAAAATCATAAGGCTGTCTATATATGGAGCTCATGAGTGGATCAAGGTTAAATTGGGTGTGTGAACCTGCACCAGAAAAAGTCAGAAGTAGTAGATCTGAATAGGACCTACCATTGTGGGTCAAATGGTAATTTAGAGTAACTTGTGATTTAGGAGTTGAGAATGGTTGATAAGGAGAGCACAGTACAATGAACATGTTGTTCGTGCACTTACACTGTCAAATTTGCTTTTTGAAGACAGAGAGTATTCCTAGTACTGAAACTGTATGTGTGTTCATCTTCACAAAGCTACTGTCACCTTTTTTTATGCTTAGGAGAAGGTAAGTTGAACTCCACAGTTAAGGTGCAGCTGTCAGGTGTGTACAACTAAGACTTTGTACAGTGATTGCATCTCAGAGTAGCACTATGGTTTTTGATTTTTTTCATTTCTGTGGTTTTTACAGTAAGTGAAAAAGTCACCTGGGTCTTTATCCACACCTGGTTAGTTTCAGGTTTCTAAGCCTGCCCCCATACAGGCTGATTAGACCTTTTTATCATTTCAGTATGTGCTAACCTGAAACAGTGCTTCCTGACTCCAGCATATTGCTAAGATTTTGTATTTGCAATGTATGGATTATACAGGTTGGGTGGACAATGATGTACTTGGTCTGCATGCGCAATAGGCAAGTTCCCAAGGCTTTTTTGTTTCAGAACTGAATTCCTTTCAAGAGGATATATCTTCTCACTTCAGCTGTTCCTGTAGCGACTATTTAGCTGTGAATTGCATTACTTCTGTTTTATAAGAAGGCTGTCTTTTCCTTGACAGATGTACCTGTTCTTCGTATTGTGTGCCCAGCGTCAGTTTTGAGTTCGTGTTCTAGCACCATCCCAGCTGAGAATTAGCTCTTTCCTTTATTGTCTAAACAGAATTTGTCACAGAGTAGCAACAGATGATTCTTGTGAAATACAGGTTTCCCTGCCCGTGCAATCTTAGTCTTTGGTTTGGCAGAGTATACGCCATGCAAGAATGAAATAAACTCTCATTCTACATCTGCGTTGCTTGCAGACCTGGCTTGTAGGTGAAGTCAGCGCTGCCAACTCTTGTTAGTTGGGTAGTTAGCTACTTGCAAGAGTTGCCTCCTTTGTGGAAGCTGCATGTTCCAGACCTTTCGCTTTTTCTGATTCAGTATAATTGGTTCTGGGAGAACGGTAGGGAGAAAAGCTGGGAGGTAAATAAGAAGTATGTTTACTTCAGAATTGCTCAGCTAGCAGACCTGTACCAGCAGTGTGCTTCAGGCAAGACCTGGTTCCAGGGAAGATACTTGCCTTTGGAGATGAACCTTCTTCATCTGGAAGTTGCAGGATGACAGTACTCCTGAAAGCTGCACGCTAGCACTTTTTCAAAGACAGGAATGGTAAGTGTTACTGCACTGTGACTGCCTGATCTCCTAGCAGTGATTGATTTATTTTTTTGTTTGTTTGTTTTTACTAACTTGATAAGAAGCTATGTGATACAAGCAGAAACAGAGAACTTCTAAAGATGCAAGGCTTCTACCTTAGATTGTTGTCTATGTTTTAGTTTTCTAAGCTGTTTTAATTTATCCATCACGCAGGTTAGTTGGTGGAAACAAATTCCATTTATATACAGTTTGGTAAATAGAAAGAATGGCCCTGGCAATTGCTAATGGTGAGGCTGATGCTAATACAGCCTGTTCTCTATAGTCTGCAAGCTGACCAATGTAGTAAATACCTGTGACTCTGTTGGTTTTTTTTTTTTCTTCCCTTTAGTTTTAATACTTCTTTGTATTAAAACTATGTATTTCCAACATTTTTTTATGAACTATATAGTCATACAGGTCAACTCTTCCCTTGTGAAGCTCTGGAGTATGCATTGATCAAAAGTTGTTGTTTCGAGTATTGTGGTGTAGGGAGAAAGTTTGTAACAAGATAGAAGGTAGGATTACAGTTTGGACTTCATTTTAGTTGAGTAATTTAAATTCTTGGTAGCTTCTCCCTATTTGCTAAGTAAGAATAAGCATAATTAAGCCATGTTTAAGGTCTTCAAGTAGGACATGTAGAAATAAGGGAAGACAGGTTTCTATTGATTTACTTATTAAGAAACCAGTTTTGTCCCATTTTACATCACCGTGCAAGGAAGGGAGCTCCTAGTTTGAGCAGCTTGGAATGCTGTCCTTTGGAAATTGTTGATGCATTCCTCTCTTGTTATGTCAGTGTTGCTGTGTGCTGATTTCCTAATCTCCTATGCAGGACAAAATGAGTGGGAACTACTTAAGAGTTCTAGTATTTTGCTTTGTATCAGTAGTTGGGAGGCTGTTGTGTGAAAGCTCTTGCCAGTCTCTAAGAAAAGCAGCTGGGCCTCAGAAATTAAAATTTTTCCTGTGCATGCACAAGTGTGACTACAAAAGAAACGCTTGTCTCTAGGCCTCTGAAAACCTTGTTCAAATACAGTTCTGCATGTAAATTGGCTAAAAACCCTCTGCCAGTTACAGCAGTCTTCAAGCTCTCATGCAGGATACAGGAAAGAAAACAAATCTGTAACTTGACTGAGGGAGATCCTGGTAGATATTTGTTGTGTATCAGTTGGTACAGAATTCCTGTCTGTGAGGCTAATGCTAAGGAAAACGCTGCTGCCGCAGAGGTAAAAAAGTTCAGCTTTCTCCATCAGAGTAAATGAAAGAGCGGGACCGTGTGCCTGAAAGGCAGGTTTATCAGGCACAGAGCTGAGAGAACTGTTGCATGTCTGGATTGTGAATTGTATTGCAGCAGACAGTAAGGTGGTGTGGGAGAGGTGTGTTTGAAGGTCTGTGGATGTAGATGGAAAGTTGAGGAATCCCATCCAAGAATTTTTTGCCTCTTTATGACATTCTTTGTGACTATTCATTTATAGTTGAAGTGTCAAATGACCTTCTTTGAGTTTCCTTTTATGTCTGGTTGGGGTTTTTTTGTTGTTGTGGGTTGTTGGTTTTTTTTATTGGGGGAGGGCAGGGATTGTTGTTGGGGAGTTTTTGTGGGTTTTTTTTTGGGGGGGGTGGCAGGGTTGGTTTTGGTGGGGTTGTTTTTTGGTTTTGTTTCTTCCATAATCCAGGAGTAGTGATACTGAATGTATTGTAAGTCCCAGAATTTGTGTATCTCTCTCAAGAATATTGTTCACATTGTAATGTCTAATTTGTTTTTTAACAGGCTAGTTGTATTTAATGTGTTCTGCTGTGTCTAAGAATTGGAAGACAAGGTGATTACATGTAAATTCAAGCGATAAGTGAAAAGCATTGCGTTATAGCTGCCTACAGCCTTTGCTACAGTCAGTGTTTAGAGATTACTGGGTTTGGGGCCTCAACAGGAAGTGAAGGAATAGGAAAGCCTTCACACTAGAGATGCTAAGCCTGTAAAGAGCTATTAACATCTACAAAAAATGGTTTAAAATTATGCTCACTTCTGTGGCACTGTGTTCTTTTAAGTATCCAGGACTTAAGCAGTCAATACTGCACTCAAGTCGCAAAGTCTTTGTCAGCTTGTAAAGAACAAGAGAACTCTCCAGTGCTCTTGATGGGCTAGATCCTTCATCTCAGGTGCTGATGAAGTATGTAGCTCTTGCCTGATACATGTAATTAGGAAGAATTCCAGTAGGAAGGGTGATGACTTTACCATTTTTGCAGATGCAAAAAAGGTAAATGTGGCTCAGTTGTGATCCTCCTCTACAGTATATTTTAAGGATATCAGATGTTGCTGAGGTAGCAAAACTCTCTGCATCAAAACACAGTTATTGATAATTTGTTTGAAATAGAGTAACTCGAGTAAATTTAGGCAGAAAATTAAGTCAAATGTCCCCATTTGTGTATCTGAACTGCTTCTGTCAACAAATACAATTACTAGCAACTGTACTGGAGAACAGTGATGTTTTAAGGTTACTGAGGTTGAGGTAGGAGGAAACATTATCAGTAGCAGTAAATATCAACAGTGGTGTCTGGAAGCACAGCAGCAGCTTTCTCCTGGTTGGACAGAGAAGTGAGATATTGTATTTATTTTTTTTTTCCCAAAGGCCTTACCTGTGTCTCTTTCTAATCAAAAGTAAAATTTTGTTGGAACTGGTTATAATCCATGATTCTTTAGGGATGGTTAGGTCTTGGCGAAAACCAGGACATTAGGGTTGCACCTGTTCAGTGCCGAGCTTCCCCTTTGTAATGTAAAGGCCATCCTATTTTTCTTGCTTACTGCTCTGTTATTTTTTTCCAAGTGCAGGAAAACAAGTCATAGCACATAATTTTCTCAGGGTTTTTTTTTGTGGTCTTGTAAATTCACTAATTCACTTGGATACTGTATACATAGGACCTTTAAAATTCAGGCAATTAAAGCATTTAGGAGAACCAAGTTAAAACTGAAACTGCTGAAATGCCATGTACATATTTCCTTGAATTGTCTGTTGTAGCTGCTTATGCATCTGACCTTTGCAGGGGTCTTGCTTTGTTTCTGGTTTGCATGGTCTGCTGCAAGGTCTGTTGTGAAGACCAAGTAGTTGATCTTCATCTGGAGGGTCTTTTAAATGCTGTGCTGCCCTGGATAATTACTGTGAAAAAAGAAATGGAGATGCCAGGAAACAGCACAAAAAGCCAAACTCCTGTGATATACTTCACAGGACTGTGGGACTAAAGAATCCATTTTTGGTGCTACCATGTTGGTGTACTTCCTGCAGAATTTCTTCAGGAGTGATTCGCTCCATGCTTTGAAAGACCATGTGCTTAAGTTAGGAGCGGGATTTCGGGAGTACTCAGCTAGAAGAAAGTATTCTTGAAGCTGTGCTGCTTTTGTGCTGCAAAAACTTTTTTGCAGAGGATAAATTTTATTTGTTGATGTAGCAAAAGGATTCTGCTAAGGCTTAAACATTCTAAAAAGATGGGTTTAAAATTTGGCTTCCCTTTTTTCTCATCCTGGCAGTATTTGAAATTACTTTGGTTTTCCTTCCAAATAGCAAATGGTTCTTGTGACTGTAATTAACTACAGTTAATTTTTATGGGGTTTCTTTTCCAGCACAACCCTGGCAGCAGCAGTACTAGATCGTGGTGCTGTTCTCATCATCATCAGATGGTAGGCTGTTTTTGGTGTTCCTCCTCTGCCGTGCCAACGCTATGTCCAGTTCTCTCAGTTGCTTCAAGAAACCCCGGTTTGGCAGAATGCATCGGTGTCTTGACACTTGCTCAATGGCATCCACTACTGTCATGTTCTTGTAAATCATCAGGTAAGCCAAGACCAGTGTAGCTGACCGGCTGCGACCCATAGCACAGTGAACCAGAACCTTGTCTGCGGAAACAAAGAGAAATGATGCAGGGATGACACTGAGTAATACCCTTTTCTGGCAGTGAAGGTTTCTGTGGTACCACTGCTCTGATGGCTTGACTGTCCTTACCAGCATTTTTTGTAAGACCCATGTTTTTACAGGTGGGGAAACCGAGGCTGTAAATCCTACTGTTGTAACTGAACACCATCTACACTGGAGATTACCCATTTCATCCTATACCAGGTTGCAGAGAAGGCCCGGGGGCTGCAGCCTTGGCATTTAGTAATATTAGCAAGCCCCACTGCAGCCTCACTTTATATTCCTCACAAGTGACATGTATGTAAATCTGTGTTTGGACATAATGACCAAAGCACAGGGGTGTGGGAGGGTTTGGTGTGCTATCACACAGACCCTCCATGAGGGTAAATGGGGGGCACGGAAGTGCCTTTCTCAGTTCTACGAGCTAGACACAAAAGCTAACCGAATCTGATTATATTTTGTGGTTTTGACAGTAATGTCCTTCAGGATCGAGATTACATCGCTTAATGCCCAAATACTTCATTTGTGAAATATAGCTAACAGGGCTTTCTTCAGGCTCAGTAATATTTTTGAGGGCAGGGGATAAGAAGGGCCATGGAAGTTACTAGGCATATAACAAGGGGGATAGAAAGAAACCACTTCCTAAGCCTTAGTAAAGCTTCTTTAAAAATCTGGCTAGTTCACCCTGTTATACTGAGTGAAAGTAGCATTTCACCTTGCAGTAGTAGCTTGTCTTGTATAATATTGTGAACGCAGAATCTTTGCTAGTAGTTTTGATGTCTGAATAAACATGCCTCAAGATTTAGCTTTGTGCCATTGTTTGGTTTAACTTTGGACTTCCAGAAGCAGAAAGCCTTTGGTTTCTGGTAGTAGCGGGGATGTAAGCCAAAGTGAAACCTTCCCCATTTACTTTGTCTGGGGGAGGTGGAGGTTTCACATTTGATTAACAGGTTTTGAAAGACTTCAAAAGATTTCCAAAAATCACTCGAAGCCCTTGAGGGGGTCTCACAAAGGGTTGAACTGCTAAAGGAAGTGGATTTGGAGCCCTCTCTCTAGCACCCTGCTAAGCTGAATTGCCGCAGGAAAAAAAAAAAACTCCTCACAGGGCCAATAATAGTTTATCTCTGTCAGCTCTGCCTAGTGAGAAGTGTTGGGTGCAAAGCCATGACTCCTGCTGATTAACTCCTTTGCTTCCAGGCAAAAAAGATGTCTTGGCACAAGCAGCATTGGTGTGCAATGGGCACATCAAGAACTGCCAACACTAGAGGATGAATGGTTACAGTCTGCATCCTAATCCCAGCAGATAGTCTTAGAGGCATCTTGGCAAAATTCCAGTCTCTCTGATATCTAAAAGTGCCTCTTCCTTTCCTGGAAAATGATAATCCTTTCTATTATTACTGCAAATATTTGAAACGGATAAAAACTCTCATTTGTTCAGCCCTTCATGCTTCTCTTTAGAGCTTCCCACCTTGTAAATTGGTTGCTGTTGAGTTGATAAATACGTGATAGGACAAGGAAGGCTTTCCTTTGTGTGGGTGGCAAATGCAGGGGATCTAGGGAAAAAATGTACTGTTTTATATTATTAACAAAGGTAAAAAATGGCTGTACAATGCTGAAATGCCCCCTGCTTGTAGGAAAATGAAGTCTGCTCTTTGTGTGAATATTTAAGATCTGACTGCCTATTACAGCGAAACTCTAGTACTACCTGCAGAGCTGCGTCCCTTCTGTTTCTTTTGTACCTGTCAGTTCTAAGAACCAGTCTGAATCTTCCTTTTCCAAGATGGAATCCACTCTTGCTGTCTTTGATTCTCACATGTCCTTCAAGGTATGGCTGAATATAGACTACCTGTGCACAGAATCAGAGGTCTGCTGAGTGGTGACAGGTCCCTGAACTATTTGGTCACTTGACTGGGGCTTGTGTTTCTTGAAAATTTGTCTAGATGCAGTGCTCTCTTTCCAGAGTCAGATGGAGTGATGACTGCTGAGGTGTTTGGTCAAATGCCTTCTTGGGTGTTTGTGTCTGTCTCTCATGTTGCTTTTTTTACATCTATCTTTAGTGTCCCATGACATTTTCACATGCAAAGAAAATGCTGTTCCCCTCTAGTTCACATTCTGAGGAATTAAGGCACCAAGGGAATGAGTACTGTGTCTGTAGCATAGCAGGGAACTTAAAAACCTCTTAAAATAATGTCTCCTGTTCTGGTTAATCAGGCCTCGCTGATGCAAATTCTGAGCTCTCCTATGGTCTGAATTGCATGGGTTTGGAAATCTTTATGCGCAGCTCAATGATAGCATGCATAATTGTGTACAGTTTGAGTTCGCCTCTAAAACTACTCTTAAGAACATTGAAAGCAGCTCAGATACAAGTCCATCTGCCTATGTTTCAACTCTGCGAATACTGCTCTCATCAGGGAGTTTCTTCATCATCACAAAGATTTTGAAGGTCTAGTCAGAATGAATGTGTTAGGACTGTGTTTTGACAGCATCTGAATTGTTAAGCTTTCTGGCCTGTTGCAGAACGAGAGAGGCTTCTTCATCTGCAGGAAAAGTTGTTCCAGCAACACTGACTGTTGAGCATCTTCCCAGCAAAAGCATAGTATGATGTCATCTATTCAATGAATTCAACCAGTTGGCTGGCTGAAGATTGCTCCCCAAGCAAGGTGGTGCAGTCGAAGTAGATTCATTAGGACCTGCATTTTGGTCACGAATGTGTAAACTTTTCTTGTTGCCCTTTTCCCTCTCTTTGTATTTGCTCAGTTCTGATGCAAAGTAGCAAAGGAGTGTAATTGTGTTACTGATCAGAACTATTTAGCACCTTATACTGAAATCCCATGTTGGGGGATAGTTACTTGGTTACTTAGCATAAAGTCCTGTTAAGGAACATGGATGCTATTTGTCAGGAAGATATGCACAAATAGTCCTTTCTATTAGGCCCTTGAAATACAGAGCACCTTTCTATACTCAGTGTGCATTCACAAATAATGCATGTAGTTCTTGGAGGAAAGCACTAGTCACTTGCCTCTAGGCTTTTCTCCTGTAAATGTGGGAGACATCAGTCTACTCTTCAGTTTAGCTTCTGGAGTCATTCTGTTCTGTAAATGTGTAGTGGGAAGCTGTTGTCATTATGGGCCATGCATAGGTGCATACGACTGGCTGGGATTGGCTGTGTACTTTTCCCTCCTGAGAAAGTTAAGAGCTTGCTCTTTTTCTTTATGATTATTACAGTAATTCCTTATTTCATTGATCTCTGTCAGAAAAGATCCTGTCTTATTTGAAAGAAAAAAAAAACAAAAACATGAATATGGCAGGCAGTACACAGCTGCAGAAATTGCTGCAGTTGGTAGTATCTACTTTAGTGAAGATTTTTTTGTTTTGTAGAAGTTCATCCAGTCACTCTTTGTTTTGGCTTTGTGTTTCAGTGCTGGACTGGTGCTTGATGACTATCTCAGAACCTACTGGACTTCGATACCGTTTTGAAACAAAAACATTAATACTTCCCCCTCTTCTTCATTCTGCCCTTCCCTGCCTCAGTGTTTATTGGGACACAAGGGTGGGGGGATGGGGTTCTAGCCTTTGCTGCTTCCTGTGTGCTTATTTCTTTACCCCAGTTCAGCAGAGAAAAGTCCTGCAGGAACAGGAGGGTGGTGGGAGTGAGGAAGTCTGCATTTCTTATTCCAGCTGTTCCAGCCTGATACTGACCTCTGGCTTCCAGCCGTGGAGGTCACTAGACCACAGATGCATGTTAGTTGTCCACTCCTTCCCAAAGGCAGTGCTTCAGACATAATTTTTTGAAATGCCAAGTACCTTTCTTCACAAGCAAGAAAGCTCCTGAAGCAGTTTCTTCTGCTATTAGTACTTTGATTTTTAAAACTGAACTGCTGTAAGACTTTCTTCTGAGCAAGGAAAGGGGCTGTTGCTGTTGAAAGGGTAAAGTTGTTAAGACCTGTGTAGCTACTGGGGGCAAGCCACGTAATAGCTGGCTACAGCTGAGCTAAACAGCGAAGAACAGAAGCTGACACAAAGCTAGAAACTTGATATGTGACCCCCTCTGATATTAAGGTCTTTGTAGGTCAGCAGGAAAGTCTTAAGTTTCTCAGCTGGTTTCTGGTAAAATACCCTGTAGAGATTTAAAAAAGAAAAAGAAAAAAAAACCCCAAAACGTGGAGTGGGGAAAGGAGTAGGAGTAATCTTGAAAGCCAGTGTGAGGCCTAGGCTTTAGCACTTCACGTTGGTGTACAGGTTTCTGATAGAACACTGTTGGAGGTCAGCAAATAATGAATTGTCATAAGCTGAGAAATTACAAAGGCTTTAATGAAATGTTTCTAGATCTCTGCTGTCAGAGTTGTTTTTGTCACCTGCTGCTTAGAAGATGGCAGAGAGATAAATCTGCTATAGCTTGTGGTAGATTTGATGACCAGGTAAGAAGGTAGGTTTTGTATTTGTAGAGTGAATCTAATGCTGCAGAGCATGAAGTTGTGGAATCTCTGCAGAGCACTTGTGTTCCGTTCCCACTGCTATGCAACTAATATTCATTAAATCTTTCCTAATAGGGACTAATTTGAAGAAGAGACAGCTAATTCATGGAACCTATGTAATGTCCAGTTGTTTCTGATGAGTTTATGAAAGAGTCAAACCAGAAAACTTGTCAGGAGATAATGCAAGCTGTGATGTGGGCTTTATCAAAGTGCTTGGTAAGAGGCTCTGGGACTGGTACTAGTTCTGCAGTGAGGAAGGTCCTTGCTTACATCACTACCTTCTCTTAATCTAGTTTTCTGCTACTAGTTTTATATTCTGTGTTAAACTTGGACTTGTTTCCTTCCCACAAGGTTAAATGCAATGGAAATATGCTTATAATTAGATAGAATAAGTACTATACTGTTTTTAACCATATTCAGCATCGTCCTTACTTCTTTCATCCTGAAGCGCATTATCAATGAATTTAGAAGCTGAATAAAAGAACTGGCTGAGCTTGAAAGTGGGGAGATCATCTGCTTCCACTCCATGGTACTCCACAGCCATGTCATGATAATATTCTGGTCCTGTGTCCACGTTCCGCTGACCATGGGCTGCATTGAGGATGTGGGTGAAGCCTGCCTTCTGAAGGCTGTAGCGATCTAGTGCAGTTTTCCTGTTAAAACAAGAGCTATCATGTAAGTGAAGAACCTTCTTACCCAGCAAGCCAGAAAAAAAAACTAATCTGATTTGGTATGTTCTAAATGTTAATGGAACTGATAATGCTTCGAAAATGCATCATTTACCCTTGTAAAGATCCTAAGATACTGTCATTTAGAGTGAATGATACTTTTGGAGTTCATAACTATCTCTCCCAGGTCCTTAGAGCACCTTAAAAATGAATTTATTTTCCTGATGCCTTTGTAATGTGGGAAACACTGGCTTCTATCCATCTTATACAAGAAGAAACCTGAGATACAGAAAGTAATAGAATGAATTATTTAAAGTCATAAATCAGTGGCAGAACTTGAAATAGGACCCAGAAATGCTGCTTTCCCCTTCTGCCCCATCAATAGATATTGCAGGACTAATTAGAGTGAGTGATATGTGAGTAGTAAGATATTTAGGATTCAAAAAGAAGCCCTTTGTCCCCCAAAAAATAACTGAGTTTTTTCCCCGATTCTGTTTTAAAAAATAAAAATAATCCTAAATATCACCCTTTTGTGGTCACAGCTCCCTTCCAGGTTTCCTTTTACTGTAGTGTTTGGTTAAGCCAGAGGTCTAAAGCAAAAAGAACTAGATACAGAAGTTGGATATTGGCCTTAAATGAAAGCTGAAATTCTTGCATTTATCGTAATATTCTAACTTATTTTTGTCCTCTCTTCCCGTAGATAAGGAGAGTCAGATAGGTAAGGAAATCATAGATTTTTGAGTGCCTAAACCCAGTCTGAGTGCTTGCCAGCAGTCTGAAATTCTTCAGAAAGTGCAGTTTGTAGCTAGGCATGTAAAAACCTTTTTGTTCCAGTACAGAAAGCTTTTCGTTGTGGTAAGTTTTGTTCAGGAAAAGCTGTCAAGTATCATTAGTGCCTAGGAGGACTATTGAGCTTTTTCCCCCAAAAAATTGCATAGGCTTTATTCTGTTAATGTTTTCACATAACTACTGCTGCCATAAATGAATTAGTGCATGATGTGAAACAGCTTTTTCCAACCAGGAGTACTTCTCTCCATAATGTCTCCTGAACATTTCAACATGTAAATGCAGCTGCTGCCATGCAGGACATTGCGATGGGCCACCTGTTGTGCTTCATAATTCTAGTGGTGACAGCTCAGAATAGCTTGATGTTGACTCCGCCTTCTCAGCCTATGTCAGAGTTAAACCCCCCCTTTGAACAGTGGTTAGGGCATTTAACTAGGATATAGATACTGAAGATTTTACCTATGCTCACTCTTATTTAATTAAAGCTCATGGTAACTGGCTGTTCTGAGTAGATACTTTTCCCTGCAGAAATTACTTTGTGAACAGGAACGATAATGTCTTGACCCTACTGGCATTGTCATGAAGTAATGTCCACTTGTGCAATGATTTTAAAAGTAAATGAAAACTCCAGATAGTGTAGTGATGCCTGCCTAGGCTCAGACAAGTCTGGAGGACAGAGAAGAAGCAGCATCTTGCTGCTAGTGCTGTGACTTGCCACCTTCACCTCAGGTTAATTTATGTGCAGTCCTTCCCTTTGTATTTTTGTTGCAGTGATTGACCTAGAAAGCTTTTGTTTTTCTTCCTCCTTTTAGGAGATTTGTGCCTTTGGATTCTGTTAAAGTGTATATGCTCTATACGCTTCACCAGCAAAGGCACTTGAGTTCTGGACTATATGGATGGCCAGTAAAAAAAGAGTAAAGGTGCATGATTAACTACTTCTCTTGGTTTTGATGTGCTTGAGGTGAACTACAGGTTCTGCTTTCAAATTGTCTTATTTTGTTTTACCTCCCTGATGCTGGGATAAAGAAAATATGTTTTCCATTCACCGGGTTGGCTCAAAGCATGTATCCAGCAACCCATGAAAGACTGATGGTTTCAGGTCAGAGATCTGTGCTCAACTAGAACCCCTGCAGTTGGAGACCTACATCCTGAATAGTAAGTAGGACTGCAGTGTAGTTAGGGTCAGTGAAAAAACAAAGTTTCTGATGGACCATGGATGCTACCAGACATTAGCTTCTGCAAGGGCTGCTCAGGCTAATAAATAGCATTTGAATTATATAGTGAAATTGCTCTCAGCAAGGACAATGTCAAACAATAGGTTGCATGACAGTCATTAACATTTGATGCTTACATTCCTCTGAAATACAGTTTTCCATTTCCTTGATTAGGTTCTCAGGGGATTGCCTTTTGACACAGTGGGTGAAACTAATGCATTTGTTTCTGATGGTTGCACTTACAGTCTTGTTCTGTGTGGAAGGATCTCATTTTCAAATGTTCAGAGGCACCAGTGTTTCAATAGGTATTCAGAAAGATGGGTTACTATCTTTTCATTAACTGAGCGATCCAGCTCAGTTTAGCCAAGTACTTCCTGCACCATTTCCCAGTCTTGCCTGTATCTGCATACTGTGAATTTTGGGGCTGGGACGGAATTAATCCTCCTCCTTTTTATTTAACCAATTAAAGGCAAGACAGGTGTTCATTTTGCATCACAATTTACATTAGCCATTGTTTTGCCCTTGTCCTGCTGGAGTTAACGAATATGCATATTGTTACTCTTTTAGTTCCCTCTATTTTCCATGGCTTGGGCTCAAAATGGAATCAGCAGTGGATAAACCTTGAATGCTGTTGCAAACAGCCCATTGTAAATACTCAAGTATAATGAAATCTCTGAAATACATGATTTTTCTTTTTTAAGTAAATTATAGGTGTATCAAGGAAATACGTAAGCTGTCTACTTCACTGTTTCTGGCAATGAAGAACATTTACTCTTTTTCTCAATGCTTGGGATAGGCTGATTTTAAAACATCATCTGCTTTTTTATTGCACTTGATATGTAAACAGATTCAGCAGTACCCTTTTGGACTGAATGTTGCTTTGCCCAGTATAATTCTTATCTTTGTAATACGGATGCACATTTTCTTCGTTCTATGGATGTTACTAATTTAGAAAACTTCCAGAAAATGAGTGCTCAGTGTTGAGCACTCAAATCTGTGAACATCACACTTTCACTGGAATAGGTACTCAAACAATGCGGTGTGTAGGTGTTGTAGAACCTGTCAACTGAACAGAGACCCAAAATGCTTTCCCTGGCCAAGTAGAGCGGGGTCAATGTACATCCTGTGGGTAGGTATATGGCTTGTGCATCTGCAGGCTGAGCTGTTGCATGTAATCTGTAAAGAGGATGTTGGTACCTTTTTTCCATTAGATACTCTGGACAATGTGATCTCTGGAAAGCTTTTCCTAAGGTTTCTAATACATAATATTGTGTAGAGATCTGATGAAATAGTTACTTTGCAATACAAAACAGGGGTCACTGGACTGCAAGAGGTGCCTGCCTTGGGCTTTAGGATCTGCATCTTCTGAAGAAATCTGAAGTGACGTTACTCTTTTTCAAGAGCCCAGTATGCTTAGTTTCAAACTTGATACAGAGATTAGAAGGCAATTATGTTCTTTCTCCTTTCTCTCTATCACCTCGGTCTTGCACTTAATAATTATGTTTTCATAAAAGATACCTCTACTGTCCTTTCAAAAATTTTCTTTTTTTTTCTGGTAAAATCTTTACCCAAAAGCTAGATAAACAGCCCAGCTGGACCACCACTTGTCATATGGGCCCAGGTTTGTTTTTTCACTCCCATCGGCTCTCTTTTTACCTTGTTCTTTGATCGTAAATATTACTGGGCAGAGATTGTGCTGAGACTCTGACACTGCCATAATATAGGCAGTTGAAGTTGAGGTCATGCTAGATCTGGAATATGTTGATTGCTAGTTAACAGAGAGCAAGGAGCAGGCTGTTAAGCCTTCATATAGAGGGACACATGCCTGTAAATGAAAATGTTACTGTGCCCCTTGGTGTGTTTGCTTGGAATGGCTTTAGCCATCAGTGAACTCCAGGTTTGTGCAGAGGACTGGCTTTCTTTCCAACCTCAGCTGAATCTAGTGTTGTGGAAGCATCCCTCATTACCTGTTTACTTTTACTAGAGCCTAAATTTTTTGTGTGTTTCGCCATGCATCATGCTCCTAGTTATGTCCCAAGGAAGGCGGAATGCTTTTGGTTTTCCTTGCAGTTTTTACTATGCCTGAGGTATTGGTATTTTAGATGAAAGGAAGGAATAAATCAAGCATAAATTTCTGCTAATATTCAACTGGTTGAGGTGACTAATAGCATAGGATCATTCAGGGATATATGAATCATAAACCTTATTGGAGGATTCATAACTCTTCTAATTCACTTTCAGCTAGACATGGCACAGATTTTTTTCCCTTGCAGTTGGCTCACTAAAAGAGTTTAATAGTCAAGCTAAAAATATTCCTCTTTTCCTTCTTCGGGTGCTGCTGTTTCCTAAATTGCAATTAATATTTACATTTTTGTGATTATGGTTGAGTTTTAAGTAGCCATTGTAAAGAAGAGTTTGCTACAAATGCCAGTGTAGGTGAAGCCTTAAACATTTGACTGCTCTTGTGATTGTTTTCATTTTGTATGTCTCCACCATCTGTGCTATTAATACTTGATTTCTTTTCACATGGTGCAGCTGGGGTCTCCAGTGTCTGCCTTGAACATGTTCCTATGCGGAGAAGGTGAAGAGTGGCACTGGAAGATAATGGTGAAATTTTCAGTGAAATTCACTTTAGTAAGAGATGAACTGGACAGATTGGTCCTGTGTAAAAAAACTCAACGGTTCTTCAGTTCAGAGCGCATAAACATATGCTGATAGTTAAGCATACCCAGAAGTCCTACCCTCTATAGCAAAGCATGTTAAGTAAAAACTCAGTGCTTTGCTGAATCAAACCCTGCATTTACTGTAGGACAGATGGAGTCATAAACATGTTTTTAAAGTTCTGAGGCAAGGGGGAGTACTTTGATATGGGAATGCCACCTAAAGGGCGAAAACTTGAGGTAAAATCACTTTTGCATAGGGATATATTAATAATAACAGACCCTCACTAAGAGGGGGGACTGTCCCAAGCAAAAATGTCATCCATTTTCACATGGTTCCCAAAAGACTATTTGCATCTCTTACATTGTGCAAGGGCAAGTTAAGGGCTTGTCCAAAACTAACTGTGCCTGCTGTCAGTTTTAAAGCTTAAGGTTCACAGGATTAAAAGCAAGTGCTGCAGCAAACTCTCCCTTCTTCTGGAAGCAACAGTGTAGTTGTAATGTGAAGGAAAACCCTTCCTTTCAAGTTGCCTTCTCCAGTGTACCAAATCCCTTCTCTTCTTTTCAAAAATACTGTCATAGCAAGCTTTAGTCCCAGGTGCTTTCATCAGGAAGTTGCCCAAACCAATGGAGTTGGAAAAGAGGGAAAAATAACTTGTAGGCACTGCAGCCTGCACCTCCACATCAAATGTGAAGTATATTAAAAGCAGCTAAGGAAGAGAAGAGAAGCCAGCTGATGATGAAAACCCAAGTGCATCTAAAGGAAGGGAAGTAATCCTCCAAAATGCCTCATGAGAATGTGGGTAGAGCAGCTCCCTTGACAGGTAAGTCAGCGCCTTACAGCTGGTACTGGTCAACCAGATGACTGATATGCTAGTAAACTCTAAATAGAGCAAAGTCTCTTAAGCTTGAGCAATGCAAACATGTTTCAGTATAGACTGTTAAAGCCACAGATTGACGTGACCTAGATTGACAAATACAAGGAAATCTGAGGCAACATGTTACTAGAAGAGGAATCATGTCTCAAACTTTTCCATTTTCTTTAGCACTGAAGGAAAGCTTGATGCAGGATGATAATTTACCAGATGGTCAGTGTCAGAAGCTTCCTGAGTATAGGCAATACTGACACGTTCTTAAGAAAATCTGGCAGTTCTCCCTCCTGAGGAGAGATGTTGAGAATTTCCAATAATACTGACCCAATTTCCTTTGGTAACTCCAGCACTGAGGGAGTCTAGAGATAGTGAAGCACTGTATCCCCTTTCCCTTCTGAGGTGTTGGCCCATTTCTGTGGATACCTCCTGTTCAGTGTGAATTAGAAGAATTTTTAGGTACTGCTGAAAATACTGAAGAGGATCTTTGTAATACGTGGTACAAAAAGATTTAGTAGTCCATTTTCTTCTAGTCCAAAGTGGTGAGGTTTGATTTTGTAAATGATGCAGCCTAGGTACAGAGAATACCTCTCTGCTTCGTATGCATGAGGATCTGACTGACTACATCACTACGTCAAGTGATGTGGTCAGTTAGATCCTCATCTTGACTTCAGTCACTCGCCAAGTGTTAGGAATTGCCTATGGAGAGAGATGTTGGTATGTGAGGAATTTTTACTTGGAAATCTTTGCTGCTTTAAGAGGTTTACAGTCCAGTGTTACAGATCTGATTTTCTGAATTGTTAAACTGCTGTTGCAATTGGCAGATCTTCATACTAACAAGGTTGAAACTATGTCCTCAAGAGAGTTCTTATAATCTAAATTTGAATGCACTTCTATTTTTTTATGATTAATAGTGCTGTAGATCCTGGGAGTTCATAATGGTAAAACAGTGGGAGGCAACTATTTTCTACCCATCTGTTTTCTTCTACATTAGTATAAATTGTCTTTCTACTTAATCTCTTGGAAAAAGCCATACTGTATCCTTTTTCTGGAGAAAGGGTAGAGGAGAGAAGGAGTTTTACATTTATTTACTTGTAGTTAGAGTTTACTTCTAGATGTTAACTATCCTGCAGTTCAGTCTGTGAGTTACTCATGTATCTTGTTGAATCTTTTCTGTGTTAGTTTTCAAGACCCTAAGCCCTGGGGCTCTACTGGGACAAACGTAGACAATAGTTTTCTTGAAGTACAAGCTTAGTTCAGCTGCATATCCAGAAAATTATTTTTCATATTTAACCTGTGAGGAATTAAATTCCAGAAGACTTCTTTTCCTCTGGAGTAGTTTGAGAACACAGACCTGAAACTGATTAGACCTTACATCGTAATGAGAGCTAGAGGGTGGTTAAAAGGAAAATAAAATCTGGGGAAGCCTTTGTCTTCAGATAAAATATTCTTTGACATTCAGAAAAGTGGAACCGTGATCATCTGGGGTAACAAGGGATTAACTGAACTGTTGCAAGAAGAAACTATAAACTGCATAACTAGCAAAGGTATTTTCCATGTGATTGCAGTGAACCAAGCAGATTTGGGATTAGCCAATCAAACTGCCCATGCAAGTAACCCAGTGACCAGTGAAAGAAAGGAGCAAGACAAGCTGCTTTTTATCCCTTTAGGCAGCTTCTAGGTGTGAGGAGGATACATGCAAGCACTAATCCTTGTAGCAGATGAATCAAAATCTTGGCAAAGCTTGCTTTATTCCTATCACTGGGCTGTCTCCTGCAAGTTCCAGTGTCTGTTCTTTAAAAGTCCTTGGAACTTGCTGGAGGAAAATTTCAATTGGAGCTGAACACAGCATGTTATATTTTGAGGCTTTGATTATTCTGGGCCTGACAGGCTCATGGAGATTTCGTTGCCTGTGGGCAACATCTGCAGTGAAGCCTTGTAACAAAAGGATTGAGTGGCCTCACAGGGCTCCTTGATAGCCTGTATTGCATTAGAAGGAAGATGTGGTTATATAGTCAGGTTAGTTAATTAGCATTTCCATAAGCAGTCACAAGTCCTGTTAACCTTGTAAATGCAGAAGGCAGGAATGAAGCACAGATGTGAAGGCTCTGAAGATAAACTCTGCATGTGTGTGTTCACTTGATTTTGTTGATGAGCTCCACTAAATTCTTTCAAGATAACTTTAATTTAGCATGGCTAGGGATGCAAATGCAACCAACATCTGTTCATGTCTCCATGGTAGCTCTTCAGCAACCAGTGCTACAGCATGATCTTAAAATAAAATAATACAACCTCCCCTGCCGCACTGAAGGAGAAAGCTGTTGGTTGGAAGTAAGGTGTGGAGCTGGCTGAGGACAGATACAGAGGTCGGGACTTTGCCTGCTTCAAATGAAATTTTAGTTCTGGTAATGAACACTGCATCTTGCCTGCAGACCGGTCATCGTCTTCGGTTTGCTGCTGCTGAATGTCAAGTTTGCCCCTGTCTGGCTGACTAATTGGTCTCTTTCATGGAGTCCCATTTTCTGGTGAAGTTTTACTTCTGTTAACTCCCCATCTACTCCTCAGATCTTTTTTCTTCTCCATTAGCTTTCTCCTGCTTCTGTGCCAGTCACTTGGGGAGCTTGTTTCCTCTTGAAGCGCCACTGCTTTTCCTCCTGACTTAAGACTGGTCCCCTGCAGAAATATACTGCCCAGTGTAAGTAGGCATCGCTTGAAGTATCTCTTAAGAAGTTTGTTTTTGCTGTTCCTCTGGTTAGTTTGTACTAAGTGCAGGTGTATTGTATTCAGAGTCACACCTTCCAACATTTATTACATTAACAAACCACTGCTACAGGAACAATTACAGGAAAGGGTCAGTGGTTGGTGTCCTGGGCTCAGAGACTACTGTACCTGTTGTACATTTTGTTGTACAACACAAAATTTTGTACAATTCCTACTGTACCTCAGAGACTACTACCTGTTGTCTCATTAGATTCCTTTGCTAGAGGGGAGAGCTGTAGCTTCATCACAGAGATAAGGAAATTCTTCCAGCAGCTTAATTCAGAGTAATTCTGCTGGTGATTCTGAACAAGGAAGCAGGACATAAGTGCCAGAAGAGGCTCTTTTTTTCACTGAATCTTGAGTTAGAAGTATGTAGCAAAAGGGATAGGGTAGGGTGGAGAGAGGACAACTCAAACCCCTTTTCTTTGTTCCTGAGTCATTTGGCCAGGCTCTTCTCATGACTTAATCTCTAAAAGTCTCTGAAAGTGGGAGCCCAGAAATTATGTGTCTTTCTGTTCCCTCTGGCGCCACAGAAGTAATTGGTCGATGATATTTAGAGCCTTGTAACTTTCAAGGCTGTATATCTTTCCTGTTTTATAAGATGGCAACAGATGAATTTTAGGACCTTTTAAAAATTATTGAGAACTTTGGAGCCAGTGGGGCTCCTGCTTGTGCCTTACAGTAATGATGTAAAATAAACGTCATGTTAGCACAGAGTGTAGAGGAAAATGGGAAGTAGACCAGTAATGCCTAAGGGGCAAGAAAAGCACTTTTGCTCTGTTCAGGGGCTTGGGTTGGGGATTTTCTGATGGCATGTCTCTGGGTTGCAGCAGTCATCTCTGCTTGTTGGAATAGGCTGTTTCTAGTTTAGTCTTGTGCTCAGCAGAGCTAAATCTGTTTTGTGGGTTTGGTTTTTTTCCAAATCACACTTGGTCTGATCTGCAGCTTTGCCTTCCACAGGGTTCTGTTTGTTTTAATCTCTTGGGCAATTTGGAAGTACAGAGTATTCCACGTACAGAAGCACAAGCTTGGAAATGCAGAAATACCACTGCGAGTTGAGCTGTCCCTTTAATTGCTTTTCAAGCTGTACATTTTAGGTTTAAACCAACCTAAGCTGTGGTCAACACATCTAGGTCATGCTCTTCTGTCAGTGTAACTCTGGAATTTCACAAATTGCTCCTTGCAATGAGCCATTAAAAAATAGATCATGGCTGGCTTCAACCTCAGCAGCCTACACCAGTGGCAGAACTGTTCCTGTTACTCAGACTTGAACAGTAGACCCTGCCACGCTTATTCAGCGCTTTCCTGGACCAGCAGCAACCGACATAGTGTGCCCATATCTGAGGGCCATCCCAGGTTCTGATTGCTCTGTTGGATTCTGGCATCTGTCAGCACCTTGTCAAACCATATCATCACTGCTAAATACTAAAGAAAGAGCAGGGGGAGGAAGGAAACACCGTGCTCTGTTGGTGAGCTGTACTTGGTGCAGCTTGGTCATCTCCTATGTAAAAGAGATGTGCTATGTACACTTACTCGTCTCCTATGTAGAGATTGGGCCAGACTTCATTGACATGAGTGTACTGTGGGCATCCTTTCCAGAAGAGTCGCTCCAATTCAAATGCACCTGGGGTAGAGTAATCCTTATCAGGATCTACTTTCATTGCTTTGTATGCATTTTTCTTCCCAGCATTCAAACCTGCTGATGACATCTTGTCCATGGAGTAGTGCTCTCAGGTCGTGCAAGAAACTGGAATGTAAGCAAAACAGAACGTTAAGCTGAGGAATCCCAAAGCAGAAAACTTCTGCTCCAATTGTGTGATGCTGGGAACAGCACTGGCCAGGTGTGTTTGGGCCAGGCATGGTATGGGCGAGGAATGCTTTTGGACAAGCTCACCAGCAACGAGAGCAAAAGCTAAAGGTTTGTGGTCACTGAAGATTGGTCTCCACTGGGAATTTGCTTTCTGGAAAGTCTACTGGTACAAATTTATTTGATCCAAGAGCCTGATCCAAGGGGTCTAGAGCAGCTTGGGGAACTGAGTGGGATAAATATGTTTGTTACTGTTAACTGTGAATTTCCTAAAGGCTTCTCTGTGTGATTTTCAGCAAGGCAGGGAGGTAAAATGTGTACATTCAGGTAAATGTTGGGTGTACCAGTTCTAGTCTTTAAATATCTAAATGCAGTCCTGCACACTGAACCTTGTGGGCTTTTTGCAGGAAGGAGAGTTTGGCAACACCACTGACTGATTGCCAAAATATTTTCTAGCCAGGTTGGGCTCTAGGACTTCCTTCTTTTGTAGTTCACTTTTTTGGCGGTTTTGGTTTTTTTTTTTTTTTTGTTTGGGTTTTTATTTTTTAACCTTGATGCCTACCTGCCAAGTAGGTAGGAAGAAGCACCGATGCATAGACAGAGGGGAGCAATGTAGGAATATTATCCTGTAGGTAAAACCAGAGTATCATTAATGGTGATAAAAACAACACCCTTTGCCTGTCCATGCTGTCAAAGCTGAGTTGTTCCAAAGTGACAACCCTGATGTCCTGTGTGTCTGAGCTATCTGCTAGTGTTGAATCCTTTGGTGTCAGCTTTACACATCTCGTGAAGCTCCAGATTCTTTCTTGCTTGCTTGCTGTAATTTTCTCAGCTGCTGTCCTGATCAAGGCTTTCCCCTGGGAAGTTTATCCCCCTCAGCTGTGGAGTCAGCAGTTAAAGCCCATTTAGGTGATGTCCCTCCTCCCCCACTTCCTGAAGCTCTGCCTTGCTTAGGAGCTGGGCACTGGCCCCAGGAGCAGCCTGGAGTTTTCGTGAAGCCAGTGAGCAAAGTTAAAGGCCAAGGACTAACATGAATCTCAATGCATTCCCCATCCATGTCTTTATGAAAACACTGCCTTGGGACATGGCAGGTAACTGTAGGTTTGCTTTTGGACAGGTGGGTTCTTTGAGTCCATGGGTTCTTTGCATCTTCATTTAACTTTCCTAATCTGCAGCTGAAGTATCCCAGGTAAAAGCCCATGAAATACATGTGATACAGAAACCCTTGCACCAGCAGCAACTGTACCAGCCACTGTGGGTGCAGCTGCAAGAGTGCAGTGCTGTGCTCCTTAGCTGAAGCGTGGCACTGCACTGTCCTCTCAGAGAAGCCAGCTGGTATCCACATGCATACAGTTTGGTGTGTTTAGATTAAGGGTTTTTCAGATTATGTTTTATTGTCATTTTTTGATGACTTAAAGACAGTTTTGCATGGGGAGCACTAAGGCACAGTACATCCATGTATTCTCAGTGAAGAAGCAGCAAAGCAGTGGTTGACAAATGATAAAGGTGTACGTGAGAGCTTTTTAGTCCAAATTAGCAGCACTCTGCACACTACCAGACAAATACTCATGTCATAGATCTAGGCACAATGTCAGAGAAGAATTATCGTGAGGGACATGGGTGTTGCAATCAATGTCTCCTTTTCTTCTGTGGCTGAAGGCAAATCACCTTTTGTTCTGCATGTTGTCAGCAGGAAGTTAAATCTCTCATGCAGCTGATCTTTACAGCAAACCTCTAGGAACTGGAATCTGGGGCTGTCCACATGTCTGGCCTCCTATTTACCCTGTTGCCAGTTGTCACTTACCTATCTTGTCCTCTGAAAAAAAGTGTCTTTTTTCCCTTGTTGCCAGCCTTCTGCTGCAGACTCTTGCCTGCTCCATCTCCCTGTTGGGTCTGTCTTGTCTTCTGCTGGACTCCCTGATGTCTCAAGGCAGCAATTGCTCCTGTCTCTCATCCCCTTGAAGGGAGAAGTTGAACCTTGCAGTTCTGTAGGAGACTTGTAACAAGAAGAGGTGGAGTTGGGCTTGATCTTATGAAGTGTGCAAGTACAGCCTGCCAAAAATCCACCTTTCTTGCAGGGAACAAATCCTGTAGTGGCTCCACAATTTTTTTGTGTTGGCCACTAGTAATGTTTGTGTCCTTTAATTATAGATATCTGGCTAATGCCTTCATGCAGCTGTTGTAGAGCTCTCCTGAAAGCAGGATGACCATTTTTCACTGACATCCCATGTACCCATGGGGTTTGTTTCCTCAGTTTGGGCTCTTTTGTGCCTGTCATGTTCTGTTTCTCCGCAAAACTTGAAAAAGCCAAATGATTCCTGTTTTCCTGCTCCAAACCTAAGGAAGATTGTGGAGGCAGTTTTTGTTTGGCATGTGTACACCTTTGTTCAAAAATTGGCTTGCTTTCACTGGCAAGGGGATCTGTCTTTCAGCCAAGCTTCCTAAAACATGATGATGATGTTTAGCTAAGTGGTCCTCTGCAGAGATTTGTAGAGGGCTCTGAGAATTCTAGCTTCTAGCAGATTTACCTTAGGCTTGATCTTGCATGCCTCTGAGTAGCACCAAGTCCCATCTCTGTGCCCCCAGTAGGTATTCCCCAGGAGAGAATTTTACCTTTCTGTGCCAGAATTGTGCGAATTCTCCATGCAGATTCAACAGTGTAGATAATGTTAGATAGTCAGAGATACAAATCTAATACATTCTGACTTCAGAGTGAATAGGCTGTTATCTAGAACTTGATACAAACTGCTATAGGTCTAGTAAGGAATCATTTGTTTAGCAAGGAATTATCTTAGCTGAGAGCCTGTTGCCTTGATGCTGGTGGGCTGACTATGCTTTTATTCACAGCTGCATAAAATGGGAGGGGAGGAAAGGAAGGGAAGAAGAGAAAGCAATGTAATCGGTAATCGTGCTCAGGGGCCACAACGCATTGATTTGTTACACCAATAGTCCCTCCTTGTAGACTGTAGACCTCAAAACAGGACAATTACACGTGCAAATGATCGTTTGTGGTACTGTGACACCGTCTCACTTTGAAGTTTGGTTAGCACTCTAAAAGTTAGACCGCTGCTGAGAAATACTTGGTTCTGTCCTGGGAAGCCATATGCTCCCTGAACTTTCCAAGTAAGCTATGTTCTTTTATGCCTTGCCAATGTTACCTGCTGCAGGGATTTTTAAATTGAATTAGAGCACAGGAAAGCATCAGTTGAAATTCTTCTAGTAAAATATGTATTTCAGATTTGACTCTAGACTAAGTAAGAAAAGACAGAGTTTAACTGGAAGGGGGAGAAAGGAGGCTGGTTTGCTACTTGAACTCTGGAATTAATTGCTGTGAAGCATTTGGTTGGGGGTAGAGGGATGGAAAAGCTCGTGTCTTTCCAGGAACCGAAGATGTGTAACCTCATCTGTTACTGACTTTTCTGTGTACACCAAAGGGAGCTGAGGGAACACCATTCCCCAGGCCTGCCCTCTTAGATTAAAAAGTGAAAAGTAGGTTGGATTTCTTTTCCATGGTGGTTCTTAAATGCTGTTGTGGATATTAGGATGACTGTCTGTATAAAGATGACTGTCCAGCACAAACCCAGGAAGGAAAAGGTCAGATTTCTTTCGCAGACCTCTGGGGAGAGGGAACCATTCCTTGCAGGGTGTTCAGCTGATACAGTCAGATGGCAGATTTCAGGGTTAGCCCTGCACAGGCTCATTGGAGCAGTCTCAAATCCCTTGCAGTGCTTCGTTAGGGCTAAAATGCTTTGCCTTACAGGCTAGTGTAGACTGAGTGATGTAGCAGTGCAGCTGTCCTGTACCAGCTCAGCAGTCACTTCATGGCACCACACTGCGTTGGGAACACAAAACCTTGGATATGAAAGCTCTCTGGAGTAGCCACAGTCCTCGTGGCCTTTGCATGAGGGACTTTGCATCCCGCTTGCCCCTGGAAGTGCTGCTCCAGTGCAGGAGAGCCTCTCTTACTTCATGGGGAGGGATGAAGAGGACAGTCAGCTAGCCTGACAGGAACTGCCATTGTTCTGGAGAGGTTTTCCTTGGCTGAAAGGTTTGAGCCCAATTTAGGAGTATAGTGAGGAACAGAGCCCTGCATCTGGGCCTAGGAATTACCTTCCAGTGAGGCAGGGCAATCTGCAGCACACCCCACTCTTCCCATGTGCCCAGGCCATAGCCCCTCTCTTGCTGTGCGGTGCCGTGCAGCATCCAGCCTGTGCGAGCTGCTGAGACCTTCCTGTTCCCTCTCTGCCCACACTGCAGTGACTGGGTCCACCTCAGTGGGACCGGGTTCTGATGCCTCAAGTCTGTGAGGTTTCGACTGCCAAGCCTGATGTCCTGCAGGTTCTGCTTCTCAATCCAGAGTGTGGATATAACACGGAACTGCTGGTGCTCACCAATTACGCTGTCATGGGCTCAAGTGTATAATCAGAACAAGGATGATAAAAATTCAGTCATATGCATTTTTATACCCTAATCTTTCTCTTCATAAATAAGACCAAAGTGCATGTTATCTAATGAATTTTATTTGTTAATCACTCGGATGGATGGAGTATTTCTCCCCCTTGGGTTATATGTATATAAATGAAAATATTGTTAGTGATTTCACAAAATGGTAATTCAGAATAATGGGGAGTTAATCCTCTTTTCATTAGTGAGCCACTTCAGGACATACACTGAGGCGAATTACACTGCATTTTAAGTTGTTCTCAAGTGCTGTGCACTAGAAAAAAAAATTAAACTATTTTTACATTGATAGAAGTAATTGTGTGGCTAATTTGGATAAGCAGCATGCATTAGGCACAGCAAAGGGATCTCTTTTTTTGTGTTCAGTACCCACTCTACAGCTGCCAAATGGAGTTTTGTACAGAGCTCTTTACTTTTTTACATATAAGAGAACAGGGAGAGAGGAAATAAAGTGCAAGGGGTAAAAAAAAAAAAGGAAAAATCCTCCCCTTATTATACAGTCTATCTGCTGTATAATTCAAAGACTGAATACAGTCTAGTGGCTGGAGCAGTGATATGGCAGTGAAAGATTTCCTTTCTGCACCTTGTTCTGAGTCCCTCGAACTACTCAACCCAGAATTTCCAGGAAGGCCCTAGAAAATCACAGAATATAGTGGTCCATTTTCAAATTGGTTCAACGGGGGGGGGGATATTCCTCCTGCACCCCAGAATTTGTAGGGGATTAGTTAATGCCTTTGGAAACACCGTGCATGGGCTCTACAGTTCAGTAATCCCACAGTCCAGGGGGAGTGAGGGCTAGGGTTCATATCTAGAGGTGAAGGTTGGAGCTTTGGTGGTAGTGTGTGCATTTCTAATGCTGGTTTCCAGACGTAGTGGAAGCTTCTGAGTACTTTGAGACCAAAAGCTACAAGTCATTATCTACATAACAAAGTACTATGTTTCTTAATATTTTTGGTTCAACATGCTGTGCAAGCCTCAGTGCTGTGTATAAAGATGCCAGACAATTTGGCAAGATTTATGCCTGGGAGTGAAGATTCAATTCAGCTGTAGAGATTTGAGAAAAAAAAAGGAAAGGAAAGCAAAGCAAAGCAAAGCAAGGAGCCAGAGATGCACAGAAAAGGATCCTCCTTTGCAAGGACCTATGTAACCTCTCCCCTTCTTTTCTGCACCCTCCCTGACCCCAGGGGGTTTCTTCCATCTCACTGCTGTTGTCCCAAGTAAATGTACTCCCTGCCAATTTGTAGCTGTGTTTGGGTGCCTGAAGCTGCAGATCCCTGATAAGGTCAGAGCCCGATGGTGTTGCTACAAACGTACAACTGAGGGAGGCTAAACAAATAAAAGGTGGGAAGAAAAATGGAGATAGACATTTTTTCTTGCTCTTTCCTTCAGAAGGAACAACTGTAATCCTGTTAGCTATTCTGTCTTGCCTGTCATAGGGCACAGGGCTTCATTGCCTTAATGCCAGCTTCAGCCCATGTTTATATAGCAGAATAGTTTAAATTCTTTACCACCCATGTTTATGGCTCTTGGGAGTTCTCCAAGCCCATATAGCATCAATCAGCTGTGCTAGTGGGGCTTTTGATCCTGGCTTTATTAAATTCAATTTGGTGTGCACAAGTGTACCAGCCCTGGTTTTGTACTTAGAGAGCTGTCTGAAAGCTGCTACTTCTGAAAATACCAAGCAATAACAAATTCTTCTGGTTTAGCTGGGAACTGAAGGTTTTCAGCATCGCGCAAACACCTAAATGTATAACCTCTTTGTAAATGTGGAGGCAGATCTTAATCTTACTCTTGTTTTAATGCTTTCAGGTGTTGCTTCCTACCTTTTTACTCATCACAGCTCTGAAAAAGTGGAGTCTGTGATATCTGAAGGGTTGGGTTGTTTGGGTTTTTCTTTTTTTTCTTTGAAGATGCCAAGGGAGGGATAGAAAATAACCGAAGCAGACTGACTGTCAGCTCTGGGCCTTTCATGAGAAGTCTACAGAAGTAATGACAGTTCCAGTAGACGTTATGCCCACAGCAGTGCAGGAGGAGATGAACATGGCACCCCTGAAATTAGCCAATGGTTTGACCCTCAAGCCTGGGGACTGAATGTATCTACTACCATGAAACGAAATTTGACAGAAAAAGTGGGAAAAAAAGCCCTGGAATTATGATTAAGAAATTATTTATTTGCGTGAAGTGCTTGTTACTGAGAAATTATTCCCATTTTCTTTTTCGATGTATGGAGAGATGATTTATTTGTATGTTTTTATTAATCAGGTAGGATTCAAGGCCACTGAAGTCAGAGGGCATCTATCTTACAGAAGGTCCAAACCTGAGACCTTCTTGGCTTCCAGACAACTGCAAAAATGCTTATATTTTTATTTACATCTTTGCTTAATAGCTACTTTACCTAAGACCTTCATGGAGAAACAGCGTCTGTAACAAGTATGTACAAGAGAGAGAAGTATCTAAGAGAAGGTAAGCATGGAGAATACCAGTTCTCCTACACTTTCAAGAACATGTGCAAAAGACTTGAATCCAGTTTGATAATCTGTCTCCAGGTAAGCACTCTCAGTGCTGAAGGCAGACAAAAGTCAGATCTAATGGCTGAGGGTTTTCTGAAATATGAGGGAGGATATATTTATTGAGCAAGTTCCTTAATACTTAAGAAATGTTATGGTTTTCCATTTCCAGACAGCATGCCAGGTACATACCTCCCTGCAGGGTGAAATAGTACTTACCCTTTTTGAGTATGACTGAGCAGAGGGCTGTTTTATAAACTGGAAAGTTCTCCTTGCAGAAGCCAATGCACATGCTGTCTGGAGAGCAGTGTTTGCACTTGGGAGAAGGGTAAACAGTGCTTTGGTTTCTAAGCTTTTCATGACTCAAAGTACATCAGTTGAGCTGAGAGCTGGTTAGCTGCAGTAACAAAAGCTTGCTTTGTCAGATGGTTTACCTAAATGAATTTAAAATGGTGCTCCCTGATATGCCACCCCCATGACATTTTACTCAGACCCCAAAAGCTGGCAAAGGCTTTCCTGTGTAACTTGGCACTGCTGCACCCCAGGGAACCGCAATGAAGTGCGGCCCTGCAAAGGTTCCTAGGTGGCTTTTCCCCCCTAACACTAGACCAAAAAACTTCATTTTGTACAAATACTTCTTGGGAGGGAAGAGGAGTAAGTCCTTTTAAAATAAATCTTTCTCTAAAAGAGCCCCAAAACAATTAAGCAAAGTGTTGTACATCCAGAAATGGAAATCCCTGGGGTACCTGCAGTATACTTCAGAATAACACAATCCTGTGTTACTTCTTGCTATCCTAGGCTTCAGCAAAAACTGTCATTTACTTCAGCTCTTCTATTTTACCCTTCATTCTTATGCTGGAAGTGCTCAGGGACTGTAAAATAGTTCTTTCAATGCATTTGTCTTTAAACAGTAAAACTAGAAAAATCATAGCCTCTGTGAAATTATTTCCCAGCCCCTCCTGCTGTGAATATTCAAAACTAACCAGCTATTTCAGTGAATTTCTAAGCCACTGATGACTCTTTAAAAACTTTTTTTTTTGCCCTCATTCTTTATTGTTGACCGAACTGGTTAATGTAAAGCAGATTAAGCTGAGATTTCATTAAATATTATGAGAGAGCCCAAAGAAACTTAAACCACAGCATCATCTGTGAGAATTGTAATTCAGCTGGAAGTTAGGTTTGACTGGAGGGTGGAGTAATTAGCAAAAAATAGGCAAAATGTTCTGGGGCGAATGTTACAAAGGCTTGAAAAATTGCACTTTTATTCCTAGCTTTTAAATTGAAGTTATCTTTAAGATAAATACAGTTCTGGCACCTCATTTCTTTGTCTATAAAGTCATTTCTGTAACATGACCAATTGGTTTGCTAAAAATTATACTCTAAAAGCTGTTTTGACTCTCCAGTAGTTTTAAGCTTTTTTTCCCTCTGCGACCAGCATATGAAGTTATTAGCTACCTTAGAAAGTTTGCCAGCTCTCAGTCCTCTCCCTAGTTTAGTAAGCTAGTTAATAAAAGGAGGAAAAGGATCACAAGAAGTACAGCAGAAAAGGTATATAGCTTAGCCTTACCTGTAAGCTTAGGTGGGTGCTCTGGGTAGCTGAGTCCTGCTAAGTGTGGCAGAATGACAAAAGAAATCTTACCAACTTTGCCACTGGAGTTTATTTTTAGAGGAGGATTTGCTGCCTCTGACCTTGAGTGCTACCCACTCCAAAGGGCGATCTTTACATCTGCTGGTAAAACTATTCCCTGATGTGACCCGAAACATTAAACCTGGTAATTTAGTTACCCAGGCTTGGTATGACTAAGATAATGTGATGCCTGTGTGTTGACTATAATAAAGTAAAACTCATCTTTTATCTTCTTGTCCCTTGTCAAGCCTGATGCTTTGTTTACTACTGCATGTGGGTTAGGAGTATTGCAGTGCTGTTTTCTGTCATGCTCTGCACAAGTGATTTGGCACTGGCACAACAACAGGCAGTGGGAATGAGCTTGACAAGATCCTCATCTCTTGTATGTTCACTACCATTAAGACATCTTCCCCTGCTTGGTCAGATTGATCAAAGATCAAATCTGGTTTCCCCCAGTGTCAGAGCCACACCTCTTCAACTCCAGCTCTTTGTCCACTGTGAATGTGGTGACCTTATTAGCCCACAGGGCTGTCTGCTAGAGGGATCAGTGTTCACGTGCGAGAAGCTGGTGCACAATATCCTCTCCCCAAGCATTTGTTCTGCAGCAAACCAAGCCTCAGCATTGCCAATTTGGACAACATCATTGGGATTAATGTGGTTTTGGTTCTGCTGGAGCCTGGCTTACAATGACGTAAGAAGCTCTAACTGTCACTTGAGTGTCCATATTTCTCAAGGCAAATTCTTCAGATCCATCGCCTTCTGTTTGGGAGTGGGGGAGGGTGGCAAATGAGTCAGTCTGGACGAGTGCATGACACTGGGAAGTAGCCCATTGGTCTCTACGCCTGCTTTCTGGAGCCTCCTGGCCCCTTCTGTTGAGATGACCATCTTGGAAATGGTCTCTCTGAGCAGATCTGTATGTGCTGCTTGCCTGTCTTTCTGACTCACAGCACTCCGTACTTTCACCCCCCTGAAAAGCATATAGAAAGTAGCCAGTTGTTGATGAATACCCACTGTGGACCTTTTCTCATCTCTTGCAAAACCAGGAGCAGTCTTCAGTGAATGCAAGTGCCTGTACCTGACCAAAGTTTCAGGTTGGCCAGTCATTTTTTCCCAAGATATGCAAGTCCCATGGTAGGTGCCATTAATTTTCAGTGGGACACAAGTTCCTGTGTCAGTTGTTTTTAATGTTACTTCAAATCCTTCCAACTACCTTCATTGTCCCCTGCCTGTTTAAAAGATAAAAGTTCATTCCAGAAGGACCGGGACCAGATTTGGTCATGGCCTGTGTCTAGTACTGAAGTACAGATGTGAAGTAGTAACAAACAGTTTCAGTTTCAGTTCTAGGCATTGGATCTGCTGCTATTTCATGCTAACAGCATCACTCTAGCCAAGTTTTTGTATTACAGAGCAGCCAGGCTCCTCCCTGCCAATTATTCAGATAGTTGCTCTTAAAATGAGAAAGAGCTTAGATGTTAGAAACCTGCTGTGTCTTCTAAGTTACCTTGGAAGGTTGTTGTGCAAATTAATTGTATACCGGTAACAGAGAAACTTTGTGGAGAAAGAGGTACAGACCCCATATAACAGAACCTAGCAGGGATTGGTTTATTTTTATCCTTGCAGGCAACCCAGTATGGGTGAATATGGGTAAGATGATACAGCAGACCAGCCGTACTGGTGAGGGAGGCTGCTCTGTGAGGTTTGCAGGGGAAGGTCTGTGTGCCGCGGGTGGCATGGCATGGGGGTACGCAGTGGTCTGTAGCTTCTATTGGGCTGTCACTCCCCAAGGTTGTCTTTCTGATGTCAGATCGATGGCATGACAGTGTTTTGTGGTATTGTTTTTTCAGGCTGGCATGTTGAGTTCCAGGAATGTTAAGTTAAAACAGAAGTATTTGTTTGTCTGCCTGGCTGTCAAAACAATATGAGCCCTTGTGCCTCTCGTTCTGTAGGGTCCCAAGAACTCATAGGGAGGGATCATTCTACTCCTGGAATAATGTTCTATTTTTGGGACCAGTTAATGTGTGTTTCCATTAGTTTTGCTTTTGTTAAATAAAAAAATGCTAGCTGATGAGATGTTCTGTGAGGGGCCAATGATTTAGAGTGCTGTGGAGCCTGGACACATGGAAAACACACCAGAAAGGTTCCTATTTTGGAAGAGGTAAGCACCTGCCCTCTGGAAAGTTGAATAGTTGCCTTAGGCTCCTAAAAGCAGATTTTTGCCATGTTATTGGACGCTTCTGAAAACCCTGGATAAGCTGATGATGGTGCTTTGAACACACAGTTCACTCCCCCTTCCAGAAGCCTTGCATGCATTCAGCTTGCTCTTGCTCAGTGTGCAGGTCCCTGCTCCTGCCTGTGATCACCCACTGGCCCCATGTGCCTGCCTAACCAAAGCAACTGCACCAGGCCCAGAATGTGACCCTGGGTAAAAATTCATTATCCGTTTTTCATGTGTATTCTGAAAGTGTCTAAGAGCCAACCAATAGGCCAGGCACCGTTCAGGTGCATGATAAAAGACAATTCCTCCAATTCAGAGGTGATGTTCTAGGTAGAAAGGCTTAGATGACACCTAAACAGAGTGAGAAAGCCTGGACAAAATGTCACTGACTAGCTTCCTCACTGGCAGTTTCTGTGGCACAGAGTATGGAAGCTATTGAGAGCTAAAGGCCCATTCAGGGAGGGAAGAAGTGGGAAGTGGGGGGAGCAGAAGTTTAAAAAAGGGGGGGGAGGGCAGAAAAAAACTTAGGAGGACTGAATTTCTCCAACAAGCACTGAGTAAAGAAAAGGAGAAGGGAGAGAAATAATAGATTTCTGTCCAGACCACACTAGAGGTGCAGTTGGAAAAATCTGGCACTCTGTTTTCTAAGGCTTGAAATTTTTATGTTACTTTAAAGTAAAAGCTTTGAGTAAAGCTCTGCTTTAGAAGACTTCCCTCCCCCATCCCAACCTGGTGGACTGGAAGATTTCCTCTTTGCTACAAAATATGCTATTATTTGGAAAAGCTGGGGTTTTAACAATTGCATGGGAAGAATAAGTATATAATTACATAAGATTGGCCTAATGGACATTTGCAGCTGTACTGAGATGCTAACAGCATGCAGAAACCATTATGTTTCCAGTTGTTTGGCAAAAGTTAAGAAACCTTATATATATATATTTATATATATTAAAGTTAACCATAAAGTAAATCCAGATGGTTCTCTCTTGCACAGAGAAGCAGTCTTCAAACTAGACATATAGCTATAGCCTGGCTATAACTTGTTTTGATTACTGCAGATAAAATGTTTTAAATGGCTGTGCACTCTCTTCACAAAAGCTGCATGCCCTTGATTCTTGCTGAAGTCAACTGGCATTTTTGCAGCACTACATAAAACTTGTTTGACAATACCTTGTGTGCATGAGTATGTAGTTGGGTATTACTTGTTTAATTTCTCTTTCTACTGAAGTATTGCTTAATGGCCCCCATCAGGGGGTTGGGCTCTGCTGAGGCAGGCGTTGCAGACTCATAAAACACAAAGGACAGTTGCTGCCCTATGTAACCTCCCACTTGAGCTTGAACTTGTTCTTGTCTCTTCATCTCCTGCTTAAGGATTGCCGGAAAATATTGGTCATGTGCTTATTTTTGATTGATGTGTTCAGAATTTCATTTGATTCTTTAATAACCATTGTCTGTTGTGTTCATTACTTAATTTCATGTAGACATCAGTTGTGCTAGCTTCTATCAGCAGGGGAATCAGAATTACATTGCCTTGCAAGACCATTCTGCAAATCAAATCAAAGCAGCAGCTTTGCTTCACAGGGCAAAGATTTAAGTATCTGAATGTTTTAAGTCAACACGTTAGGAGCACTTCTAAAGTTGTGAAAAAAGGGGAACTAAAAGGTCCATCAGAAATAATAGACTCATGGTACGTTACTTTTTATGTTGGTTTGTTGGGTGTTTTTTAAGTCAATAAGCAAGTGTTCTTGTAGATAACAGTTGATGGTGTTTGTCCAAGTAGTATAACAAATAGGAGTACTGTTTTATGAGCTGCGTAAGCAGTATTGTCAGAAGGACAATTTGGATTTGACCTGGTAGGAGTCAGATTTAATGGCTGATGAGCCTCTTGCTAAATCTCTGACAGGGCTAGTAGCCCAGCAGTAGTGGCTGTGTCTGTAGGACAGTATTTGAGGCTAGGGATGAAACAAGCCTCCCTGGGGACTAGGAAGGAAGGACCCCAGTCCTGAACAAGGTTCCCTGGCCTTTCCTGGGCTTGTTCAGGGAGGCTGGGGCCATGGCTCTGAAAGGCATTTGTTAACTGTCTGCTTTTTCTCTCACTGTCAGCAGAAAAAAATGTTCTGGGAGATTTGTGTTGAAGTGGAGTATAGATCCCAAGGCACAGTAATGTGGAAAATACGGGATGAGGGCTTTCTTGTAACCTCCTCTTACCAAAGAACACTGGGAACAGGAAGAGCATGGGGCACCAAACTGCTTACCCCTGTTTCCCAGTCAGTGCTAAGAGGTAGTCCTTTGAGAAGAGCACCTACCAAGGAAATTCTACACAGAGAAAGTATTAACCATTGAGTATATACTTCTGTGCAGGGCACCCTCATGTGCTTCTGAGGTCCAAAAATGGGGCACTTCCAGTTGGTCACAACATGTAAACTACTCTACAAAGAAATGGCATTCCCAAAATTCAAGGGGTTTTGTCCCTAATATCCCACAGTATCACACACACAGGATTGCACTTAAATTCTCTTAACAACTTGTTGGGAAACTGTCGCAGTCTGTTTCTGCTCTTATTGTTCATTGGGGTAAGAAGGTTTTTTCTACTTCTCTATTTCCTTAATAACATATTGCTGCAGATTCCGGAAACGTGGTCTAACCCATTCCCTAAGCATAGCATGTTTTAAAAAATAAATGAAAATAATAGATGCTCGGTATGTCACTCTTATCAGAAAGTTTTGTCCAGACATGCTGAGAGCAGGTCTTGGGTCAGCATAATCTCATGGTATACAGAGTGCCAAATCCAGACTTCAAAAGAGCTCAGAGCCAGAAACTGGATTGATGTTTACTGTCCTCTTAATGCAGGCTTCTGACTCATTGGCAGTGCAGATGTGGAAACACAAGAACTGCTACGCTGATGCCATTAGCCCGGTGTCTGTACTGCTGACCACAGTCAGCAGCAAATGCCTTAAAATACATGAAATCTGTGTTCCCCACTTATGGGATAAATTTTCTGCCCCACAGAAAATCTGTTTAATCTCTCCACTACACCTCCTTAGATAAAGCTTGGCTGGAAGCCTGAAGCATGAAGTTTTACAGCTTTTCCAAAACCATTTCTTTTCTTCCAATGTAAATTGTCTCTGGTGGCGGTTTTTCTTATTTATGTGACTGATATTCTCTTTAACATTTCTATGCTCTTTGCATCCAAGTGTTCTGATAATGAGTTCAACAGACTAAATGATGACGATAACTATAACTTAGAACATTAACTGTTTCGAAATATGTCCCCTTTTCATTTTTAACTAAGCAAGCTTGGGGGAAGTTTGCCGGACCACTCCTCAGGTGCAGCTGTTCTGCTGTGCTCAGAACATCTGGTCCTGTGGTACCATATGGCTATGACCAACCATACCCCTAGAAGTAATCAAGTACACTTCATGTCATAAAAACCCACAACAGCAAAACAATGCCTCGTAATCCACCAGGAATGCTCCACACCACCTCAGGGCAAGTGCCTTTTAATGTTTTTTTTTTTTTCTCCAAGTTTGATCAGGTTCCAGACTCTTTTAAGCTGAGAACACCATAAAAGTTGGAAATTAGATACTCCATTTCAGGAAAAATACAAAAGCCAGACCTAGTAGTTATGTGCACTAGAAATAGAGTTGTTACGCTATGAGAGATAGCAAGACTGCCTTAATAGATGACATTCAAGTGCAGCTGTTTATGGGTCTTAACTGGTGTTGGCCCATGAAATGCATACTTAGAAATTAAATCAGGGAAAGCTAACACATGCCTGGGGGCTTTGAAGTTATTATCGTCCACATGCATAAGAACAGGAGATCCTCTCTAGTCCAGTAAGTACTGAGAAATGAATGAGTTTGGCTGGCACATACATCAAAGGTCTTCACTTGTAATTTGCTTAAGAGATTAAAAATGAAATACGAGGGAATTATTGAGGAAGAGCTAGCTGCTGTTTTTTTCCCCCTTGCAGCAGGAAAGAACAATTGAGCATCTCTTCTGACTGAAAGTGATTACTGAAAAGCTTTCTGACAACCTTGAGCAAAAAAGCAGTTGCATCTTAGTTTCACTGACATCAAATGAGCATTTGATTTACTGAGGCCAGATTGGACCTCCCCAGTGCCAAGGAGTGTCTTTGAGAAGCAAACAAACTTGATAAAGTCTTTTTTTTACAGAACCACAATCTCTAAAGCAATGCATTGCCAGACCATGGAATGTGCTCTGCATTTTAGCTACCAGAAATGTTTTGCTTTGAGAAATGAAGTAACAAAACCTAGGGACAAACACTTAAAGCTTGCTACTATTCCCTTTCCTGTCAAATGTGGGTTTTATTGAGGTTCTTCAAGAGGCTGAGTAACCACTGGGAAGTAGACACGGTTGTCAAGTTACTAAGCTGTGGTTGGACTGGAAGATAGAAAGGCTTGATAGCAACTGTGACTGTCTGGGACAAGACTGACTATGAATGCTTTTGAGGTGGAAGGAGGAGAGAGGTGGCTTCCTTGAGAAGCTTCCAGGAGGAATGCAGAGTGTGGGAAACCCTTATTTTAGGAGGTAGAGAGGAAAAACTGTGATGAATTTTTTATAGAGGTGCAGAGATGTTGGCAGGGGTCTAGATCATTTAAGCCTTCCCATCCCATGTCCTTTGGTGTTGCCAAGTTGGAGATCTTGTGGATCTCTGAACAAAGATCTCTCTTCAGAGATCTTGGAGTCTCTGAATCAAGATCAGATACCTTAAAAAAGAGCCTGGCCTTTCTTCGGAGGTGATAACAGGAATTGATGGGTGCTAGTCTACAGCCCATGTGACCCAATATGGAAGATGCTGATTACAGCTAATTTCCGTGTTCATTTTAGGCTTTCTTTGGTAGTGTAAAATTTGTGTTCTTTGCTGATTTTCTTTCCCGCATGTGCTTAACAACTTTTTTCCCCTTCACCACACAAATACTTATTGAATGTTCTTGGTCCACATCATCTTGTTTAGATTGGGATTTTACCATCCCTTTTATATTCCAGCAAATCATAGAATAGTTAGGGTTGGAAAAGACCTTAAGATCATATAGTTCCAACCCCCCTGCCATGGGCAGGGACACCTTCCACTAAACCATGCCACCCAAGACTCCATCCAAGCCAGCTTTGAACCGTGCCAATGATGGAGTATTCACAACTTTTTTGTGTAACTCATTCCAGTGCCTCACCACCCTCACAGTAAAGAACTTCTTCGTTATATCTAACCTGAACTTTCCCTGTTTAAGTTTAAACCCGTTATCCCTTGTCCTATCACTACAGATCCTGATGAAGAGTCCCTCTCTGGCATCCTTGTAGACCCCATTCAGATATTGGGTAGACCTAAAGACATTCTGGCTGTAACTTTATTGTACCTAGAACAGAATATCATCAGTCCAGCTCGTTTGTTGTTTTATATCATGGAGGCTCAAGACAGGAGTAATAAAAATGAGTGCATGTTTTTCAGTCAGAATTAATCAACTACATTTATAAGCATTGCCACTCTTAAGATAAAAGTTAAAATAAAGATATTATTAAGATAAAGATAATTGAAGATATTATTATATTATATTATATTATTATTATATTATTATGTTATAATTAAAGATATTATTATTAAGATATTATTATTAAGATATTATTATTTATTAAGATAAAAGTTAAAATAGTCTCTTTTTGTGAAACCAGCCGGTCTCTCCCACACCATTAAACTCATCCACGCAAACACACTTGCACTGAGAATTTCAAGGAAAGCTTTTAGCTTGACCCATTGCTTTTCCGTTAAGATTACAATGCACCCCCATTTCTCCAAGAATCCATTCAACAGACTTTATTCCAGCTGTTACGGATGCTGATTTCAGTAGAAATGTTGGATCAGTCCCCTGCATTTTCCTAACTTACACTGAAGTAACAGCCAGTTGTTTTAAAGGAGTATTAGCACAGAGGATTTTCATGTGAATGGAAATGAACTCTGAGCCACAACAGACCTGGGAATACCACCCTATGCCAGAGAGGAGCAAGCAGAAAGGTGTTGGGAGATGCCCTGCCATAAGAGAAGGGAGTGCCAGGAGACAGGAGTGGCTGTCATGAGCCCCAGCTTGAGGAGTGAAGCCATGGGGAAGCTGGCTGGGTGGTCAGTGGTCTCTTTTTTCCAGGAAAAGAGGATGTGGGGCTGAGATGCAGAACTGAAGTTTTTGAGAAAATTGAGCTACCAGCAGGAGTTGCAGTTACAGCTCATTTACTAGTAGAAAAGTAATATATATATAAACAATGCATAAATGTACTGCTAAGCATGGTTTTGAAATGTCTCGAATTTTTTAGTTCATATGAATAAGTCTGGTTTTAGAGAGAATGGTGCTGCATGCCAGAGATAACAGGTACAGGTTTTACCTATTGACTTATCTTTAAAAAGGTGGGGGGAGAACCTAAAGGAAGAAAAACTTGAAAGCAGAATACATCAAATATTGTTTCCTTGGAAACAAAAAGGAAGATTACATCACAGGGCTTTAAGCCTATAAATAGTCACCTAGCAGTGCAGATGCAGCAGAAGAAACTCTTGTTCCTAGGGGGAAAATTTAGAAATGAGGATGACCTCCCTTTAGACACTGCTGTCACAGTGCAGTCAGCACAACCTGATCTTGAGGACTAGCAGTAAATTTAGCTGATGGTATATGACAGTCTTCTCTCAATTAGCTGTAGCATTCAGCTCAGGGAACTGTTTCAGTTGGTGAGAAGAGGTAAAATTTTCAGGCTGCTATAAATACCATTGGTGTCTCCAGAGCCCTGCTATGCTGCTGTGGCAGAAATTACTGTAAGTCTTCAATCTGAACTCCAAATCCTTTAGGCATCCATGACAGGACAGTGAAAACCTCAAGCCCATATTAATGTTTGTGAGAAACAACCTGGGCGAAGCAGCACCACACTCTGGGGGGAGTTCAGGCCTTTGGACAAGAAGAGATGCCGCTCACAGGAGCCCGTTCTCCCATGGTCCCAGCTACATCCTGCCCCTTTTCCTCTCTCTTTAGCCATCTCCCAGTCATGCAACTGTTGTGCCTGGGGCTGAAGCATCCATCTGTCCCTCTGAGGGTGAGCAACAGCAGCTGAGGAAGTCTAAAGGCAAGTACAGAGGGACGGTGACTTGGCACGCACCAGGTTGCTGCTCCTCAAGGCCCCTGCAAGCTCATGGACCCAGCTGTGTTGGGGGGTTGTCTGTTGCATTCTGCTAGTGTTAAGTGTTGATGGCAAGTGGTTTATGTTTCAGAGTTATGTTTCTTGATGCTATGGAATATTTATACCATTAATTACCAAACCGAATAATACAAATGTTTTCATTGTTGCAGCTGGGTCCCTTTATACTGTGCTGTAGTTCATCTTACAACCTTTACTTTTTAGTGACATGTAACTTTCTGCTTACTTTTGCAGCTGAACTCATATCAGTATGTGTATACAACACTGCTAAATGGATAGCTTCAAAATTGGGCAATTCATGCATCCTTACGGGCTAATGTAGCTTAATCTTCCTTCAGAAGACTAAAGGAATAAATTGTATTATTGTATGGTCTTTCCAGATGTTTTTAAAAAAATCCATTGGTTATGGCTCTGTTAAGAAACAAGCCCCTTCAAATTGAGACACAGATTTGTTCATCAGTTTGTACATGATAACACTGGCCCTGGTCAAATTTCCACTTTCTGGTAGGAATCCTCTTGGTTTGAGTAGGGATCTTAGTGTCACTGATGGCTCACAAAGGGCTATTCCTTCCCAAAGCTGACAGAGCAGGGCTTGGGGTTGCTGGTAAGTGAAGGGATTTGTTAAATGTCCCAGTGTCACAGATGTTGATGATGCTTTAATATATATGTATAAATATCCTTCCCTGGCACTGCTCACTTTAGGACATGGCCAAGTAAATGAAAGAGCATGTGCTCCCAGCTGCTTTAGCCCTAGGACATGGCTGGGTGTACCAAGTGGCAGTACTCCAGCTCTCATAGCTCTTTTTCCATATCTCATAACATGGTACACACTCCCAAATCTACCGAAGAATCTCAGCTTTCCTTGGCAGAGAGGAGGAGAAATATAAGTTTATTGCCCTTGTCAAGAAAATCATGAAAACAATGAACCTTAAGACAAATAATAATAATAAAATCCCATGCTTTATAAAGACATTTTCACAGTGGGAAAGTGTAGGACTTGATACACGAGTTCTGAACATCTGGGGCTGGCAGAAATTCAGTTCTTGCTTAGGTAGATGTGGCGGTCATTTGTATGCATGTCTGAGCATAGCTGTGATTCTGGATCCAAGGTTGTTATTACCATAGCAAACTTTAAGATCCCAGATCTGTAAATTCTAGTGCTAAGGGAAATCTGGATGAGATTTGAGCCTTCTAGTTTGTGTCAATCTTTAGTTTAATCTTATGTTTTAATTTTAGTGAATTGTAAGGGATTTGGCGTACTTCCTTTCATGGGAAAAGTGGAAAAGTTGGGGTGGGCAGAGGATCCTGATATGATGGTGCTTTGTTTGACTTGCTTGGGTTTGCTGCTGTAATCTCTCATCTCTGAGTCATTGTGCCCACACAGTTTGCTTCACCCATCCAAAAAAATGTCTGTGCCACATTGTGAGCTGATATTCCATGGTGCAGTATTCTGCCAGTACAGTCGCACCCCTGCAGAAGCGCTCTTGCTGTACTTAATGCAGGATAACTACTCAAATACAGAAATTTTGGCCTCCCAGGATTTTTTTCCAAGTAGCCCAAAACTAAATTCTTTCTTTTTTAACAAGTCAGCACTTTTAGTGGCAGGCAGGCATTTCTGAGCATTAGAATGGCTGTCATCAACATGACTAGCCTGATAAAGATGTATTAGTATTCATCTGTTGATGTGCTTTTGGATGTCTGGCCAGACGGACCCCTATAGCACTGATACACTGATTGACATCTGACTAAAAGGATCTGGAATAGCAGAGATGCAGGTAAGTTGTTGTACGCCTGGTGTGAAGCAGGATGGGTTAGAAACTGGAGGACTTGCTGGAGGTTATAGTGGTTGTAAAATCAGGGTGTAGCCACGTGGAGGCATAACTGAGTCTAAACTAATGTCTTGGGCTGTTGGTTTTTTTTTTAATTCCATGGATGTTGACAGTAGGAAAAGACATCAGGTGAACTGATGGAAAGCAGCTTTGGTTGTAAAATCTAAATATTCCTTTCTGTCACTGCCTTCTCCCAAGCACTCACTACCTCCCTAAAAAGCAACCTACAGCTATTCTGCCTCATCATATGAACTGTTTAGATTAAAGCCACTCTGTAAGACTAACATGCATGCAAGGACTGTTTTCCTTGGTACAATTTTCACTTCTTGTTAAGCAATGTCTCCTTTGATTAATTCAGATATGTAGGAAATTAAAAAGATGGTCAGTCTGATTTCTAATCAGTTGTGTGTTCGGGTCATGTATCAGCTAATTACATACAGACAATTAACAGTTGCACATGAGCAGTGTGCTGCTTAGCCTTCCAGCGTGCAGAGTGTGCAAGGCTGTAATTTCCCCAGGACAGCCGAGGAGGAGGGCATTGTCCCACGGGCTGTGCAGTATCTGGTCCACGCAGCCCCTGCTGGCTGCCTGGCAGGGGGTGGTGTTTCTTCACAAGTGGAGATTATTCAGCTGCAGAACTCTTAGCCAGGCAGCATCTTCTGGCTGCTGTTTCGTTGGCCATTGTAGACCAACCCTTTAGAAACCCTTTGTGGGTGACCTGGCCAAATCACATGTACCCCCAGGCATGGTCATAGCTATAGAAACTGGGAGGCTGATTGATAGTTATCCATGCACAGAGGGTTAGAAATGTAAGTCAATGAATAGAACAGAGAGTAAAGAGTAAATTTAATTTTCCAAACATCCGTAGTTTGAATAGTCTCTGATAAAATGCTCTTCTGAGAATGGCAAAGAAAAGTATCTTTGAGTCCAGCCCTGGGATCCTGCTGTGTGTCTCTTGTGAATGAGTAATGAAAAGTGGCCATTCATTGCTGAATGATTATTTTTCCCCTTCAATGGAGTATGGGGGGGAACCCTCCAAAATCCAAGTCTTCTGAGTCCAGCAAGCTAAAAGCATCAGGAAACCTCTGAAGGGAAGTAAAAACTTATGAATGGAGAATAAAATATTGGTGCAGAGCAAAAGGGCTGTTGTGTATGAAGAGCAGATGGGAAAATGTTGAGTTTGAAGTTTAAAAGACAAGGATCTGAATCTCATTCAGCTGAGCAGGGGGAAGTGGTTTGGGTTTCCTTTCCTTGGAGGTTGGCTCCATTTGATGAATTGTCGAGATGTGCTATAAATGTTTAAGATTTATAGGAGAGGCTCCAAGTAATACTAATGAGCAGCTAAAAATAGATATGATCGGAAAATATAAACTGACAAACAGATCATCCAACATACCAATAATTTCATAATCACACAACAGTTGCCAACTGAAGATGGGAGACGTGGCATGAAAATGAGCTTTTGTTTTTCACATCTGAAAGTTAAAGGAGTCAGAGTGGAAACAGATGTTCTCCAAAACAATATGTCAGAATAACTCTAGTAACAGCCAATTGTCACCAGAGCTGAGTAAATAATTCCTTGCTCACTCTTTGCTGGCTGATGGTTTTCCAAGGACTGGTGGGGTTTTTGTGAAGAACTGATCGATTGATTGATTGATTGATTGTTAGTAACATAAATGGTTTTGGTGCAAAAATTACCAGTGTCTCACTGCTTACAGTTCTGTGCTTTCCAGGTTTGGGGAATTTTTGTCAAAGAACTGTTGGTCCTCCAAGAGAAAATCTTCAGGGCTTTGACAAATAATTTTTGTAATTATTTCATTGTTGCTATTAAATAATCAGATGAATTAATGAATTATACTTGTTACTGAATTAGAAGGGATTAGATTAATTAGATACTTCGCTTTTATAGAAAAGGGTCTGTAGAGCAGCAACTGCCTTTCAGCAGAGTTTACACTGGGAATAACCATCTTTGTCTACTGCAGCAGCAGACTTGTTGAGCTTTCATTTTCAGGGTCTGTACTGCTGAACACCTAGAGAAGAGCAACATTCCAGTCAGTTGGTGACATATGGGCAGACTGAAGGATCAAGGATCCTTTGTGCTGCCCTATCTTGGTGTGTGCTGGGTGCCTGCAGAGTGAGCTAGAAGATCTTTGTGATCATGAAGATGACTGGCAACAAGCAGGATCAGACTCAGCAACTGGAAGACCCTGTCCTTTGGCAGGTGGCTTCTTGTATGAGTGGAGGCTCTGCCCACATCTTGGGGCACAGACAGATGGGAAATGGGAGCTGAATCCCAGACCTGCTTTTGAATTTTACCTGAAGTTCAATAACTGGTGTCTTTGTCACCTGGCTGGATTTTTGCCTGCAGATCTTCTATTTGTACTACTGTGAAAATATTTTTCTTCACAGTGGTCTCTCCACTGGGAGAATCCTTGTCTCCACTGTAACCTCCCTGAGAGCGGTTTCAAAAGTTCTTTTGTGGAGAGTACTGCATCTTCTTTTGCATTCTTCAGAAGCCCCTTTATAAAGTAACGTGAAAGATGTTATTCTTTTTCTGGTCCTATTTTTGCCCTGACATGGCACCATCCTGTTGTCTGAAAAGTGGGCAGAGCCATATACGTGTGCTGAAGGACTTGATAAAGCCAGTGTGGGCTTCACTAGGATTTATTGATAAGGGATAAGCACTGGATGGGACACAGCATGGCAACATCATGGGAACTGTTCTGTGGCAGGGTGGAGAATGGCTACTGGCAGAGGAGGAAGGAAAAGGATGATTTTTCTGGCGGGTGAGACAGGAATAAGGTTGCTTGAACAGCTGGGGTTGTTGAGCATGAAAATGATGGAAGGATGTTACGGAGGCACAAGCAGGAGGAGGAGAGGCAGAGCCAGGTCCTCAGCTAACATTGCTGGGTATTTTTAGGACTGCTTCCTGAGAGTGCTTTTTGTATATAAACAGACAAGGTTCCAGGAGGCAGCAGTGAGGGGGAGTGTTGTAATTCAGTGATACTTGTTCTGCAAATAGTACATTGCAAAGAGCAAATTATTTGACTTTATTAAACTGCAGCCTCCTGCAACAGATCAAAGGGTCTGGTTTCTAAGCAAAATAATTGTAGCCTAAAGAAAACTTAACTATTAAAACCCTCGCAGGGCCTAGATTCCTGTTTGACTCCTGGAGCTGCATATACTCTTCAAACCTTAGACTATCAAGTACATTTGCAAAGCACAAGCTATAAGCCTTTCTCCACAGTGACATGTAGATAGCCTTGTTATTGGGAAAACACAAGAAAAAAAGTAACAGGAGGAGGATTATGTCTGGCAGGTGGACTTGACAGTGCTCTGTAATTCTGGAGGGGCTGTCAGTAGCAGGGCAGATCTGATAAAGACACCAGGGTTATGCAGAAGAACGTCACCTGGTCTTCGTGGGCCGTGCTGAAGTTGAAGCAAAAGCGCGAGCCACTGCCTCAAGTGGAACCAGGCCAATGTAACACAGGACCAGGGGATCTGCCTGTGAGCCTCCTTGCCTCCATCCTCACCTGAAAGTGCTGTGTGTTACTTAGGGTGCTGTACCCAAAAAGTGGTCACGTGTATGCTGAAGGTCATGAACAAAATGGTTACTCTGTCATGTGGTCAACTTAGGCTTGGTACTCAACCCTGACAAGTCAGCCTTTGCCACACTTAGTTTTTCAGCTTTGTAAGTCTATTCTGGTTCCCATTCAGATTTTCTCTCTCTTTCTCTCTTTCTCTTTTTGGTAAGACAAAAAGGGGCAAAAGTTATGAATTAGGAAGGTCCCAGAGGAGGGCCATCCTTGCTACAGCAACCCCAAAGCTACCTTTTCAAGGAGGAATGAATTAATGCACCTGCAAGAAATAGGCTGACACTCCTAGCTGTTGCCATTACACATCATGGGTACCTGGGCAGTGTCCTGGCTGGCATTTCTTTCATGGGAAACCTATCTTTGGCATCATCTTTTTCCATGCAACTTGTTGAACATTTCTGTCCTCTCCTCCCTTGGCTTCTTGCAGAGCAGATTTATGGTCCCACTTTCTTTTTACAAATAAAAACCTAAGTGCAAATCCAAAGGATAAATAACGCAGTGCAGACGTGCCTGCAGCAATATTCTCTATATTTATCATTGCTAAGAGGCTGGGAGGAAAAGCTGGTGAAGGCAAGATATCTTATGTGAGAAAACTATTCTCATGCTCTCATGCCAGTTCTGGAGGCTGAAGAGCACTCCTGTTGTGCTTTTTCCTAAACATCCTGCTGCAGCTCAGGAAACTCCAGATGCCTTGTATAAGACATCCATCCTCCTTCACAGGCTTATACTGTGTGGGTAGTACACCAGCTCCACCATGGTGCAGGAGGTTGCTCCTTCATAAGCATACACAATGGGTAAGTGTAAATAAACCTCAGCATTCGCTCTGTGTTGGATAAGAAGTAAGCATGGAACATCAACGCTGTCATGTCCATTAATACATCTGAATCTGATGTTCTGATCACTTCCACCCTGCCTGCAATCTCGGCTGACATTGCTTTTGGCAGGTAATATTTAGCTAGGGCACTGGGCAAGTGTGATTACAGCGGAGGCACTACACCTGCAGGGGACTGAGTGGGGCTTCTTCTGCGTGCCTCAGCAGCAGCAAATTGACAGCTGTATGCCAGGACCAAATGCTGTGTTGTTAGGAAGGATGGCTGTGGTGGAAAGAAGCTATTCCTTGTTTCTTGGGCTGAGCTGGTGGCTTGCAAGAAGTCAGCAAGTTGCAGCACAAGATGTACCTGGAACTACCCCCAGCGTTGTTTTCAATCTTTTTGTCTTGTCTCCAGCTGTAATTCTAAGACACTTTTGCGTAACTAGTCCCAAGGGCAATAAGCCATTTGAGTGTGCAATGCATGTGGGTTGGAAATTAGGACTGCTTAATTGTCATCAGCTACAGAGCCTACTCCTGTGTCCCTGCCAGGCCACCTCCATGATGCTGCAGCCCTTGCATGGAGGGAAAGTGATGATGGGCTCAGGTACTGTCATCTGCTGGAGGATGAAGAAACTGCAAGGAGATATGGGGGATCTACCTCCATTGTCTGAACTTAACAGCAATGCAAAGTGCTGGAACCAGCTCAGGCTCTTCTAGAAAGGGAGTTTTTTTGTCCTGGGCTTGAATTTATCGTCTTAGAGTCAGTAGTTTTGACCTCTTGTTCTTCGTTGTTTGGTCGGGGTTTTCCAGGTTGTAGAGGAAGCTTCCACTCTACACCTGTGACAACAGTGACATCCAGCCATCAGCCCTGCCTTGCCAGTGCCCTGGCTTTCCCAGCAGGCTGCAGCTCCATCCCGACTTACTGATCCCAGTTGCAAGTCACACATGGCAGGGGAACTTATGGCTGTCCGTGGCCAACAGAAATAGTCCTGCAGTGGCCAGCAGGCCTCAGCTGGGGTAAATGTAGACTCGGTCACTCTGAGAAGTTACTCACTTAAAGTTCTACCCTGCAATCACAGGTGTTTCCATATGTGCAGCTTGCTGGGAATTATGACCTGTCCTGATGGGCTCAATGCAGAGAGATTTTAAACCACTGTGTTTCATATGCTCCTTGTGCTTTAATGTAGTGCCATTTGGCTTGGCATAGGCTCAGTTATGGAGACTTGAAGGCAGTGATTAGTAAGGCAACTAAAAGACTACTTGCACAACAGCTTCAGCATAGTCTGCAATAAAAAATGATCCCCAGACAGACCAAGGTGGAGGAGGCCCAAGTGCCAGGAGTGGTTCCGCCACCATGCTCACTGAAATCTAATCTCCTTGCTGTGGGGGCCAGGGAGAGGCCTGTGAAACCTATAACTTCACTGATTGCTTTTCTTTCTTTTTCCATCATTATAGCTATGACCTCCCTTCTGGCCACTTACTTCAGCCTCAAGGAATGGGACCTTTTCTGGAAGGAGGACCCATCTCTCTGTTCCCTGAGAGGAAATTTGTAGCATTGCTTGTGTTTTACTTACTATGTTTAGAGAAATGGAAACACCACGTGAATTTCTCTATAGGCTCTGCAGGGAAATCATGTTTCCATATTGCATTATGAGAAACGCAGTGGAAGTGTGCTATGCTCAGTTAATTTTTTTTAATGTATGGAGGCAAAAGAAACTTCAGAATGAGTATATGATTTTCTCTTTCTATTCAACATCCATAGTGCTATAAATACAAACTGCAGTGTACTTTCAGAACTGCAAGCCTTTAAGACCTCTCAAGGGAAAACATCACACCAAATTAATCTGCCGTCAAGTGGAAATTCTATATTGTTTGCATTTGCCAATGTTCTGTATGTGGCTGTAATTGCACTGAAGCAAATATCTGCTTCGAGTTCTTCACGAGATTAAATGTGGCCAATTGGGCGTAAAAGAGTAATTGAAATGCAGAGCTGCTGCTTTGGATTTGTTAGAGGCATTGCTCATTTTTGCTCTGACACAATGACACGAGGTTCTGGCTTTCTGTTAAAACAGGGAAATTTGGGGAATGTGATTTGGAGCATCTGGTTGCAAGCCAAGTGGAGGATGTTTGTCTGGCACTGCTGCTGCCCCACAGTGCACCAGTGGGCAGTGTGCCCTGAGCGTGCCCCCTGCTTTGCAAGGGGCCACCTTCCTTCCCTCTGACCAGCAGTGAGGCTGGCAATGGCTGTGCCCCAGTTTGCAGCATCTGGCTGGGACCTCCAGTGTCAGCTCCTGAGGATTTCGTGGTCTTTTTAAGTTCTGAGCGTTTGCCATAAATTTGAAATGAAAGGACGTGCGAAGGTCCCAGAAAGAGCCTCCATGGCTTTTAACAGTGGGAGCCCTAGGTCTGAGCTGGATCCTGACTAGTGTCACCATGTCGGACTAAAGGAGCATGTCAGCTTGCAAAAACTGAAGTCTCACCCTAAGCCAGCTGGATGTGAAATGTTAAAGATCTCATACTTTCTTTCTCTTTTTATTAGTTCAGCAATTTTCCCTCTTGCATTATAAATGCAATTATAAGCAAGTAAAAAGTCTTTTTTAAGTTGACTGTAGTGCTTTTTAATTCTGCATGAAAACCCAACTGCTCCCTATGCCCTGCCCAACAGGTAGTTAAAGAAACAGGGCCAGGTGGGCAAAACTGCCAGTTTGAATCCTTTTTTATTTCATTTTCTTTCTAATTAGTGAGCTTATCAAAAAAACACATACTAAACTCCTATGAGCTTGCTAATGCTCAGTCATCTCCCAGGGTGTTTCTTAGTGCAGCAGCTACAGAGTAGTCTTGACAGCATCCTTGCATTGTCTTCAGCGAGGGTAGCTTCTCTCAGTATGGTGCCAGGAGCCATGTCCCCTTGGCACTAGCAGGGCTCTGCTCCTCTGCCTTGCCCCCTTCCTAACTGGAGGTCCAACTCCCAAAGTTGCTTGAGGAAGCCGGAGTTGGGGCAGATCCCTCTGTGTGAGTGCAGAGTCTGAATTGCGTCAGCAAGGGATATATCTTCACAGATCATTAAGAAAGCGAGGACAAGAGTTGCAGATTCGACTGATCCCCATTCCACAGTGAACTAGGACTTTGCCTGGAAAAAAGGAGATGGGATTATTCCAGGAGGCCAAATGGTGGTGTTTATTGTGCCGGAGCAGAGATGGAACTGGTGCTGACATGGAAGCTGAGCCAGCTGGTGTGCTCAGCCCTGCAGAACAGACCTTGGGCACTGCTGGTCGGGGAACAATGCGTTTTTCGATGGCTGAGAACAGAAAATTCCTGACTGTATTCCGAGATCCATGTTTGGGCTTAGCTGTCAGCCTGACGCAGTGCCCCTAGTCCTGCTGCCCAGCCTGCATCTATGGTGTCCCTGCTTGCACACGTGTGGTTTGGGGAGTGATGTACTTGCTAGCACAGCTTCAAGTTGTCATAATTGGAGGCCATGCTATGGGAAGCAGCCTTGGCAGGTTACTTCCTACAAGTGGGCCTGGAAACTTGGGATTTCAGAAGTGCTCAGGAGTGCTTGCTGTTACTACAGGAACACTCCTGGTTTTTCCTAAGTTCTTTTTTCTTCTTTGCTTAGGACAGTAATGCTGTATACTTTCTGAGGGTGCTCACTGCTGCCCCGACCTTGTTGGAAGTGCGTACCATTAAGAACCGCTCCTCTTTGTATATGCCATTTGCATGAGCTCATGGTTTTTTTTATTTTTATAGCCTACCCTGTATATCTGTAGTTACTGTCCTTCCCTAATGCCAGGATCTTCCCTTCTGTATTAGGTGATCACTCGAGAAACAATTCATGAAATGCCTCCAGTTCCCCAGAGATTTCAGTGTGAGGTCTGTATCTTCATTAAGAGTAATACCGTGAGCCCTCCCATGTTGCTGTGAGCGAGCCTCAGGGAAGACCTTCCAGGGGTATATCTCCCTCCTTGCATCTGCTTTGCTTTCCTTTTTGCTGCTGTGATTGTTAATGGAAGCAGCCTGAGAAATGCAGTTCTGTATCATGACTGTTTCCTGGTGTCTAATGTGTGTCTGACCTGTGCTGGAAGGGGATAAACACTTTTTAAAATGGCCTTATGTGAAATTCGAGGAAATTTTGTCAAAAGGATTGCTTTCAGATGGAAAAAAATCAAGTTTGTAGTTCTTTCCCTCTACATGTGAGCAAAGAGCTCTTTCTGGAACATGAAAACCTGCATCTTGTACACGCTGTGAAATGACTCAAGCTTCACAAAGAGGGTATGATCCAAAGAGAAATTTTTAATTGGAAAAAAGAGAGTTATGTTTTTCTGTTCAATTATAGCCATGCCTGAAAGAACTCTCTGCAGTCAGATCTAGTCTTTTCACAGAGCCATAGCTCAGCAATCGGGCATTATTAAACTAAGAGAGACTAGACTCAGGTGTGAACTTCTGACCACCTAATGGACAGTTCTGTCACCCATTAAGGCAGCTGAATGAAAATGTTGTCATCTTAGCAAGAGGACGTCAGAACCCTTTTGACTGGAAATCTTCCCAAGTCTGAAACAAAGATTTTCTGCCTTTTTTTTTTAACTTTATTTCTTTAGCCTGTCACTTTTGTGGTCTCTCATTTGCCAATTGTAAAGTTGCAGGGAATGCAATTTAACACCACCACAATTTATATCCAGAAAAAGGTGAAAATTGGTAATAATCATCCCATGTTGGTTTTTTCCCCTTTGGAGATGGAATAAAGGGTCTCAGATGCTGCTTCTCTGTAAAATGTGAGGAGGGGTAGAAAGAATGGGCAGTTTTTCTGGGCTAATTCCTTGTCCTTCTGTATTAGCAGCGAGTGAGACAAAAATACCCTTGTTGGATGATAAGCCTAGATCCAGCCAAAACCCTCAGATTGGTTGCCCCATCTCCCTGGGTGTTAATTCTGGGTACTTTGTGCCCAGCTTTTAATCTTAAATCCCATTTTGTTTGTGACAGAGTATTTATTTAGCAACTGTTCCAGTTCTGACTAACGATGATGGCATAGCCACATGCTCAGAGAGCACGAGCATGTGTTGTGAAAACCTGCTCTGGCCAGCAGGTCGAGGGAAGTGTTGAATTCCACAATGTATGTGACACAGCTACCTTTCATTTTCCCGTCATGAGAAATCTGAGCTCAGCCCTAAAGATAGATGTGTCTTCAGTAAAAATAAAGGGACAAATATAGTCACCAAGGAAGCAGTGAAAACAGCTCCTGTGACAGCAGACTGGACTGGGCATCAAAACCTTTGGGGGAAGGAAAAGGGTTTTCCAACATCATGTCAGTTTTGCAGAATTAAAAGATCAAGTGATTTCTGTTTGTGTTTTCCTATTCAGATACAGCTTCACAGGATTTACTGAGATACCATTTACTGCCATTAACTCCATGGGGATTCTTGGAAGTGAAGTCCTATTTTTCATGGGAATGTGGAGAAAAGCTTTGCATCCCTACTAAAGATAATGCTAATTTGAATTTTCACTAGACTTTTTTTCAGTGTGCTTTCAATGTTTTTCATTAGCCTTCACATCAGCCTCGTGGGATATGAATGTTGAATTATCTTCCCAGAGGAGGTACTTCAGACCTAAATAACCCAGACCTGAGATTTTCCTGGTAAAGGAACCAGAAAGCAAAATTTCTCTTTGACAAGTACTGTGAATAGAGCTAAGACCAAAAGTCTTTGGAAAATACATGCTTCACTAGTCTGCAGTAGGCCTGACTGCAAAATAGTGCTGGGGACTGGTCTGAAAATTTCTAAGCTACCAACACTCTACAACTGCACCAGGAAGGGAGGGGAGACAAAGAAAAAACAACCAAAAAGGGATGGTGTTGATGTTGGATTTGACTTTGAGTCACTAAATATTTCAGAATTCAATCTGGCTGGAAACTGGACAGGGGACAGGACACTTTTAACCTCATTTTTGTAAAGTTGTTCTTGGGTCCATTTTTTTTCCACCCAGATGGAGCTTTCTGCCTTGGGAAATGCTCAGCCCCACCTGCAGTCTGGAACTGAAGCCAGAGCTGAGTGCAGATAAGGATGCTGCTAATGAATATTGTCTGATGTGTTTTTGTTAGGGGCACAGAAAGCAGAACAAATCCCAAGCTCCTACTTGTACAGGCTGGCTCTCTAATGGTTTATACCTAGCTCTGTATCTGGGAGGAGGAGGTAGTGAGTAAGAGCACACTGAATTTTCTTCCCTACATCTCTGGCTTATCTTCACTTCAGTTCTCCTAGACCAACAGCTAGCTTTAGAAGGTGTCTCAGCAAAAACATGGACAGGCCCCAACTATTGACCTTGAATCTTATCTGTATGGCTCTCTAAGACACTGGTTCCCATGAGGATGCAGGTATATTATCTCTCTCACGCGTGCAGAATCTTCCAAATTGTTAGCCTTTGTTTCTCCATGCACAGGGGTTACAACAGATGCTGGTACACTGACAATAAAATGACTGTTTGTTACAGATAAATCAGTCATGTGAAATGATTTAATTAATGTAAAATTGCTCTAATGAAAGCAGATTTGAATTTACTATGTGATTATTTGTAGCAAACAAATTGAATGTTAAACTTGAGTCAGGAAACAAAAGCTGTGTTGCTCTTTGGTTCTGTTTACAGGCTCAGGCCCTTGTCTCTTAGCAGTATCTGTAAATGGGTTAAGTGACACTCTGAACCCACCATGATATACTGCATTTGATGAGCACCTGAAGCATGTCTGCACCATGTGGGCTGTCTGCAGTGAGCTTGGTAACACGTGTGGCATCAGCCTCTCACGGGAGGCTCGGATTTCCCAGGTGGCTGCTGGACCACAGCCTGGGAAAGCAGCATTCACAGAGGCAGTCGTGGTGCATACCTCTGTCATGGGGTGGGCAAGAAAGTTATAACCACATCTTCTGTACCACACAATCTATGCCGCAAGCATAGCATTCTCCAACTCTGCCTCCCCTGTCCCCATTTGTTTTAACATACTGTGCAAAGAGAAGTTGGACTAATCCCACATTAGAAGGCCATGTTGCAACCTTCTCTCTGAGCGTGTAACAGGATCCCTTAGGAATAATGGGATTAACTGAGGAGAAGTGGGGGCATTTAGCTTCTGGCATTATTAAATCTTGCAATCCTTACTTGAAATTTTGCATCGCACATCTCAAGCTACATTTAGCAGAGGCAGACAATGACTGTCATCTGGCTGGGATTTGTGCAGAACAATAACACTTGGTTTTTAAGAGCGAATTATGGATATTATATCCAGCTCATGCCTGCTGAAACTCCACTGACATCAAAGGGTTTGCACTAGGATAAAGTTTGCACATTCAAGTTTGTTGGCCAAATTCAAGTTGGGAAATTCAGTGTTGTTGAACAAATCAGTCATTAAAACACATAATATCTTATTGTCCTTTTGCACTCATCATTAACTGAGCTAAATGTCCTGAACTCGCCTTTGCTTTACTGCAGCATGGTTTCAATTTGGCATAAGACCAGGCTCCAGATCTGTCATCCGCAGTGAACACCCCAGCTACCCTCATTCCATTGCATCCAGCAGAATTATGCTGCTCACCAGGAGGAGAGCTCAGGTGGGCTGTAGGGCCCCAGGGGCTCTTCCTGCTCCACTGTAGTTTTCTCATCTCCTGTTACCTTTTAGCCACCATCCTGCAGCCAGGTGCAGAATCAATTGTCTTTTTCTTGATTAATCAAGTGTCTATTGTGTCACAGATGAAAATAGCAAGAAGCCTACAGAGAGCTCTAAGTGGTGCCATGTCCCTTCTTCCCACGCCTCCTGGAACAGGTAAGGGCTGTCATCTGCTGAAGAGTGGGAGGTCAAACTGATGTATGTAATGCTCCTACAGCAGAGTTAAGAGAGGGGAGCCGCCTTCTCCTAAGTTAAGATTCTTTCATAACCACCTCCACCAAGAAGGCAGCAGGAGAGGAAGCCTAGCTTTTCATTTTCTTTGGTGAAGTGGAAGAAGGAAATGTCTCTGAGAGGGCTTACCATTTCAGGAACTTAATGGGCGATTTTAACTTGCCTGTTTTAAACATGTTTGAAGGTCAGTAAAAGGAGAAGCTGTCTACTTCAGAATCTTTCTCTCTGGATGGTGTTAGTTTAATAATTTTCATGGTGTGCTTTCATGTGTGCTCTCAAGTTCTCTTTCCCTCCCTCTTCCACTGGACTTCACCAGACCCTCCTGATTTAAGCTTAGATTTAGCTGCACTCCAGAAAAATGCAAGTTGTACAGATGGCCATGCAAAATGGCAAGATTGATATTCAAGTTGTTGACCCTTGAGCATGGACGTGAGGGAGAAGTACTTCCCTGACTCTGTTTTCCTTGCAGAGAAGAGGGCAGATTATGTATCTGCTTGCTCGTGGCTGGGCCTTCCCAAACAGCTGTTAGGTGGGCAAAGGAACAGCAGGACTGTGCTGAAGGAAATGCAGCCAGCAAAGCAGGGTTCATAAAGTAATGATTACGTGGTATGGCTACAACTATAGTGCATGTATTTCTTGGTCTGTATCACAAAGGTAATGAAGGAAGTCATTCAGGGTATGAGGCAGCCATTGACCACTGTAAAGAAATAGCTCCCAATCAGGAGCATGTGGGTGCGTGCTCCTCTGCTTCCTTTTGCTCATGCTCTGGCATCCAGGTTTGAAGAAATTGCCTTAAAAATAAATTCCTTATATCATCAATGACACATTCTGTTCAGCTAAGGTAGAAATCTGGAATAAATCTGACCAAGCTGTTTTCTGGACTTCTGGTATAAAGTGTGATGGGAGTAATGCTTCGTACTTAATTGTAACAAGTATTTGATTCATAGTTTTAAGTATGTTTGTGCCTCGTACAGTCTTAACTTTGACTTATCCTCCCAGGTGAAAAAGATAATTTAATTCCATTAAAAAAAAATGCTGAATTTGTCTGTAATAGTTAAGAAGCAGTTTTAAATGACTTCTCAATCAAACAGAAGTACCTTGTTATATCCTGAATTTAATATGAACAGGCCTCTTGTCACCTGGTATAATTTTTTGTTCATCATCACTGCTTATAATAAATGCTATTTTTTCTTTTCTTCTAAATGATGTGAGTAACAATCCCCTCCCTGTCTCATCCCTGCACAGGTCATGGGTATTTAGCTGCTAAATTTCTGTAGCTCAGGAAATTATGCTTCCCAAACATCTTGTTTATATATTTTCTAAACTGTTGCACTTCCCTTAAAATGATGAATGCCAGCAACAGCTGGACCACGTATGATTGAATTTCACCTTGTCTCCATTCCGAGAACCTTGCTTCCATATGGAGTTCAGTAAAGTAATATCTAAAAGCATGGGAGTAGGGATAAATGCGCCTTGAGCCCTAACTTGTTCTGCACTCATAACTTTCAGTATTTGGGCAAGCACCTTGCCAAGGACTGGTTTTGTTTGCTTTTGTGGCCACCAGGATTCATCTGTTGTTTTCTGTCTCTTGTCAATTGATTTGGAACATTTTTTTTCTCACACATGTGTTACTAGATTTTGGATCTTACCTTTCTCTGAAGCACCACCAATAATTTCTCCAGTTGCAAGTAGCAATTGAAATGCGTGCAGATCCAAGTTCCCCAAACACATTAGTGGTTTTGAAATCCAAATGTAGCCCTCAGTTGCACAAAGGCAAATACTTTCTAATAGGGTGGATTAAGCCCTCCAAACAGCAGTAAAAGCTGAAGTACCTAGCACAGAGGCACGCTGTTTTGTTTTTCGTTACTGTGTCTCCCTTTCCTAGGTTGTATGGTATGGATTGGCTCTGTTAGCTGCACATGATTAACCTGGGTAGCTAGTGTTTTAGGACTTTCATTGATTTTAAAGCTCACCATGATGCAAGCAAAACAGTTTGAGTGCACAGCTGTTCTCTTAATAAATCACATTTGAGTGGGTACCTGTACAGTCTTGAGGCACAGTGGAAACTTACTTTTGTCAAGGTCGGTCTTTAATGGTAATGATCCCCCACTAGCCCCAGGCCTCTGGTATTGTACCTGGCCTGTGTTTAGCAAATCCAAGGATTTTGCAGGCTATTTTCCTATTCCACGGTTATACACTGTCTAGCAATAGCATTATCTCCTGGCTAGTGGTGTTGCTTAGGTTCTCTTCTACAGAACTGCTTCCAAGCAAGTTCCTGCCTGTCCTGTGTTTGTGGGACTTGCACAGCATTATAGTTGGCTCTTATTCAAATATGATACTTGCCCTTCTCTTTTTACCACATCCTAGCTTATATTTTAAACCCTGTCAGTACTTTGAAAAGATCAAGTCTGTGTGCCTCCTCCCAGGCCAGTGTTTCCCTACAGATAATAAAGGATACTTGCTATTTTGGTGGGGGTTTTTTGCTAATGAATAGCACAAGGCATATGGAAAGCCCCTTTGAAAGCCTTGTCAGTGCATCCTTCCCTGTTTCAGGGGAACAAGGGAACTCTCACTCACTGTGGGAGGTCAGGAGGCAGGCGTGATGCTAACTTTTGAGATACCCATACCAAGGTATTCTTACCTGTATCTGCAGGTGGTTATGCCAAATACTATTTGGTAACTTGCCTTACGTGGCTGCTACACAGAAGATATGCAACATGCACAGATGGTCTAGTTACCGCTTGGGGAATTCAGTGCTGCTTTTATGTGTTGAGCAACTGGGTAGAAGTAAATGCTGAGATCAAAGTTTGGGTTGTCCTCTGCTTCTACTCCGTAGTAATCCACAGGCAGGTCTTTGTAGAACTCGGGTCCAGTGTTGATGTGAGATCGCCTGGCAACTGGCATTCACAACATGGGAGATGCCCATTCGGCTCAGCTGCTCTTTGTCACGAGCGATGTGCCTGGAGGAAGGGCAGTTGGTTATATTCACCTGCTGCATGATGAAGGGTAGAACATGCTCCTGATGGTGCAGTTACAAACTGCGTGAAGTTCTAGTAGCTATTTTCTGACAGGTTGATCAGGTCCAAACTGACCACCAAAATGGTTCAAGACAGAAGTGACCCATTAAGAAACTGACTTTCAGATTTCCTATATTTTTCTCTCAAACACCAGTTTAGGTGGTTCTTCTCAACTGATGAAAGATAAAAAGGTGCTGGTGCTTGTGATATTTGTCCACAAGCCAAGAGTTTTCTGGTTTGCCTTCTCAACGAGTCACCTCTGCTGAGCATCAATCAGTTCAGGGGACTGATGCCATCTGTTATTGTGAGGAGAAATGAGGTTGATCTTGTTTTACCTACCTCTGGCATGATGGCCTGCAATACCTGTGCCATGGCCCCACTAGGCTTTTGCAGTGTGGGACTTCTGTCCTAATGGAGGAGAAGAAATCTGGAGAGGGAATACTCTTTTCAGATAGGATGCCATTTCTCTATGCTACAGCATCCTATGCACAGTCCAGCCTTGCTCAGCACTTGGAATTACTTTCCACAGACTGAAAGACTTGGGGGGCTGAGGGGAAAATAGGGTGGGAACTAAGAGTTGAATTAACACCTTCAACCCTTCCCTCTCTCTTACAGGTCTCCCAGGTAAAGGTTTGGCCAGACTTCATCCACGTGCCCCGTGTGGGGGGGGTGTTTCCAGAGCAGACACCGTAGTTCCTCCAGGGACAGCATTCCAGCACGGCTCCAGCTGCCAGGTGTCCGGCCTGAAGCACTTTTTATCCTGGGGTGCAGCAATTCCCTGCTGCACAGGGAGTCCTAGGCCATCCTGAAGGGTGGAGGGCAGACATTCACTGCAAGCCAGAGGCATCTCTGAGACCACCCTCTCTTCCTCTCACCCCCCCTTTCCCCGTCAAAAAGCTTGCCCACAGTTACAGTGGTTCACAGCAAGTGAGAAGGCGACCTCAGGGGCTGATAGTGTCTTTCTCTCATGCATTGATAGCTTATCACAGTAGCAGGCCACAGCTGGACTTGGGAATACTGTTGCAATCTAAACAATGACAGTCCAGTGGCTCATAGTCCCATGCAGTGGTTTCAATGCCTGTGCTTCTAAAATAAGGTTTTACATTATTATGGTAAATTGGAAGCAAAAGCTTTTGTGAACTATGAGGCTCAGGGCCTAAGGCGGCTTATTTTGACCTGTCTGCTCAACTTCTGTTTCTAGGTATGCCAAGCTCTTGATTAAAAGTTCATTATTATATTTTTAAAGATTGGTTTTTTTGTAGGAAATGGGAAAGCTCATACTATCTGGAACTGTAGACATTGTTATTATTGCAGTGAAGCAGCCCAGCCCTCGATATTCCAGTGTGAGAGTTGTGCTTTCGAGTAGAAAGAGGTAATGCTGCAGAAAATGCATTGGGTAAATGTAGCTGCAAATGTAGCATTTGGTCATGCAAAATCTTATTCACTGGTTAGCTCTTAGTTGTCAGTTTCAACAGGGAAACTCTGTAAGGAGTATTTTGGTTCTTTCCAGTGGTAGTTGCCAGCCATACTTGTCCTCATGACCAATGTTCATTGTAGGAAAAAATCTACGTGAGTAAGTTACAGTGATTCCAGCTGCCACTCATATGAGCATTAACCTGTTCTTTCTTTTTTTAACAGGTTGTTTCATTTGCACTCCTCTCTGCCCCCTCCAAGAGCTATCCTATTTCTGATCTTGAAATGAGTCCTTCAGTTACAAGGAAAACCACTTTTTTAGGCTTCAGTTTATCTCTGGAGTTACTCTGTCCCCGTGTGGGACATTTCTTTTGAACTAGTGGTTCCTTGTGTTAGATGCAGATTTGAACTGCTGGGAGGATATTTTAAGAGGGGAATAGAAATTCTATTTTTACCAGAGTTCTGTTTCAAGAAAATATTTCTTTTTCTGTGTTCTAAACATTAGTCAAGCATCTGCATTACAGAGATATTAGGAAGTCCATCAAATGATGCAGCTTTAGAACAGAAGCATCTGCTTAGGACATGGGTGAAGTTGTAGCCACTGAATCAAAGTCTTGCTCTGGAACTGTGTACTGAATGACTTTTGCATAAATGATTAGAGGGATGGTTTGGGGTACAACAGTCCAGGACAGCAAACCTGAAAGCTTCCATCTTTGTGCTGAATATCTCTATCATTTACAAATAGGATGTATTCATGTTCAAGCACCTCTACGGACAGTTTCTTTCCAAACACTAACTGTTGTGAAAGGTTTTCCTGGTTTCCCATCAAGGTACTTTCACTAGCCCGAAGTTCACCTTTTGGTATAATTTTGTCTAAAAAAACTTTGTTTTGCATGCACAAAGACAGGGAGAAACTAGCCTGCTCTGGCAGCTCATTGCGCCTTTATATTAATGCATTGTTTTGCTGAAAGAGAAATGGAGCAACTAAGTCCCTGAGATGCTCACAGAAATGGAGGGAAGCAGTGAATGTCATGTCAGTGTTAGGCCACTGAATGCTGACTAGAAGCCATCCCTCTGCCATACACTTTGGGTGGTTTGCCTTGCGACCCAGCTGCCAAGAGGGACTCTGTTACTTCAGTACACCTTCTTCTGCTACCTTCACAGGCAGCCTTGTCCTCTTAAATACAGCAGTTTTCACCCCAAATAATGATGTTCCCAGGATAGTTTTGTATTGTTTGTATTACAGCTTCACTGTGGAATGTGCTCACCTCCCAAATGCACGTATCTCCTCCAGTGTCAGCTTTTACTGTGAAAACAAAAGCAGATGTTCTTGCCCATTTTGGATGGCTTCATACAAGAGGAGGCATGGAGGAATTCCCATATTAGAATGGACACCTCATACTGATTTTGGTAGCTGATTTCACACTGGCCACCCCAGTGCCACTGTGTCTGTGATCTCAGGCATGATTTCTCTGATCCCATGCAGGAAGTCTGCAGCAGAAGTGGGACTTGCCTTTCCCGTGCCCTGTCCATAAGGCCATCTGCCAGTTTCTTAAATACTTTCAAGAATAACAGCCTCCTCCAGTCCTTCCCACCTTGCCATCTCTGCAGGAAATGTTCCCCTTTTTGGTGTATCTCATTCTTTGCAGTGTGGCTAATGACCACTCTAGGGCACGCACTTACTTCCTAAAAAACTGCTTTCAATTGTTTGGGGTTTTTCTCTTATTAGTGCTCACTCTCTCCACTGTATAAATACTTTGATTTTCAGGACTGAAGGCTGCTGTCAGCCTTATTTTCCTAAGCCTCATGGGGGTGCAGAATCACTTTTATGGGTACTGCCCAAAAGCCCTGGTAATGTTGTGGCGTTCAGGTGGGGAGGGACAGGTGGCAACTTACTCACACTGCCCTTGTGGGAGCTGTGCTCTCCAGGTCCATAACTCCATCCCTGTAACAGCTGGGTGGATAACTGAGGTATAGCACACCTGAGGAAAAGTGCTTCTTCAGAGATGTTTGAGGTTTTTTGTTTGTTTGTTGGATATTGAAAGTTGTAGAATTATGGTCTTTATAAGACAGGGTGTGCAGTCTGAGAATTATCCTAAGATGACTTTCAGCTTGTGCTCACATTGATCTTGTATTATAGCTAAGATATTAACTCCTGCTGAAACACAGACGTGAACTGCTGATGCCTTGTACAAAACATTTAATCTGCATTCTGGTCACACTTTTTTTATTCCTGGAGAATAGCATCAATTCATGTGAACTCTGTCCAATATAAAGGAAAGACCAGGGTTCAGATTTCAAATGTGAAATAATTGGAACTAACAGGCTGTGAATGATTCAAAAGCAGAAAAGTCTCTGTAGGACTATTCAACTCATATGTTGAATAATGAATACACTGAAAAAAATAATAGCTTTCCATAGAAAATTCACAGACAGGAAAACAAGGCAATTTTTTCCTGAATAAATGACTGCTCAGTTCTAGCACCAGCCTAATGTTTTAACTCACTAAATTTATACATGCAAGTGTCATTTACTGAAATGCACATATTTAAGGCAAACAATGCTATGATTAAAATTCTGTGTAATGTTTTATAAGGAGCATGAATAGATTAAAACAAATTAGTGTGAAAGGAAAATGATTATATGTAATAATGTGGTTCTTCATTTTTTAAAATATGTTTTTAATGATTCTCAGCTCAATTCCTCTATATCCACGTTTTGCAATGGATCTGTTTCTGTGATGTCTGTCATATGAATGAGCAATACAATTTTAAAATGCCAGTTTCTGAATGATATTCATATGAAATGTTCCTGATCTTTGCCCTACTGGAGTTGTATTGCAGTAATTATTCAATCACGCAGGAGAAATTTTACCATTATATTTAGATTAATTTGGAATTGGTTTGTACTACAACTGTAATTGTATCTGAACTGTATAATAGAATTTCCTTAATTATGACTAGCAGGAGAATAGCAATCAAAGAAGCCTATCACAAAGCAGAAGGTCATTCTGCTGATCTACAGTGACCTAGAGGATGACACAGGCCATACGTATCACCATGCCATGCCTGCATCTGTAGCTGCCTTTCTGGAAACTCATTAGTGGCTTTGCTGTAGTTAGGCTATGAGAGAAGCCAGGTCAATGGTTCCTTACAGAGGAGACTAACACAAGAAGAAAGGAAAGTGGTCCTGTAAAAGGTCCCAGAGAGAATCTTCTTCCTGACTGTTCAAGCTTCTCTTCCCAGCAGTGAATGCCCCTGTGGATTGCACATACTGTGGACACCTTGGTTGTTTTTCAGTTTATTCAGTGACTACAGCTTTATCCCTAAGTGCTGCTCAGTGCTGTGCTTGAGGAAAGGGCCCCAGTATCTCGGTCCTTGGAAATGTGCCACCTTTTATTCAGCTTCTCCAACACCATAGAATTTAAATAACAGCAAACTCAAAAGTCAGTGTAATTTGATAGTTTGGCATTATACTGATATGAGATTAAGCTGAAAGGATGGTGTGAAGGCTGAGGTGGCATGACACAAAGCCCTGGAGTATGATGCTGTGGCAAGTCAGGAGGAAAAATCAACTCTTGTGTCTAGGATATTTAGTAGAAAGCTTTTATATCCTATGCTTTTCCATGCATTTTTCAATGCCAAGATAAAGAAGGGATTTAAGTATAATATAAGGATGTCAATGCTTTCATTTCAATGATGTATTGAATATTCTAATCATCCCAGGCGTTGTATTGGCTTTTGTGTCTAGGTAGATCATAGCCATTTTCCTCTGGCTTTAGTAAAAATACTTCTGAATTTTTAAATCCTGAGAACAAAATGCTCTACATCCTGCTTTTCTCAAGCCAGTATGTGCTGTAACCTTGTCATCTCAGTGAAGATATCAGTCTGACTGCTCTTCAAATAGGCTGATTTGTGGTAGTAAAAGACCAGGCTGAAGCCCAGGGCTTGGCCAAAGTAGGTCATGTCAAGTTCATGCCTATCATGCATTCAAAAGCCATAAATGTTTCTCAGAAAGCCTATCCCTTGGAAAGATTCCTCCAAGATAACATATGTTTGAGAGAGGGTTTTGTGTTGCTACATCTCTGCACAAATGACAAGTATTACTGTCATCATTCTTTCTTCCTTGATGTTTAACTCGATAGTCTCGCTGGAACCATAATTTATCAACTGCTAGGAGCGTTCTGGGACATAGATGGTATGAGTCAAATACAGCAATGACTGAGGTAGGGCTGGCTGGACTTGAAAGCTGAAATAGAGGCAGTTTCCAGGGAGGCATGAAGTATTTGAGTAGCCAACTGTTTGTAAGAAAATCTCTCCAGCAGCTGGAGGATGTAATCTGAACAGCACTTCCAAATTTAGTAGAGGCTTCCAGACCCACAACTTTAACCCAGCTATACATTTAGGGTAAGGCACACACTTGGTGTGACTTGGCAAAATCCATTTAGGTGGACTTCCTTTTGACAGACCATGATGAGCCAGTGCTGAGGAGTAGACTAAATTAATGTCTGTATCAAGAAGCTTTGAGGAGCACAAGGAAAGGAAACTCTGATTGGGGGTTTCCCCGTCAGTATTGCGTTGGTACCAAATTTTCTGCCCTAACTGGAGAGGGATCATGACACCTCTCCTCTGCACAAGTAGAATTTTCCTCTGTGGGACATCCAAGCAAATCAGCAGCAACATTTCTGATGGAAAGCACTACTCAAATGTAAGGAAGAAATTAATCAACCCATCCTGATTCTCAAATATGCTGAACTTACCACAGCTTCCACTGATGCTCCAGGCTGCCAGGCCTCAGAAGCCTCAAAAATGTCTAATTTCTTCATAGCAAGTCTGCGGCGCAGCCAGCAGGGCTCAGACCTTACTCGACAGTCAAGGCAACAGCCTTGACTCCTTCAGGATGTACATTGTCATGCGGGCCCCAAGGCAGGGTGGCCTCATTTTTGTCTGTAACTGTAGTATAAAATATTCTTTTGTCATTAGCTGGTTAGTGCATTTGTATTTGCCATCCATGTGAGTGGCTCCTGATGGTGGCTGGGCAGAAGCAGCCGTCCTTTCATGTGCAGCAATGTTGTACCAAACGTGCAAAACCAGGCCACCTCCTGATTTTGCTCAATTTTCTGGGTCTTGCATGTATACTTATTTTATTCTTTAGCCATGGAAATACTCTCTATAGCGATATTGCCCACACTGCAGCTTTGACTGTGTAAAAGAGAAGGTAAAATTATGGGCAGCTAAATGGATTTTTCCCTGACCCACCCCTTCCTCATGGAATGCAAAACTAAGGGTTTTATGGACAGAGTTGCATTTTTGTAATATAAATGGGATCCTAATCGTGATTCTGAGGCAGGACAGAGGCAGGGACAGAGAGGGCACCATGCAGGGTAAGGGCACATGCAGTATGCTTTACAGAAACCATGGCTGATAGGTAGCACCGCCAGAAGAGTGCTACAGATAAGAGGAGACAGCTCATCCACCCCACACTTTTCTGTGTCTTCTTTACCACTGAAGCTTGGTTGTATTTTGTTGCTGAATCGGACCTTTTATTTACTAGTTACAAATTTTACATGCCGTTTTAATAGTGTGCATTGTAACTATTTAAAACTGAGCATTAAACAGGCCCAGACACTGTTAACAGTCTGCATGTTATGATATATTTTTTGTAACTGCTTGTTATAGCATTAGCTATTAAGAATTTACTACTAGTGCATTTTAGGTGGTGCTTTACAGTCATGTAATTACAGCCATCTAGCAATCATTACATAAATATGCATTGAAAGCAAGAACCCCAATGTAAAGTGACCCGAAAGGCTTTTACCTGCCAAGATCAGAGTTCAGGCCCTCAGGTGGCAATGATGTCATCGGCATATGCAGGGAAACACAAACATTTAAAGCTGTGCAGGGAGCTGTGTTCCTCCCGACACTAGGTGTTCATGAAGTCATCCGCTGGAGCGAGAGCACTGTAGAGCTCTAAGGGACCTGAACTTGGCTCTTGGCAAGCAAGCAAAGGAAAGTCAGTTTCCCTCCAGCCCCAGTCCCAGCAAAGATGTGGGGGCTTTTGGCTGTGAGCAGAGAAGTTCAGCTGCAAAACTGGTCCCTTTGGAGCCCCTTGATACTCCTGTGTTCTCAGCTGCCAAGTGCATCCTTTACACCCATTAACCCAACCTGATTGTGAAGAATCAGGCACACTGCATATGAGTCAGACAGTTGTATGACTCAAGGACAGTCAAAGCTGGTCCGTCTACCACATCTCCATGCTATTTTTTACTGCAACATTTTGCCCGTATTTGAGAATCTCTCTAGCTCCCTGCCAAGCTACCAGATCAAACATCATTGGTAGTGTCATCTTCTGCAATGTACTTCAGCCATCATACTTGACCAATGATCAGTTCTGACAGTGTAACTCCTCCCTCCATTCGGTACTGATACTTTTCACTCCCTCTTGAGACGACAAGAATCCCCATTTACCATATTGTAGCTCTAAACAGCTCTTGGATGGCCTACATTCATGAGACACTCTTGCTATCCCTATGTTCCTACTTGAATACAAGCTTGCCTAAAATTCAGTTCTTCTGTGTTAAGGCTGTCTTTACTGGGCACAAGGATTGTAGGATCACTGTAGCTCTACTGTCTTCAGTAATGACTTGTCCAAGGCAAAAGCCAGTATGATTTGAATGGGTAAATTGTGTTTCCTTCTGGAAGCAGCCTCAGAAGTTTCAGAAGATTACTGAAAAACTCGAAGGCTGAAACATTTCTGAAAGATAGGCTGGCAAGCTGATGCAGGTTGCTGTAAATCAGGAGTAATGTTTGCCCCTTTAATTTCCTATTGGAGTTGCCAGTAACCAGCTGGGTTGTCCGGCTGACACTGGTGTTTTGGTACAACCACTCCAAAGCCTTCACCCTCCCTGAACAACAAAAACCCTAGTTGCTTTTTCATGACTTTTAGTAATGCTTTACCAACATTTGCAGCCTGCAGTTGCAGAGAGCGTGTGGTGCTCTCATTACTGGATGATGTTAGTACAGCATGACCCTGTGGAGAGGTACAAGCTTGGGTTTATTCACATATTGGCTGAAATGTGCTGAGTCTATTTCTCTGAAGCAGATCCAGTGGACTGGAAGCTCACATTTGTGGTGATGCATTTCAGCCTCAGTGCTGTCGCTGTGTGGGAAGCAGAGCCTGTTCGTGCTGTACGCCACAGGGTACATTCTCTGCTCCCTCTCTGTGGCTGTTTGGGGTGAAACTGCAGCTGCCAAGAAGCCCTACTACTACACTCTTTCACATACTGTCTACTTTGCAAGGGGTGTTGATCCAGACGTCTCAGTTCCAACTGAACACCACACAAGAAAGCCATGGATGTGTTGCTGGGCACGCTGCATCTAGCTTAGTGAGAGAAGGGCGAAGTGTTGCTTGGGTGCTGTTTCCAGCCCCTCAGCTGTGGTTTTACTCTTCAGGCTTACTCTGTGTGGCCTGATCTAATTTTCCCAGGTCACCTTCAAAATTATCTGAGGCAGAAATCATGTTTGTTTCTTGCTTCAGCAGAGACTGAGGATTTCCTGTGATGTGCTTTGTGCAGAACCATGGTTGCAATGCAGTCCCTTAGGCTGGTGTCCTGTGTTCTCACCAGTGTTCAGCAGGCCACATCTGAAGGTGAATGAGGGTGCTGTAACAATAACTAATGTAGCACTGTCCTCCAGCACAGTGCTGATAACATCAAGCTTCAGAATTCAAATAATCCCATCACGAATGGTTTCTGCCCCGAGGCTTTAACCGAAAGGATGGCACAATGCAAAGCCCTCCTCCCCTGTGACTGGCTCTGGTATGTTTTTCTCTTAAAAACAATATAATGCCTTATTCTGGGGTCTATTCTGTTTGGGGACATTGGCAGCTTCGCTGCTCTTCGTTCTTGTCCTGGGGTCTCTACCAGCACCACAAAGATAGCTCTATGCTACCCAATTTACAGGAGACAAGCAGACACATATCCCTACTCCTGCATAGCCTGAGGGCTACCTGCTAGGAAGGAGCTAGGGGAACAGCAGGAGGTTGGCAGCCAGGGTTCTGTGGTGTTGCATTTTATAGTTGCTTTCACAGTGAGCCTGTGAGGAAGACACTCTGTTCCCGCTGCACAGGTGGAAATGGTAAGTGATTTTTCTACATCTCTCTACAAGCCCGAGCTGGGAGGCAACCGAGGGGCAGAGTGATGCCAAATGCTGCCAGTGATAGCTGAACCTGGGCAGGGAGTCACCCTCAGGTTTAATTTGGGTTCAAAGCCGTGCCCACCTCCAGTGAGTCAAGGGCAGCTTGCATTACAAGGTCAAAGTCATGACCATGTTTGGATTTCCAGGCTGGGGGACCAAGTTTCCTAGGAATGCTTCAGCAGGTTTTGGCTTCGGTGCTCAAAACAGAATTCAGAACATACAAAATCAAACCGAGGACACAGAAACTCTGTATCACCATGCTCTATTCCTAATACCTTTCTTTCAGTGCTTGAAAAGTCCATCTTTAGAGATACCCTAAAAGAAAAAGTAGCACAATCCCCTATTAAATGAAGTGACATTATGGCTTGAAAACAATTGCACAGTATTTCTAATTGTTTCTTCATCTTTCTTTCTCTCTCTCATCCTAGCCTCTCTGATCTGAGCCTTTCTAGCCATGTGATAGCCATTACTTTGCTTTGGAGAAATGGTAAGGATGACCCTAAAGGGCAAACGATTGGAAATGCCTGTAGTTTAGAAGAGAGGTTTAGAAGACTAGTTTCAGTAGCCTGTATTTCTCACCAGTATCTTCTGGCAGAAAGATAAACCACAAAGCTGATAGCAAGCTCCTGTTGCCCAGGTTTTTGGCTACAGAACTGGGAAGGATAAACACCTCCTTAAGCACTGCAAGATAGAAATAGAACAAGGAAAGTAATAGAAATCCTCTCATAATGCAATGGTTAGAGGCAATCCAGCTGTTTTGTTTTATTCCCACCATGAGAACTATGGTCAGTCCCAGTGCAGGCTTGGCCACCTGTCAAATCAGGTTGGCGAAGTAAAGCTTATTGGAATTTGACATGCTCTTGTCTTGGAGCATGCTGGTATGATCAATGCAGATTCCTCCTACAGCAGTGACACAACATGTATGCTACACAATCCCAGATGCCCCTCATAAATCATTAAAATACTGGCCAGTTCTAATCAGACCCTTTGGGGTATAATGTAATATACTATTTGAGAACTAAAAACAATAAATCAAGTTAATATAGAGGTCAGACTGAAACTGAACAGAGCTGAGACTTACTTGCTGATGTGTAGAGTCGGAGATGCAACGGAAGGAGATGAAATCCCAGTTCAGCTAAGCAGATTGCTTTCTTCTCATTGTAAAACCTCACTACTAAGTCTGCTGAAGGGGGAAAAAAATAGGAGCTCATCATATTCTGTAGCATAGCTGATTTGAGGTCCAGAATTTCCCAGCAGTTGTGTCCGCTCTTGGGATTACAGGCATTTCCAATCATTTGTCCTTTAGGGTCACTCTTACCATTTCTCTAAAACAAACTAGCAGTTTAAAATATGTACTCCCAAATGTCATAGATCACCTGGTACAAAAATAACAGAACACATTTTCTTCTAGAACACAGAAACCAATTAACCACTAGCAAAAATATAATTCAGATCCCATTAGAAGGCAGCTGCTGTGGTTGTACTCTTCAGTCTTGCCTGGGCTGCAACTGGCAGCTTTGTGAAGGGAAGGTTGCTCTGCAGTACCCAAGTGCCAGGAACAGTTAACAGTCTGCATGCTCCAGGGAACCTGCTGCATAAACCCAAATAATCGGTGCCTTCTCTTTGATGCGGAAAAGGTTGAGTCCCACCAGTGTTCTTCAAGTGTTAGCTGACTCTGAGGACAACATGGTACGAACTACAGCCAATCTCCATGACCAACATATAGTTTAGCCTGCCATAAATGTTATCTGGCAAAGAATAATACTGAAGGCTAACTCCCCCATTCATGCATGTACCTTTTGTTTCTTACCTTATATTTAGAAGAGAAATATCTAATAATTGTTTCTTACCTTACCTTAGGGCAAGGACAGTCTGTGGCAGAAGATCCTACTCTGCACATATACTGCAGAAGCTAAAGCTATGAACTCTCATGTGCTGCTGTTTAATTCCCCTTTCCTCAAACCTCCCTGGCCTAAATTGGTCAGTGTTTTTAAGGTCCATACAGCAGAGTAGCTCGGCACCTGAGTTTTACCTGTGGAGCTCTACTTCTAGTAGTGGTCTGTGGGGAAGGCTGTACAGAAGCCCTAGTTGCAGTAGCCTCCCTTTCATCATGAATATCAGAAAAGGGCTTTGCTCTAATCCTGTAGAAACTGCTGTTATGCCAAGCACGGGGTTTGTTGTGAAGAGGTGTGAGTCGTATGAGCTGTTGGTGTTCACACTGGTGGCTCTTGAGCTGAAATGTCTGGAGCTCAGTGCCAGGAACTGATCTCAGATTTTGTCTTTGGTCATGCAAACCAGTAATCCAGAAAGTCCCCGTGAAACCATGAACAAAGTCTCTGTGAAACACTAGCAGTAAATAAAAGAGCTAGCAAAACCCAGAGCGGTAAATAACTGGTGGTGAACAGAGTGGAGCTTGCTCTGTTTGAATAATACACCAGCACCTCCAGCCTGGGTGCATGCGTGGAGCACGATGGATTAATATTGTGTTTTATTTCTAATTAGACCTAAAGCAAGTTTGAATTTCTTTAGGGCCTGGTGGAGAAATAGTTGAAACACAGATGGAGACACAGTAATCAGTTTCATTGGAGGTGCAGCACAGCTTGGTGTGGGAACTTAATGAAGATTTGTTGGTCAACAACAATCTCCCAACCCGCTTAACGTGCTCTCCATTTAATTTGCTCTACTATTGTAGTAAATTTGAAGCCCCCAGGTCAGACTCGGCTTTTGTGGCTCTCGTAGTCTCTGCAGTGTCAGCAGGAAGCACAAACCGAAGACTTAGAGCCTGGACTGGAGCAATGTGTATTTCTCCTAATGAAACCCACAGCCAGGTGAAATTTTTGGGAGAAAGGAAACAGGATATGGAGTCCCTTTGGAGAATGGGGGGTGTTTGTAACACTCCAAAACTTGGCCTGCATTTCTGGTCTCCTCCCTTTCTACTCCACAAATGGCTTGTAGCATTTTTAGACAAACTTGGATCTATCATATGTTGTGAGAAAACCTGCTGGGAAATTTGGTGATTCCTGCACTCCAGGGCAGAGGAAATGTGTGTTTCTGCTTTGTGTTTTCAGGAAAGTAGGAAGATGAAATTCAAAATAAAACACAGCAGATGGGAATCTCACAGAGACAGACTCTGGGAAATGTTTAGACAAGTTTTGTCCCTGTCCTTGAGCTCAGGATTTAGCAAGTAAACCATAGAGAGACTTCAGAAAGACAATGAAATGCATTTTGGCTTCAGATACAGTTCCTCCAGAATCCAATGAGAGTTGTGCACGTGAATCTGAAGGCAGAATATAGCCAGCAGTATGGGGAATAGATGTAATGTGAGAAACTCTCATGCTATATTATTATAGTTTGAATTGTTTCCATCATTTTGGGTTAAGTAATTCTCCTCTATCCATCTCTAAAGTGCAAACAGTACAGCCTTGATGTGCCCCAGGGAAAGGAAGCAAACCAGCCTTTGAATCTTTACCCAACCTTACTGCTCATATTTTGCTTTCAGTGAATAACTGTTCAAATCCGTTAATATTTCATTCCCATAAAAATATATTTACCAGGGGTTTTTGTGGCAACAGTGAGGCTGTGTTTATTATTTTAGGAACACCACACGCCTGGCTTCAGAGAAAAGACAAGGCTGGAGCACAGAGTGCTGCAAATCCATCAGAGAATAGCATGTTTTCCACCTGTTGAAGCAGCAACCACAATAACAGATGCACATAATTATTACCTGTCCCTCAAAGGCAGCACCAAGTCCAGCACCTTCTGCTCCCCACTTAGCAGACAGCTTGATAACAGAATTACAAAAGAGGAATACCAAGAGAGCAGAGTAGATAGTGCTTTGTGAAGAACGAAAGAGCAGCTCTTATTAAAGAGAAACGCGAAGGTGGAAAATGAGAAGGAAAGATCTAGGACACCATGATGCTAAGAGTGGAGATAAGGAACTCCAGGAGCCTGCCTTATTTTTAGAGAGGTGGTCAGGTTTTTGCTAGTACATTTGCCAAGGCTGCTCTCATTTGTACGCTTAACATCAGAGATTATTTCTACTGATAAAAAGGTGCCACACACGCCTACTGGAGCCCACTCCTTCCCAGAGATGGATGGCCCTGCAGTGGCAAGAGGGCACATATCCCTGTAGCGTAAGGGCCTCACCTCAGTAGGCAACACCATGAGTGACCATGACCATGGGCAAGGACCCTATTCCTCTTCCCCTCAGTGCTGGGATGCTGGTATGATGATACTCTTTTATTTACAAGCGCCACTGACCATCTGGTGAAAGGGGAAGGGCTGGTGATGGTTAGGGGGGCAGGGATGCAGAACAGGTGAAATGCCTTAGGTCTTTCCTGCTAAAGCAGTGAGGCGGATTTTCTCCCCCTCCTCTGACGAACAAGGGGAAAGAGGTGACGTTCAGCTGGGCGAGAACTCCCAGAGTCCAGACCATATGAGCTCTGGAGTGGTTTGTACCATTGTAGTTCCTTAGTTTGCAGAAAGGAACAGATCCTTCCTAGCGCGGATTTGCAGGGGAAGAGAATGATCTCAGCTCTGATTTAATCTTGACAGAAGAAGATGATAGGAAGACTGTGCTGAGTTGGAGTTTTCCTTTGAATTCCTACACTGTTGAAGGCAGTGCTATAAATAGACACCGTATCCTTTTTACCCTAGTACAGTTCTGTCTCCAGCTCCCCATATAGACAGCAAGTGTGCTAGTAGGTATTTAGCAAGCATTAATTTAACCCAGTCTTCTCTTTCTGTGCTCTTTTACCTCAAGCATCCTGATGGCTTCCACAGCCACACAAACATTGTTTCCTCAATAAAAATGTTCTGAGGAAGGCTCTGATACTAAAAATCCCATTTCTGTCTGAAAATTCTGTCCTACTAATAAATAATCCATAGAAACCCAACTATAAAGAGTTAGTATTTTAAAAAAAAGGAGCAAAAAAATTCCCCTCCCACCTCCTTCTTGGACTTCTTGATGTTTCTGTTTCTCCCAGGTTTTGTATTTGAGCTGCACAGCATTTTATTCATAGCCTGTTTCACATTTTCTCCAGTGTAACTGGATGGCCAGTTTCTCCCTTCCTACAGTGTTTCATGGCTATGATCTGTAAGAAACTTAAACATAGCCGGACCAGTATTCAAAGAAACCCACCCTTGAGTTTAAGATCTTTTTCAGCGGGAGAGCCTCAGCCTGGGAATCCAGCTGGAAAGCAAACTGGAATTTCACAAATGTGGAGTTTCTGAGTACAACGGCAGAGACGATGATCTGGCATAGCCCTGTCGTCTCGCTGCTTGCAGAGCTGGCTGTAGTAAAGTTCATGCTGCTCAGTGCATGTATTGACTTCACTGAGGGTCGCTTTGTAAACAAGCTTAAAAGTACTTGCCTGGTAGTTGAAGTTCCTGCACTGCGATGTCTTGGATAACCTTTGTTTGAATAATACCACTTAGCTTCCTCCTAATGTGGCAGTTGTACAGCAGATTTCTAGCTTCTCTGTGCTCAGCTTATTCACAGTCTATTTTTAATTGTCTTAATTATAAAGCATAACCCACTACCCTCTTTGGACCCGCAAGCAGCAGCCAGAGCGAGGCAACTGGAGGGCAGCAGCAGGAGGCTGAGTTTTGATCATCAGGTAGCGTGAGCCGATTTGACCTGGCCTTGCTGGGGCTCTGCTGGTTTACCCAGAGCATGACAGCGCTGGTGGCAGTCCTAGGATTTGCACTAGAGATGTGAATGGCAGTGGGATAGTTGGATTTTGCCCGATACCCTGGCCTTGAACACTGCCAGGGATGGGGCAGCCCCAGCTTCCCTGGGCAGCCTGTGCCAGCGCCTCAGCACCCTCACAGGGAAGAATTTTTTCCTAATATCTAATCGAAATTTCTCCTCTGTCAGTTTAAAGCCGTTCCCCCTTGTCCTATCCCTACCCACCCTTGCCAGAAGTCCCTCTCCAGATTCCTTGTAGGCTTCCTTTAGGCATGGGAAGGCTGCTGTAGAGTCTCCCTGGATCCTTCTCCAGGCTAAACAAAACCAGCTCTCTCAGCCTGTCTTCCCAGGAGAGGTCTTACCACGTATGCACCACCGCGGGGTCGGGGTTACCCCCGGCACCAGGGCGGGGGGAGCCACTTTTACTCCGGACACATGCCAGCGGGGCCGCGGGGTGCCGCACAGGGCGCCTGCAGGGTGCCGGGGCGCGCTCACCCCCGCAGCGGCTGTTCCCTTTCTCTGCTGGTTTGATCCGTATCCCGAACGGCCGATGCGGGGCCGATGCGGGGCTGAGGCCTCGGGTCGCAGGGCAGCGCCCGCTGCTCAGCTCCCCCCCGCCGCTCCGCTCCGCGCCGCACCGCGCAGCGCAGCGCAGCGCCGCGCCGCTGGCGCTGCGGCCCGGGCGCCGCCCGTGCCGTACCAACGGCGCCATCTGGCGGCAACGTGCGGTGCTGCGGGCGGTGGGGGGGCTGCGGGGCCGCCCCGGGGCTTCAAGGAGGGAAACAGGGCGTTACCTCGCAGCGCGAGGCACTGCGCTCTGCGTTGCTCTGCCGTGTTCGCGGTGATTCATCGTGGGAGTAAGGGGCAGGTTTTCCAGCAACCCGTGTTTTAAAGCCACGTTTTTATCGCGTGAGATGTGTTTAGTTTGCATGTACTCTTGTGCCCACAGCGAGTGCATCTTCATCAGTGCCCTTCTCCCTGCAGCTGAAAAATGCCTGGTGGGCCTCAGTTTTTCTGCTTGCCTTTAAGGCAAAGGGAGCTTTCTTATAGTGAGAAGCACAAGGAAATAGGGTTCCTGTGCTCGAGGCTGGGGCAGATCCATAGCCACATCCACTGGTTTTTGGTTGGTTGGTTTTTTCCCAGCTTGCTCTGTAAGTTCAAATCAGTTTCTTAGAATTAACTGGTAACTGAGACATATATGTTAAGTTTTGATTTGGGTCTCAAGCGTACCGTTAAGCTGGCCAGTCCTATTTGCTGTGGTTTTGTTGGCCTTGCAGAGCCACCCTTGGAGCTCATGAGCAGGTTTCCTTATGCATGGAACTAAAGCAAAGAAGTGCTCCAGCGCTACTCTCCTGCTGCTCAGGGATGTTTAGTCCATAGGGCTAGTCCAAAGCAAAACCTTCTGGGATGCACCCTCGGTGTGAGTGCTAGGTCCTCAGTGCCACATGCTCTGCCTTGTGCTCCCGCTCCTATAGCCTGGCACATATGGCAGATGTAGATATTGCCAAAAAGCGTTATAAAAGGTGCTGAGTCGTCTGTCCTGAAGGTAAAAATTTGCCTTGTAGATAGCACTAGGAATGGCAAGGAATGGTTTCCCTAGTTGCTGTGCTCTTCTTGACTAGCCAGCTCGCTCGGTGGGGAGTATTCGTGCCTCTGCATTCCTGAATTTGGTACTAGGAATGCAAACAACTGCAATTCCTCAGTTGGCTTTGTGCTGCGAGCGTTTGTCCATTGGGAACCGAGAGCCAGATGTGCTTCACATAGTTTCCAGGCAGCACTGATCCATCAGATGACAGTAGCTATTGAGTGCTTTTATGGTGGCCCAGAGACACAAAGATGAAAGCCTGATGCCTGTCAGCACCTCTCTTGCCATTTCTGTGTCCCTTCAGTTTTCACTGAAGTCCCCTCACAAAAGCAAATGCCACAGAACATGATGTTGCAATGTTAATGACCTTTATTCTGAGGAAAGAAAATCCCAAGTTTTATAATGTTGGTTTGTCAGACAGATCTGGGCTAGATTCAAACTTGTTGTCAAATGCTTTCCTGCACCAACTCCCACTGCCCATGCAGCTGTTTGGAGCCACAGCTGGGAATCTTCTTTGTCTTTGGATGTGTTTTCCACAACATCTCCATCTCCTGGATGATTTTTACCAGGAAATATTAGCAATATTTGAATGGTTTCTCAAAAAAAAAAAAAAATAATAAAGGGGGGGAGAGCATTTTCGTGGAAGAAAAAAACAAACAAACAAAAACCCAAACCAAACCCAAACTGAAGAACAGTCAAAGGAAAAAGACTATAGGGAGACCTAGAATAACTTCTTAGAGTGGCTTGTGCTGTTTCCCAGCTGCTCTGCATTTAAACAGCCTCTTACCACTAACTCAGGGGCTCCACCAATTGTAAAAGTGAGAATTAAGCAGTACCAGATTCAAGTCTCAAAATACCAACCATCTTAGAGATGGGGAGAGAAGGGTTGGGGGGCTCATTCAGAAGAAAACTTCTAAGCATTATCATAGCATAAATAATATGGCATCTTTCACCTCAAATAGCCTAACACTTCATAAAATGATCTGAGCTTTACTAGTTGCAGAAGCACAGCTATTTCTGAAGTGGAACCTGATATCTTTTTCTTTCTCTCTTTTTTTTTTTTTACCAGCAGAGAGCAGCGTTTTAAGGTGGAGAGTGGAGGATGCAATACACAACCAATCGTAAGTATAATCTTGGAAGGCTTTGCAAAACGGACAGATCAAGCAAAATCTGCTTTCAGCAATAACGCGCATTCTGCTGCATCATAAACTTTCATCCTCAATTTACAAATGCAATTCATTAAAAAGAAATACAGGAAACTCCAATAACATTTCTCCTCTCAGCAATGCTCTCTTACAGCTCTTTGGTAGCAGACGCTTTGTGTCCGTTTCTCTCTTCGTTCAGTTTAATGTCCAAGTCCCGGAGCTGGCTGAGGAACCCTGGATTTGGGCAGATGTCTCTGTGAGCACTCACTGTTTTCAGAGCATCCACGATTGTCATGTTTTCATGGATCATTAAGAAGGCAAGCACTAAAGAAGCTGAGCGGCTCACCCCCATGGCGCAATGAACAAACACCTTACCTGCCAAAACAAAAGAGGCAGAGCAGGTGAGTGGCCTTTAGCATTTCTGAAGTGAGGACAAAAAGCGCTAGAAACGCCGGAAAACAACAGTGACAATTAGCAGATACTCAGGGAGGATTACCATGAGATCATGCCATACGTTTTAGGCAATTCATACTGACCTCATGCATCTAATTTAGGCCTCAGATTAAAATAGCTGAAATTTTCTGTGGAAGGAGCAGCTTTCTGTGACTAAACTTGTTAGTGCAGTTTTCTGTGGGAAAAGAAAACTCCGACAGTTCTGGCAGAAAATTTTGGCCCAGCCCTGGCTGTGATCACTGACAAGTCCCATAAACTCTGTAGGATAGTCTGCCTGTAAAAACGGGCTCATAATTTACTGTATCTCAGCAGCCCAGTGTGAGCTATAACTGGGGATTTAATAAAGCACTCTAGTGAAAGCAGCAGATCTCGCAGCCAGTCAGAGTCGGAGCAAACTCTGGAACAAATGGAAATTATGATAACTAAGCCATAATCCAAACTCTGCTGACAAAAATGCAGCAGGCTGCGGGTCAGGCTCGTAGTTTTTGACTTAGTTCATTAACTGCTGCTGCTTCTCTAGCTTAATAGACAGCCTGAATAAAGCTCCAATTCTGTGAAGCACTTAAGCATGTGAAGCATTTAAACCAGCGCTGAAGTGCCGCTGCTCCCACCTGAGTGCATGGGGAGCAGGAGCAGAGCTGCGTTATGCAGGGCCAGGCTGAAGCCCCTGCCAGGGTGCGAGGTGCATGTGGAGGCACACGGATCCTGCCGGTTCCTGCAGGAATAGGGCAGGTGGGGGAGCACCCACAGTGCCATAACCTCTGCCATTCCCTCTCACTTCCTCCCACCACACTGGGCTTGGGGCAGCCAGCCTTCCCCAGCTCCCCAGGGCCTGGCCATGGCCACCTCTGCAGTGCGTGGCACAGGCACCCTTCTCCCACCCTGCCCACAGTGATTCTGCTTGTGTCGTCTTGAACTGCGGGCTGAATCTGAGCTTTGTTGGCTGCCTGTTACTGCAAGGAGAAGCCATTTGGCTCACGCTGAAACTTCCTCCCAAAGCTTCTCGTTGCCTCCCTCTTACCTCCTGAGGTGTTTAAGGCTTTGCTGATGAAATTGGCAGCATCGTAGAAGAAGATACTTAAATTAAAGGAAGGATCATCAAATGCTTCTATTCCATAGTACTCTATTTGCAGATCTTCATAATATTTGGCTCCTGTGTTGATGTTATATGGCCCATCTGCTGCATTAAGGATATGAGTAATGTTGAGGCTTTGAAGAGTAGTTTTGCTTCTAGCAGCCCACCTGTTTAAAGACGCGAAGAGTTCATTGGCAACACTCCTAACATCCTGCTAACATAGCATGGTTTAAAGTTAGTGCCTGCTCCCACTAGGGCAGTGTACAGGAACTGCATCTTGCTCGGAGTAGCAAGTTTTGAGAAGTCCATAGTGCTTCGCACTTGAAAAAACATGGTACAGTGTTGTGGAGAGCAACAAGGGCCGAGACTTGCCAGTGGGATACTGTTAGTTAGGAAAATGCCTCCCAGCAGGTAATTCTTGGGAACATGGCTTAATGTATAAAGTGGTTGAGATTTTCCTTCAAACAGTTGTTTAGCAAGTTCTAATCTGTCATTCATAGTGTGCATGGGTCACAAGGGTGAGAACAGATGCAGCAGCACCTCATACGTGGTTCAGAAATGAGGTGGCTGCATCACATCATGTTTACCAGCCAGGTTCTCTCCCCTGCCCAACATGAACTGGGACTAAAGTTATTCTGCAAAACTGTGATCCTTAAGTAATGAATTCATGAGAAGGAGGAGTTGGGAAAAATGAGCCGATGAGCTACGTAATCTGCATCAGTCCAAATAGAAACAGATGGCAATAAATGGAAGTTGTCGCAAGAGTAAGGTATTTGCATGAGGATTCCTGTTTGATATTTTCAGTTTTGCCATCTTGAAAGAAAGTTTGGATTTCGACTGGCAAAATCTGTATTGTATAATACCTTTAGGACCTCCTCCATCTGGCCCTTGATCCTGCTGCTCCTATTTAAATGTGAGGGCTACTATGCTCATCTGCTATCTTAGAGCATGGTTTCCAGGGTAGATAGATGGTGCATTTCAGAGTTTACACCAATTTGAGATGGGTTCTTTAAGACTTTTGTCTAGAATACAAATAATACTTACCCTGCCAAATCCCCTGCAGTACACAGAATACGGAAAACCCAATTCAGACACACAGTATGTCACCATTTTGTATGTCATGTTTTTCATGACATCCAAATTCCTTATGTTACCAGTTTTGGAAGGCTGCATAGCAAAAACATTCCTGCAGGCCCAAAAGCTGCTTCCCAATGTACCACACCCCTTCCTTCCCCTCCCAGGGACCAATAATCGTTCAACGATAGGACCATAGGTTCTTACGCATCTCCTAGGTAAATATTTGGCCAGACTTGGTCCACATGATTATCAGACCCTCCTCTAAACCAAAAGAGTCGCTGGAGGTCTGATAGCGCTGGAGTTTCATAGGAAGTGCTCCCTGCACTGCTCGTTGGAGATGAAGAGTCTCTGGTGTGAAGCATCTGGCTGCTCTCTTGCACGCACTTGGGCTATATCGGTGACAGCTTTTCTGAAAAGAATTAAGAGGAGATTTCCATACAGAAATAATATTCCCTAGAAAATAGTCCTGCCCATTACCCTCCAAATAGCATTACATTATTCTAACTAGTGTGTGTAGCAGAGCCTGCAGGTGTTGCTAAAAGCATCCAGAAAGCAGGCCTGACTCTGTGGTAGGACTCTGCAGGCATGTAATTCATCCTCTGAGAAAGCAGCAGCAGACGATACGATTTAATTTCTTGACAAGTAATGCTGTTGAAAAAGAACATCCTGTGCCACCAAAATGCAGCACTGGCTGAACCTCGTAGTTGCAGGTGTTATTTCTGTTACTATAGCACTGATGAGTGTGTGCAGGAAAGCTCCGATACTTCATGTTGGAGAGTTACCAAAGCATTTGTGCACACTTGATTCTGGTGGAAGTTTTTGAAAGAATGGACCATTGAACTGACACTTACAAAGCTCCTAGAGCCAAGGTGGAAATTTTATGATGTGCATGTAAGACATATATTCATATAGTATATATATATACATCTATCAGATGTATGTGCATACAGTTTTCTTTCATTTATGGGGTGTATTTAACATGTATGTATGCATACATGTGTACATATAAATGGATTTTCACATGTATATATGCATATCTATATATGTGTCTGTACATATATAAATGGACAAAACTTGAACTAGTTTTTTCTGTCTCTTAGGTGAACACCCCTGAACACTCAGCTATACTGGTATGCTTGCATCTGTCTATCTCAGTCTCTTCTCTGGGAGCTGTCCTACTTTGTATAAATAATGTGATAGCAATTTGCCTCCAGAGAGCCGCTGTTTCTCTCATATGAGCGTTATGGTCCTTACCTGGGATGTGAGAAAAAAGAGCATCTCAGTTCTGGGAAATTGTAGAGCTGAAAGTTCTGGCTTTGTTGCCCTGTTGAGAAATCCTATCTTGGACCCCATACAGCTTTGTTCCCATACAGATCATGCAGTAGAATATGGGTATCCCTTTTGCATTGTTGTTTACTGGTTTAGACCCAGGAAGCTCAGGCTAGTCAGTCCAGCCTAAAGCAGAGCTTCAGTCAAGGGTAAGAGTTCAAAGATATCTAAGCGGTCCCTTCTCTGAGACTTCACAAGCATTTCTCATTATCCTGAATTGTTGTTCTCACCCCCAGAGGACACTGATGAACTTTGTTTGATTGCTTGTTGGTATTAAGGCCATAGTAGAACTCTTCCCAAAGTGAGGTGGACAGTTTATTCTGACATGGCATCAGCTTTCACTGTAGCACCTGAATGCCTACATCTAGAGTTTGGCTTTATTTTCTCAGCAATTCTAGAGAACAAGTACAGATGGGACCTTCAGAAGCCATCTAGTCTGACCCCTGCCCGGCAGCAGCAAATGCCAGATGGATGTTGCTCCAAACATCCAGGTACCTTATTTTTAACAGCATATGTTGATTTGGGGAATAGGCAGAGAGCAAGGGAAAATATCTTGTTGCTTATGAAAAAGTAGAGATGATGCAAGGCTTATTACTGAACACACCATATATATTTCTGTGACCTCAGCCTAAATTTGCTTCCGCTGCCCCCTTCTCCCGCCTCCTCCCCAGAAACGTTAACAGCACTTATAGCTTTTTGTATGTTCCAGTAAAAAGGAAGTCTCCCTAGGGTAACTACTTAATAAGGAAAATATGAAAAAGACTATATAAATGATGGTAGAGACGGAAAAAAGCTGACTGGTTTTACTTTTAATGATGAAGGAAAAGAACAGCAGGGAAGTATAGAGGACTATAGGGGTAAAAGCCTACGAATTTTTCAGGGCAGATAACATAACAGCAAAAGCTTTGGTAAAAGAGCATGTTGTGCAATCCCAGCACAGATTAGCATGAAGAATAGCACAGGAAAAGGTACTGTGCCTTGCCCTACAAGTTTTACTGCCTTGCAGAAGTTATGCACTGTGCTCAAGAGCTACTGCCAGCATTGTCATGATGACCTGTTTGTGCTTTCACCGACACAGAACATTAAGCTGAAGAAGTAAAAGGAAACCAAGAAAAAGATAATACAACTTCTGCATCAGGAGACTCATAAGATCACAGGCTCATTTTCAAGGAGTGTGGCTGAATCTCCTTTGCTGCAGATGTTTAAAGGCTGAAGTTATGGAGGTAAGCAAACAGATACTAAACTTGCAGTTCTCCTAGCCCCTGCTGCTTTAAACTTCTGTTGCAGCCTGTCAGCTAGTTACAGAAATGGAGATGACTAGCAGAGAGAGGGAAAGGGATGATTAGCAGAGAGAATTACATTGCAAAGCCTTTTGTTCGAGACCTGACTTTGAGGAGGTTCTCCAAGAATTAAGCTGGTTTGGTGCCGGTGAAACTTAGCAGGCATCTCCAGCCTTTGCAGCCAGGGAGGTGTTTTGCAACAGAGCTCCCTTTCATTCAGCAATTCTCTTTCCAAAAAGTGCGTCAACATCATTCGCTTCACATGACTAATGCCAGACAAGTGAGCTCCTCATGTCAACACCAAGAAGCGTAGCTCCTCCCAAGCACACAGCTCAGTCCTGCGCTGCACTGGCTTTGAAATTGAATTGCTCCGCTAGGCCTTTGGGGTGAGCTTGGAAATAACTATATCAGATGATGGGACTAATGAGGAAAGTAATATGAATCTTTTAATTGAAGGCCAGGGACTTTGCTGAAGGTGTGTCCCCTCCCTTCTGCTGTAAGATACTGCAAAGCTAGCGGAAGTGCTGCCACTGATTACATGTCTCTAAGCTTCTCCCTCTGGATGGCTCCCAGAAGTTGCTCTAGTTGGAAACAGCCAGTGACTGCAGGAGGGCAGGAGCCCCTGTAACTGGGGGGGGGGGAAATAATTCTATATTACAAGGTCAATAATGTTTTCTGCAGAGAACTAAACCATGCAAGTTGGATAGGATTACTTTTATTTTAAACTGTAGCCTGGAAGTACCTAAAGACCATCTCATTAGATTGCTTCTTTCCATCTTTCCTTTTTTTTTTCCTGGTTAAAAACAAAACAACAATAAACAAAACAATAAAATAAAGCCTTCTACCTATAGTAGGCATCTGAGACTGGATAGGGATTTTAAGGGCAATCCAGATGTATTAACCTCCTTGCTTCCTTGAGATAATACAAGGTAGCGCAAGCTTTAAAGCAGTTCTCTCATTACACATCAGCTCCCAAACTGCAGCCCAAATGGGCAGGGCCTGCTCAGCCTCATGTCTGAGGTATGGAGCATGAGTCACAGGGGCTTGGATTTCCCTGGTGGGCATGAGAGCCAGGCTGGAGGCACAGGCGACGTGGTGCTGGCATTGCCAAGCAGCAGGAACATGCTGCGGGTGAGTCTGCGCCCTTGTTTGCGTGCAGCTGTGTCATTCTGGGACCTCCTCTGCAACATCCTAGTTAAGCTTTGTATCTCCTGATATTACCCACCACTTGAATGCTACAGTCTGCAAGGCTTTTTTTCCTACACTGGAAACAATTGCTGTTTTCTTTCTGGCAAAGAAAAGAAGCAACCACACAACCACCACTGACTTCAACTGGCTAAAGCATTTAGCAGATTTGTGTTGCATTTGCAGATTCCAGTGAAAGAGAACTCAGCACAGTTCTGTGAAAAAAGCAAGCACTCCAGTACTGTAGGTTTGAAATAGTTCAATAAAAATGACCATTTCTGATTTTCTATTCAAAGTTACTTCTGTTTTGGAATTTTACTTCAGCATTGTGTAAAACCTATTAAAATATTAAAACAAGATAAAGTGGCTTGCTCCTGGTTGAGAAAAACTTGGTTTGTTCAACTAAAAATGAACACAAACTGACTGAGCAGCCACCTACTTGCCTAGCCCTAAGTTTCACATCTCTATCAGGTGCAAAGCCTCTCACCATTTTGCCATGGTTGTTACCTTGTCTGCTGAAGACTGAACTGGACCATAGAGAGGTTAAATGACTGTTTGAAGAGGAGGCAGTGGCAGGGCTTAAGTCATCTTTCCTCTATCCCTTTTGCTAGCACCTTCCTAGCTGGCATAGCTCTGCTTGTGGATAGGGCATCTTTCAATAACAAGGTCTTACATGAGATTATTGATAGCCTTGGGCACAGCAGGGCACTAATTTTGGTTGGACCTGTGGTTACTACAATAACACGAACACCAGCTAATGATAACATGATACAGAAATCTCCTGCAGTCAAGTATCCTAAATTTCCTCAGTCAAAACCTGACAAACAAAATGGTTCAAAATGCCAAAGCATGAGATCAAAATATAATTAACGTGGAAAAAGAAAGAAAGAAAAAAAGAAGCAGCAGCCTCTCGATGCATTTGAAATTGCTATCTACTCTGGTTTTCTTCTCTTTTCTCTCAGCAAGCATCTCTGCACTCATCTTTTACACTCCTTGCTCTTTTCTCCCAGGTAGTGCTTAACATTATGGCTCTTTGTCCTCCTGATGGAAAAATCCAGATGGAAAGAAGTGTGGTTCACAGGGAAATGATCACGTACTTGGAATTAATCTTTCAGATACTGTAATGTGAAATCTGATCTTCTTTTTTATTAAGAAGACCCAATCTGTGTCTCTACATTTTGGTCAGAATTCAATGCTAAGAGAACCCAGGAGTCTCTTGAGGTAGAGCTGAAAGTCTCATGTGCAGAAACAGGCACATTTAAAAGCAATAGCAAAGTTAAAACAGCCAGATGGGAACCTAGCAGGCAACCGAGAGGGGAACTCTCTGTTTTCCTTGCAAGCCTACAGGGGCTTGTTTGCAGGAATTAGAATCTCTCACCAGCAGTTCACTGCAGCTCTAATACCAAGTGGTATTGAAAATGAGAAGCAGGTTATGGCTGATGGTTTAAATGAGGCACCTATGGGAATTTCGAAATGAGATCCTGGACTTGTCTCAGTGTATACCGTGCACATGGCAGAGCAATATTGCTTTCTTGGCTGACTGCATCATATATTATGGCCTTTTATTTTGCCCACACTCAAACAGCAGGGAACAGTAGAAGTTCATTGCTGCTGCTCGCTGTTTAAACCCTGATCTGCCTCACCAGAGGCAGAGTCCCTGAATAATGGAAAGCAGAATCGGTCCCTCGGCCTCAGTGAGGGTACATGTTCAATGTAGCACTGTATTAATGCCGTTGCCATTATTCCAGAGTGAAGAGAAAAGCAGAATGTACAATTAAAGCTCTGTTTGGTTCGGGTTTTAAGAGAATTTACTACCTGGGAAAGATGCCAGATCGAGGGCTCTGGAAAACACAGCCCTCTCTTTAACTGCAACGTCGAGGAGGAGCGGGAGCAGCCCTGCATGCCTCCTCTGTGGCTACCCCCTCAGCTCAGCTCGCAGATGCCCCTCGCCCTACGCTGGCAGCCGTGTTTTACTGGGTGAGAGAAAATCTGAGTCCTCACACCTCTTCATTGCTTGGTCTCCCTCCTGACACCTCTGTTCACATCCGGCCTTGTACATTTATGATGGGGCCCTCTGACTCCTCCAAACTGAGTTGGAAGGTACCAACTTCTGCTTGCAAGGAGCCTGAGCTGGGCTGCAGAGCAAAAGAATCCTTCCACTGTGAGCTCTACAGTCCCTACGCCGGGCTGCCCGTGGGGCTGGAGGAGCTGCTGCAGGGCAGGATCATGCAAGGCTGTTTCAGGAATGGAAGCAGTCAGAGGGCAGGGCAGGTGAGAGTAACCAGCCTCAGCCGGGGGTTCAGACAGTGGGGAGAGCTGGTGATGGTGAGGCAGGTCCCAGGTGAGGGGAGAGTATGCCATTGCAGCTCATGGAAGTGCTCCTGGAGAGCATTTCCTTTCCTTTGCAATGTAATGGATCTGCATATATTTTCCCAGTCTTTCCCCGTGTCTTTCCAAGGGGGGAGAACCTCTGTGCTGCCTCCAGCCCCGACTCCCACCCTACCTCCCCAACGTTCAAACTGCCCCATTTAAGAGCTACACAGCTTAGGCACGGGGCTCAGGGCTCAAGCTGCAGGAAAGGACGCTTGAAAAGTGGGGGCAGTGGGTGGAAAACTGGGGAGACCTGCGTGCAGTGACAAGCCATGGCTGTGGCAGGACGACAGCTTTTACATCTGCAGCTCTCAGATTCAAAGGAGATAGAAAGAAAGTATTACCTTAGCAGCTGGTATTTCTGAGCTATTCAATGTGCCATCCCCAGCAAGACACCGCTGCCCTCCACAGGCTCCTACCATTATTTCCGACTCGTCGGTATCTGTCAAGCCTAGGATGATGATAATTCTCTTTTGGGGCCCTCTTGTCCAGGGTATCACAGAAAGGAATTAACCCCCCGAAAAAATACTGTTTTTCTTGACTCATCTCGACTACACTCACGCTTCTCCCTGAATTAAAAATAGCTGTAGCTCTAAGTCCTGCTGCCAGCAGCCATAACTGTGCTATATGCTATATCAGGAGAGCACACAATCACCACGCAGCTAACTGCTTCTAATAGTAGAAACTTCACTCTAATCTTATGTAACGCCAATAATGGAGCAGAGAGGCTGTGGCTTGTGAGCAGCTTAGACAGAAAGCTTTCTCGGGCAGCCCATGCCCTCAGAGCAGACGAGCTCCATTGGGAGCAAGAAAACCAAAGTGACCTTGATATTGATAACAGTTCAGTGAGTGCTGTCACAGTCAGCGCTGTGGCGAGATTTCATCCGTGTCACAGGCTGTCGATAGGAGTAAGTTGTGAGCAGCTCTGATATAAATTATGTCAAAAAGACCAGACTCGGGGTGGGAAGGGCAGGGGGGGAATGGGTGCCTTGCAAGCTTCAGGAAAGACAAAGATGTTAATATATTGCTATTAAAAGGGGCTCCATAGCACTTGCCATTCTGCAGGCAATATGGATTTGTGTGACTCTGGATTAATGAGGTGGGGGTTCTTCTCCTTGATTTACTCCTCAAATTATTTTTCTCTGACTGCTGCTGTCAATACAAAATTGAAAATGCTGTCAAGATTGTGAGATTTCAGAATGTTTGAAGGCACAAATAACGGAGTTTTGATAGTCCTCAGTCTTTGAGCTGTCTGTCTCCCCCTGCACTTTTAACATAAGCAGTGAAGTGCTCTCCTTGCCTTGCCTCACTTGAAAGGGTACATACGAAACAGGCACCTCCTTCTGAGGTTGACAAAACTGTACAAATTCTTTGCAGTGGAATCAAGTGCAAAAAAGACTTCAGAACTCTGCAGTGGAAGATCTATTTTGTCACTTAAGTTTTTTTCCAGCACATCATGGAGATTTCAAGGGACACTGAGCTTGGCTGGGGCAGAGTGGAGTGGTTTTTCTTTAGTGGGCTTTGGTTTTGTTTTTTTTTAAACTGCTGACTTTAAAATCACGATTTGTTTTTCAGTTAAGTCTTATTTTAAGTAGGATGCTTGTATGTCTCAAAGGAATTGACCAGTGATCAGATGCATGAGATCAACTGAGAGAAGATATTAAAACCTAGAACTGAGGTTTACTTTCTCTTGCAAACTTCTGGTTCTGTTTCTGATTACTATTTGCTCTTATCTTGAATTTGAAGACATAAAAGTGGGGGTGGTTTTCCTGTTGCTCCTCCCTGCTGTTAGGGTACCAGGTAAACCAGGGAGCTGCTCATCGGGGTGTGGGTAAAGTGGCATGTGCAGCCACCTCTTTGGGCTGTGATGGATGAAGGGCCAAGGGCAGACAGGGAGATACTCTTGCTGCACTATGGAATATCCAGTCCCAAAGTCACTGGGAGAGATTGCCCTGCCTTTTGCTAACTGGTGGGAAGTAGTTTCCCCGCCAGGCCCTGCTGTGCTGTCTCTGCGAGTTGCTGGCAGCAGGGTGCTGCCCCACTCCCCAGATACCATGTTGATGCTACCTGAGTCTTGCAGTAGGTCAGACGGGGCAGGAGCAAGGATTGTTACGTGCCAGGAAGTTTTTGGAGGCTCTTTTCACTTTCATGTTGTCAGGTTTTATGCTGTTGTTTTTCTGATGCTGTTTTCTGCTGAGGCTTGGTGTGGCTGTAGACCGATGCCAAAGCTGGTAGGGTGGTGGAGGGAGGAAGAGCGTCCAGCAAAGCAGCAGCCTCATGGCTCCCAAGAAGGAGAGGTGACAGGGAGGGATGCAGCCTTGCTGGAGGTTGTGCCGGCTGCAGGAGGTTTATAATAGACAGTTTGGGAACAGGCTGCAAGTGCAACAATCCCTTTTCCCAAAGCAAACCTCTGCCTCCAGGTCAGCCCTGGGCAGGCTGTTCTCTGCTTGAGAAAGTTGCTGTGAGCAGGAATACATTAAGGACTGTGAGCTTCTCAGGTACAATGGAAATGGGAGCCACCCATGAGCTATAAATAGGATCAAGATCCTTTCTCTCCAGTGCCTGGCATCCCAAGCAGTCATTCTTGCTGGTGCTAGTAAAAATGAACAAAGCTTTGAACAGCTTTTATTCGTGTTGTCTTTGCAGGCTGGAATTTTGTGGGCAGGTTTTCTTACTGGCTCTGAATTTTGAGTCTATTTAAAGTGAAAATATTGGTGCTTTCTCCTTTTGGATTTTTTTTTTTTAATTCATAGAATCATCATATATAATTTTCATATTTTTAGCACAACTACATGGGAAAAGCTATTGTGATAGGAGAGTGGGGATTACAAGTCATCATTTACGAAGAACTTCTGTGTGATTGCAGGAAAAGGGAGGAAAAAAAGTCCCAGGAACTAAAATATAGTCTTATATTAATCTTATATATGTTTTTAACAAAATATTTAAAATGTTTTGTTTTAGTGTCAAGCAAATAATGCAAGGTGTTTTGGCACAATTTGTGATGTTTGCATTGAGACATCAGATAGCTAGAAAAAAGCTGCTGCAGTAGAAAGAAAAGCTTTATGTGGCTATCAATCAGATGAGATCTTCCTGTGGTTTCATAGGAAACAAAAATGTCTTTTGTCAAGAAGCTATAAAGACCTGAGAGAAAAACTGGCATAAAAGGCCTCTTCTCAAAATATTTAGGGTGTACTTGATGAAGTCTTGTTATAAAATGATAAAGCCTCACATGTTACACAACTCGCATTTGCTGTCACAGACATTCAAGAAACATAACATTTTGGTCTGGGATAACCAATGAACCACTGCTACGAGATCAACAGGTAGAGCTGGAATAATTAGATGAGCTTTTCAGTATGCAAGAAAGGTTATATTTTTTCCAATTATATCAACTGATCTTATTATACAGTCTTCACTGACAGCCCCTGCCTTAGACCAGCGCAGCAACACTGCTGTTTCTGAAAGGCTGTGATTTTTCATATTGCCAGAAGATGGCAGAAGAAAGCAATCTTGAATGATTTAAAAATAGTATACTCATGGCTGGCCTTTAAGGGGAGCTGCTACTGATAGACGAGAAACTGCACTGGTTGGATGGAAGATAAACGTGAAATGTACCGGATAAATTAAATTGGTGTTGACCTGGGTGTATATATCAAATGATGGACACTGTATCGCTTCTCGTGCAGGTTCTCTGTATAAGAAATGCTTGTAACAGTGCTCATTTTTAATCAACACAGTACTGTTTGGCCTGGTTTTGGGCTAGTTGTCACCTCAGACAGCATCTCTCCTGCCTGTTCTCCAGGGGAAAGCTGACCCTTCAGTTACACAGGTCTCACAGAGGGGACATTTCCACCCCCAGGACTGAGCTGCAGGGCTGTAAAGGAGGGCTCGGATGGGGAGTCTATGCTGTTCACGCTCTCTCCCCAGCTGCTTTTACTTCAAACACTTCTCACAAAAGAAATAAACCCCTACAAGAATGGAAATTCTTCTGGAAAGTGCACTCATACTGGGGGGACTTCAAGTTAACCTAAGGCACGACTCCTCTCCCCCGTCTAGCGCAAAGCGCCCCTTGCATCTTCCGAAAGGCGAAAGCAAGCAGAAGGGAACTTGCAAAGGTCTTGGGGCGCTTATTGACCGGACCTCGCTTCCGAACGGCGGCGCAGCGCAGACGCCGAGGGACCCGGCGGCGGCCGCGGCCGCGCCGCCGCTCCCCGCCAGGTGTCTCCGCGCCTCCAGGAAACGGGAAGGAAGGCGGCTGCGGCGCGCTCCGTGCCCCGGCGCCCGCTCCCTCACCCGCCCCGCAGCCTCCCTTCCCTCTGGCCGCCGCAGCCTGCGTCAGCCTTCCCGGAGGCGATTGGCGGCGGCAGTTAGGCGGGCTGTACTGTGACCGGCCTTTCTGCCCGTTCTCTAGTCATTAAAAGCACCATGAGGTTTAGGAAGCAGCCAAGCTATTGAAGTCTAAAAGCTGGAAGATACAGGGGGGAAATCATTCTCCCCTTGTCCTGTTTCTTCTGTTGTCTTCCCCTATACTTCGCTCTGGGCTGATGCAGAATGACTGACTAGCCAGGCCTTCAGGTCTAGCCTGTCTTGCCACCTTTTCCACCTGTCTTATGAATGAGGTGTTCACAATATCCATAACTAGATATCACATTAGACAACATGGGCACTAAGCATCCAGCATCTGCCTCCCAGGCTGGGAATACATTTATCAGTATGAACCAACATTAATTTCACAGTAGCAGCAAGGAGGAGAAGGACAAGGGATCAAGAGTGAAGAAGAAAAATACAGCAACTTTCAGCTGTTGTTGATGATGAGAAAAAGCAACTGATGATATAGACACCCACCACCTGGGCAGGAGCACTCTTGTCCCTTGAGATGATTCTAACACGGGCCCCAGTGCTCTCGCACTCTTCCCCCTCAGGATTCTGATCCTACTTGGCTTTTTAAGGTACTGTTTCTTATATTGCTGCTTTTGATCAAATGACTTTATTCCCAGCTGGGTTCTACAATTGGCAGCAGAATCAACTTCATCTTGTGAAGAAAGAGAGTAATGGAAGCTCTGCAGGTTCTGTCACACCACAAGAACACTGCCAACATCCAGCATTTTTCTTTTGCCCTTTGGCTGCCTATCTCTGAGTTACAGAATCTCACCTGCTATTCAGAAATAGATTAAGCCTTCCTGAAAATGAATAAGTTTAACAGAGCACAAGATGGCTTTCAGTCTGCCTCATCCATGACATCCTACCAGCTGGGTCCTTTTGCCAGGATTCCAGCAATGGATTGTCTAGGTCAAAGCAGTGCCAGGGTGTGCTTAATCCTGTTCTGGACAAGAGGTGAGTAAGCACATCCCCTTTACATGTTGAGGTTTTAGTAGGTATATGTGTATGGGGCTGGCAACACTCTATAGACACCTATTCCCCTTCCATGCTTGAAAGGAGAAGCTCCTCTTTCAGCTAATTCTCTTCTTTTTAGTGAAACAATAGCAAGAAACTGTTCTGCACAGGTTTGTCCCCAGAACAGACAAATTCAGACCTGCCCAGGAAGTGAAAGTTCTGGGTAAAAGGGATTTTCTATTTCTGTTCTACTGGGTGAGGTGTACATACCTGAGAGGAAAAAATGTGCAGGTCAGCTCAGAAAGGAGGACATTCCTGCGCGGGTGATGTATCATGGTTTTGGTGCTGGATCAGGGCTCAAGGGATCTGCACTGAACTCTGCTCTTCTGCTGCTTGCTCTTGACCATTGCTGCAAGTAATGGTTGAGATTGGGTAGGTTGGTCCTAACCCAAAAGATCAAATCTGGTCTGAAATGCCCAGAGCTAGGTCAGCTCAGTTGGGCTCCTTTTTCTGTTTCTGCAACCATCAGATACAGGAAGGCTGTTATTGACTTGCTGACTACTGGAACAGAAAATCATGCCGTAGAGCTGAGGTGTTGTCTTATCCTGACTTACTATGTCTGTCCCAAGTTTTTTATCCATGTTGACAGAAGACTGTTCTAGGGTCTGTTCATCATGCCTGTCCCATTTTTTGCCTTCCTAGGGCACAGCTCCAGGTTGGGCAGAGAGAGATTCAGAGCAGCCCTGCAGAGAAGGACTTGGGGGTGTTGGTCAATGAGAAAATGAACATGAGCCGGCTGCAGTGTGCACTCACAGCCCAGAAAGTCAACCGTATCCTGGGCTGCACCAAAAGGAGTGTGACCAGCAGGTCGAGGGAGGTGATCCTGCCCCTCTACTCTGCTCTCGTGAGACCTCACTTGGAGTATTGTGTGCAGTTCTGGTGTCCTCAACATCAAAAGGACATGGAGCTGTTGGAACAAGTGCAGAGGAGGGCCCCGAGGATGATCAGGGGACTGGAGCACCTCATTTATGAAGATAGGATGAGAAAGTTGGGGCTGTTCAGCCTGGAGAAGAGAAGGCTGCGTGGAGACCTCATAGCAGCCTTCCAATATCTCAAGGGGGCCTACAGGGATGCTGGGGAGGGACTCTTCGTTAGGGACTGTAGTGGGAGGACAAGGGGTAACGGATTCAAACTTAACCAGGGGAAGTTTAGATTGGATATGAGGAAGAAATTCTTTACTGTAAGGGTGGTGAGGCACTGGAATGGGTTGCCCAGGGAAGTTGTGAATGCTCCATCGCTGGCGGTGTTCAAGGCTGGGCTGGGCAGAGCCTTGGATGGCATGGTTTAGTGGGAGGTGCCCCTTCCCATGGCAGGGGGGTTGTAACTAGATGACCTTAAGGTCCTTTCCAACCCTAACTATTCTATGATTCTATGATTACCAGGTAACTCCATCTCATTCTTCTGTTAGCTTAAGCATCCTGTTGATGAGTCAGAAACTGACTGATGACAGGCAAGACGTCTCTGGTTAAAAAATTCAAACTCCTAGCTAGCATGGTGATGAGGCTAGCATGTGATAGCATGGTGATGAGGCTGTCTGCACACACACAGCCTGCCTTCTGGCTGGTTACATCTCCTCCATGTAGGGTGTGCATCTTGACTTTACAGCTCCCCTACGTGGCTACATGTTGCTTTCACAGCCGGATCTGTTAGCGCCATCAGCCTCCCTTGAAGAGATCAGAGAGCATGCCACCTTCTGGGACAGGGAGGCAGCCTGCTACCCAGAGGAAATAGAGACAAAATCCTGGCCAAAGTGTTAACCATGAGAACAGAGCTAGAATTATGACTTTCTAAATTTTTATCTTCAGTCTGTATCTGATGTTTTGGCATTCATAAGGGGACCAGTCTCTCACAGAAACCTAGGGCAGGTTAAGCAACACAGAGGAAAACAGTGGTTTTCCTGAGCTGCAGGACAGAGGATGTGCAGGTCTCACTCTTCCCCACTCACAACCTCTGTGGCTGAGGATTTCATGCAATGTCTCTTCCTAAGCCCTTCAATCTGAGCTTTAAGTATGTTCAATATAGCTGCACTTCTTTTTTATTTTTTAAGAGAATGGCTTTCCCTTTGTACTGTTTGCATTTTGTCATGCTATTTTGGTTCACTCACCGTTTTCCTGGTAAAGAAGCTGTCTGTGAAAACAAGAACAGAAAAAAGGAAAATTGTGAAAGATTATATATATATATTATGTATACATATATACATGGGGAGAGATTTTTCAAAGGCAGAAACGGGAGTCTATCAGGTTATGCACCTAAGTACTATTTATGCCCCTGAAAAATCTCACAGTGTTTAATTGGTCTGTGTAAATCCATTGTTAGAAGAGGTAATTGACCATTTTTATAGAAGGATTGGTAACAAAAACACTCTAGGCTATTGTTTTAGAAAATAAAAAAAAAGGAATTGTGGAGAGCGAATGTTTCAGGGCATCAGCCAATCTCTCCTGAAACGATGCAAATTCACTTGGTGAAAACAACAGCAGACACAATGAAATGAGTTGTATGTGAAGAACTGAGATCTTCAACATTATATTATGCAGAAGGTAAAGAGTCTGTACGAGATAAGTAACAGCTCAATGTGTTATCAAGGGTGCACTTTGATTTTGATGAATGTTAAAAGAACCTTTAGCCTTGAAAATAAAGAGGATAATTTCTCTCCAGGCAATGGCTGCTCATGAAAGTCATAAAATAAGAGCACCGGAGCCCTAATTTTATAGTGCTTTTTAAATGGTTTTCAAATGGTCCAGCTGCTTTGTGCCACAATAACACAAGGCAAAGATATTTACGCTGGTGATAACAAGCATGCATCAGCCTGCCTGAGCTGCTCTCCACAGGCAGCCTGCATTAGGCAAAACACACATGGAAAGCTGGTACTTGCCAATGTAGATTGATCACAATTACACCATGGCTACAGCGATCCTGGCTAAAGCTGCTTTTTCCACCAGGCAACTTGATTGTTTTTCTTGTCTATGTCTCGTCTGCAAAGCACGGGATGTACGTGACCAGCGATGCTGGTTCTATTTTGACACTTGAGAGCCTGCCAGCTCTGTGTGCCTCTTCGGCCATACCATCCTTGGCAGATTTCTCTCTTCGGAAGTAGGAGGGCAAATTCAGCCCTGGGTTGCACCAGTGGTTTTGGTGGGAGTTTCCCCAAGGATTAATTTGGCCCCAGTGTTGGTGTTCTGCTGTTGCACTGTGTTGCTTTGTATGGAAATGCATGCATGTGGCAAATGAGCTCTGGGCAAATGCTACATAGTTCTGCTAAGATGCTGGAATTGCCACCAGCAACTTTCCCCAGGTATTTACCTCTGCATGCCTAGGACTTCAGTCTAAAACTACAAATGGTTTACAGCTCTGAGATGACCTGCTCTAAGATGAGAACTACCCCAGGGTCATAGAATCATAGAATAGTTAGGGTTGGAAAACACCTTAAGATCATCTAGTTCCAACCCCTCTGCCATGGAGTTGTCTAGCTTAAGTTGCCAATTCGGGCAGTCATTTCAAAAGTTCAAGTAGTATTTTATCTTTGCAATCCCCTTTCCTCTGCGAGACATTGTCAGTAGATAGGGTACTGGGAGAAACCTGTATTCTGAGGAAGCAGAATAGGGTTGAAAGACCAGTTCCTTTATGAAATACCTCTAAATTTAAAGAAATTGTCTAATTCTGTGTTCATTAGCATGAGAGACAGATGGATGTTTGTGTAAAGAAATTTTGATGGGAATGGGGAATTCTGAGCATGAAATGAAGGCTAATTTATGGCTGAAAAAATATTACATTTGCCATAAATCTCATGTTTATAAAGCTAGACAGAGCTGGGCAGAGGGTATGACAGGAAGAATCTACCTCTGGGAAGTCCCTGGCCATTGAGCATCTGTTGTCACCAGGGTGGGGAAATTTTGTCCCACATATGGGTGACTTCTTGTACATGCTGAACTACGACATTTTTTCCCTTTTTCATTTGCTGATCCCAGTGCAGCAAAACGGGTTAGAATCTTTTTATGGCCTGGGATATCTTTAAGACCTTTAACTTTAAACAGGGTGTTTCTTCTGGTGTTGAGTTCTAAGTGTTTAACTGAGCAGAATGGACAACAAACTGGGAATGTATCCTAGAGGAGTATCTAGCACTTTTGTTGCCTTCATTAAACAAGTGACTGAGGAGAGACTGAAGCATATGGAATTCAGAAATCTTCCACCCCCTAAACAGAGAGGGAAGTTGGGTTTGATGCCAGAGCTTTAGGTCATGTTCCTTTTATCTTTATCTCATATTCAGATTGTCTGTCTGATGTTCCTCCCTGTTTCTTTGATCTTTTTTTATGTCATAAGAGCTTAGAGCTTACAAAGTTGTACACTGTATCTTAGTTCAATATGTAAATCCTGCAGCTTGATAAAGTTGCTCATTACTGGATAACTGTTTGGATAGCATTGCCTAGAGGAAAGTGACAGAAGATCATAAGGTAAGCCAGCACAAGGGAAGCAGAGCTGCTTCTTCTAAGAATACAATGAACAAAGATTTCCCCTTCAAAATAGAAATAAATACATGTAGTGCTGTTCCAGGCTGCATGAAATAACGCCATGGTCACAGACTGCAAAGTTCATACTTCTGCCTCATTCACATCTTATCTCGCCTCTGAGAGATCCAATTTACAGTAGCTGAGGTAAAGCAGCCTCCAGGGTATTACATTCATCTTTTCATAAATCAAGAACCACTTTTTGTTACTAGAGATCCAAGTCCAGAAAGACTGGAAAACGTATGCCATTAGGCTTTGTAAATGGCCAATTGGCATGTCTGTGTTATAGCTCTTTGCAGCTTTTGGCTGTTCCTCAAATCTGAAAGGAACAATTGTTGTGTTGTGTATACTGATGAATCAATACTGAAAAACTTAAGAAATCAGTGGTTTCTGACTGAGAACTTGGAACTTTCTCTCCATTCTCTGTAACACAGCATCATTCCCTTTTATAATTGTGGGCTTTTTTGTTTGTTTGTTTCTCTCCTGCTACAGAAGTACTCTGATGATTTCCAGTAAACCGCTGTGATCCTTGCCACTGATTTGGACACTGGTTGCTCCTAATCTTTCAGGATCCTGCTGTCCTACCACCTGCCAATGGAGACAATGTCTGTAAGTGGATAATTAGGCTTACCCATGTGGTTGAATGAGGTTTAGGTAATGCTGCTTAGGTAATTTGTGATCATTTCATGAAAGTGCTGCATAACAGCAGTGGTTTACCACCAGGAGAGGAACTCACCATTTGGCCTTGTGAATGCACTCAGAGGCAGTACAGAAACATGCACCAAGGTGAAAGTCGATCAAGTTCTCTGCAGGTATTTCATCATAATGCATTTCCTGGCCATGAAATGTTTGATCTCATTTGCTTCCCTGCGTGCAGCATCCAATGCATGGGTGACACCAAGCCTCTTCAAGTCTTTCTTGTTATGGGCTATGGAGCTGTGGAGAATCATATATGAAAACTCACAACAAAAAGCAATTCAAGGTGCCTTGTTACCTTGTAATGCATTCCTGTCTGTAGAGCCCCACATCCACGTTTTGAGACATGTTGTGTAAGAAAGAGTAAGGTAGTAAAAGAAAAGTAAAAGGTTGTGGTTGCTGATTATATGCAAAATATATGTGGAAATGCAGAATTCCAAGTTATTTCACTTATGTAAAGACAGTTTCCTGCTTCTAATTTCCTAAAAATTTTTAACAAGTGTTACAGGCTCCAGCTGACTATAAAGTCATTGGGAATTACTGGCCCAAACACCTCACAGAAATGCAGTTCATGAAGTAGCTCAGGTCCTCCTGCAACTGGACTTAAAATACGCATGTTGAAAGAACACACCCAGGTTTTAGCACAGCCTGTAACCATTTTGCCTCAGCCTGTAAAAGTATTCTTTGATTCTTTTGTATTGTTTCTTTGAGTGGTATTAGCCTTGCTAATCTGGCTAAACTCCAGTTGATCAACCTGCCTGCTTAAGATCAGCACGAAGTTTGATTTCTGCAGGATATTTTACATCTTGTTCCCTTAGATGCTTATTATCTATCACTTTAAAAAATTTTACTTTTCAAACCCAAAGGGTTTAATTAATTAATTAAAGGCTTTGGCCTTGTGTATCAGCAATAGCTGACAGCCAGACAAATATTTAATAATTGGTTCATTCACCACTTCAAAGTCCTTCAGGATGAAAGACATGAAAGACATCACATAAAGTCAGCCACTTGTACTTTATTTTACAAGAGATATTTAACTTCATTAAAGAAAGCTGACCATTAAATTTCTGATAAAGTCATGAGGAGAAATATTTCTTATAAAATACAGTATTAATTCTAGGTTGAACTTTGATTTCCAGGCAGCTCCATATAAACTGCACTTAACTGGTTCCACAAAAACAAGCAGTGACAATTTACCGTACTGCTTTAGGTGATTTTAGCTCTGGCACAAGTCCTGATGTTGGCGTGGGTTTGCTCAGTAGCAGAGGCTTCCTCTGTTTACTGACTTCACTGAGTGTTTGGTTGGGCTCTAAATGCAAATACTCTCTTTATTACGCATTTCTCCCTCAGGAAGATCCCATGAAACTTTATTCTCAGGTGCTGTTCATATTTGTCTTATTGATGTTGGCAGAGTAAAGAAAATTCTATCTATAGCACTTGATAAACTTCCAGTTTCACTGATTGCAATCCGTAACTTGTTGTACTTAAGCTAAATATCAGCAATCAGCTGTTGCATTAGCAAACAAGCCTGTTTACATTTTTATTCTTGTGAGCTGAATGTTCTTGAAGTTCATCTTTTCCTTACATGTACACACTGTGTTATCTATACATTTTTTCCCCACCATTCTTTTTTTTTTTTTTCCCAAGAGACAGAATGATATTGAGAATAAACGTGCAAGAATAATTTGGAACATATTTATCCACGGGGATTAAATGGAGGTCTTAAAACTGCACTTGGAAGAACGTCTAGAATCAAATGATGGTGTTAAGACAACACAATTTCAGGGACTTTTATAGTCTTAAATCTTTGCTTTTACTACCTGTTGGGCTCAATTCTGCAAATCGTTATTTCTGCAAATGGTTCTACTAAAGTAAAAAAGTCAGTTTCCAAGCATAGTTATGAGTTTCCTTTAACTGGAAAGGTGAAGCTTGTTTTCCCACTCCCATCACTAAGGCAGTTCACTGAAGTATTGCGTGTTGCTGGCTTCTCACTTTCCACACCCAGGCCGGATCAGCACAACTGTGTTTCTGGGTGCCCACCAGTGCCTACCAGTGGGCAGCCACCCAGCCACTGTGCACATGGCTCACCTGCAGGGTGTCACACTCCTGATTAGAAACACAGTGAGATTAGGAAGCAGGCTTTAATTTTCAAAACCAAGTTTTGTAAATGGAGATTATTTCCCTGTTGTCTAGCTCATTTTTAGGCTTGGGTTTTTCATTGCTAAAATAATGACTAATTAGCCTGTTATGTCTGATTAGCTGAAAGAGCGTTAGTTTCTCCTGCTTCTCTCATATAGGAATTACTGATTGATATTTCAGCAAGTTTGTAACCTGGTGGTGGTGGAAAGAACTTGTTTTGGCATAACATTTGGTACTAGGCATGTTGAGTGCAGATGACTGCATGCTTTCTCCATGCTCCATAGCAAAACAATCATCTGCACAACTCTGAGAATAAACAGTGAAGTCGGCTGTCATTCAGCAGACAGCATATATTCAGCAGAATGTACATATATTCTTTTGTCAGAAATTTCAACTGCAAATCAAGTTGTCATACAAACAGCAAAAAGTAGAATGCTTTTTTTCTGTGAAAAATTCTATCCTAGTTAAAATTAAACTGAAAAAGTAAGACCAAATCATAGTCCAATTTTAAGTCTACTCAGGATCATGACTCTGCCTTGTGCTTTATATAGTGGATGTTGCAGCATTTATAAAATCCATCTATTGAATAATTATAATGCAAAGCAATAAAGAGTCTTAGTCTCTTTTTAATTAATTTTATTCTGTTCTGTATGTTATTTTTTTAATAGATAGTCTTTTTACTTTCTTCTATGTTAATTGTAAGCCTATTTTAAGGCAACGAAGTCTAACAAGCTAACTAAATAAAGTATTTGGACAGCATATGTTAACCAGTACTGTATTCCCCAGCCCTTCAGAGCAGCACAGCCTCATATAACACTTACATATTGCCTATGTAGAGATTAGGCCATCCTTCACCCATGTGATTTAACTCGACATCGCAGCTGTCCGAAATATCTGGCAGTTCCTGGGCAGAAGGAGCACCAGGCTCAGAGCATTCCTGGGCTGACAAGGTCCGACTGTCTTCGGGCACTGACCCCTTTGGTGGCCGCACACGGATTTAGGCAGGGGAGAGCCTGCTGGGCGCCACTGCTGCAGAATCCACAGGGGATTTTTTTTTGCTGAAGCATGCTCTTTGCTGCTGCTTGACGTTCCCAAGCAGGTGGCTGTCTCTAAATACAGCACGCGCCTTGACGCCTCCCCAGATTAGCTCAGCGCTACATCCCTGATGCAATGGAGAACAGCCACGAAAATGAAGATTCTGCATGAAGGAAATCTCACGCAAAACTCCTGCTACTCCCCTCCCCACATAAGCTATATTTGTGTGCCTGCCAGCAGAGAGCTTTCCCCGTGAAAGAAATGTCAGTCAACGCAACTGAGATGCAGTCCCAAATGTCTCATGTGACCTAGTTCTAATAATAAGCTACCGAGAAAGAGGGGACAGCTCATCTTTGGGGTGAGTTCAAAATAAAGACCATGACAGCAGCTGTCCTGGGCCTTACCCAAGGTCCACTGAGTGCACTATCCTGCGCATAACTCTGGCTGTAAGTGGATGCCTACAGAAAATAAGAACACACAAACATAAATTACACTGCTTTCTAACACTCTTCCAGCTGCCTGCAGCTCACGAGCTTCTTGATCTGGAGGGAGTTTCTAAGTATTTGGTAACCCTGAATGTATTTCTGTCCCATTAGCTTTTCTAGGTACCCTGTGAACATTTATAGGCTTTTACCTTCTGCAACATCCTGTGGCAAGGCATTACACAGCTCACCTAAACCCCCTCCTCTTGTTTTAGACCTCACTTCTACTGACTTCGTTTGATTCCCTGACTTCTTGTACTGGAAAATAAAATTAAGGGAAGTTTCCAGTGGAATTTTATATGGTTCACTTCAGGTGACACTGGTTTTGTGATTGCTCTAAGCAGATATATGTCAGCTGTAGCTGGGACAGTCCCTTTCACTGTGCTCTCTGCTCACAGACACACACTTGCAGCCTCTGCTAAGCTGGCACTAGTCCTCATTACCCACTTGGGAAGGTGGCTCAGGAATTGAGTCTCAATGAAAATTGCTCTCAAAGGAATAAAACCCTGGTTTTTAAATCATCTTCAGAGGAGGTCCAACTTTCTGTTCTGGCATGGTCCTTTCTCACAGGAAGAGCTCATTCCTGGATCCCATGCACTCCACTGTGGACTTTGTCAGATGCATTTTAAAGCTAAACATAAAAAACCAAATTAAAAAAAGTTGAAAAGGGATAAAGGTATTGAGAACAGAGGAAGGAAAGACCCCATGACAAGGCAAGCCTGGGGCAGGAATGTCTGTGCACCTGTTTCAGAGGAGATGAAAAGTAATCAGCTCCTGGCCAAGCTGGATTTCCAGGACTGGTAGTTCCTGCAGGCTCCTCGGGGGGCATGAAGGCACCGCTGCATGAACCTACGTGGTTTGGCCTATTCTGCAGGTACCCAGCCTACCTTTAGGTACTTCAATATCTTTCCAAGGACCCTCCCTCAATTAAGAGTTAACATTCAGTGCCTTTAGTCTCCTGGGTTGCTTAGGCCCTATTGACAGATGTACATTTTCTGAAGTGCCTCTGGTGAAGCAGTATTTTGTCTTGTTTTGGTTCCTCAGTCTAACTTGCCAAACCAATAATTGAAATGCAAGTTTTCCCACTGATAGTAGAAAATAGTGAAGCACTAATGTCACGTCACATCATTACTTGAACTATGGGTAGCACAAGTGGCAAGATGAGAAGCTCCTTTTCCTCCCAGCACATCACAGCAGGCAATATTTTCTGTTTAGAGAAGTTACAGGACTAATTCTGCTGCTTTTGCTTATGTTGACTGGAATATTTTTTCCTGAGCAGACCTGGAGCCAAATTTAAACTGTATATAAGGAAGAAAGCAATACAGCCAGGCAGGAAATATAGACAATACTGACTGTGCAGATAAAAACCACTTCTGTGATTTGCCAGTGCCCTTGAAAAGAGTTTCTAACTAATTTATTCCCTCCACTGGGGTAAGTCTTGATGTACAAGATCACTACCATGTCATTGGTGGTATAGATGCTATACTGACTCAGCTTTGCTTTGTACTCTTCTCTACTCCTGATGAAACAATCCTCTCCCAGGATGAGCAGTATCTCTGAGAGCAGGTACTAATTTACAACAGAAGCAGCTTTCACAGCTGTGGCTTTGTGGAACAGATGTTCAGGGGCATGCAAAACATTATCCTGGTGGGGGGGGTCCATTAATCTTGCTCACATGTGTCTAATTTTGCCCAGCCTAAAGCCATTAAGATGCATTATTTCACTCAAGTGAATTTCAGATTTTTCAATGCCATATCTTGAAAAGGTTTCCAGACTAAAATCTACTGTAATGTGAATGAAATATAAATTATAATGAAATATTAGCTCATATAAATCCCTATTAACTCTAATGGAAAACTTCAAAGCAAACCCAGCTCCTCCTCCACCACTCTGCTGTTTTCTGAGGTATAAAGATTGTCTTAGCACTGTTGGGCTTTAAATGTGATTTTCTATTTGATCTTTTTACACTACAATGTCTTCTCTTTCTCTCATCGGTGGAGCTCTTTGGCAGCATGCTGGAAAGTCTGGACCATCAAATAGACCTCTGAAAGGATCTTAAATCTGCTTACTTTGCAAAGCATTTGTGTACACTGAAATAGGGAGGGATTTCTACATTCCCATATGTGCGAGGCAGTATCAGTATTCATGTTATAACCTCTCCAAGAATTAAGGAGGATAGGGGGCCTGGGAAGGAAGAGTTTAAACTCACAAGTTATCATTATTTAAGTTTTTAAAGAACCTTGCAAGTCTCTCTCAGCAGAGAGGAAAATGATCAGAACTGATGCTTCAAATGCAAACAAGCATAAATGTATTTATTTCATTTGGCGGGGAAGGTTTATAAGGTCAGCTAATCAAGCTAATCAATAAATCAAACCAGTAGCAAAGTGCAAAAATAGATTTGATTATCACTTCATGGTTCATCACAAGGTAACAAGCTAATTTTCAGGCAGAGTAGTAGCATGAATTTCAAATACAGCTGTTGCTGCATGAACCATCACATTGGTTTAAGTACCAATTAACTGTTGATAGAAAAAGTGACATCCTCAAAACAGCTTAAAACCAATTTGTATCAATTAAGCCTAGCCACTGACATAATCGAAGTTCCTACTGATGATAAATCAGGGATGATTCAAAGCCACTTACACAGAACTGATTTGGGATAATTTGGAGGAAAAGTGAACTAATGAGCTTACAAAATGCTTTGAAGAGCTGACACCTTTTTTTTTTAATGTCCTCAATATACTGCATAATATACATTATCTTGCTGAAAACATATTCATTTACACAAGGAAATGTTTGCAGATTTGTTGACCCAGAGACTGCAGAGAGAGCTGCATAGAAGTTTATTCTGCTGCTGTGGGTCTTCAGGCTGTCCCAGCCTTCTGTAGTAGCTCTGTAGTATTTAGCAGCCCGTGCTTTTAAGAAATTGTCCTCACCACATCACCAGGCCTGAAACGCAAAAAGATTTTCTTATGAAAACATGCACAGAAGAACTGTAACCAAAAAGAGGAAACTGGCTGTTACACTCCAAAGTAAAGGGCATGCAAGCATACTGTACAGCTACACGCAATTACTGAACATGCCTCTGGCACTAGCACAAACTAGGAACAAACACTGTCCATCTTAACTATTCCAGTGGAGACATCTGGTTGCATTGTGCTAAGCACAGCAGCGCACAGTGCTTATGGAGCTGATTTTGGCAGTACTGGTTTTGGAGAAACTGAGCTATCAGAATTAACCCATTTAGAGTTCTGTTGACTTTTTTCTTTGATACATAATTTTCTTCATTTTTTTCAATATGCATCAAGCATAGGAGGCTGTATATGCACAATGACTATGAAGGCTGAAATTCAGAGAAGTGAATGTAAATGGTTTTGCCCTTTCAGCAGTCTTTCTTTTGCCGTAGCTGAACATCCAAATTTTGCAGGTGTTTCAGAAAGCCACGATTGGGTGAAATCCATCGATGTTCTTTCACTGTTTTGATGGCTTCAACCAATGGGAGGTGGTGATTTATCATGAGGTATGCCAGGACGAGGGAAGCTGACCTGCTTACTCCAACTGCACAATGGACCAAAATTTTAGCTGGTTGAAGAAAAAAAAAATATATATATATATAAAACCAGAGAAGAGAAGCAGTACAGTGTATGTAGTTCAGTTTACAGGGAAAGCAAACCCCTTCTGCCTTCTTCAGCTTGGTCAGAGTAACAATGCAAACATATTTGTTACCCTTCCGATAGATCACATGAACTGCTAACAATTAAGTCTTAAGTTGCAATTTTTATACTCACTTGTATGAGAAGTGCTATGAGATTCCAGCCTGAGCTCAGAAACACTGGTAAATCAAATAAAATCCTGTTGAAGTTATGAAGTTGTTCTGTTGTGAACAAGACAAAAATCAAACCCATCGGTTTCACAAACGCTTACTTAGGTGAAGAAGAATGCTAAAATCTGGCTTGAAAAGATGGCACTAACACATTAGCCACCAAGAAAAAAGACTGGCCTAGTACCATTGCATAATAAGGCAATCAGCTGCCGCTATAATACTCTTTTGAAGGCAGAACTTGTGATACAGACAGAGACAGCTCCATTAATGCCAGTTTGCTTATGCTAACAAATGCTCTTTTATGTAATACAGGTTAATTAGTATTTTATTGCACCAATGCCAAGAAGCTCAGTCTGTTGTGCAACACACTGTAAATCTTCTTAGTTAAAGTTAAATCTTCTCCTTGGGGGCACTAGCCCTGCAGGCCCTGGATCACTCTAGAAACCCACCTGCAATATATAAGCCTCTTCATGCAGTTGGTGGCTGTAAAAATCAGGACTTCTGTCTCTTTATTCATTTGTTCTTATAAATACAGTTGCCATAAGAGAGTCTTAAAAGAGGGTGTTCATTTTAAATCCAAAGAATCACAGACTGGTTTGGGTTAGAATGTACATTAAAGATCATCTATTTCCAAACCCCCCTGCCATGGGAAGGGACACCTTCCACTAGACCAGGTTGCTTAAAGTCCTATCCAGCCTGGCCTTGAACGCTTCCAGGGATGGGGCATCTACAACATGCACAGGTTTGCTCCTCCCTTTTTGAAGCAGCATTTCCTTCCTTCCAGATATTTTTCTTCCCTCCCCTCCCGTCTCCTCTCTGCCCCAGGCTCTTTCGTACACTGTTCATCCCTGTTCTCACACCAGCTTTCTGGGACTTAGCTCCCTCCTCCTGCCACCCAACGTGCAGGTGACCAGCAGCTGGCAGGAGACCATATAGTGGCTTGTCCACCGCTGAGCTTGTGGAGCTGACCTGTTACTAGAGGCTGCCAATTGACATGAAAATGAGGCTAACAATAATTGCATACCTCCTGGTGTGTTCAAGGCGTTATGGATAAATTGTGCCGCAGAGAAAAAGAACTGGCTTATATCAAAGCTTGGGAGGTCATGGGCTGGTACACCATAATAATCAATGGTTGCTCCATAGAAGTCCTGGCCTCCGTGGCTGTATGATGTGCCGTGGGCAGCATTTAAAACATGGGTTACACCCATCTTCCACAGAACAAATCTGTTGTGAGCTGTTACTCTAAGGAAAAGACAAAGACAGAACGAGATGCAGGGATAATCACAGAGCAGGAAAAGTGCTGTGACTGCATCTCCCAAGCCATTTGCTGGAGCTTTGGCGCATTGCTTCTGAGGGCTAACCAAGAAAGTACCAGCTTAGTCATAATTTTCTCTCGGAAACTCTGCTGTCTTCTGTGTAAATGACAGCAATTAGCAAAACTATGAGCTGTCTAAAGCTGCACCTATGAGGCATACTAACAGGCAGAATGTATGGTGGAGGTATGTCTGTAAAGCTGTACTTACAGGTCTCCTAAGAAGAGATTAGGCCACACTTCATCAACATGGTTGCAAGAGGGCCGCCCAGTGTTCAGGAGCTGCTCAATTTCCTTAATGGAGGGGACATCCCCTGTGCATGTTCCAGTGCCTTCGGGTTCCTGGGAGCCCAGCACCTGCACCCCAGACATGCCAAGAGCCAGGGAGAGATCCTGCTCCCACCAGCCAGAGGCACAGCACTGCGTAGTGGGGTGCTGCCAGCTCCCGGGACGGTCACGGGGCAAGCCAGGAGATGGGCTGAGGCAGGTGCTGGGCAGCAGCTCCTGCTACACAGCCACACTGCCCCTGTGCTGTACTATCCCCTGAGCCTGCTCCCCAGGGCTGGCCACTTGCCTGTTCATTGCCCTGACAAGCACAGCCAGTTGAAACAGATTCATGTACCAAACCGGACATTACTGGATTGTTACTGGTTCCAGTCTTCTCATCCAAAGAGCCACACTGCTCTGCTGCACAGCAGTGTTGGTGCTGGGGGTGTCAGCCACATGAGGCAGCAGCCCCCTGCCCATAGGACATCCACCAATACATGGCTATGACTGTCCTCAATGGTGACTTCAGCACAGCAGCAGCAGACAGTGAGATCTGGAGGTTCATCACAAGCAATTAAAGTTCTGATAAAGGAAAAATGGAAATGTCCAGTGCAAAAAGAGTGGCAACTCTCTCCCAGTAACAACTGTCATTTATTTTGAGGTGCTTAAAGGCTTAATAGCTGTGAAAGGGTCTGAAATGCACCAGTGGGTCCTACCGACATGGTCACAAGGAGGTTAAACACCAAGTGGATGATGAAATCTTGCCTATCACTAGCAACCTAGATAAATGTATTTCTTGAAGGTACTGTTTTTTCACCACGTAAAATTTTCTGAGCCTAAATGTACATTATACATTTAATCTTTTATATTGCAGTCACTACTTTCATCACTGTATAAATACATCTGCCATGTATTTTATGATACCTCCCTCTGTTGAAAAGAGAATAAAGGAGGTGAGTATAATGGTTGTCAGGTGAAACTTGTGAGCCACTGAGGTAGCTTGAATAGGAAGGTCTGGCGAGCCTCAGGTTGGAGATTCCATCATATCAAATTGTAATACTAGTGAGCCCTTTCAAGTGCCTGTGCTTCTGGTCTACAGGATGTGTGATTCCTGGCAGCGGGCTGCAGAAGTATCAATGATGGAGCTACAGGGTGAAACACATGAGATGCTAATGCTTTTCCTTTGTAAGTCTGGTGACTGACACGCTGACAAATCATGGTTCTTCTGCCAAAGCAGTGCAGAAGAGAAGGTGACGCAAAAGAAGAAACTTGCCGCTGATACTATCCCCTGTAGAAAAAAAGGGAGTGAATGGAAAGAACCCTTGGTCAGGTGTGAGGCACCTTTATGTCACATGCATTGATTTACTCAGATGGAGAGATGATTTGCTTTATTTTATTTTAACAAAAGTAATATCATGGAAAGCTGCTTGAAACCTGGTGTTAAAGTCTGGACTAATTAACTATGCTTAGGAGTACTTGGGGTGAGAGATCAAGGCAGTAGTTTCTAGCATCAGAGGGCAAAAGTTACATGCAAGAAGAGAAAAAAAAAAAGTGATTTTGTTTAGTCTCTCGCAAAACAGAAATTGCTACAGTTCTGGAATTTAGAGAAGAAACTGTTGAAGAGCCTCCTGTATACAAAGAGACTGTTAGCTCCCACTGCTATATATGTTCTAAAAGGTAAAATAAGAGAAATTACAAGCAATAGTGCTGCAACGCTTATCTAGAGGAGCAGTGGGGCAGGCCTTGCTGTGAGTGAGGCAAGCAGCTGGCCAGATCCAGCAGAGGAGACCACTGCAAAAATGGTTAAAGTTATACTTCAAGCACTATGTATATGTCCTTAATATGTCACATTGTTTTTCTGTATTGTTTTTCCGTTTTGTTTTTCCTTTTTTCTTTTTTCATTTCTTAAACTAGTGCTTTTAAAGCTGATGATTTGTGCTTACGAATGAGGAAAATAACTGAGCAGGTGAAGTTGTTTAATTTGGCTTACTTTTCCCAGTTTTCTGGGGGGAGGCTCAAGGCGAGGCTTTACAAGCAGGTTTTGTTTTATTTTAATGCGAGTCCAGCCCTTTTGTTGCCAGTCAAGTTCTGTCAGAAAGGTGACACTCATGTTTAAGTCTGCTCCTTTTCAGCTGTAAAAGTTTTACTGGCCTCTACCCCAAACACACTGACTAAGAATTCAGAGTTCACGAAAACTGTGGCAAGAAAGCTGTTGAGCGGAGAGCATGAATGCCACAAGAGTGATCTAACCGTGTGTGCCTCCAACATTTGTATGATGTACACCTTCAAAACCCTGGCCTTCCACACCTAGCAACTTCTAAACACTTCATAGTCTGCAAACATGACTGGTAAAGCCGTTTACTGAATTTTTTCTTCTTTCCAGGAGTTGCCTTTGTAGCAGACAGGAAGCAGAGATGCGGCTTTCAGACAGCTCCCTTATGCACTAACCCACAGGATGTAACCTCGCTAGAGAGAATAAGATCATCTCTTTCTGCTCCATGTTCTCCCCTGCCTGCTGTTCTGCCTGTGGCACTGGGCTTGGATGTCTCGGAGTGTACCTCTCCTTCCGTGTGTTTGCACAGGATTTAGCAATCAGATCTGTGGGTTGATCCAGGACAGTCAGGTTCTCTGCTATGGAGATGTGCTTTGATATAAAACTCCCAGGAAGCTGGAGAGCCTTCTCAGCGCAAGTACTAACTCCCCTACGTGAAACTGAAGGCTATGTTCCATCATCTCCTTGCTCCTACAGTGCCTTATTTTGTCCCTGCCTTATTTTGGCCTTGTGTTAACATTCAGGAAAAGGCCACAATTCTGTTTGTGAAGAATTGTATTTTAGTTTGTATAAAAGTAGCTTGAATGCCAACGCTAAAAAACTATGAAAAGCATGAACTTAGCATTGTCCTCAAAGCTGGCAGGAGAGTCCCTCCAGGTGGAATTTTTTTCCAGATGGATTTGGCTGTCTATAGCTTTGCTTCTTTCCTTGCCCTTTTAAAGTCACTAAAGGTTGATGTAAAAAGTAACAAACTGATATATGTTCACACCGAACAGAGGCAGAATCAGCTTTCTGTGCAGTATGGACTTCCTGAGATTCTGAAGAGTTTGGATATTCTCCTGACTGTAGGAATGGTGGGCAGCTCAAAGCCAAACATTTGTGTGCAGTTATGTATGATCTTAAAACATCTACTGTTTCAGTTGAAGTTAATTTCAGAATACCCAACAGAAAGCATCCTTCTAATCGGACTATGCCTTTGTGATTACTTTGTAGGTAGAACTTGGTGCAATAATCAACTGCAAACATTCCCTGGATAATAATGTACCAGGTGGCAACAGTGTAAACTGCCGTGGAGTGCTCTAGTAGCACACAGCATTAGCAAAAAATTGTTCAGCAGTCAAATTCAGCAGTCAAAACCAAAATGTTCATGGAGGCCCTTCTATTGAAAATACTGCTATCAGTACTAACTGATGCCATGCCTGTGACACCTCTTCATCTCTCTAGTAAAAACTGGGCCGAAATCAAACTCACATACCCTGAAAGAAGAAAGCTTTTAGAATTAAAAAGTTACGGCATGAAGTTCAGCTAGAGTCTATAAATACAGTCACATCCAACTGCAAAAGATCTGCTCATTTCAGTCATGAGCCTGTTTTCAGATTTGATTTTTGGGATGATTAGCTATTGAAGAAGAATTGAACAAATAGAAATCTGGTACATTTAGGTCAATATTAAGTGAGACAGAATTTTCTGGTGTTCTACAACATTAATGCATTTTTAATGTATGGAATAATTTTGTCCTATTAGCACAAAGAGTTTACTTTTTTTCCTTTTTTTTTTCCCCCTCTAATAAGCTAATCTTCTGCCTTGGAAAAAAAAAATGATTATGCTTCATTAATTTGATGAGTTCTTAGGCATTCAGTCTCTTTTTTCTTCCATTATGGGAGTAAGAAATTTGAAGATAAAATACATGCTTGAAAGCTCACAAGTGACTGATCTAACCATGCTTTAACTGAAGTAGAGATTACAAGGAAATTATAAGGCAGGACCTGATTTGTACAAAAATGAGATTACGAAAAAAAAAAAAAAGCCCAAAACAAAGAAAAAGAAAAAAAAAACATGCTTTAGATCAACTACCACTTCTTGTGAAAAAATCCCTCTCCTTCCCCTTTTATGTTGTAGTCTTTGCTGCAATAGAATTTTCATAAGTCATTCTCTATTCAGGTGGGGCCTTTCTTTCCTCTCTTGATATTTGAGACTGATCATTTCAAATTATTAAATGCTAACAGTATTGCTTAATGACATAGTGTTTAGAAAGATTACAAAAGTATTACACTGACACATCTCATTTTCCTTTGCTATATAACATATAACTGGAGCTACTTGGGAAATCTCAATATAAATTTCCTTTCTTTTTTTTTTTTTGATGAAGTGTCAGCCTGAACATGGCATCAATGTAACTATGTGAGGTGAATATCTTGTTTTCAATCTAAAGACATACCCAGTGTAATTACATATTTTAAAGACTTTTTGTTTTTCTTGGCAATCCACAGTAGTTTTAAAAATATCTGTAGCATATAATTTGTCATAAATTCTCAGACTGACATGTCAGCATTGCCACTGCCTGTCAAACTTATATCAATGCCTTCATGTCACATGGCATGAAGTGACATAACTCAGAGTGATGGAATGAGGTTTACTGGAAATTTCTGTTAAATAAAGCACAAACTATTTAGATAATTCAGCCTGTTACAGAACATCAAACGTTAGCAAGGAGTTTTCAGCTTTGAAGTGCAGTGTCTAAGCAGCTATTACATATCTGCTTTCATTTAAGAGTTACAAGTTTTAAATTGTGCTCTTTATCACTTTTCTGTGCAAGCTAATTTTGGTCATTTTCCAAATATTTGTTAGGTGATGAAACTAGACAGAGCAGAAAAATGCCATTAGCAGTGATAGCTTCAGATAGAAACTGACCATCGGGGCTTCCTCCAGTGCTGAGGTTGGCAGATTGCTGCTGCAAATCAGCCCACCAGCTTCCACAGCCCGGCACAAGGCTCTCTGCAGGGACACATGGCCAGGCTGCTTAAGTCTGCTCTGCTTTTACTGCGGATGCAGCTCTTGGCCAGGGGTTTGCTGCATGGAAATCTGTTGCTGATATAACATACCTTTTGGCCGGTAAACTTCACATGCATATATAGATGCAGCTCATTTTCCAACCTGAACTTCTAAAATCTGGAGAATGAATTTGGGAATTGTTTGTGAGTGGATTGGTGGTCTTGCTATAAACAGTGTAGGGAAACAGGACAAGGAAACTTCTGCTTTCATTTTTGCTTCCTTCCCACAATCTGGTGAGCTGGTGGATTCTACTGCATGTTTATGTTCTTTTAAGAAAACCAAACACACAACAAAGCCATAGGACTCTGAGCAAAGCAGCACTTTCCTGGCACCTCCTCAAAAAGGCTAACAATGAGATCCGCAAAGGTGAATTAGCTCCAGGACTCTGCTTAAGGCCCTGACACAGTGACCTGTTTGGTGATGAGACAGTTCTGCAGCCCGCTACAGCTATTTTTGCAATAAATTTTAATTTCAGTTTTTGCTTATTTTTACATTTTTAGCTTAAAACTGTTTTTCAGATACAATCAAATGCAGCAATGCATTGTAAATTGTATCAACTTGGCACCTGAAGGTGTGCAAAAAGTTGTGACTTACTGGCAGCTGGTGAAGAAAAATTCATGGCAGAGAAAGTGAAGAACGCATGTAGTAGAGAAGCTCTTGTTCAGCTAAATGGCCTTGCTCTCCTATAAATCTGTTTTCCTTGTCAGAAAACTGCTAGTTACATTTAATATCAACATGTGGATCTGGAGTAAGCAAGATTACCTCAATTTTCAACTTTATGAACAGGTCCAATATTAACAGGAAGACAAGGTCCATTGATATTTTGTTTTGTGGGGTTTTTTTCAGATTCATACATATGTGTTCTATGGTTTGTCACTGATGAATTCAAACTTGTCAGTTTTTCATCTAGTGCATGTAAAGGGAAAGAGGGGAACATTGCAAGGACTGAAACTGCACTTAATTCCTACATTGCTTGCAGGGGGTGCTAAACTGGTAAAGAAAGTGGATCATTCCCTCTGACTTCAGTAATTCATTTGGAAACTACACATTATTTGGTGGAAAACCGAAACCGTTTAGATATAATTATCTTTGAATGAGTATCAGGGCATGTGGCTATAAGCAGCAGTTATTACAGCTTGTTTCTGTTATGAATAATCACTAGTTGATCTACTTAAAATATATAGCCCATTACAATTGAGATTGTACAATCGTGGGCATTTGCATTAGGTTGGTTGATGACTTGATAACTTGAGCAGCTTTGAAGCATTTTGAAATGCAAGATTTTGTTGTTTCACATGTAAGCTTTGCAAAAGATCCTTTTTTTACCCTCCCTGAAGAAAGAACACAGGGCTCCAGTTCTCTGAAAAGGCTAGTGTCATTAACCTAATGGAACTATGCTGGCACCTGCTTTTTACTTCAACTGATGCTACAACTTAGACTTGTTTTGGATCTTCTAGCAATTGCATCATCACCAAAGCAAATTCTGAACATTCTTCAGACCGCTCCAAAAGGCTGGCTGCTACCACAGGCACTTGAATACAAAATGAATTTATTTCTGAAGTCATCTGTTTCTAATTTGTCTGCCCCCTTCTATCCTCTTCATTTGTATTATTTATAGGTTACAGGGCTCCTGAAGTTACAGTACCTACTTGAAGCTCTAAGTCATTTGTGCTCTTCACATCTGTGCTTTATATCACCTTTGATAAATGACTGAGTGCTGCCAGACAGCTGTCAGTTCTTATTTGTTTTTTTTTTTTCTATAGACATCAGAAAATAATGGTGCCAAAAATGGCTCATCTGAAGAGAAAAGTAACCTTTTGTAATGACTGTTTGATATGAAAATTGACAGGATGAGGGTCCTGTAAGTTTCTCCTGCTATTTTGTCTTGACAAATGTCTTTGATGAAGAATGGGAATTTTTTTCATTACTACACTACTGGGTTTTAAAATTATGTCATGATCACTCTATGTGTTAATTCATCTCACAAAAAAATCAATGAAAAATCCGATTTAGTGTGGTTAGAAACCTCTCATTTCTTTCGCACATCCAGGCTGTACTGAGGTATTTCCCAATGATGAGCAATGATTCCCAATGATCACGCTGGGAAAAAAAAATTAATAGTATCTTCCGGGAATAGAGTTTTATAACTTTAGCCTGGTTTAAGCATGTTCTGTTCCTTTTCAGTTAGAAAGTAAGGTACCTCTGCTTCCTCCTCTAGGAAGACTGGCTGAGAGAGCTGGGGCTGTTCAGCCTGGAAAAGGCTTCAGGGAGACCTTGTAAAAATCTTCCAGTACCTAAAGGGGACTCCAAGGAATCCGGAGAAGGGCTTTTTACGAGGCATGTAGGGATAGACAAGGGGGTATGGATTTAAACTGACAAGGGAGGAGATACAGATTCAATATAGGGAAGAAGTTCTTCACTGTGATGGTGGTAAGTCCCTTGGCACAGGTTGCCCAGAGAAGCTGTGGCTGCCCCATCCCTGGCAGTGCTCAAGGCCAGGCTGGATGGGGCTTTGAGCAACCTGGTCCAGTGGAAGCAGGTGGGACTGGATGAGCTTTAAGGTCTCTTCCACCCCAACCCATTCCATGACGATTGTGTAACTCTCCCTTCAGCAAATCTCTGTGGGGATCAGGAGTCAGTCGCTCTTATGCCTTCTAAACTATGCGCTGCCACCACCGACAAACGCTGGCGGCCTTACAGCAGCTCCAAAGAGCCCTCACGCAACAAACACCCCCTCCGAGGAAACACCCACCGCCCCTTCCGGAAGCTGCCGCACGCCGTACCCGCCCCTTCCGCCTCCCGGGGGGCGCTGGCGCTGCCGGCCGCCGCTTCCGGCAGGGTGATGGGGTGGTGGCGGTGGCCGCTGCCGCCGGAGCTGCCGCCGGAGCTGCCGCCGGAGCGAGGGAGGGCGCGCAGGACCCGCCGCTGTCGCTCTGGGGCCGGCGGCTGCGGCACTGCCGCTTAGCGCTGCCGCTGCTGCCGCGGGTGAGCTGCGGGGCCGAGCGGGGTGGGCCGCTCCTCTCTTGTCTTCCCCGCGGGGGTCGTGCGCCTCCCCGCAGCGGAGCGCCGGGACCGCCCGGGCCTTAGGAGGGAGCCCGCTGCTGTGCGGCTCAGGTCTGCGGGCTGCCTCCGCTGCGTGTGCGGGCTGTGGGCGGGCGCCGCGGGTCTCGGGAGGGGAAGGGCTGCGCTGGTCCAGTGGCTGTGTTGCGGGAGAGCAGCTGCGTTTGCCGCAGGAGCGGGGGGAAAGCCTCTCGAATTGCCCGTTGTCACTAAAATCCTGTCCAGCGTGGAGGTGCGATCGCCACCCCGGGCTGGCAGACAGGCTGTCTGCAGCACAGCCCTGCGCTTTCCGAGCTGGCTTTTGAGGAAACCGGTTTGCTCAGACACTAAAAATCGTGCGTGTTTCTCTCTTAAGTTACTTCGAATGCTGTGGCGGGGATGAAGTGGTTTAGTCCTGGTGCCTGGTTGGGTCGATGTCGTTCTGAGCTTTGTGTATTTTCTATTCAACCGTGATCAGCAAGGAGAAAGTCTTGCTAGGAGACAGGGCGTGAGCGTGTGTCAGAGAGGAGGCAGGACCCGCGAGTGGGTCACACACCAGGTGGGTCGGGGCGTGCTGCTGCTGTGCAGGTCTGGGAAAAGAGGAAAATCGTTTGGGTTCCCGTTACTGCTTCAGTCTGCACAGGAAACAGGTCATCTCTGGGAGTGATGCTTTGTTTCAGTCTTACACTTGATAACGAAACAATTGTACCAGGTAGAAACTGATATTTAGGTATCTGATTTTCTCTGCCAATTGTACAAAATTGGTGGGTTTCCTTAGAGCAGAGTATTTAGTTCTGAGTAAAAAAGTTTCTGAGCATGTAGGATTTGATAATTTCAAGGCAAAGTGCTGTTACTCTGTTTGCATGCGTGCTCTTCAAGGTTCGGGGTTAAATGGAGGAGTGTGCCTGTGTGGGACAGACTTCATGTGAGTTTAAGGCTTGAGTGTGTGCAGAAAGTTGAAACTCTGTAAGAACTGTTGTCTGCTCAGTGTCTCAAATCTACATCTCTAATGCCTTAGATGGCCTTTTGGATTAATGATTCACTTAATGATTCATTTATTGATTGCTATTTAAAAAAAATAATAATTCAAAAGGGTAGGGTTTTTCAGCTCTGTAAATTAATGGAAGAAGAGGGAAAGGAGAGGCAGTTTTAAAGTTCTTGGTTTGTAACTGAAGTGGTCTCATGGTTCTATATTTGATATTTCAGTTTGCCACATTTATTTTATAAAACCCCAATGCACATCCTGCATTGTAAGGTGACCATTCTGTGACTTGATGGAAGATTCTACTTGTGCCACGTATGCTTCATTTCCAAAGAGCTCCCATGTGCAGCTGGACATGGTGTCTGTACCACCTCCACAGAGCAGCTATCGCACTGTATTCTGGAGTGACAAGAGCTCAGCAAGAGTTTCCTGGCATTTAAGTGCCCCTCAGGTTTGGTAGGGGGTGCCTCTTGCTGGATATCGGAGGTAAGGAAATGCCTCTGGTCTTGTTCCTCCTTTGGCTTTCTGTGATATAAAAAAAGGTGAAAATAACTCACAGGATTTGGGTGAAGTGATTTTTATACCCAGCGGAAGGAAATTCTTTGGGAAGTTTCATAAGTTTTTTGTTGCACAAGTGCTACTTAGATGTGAAGGAAATGTTCTGTATATTTGTAAAGAACAAGAATTTTGAATTATGTTGTTTGCTGTTTTGTGTGATCTTTTTTGCTGGCTGGTTGCGGTCTTTTTTTGTAGCATAGAATTAAAAACGCAGATTAGCCTAAAAGTTGCAATCTTTTCAGGCTCTATACTACCACTTTGGTTTGTACAGAGCTCAGTTTTGCAGCCTGTTGAGCTGGTTGAGGTCCGTAAACCGTACTACTTTATAAATCTCTATTTGGTAACCACATAACTTAAAACTTTTTTCTTTCTAATTTATTTTAATGCCTCTAAATGAGGAAGGCTTATAGATTTTTCAGTAAACCAGAAAGGCCAGATTGTGATTGTGGAGATTAAGAACACAGTTTCACTTCAGATACTGTTAATGTAGAGTTTGTTCATGTCCTCCTTTATTTCGATCCTCAAATGAGGTTGTGGGAAGAAAGGAAAGCAATAAAAGGGGAAAAGCGAACCTGAATTATTTTACTGCTAAATTGTATAAGGATAAAGAGCAGCAGACATTCTGTTGGGAGATGGATATACTATTTCGTGAAGTTAGAGGAACAAATACTTGACACTTGACATTTAGCATGTGAAATGCTCAAGATCTTGTACAAATATTAATGAAATACTGTGAATTACATCCTAAGAGAAGTGGTTGGAGTACTTGATCAGTTGTTTAAAAATCACTTGAGTGTGTCTTGAATTATGGTGGTAGGATAAAAAAAATGTTTTGTTAGCTGGTTAGTAGATTAGGAGTTGAGCTGCTCTAAGTGTTCACTTGAGTGTAGTACAACCCATTTGGTTTAATGAGGTGTAAAAGTCAGGGAGCAGTTAGCTTGCTGCAGTATGTAACTACACTTAGCAGTTCTTAAGACATATTTTTAGCTTTCCGGAGGACGTTCTGTAGTAGCTACTGCCGGTTTTGCATGGAGGCGTTCCAACAGAAGGACTCTTCCAAGTATATGGAGCTCGTCTTTGATTTTTACAGTATCAGTTCTATATTTTCCACATTGCAGCACTTCAGTAAATGATTCTGGAAAAGCATGTTTTCCTTGATGGTTTCAAACTTAGGACATGCAATAAACTAAATGAGTGTTACTATATGACATTTCTTATCTTACCTTCATAAATAGCATTAAGACGCTTGGGTACAGATAAAATACTGCTGATAATCTCACTTACTAGAAGTGTTGCTGAAACAACTTGACAGCAAAGTCACTAAAATTGAATGCAAGTTTTGCAGAAATCTGTCTGCGTTTGAAATTATTGTGTGCTTGCTTCAGGAAAATACTTGGCCAATTTTCAGTCTCATGGTGGGCATTGTACTATGTTTGATTAGTTTAATGTATAGCATGGTACTTATTGTATTAAAAGCACTTGAAAAATATGTATTGTTTTCGCAAATGTTCTTTTTTTTTGTGTTTACAAGATACTGTACTATATATGGTGGCATTTAGAAGGTAAGGATGAAGTCACCATATACGGTATGACAGTCCTCTGGTGCTATTTGCTTGAAATAAGCCCTGAAGGAATTCAGAGTTTTCGGGAAGAGCAAGTGACTAGCTTCTGATGCAAGTCAGCAGTGTCCAAGACTTTTGATGCATAACAAGGCAGTGCTTTATGTTCTTTTTCCAGCACATCGTTACTAAGTTGGTATGTGACAATAGCCGCCTTTTTGCAGGCCGGCCCAGTGCATGTCTTTGTGTACGGCTTTTTTGTGCTGGGGAGCTCAAATCTGGGTTTTATCCACATTGCTAACCAGCAGGCTTTGTACAGAGAAACTTTTCCCCTGAAATGCGGGATGTTGTGTGCTTAGCCTAGCAGACCCAGTGAAGGAGGGGCTGAGTTGGTATTGCTTATATTTGAACTTCAGCTTGAAACCTTCTTCAAAGAAATGTAGTTTAAATCACTTGATAGCTAATAGTTTTTCCAGTGTTCTTCCTAAAATTCCTCGCAAGGATACTGAGAGCTGAGCCTAGCTGGGGGTGTGGGGGGGAAAGTCAAGAGGCATGTCATCAAAGAGAGCCTCAGGTTTCCCCAGGCCCACGAGGGCAGGTGCTGAAGCAGTGATGGTGCTGGTAGTTTTGCACATGTGTCTGGAATAAACAAATCCAGTCAGAGTTCTGCTAACTGCTGCAGAGTAACTAGGATCTTATTTATCCCTTCAGCTATGGTTCTGGTGTAATCAAGTTTTGCTTCTGTAACAAGATTACAGCCTTATGTTAGTCTGATATAATTGCTACTTCTGCTTGGATAGAGTAGTGGTAATAACTTTTTCCACATTTTTACCTCAATATACTAACTCAAAGTCTGTATGCGAGAAAAGTTAGTACTTAGTGTTTGACTGGCAGTAATTCAGTAGGGGAAAACATGATAGAATTACATACAGTCATTTTGAGAGGAATTAATTTTCCATGTTTAAATACAAATCCAAGAGAAATATTGTGCTAACAACTAGGGTATACTCAGCCTCTCAGAAGCATCTCTTCTTAAAATGCCCTCACCAAATGGTAGAAATGTTCATGGCTTACACAGTAATGTTTTTCTTTTTTAAGAAATAAATACTTACACGCATGTGCTTTAAGTTCATATTCAGTTGTGTTCATGGTGTTAACTGAAAGACTGGGGAAAAAAAAAGGGAAACAGGACACATGATACGTACTGCTGATGAGCTGAGTATAATGTCACGGTAAGCAACTAGCTAGCTACAGATGTTGCTGATGTCAGGCAAAAAAAGTGTATTTTGCCTTCTGATGCTTAAGTTTTTGCTTGCTCTGTGTTACTTATGCACGTTATTCATCATTAAGTAATGTTATCCCTTATCTGGTTTCACCAATAAAACCAGTAATGTAAAAGGCCAAGTAGTTACCAGTGCTGTTTTCTTTCAGAAGGCAAGTATGGTTTTCTAGGTGGCTTAGTCTCATCTGCTGTGTTGTCTTGCTTTGCAGGCTGGTGGTGTCGGAGGTACTATGTAGCATTCTTAAGCTTAAAAAATGAATAGGAGCAGTTGGCACAGAGATCTGTATTGTATTCCAGATGATAAAAATGTGAGGATATGTCCTTTTTACATTCTAAACTACAAAAGTGGCACTAAATGAGTAGTTTGAAGAGGGCAGTTTCTGAGTTAAGAGAAATTGCCGTGTCATCAAAACTGATCTATTATATTATTGTTGAGACAAAATTAGCTACCTGCTGTGAGCAATGATATGTGTTTTTTTTTTTGTAAGTGCTTGTTTCTTCTGTTGATTTCTTTGTCTTTTCCAGTTGGTTAAATGTCTTTGAGAGCGTTAGAAAACAGGAGCAGGTCCATTCAGGTGCATCTTAAGGTTGATGTAAACTGTCCCAGGTCCAGCCCATTCAGTAGTGACCTTTGATGAGTATGCTCATTCAGTGTTGTAAGGTAACTCCTATTGCACGTTTGGTAAGGATTGATTTTCCTTCCTGCAGTGCCGGATGAAGAAATACTAGGCTGGTGTTAGGCTACCTGACTTGTGACAAATGGTCAGAATTCTTCTAGGTTAGGGAGAGTTTCCTGCCTTTGACCTTTGCTTCAATTAGAAGGCAAATCACAAGCTGAGTGTATTTTTGGTGAGTCTAAATTCGCTTTTTTTAATAGAAAACTTCTGATGATTACAGTGTTATAAAATATACCATGATTAACTTTTTTCAGTATTTCATCTGTATTTCTGAGTGAGAAAAGCTTTAAATCCAGACAAGCAGCTCAAGTTTTATTTGCTTATTTTACTGGATTTAGTTTTGGATTTAGTGTGAGAATAATGGTGATAACACACTGATTAGTTGTTGCTAATTAGTGCTGACCCTAATAAAGGACATTTTGGTTTCCCATGCTCTACCAGCGAGGAGGTACACAAGAAGCTGGGGTGGAGCATAGCCAGGACAGCTGACCCAAATTAGTTTAAGGGATATTCTATACCAATAGAATATCATTCTCAGTATATAAATTGTGGGAGTTGACCAGGAGCCACCAGTTACTGTTTGGGGATGGGTTGGGTATTGGCCAGAGGGTGGAGAGTGACTGTATTGTACACCACTTGTCTTTCATGGATTTTATTCACTTTTCTCTTCTTTCATTATCTCCCTTTTTTGTTGTTGTTATTGTTATTCTGTTTTACTTTGTTTCAATTATTAAACTGTTCTTATCTCAATCCATGGGTTTGGGTTGAGGCTCTCCTCCCCAATCCACTGGGACAGGATGGGGGAGTGTGCAGGCAGCTGCATGGTACTTAGTTTCCAGCTGGGGTTAAAACCACAACACTGGAGTAAAGTAAAAATATGTAGTACCAAAAAAGGTCAATTAACTGATCACTAGTTACAAATTAAATTTCATATTTCCTTTGTTAATAGCTGTGTGGGCAAAGTAGTTGTTACAGTTGTCCTGAGAAAGACTTTCAGAAATAGTAAAATAACATGGAAATAGTACCATTTCATATGGAGAAGAAAAAGTACAATAAATGCAGAGATTCTAGTAGTGGTTTATGGATGTTTTGGCAACTATTTAAATCAAGGTATTAAAGCTTCTAGACATATTGACCATAGATGGAGTTTTGACAAATTAAAACTATGCATTAAGTACATGTCATTAATATACAGTCAACTCAAGAGAGAGTATCTTCAGAAGTATCACTCCCATAATTCTTTTTTTAAGAGCAAGTTTTATCCGTGCACTTACTTTCTTCTGAACTATTTCTTTTGCACTGCTGGGGTGTACCATTGGACAAATTGTATCTTCTCTGATAGAGAATAAAATAGTATGTGGTCCTATTATAAGCTGGAAAAAAAAGTTGCATCCAATAATTAGGAGAAGAGCTATTTCTAACAATAAGAGGTACAGTATCTCTTTAAAGAGAGAAGTGAGAGGAAAGAGCTGTTTTTGGAAGAGCTATGCCCCTGAAAAAGATATAGACCTGTGTTGAATATTCATGATGGGTTTGAGTACCTCTTCACTGTATACAGAAGCTAAATAATAGATTAAATAGATCGTTTCATTCTTTTCAGTCTGAAAACCTTGAGTGATGCATGTGACACTATTGTACTGTCTTGTATTTTCTGAGATCTGGTTAGCATGATTGAAGCATGCTAGTTAATTGGACTTTTTTTGAGTACAAAAGAAAGAGTTGTGAAATGGTAGCTGTTTCTTGGATGGCAGCTGTACATAAACCATGAAATATAAATTATGCACAGATCCATTCTGTACTGCTGTAGGTCTTAAATATTGGATAAGATTTTTATTACTTTGACATCACTGGTAGCCTTTTCAAGTTTTTCCATGTATTCCACATAACGTTCTGTGGTTATATTTTTTTCTGGTGCTTGTTCTAAACTGTTCTGGTGACTTGACATCTCCAAGTGACTAAAACGTTCCTGAGATGTCTTGCCTTCATCAAACAATGTCAAGAAAGCAGTTATTGAGAAATCTGTATGAAGACAAAACATATTTTCTGGGATTTGTGTGTTATCTATTACCACATTACTTTTGAAGATACTTTGGGATTAAAGCTAATGCTTCATTTTTAGTAATGTTTGGAAAGCTGAATATTTAAAAGTATTTGCAATATAATAAGCATCTAAATGAATGAAATCAAAGATATAAATGTGATGACTGTACCATCAACATACAACTAAGATGCCTCAGGTCCATATTATTGTAGATACCTAGTCTTAGGTTTACTGGAGAGGGACTTTGGGGGAAATGTCATGCCAGCAAAGCTTCAGTATATATTTTAAAACAGTGGAATGTATTGAACCTGTAATGTATTATTTTAGCTTTAATTTAGTTTGATGTGGTTGCTGGCTATACTTTCTTGCTTAGTTTATGAACTGCAAACAATGGAAGAGACTAATGATTAAGCTGGTATTTAAAAAGAGTAAACTTTGTTTTTCATCTCCTGGTGCAATTAATAAACTCAATTTGTTTTAACAAAATAATTTAAAAAAAGCTTAATAAATTAAGCTTTTTGGTAGCTTTAAATTTCTATTTAGGAGCAAGTGAGAATCTTAATGTAGCTTTGTGTGAATAAAAAATGTTTTATAAGCGTTTTTATATTACTTACCTAACTAATGATATGTCTGTTTTTCAGCTGGCTCTTCTATAAGAAACCTTTTGCTAATTAAGCATCTAAAATCACACAAAATGTATTGGCATTTTGTTAATCTTTGTTAAACATTCAGGTCTTGTCTTTTTCTCCAATATGTAACAGGTCAATTTTATTGGCGTATAGAGAAGGATGATGGCAGGCAGTAGCCAGCTTTGCATTCGACGTTGGACTACCAAGAACGTGGCCAAGTGGCTGAAGGAAGAAGGCTTCTGTGAATATGTGGATGTTTTGTGCAATAGACACAGGCTAGATGGAATTACGTTGCTGACACTTACTGAGTATGATTTACGATCCCCTCCTTTGGAAATCAAAGTCCTGGGGGATATCAAAAGGCTAATGTTGTCCATACGCAAGCTACAGAAGCAACATATTGATGTCCTAGAAGAGCTGGGTTACAACAGTGATAGTCATGCTGGCACAGGCCCAAGTGTTGGTTCACTACAGGGCACAGATTGGTTTTGTAATGGTGAAGTACCTCGGGAGTATGATGGACCAATTACTGACTCAAATGGTGATCAGTATCAATATGCAAATGGAAAAAACAAGCACTCTGCACGAAGACTGGACCCAGAATATTGGAAGACAGTTTTAAGTTGTGTGTATGTCTTCATAGTGTTTGGCTTTACATCATTCGTTATGGTTATAGTACATGAGCGAGTACCTGACATGCAAACATATCCACCTCTACCAGACATATTTCTAGATAGGTAAGAAATTTTCCTTTAAAACAAAATAGTAAATTGATAGTTAAAATATAGGCTGTCTTTTCTTCATACTTAAAATTTCATGTGCTCTTGAAGATGCCTCTGAGAAATAGTAATAGGACTATACTAAATCCTCCTACTAAGATTGAAATGTGAATCAGCTGGATACAGAGATTTAGTCTTCCTTAAGGGAAAATAATTTGAGCTGTTGATCTAACTTATATATATTTAATTCTACATCTTTAGCTAATCACAACGCAGGCATTAATTTATTTAACCTCTCATTCTAGTAGAAAGGGTGATGGTCAGCTGGCATAGATAAGCAGCCATATGCTTTTTCTGAAATCCAAGTGCTGCTATGAAGCCTAACTTGTCTTCATATAGAAAGATTTTCGATGGAGGAATATTTTGGTCTGCTAGTGAGCAAGAAATTGAAAGGGAATAGCATAGATAGTGAATTTTTGCTGTCTACCTGCTGTCAATTTGTTGAAAATGGTTTCAGGAGACTCTGAAGTAGACTGAATAGACTAGTCTCTTTTTTAACCCTAGAGTATCTGTGTACTAAAACAGTGTTGCAACTTGCACGGTAACCACTCATTTTTAGAGAAAATATTTCACTTCAGGCAAAAAAGAGACACAGTAGCAAAGGTGAAATTTAGTAATTGACTACAGATTTAATAGAGGATAAATGCTCCTTTTGAGGAAATATGCTTGTACTATAGAGGACTTATTGCCTAGAGAGTTTTAAAAGACAAGATAAACTGGTTAAGAGTTCAGTCTTTGTGATCTCCTTATTACTGCTAGTAATTTTCATTTTCGTTAATGGTTTTCATGATGCCAGTAGAAGTCTAATCTTACAAATAAGTGTGCAGAATCCCCAGTAAATTTAGGTATAATTCAGCAAGTGGAGAGAGAACATGAGTAATGGCATTACTGGATTTTGTTCATGGGGCACTACCATGGTATTCAGTGGGCAGGAGGATGGGGAGGTCATAAAACAGCAGCTTGCAAAATAATGCGAGGAGATTACTACAAAGCTAGCATTTGAGCAGTGCTTTGCTACCCCTTTGTATCAGGGAGAACACAAAGCTGTGAGGAGCAGCCTCTCTTGAAATCTGTTGATCTGTATTTTGGTGAATTTGTAGAGTGGAAATTGTTACTGGTGCCATGTGTGTGCAAGAAAATCCTAAGTTTTTCAACAAGCAAGGCCAGAAGACTTGCATGTACTGATCATCCCTGAAATCTAACTTTGAAAACAAATTTTATTTTTCCTAATGCTTTTCTGTGTTGTTTGGCTTTGTCACAAGTGTTTAGGATTTTAGGCTTTGCAGCATTTCATTAATTGTGTTGACGTGGCATTCTTGCAAGCATAAGCAACATAACTGACATGATGCAAGTTTGCATCAGAATGAAAAAGCCTGTTGGGAAACAATAGTAGAGGAGCACATCCTGTTAGTAAATTGCACATGTAAATTAAGAGAACGTACTAGTGATTTTGCTTGACTTAGTGAATTATTTGTAAATGTCTGATGAAAATAATTATTAGAAAGGAGATAATTTAATAATTAAGTAAAATTCTATTTCATTCTAACAAAAAAAATTTTTGGCTGTAGTTTAAACTCTTGTCAGATTAATGCAAGTTAGTTTTGTTGTTAGAACTTTATGTGCCTTTATTGGCAATACTGAGACTAGAAATAAAAATTAAGCCTTTGTATTGTAAGGTAACTTCCTTGCTTCATCTTTTTTTGTTAGCGTCCCTAGGATACCATGGGCTTTTGCTATGACTGAAGTATGTGGTGTAATTCTTTGCTACATTTGGCTGTTGGTTCTTCTGCTTCATAAACACAGGTACAGTATATAAAATTCAAAATAACTGGTACTTTGATTCAGAGAAAGGACTGTAGCAAAAACTTATGATGATTAAGATTTTCCATTCAGTGGGGGTATTATAAGCTTCTAATATGTCCTGGTTAAAAAATGAGTTAGGGAGGAGTTAATCAAGAATGGTCACTTGTGAATCTTACAAAGGGATAATCTGAATTTACTTTTCTACCAAATTTATATGTAGTTTCCTTCACAACATAGGTATTGCAGAGAGCTGCCAGTATGCAGAATCATAGTAATAGTTAGGGTTGGAAAGGACCTTAAGATCAGCTAGTTCCAACCCCCCTGCCATAGGCAGGGACACCTCATGCTAAATCGTGCCACCCAAGGCTCTGTCCAACCTGGCCTTGAGCGCCTCTAGGGATGGAGCATTCCCAATGTCCTTGGGCAGCCCATTCCAGTGCCTATGCTCGCATACTCTTAACAATTTTGTATGTAAGAAAATCCTATGGGAATGAAATTCCACAGGATGACTGCGCCAGCCTAGCAGCTTGCTGTCACAAAAGGGCAGAAAACCCTTTTGTGTGTGTGCATACTTTTAGTTAAATTTTCACCAGTTTGTTGATTTTTCAGTTTGCCAGCAAGTGTGAGTGCCAAAGGTAGAACAAGTGTAGCTGCAGAGGGGTGGAGCTGTACCTTTTGATGACAGTAAGCTTGCTACAGTGTCTCTCCCTGTCATGTGAAACCATTACAGTACTCCTTTAAAAAAATAAAAGTTAAACAACAAAATTACTGTGAAACTTGCAGCGAGGATGAAGGGACTGTATGGGATTAATTTGGGATGTGGGGAAGTGTTTTCATGATAACTTTCCTGATTTAAAAATAGAGTATATTAGGATTGTTGCAATCACTTCCTATGTACTTTCCCCAGATCTATACTCCTGCGAAGGCTGTGCAGCCTCATGGGGACAGTGTTCTTATTACGCTGCATTACAATGTTTGTTACCTCACTCTCTGTGCCAGGCCAGCACTTGCAGTGTACTGGAAAGGTAAAAACTTAAAATGCTTTAAATAAATTAGTTTTTTTAATTTTTTTTGTTTATATTTATGATTAAGATTGTTGTGACCGTAATGTTGTATGTGTGTTTATAAGAACAGTGATCTTCTCTCCTGTTCCACTCATTATGGAATGCCCCTTCCTTATTGCCGTTGTCCTTAAGAGTCTTAGAAGCACTTGCCACTTTGGAGAGGAGGTAGTTACTCGGGGAGGGGTGTTGAAAATATTTTACAATGTAAACTGGAGAGAGTGCATTGGAGAAGCGTGCATTTAAGATGCTGACTTCATGAAGAAAGGCTGAAAGTGGAGTAATTGCATCAATGTCTTGTTAGATGCCAGAAACCACCCCTCAAACCCCTTTTATTATTTCACCCCTTCTAAGAAGGGGTATTTTATAGAACATGGGATTTTGTGGTTTTATCTGAAACTCTAGTTAGAAGAGGGTTGAGCTGAATATATTGGAAATTTGACAAGGACGCATTGGGAGATTGATAACCTGCATTTTAATGAAAGACCCATAATAAATACATGAAAAATATATTAAATAGGCATAGTGTTATAAAGCTAACTTTGAGGCCAACTGCTCAGGAAGTGGGGTTAGAACATAGTAAACGTTAATATTGCTGTCTTTCAGTTGTATGGCAATGTTTGGGCAAAACTCCAGCGGGCATTTGCAATATGGAGTGGCTTTGGCATGACTCTGACTGGAGTACATACATGTGGAGATTATATGTTCAGTGGCCACACTGTTGTCCTGACGATGCTCAACTTCTTTGTCACAGAATGTAAGTAGAGAGCGTCAATACTTAAATGTCCTTAAGTGTTAAGAATATGGGCTGCTTGCTGTCAACCAAGGGTGCAAGAGTATAAATACTTAAATGTCCTTAAGTATAAAGGGTATCTGGTGCTTGACCTCCTCAAAAAGTTCAGTGTGTAACATTTAAGCAAATGAATGAAAGTTAAATTGCTGTGCCCTTTCCCAGGTTTGTGACAGTTCACTTGAGCAGGAAAGGAATAGCACCTAGATTAATGGAAAGATGAATAGGGCACATTTGAAAGAACATGTGAGCCAAGAAAATCAGAAAGGCTTTCTAGCTTGCTAATGGGACAGTAACTAGGGAAGATACTTATGATTGTCTGTTCCTATACACTTCCCTACGTATCTGACGCTGATCCCAGTTATATTTCCAGATGAAGACAGTAAGTTCATCACATTTTTGGATGAAGGCCTGGATTTCATAATGACCCAGATTTTTTGAGATGTTCAAGGTTAGTTGTTTTCTGTTTTCTTCTAGATACGCCAAGGAGCTGGAACTTCTTGCACACCTTGTCCTGGGTCCTGAATCTCTTTGGAATTTTCTTCATTTTGGCTGCACATGAACATTACTCTATAGACGTCTTCATTGCCTTTTACATCACTACAAGACTCTTTTGTATTATCATACATTGGCTAATACTAGAGCATATCAACAGAGTAGGAGAGCAAGGATCTGGTTTCCTATGTTTTCTTTTTTTGAATGCAATGTTAATGGTACTGTTCCCAATGAATATTGCTGGCCTTTTTCAAAACCTACTATACTGAAAAGGTTGATTGGCTGAAGAGTGTGTAGGTCAGTTCAGATTTTTATGAAGCCTTTTGACTAAGATCCTACAAGGCTAGTGGCAGGGGGGAATATAAGGTAGTAATTTTCACTCCGTGATCTCCTCCCCTTCCTCTTTGTTTCTTACCCATAAGATGGTGTTCCCACACTTCACAGGGCTTTGTTTTGTTTTCTTGTTGCTAAAATAGAAAACAATGGGGACTGGTAAAGGCTATCAGTGAACCATGAATATAAACCAGAGTACTGTTACCCTTAGTAAGATTCTTTGTGGATATTTATGTAACTTCAACCTCAGATACATGCTTGTATGAATATAATGGGGTTTTTATTTACAGGTCCAAATAATCTCTTACTTGACATGCCAGCCTTTATGTTTACTTACTAAAAAATTAGAACTTTATGAAGACTTTCTTCTAAAAATCATAAATGTAATTTTCAAGACAAACTCTGTTTATACTTAAAGATTGAGGAGTACTGTGTCATAATGAAGAAAGCAGTGTAGTTCCTTGCTAAAAGGGTCTCTTAACTGTTAAATCACAAGTCTTAAAGTATAATCAACAGTATAAATGGTCTGCATACAGGTTGCCAAAAATGAAGGTCTGCCTTGTGACTATGCAGTGATGATATTTTATTTTAATGAGAGCTTATTTAGTCTAGTCTATCAATGTGTCTCTGGTTATTCTAGCACTAGGAAGTTTTCCCTTTTGTGTTTAAATAAATGAGTTAAATGCTACATCTACTGAAAGTAAAGTTAATTTAGTGTTAGTGAGTTTGAAGCCACAAAATAACTTTTGTGTGGTTTTAATTGCTTTATACCCAAACCTGTGCATGTTTTTTAGGAGCAGCTCTTTAACATTGGAAAACCAGAAAAGTTATATGAATATATCTTGCTGTCCCATAAATGGATGGGGAGAATGCATGTAGTAACTCTTTCAAGAAAAGTAATAGTAGTGAGTATTGGAAATAGTGCTCATATTGATGTATGTTTTAGCACTCTGGTGTCAACCATATGGTGAATATCTCTGTATATATATACACAGTATATTTGCTTATTTATATAAACACACAGAGTATATGTTCTTCTAACAAGTATGGGAAGAGACTAGTTTTTAAGTTGCTTATGTACTACACTGAAAGCTAAAAGTACCATAAGCAGTTGAGTTTTGGTTGTTAAAAAAAAAACCCAAAACACAAGCACACAAAAGCCCAAACACAACAGCATACCCTCCAAAGCCAGTCTCTGAGTCTGTAATGCGTAAGCAAGGGTCACAGAGTTTGTGATCTCTTATTCAGTCATTTGTAAGGGGACAATACTAATGTTGTCTGTAAAGACTTGAAATCAGATTTATGCTAAATGAAAATTTCCAGGTAAATGGTGCAAATCAGAAAAATGGTGCAGACCTTCTAATGTGGTCTTATATTACTTTTTTAACCTAATTTAGCTCCTATTCCACAGAGCAGTTGTGCATCTTAGAGTATCTCTGTATTGAGCCCACATACATTGTACTACTCTACGAACTTTTATATTTCTAACATTCCAATCTTTTAGCAAAATTTCAGGTTTAATACTATGTTATTCAATCTGCCATAGACTGATGGCTCTTGCTATCCAAATTGAGGGAGTATGCTTACATTTAAGAAAAAAAAGAGAAAATATTCTGAAAGATTTAAAGACTTTTCGTTTGCTGTTCTTGCCTTTCTGATTTCAGAAAGGCAATCGGAACATTCCTCCTGAGACTTAATAAGAAGAGCTCGATGTGTTAATTTATATTTGCCTTTTCAATGCACACACAGTTACGAATACCTTTTTTTTTTTTCTTTTAAACTCTAGGAAACATCTGTTCTCAGGATGTACAGAATTCTATTCTGAATTACAATTTGTGGAGAGGTATGCACTTAAACTTGCAAAGCCGTTGATTCTGAAAAGAACCATGGCAGTGCTAACTGGCATAGCTGTGTCTAAGCTGAAAAATTACTTTCCAACTTAGACATGAAGGAGAATTTTCAAGTACAGCCCAGCGTGACAATGTTTACATAAAGTAAAACTATCATTTCAATGCTATTTTTAGAATGAAGTTCATACAGTTAAAGCATAGAACTTATCTCTTTGTTCTAATTTAATTTTTCAAATTCTGTTCAGTAAATCCATGTCTTAAATCAGCACTGCTTATCAGTTCTTTTTAAAGAGAGCTTGTTCTTTTGTGCTGATTCCCTTGATGCTAAATATCCCAGTCCAAGGTAAGTAATGAGACACTGGTTTGGTGAACATTGAAGTGGGTTAAAAGATTGTCAGGATAATTGCCCTCTTCAATTTTAGAAGTTCGTTTTGTCTGTCTATAAATGTGCAAGAGGAAGGCTTGAAATTGATTGATAGAGGATGGGAAAATCTGATCTAACTTTCGAAAGAGCACAGGTCAGTCTGTTAAGCTGGTGATGTAAGCTTTTTGGTAATTAAATGGATACAAGTTGCAAGTAACTGACAGGCTTAAAGTTCTGTACTGCTGCTTCTCTGTTGCTGACAAGTGCTTTTAAGTAAAGGCAGCAGAGCATCATTTGGTCTTGGATTTAGTGCTAACTATGTTCATGGGTCTCCTCCCTTTTGTTCATTCACCAGTCTATTTGCTGTCCTTTGACTTGCTGCATGTATTTTGTGCAAAGTCATTTTCTGTGGCCTGTGGGAGCGCACGCATAATCTAAATTCAGAGTAATTAATATTGCATTATGTCAGCAAGTACAAGCGTCTAGCAACATTAGTCTAGTACTACAAAGTGCACAATCTAATCAAGTAGAAAAGTCTTAACTCTGGGTATAAAAAAAGGAAGGAGAGGATCCCTTTTTTTTTTTTTTGTTGACTTAGAAAATCTGGTAATGTTTGAGACTTGATAATAGTCTTAAGCTTTTCCTTATTACCAGTTTGGAGATTTGTCGGCACATACCTGCAGGTGATAGACACATAGGCACTCCCCCCTCCTCTTTCTTTTTGTTGTATCTTATGATACATCTTATAAAGCTTTCCTAAACTTTTTGCATTTAGTTTTTCCTTTCTAAAAGATCCCTTAACCTGTTGGTTTTATGATATTACACCTGCATACAGAAATTAGACTTTAATAGACGTGGGTTTTAGCAAGTTGTGATTACACTGGCAAAAGCTTATGGAAGGATCGTTAGGCAAGGTTCCTCCAGCTGTTCTTGAATAGTGATATAGAAAGCTTCCATATGTGTTAATTAACTTCATGTCCTCTGGCAAACAAGATAACACAAAGTGTTGTTACAGAAATGTAGATAGGCTGGAAGTATTTAAATGTCCAAGACTAGCAGGAATTGGATCCTGCAAATATATTGCTTGTGATGAAGCAAATTATATGCTTAACTTTAAGCAGTCACTACATACTCTTGACTTCAGTAAGGGTTACTACCATTGAGTTTAAGCATTTTCTTGGATAAGGGCAAGTGCGTGCTGTATGTGATATACTCTACAGTAATGGAATAGGTAAAGTCACTTTCTTTTGGGTCTTCCCCCCTCCAGTCTACCACAGAGGAAAACATTCCAGTAGAATTTCAAAGAAATTACTACTTAACTGGGTTCTGAGAAAATAAATCTGGGAAAAAAGGGGGATAGGCATCAAAATCTTGGTAGCTGCTTGAAGAAGCAAGAGTCAGTTAAATGATTAAAAAAAATGTTATTTTTTAATGCAATTATGTTAAATAAGGTTATTTAGAAGTATTGAAACCCTTCAGTGAGGATAAAAGTACAGGTTCATATAATCTTTTCTGGGTGGCTGTGTCTCAGGTGCCAAAAAGAGTGTTGAAGGGAAGGAGGGAAGGTTGAACTTGGATGTCAGTACAAGTCTTTTGCAGCAGTTGATATCTCCTTGGGTTTTAAGCAGCGCTTGCACAGTGCTATGTTTGTTACTATTTAGCTAGTGGACAAAAGTCCACTAGGTTTTCAAGCACCAAAACTGTTGTGGAGCTCAGTCCTAATCAATAAATACATATTTGAAGAAGCAGCAGATATCTCGGGGGGCGGGGGGAGTAGGGTTTGTGGATCTGCAGAATAGTAAAATTGACCTAGTAATGACTGATAGGTTTTCATCCTAGCCATGTAATTTCTACTGAAGAATTTGCAGTAATCTACAGATAATATTGATTCTTATGGGTTTTTTTAAATAATTAGTATACTTTTACAGAAACTTGACCAATAACTACGGAAACCATAGTCTTGTCAAGATGGAAATGTATTTGGCAGAAGTCATAGCAGTGAATCATTTTACCCTCTGAATTGTTTTGTGCATGTAGACTTTATCAGTCAAGGGTTAATTGATAGACCGCTGATGATTATACAGATTACTATTTCTGATGTATCTTTGATATTGCCACTATTCTAGTTGAAACAGTTTTTTGGGGAAAAAGGTGCTTTGGAGTGAACCTACTGATGTCCTGTTTGTTACATGAAGAAAACCACCAAAAAGGCCCTCGCAACCCCTCAAACGCTATAGTATTGTGAATACTGAACTTCCCATATAGGAGTATCCTGCATACTTACTATTTGTATCTTAAGAAATTTGCAGTGAGTATCATGTATATAATTCAGTGACATGCACATTTTTAATGCCCATTTGTAATAAGTGTGTAAGAACTTAAGATGATAAATGTGGAGCACAACAACCTGACCGATTAGTCCAGTGACTGTGTAGTTAGAATAAGTCTAATTTAATTTTACTCTTTCAATTTGGTTTTGCAAATACAAGAAATTTGTCAAATGTAAGAAACCACTAACTGCATTGTACGTGGTACTTAAGACAATAGGGATGGCGAAACATGGCTTTTCACGCTGAACGGTTACTTCAATTTTGTTTTGATAGAGAAAATAGTATTACCCTAATGGCTAGAAGGTATGCCAGGGAAGTTTACTGTAAATAAGTAAATATTGTTTTGATTCTAAGCTCAGATTGAATTAATATATTGTTTTATATCTTTGTTGTATTAAAACATATTTAAAAGTACAAAAATAAAATATTTGAAAGATGGCAAGTGTTTCATTTACTTACATATGTAAAATGATGACTATCTCTGTTAGCATTGTGACTGTAGACATATACCTGTGTAATCTAGGATTTAGAATTGCTTTTCCTCAAAGCTCTGTTTTACTGGTGTGAAAATGCATGCTGCATAATGCATATATCAGGGTGCATGATTTTTTTGCAGTTATTGTTTTGGCAAATAACTTATATATTTTTGTTACTAAGAAGTTGGAAAGTGCATTCCATCTTGTAGGATCTCAGTTAAGTATGACAAGAGGGCTTTCAAAGACTCTTCAGCTGAAGTAACTTTAATGGCTCTAGGTATCAGTGGTGAATAGCGTTACAGTAAACCAGCAGTCTCTAAGAACTGTTGGGAAAAACTGTGAAAGAGTAAAGGTAGCTTCAGAAAACTTACTCTTCTAATGTGTTTGTATGTTAGGCTTTGTTGTTTCCAGTCACAGATTTCAGTCATCTGGTCTGTGAAAGAATGTATGCTTACTCCTATGGCGAAACTTGAACGGGATACACCAGGTGTGCTGTGTGCCCTGGAGCTGCATGTTTGTATTTGCAAATGGCAGTTTTGAAATTATTTTGTGATCTTAATCTATCTGAAACATTCTCTGATTAGCGTGAACCAGGTAAAGAATGTACTGAAACGTTAGGAAGTTTTAAATTTACCTCCCTCAATTATAAGATCTTGATCAATATATAACATAGATGAAAAATCTGAATGTGAAGCCCTTCTTCAGTGCTGTTCTTTTTTAATAATCAGTTGTTAAAGATCAGATTTAAAAAAGAAATGTGTGTATCAGTACATCTTACGCAAAGAAAGGCAGAGGGGGAAGCAAAAGCAGTAAGGTTTAGTGTACCAGTTTCAGGCTCTGTGGTCTTTGGTCTGATATTCTGGGAAGCAGTAGGTTGTGTTCTAGGCAACTTTAAGCGAGTATGTGCGTTGTGTGTTGTAAAACAGAGTGGGAACACTTCCAGGGAAAATAGCTGCCTGCATCCCAGAATATGTTGCAATACTGCTTAGAGATACAAATTTTGAATAAAAAAAAATCTTCCCCCTCAACAGTAACTTGCACTTCTCTGTGTTACTGCTACAGCTGGAGATAGAAATACTTGCTGCTATCTGTAATGAAGGCATAAAACAGGATCTATGTAGATGGGCTTAAGTTTGGTGTTAAAAAGCACCTAAAACACCTCTCTACCCTGCGCTCTTATTTGATAGAATGTGGGGAAAATCAACTTCAGATTGTCCTTCTTGGACCATTTGTTCTACTGTAATTTGAGACAATCCCCCTGAAACAAAAGGGGCAGAGGGGAAGAGTAGAGAGCAGCAGACAGCGTTTGCTGTTTTTATTGTAACCCTGAAGGAGGGTCTTTAGTAAATGTAAAGAAAAGCAATTACTTCCATGGATCCTGTGAAGGAGAGTGAAGTATGGAGCCTGGGAGGTTTACCAGAACATATTCAGGAGGTGACTGTCCTCTAAGGAGTCTCTGGTGCATGAATGGAAGCACTGGCAGAGCTGTAAGACTAACTTGCAATTTTGGTCTTTTTGTAACACTGATACAAGTCTTGCCGCAGAGGCTCCTTACAGAGCTGAAGTTTTTGGATTCAACTTTCCTCAGGATGTTAGGGTTCGGGAGGGGGGAGGGTTGGCAAAGCTAAGAAGTTAGGATTTCTGTATTTTAACAGCGCTTTTAAAAAGGCTTCTTGGTGGGTTGATTTGTTAGGGTTTTTTTAATGTGGGGGAAAGCTTGTGATACTGAATACATGCCTAATAATGACCTGATATGGCTGTTGTTGATACATGCAGACAAACTGTTGCGTATCACAAACTTTCTTTGTGCGTGCTTCTGCCAGAAACCAGGTGAGTGGCGTTCTCCCCATCCTCCTGTGCTCTGAGGTAAGCACAAGCTGTGCTTCCTGTTACGATGGAAAGCAAAGGAAGGTAAGTAGGTCCTGCCCGAGGAGCAGGGATACGGCCTTCAGAAGCTCGCTTGAATTGTTTGCATGAAGTGGAGGTTTGACCTAGAAAGAAGAGCCAAAGTTATGAGGAGAAGGCAATAAAACCATGAAGCACTGGCTCCAGCTTCTGTAACACCACAGATGTTATTTTGCACCAGATCAGGCTCTGGCCAAACTAAACTGTAGTCGATGCCCAAATTGGGTCTAGACTGCAGCCCTTATTTTGCTTCTCAGTAGGTCTCAGTGCTATCTTAAGAAGCTCTGCATTTTCTTAACTCTTGGTAACCTCATCAACAGTGCGTGATGAGTGACTGCAAGGTGTGTTGTCCTGCCCAGCACCCCAAGATAAAACAGTAATTCAGGGTATTGCAGGGGGAGCTGCTGGCCGATACTGGTGTTTATGAAGAGGGAAGCAAACTAAGTTCATTAGCCAAATGCTTTAATGAGGTTGCCAAAAAGTGATCCGATCTGTGAGTAGCAGAGGGTTGCAGAGTACTCGGCTGAAGGCTCTACCTCCATTTCTGTCCTTCCTACTAAAAATAGCCACCCTGGCTAATGCCAGGGGGTGTAACAGCCCCTCATGTGACAACGACAAGCCATCAGTCATGAGAGTGGAAATACCCAGAAATGTTTGCTCTCCTGCGGGCTGCGTTGAGTAAGCAAGAGGAGACTGCAGAGGAAGAGTGGTTTGCAATGGGCCCTGGCTGTTGCTGAGATGATGCCTTCATGAAGGTGGTATTCTTTGTGGTTGTTCTAGCTTTCTCTTAATCAGGTTGTTTCTACAAGCTGTGGGTTGCAGTAATTGAAAACCAAAGCTTCAGCAAAATGCTGGTGTCTGCTTCTGTCCAGACGGCAACATGAAAGACCACTTGGGTGTCATTTCTTTCCCAGAGCTGCAGAAGTGCTGCCTTGGTGCTTCACACTGGGATTGCTGAAGCAAGGGCAGGCTGGTATGGCCATTAAAGCAGCACTAAGGTGGTGTGCACCCTGGCTGGGAGAGGGCTAGGGTTTATATGCCAGAATTAACTGATTTTATTCCAGGAATAGTTTTCTACAAGATAGTTACACCAGTAGCTAAATCCATACACGAAGTACTACTTGGGCATCATCTCTACCATGTCCAAATGTATCTGAGTTAAATTCAAACCTGCATCAGCTGGTGTGGTTGACGGACAGTTCATAACTCGTGTCATTTTCACTTTGGGTTTTCAGTGGGGATGTGGACTAATCTGATGGTTATTGATTTGCCCTTGACATTCCACATATATATATGCACAAATAACCACAATAGTTAGGGTTGGAAGGGATCTTAAGATCATCTAGTTCCACCCCTTCCCTGCCATGGGCATGGACACCTTCCACTAGACCAGGTTGCTCAATGCCCCGTCCAACCTGGCCTTGAACATTTCCAGGGATGGGGCAACTTCAACTTTGCCAGGCAACCTGTGCCAGTGTCTCACCACCTTCATCTTGAACAATGTTTTCCTAATATCTAATCTCTCTTTCTGTTTAAAGCCATTCCCCCTTGTCCTATCCCTACAGGCCCTTGTAAAAAGTTCCTCTCCAGATTTCTTGTAGGGTCCTTTTAGGCACTGGAAGCTGCTCTAAGGTCTCTCCTGAGCTTTCTCGTCTCAAGGCTTAACGACCACAGCTCTTTCAGCCTGTCTCCAGGAGAGGTGTTCCAGCCCCCTGAGCGTATTTGTGACCCTCTCTGGATTCGCTCGAGCAGGTCCACGTCTCTCTTGTGTTGGGGGCCACAGAGCTGGATGTAGTACTGCACACGGAGCCTCATGAAAGCAGGGTAGAAGAGAAACCCCTCCCCCAGCTTGCTGGTCACCCTTCTTTTGATGCAGCCCAGGATACAGTCGGTTTCTGGGCTGTGAATGCACACTGAAGCTGGCTCATGTTGAGCTTCTCATCAGTCAACAGCCCCAAGTCCTCCTCAGGACCTCTCTCAATCCAGTCTCTGCCCAACTTGTACTTGTGCCTGGTATTGCCCTGACCCAGGTGCAGGACCTTGCACTTGGCCTTGCTGAACGTTGTAAAGCTTGCACAGGCCCATCTCTCAAGCATGACAAGGCCCCTCCGGATGGCATCCCTTCCCTCCAGTGACAACCACAACACCACAGCTTGGAGTTGTAGGAAAATTTGCTGAGGGTGCACTCAATCCCACGAACTATCTTGTCAGGTGTCAGCAAGCACAAGCAGAGTAGCCAAACACTAACACCCAATTTAGACATAGAAACCTAAGTTATGGTGTGGCTGACAAGGCTGCTGAGTCCTGCACAACAGACTTGTGGGGCATCTCATGGCAAAAAAAGCCCTCAGACTCATGCTTTATGTTAGGCTGAAGATCCCTTTTGGCACAAGCCTTATATGCTCCAACATCTTTTTTGCTGCTTAAGTATAGGCCAAAGGTGAAAGATGTTTGGAAGGCCTTTTCTTCTGACAGAAGTGATTAATAGAGGGCAGCTGGCCAGCAGGTTGGAATAACAGCTGGAGTGCCAGGATCCTGCCAAAAGAAGTATGCTTGTGCATTAAGATTACTGAGCACTGGCTTTTGTCACTTGAGCATCTGTATCCTGCTCTGAGCATGTTTGAAATTCATCCTCCTGGAAAATGAAAGCATGCAAGTAGTCTTAGGCATGCCAAAGATTTCAATGGGCTTAATCAGACAAACCCGCATACTGCATCTGGCTTCTTAGATAGCAGTGAGAGTATCTTTAAATCATAGTCTCCTACGTATAAATTCCCTGAGCAGTAAGAAATCGAGATTGCGATCAAGGTAAATAAACGTACTGCTAGAAAAACTGTACCTGCAAGGAACAGCTGAGTAAAACTTAAAAAGAGCCCAAATGCCCCCCCAAAACACAACACAACTCCCACCCCAACATGTACACAATTGTTCGTGGTCCCGCTCGCCTAGCAGTCTATATAAGTCAGCTCACAAAAAGCTTGTGGCAGTGCCAGTCATAGAAGCACAGAAAAGGCGATGCTGTATACTGTTTGGCATGTTGTATACTGCAGAAAAAAGCCAGGGAGGCAGATGCATCAGAAAGCATCCACAGCATCACTTGACACTACTTTAAACTGCAGTCTGCATCAGAAGGAAGCTGCCAGGTATATTGAAAATGGTGCTGGAAGCATGAAGGCCTAGAGACAGAATGTATCCCTCATGGCAATGACCACAGGTCTACTGAGTTCCCCCAGGATGGGTCAAGTTGTACACAATATGGCACATGCTGTATTTGGCACTTAGTGCAGTCAATCTCATGCTGTAGTACTGAACAAATGTCAACAGCCATATAATGGCACAAAGTTCAGATCTTCATCGGTCCTCCTAGACTGCATTGGTGGAAATACAGCCTGAAATTACCATTTGTTAATGCAAAGGTCTTCTTTATTTTAGGATTTTTGTCATGGTTCTTGGTTTTGTGGTGGATTTTTTTTTGTGTGGTTTGTTTTTCTGGGGGGGTTTGGGTTTTTTTTTGATTGGTTGGTTGGGTTGGTTTGGGTTTTCTTTTGTTTTGTTGTTTGTTACTGCCTTTTCCCATCCTGAGACACTGCCAAAAAGCTTGGATTTCAAAGGGCTTGTCTGTCAAAGGGTAGATAATTCTGCCCTTCCTGGCTTAAAACAGCTTGGAAAAAACATTAACTTCCTGTCTGATGGAGTTCATGTTTCTGAAGCGTTTTCTGTTTACTGCTGCTGGCTGAATATTCAGTGATGGCATAACCCTGGATGATGATGCCATGCATGTTAAGCTGCTGCCTGATGGAACTGTTTCCACAGATCTCTTTGCACATGCATCTTGCAAGTTTTCTCTTCGTCATTTTGTAACTTCTCGTGTACTGGATAATAAATCCTACATTATTATCTTCTGATGTCATTACAGTTTTCTCCTATGAAAAGCAAGGCTTGGTGGATGAATCTTGTATATTGAAGGTTTACTTCTGGGTACTTACTGATTTGATAATACTGGAAATGCAGGATTGCAAACACCAACCATGAGACTTCCTGCACAACTAAATCTCTATTACTATTATTTGCAACTTTGGTACAGCCTTGTCTTTTTTTTCATCTCTGAAGGAATGACTATATGTAGGTTATTCTAATTAGTAGCTTTCTATTTAATGCATAAAAAGCTTTAAATTTTATCTTTGTTGTCAGGGGAAATAGCGAGAGACTGTACTGATAAAGGAAGCGTAACAGTTCAAGCCTGACTCAGAACTATAATTATTGTGGCTGATGGAATGTTGCAGCCTGTCTGTGAGAAGCATTGAAGTGCTGAAGTAAAATAAGAGAATTTTTTTTTAAATCCTTTCCAAAGGGATACCTGGGTTGGGATAACTTAAAGCAGTCTGGCACGTGGGACTGAAAACAAGATACATGAGAAACCAGACCTAGTGCAAATACATATCAGAAAGGAAAGCTTCTGGGTTTATAGACTTCTGAAATGCACAGAGTCGGATATCTAGTTGCTGAAGCATCAAAACCATTTTTACTACTCAATTTCATGGGTCCTATCAGACAAGTGGGTGGATTCATACAAAGAGGACCCTGGACACAGTGGAGAATTGTGATACTCCAACCTCAGTAGCACATTACTAAGCTGCTGATGATCACCTTGGTAACACATCTGCTGACAGCCAGTATTAACGAGTAATTTTCTAAATTGTGGGAAGTCATTTTGGTTAAAATGTTCAACTTGTTTCAAGATACATTTTTTTACTGAATACATAAAATACATAGTGTGTACTTGAGTCTTAATCAGCTGGTATGTGGAGTTCAAATATGTATAAAAATACTATGAATTGAATAGTAATTCTTTGTTATATTACGTTTCTTATGGTTATATTTTCTGCTTGAATCATGAGGGTTATGCAGAAGCCTGGAAACTTTCCTCCTGGGTCTGAAACCATCCTTCTAGAAAACTTATCTCTACATGACAAAAATGGAGCAAAAGCTCACTTCTCTCTATGAGAGGACTCCTTCCTTGTTAACCACTCCTTATGATCAATGAACCATATATTTTCTATATATGTATTAGGTAGCCTCTTAATGTCTATGGCTTCTTTAATCTGTTGATGGGTTAATTGAATTGTTGGCTGTGTCCTGCTATGAATACGCATCAAGTGACAGAGAGAGGTCTGTTAGACTGCCAGTCCTCGGTACCATTGTTTTTTAGAATTATGTATTTTGTAGGTCATTACTTGCAGGTCTTTGTTCCGAAGTTCTATCTTTGTTTCTTGTTACAACCAACGCTGATGGAGTGAGTGACACTGAATTTTTCTACAACCTGCACCTGCGAACACACACTATCCATTTTACCAAAGCCACAGGCTTTTCAAGTCTCCACATGCGCAGACAGTATCTGAAAGACAGTAGTTTTTACCAATAACGCCTTCTACTTAGTTTTATGTCACATTTGATATATCTACCAAATGCAAAATAACTTTTTCAAACACAGTTAATGCCCATTTGCCTTCTGGGTCACATAAACACTGTGGTCATTAGAATTTTTCCTAGATTCATGCATACGGCTGGGCTAGTTTTGACAACACATTTTTATACAGATACCGATATAAAAACTGTTTTTTCCTGTTCCTCCATCAAAATAGAAATTTTCAAAATTTGTCCTCTTTTAAACTTTGTAACATACTGAGCTTTATGCTCTTTGACCATAGCCACATGTACAATAAAATTACTTTTTTCTGGGTGCTTGGGCAAAGCCTGTGTGAAGTGTAGGCTGAGTAAATGTCAATTTTCACTTTATGCTCATGAATATTGAACCCAGAGTAGTCTTGTGCATATCTAAACCAATGCATCAGGCATAAAAGATGGGGTTGTCTATTTTGGTAAAAACCTTTAAGACATTACTCATCTTTTATTTATTGTTTTGCCATAATGGAATTTGCAGTGAAATTGAGGTGGGACATTGACAGGATCCGAGGGTCATCCTTCATATGGCATGTGCTTATGGACATCCAGACTATCCATGATAGATTACCATCATAGGAACACCACAGTTTCTCTTCCAGCTCAGAGATACAGAGCTCTTGGTGGCTCTGACAAAGCAGCATGTCTTTATGTCCATCCTCTGCTTTGCTTGAAGTTTTGAATGACCTAAAATTTCTCTTAGAGCTTCATTATCCAGAAGTGCTCAGCATTTGTGTTATAAACACTGGGAATTTATTTCAAATCAAGTAAGCAGACGTGCCAGACAAATGTCTCTCCAAACCATAGTGTTAGGAGAAGATTTTTAAATGCCTGAATTCTAAAAATGAGGTGAATGTATACTCAGGGTATGAAATAGGTATGCCGAGCTACATCTTCCTTCGAAATGGAAAGAAAAGAGGACAGCTAAGAAGTTGCTTAGTTTTATTTAGAACGGTGAGTGATTTCTCTTGGTGGTTTGGTTGTATACAAATACCACCTCTTTCAGCTGTGACAGGCCACATTTATTGTACCTGTCTTGTCACTTTTGAATTTGGAGGATTTTTCTCTGTGTAGATTTCAAACAATATCTTATCTGTCTGTCAGTCACACTGCTCTGTTAGTTTTACACCTGAGTGTGCAAGTTTTTCAATGTGACATATAAAAAAAGAAGTTGTAGCTATGTAATGGTTGGGAAACAGGACAATTTTTTTTCCAACATTCACGGTGTGCTGGGCTCTACAAAAGAGGTCAATATCATTACTCCCTTTTTGCAGAAGGGCAAAGAGTCTTAAAGAGAAGTGCAATTAATTGCTGCAGGTAAATCTGCAGTAAAGCCCCAGTTTCTTCACTCTTGTCAACAGACACCTTTGCCCTTGCTCCCCTCACAGTTCATTAGCCCCTTGTGTTAGTACTTACTTGTATTACCGCTTCTGTCATGCATTTTCTTTCCATACCCTTTTCTGTTCTTTGCTCCCCGGTATACAAGGTACTTGGGGTTCTTGTGCTCCTGAATGGTTACTTGTAGGGACATTCCATTCTGCTCAGAACTGCAGTCAAGTTTACAATACAGAGCTAAAATCATATACGAAATCTCAGCCCACTTTTTCAGCTGTGGGATGAAGTAAGCACAGTTGTCCCTGGGAGATGGCTTAGACCAATTACATTAAGTGCGGAGATTAAGCATGCTCTATCAATACACTCTTTGGAGAAATCAATTCCCAAATTGCACCATGGGAGATCCCTATGAAGTTTAGATTGAATTGGTTAGTTTTACTGGACAGCAAAAGGGCAGTCCTTCCATATGATATCTGAAATACTGTTTCAACACGAAAAGCGCAGGAACCGTCTCAATTAAATTATTTTAAGAGCTATTTTTAAGAACAGCACTTTTTTTTCCTTATAAAACCTTGAATGTTTATATCAAGATTTTTAAAAAACATTCAGGCTGACACAGTTTTCCAGACTAGAACTTGCACCCTGAGTAAATAGAAAGGAGTCAATGAAATAATGTGGTACTATAATGCAACATTTTACTGGGGTTTGTTAGACAGACATAATTACAAGAATCACTATTATCACCTTTGCTGCACTGAGCACCCGGCAACTAACTAGAGCATCATCGTCAAATTCATAGTCAAATTTCTGTGAAAGAGGAAGAACCTGCCATAGAGAGAGAGCATATTATCCCACAGGCCTTTTTGCATGTATGTGCTTCTAATATCTTATATTCAGATGAAAATGCAAACCCTTGAAGGACTGGAGAATTCACATATGTTGGCAAAGGTTCCTCACTTTGCACACGCCCATGCCATGTGAGGGTGGGGACTACACAGTTTTCCAAGGAAATCATATAGGTGGAGAATGTAATTCCTTCGCTATTTTTATATTTGTTAGCATGACAGCTGTCACAATAGATCTGTAAATAAATCACTTCCTGTAGGTTCTATAACAGGTTTGTCCTATCAAGATAAGCCTCTCCTTCCAGACTACCAGCTGTGTCAGATTGCTCCAGTGAAACTCTAGCTGATCGCAGATCAATTGGTTTTAGGTTAACTTCTTTTACATTGTGTTCCCATGGGATGTGCTGCTGAGTGGTGTAGGAGCTACTGACAAGCACTCGGTGTAATACGGATGTCAGTTTGCTTTTACAAAGGTGTGGAAAGAAGCCCATCTCCACCCTCTCTCCCTCTCTCTTGTTTTTAGGAGTCTGGGCTCTATCTCAGCATCTACACTTCAGTTTCCTCCTACAGTCCGACCCGGCCGTGCTCAGCCAGCCGGGAAAGCCTGACTTCCACTGCCTGTGGTCCCGAAAGGCAGCAGCCAGGGAATTAATTGTTCCACAAAGTGTCTTGACTGCTGGGGCAGAGAACAGAGCAGACGTACACAGAAGGCACTTTATTCCTGTGTGCCCACAGGATAAAACTGAGGCTACCCCATACTTTTTAAAGGTGGGCAATGGATGGATGGTCCTGAGAGTGCTCAGGGGTCACTGGCATCGCATTCAACCACTACAGCTGAAAGATGCACCCAGAATCAAAAAGCAACCACTAGCATCACAGTGCAGAGTCCCACTGACCAGCTCAGCTTTGCCCTGTCACTCAGCACCACTAACCTACCGCTAACACGTCTGCTTCCAGAAAGTCTGCTGCTTTCCACCTCTTTAAAGAGCCACGTCCCACATCAACCTGCCTTGCCTACGTGAAGGGGATGCTGGTATTCAGCCTCCGGGAGCCGAGGCACACACCAGTGTCAGACCACAGCCAGCCTGGCCCCGGCTGCAGCTTCCTCAAAGTCTGAGGCCGTCCGGGGCAGGAGCTCAGGTTACAGCCATCCAAAACCCCGGCAGGGCTGACTATTCCAAATGGCTTCCCACCACTTGCTGTGTTTGCAAAGCCTGCTACGAACAGGCACCCTAGAAAGAGAGGTGACCTTAGAATGGCTTACCTTCAGGGAGAAACTGACTGAAGTGCAGGTGGGAATGACAGCAAATATTATTAAGATTTTTGTGTTCGTTAGGTAAAAGAGAACTTAGTCTCTCAAAAATCAAATGGCCAACAACATGTGCTCTTACTGTAGAGATGCTTTCAGGTTTGGAGCTGTGCGTCTGGAGCAGTTTACAGTGAAGTTTACAATAAAGACCACAAAGATACTCTGAGCATAATAAGGATACCCTGTAAATAATGTAACAGGTTGTCACAACAGGGAAGTACTATTTTTTTTTTCTCAAAGAAGGATTTGCTCGGGGCAAATTGTTGTCTAAACCCCCTTATAGCACTTCTGAACACTGTACATAACTTGCAATGGCTTGGGCACAGCCCTCCAAGTGTTCCTGCTTCTCCCCCATGGCTTAGCTTTGCTTTGTTCCTCCCCACCTCCACCGTGTTTCATGGAGGCAACCAAATCATTTTCAGTTAGGCAAGTAAAGTCTTGGAACCCTATTGCTCTGTAGTGTTATTTCTTTGGTGTAAAATGCATTGAGTTTTCTGAGGTATGTAATCCTCATTCACATTCTTATGAAAAACCTTACAGAACCAAAAAATTTGTAAACCTCTAAAACTAAGCGTCATGCACCCATCTGACACAGTAACTGCTACAGTCTACACCGTGGGCAGAAATGTCAGCAACGTCAGCAGAAATGAGTAGTCATTCTCATATCTAGTCATTCTCATATCTACTTCAGATGAGAACTGTTGCATTAACCACTCAAACCTATTCCCCCACTTAAGTGATTTAGGAACAGTGGCCATATATCTGTAAGTTTCAAACAGTGAGTTTTGCATGAATGGTTGTGTTTTGCTTACAAATCAGCATTTGATTGCTTGACTGACCCTCCCTTTCTAAGTGATATGTCCTCCAAAGAATGAAGCCTATTAATTTACCTATTTCATGGTGTCAGGACACCTGATGGTTTGTAGATCCAGCAGGTAGGAGTTAGTTTGGTTAAAAAGTTGCTTATTCCTTGAGCTACTGAGGATTAAAAAAAAAATAAATAATCCTGCGGCAATGAAAGCTGCAACAGAAAGAAAAAGGAAGGAAAAGAGCTCAAGACAAACCAAAGATAAATACAGAAAGAGTACATACATGCTGTTCTGCATGCGGTTAGTTTTCATTTCAGTTTCATTTCTTCGTGCTCTTTAACAGAACCTTCTCCATGTCACTCTAACTGCTTATTTGGGAATAGGGGGCTTTAGCATTGAAAAGTCTGCAGTGTCTTCATTGGCCATAACAAGGACTGGATTTTTAGTTTGCTTTGGCTGTAGAGCTGTGGGCAATTGGCTTTTCTTAGCTATGTAGCTGTAAGGTGCTCTCTGTCTCCATTAGCCTTAGTACGGCCTGCAAACAAATTGGTTCCTTTGTTGGCTTTCTTAGGCTTGTCTTCTGTTTGCCTTCTCAGCTCTGAAGTTTCAATATTTGTTGGTGTTCCTCTGAGCTAAGGGATTATCTGCATATGTATTTGTATCGGATGACTTAAATGCAGTGGTTTCTGTATGGATCTGTTGTTTTAAGAGTATGTTAGAATATGGTTTAAGTTAAACTTCCTCCTAATTGCTTAAATTACACTGAAAGAAGGTTACTTAAAACTGCTTGGCAGGGAAAGGGATTAAAAGGCATTAAGTCTGTCACTCTAAAGATTGTTGGCAGTATGAGCCTCTTCTGGTTGTCCTCTTAGAGCTTTCCTGGTGCCTGGTTTGTAAGGACAGTTGTATGGTATCAAACAAAAGGTGTAGCTACCCTAATATTTCTGCCTCCAAGACAAGGAATTAAGTAATGATTTGGGCAATGTGTGCTTAAAAAAAAAATGCAAGAATGGAGTAAATTTAAATGATACCTCCATTTACAGCTTCAGGATTTTCTGACTCCAAAGAGGCTGTACAGCCATATGAATGGATTAGTAGTTAGTAATCGTCACTGGATTTCTCTTCCGCAAATCTGCCTAGTTTCCCCTGGAGCCCATATAAACATTTAGCTTCTTGTGGCAAGTCATTCCCCTGAGTGGCACTCCTTTAGTGGAGAAAAAAACTTTTTTTTGTTCGCTCTGGACTTGTTTCCTGCTAGCTTCAACTGTTTCCCACCCTTTCACTGCTGGTTATACTTTTGTAATCTCTGTTATATCCCTTAGGTCAGATTGAGGAGTTCTAATTTATTTAGTTGCTCATTGCTAGACTTTGGCAGGGTTTCTTCTCCACTAATCTTCAACTCAAAGGTTTGCATCTGGAGGGGAGAGCAGACAATGACTTCAGGCTCACATTAGATGTGAACATAAACTTACCTAAACCATTAGATGGATACTGTAGTCGCTTGCTCTCTCTTTGTTGGCCACATACATTATTATTCCAATAATGGTGAATATAAGGAAAGAGAAGCAGAGTTTTCATCCAAATGGCCGTAAACTGATGTAGTGATGTGTGTTTTTTCTGTGGTTGTTTTTCTTCTACTCCTCACCCCCAAGTGGCACCAGTAAAACATGACTGTCAGTTATGTGTATATATGGCTGTATTCATATGAAGTAGTAATAGTTTAAATGCTAGTGCCATGAAAAAGTAAGAGCCGCTCAGTTTCAATGGAAACCCATCCCATTTAGAGTGAACACACATGCACAGGAAGTGTGGGCACTGAATGGTGTGAGGCAAGTGCTAAGAGGAAAGGTCCAGAATAATTTAGATGGCTTACTATTGCAGGCCTGGAGGCCTGCCTTTCTTGGTGCGTGGAGCTTTAGCATGTACGCTGCGAGAAATAAGGCAGTTGTATGAGTGAGCAATGGGGAGAGTGAGAGTGAAAAACATTTGCAAGCTGAGGCTGTTGCTACAGAAGCGTGGAACATTTATGCAGAGGAGTTTGTGTGCTGTTGTCTGTCTCAGATGGTCTCTGCTCTGTCTCTCAAAGCAAGTGATTCATTGCTTTTTTTTTGTTCAGGTGGGGCAGGAATTAATTGCCTGGATTGCTAAAAATAAAGCCGAACCGTGACTGAAATATTAATCTTAAAAAGAAAAAAAAAAAGGCAAAAAGCTGATGTCTCATATAAGTATCTGAACTTTTATTCAGAGTGGATTTATACTATGGTTATGAATAATAAATGCATTTCTTTAAATAATGAATAACTTATGCCACAATCTATTTTTACTTAATCAGTCCTCTATTTATTCCCAACAGATGTTCCTGTGCACAATATGATACACTAGTTTTCTTTTCCTACTGCTATTCATTCCCTCGGTATGTGGTTTTCTTTCTTGATTCATCAATATATTTTCCTCCGTGGAATGCCAACCAATCTTATTTAAAAATATCAACATAAAACATACTAACCTGTTGGGTCTTGTGATTTGAAAGTGTTGGACTTACACCAAAAAAATCAGTCGCTTATCTATTGATATAACCAGCAGGAGGTGACTGGCAGGATGTCAGGTCTTGCTGCTAATCTGCTCTTTGTAACGAGCTGGAAAATCACTGTTGTACCATGTGTTCTGGTAAACTGGTAGTGTTGGATAATAATACCCATTTTTCATACTATGCAAATATAATTTGTATTTGTAAATGAGCTTTACTTTCTTGAGGACTTTTGATCAGGTTGTAAAACAAGTTAGCAGGGGAGAACCATGAATTTCTCGAATGCCTATCCTGCAGGTCCTTGTCCTAGCAACGGTCTGCACTGGTGACTCAGTGATTCCTGCTGCAGAGTTGTGCAGTGACTTCTTGCAGAACAGTCCTGTGACTGTTTTCTCCAAGAGGTTTTATGCATGACTGGGACAGCTCTATCTAAGAAAGTATTCTGAGGGTTATTGCTTCTTTTGAGCTAAGAAATGCTGTCTTCTGGTGTGTGGAGGTCTCCCAGTGGGAGGTGACTGGAAGGTAAAAATTTAGCTTAGGTAACTGGAGACTGACACTAAAGAGGTACCAAACCTTGTTAGATGACTATCAGGCTATCAGATAGCTATGGGATAGCTGTGCTTCTGGATGCTGCTGTGTACCTGTGGGTTTTGGGGCAGCACACAGGAGAGCATGTTAGGTGTAACGTGTTCGAAGAGTTGCGGGGAAAGTACAAACAAACATCCCTGCGCAGATGCTAGTCAGTGTGCCATCACCCCTGTGCTCTGCAAGGCCTGGCCATTATTATGGGGCATGGGGTCCCGAGGCCTGTGAGGAGCAAGGGCTGCCTCAACAAGCACTCTCTGGGCAAACGCCACCGGCGCCACCTCGGCGGGCTGAAGAGCTGGTCACCGTGGCTGCCCTCGGTGGAGGACTGCGGGCCCCTGCAAGGAACACCAGTAGTTCCTCGGGAAAGGCGGCGGCCCTGGCACGGATCCTCCCCGACGTACTGCAGAGAGCGCGCTCCACCACTCATCCCCACATGGGGGGGAACGCCCATTTAAAATCTCCTAAAGATGCTCCTCGGGTGCGGCCACCACAGGCCCGCTGCGGAGCCGGTACCTGCGGCTCCCGCTGCCTCGCCGTGCCCCCGGGCGGCGCTGGGCTCCCGCGGCCCTTTCTGTTCCCCCCCCCGCCCAGTTTCGCTCCCGTCGCAGCGCCGCGCTCGGAGGCCGCCGCACCCGAGGAGACCTTCCCCGCCCGCCCCGCAGGCGCCAGGCGCGGCTACCGCCAGGCGCGGCTACCACCGCCCCCGGTCACCCCGCCCCGCCCGCCAGCGTAGGTCCCGCCCGTCCGCAGGACCCCTCTCCGCCACCGGGGCTGCCTCTCCGTGCGCCTGCCGGGAAGCGGCACCTCCGCGTAGCTCCCCGCTGGGGGATGCGGCGTCTCCCACCCCCCCCCCCCCCGCTTTTTGGCACCGGGCGAGGGAGTCTTCCGCTGCCGGTCGGCGGCTCGGTGCGGCGGGAGCGTGTAGGCGGTGGGCAGGGCGGCCCCGGCTGGCTGGGGTCCTGCGCGGCGGCGGCGGGGCGGGCGGATCGGTGTCTCCTTCAGTTCGCCCTCCAGTGCCAGCGGCTGCAGCAGCGCGGCCTCCTCCCGGCGAGACCCGCCCGCGCCCCCGGCCCCGCCGCCTCCCGAGCTCGCCAGGTGCAGGCTCCGGCCCCGGCCCCTCGGGAGCAGGGGAGGCGGGCGGGGCTCCCCCATGTGCGGATGGGCGTGCGGGTGGCGAGCGGGGTTGGGGCACGCGTGGAGTCTGAGGTGGCGGGGCCAGGGACGCTTTCCCCGGCGCCCAGGCTAGCGGTGCGGCCGCCGGGGCGGGGTTTGTGTGTGTTTCTCCGCACGCGTTGTCCGCATCCGTCGCCCCACATGGCCTCCGCAAGCGCCGCACCGTGCTCAGCCCGCGGCCCGGGCCGCGTTACATAAGGGTGTCGGGGTAAGGGCGCGGCGGGTGGGGGTCAGGCCGGGATGCCCAAGATGGCCGCGTGCAGGAGTTCACCTTGCGGCGGCAGCGGGCGCAGCTCGTCCTGGCGGCGGGCCTGGCGGCGGCGGCGGCGGTCCCGGGCGTGGGGGAAGGAGCTGGCGCTGGGCGCCGCCGCCCGGGCCCTGCCCTTGGAGGGTGCGCCGCCTCCCCAGGAGTCCCGGGCTGGCTTTGCGCATCCCCTTTTCGGTGCCCTTCTCTGGTGGGAGGCTCTGCTCTGCCGCGCTTTCGGTTTCTGAACACGTAGTTCTTTTTCACATGTTTAATTTCCTTTCTCTTTTCCGTGGAAGCGCTAAATTGGCCTAGCCGTGTCTGCTAGACCAGTGTGTCCGCCTGCGAGGTACAAGTACGGAGTTGAAGCAAGGGCAGTGAGGTGGTTTTTTTGTTTAAGCTCTGGTAGCAGTGTAAGTCTAGAGGTCAGCGTGTGTCTAGTGTATTGTAGCAAAGAAATTTTTGAATAATACCGGTTTCTCTGTTGTGATTTACACTACTGAATACAATTTAAGTGCAGTTATTGCTATTTTTTCTTCACTGCATGAGTATGCTAAGGTTTTTTTTTAATTATAGCCTGATCTGGCCTGTATCCTGATCTTTAGTATTCAAAACTGCTAGAAATCCTTATAGGAGTCCTTGGCATTCGTTTAACTGTAGGGCATGAGGGAGTTTTGAAATACTCCTTCTAAGGAAATCAGTGATGTAATAATTCTGATAGCATTAATACACTTTTCTGCTGTTGACATATTTGGGGTTTCTTTACCTTTTTTGCAGAAGAGGAAAGGCTCTCAAGTAACACGTTAGTTAAGTTTTTTTGGGTTTTTTTTTTAGGGTGGCATGAAATAAAGATCAGGGTGGAGCTCCCGCTTGATTTTAAAATGAGGAATAAGCTTATCTGATTGTTGTTTTCACAGCAAAGCTCTTGTTAAATTGTACTTGTGTTTGAGCTACTTTTAATGAGTAGTTTTTGAGTGAAAGACCCTTCAGAATAAGGGCTAAAGAAAATGACTTCCGATTAAAAGAATTTACAAACCTAGCTAATTTGCCGGTATTAGAGGATATAGCAGTGATTATTGTTTTGGCCCTGTTTTCATTTAATGGACATTCTGATGATGGCAGTGTTTATCAGGTAATTAATATACCCCAAATTAACTCTTAGTTTCCCTTTTGTCCATCCCTGTTGGTATGGGATTAGAATAGCAGTGTGACAGTTGTACTCTGTGTTAACTTGTTAGTATAAAGCTTGGATATGTAGGCTGGAATATCTGACAAATACTGGTTGATTTCCTTGTGATGGAAAGGATGCTTAACTAGGCTAATTAAAATGGCAGCATCCTTATTGCTGTAGTAATCGTTTGCATTTAGGCACAGACAGCAGTTTGTTAACTTCTCTCAGGACATTACTGCTTAGCATAAATGTCTTCTCCATAATGGTTGTCTAGTCAGATTTGAGACATTGAAAATAGAAGTGAAAAGCTTGTTTATTTATGCTGTAGAAGCATGTCTGTGCTAAAGGCTAGTATAAAACTTCAAGATTAGGAATAATTATTCTTCTGAAGATGTTAGTTGGACGTAAGACCTATTCATTAAAGGAAAGATGCATAGCTAAACTTTCTCTAAATTGAAGTGCTTATGAATTGTACAGTTACTGTATAGTGGAAATTTAGAGGGGAAAGAGAAGTGTTCCCACTTTCTTGTAATTTGGTCTACCACCTGCTTCTTTTTATTGAATAAGTAATAGGAGCCATTTAATGTCTTGTCACCAGGATTAATATCTGTTCTGCTATAGATGTTTTGTTTTTCTCAAGGTGTATATTATTATAGACTTGAATTTGGGCTAACCCTTTTTAAGCTTCAGATGCTGTAAATCGTTCTCATGTCTCTTTTGTTTTAAGATGCAATTTAACTATGGAAAACCAGTCTTATTTTATGTTCTTGAGCAAGTGATGGATGTCTTGCTCTAGTGACATGGTTGTAGGGTTTAGAATTCCTTACCAAAGGTTTTTAAAAAAATATTTTTAGTTAAGCTGTGGATGTAAATGTTTTTGCTTGAAGGTGGTTGAAGTCATTCTCTAGTGGCTTTAGGGATGTGGAGTAAGGTACTCTGGAAAACTGCATTGCAAATTGTAGAAAGGTCAGAAAGTTTTGTGCCTTGGTAGTGCTTGCTAGAAAAGTTTGGGTGGTTTGTTTTTTTTTCTTTTTAAATAGTAGCAGCTAGCACAATGAGGCTGCATGTGGCAGGTATAATAATTTTGGGGGTTTTTTTGTGTGTGCGTTTGTTGTGTGTGTTGTTCTTCTTTAATATGGATGCTAATCTGAAACAAGTCTTTAGTGGAATGGTGCCCTAAAGGAAATTTCTCTGGATTGGATGTTCCAGTAAAGTTCTTCCCATGAAAAGATGGGAAGAAACTTTTTGAGAGGAAACTTGAGAGTACTGCATTTGTTATTTTTGAGGTTCTAAAGATACTTTTCCATTTACTTAAACAAAAAATCTGACAAAAATAATAGTCAGTTATGTTAATCTGACTTTCTCTGCAAAACAAATGTGACCAATCACTTTGAAAAGAGATAATTTTTTTGGGTGTGAGTTTAGCCTTTTTATGGCTCTTATCTAGTTAGTTTCCTTGTCTGTGTGTCTCCCCCACACCCTCTTTACACAGCATGGGGGAAGTTACTAATTCTTTAAAATGTGCAGTTTTCTGTGGTTTTGCACTGTAACAGTGGCCTTTTGCTATTGAAATCTCGGGGTAACAGTTACCCAAAGGCAGGTACAGATACACTCTTTATCTTCACAGGGAGGAGAACCATACAGGCCCAGGTGAGGCATTCAGCTGCTATCTGTCCATTGGGCCAGGAAGACTGGGTCATAGCTGGTCTTGAATGACAGGTTCTTTGACAGCAAGATTGCCAGAGGCTCCCCATCTTAGAAAGGGACTTTTAAAGAGTGCTTTTCTCACTGACCCAGCATTCCCACTACTTGCTTGTTTTAAGCTAACAAGACAACCCCCAGATTTCAACTGCTGTGTATTCTAGGGAGGGAGGAAACTCAAGAGTCTGATTGCTAGTTAATAGCATTAGATGTTCCCTTTTAATTAGTATGCCTACCATTTAAAATACAGGGTAAATGGTGTTGCAGAACAGATATGCACGCTTGTTACATTTTGAAAATAAACCCTACCATAGGTCCCTACAGCTAATTTTTATAAGCATCTGTCAAATTTGACTGTGTGGCACAAGGACAATTTCAGAGTTTCCTGGTTTTTGGTGATCACTTCCAACTTTGGAAATATGAGCTGTTAGTTGATTTCTGGTAATTAAAAGATGTATGGAGAAATCTACTTGGAAACTTAAGAATTGGATGATCTTGTAATGCAAGATCAGCAATGCAAGATCTCTACAAGCAAATTACTTAAGCCAAGAAAACCTGTTCACAGTGACCACCATCACTGTGAAAATCTATACATGTTTTAGAGAATACTGTAATTATTTGAGCCATCTGTCTGTTAAATGCCTTCATATATGAATCTGCCTTAAAGAGTGTCTTTAAAGAGTTGTGGTGGCATTTTTTGTGTATGCGCAGTGATAAAAGGTTCACTACTAATTAGCCCATTACCTTTCAGCTCCAATGGCGATTCCTCCGTCATATGTAGACCTTGGCAAATCTGCCAGAGATATCTTCAATAAAGGATATGGTAAGAATAGTATCTTTTATAAAACATGATGTTTATGGTGCAGCAATGAATTGCCTTTTTAAGCCTGTATGTGAAATTGAATGCTTGAATGCCTGAGTTTCTGGGAAGGTGTTCCTAGTATCATTACGGTCAATTAACGTATCATTGGTGGTTTCTTGTGGGCTGCTCTGATGTGAAGTCTGTTAAATATTACTGCATTAGCTGCATAAATGTCAGAGGTGTACAGGCCTGAAAGGGTATAAGTGTCCAATGTAATTAAACTCAGGAGTACACTTTGTTTGCCAGTCTGAGCTACAACATTTGTTGCGACAGAAAGGGGTACACGCCACTGCAACACTAGCCTTTTTTGGAATAGAAAGAGGAATAGCTATTGGGATTAAGAATCCTTCAACGTTTTCAAATGTTTTAATACCAGGCGGTTGCATAAATAAATTCTGCTTTGTTACAATGCTATTTATTTCTGGTCTTTGGGAATGCATGTGGCGGCTTTCTCACCAAGACAGTCACTCAGCTCTAAGGGTAACAATATGAATTGATATTCCCATAAAGCCTACTTATATTACAGTTCCAATGGCTCTGTATTTCCCAGTGACTTCACTTTTAACAGTTTTTTTTACTTTGGGATATTTATTCTTGGTGCTGAGAGACGAATTTTATGTATTGGAGTAGCTCTTCAGATGGCATTGACTACAAAGCTGATGCCATCCTAGAAGCAGCAAAGAATGCATTTTGTTTGTCACTAAATTCACTTTCGGAAGTCACTGGTAGTTAAATGTACAGTGTACAACTGAGAGGTGACTGTCTGCTTTATGTGACAATAACAGAACTCCTGGCTTGTTCGAGAGTAGCCTTCTTTACCCACTGTGGCGTCTAAAACTTAAGAGTGTTGCTGAAGTCAGTCTATGGTTGGTTTTATATATGTATGTGTGTCATAGCAGTCACACTGCTAAGACTGCCTGGAAAACCAGGTTCTTGGAAAATGTGTGTGGCCTTAAAGCCTTTTGGTGTAACTTTGACTTTTGTTTGTTAAGGTTTTGGGTTGGTGAAACTGGATGTGAAAACAAAATCTGCAAGCGGAGTGGTGAGTTTAAATATCTCTTAATTCTATTTGCCTTTTTTAATATGTTCTGGTATTCAGTTAGAAAGGATACATTCTAGATGCTGTTAGTAGTTTATAGGTTATGTAAATTATACATAAATTATAAGTAAATCTTGGTGTAAAATCATTTCAGAAGCCTCTAAACATCAGACTTTTTTCTGAATTTAACAGGGGTGTCTCACTGTTTAGTAATCTTTATAAATAAAAAGGTTTATTATTTGTCCCTTATGTCCAAAGGTGAACAAATAACTGACAAATATATGAAGTATGTTAATATATCAATGATAGTGCACAAAATTTATTTCTAAAGTATCTTGTAATAGTATTTATGTTAGGAAATTTCTGGCATCTTCATGCTTGTGTGAGGTAGTTGGCAGTGAATTAGCATGTTGAATGTTTTGTTCCTCTTTAAAGATATTAGTTTTGTAGTAACGTTTGTGCAAGGTGTATTGGTCATCCAAGCAGTTTTTCCTGTAACTTTTTCTGGAGCAGAACTTGCAGGATATAAAGGTAGATTTTTAGGGGAGTTTGTGTGGCTGGAAGCTTTAACAGTGTAACTGGCTATTAGAAACAAGGTGCATGGGCTACCTGCTGTGTTTTGTTTTGGTTTGTTTTTTTTTTTTTTTCCTCCTGGAGGTCTATATCCCAACTGAAACAGTTTGCAAGACCTCTATTATAGATGTAGTTGTTCTTATTTTATCTTGTTTCTTTTAAGGACTGCCACTAATACTGATAAACCTCTGAAAAATCCAAGCCTTCATGTGAATTCCGTATCAGTTATAAGCCATAAGAGTAATTGCTGGCATGTATGTACCGCAAACGTTTTAAAGCAGAGATAAGAGCTAATGTAATAATTGGCTGCCCCTGAAGCTATTACCACAAGGGTTGCAGTCACATATATTTGTGCAGTAGAAATAGCACAAGGCAAGAAATTAAAGCTGAAGGTATTAGGACTTGAAGTTGTGTAGTACCTGCCACTTGCCAAGAAATAGACCTTACCAGAATTATGCAACTGTGTGGATGGATGGTTTAGAGGTTCACTAATGTGATAGAAGTAAATGTCTTGGTCATGGTTAAATTTGATCGGCCACTATTAAAGAGCAGTCTCATCCATGCTTGCAAGGTGCAGTATGTCTTGGGCTGTGAGAATATGAATGCTTAAGGACTTCAAACCCGTACCTCCTTCTGGGGGAGGTAAGTGTGAGGAACTGAAAATAATACTGTGCCTGGAGGAAGTCGGAGATAAAATTTGATTTTTGTGTTTTAAGAAGTTGAAAAGTAAAATTCTTAAATCATAAGGGCAATAACATTTCAGTGGAAATTGCTCTTTAACATGTATTTGCAAAACATATTGCACTTTTGCTAGTTATGGCCTTTCATTTCTGAATAGATTACTTGCTTGTGAGAATCAAATGGAGACATTGCAAACTACTTAGTTTAACGGGGAGATGAGAGTGCTATTGCTAACTATTAACTACTTTCAAGAATTCCAAGTAAGGCTGTGCACTTACCTCATAAGTCAAATATGAATGTTCTTCCTGTGTGTCATTAAACCAAAGTGTCAGGGGAATAGGAATTTGATAGTTGCCAGTAAAAACATGTGCCTATGGCTTGTGTGAAATGACTGGTGCATCAGTTAGACTGAGAAGTCTTACAAAGCAACAAAAATCCCCAAACAACCATATCTCCCCTCCCCCAATTTGAAAAATGATGGCATTCTATGACATTGTACAGTTGTACATAATTTATCTTTGAAGGTGGTTGACTGGAATAGTGGAAATATACATGTGACCTTCAGAGAATTTTACTGGAGTTGCATTGTGTGCCTTAGAGTGTGTCTGGGTCTTGGTTTGATGTTTAACTTGCTCCTTAGGAGTATCGACTTAACTTATATTTCAAGAACTTGTTTCCGCTTTCAAGTGGAATAGTTACGGTAACTACTCTCTTGCTTCCGAGTTATGTTGCAGCCCTGTACGTTTTGTAATAATAGCAGAAACTCTGCAGTGTAATGAGAAGTGGGGACAGGACTCCATGTGGCACGAATTGTCGAGTTCTTGTCCATGTTGTTCCCTCTTCTCCCTCCTCAAGTTGCCTAATATTGTTAAACTTGTAGCATAGAATAAGATGATCTTGGTATTTCTGAAGGAAAGTCTTTTCCTTTCTGGTACTGTATAATGCTTTCAGGGTCACGTTAATCTTCCATATAACATGGACACTGTCCCTTTTAGGAATTCACAACATCCGGTTCATCGAACACAGACACTGGAAAAGTGAATGGGAGCTTGGAGACCAAATACAAGTGGGCTGAGTATGGGTTGACTTTCACAGAAAAATGGAACACAGATAACACTCTGGGAACAGAAATTGCAATTGAAGATCAGGTAATAGATTAGGAGAGTATTTATTTGGCTTTTGTAACTAGCAGAACTAAATTTATAGCTCTGTCTTCTCCCCCTTATATTAGATTGCCAAAGGCTTGAAGTTGACATTTGATACAACTTTTTCACCAAATACAGGGTAAGAATTGTTTAATTGTTCAACCATATTTAGGGCAGTATCAACACCTGTAGTCTGTCAGTGTGCATCTGGTCTATTGTAATGACAGAAAAGTTTGTATGGTTTGCTCTTGATCCAAATTAGGATAAAGGCTTCTGCTCTTGAGCATCACATTTCACAACAGTGCACTTTGCTTATTTTCTGTGCTAGAAATATTTGGAAGATTGCAGGAGGTATGAAAATGCCTCTACATCCATACAAAATGCTTATTTGCAGTAGCCCTGTGTTTTCTTGATGGCCTTTCTTGAAAGCTGTGCTTTGGCTCAGTCTAGAAGATGCGTGTGGATGTATATAGTCATGTAGATACATTGCGTAGAGTCATATGGCTCAAATTTGGCAGTTTGTAAAGAAAAATCATATGTTGTCTTAAGATAATTGTTTCTCTGTTTCAGAAAGAAAAGTGGTAAAATTAAGTCAGCTTTTAAACGTGAATGCCTAAACCTAGGTTGTGATGTTGACTTTGATTTTGCTGGACCTGCAATCCATGGTTCAGCTGTCTTCGGTTATGAAGGCTGGCTTGCTGGTTATCAGATGACTTTCGATAGTGCCAAATCAAAATTGACAAGAAATAACTTTTCTGTGGGTTACAAGACCGGAGACTTCCAACTGCATACCAATGTGTAAGTACTGAAAATTGTGTCCAGATTTACAGAAGCAGGCTTTCTCTACCTTTCCTTGTAGTTAAAATACAAATGTTTGAAATAGGAAGAGGTGCTTGCAAGGCCATTAAGGAAGGTGCATTTTTCAGTAGGAAACTAAATAAATGGTAAACTGGTTACTTTGTATCTCTCTCTTTCAAAACGTAAGTACCTGCCGCTTGTTAGCACTTACAGCATGATGTACAGCTTACCAAATACTGAAGTACATCCGAATTGAAAGTGCAAGTAGTTCAGTTATGCAGAGCTGATCATAATGCTTTTTCCAGCTTTCCCATTACATTGAATTATATCTGACTAAGGGCAATATATTTGTTAGAGGTAGTAATTAGTGCTGCACTGTGTAAGTAGGCCAATAGTAGTTCCTGGAGCAGGACTAGAACTTGCGTTTTGGACTTTCTGAGTAGGTTCATCTTGCGTGTCTGGATGAAAAGTGCATTAAACAATGTAAGTAAACAAGTATAAGACATCTTGTTTATAAACTTTCTTCAGACTTGCCACCTTTAGATCTTAAGTGTTCTTCAGAGCAAGGTGATCAAAACCTACTGAAGAATATGTTGTTTTCAATCCAAGTCAATAAAAATTGGCATGTTTCTAGTGTGTTTAGTTAGGAAGTGACATGATTTTTGAGGTAGAAATTTGTGCTTTTGGTGGGGGAGGATGGGCATTGTGTGTCTCTGGGCTTTTGGAAGTTGAGTATGGGAGGAAGCTGAAAAACACTTTAGTGTGGACTAAGAATTAAATTTCAGTTTACTAATGTTAAATATCATGACAGTCCTTTTTAAAAAGGTCATCTAATTCTTTAGCAGTTTCGTATGTATTCAGTAACCATGGAGTTCAGAATGCCCGTGTCCTAACTATTAACATTTATCAGTTAGTTTTTTAAGAATGTGATCTGAAATTATATTCAGATACTTAGTTCATCATTAGTGCGAGAATTGGCTGTAGCACTCTGAAATATCTTTTTCTTCCATGAATTATTGCAGTTTAATTTTGCACCTAAGCCTTTGTTTGCCTCTACTTGTTGAAAAATGTGAATTCTGAAAATCTCAGTTGTTTCACATGTAAATAAAAATTTCGAGTAGGTAGTGTTGGGGTTACGTAAATACAGGAAACTAACTTTTTGCTTTATTTGGCAGCAATGATGGTTCAGAATTTGGTGGGTCAATTTACCAGAAAGTGAGTGACAGTCTTGAGACTGCTGTAAACCTGGCTTGGACAGCAGGTAGCAACAGCACTCGCTTTGGCATTGCAGCTAAATACAAGTTGGATTCCACTGCTTCTATCTCTGTAAGTATTGATCTAACCAAAAGGGTTACATTAAATACTGTGCACTTTCTGTTTCTGCAAATCTATGTGTTAGTATAAGAGAAGCCAATAGGCCAGGAAGCTGCATAGGAATTACTCTTGCAATGCAGACAGTTATAATTAAATGTAATGCAATACAATAAATTTAAATGCAATATAAATTTTATTTAAATAAAGGTTTAATGCATTTACAGTCTGTATTGCCTCATACAGCAAAGTCTTTTAGAGTCTGTCAGATGTGCTACTCTAGAGAACTTTTATTAACTGTAGAACTATTTTTAAAAATTTGGAAAAAAGCCCAAACCTTCATGTCTAGTTCTGTAACTTTACGTAGCTTTTTTTTAAAACCAGTTTTCGGGGAGCTCTGTCATGTTCTATGTAGGAACTCTGGTGATACTTGTTAAAAGATGATATACAGAGAAGTTTTAAGTGTTACAAAGTTAGAATTGAACCTGGATTGCTGGAGTCATCCTGTAGAGGAAGTGATGCAGAGTGAGATAAATAATTTTGCACGTATCGTTTATGATGATACTGTGAATGTTTGACTGATGGGATCTGCAAAATACCAGTTTTTTTGGTAATAATACAAATGTGGAGGATTCTTCCAAAGTGGCTTGTTCTGAGACACTGTGGTGGTAAATTGTTGTGGTCTTCTGGAAAGGGGGGAGTGGGAAAGGTGTCCTGCCAAACTACATTCCAGTAACAGTTCTCCCAACCCTTATGTTCTGTCTGCTCTTAAATGTTACTTCAGCTATAAGTTGGGGGGCAAGGGCATAGCTGGGAGAAGAGAATCCAGTAAGCATAGAGACATTGAAAGAGGAAATAAAATTTGATTGAGTTGATAATGACAGTGTTGCTATAGTTACTCTAGCTTCTGAATGATGATAAAAAACCTAATCAGTTACAGCATTTCAATTGCTTTGTTGTGTGTATGTGTTTGTTTTTTTTTTCCCAGGCAAAAGTGAACAATTCTAGTCTAGTTGGAGTGGGTTACACCCAGACCCTGAGGCCAGGTAAGGGTCATTCCATGAATTACGTCACATACTTAAATTTTATTCATCACAAAGAAAATCTTTGGGATCTACACATTTATATGCAACTGTTTCCCTCTTCAGAAAAATTTTATCTTGAAGGCAAGGTAAATGTGTTATAGTAGCTTATCTTGCACATCAAGCCTTTAGCTAAGCAAGAGAAATTCCGTTGTATCTGATGGTGTTTCTGCAACATAGTGTATTGAATGATAGCAGGTCTTGAAATAATCATTAAGTGCTAAAAGATGACACTTCCTGCTCTCTGTAGTTAGTAAACACTCCACAACTTAACTTGTTCTAATTAAATATGAAAATGCCTGCTAATGCTATATTACTATTAACTCCTTATTTGAAAACCAATAAAAATCATAGTTTCATTCCATCCCTTCCTTGGTACAAGCGTCTTTTTATGCATGATTTTTCTCCTTTGCACACTTTGATGTGGAATAGCGGTCTTGTACTTATCAATTAGAGACTGTATATCTGCTTTATAACATCTACAAAAAACATTCAGCTTGATTCACATGACTAGCTTTAAATAGGTTTAATGGGTAAATTTCTGTAGAAATCTTTTGAGAAAAGTAATGAAATGGGAAAATAGCTACAGCTGGGACTTGCAGTGGCGGAAGTTTTGTTGGATGAAAGCTACTCTGATTATATGTTGTAAATAATGCTGTTTAAAAATCTTACAGGTGTGAAGCTTACACTGTCTGCCCTGATAGATGGAAAGAGCATCAATGCTGGTGGCCATAAACTTGGTCTTGGCCTGGAATTGGAGGCTTAAAAAGGTGAAGAAACTGCTGCAGAGAAGGGATATCAGAAGAATTTGGCCTTAAAATGTATTTCCAATGTGACCAGCAGGCTTTTCTTTATCCCCCTCCCTCCCCCCCAAGGATGACCTAGAACAAGAGCTGTATTTGAAGTATTTAGACAGTTACTTGTTAGCTGGTTTCTAGTTAAATTGGTTACCCGTCTAGTTAAAATTCTGCATTAGTGCAGTCACTGAAACATTATTTAAATGTATTTAACTGTTTAATGCGCTACCCACGAATAATGAAATAGACATTTATGAAAACCGTACAATTGTGTGCATGTTTGTTTTTATGTTCCTTTTAACATTTGATATTGCCATTGAATGAAAAATGGGTCAGCGAATGTTTTGAAATGAGGTCAACAATTTTGTTAAATCACCTGAAGAAGAAATATGTTTGGTATCCCAAGACAAATTATGAATAAAATGAGTACACACACGTAGTTGTGCCTCAGATATTTCAAGAGTTAAGATATAAGGGTAGTGCTGAGTTAAGTTTTAACTTTTAATTTAAAATAATCCAAGAAGTAGTGCTCTGTACCTTTTTGCAATTAAGGACCCACACCCATGACAGCACTTCATATAGATGGTTTTCATCGAACAGTTGGATTCCTCAAGCAAATTGAATGTGTTTTTCTGCAGGTAAGATTTGTCATGACACAACGGTTTAATTCCCCCTGTGTTCCACGAGCAAGATTTATTGCAGTACTAGTTGGCCTCTTGATGCAGAGTGCAAAGTGATATACTGGGCACACAGATATTTCAAGAACTGCTCCCTGATGTTGTTGCCCGAGGGGTGAAAAACCTCACCACAGACACACCTTTTGCTTATATTTGTATGGAGTCTGCAACTGAATGTAACAGTGTAATGGTATTGCAGCCTACTTATGCCAACTGCTGTGAGAGGTTTCTGCTTAAAATGACTGAAATAAAGGCTTCATTTTAAATGGAGGTGGCAGAAAATGCATCCGATTTTGCTTTCCTGTTGACAACTACATCTTGGCAGATACCCATTTTGAGAAACATGCAGAATAATGGTAAAACTCGTCTTTTCCAGGAAGGATTAAGAAAGAAGTATAAGGGATGGCTGGTCTGTGAACATAATGTCTTTTAAGGTCAAATGTACCTAGCTGTGAATGCTTTTAATATGGAATATACATTTAAGAATGGGGCTTTATTGAGTTCAGGAGAGTGCCTGGACCCTAATTCTTGCAGTCTCTCATAACTGGGAAGGTACTTAGTCTTACATTCTGCAGTTCACAGCATCTTCCTTTATAAGGCGGGTGGCTAGTTTATGATCAGGAAGCTTTATCTGTGGCTTGCAAGCTGCGTTCAGTTCATGCTGGATTAGACTTCACCCCCGTAGAAGTCCTAGTGATTTGCTCAAGGTCTTGAGTCATACTGCATTGTTGTCCTCAAATTCTTGAATTAAGTACTCTGTTGTAAACTGTCTGTGTTTAGGCTGTAGCTGTGGAAAAGCTGAGCCACCTTTGCAGAAGATAGAGTGGAGCTTAAGCTTCCAGCTCAGGCTCTTGAGCAGGCTTGCTAGTCTGACTAGTTTTTTAATGCGACTGCGACATAAGGTTTGGCAGTGTTTGTGCTTGGGAGTACTTTTACTGCTGTCACTGAATGCTTTTGTTTGGGGAGCACTTCCTCCACTTGATGGTGGAAGAGGAATGTAAGGTGCAATTCATCGCACTCTTAGTGCATGGTAACATTTGCAAACTGTACTTTCAGTTTGAAGTGTTTCCATGTACTAGATCTCTTAAAGCTAGTGGCTGTGCAGGCAAATATTTGACTTCTAGTGTGGGTTCTCGTTTTAGTACAACTGTGTTTGCTGCTTCACAAAGTGTGTCCAGGCTTCTCTTCAACTCTTCATACATATTAGTGATAGAAAGCTTTAATCTACTCATTTTATTCTGTTCTTATGTGCATCACTCTTACTAGTCCTCACCCTTTAAACCTTAATTAATTTGTTATAATGCTGATAGGCAACTGGAGAAATAAAAGGGCTCTGCAATAGTTAAGACAACTGTGGAAATGAGTTTTCCTAAAATATTCTGTTATAAATCACTACTTTGAGCATGAGAAGGAAATTCAGTGACTATCTCTTGACATCTCTCAAGTGAGGCTTATAAAAATGGCTTTCAAACTTTCAAGTGTGTTAGAGAAGCTACAGGTGTAACTGAATTTTTGTGGCAAGGAGTGTCAGTAGTTTAAATAGGTCCATTTTGTTAGAACATGTAAAAAGCCTTAATAATAGCTTTAAGTACTAGCCAGCCTTTTGTCAGGTGTCATTCTGAATACAACAAAAACACTTGAGTTAACCAATGACCTGAGCCTGGCTGTGCATCTTGTTTGTGTGAACTGTAGCATTGTATCCTGCCTGGTGCAGCTGGAGTAGGTGCTGTCTGTGTGCATATCACAAGGAGAACTAATCACGCTTTGACAAATAAAAATCCTTTCACATGAGATCATGGTGCCCTGGACTTGAACACTTAGGTTCTCACTGTGCTGTAGAAGTTCTCCAGGTTGCTTCGGTTAACCTTGCACTGTTCATGTGGTTCAGCTCGGTGTAGTATATTCTTAAATCTGCCTCTTGCACACTGGTTTTTCAAAGCCAGGAAATTTGTTTGGAACTTATTTTGGAATGGCTGTGGAAACTTCACCCCTCAGCACCATGGCGCGGGTTCTTTATTGCAGGGATAAATCTAGGTGGTAATAGAGTGTGCTTACTGCCCTCTAATGTTCTGTTCTGGGGTTTGGCTTGTTAAGTCAATAGTCCGTTTCCTGGGCACAAAGATGCATTTAAATGTACAGTGACTGTGCTTCTGTGGAAAGTATAACTTATCAACAGAAGACAGACCATGCACGGGTGATTCAGCCTGGTTTATGTCAAAGGTCCTTGTTTCTTTACTGTACCAGTCAGCACAGATGAAAGTAATTCTGTGCAAGGTAAGCCACTGATGATGACAAATGCTGGGTCGCGCCTGCCGCAGTAGTGTCTTAATGGCAGGTACAAATGCTTCCTGTGAACTGGCAGAGAGGAAACCCCCCCCCCCCCAAAAAAAAAAGCTGATGTGGTTGCTATGTGGGGGCCCCATTTGTTGCAAACAGTTTTGTATTTGTCAGCCTCCCTTTGCAGTGGAATATTTCTCTTCCTGATCTGGAACAGAAATAAAAACACTGATTGTATCAATCATTGTAGTGTGTATTCATTGTATTTTAGTTATGTCTTCCTTCTCATGATTGTTCCTGGGCCTGCCTTTTAGCTGTCCATTGTATTTGTCTTTCCACATGCTTCTGGGTCAAATGGAAAGTAATAAACTACTGGATTAATTTTTGTGAGCTTAAGGTACGGCATATTCTGCTGTAGCTGTGAATTTGCTACTGATGCTCATATAAAAGAAGCAATCTTTTTGTGCAGCAATTTCTGAAAAGTAATATGCAATTGAAACTCAAAAATGCCATTAGATGTGGGGTGTTGCACATGGATTTGGTTCAAGTCTACACTCTTACCTACTGGTGTTGGGAAGAGTGCTGACAGGCCTTTAAAGATACCAAGCAGTCAGAATGCCTCAGCTCCAAGTATTTGACCTTTACTGCAGCCCATGTTTTTGAGTGAGCATTCTGCTGAAACCAGCGCCGTGGCAGTACCTGCAGTACACATGTTGGTTAACAGTAGCACACATCAGAAATGTTTAAGGCTTTGTGGGTGTTTTCATGGGATGTTCTCTGTTCGGGGGGAAGGTCCTAATGCCAGTTGAGTTTGTTTAGTGATTTTGCATTGTTAACAACTCAGTATCATTTTTGTTTACTTTACCTGTGCTCCTATGAGCTCCTAAGGCCAGGCTAGTCCAGTGTGAGGTGCCCCTGACCATGGCAGTGGGGTTGGAGCTAGATGATCTTGCATGTCCCTTGCAACCCAGGCCGTGCCGTGATTCTATTAAATGCTAAATGGCTTATTACACAGACCTGGCTAATCTTGATGTCCTTCATGGGGCTGGCTTGGGGGTGCTAGTGTGAGTCAGCTACTGGTGCCCAGCCTGCAGCTGTGCTTAGCGCAGGTGGGGTGGCTGAGGGAGGAGGCAGCTCGTGAAGAACCGGAGAGCTTTGTCCTTGGATGTTTTATTGACTGGCGGTGCGTGGCATTGCTGAGAGCGCTCCTTAGCTGAGCCTTCGCTTGGCGCTCATAGCTTCCTACGTAAGGAAGCGTGAGTGTTGCTAAGCTGTGCTTAGGGCTCGGCTCCCACGTGGGGAGGGGTGTTTTCCTCTGTGTAGAAGTGACCGCTCTCTTTGCCCTTGCAGCTGCTCAAAGAGCATTCCCGTAACTTGCTTCTACTGCCCGTGTCCGTTACTGCCTCGGCAGCGGCTGCCGTGCCGGGCTGTGCCACACCGTCCCTGCTCACGGGCCCGACCGTGGAGGCGGGGGGGGCATCGAGCCGCACCTCTGCGGCGCCTGCCCGGCCGCGGAACAACGGCGCCATCTGGTGGCCGCCGGCGTACCCTCACCCGTCCCCGGGGAGCCGCGCGTAACTAGCGCGGGTGTTTCTCGGGTACCTCTGCTTAGCCCACCGACAGAGAGAAATCAGCGGGGAAATAACTGCGGCAAGGCTACTTCATTCTAAGGCTGATTCTGAGCGATAGGAATAGAACTCGAACAGGAAAACCGCTGCGTATGCTGGAATTTGGGTGCTCTCCTGCGCTGTGTCTGAGAGAGCCAGGCAGCGCCTGACAACCTCTGAAGGAGCAGTTGGTCCTGTTCTCTATATTTGGCTCCCAATAGAGACTCTAAACAAAACTAACTAATAAAGCAGGTTATCCTCTCCACTGCTGCTGTGCTCCTGGCTTGGTAATACCCCTATAGAAATCTCAGAATGGTTCGAGATCCCTGGATTTGGAGATGTTCCGGCCACTCAGCTTTGCAAAGCGCTTGCTGACAGGACAACAGGGCATACCAGCTGCGGAAGAGCAGAAGACAAAGAGGAAGGATGCAAAATGTTCCCTCACTTGTGGTCCTCCCACGTCTGGTGGCATAAGGCACCATGGTGAGGCTGGACCACCTGTGTGGTGGCCACACGGCATGCCAGCACTGCTTGGCGTATGGCTGTAGCCCAGGTGTCTTGCACTGCTACAGTCTAGGTAGGTCACAAATTCTTCCCCCACCTTTGCAATTAGAATCCCAGTCAAGCAAGTGGCGCATGAGGACAGGGATGAGAGCCCAGCAAGTCTGCTCAGGGCCTGTCCCATGGGGTACTGTGGTGAAGCACGTGTACCCTTTTGCTTGCTCAAGCTGCTGGCGCTGGGGGGCACTGGCCTTCCCCGAGAAGCAGTGGCAGAGTGGCCAGCACTGCTGTAAGTAGCAGCTGTACCACCCTCCCCTTCACTCGGAAGGGTCGTTAAAAACTGCTGTGCAGGATACTTCAGTGGAAGGTGGGGAGCAGAGGCAGCTTTTGTTCGCAGGCAGACAAGGTTTTGTCTTTCCTGGACGAAACCGGAACACTAGTGTATCCATGGTGCCAGGCAATGAGCCATGTGGCCAGCACTGCTGCCCTGGGCTCCCTACTGCCTGCTCCTGGAGGGTACCTTACTGTGTCCTGCTCCCCTCTTTGGGAAGTTTGAGATCCTCAGGGCAGTAGAAGGGTTGATGAGGATGATCAGGGGACTGGAGCACCTCCTGTATGAAGACAGGATGAGAAAGTTGGGGCTGTTCAGCCTGGAGAAGAGAAGGCTGCGTGGAGACCTCATAGCAGCCTTCCAGTATCTGAAGGGGGGCTATAAGGATGCTGGGGAGGGACTCTTCATGAGGAACTGTAGTGATAGGACAAGGGTAATGGGTTCAAACTTAAACAGGGGAAGTTCAGGTTAGATATAAGGAAGAAGTTCTTTACTGTAAGGGTGGTGAGGCACTGGAATGGGCTGCCCAAAGAAGTGGTAAATGCTCCATCCTGGCAGTGTTCAATGCCAGGTTGGACAGGGCATTGGGCAACATGGACTAGGGTGGGATGTCCCTGCCCATGGCAGGGGGGTTGGAACCGGATGATTTTATGGTCATTTCCAATCCCAACCATTCTATGGTTCCTGTTGGTCTTTTGGGGTCTCAGGTCTCTGACCAAGCGGACAAGCAAACACCTCTCTGCCATGTGCATTGAGCTCCTCAGGTGCTGGGGGTGGAAAGAGTGCATGCATTACCTAGTGCCCCAGCAAGGAGCTGGGGCCAGACCCAGGCCAGTTTTACAGTTCTAAGGTTTTATTTCCTTCCTATGTGGAATGTATAGGGAGGGTAACAACTGATCATGGAAATCACCTGTTACTATTTTCACTTCTCTGATTAGCACCATGTGCTTTGGGGGGCAGAGCAGGAAGTGTTTTTGTCTTCCATTGTTGGTGATGCTTAATGTGTGTCCTTTAACCTGAAGAAAAGCCTGCTCACAGTGAAGGAGGGTGTAGTGGCATTTGCTGTAGTAGGATGCAGGCTGCTTGCTGTTGTACCTGGGAGGTTCATCAGCTGGGCTGAATGGAGCCAGCTCTGACAGACATCCCCACGATGTGGCAAGCGAGGTGGTGGCCCTCCAGCTGCAGAGTCCTTATTGGCAGAAATGGTGCTGGGTGAGTATGAGTGGGCAACTCTGGTGCTTCAGGAATCAATGTTTTATTAAGTGTTTTTAAGTAAGCAGTAATTCACAAATACCTCCTCAGGGTACTGTGGTTTAGTGTGGGTGTAGGCTCGTATTGCAGTCTTTGCGACAGAAAGCTGATCCTTCACCACGTTTGAGGAGATGCTTTATTTTACTTTACTTTTTTGAAGTTCCTTGGGAAATCTGGCGCAGCATTCAGTCCTGGTGCAAGTCCTGGTGCAAGCCTTCAGGTGAGACTTAACACTGTAGCAAAGGTCCTCTCTGCATTTATGGTCCATCAGCAAGCTGTTGAAATTGTTTGCAGCACACTCATATAGCCTGAAGCTTACTTAGTATAAATTTATCATGCCCATCACAAGGCAAGTCCATGAGCATGTGTAAATGTTGGAGTCATAGAATCATAGAATAGTTAGGGCTGGAAAGGTCCTTAAGGTCATCCAGTTACAACCCCCCTGCCATGGGCAGGGACACCTCACACTAAACCATGCCACCCAAGGCTATGTCCAACCCAGCCTTGAACACCCCCAAGCGATGGAGCATTCACAGCTTCCCTGGGTAACCCATTCCAGTGCCTCACCACCCTTACAGTAAAGAATTCCTTCCTCATATCCAATCTAAACTTCCCCTGGTTAAGTTTGCATCCGTTACCCCTTGTCCTATCACTACAATCCCTAATGAAGAGTCCCTCCCCAGCATCCCAGTAGGCCCCCTTCAGATACTGGAAGGCTGCTATGAGGTCTCCACACAGCCTTCTCTTCTCCAGGCTGAACAGCCCCAACTTTCTCAGCCCATCTTCATATGGGAGGTGCTCCAGTCCCTGATCATCCTCGGGGCCCTCCTCTGCACTTGTTCCAACAGTTCCATGTCCTTTTGATGTTGAGGACACCAGAACTGCACACAATACTCCAAGTGAGGTCTCACGAGAGCAGAGTAGAGGGGCAGGATCACCTTCCTCTGACCTGCTGGTCACAGCTCCTTTTGGTGCAGCCCAGGATACAGGTTGGCTTTCTGGGCTGCGAGTGCACACTGCAGTCGGCTCATGTTCATTTTCTCATCAACACCCCAAGTCCTTCTCTGCAGGGCTGCTCTGAATCTCCTCTCTGCCCAACCTGGAGCTGTGCCTGGGCTTACTCTGACCCAGGTGTAGGACCTTGCACTTGGCATGGTTAAACTTCATCAGGTTGGCATCAGCCCATGTCATAAACGTGTCAAGGTCCCTCTGGGTGGCATTCCTTCCCTCCAACGTATCAACCGAACCACACAGCTTGGTGTCATTAGCAAACTTGCTGAGGGCGCACTCAATCCCGCTGTCCATGTCACCAACAAAGATGTTGAACAAGACCGGTCCCAACACCGATCCCTGAGGGACACCATTCGTTACTGGTCTCCAGCTGGACATTGAGCCATTGAGCACAACTCTTTGCCTGCTGCCATCCAGCCAGTTCTTTATCCACCGAGTGGTCCACCTATCAAATTGATGTCTCTCCAACTTAGAGACAAGGATGTCATGTGGAGACAGTGTCAAACGCTTTGCACAAGTCCAGGTAGATGACATCAACTGCTCTACCCCTGTCCATCAGTTCCGTAGGTCCATCATAGAAGGCCACCAGATTGGTCAGGCAGGATTTCCCCTTAGTGAAGCCATGCTGGCTGTCACCAACCTACCTTGTTGTTTTTCATGTGGCTCAGCATGCCTTCCAGGAGAATCCTCTCCAAGATTTTGCCAGGCACAGAGGTGAGGCTGACTGCTCTGTAGTTCCCTGGCTCATCCATTTTCCCCTTCTTGAAAACGGGGGTTATATTTCCCTTTTTCCAGTCATCAGAAACTTCACCTGATTGCCATGATTTTTCAAATATGATGAACAGTGGCTTAGCAACTTCATCTGCCAGCTCCTTCTGGGCCCGCAGGTGGATTTCATCAGGTCCCATGGTCTTGTGCAAGTTCAGGTTAAGATGGTCTCAGACCAGATCCTCTCCTACAGTGGGCCCAGGGCCTTCATTCTCACAGTCCCTGCGTCTGCCTTCCAAGATTTCAGTCCTGGTGCAAGACTGGTGCAAGTCCTGGTAGGTCTCCCTGCCCAGCCAGTACAACCCAACTAACACACTTTCTGCTTCAAAATTTCTCTCCCTTATGGGCTGTCTAAACCGTTGTCTCAAAGTCCCATTTCCTACCCTTCCATGGGAAGCTGTGTCAGAGGGGTGTACCACACAGTCCCAGCCCAGTCATTCATCAGCAGCCTCTCTCAGAGGCACAACACCTCCTAACTCACAGCACACTCCCATCCCAAGAAGAAGTGCTGTGGAGTTTGGCATTTGCTCTTGGTTCTCCCTGTGGCTGGCAAAGCATCACTCACTACTGAGCACAGAGTGAGATACTCTGCAGGAAGAGTGAGCCCACAGCCTTGTAAGGCTTTTGTGTTAAGTTTATCCAGTTTCTTCCTGAAATTAGGGATTTCTTGAATTAAAAATATGGAGTGTCACTGTAAGGCTCATGCTTAGCTTGGTGTGGTGGGGGCAGAGCTGATCCCTGCACGCTGGGTGTACCGCAGAGAGTGGTTGTGTTGGTGTTTGTTGCAAGACGGTACGTGTCTGCCTTGGGTGCATGAGCTGAGTTGCCAGCACAGCAGCAAATGCATGCCCGGCACAGAAGGTTTCGGGTACAAAGACCTCAGCCTGGCTGGCAGCAAGGGAGAGGAGGAAAGAGAAGCATTCAAAATGCAAACTTTCCAGGAAAATAAAGGCTTTTTTTTTTTCCAGAAAAAAACAAGGAAGTTCTGAATGCTCCATCGCTGGCGGTGTTCAAGGCCAGGTTGGACAGAGCCTTGGATGACATTGTTTAGTGTGAGGTGTCCCTGCCCATGGCATGGGGATTGGAACTAGGCGATCTTAAGGTCCTTTCCAACCCTAGCTATTCTATGGTTCTATGATTCTATGATTTAATTTTTACCCTTTCCTCCACTGGATAACTGTCCTGTTGTCTAGGAATACCCACTCCCACCTCTTCTGTTTTTCTTCCTTTCTGCTTGATAGCCTTTGATCCCTTGGAGGAAAAGTACTGAGAGTTAGGTAAAACGACTTGGTGTTGCTGTAGCTGTCACAGTTCAATTTTATTTTAGGTAGATGAGGTAAGATAAACACAAAGTGCAAAGAAAAGATAATTAAGCATAGAAAAGGCACTTATAACTTCTGCTGGTGATTTCCTAATTTCATCCACCTCTTCCTCCACAGAAACATGACGATGGCATAAGGGTGCTTGGCCCTTTTGAGATCTAGGAATTATTTGCTGGCACAGGCTGTGTAAAACCAGTTATTTACCTGTTTATAGGTTCTCAGTTTATTAGCCTGAAGGCAAAAGAAGCAAAATGAGACTTAATAAGGTCAGGAAGGAGCACATGAGAGGTCGAATGCAGAAATCATAAGATTAAAATCTATATCATAGTGCCTATATGCAATAAGGATGGTCAAAATTAAGATTGCTCTTGTGCACATTAATCTTTTGAAACCTTCTGTGTGCTTAGCTTTGCAGCTTTAGTCATGTGTCTTTAATGCGGTTTGTGGAGGTGACCATAGATGGTTCCCAAGTTCAACAGGCAGACCCAACTGCAAGTCTGAACTTTTTGTTAGGAATTCACCATGATCCATGTCTGGTAGTTTGAATATACACTTAAAGTTAAGCTTGAGATAAAGGATATCACCCACTTACTTGGTATGTGAGTTATGTTGAAGATCAAGAAAGCAAAAGTTAGTACCCCTCAAAGTAATCAAAGATGCATGAGAAAGGGAAGTGTAATGGGCTTTGTGGTACCTGGGACGCTTTCTGTGACACCAGAAAGAATTTTGGGGTGCCAGCTCTCTGGGTGTTGATTAAATGTGTCTGCTCTTTTCTCTCTTTCAAGTTAGTCTTCACTGATAGCTTGGATCAGCCTCAGATTGTGAGGATAGGTCTGACCCCACAAGCAGTCCTTGAAGGAGGGCAAGGCTGCTCAGCTATGGTGCTGTGGCCCAAGCTCTCAGCAGGACACCTTACTGGCTCCTTCTTGGTGATCCTCCTGACCTAAGGAGGGGGTCACCTCTTGGTGCAAATAGTTCCCAGGAAGTGATTGTGCCTAAAATCCGCAACAGCTGTGGGAAGACCCGGAGGTGCTATATAAGATGGCTCCATACGTCTGTGGAGAAACTGTGGTTTCTTGTACAGGAACCTCTGTGTCAGGTGCTTGACCTAGTGAGTATTGTTTTGCAATTGCACTTGGTTACTGAATTAATGCTCCTCGGCAATGGGGATGACTTTGAGGATCACTGGAATATAATCTATCTCTGCTGTTCAAAGGAACCGAGGAGGGCCTTGCAATTTCTTTTAGGTTGTATTAATCTCTTTGTTATAATATATGATGTCACAGTAGTTGCACAATTAACTGTGACTTTCTGCTTCAGAGCGACCCCAGTAATTACTCTACATTGAAAAGATGGATTAAGTGTCTTGGGAGAGCATTTTATAGCAGCTGACATTTAGGGGCTAGAGGACATTGAAGGTGACACTGCAGAAATGGCATACCAATACTCTGGTGATGTGCCCAGGAGGCTGAGGAGACACTGTTGGGTGTAAGCACCTGAGGGATGGATGCTTTCTTACCTATGGCAGTGGAGCTGGTCCTTGCCAGAGGTGGAGGCTGACATGAGACAGAGCATCGTGGAGGTCTCACTGCCTCGTCTGTGTCCTCACATAGCCCTCACGGCTCTGCCTGGATTGAACGTTGTGCATCACCATCTGACGAAACTTTCCACTTCTGCTGGTTGCAGGTATTACTGCTCTTCTTGCCCTTGAGGTTTTGACCTGTAGCAGACACCAGCAATGTTGACTTGTAGTAGGCAAATGCAAAAATATGTACCTTATAAAGAAATGAGGTAAGCACTGAGCATCATGAGCCACAGCCTGTGTGAGTTTAGCTGTTATAGGAAAAAGGGTAGGACATACAGGGTAAACAATAATGCTTATAAGTCAGCAATTTGGACCTTTACATTTACATATATGTATTTGCATAAGTTTTGTAATTTCCTTTATTTTTTTTCTTAAGCTAGCCCAAGGAGTTACAGGTTTTTTACCTTTAAATGTAAACAGCACACAAACTAATGTTTGCTTCCTAAAAAGTCACGCATTGCAAGATACAAGTGACATCACAGACAAAGATGTACTTCCTTACACATAAGCCTTAAATTTACCTCCAGTTGTTACTGTTTTTTATTTCCATTTAGATTTTCAAGCATCCATTCTGCAGATTTCTTTTGTACCTGTTTGAAAATGCATTTGTCAGTTTCAATGTTGCTTCTTGTGGTTTGTTCGGTTCGTTTGCTCTTCTCCTCGTGCTGGCAGAAGCCCCTTCTTTTGCTGGGGCTTGTGCTACAGGCCAGTAACGTCTGGGCCATAACCCTCTGGACTCCTGCGGCCATGCCATGTGGCAGGACACATAGAGCCTGGGTGTCCTGTGCATCAGTCCTCGTCTGAGGTCAGATGTCTTCTGTTGATGTTTTGCATATGTAGATATGATTCAAATGTTTGGTGTTGTGAAAGTACAGACAGGCTTTATCCTGGGTACTGAGCACTGTGGTGGTGTGTGCGTATGCAGCAGTTAGGGATTGCATTTACTTGTGACAGCAGCAGCAATGCTTTTCATTAACTATTTTCTGCAAATCTAATTTCATGATGTCAAGAAGTTACTACTTTTGGCTCACTGACATAACTCAAAAGGTTGCTGTAAAAATGCACAGAGCCTCTTGGTTTTTCAGTAGGTGAATAGGAAAAAAATTATGAGCCTTTAAACTAAATAATAATTTTTCCCTTGTAGCTTCAGATCTGTTCAATCAATAATCTTTCTGCTAACTCTGGGGAGAATTTTAGTTGCTGCCATAAAATGTTTTAATTATTTAAAATCATAAAATATAAGTAGGCACAATTTGCTTGGAACTCATTAGGGAAATATATGAATAAGAGGAAAAGATAATGTTTGCTTCTGCATTAATTTAAAGCAGTCTCTAAAATATGAAATCTAATCCTGGAAAGCAGTGACTTATCAGCAATGTTTACTTTTCCTATAATAGGAGTAAATATTAAAGCAGCTAGTTATGTGCTTATCCCTACAGTATTACACTGAGCCAAAAAGGAAGATAAATAACTTGTCTGAAATCCCACATTAATTTTCGTCTTTTACAGGTTTTATGTTTGTTCATTTCCTTTTTCAAAAGATTGCTTTAAAAATTATTATTATAAAAGAGGTGACTTAGAAACCATGAGTAGCTACAAATGCATAAGACCAATTTGTGTGTGATTAGAATTATGCAGAGGTAATGCTTTATACTTGTGGTGCAAAGCCTTTCATCCCAGTGCAAATCACTGGCACAACATGTAGCAGCAGAGAAAAGCCACTGCCCAGGGGCAAGGCTTGACAGGCCAGAGAACAGAGAAGCTGATGGGTGAGGAGACAATAAAAGGAAGAAATTATTACCTTTAGGTTTTCCCAAAGGAACTTCAGGGCTCACTCTGTCAGGAAATGCTGATTTGCACCTCTTGTGTATGTAAAGAGGGAAGAATTGGCTTTGTCATTCCCTGCTCAGTGCTTCTTGTTTGGGATCTCATCAGACGCCCCTCCCCAGATGACCTTCCTCATTTTGCTTGTGGCTTTCCACATTTTCATTCTGGGGAGGATGTGACAGTGCTGCCATTCCTGTGAAAATGAAATGAGAGGTAAAACCAAACGGGCTGCAAACCACCCAAATACGGATGCAGATTTCTTGTGTGTGGGGACGTCTCAGGTTATCCGAATGCGTTGATGTACCCACTCTTTCGAACAGCAGATGGAGCTGCTCAGCATGGTCGTGTTCCTCATGGTAGTGCAAGGGGGGTGCAGGGATGGAGGAGGCCTTGCGCGGTTTCAGTAGGTGAGGTAGACAAAACCAAGCTGTATGCATCTCAACTGGAGGGACAGCACCAGCAAGTGCAGAGGAGGGCCATGAGGATAAGAGGGCTTGAGCATCTCCCATATGAAGACAGGCTGAGAAAAACGGGGCCGTTCAGCCTGGAGAAGAGAAGGCTGCATGGAGACCTCAGAGCAGCCTTCCAGTATCTGAAGGGGCCTATAAGGATGCTGGGGAGGGACTCTTCATCAGGAACTGTAGTGATAGAACAAGGGGTAATGGGTTCAAACTTACACAGGAGAAGTTTTGATTAGATGTAAGGAAGAAGTTCTTTACTGGAAGGGTGGTGAGGCACTGGAATGGGCTGCCCAGGGAAGTTGTGAATGCTCCGTCCCTGGCAGTATTCAAGGCCAGGTTGGATGGAGTGTTGGGTGATATGGTTTAGCGTGTGGTGTCCCTGCCCATGGCAGAGGGGTTGTAACTAGATGATTTTAAGGTCCTTTTCAACCCAAACCATTATATGATACTATGAGTCCTGACTGTTTTCCATCTGTAGATGTCACTAAGCTCTTGCTGTCTTCCTTCTGGGTTTATTTGAGAGGGCCAGCAAAAATGGGGAGCATGGCAGCTCTGCTGAGTGAGTGTCCTCTGCTCGTTTAATCAGCTAGTAGAGATGCAAGGGCTGCTCTGGAACAGACTTCTGTTCCTTTTCCCATCACCGTCCAAATATGACACAGCACCAGTGTGAATGTGACATCTTTGGAACAGGGACTGGGGTATCTGACCCTAGGGCTGCACGCTTTCTGGGAGTTACTGTGCTAGGAGGATTTTTATTCATTTTAATGCACTATCCTTCAGCTCCATTTGCTTCTAAGCAAGTCCCAGCTGTATATATGTCACCTGTGTTGGCCTCTCTGGGGTCAGTCCTTGCAAGGAGAAGAGATGACAGTGTTGCATAAACAGCTGGGCTCCCAGGTTGGCTTCTTTTTAGCGGTGGAAAATCCTGAGCCTCTACAATGTGATCAGGAGCCCAAGACATGTTTGTTACCTAGCAGGGGTGAGCAGACACACAAGCTCCTATACATGATCTTGCCATTAGAGAGAGACAAATACTCGTGCTGCATTATCGTGTAGTCCACTCTCACCACCGAATGAAGGCCTAAGTTTCCATTGTCCCCACAAATTCCCAAAAGCTGATTCACTACTTGAATTAAACCATAATTATGTATTATCAGCAGTCACTTTATAGTAAGGTTAAAGGACTAAATGCAGTTAGTGGTGATGAATTCCAGATGTGCAGGACAGAAGCCTGAAGAGAAGGCCAGCTACTGAGTAACTACAAGATAGTGTAATGTATTCTAAATATTTGATTCAATTAAGCTACCTTCTGCTCTTTGTTTCAGCTTACAGATGGCTCATCAATCTATAGTTTAGGGACACATTGCTATTCTTTCTAATGGTAATTAAGTGATCAGGATGGAGACAGGTTTGATGAAATGCTCACTTTATGCTCTGCATATTTAAAATGGAGCAGAGTCCAAAGCAGAGACAAAATGCTAGCTGGCTGCAGGTGGCTTCAGCCTCAGGCACAAGACAGGTCTTCCTCTACCAGAGGTGATGGGGACTTTGCCAGTTCCCACCATTCAAAGAACAAGAGTTTCTGAATCTATGAACTGTGATTGTTTGTATCTGGTTTTGAATGTTGCTGAACTGTTATTTGGCAGTTTTTTGCAAAATGCTCGTGCTATTGCCTATTTTTGGCTTGGTTTTGCTAACAGGATTCTTGCAACTTGGAAATTAGTAGTAAAACAGAGTCTGCAATTAATCTTCCCGTGACTTGTGTGTTTGGGAAAGGCCATCATGGCACTTTAAAGCCAGGGTATGTATTCTGAATAACTTCTGTCTCACTCGTGGTTGTCAGTATACAGCCTCTGAAAGCAGGAATGTTTGGGAGGATGCTCCACCTGTTAAAATGCCCACTTTTTATTTGTAATACCTACAATTTGTTACCTACTTAAAAAGTGAAATTTCAATATAGAACATGGCCAGAAGCATTGCATGCAAATGTATAATGATTTCTTTAGTCAGTCCATTTGAGAGCTATTGCAGTCATTAAGACTTTAGTAAGGAGTTATTTCTTTTATGCAGATAAGAAAATTGAGGGACATGAAAGTTTGAAAAAAGAAATTGGGAAAGCTTTATGCCCTATTCAAAAATCTCATTTAAGGGCCATACACTCCTTGCCCTGTCCTTCTCCCAGATATGGATTTTACTTTACAGCAGCCAGTCCTTAATTCAGCAAAGCACTTAAGCACATCCTGACATGCTCTGCTGAATCAGGGTTTTAAGTCGAAGTGACAGGTATAGAATCAGGATCTCCTTGCTCACCACCCCACTCTGAAACTATCGTGTAATTCTTCCTTTCTTCATTACTCCCCCACTGCAGTATACTACCATGAGTGTCTGAGACAGGTAAAACCTGTGCCCTGAATATCTGCCCCTTATAAGAACCCAAGCCACCCAGTTGAAATGTCAAACACACGAGCCAAGTAGCCACTTGTAACAAGGTTGAAACTTAAGTGCCTTTGTTCCCACATAAGGTGAGCTTTTTCAATTAGTTTCTTGGACAAAAATGTTACAGAATGAATTGGGGTGAAACAAGAGAGTAATGAATGACAACAGCAAATGAAGATAACTAGAATTTAAGAATATTGTAGGAAAAATACTGTGCTAGGGCGTGGAAAAGGCATAATTTTGTCACATGCTGCTTAGGGAAGGGAATCTCTGCTTGCAGCAAAGATTTAAATAGCCAGTTAACAGCTGTATTGCATCATCATGCAATCATCATTTTCCCTCTGTAGACTTGCCTCCAATGCTCTATGTTTGCAGCTTTCTAAGAAACAAGCACTAGCAAGTTGCTTCTTTGGGGGCAGGTGGGAGGGAGAGAAGGAAGAGGAAGAATTCTTTTGGTTTCCTCCTTGTCCATTTGTTCTTCCTCATTCTGACTTCAGAAAAATCTACCTGAGCTGTTGCTTAGGTTAAAGAAGCCCAGTCCTTGCACACAAAGGTTTTAGGGAGTGCTCTGTGTTGGAAATCCCACTTACCCTTTGACAAGTGTATATTTGAGGCTTGTTCTGTAGTATCCATCAAAGATTACCAGTGACTTTCGCTATTTTAGAGAAGGCTCATAATCTCCCTGATATCATGTACATGTCATTAAAATCCCTTTTTTATAATGGCTACTAATATTAGTAAACTCCACTTCCTTGCGATAGTAGGACTGATTATTCTGCTACTCAATAGCCTATTTTAGGACAGAAAACTACTTTGTTGTTGTCATGGGTTCAGCAGCAGCAGTCATTTTTCTCCTTCTTGGTAGCTGGTATAGTGCTGTGTTTTTGACTTTTGGCCTGGGAACAGTGCTGATAACACCGATGTTTATAGTTACGGCTTAGACTGTTTTGGTCTGACCAAGGACTTTCTGAGTCTCATGCTCTGCCAGGGAGGAGGGGAAGCCGGGAGGAAGCAGAGACAGGACACCTGACCCAAACTGACCAAAGAGGTATTCCATACCACAGCACATCATGCCCAGGATGTAAAAACGGAGGGCAGAGACCCGGAAGGGTGGGGGGTGCATAGCTTGGTTGGGCTGGGTATTAGCGGTGAGCGACTGTGTTCTTTTACCTTGTATTTCCCTGGTCATTATTATTACTGGTGGTAGCAGTAGTGATTTGTGTTATACCTTAGTTACCAAACTGTTTTTATCTCAACCTGTGGGAGTTGCATTCTTTCGATTCTCCTTCCCATCCCTCAGGGAGCAGGGGAAGAAAGAGGGGGGAGTGAGTGAGCAAACTGCGCGGCTGAGAGGCTTAAACCACGACGGTTGTATTGACTCACTGGGAACTCTCTCATTCTACAGAGGGAGATTTTTTCAGCCACTGTCTCACAAAGGCAACTTCACATAACTTTATTTGCTTTTTACAATTAGAATAAGAAATCATAGTGGACCTTAAAATAAGTCTCTCTTCTCAACTTAGCTGTCTTTAGGATCCTTCTGCTCCTAAAGTCTACTTTCCCAGACTATGCTATCCAGTGGAGATACAGGTTAAATGACCATTTTTGATACTGCCTGCATTTTTCCATAGTATTTGATGTTGCTTTTTGTTTCCCATCTGCTGCGCTTCCTTCAGTTACAACTTGAATGCTAATGTGAATCCATCCCCCATTGGGATCATGCTGATATGGACTCGTGAATCTCTGAGAAGCTTTTCATTGAGGTGGTGGATGCTCTGGGCTGCCAAGTCATCCTTTCTTGGGTTTAGCACCTTTCCATTCCATAGGACCTATTGAAAAAAGACAAGTCAGGCACCTAATTTGTCCCATTGTGTTCCGTGGGCCACAGAGGTTCTGCTTATTTTCCAGAAATCAGTATTTATTGTGTTGCAGATTTCTAGTCTCAAATATAGCAAGTGGGATTGGGAGTCCACAGATTTGGTTAATTGTACTTCTGCTGCAAATTAGAAGACTAAATGAAAAAGACGTGTTTAAACAATAGGTATTTTTAAAAGCCCCTATTCAGCTGCCACCATAACCCTGAAGGTGCTCCATGTTTAACATTGTTCTTTCTAGTAAAAATTATAAATTGGTAACTTATTAGTAGTTACTGACTGCAAGTGCAACCTTTGATCTTGTGTAAGTACTATATATAGTAGAAAATGTACTATAAAACAAATCAAATACATTTGTAATATAAATCATATCAACACATTCTGTAATATATTACAAAAAATTTGATAAGTTTCTGCTATCACAGGCTATTTATGTACTAACGCGTATTTAGCAGATTAGTCCTTTCTTTTAAAGGGTTTTATTCCTTGCTGTTATTAGTGTTCCATATAGCTTACTTTAGGAGTTTATGTTGAATTTTAAAGCCTCTTTTGTATAATAAGGAACAAACATTGCAATTAGCAAACAAGTTGCAGGTCAGAAATGACATTACTAAAATCCCACTGTGACTTTGTTTCTACCCCAGAGGCAAAAGCAGTAATGCCCTGTGCAATTACCACTACAACCCCAGTACTTACATTATCAATAGCTATTATTCCGCCTTTTTTTATGAGGTGCAAACACTTTTCATAGTACTCATTGTAGCTTTCTTTATCCGCATCAATGAAAGCAAAGTCAAAGGTTTCCGCTTCTCCACTGGCCAACAGTTCATCTAGATGAGCAACAAAGTGAGTCACTGCACCCTGGTTAATATTTGTAGGAGGAAGTCATCCATTTGTGTTAAAGTTCTCATTTAATAATGTTTTTGGTGCCTTGGCCAGGCAATTTATTCCTCTACAGCTAATTACCAGAAAAGCTTATCCCACAGAAACCAATCTAGACATGATGTATGCCATAAAACACTCAGTTACTGAGTTCTGCCTACGTAGAAGTTCATGGAGTAGTTCTAAACCTGCAGGATACAGCTGGGGCTGCTGAAAGGTGCAGTAAAAACAAGGCAAATAGTTTGAAACCAGACACGCTCTACACCTTCAGATATGTTTTTGAGCTGATCGAGGAGAGCTGTTTTCCTAAAAGGATTAGGATTTTTCGTACATTTATGAACAAGTCCTAAATGCTAATCTCTCATTGCTTATCAAGTACCATGATACAGGTCACGAACAAACCCTGTCACAGATCTTTATCACAGCAAAAGATTGCTGTAAGTAGTCCCTCTGTTGGCCAAGGCAAGTGGAATTTGGATTTAAGTTCTCAGAAACTGATTTGTTGAGTGAGAACTCCAAATCAGCACTTGTGGAGCAGCTGACTGCTGCCTTCCCAGGGCTCTTGGCATCCCCTCTCACCAGCCCCTGCCCTTATCCTCTGTCAACAGAGGATCTTTTTGGCTGAAGCACTGCCTAGACAAAGCTCTCTATCGGACTTCAAGGACAGCAGTGCATCCTAGCAGACTGCTTATTTGCCTTTTCTGAAAGGATGGATGAATTTGGAAGTAATACAAGGTTATTGATGGATCTGTGGATACATCAAACACCTTTCCTGGAAAATTTCTTCTACCTCCTCCCTTCCTAGCAAATTTCTTGCATTTTCAGAATATTTATTAGTATTCCCTCTGCCCTGCATCTTATTTTCTTGAATGATAAATGTTATTGCCTTTTTAATGGCCTTGAATGCTATTGTCAGATCCTAAATTTGAACTCCTCTGGACACAGTTCAACTGTTATACACTAAGTTTTACAATGGCTTGTGTTTTTTCTGCACCTCAGCCCTTTCAGAAAACTCTTCCTGCCTATAACAAAGGACTACTTGTTTAGAATGGATAATGGATAACAGAAATTGGGCTTTGTCAAATTAATCTGTGTTAATCAGCTTTCCCAGAAGCTGCTGACGATAGTACTTTATAGATTAAACAAGGTGATGGACAGGGCAGATGACTGACCAGTATAGCCCACTACATAGGGCAAGTGTTTTCCTCCTCTCTGCTAGCATGTAGGAAAACTATGAACTTCTGAAGTTGTGAAGTTTTCTGATTTATGTATTCATTTTTTTTTCATATAAGAGAAGTCTTCTTACTGTTAGCAAATGGATCACATCCACAAGCATATTTGGCTTTACATTTCATCAGTATTATATTCATCTTCTATTTCTAGGAAAAGGAAAAATCAGAAGTATTCTAGGTTACTTACCAAGTGTCTGAATTGCTCGCTTAATCCGTAGGTCAATTTTATGCTCTACTCCTGCCTAGAATGAAAAACAACAAAGAGTTGATGAAAGCAGTGAAGAAAAACCATGTTATTAGGTTGCGTCCTGAGAGTGACTGGTGTTCAGATATTTTTTCTAGCTCTTTCTAGGTTCCAGACATCACTCATTTATCTTGCCAAGTTGAAATGTCTCAGGCTCCTTTAATGATAGGAATGCTTCTAATGGATATACAAGTCTAAGATCCCAAATCCCTTGACATGCAAATACAGCTGTCCCAAATGAGTAACAGAAGAGATGCTGCTTACCTCCTTCCACAGTGGCTTTCCAATTTTGACATAGTCCTCACTTATATCACAGGCAACAACTCTGCCGTTATCTGGCAGGACAAGTGCCATATTTAAGGTATTATAACCTGTGAAAACACCTAGGAAAATCACAAGAGTCATGAACATTTAGCATAAATAATAGAGTAAAACCCCCAAAGGAGGCAAGAATGGTGATTTGTTAATGGACACAAAAGGCTTTCCCCTTAATTTTTAACGTAATGGTGGGTTGGGAGGAATTTTTACTTCAACTTTGTTGTTGTTTTTTACATCAATATTTAGCAAACCTTCATGTGGCTTTGTCCAAAAGTCTCCTGGACACACAGCGCAAAGTCTTATCCTGCATTGTAAGTAGCACACTTAGTTAAAAGTGGAGCTAAATCCTGGGCAAAGGGACTGGACCAGCAGCAAAATAGCCGTACTAGCCAGGTAATAACCAGGTCAAGAATGAAGATGGTGAGAACCCATACTTGGCTGCTCAGCATCAGTCTGGCTTTGTGACATCCTGCTAATATAGGTGCATCAAGTGAATTGGATGCAGGACCTGTGCAGCAAAACATCTCCTTCTGGCAAGAAACTGACACAGGAAGGAAAGAATGTGCCCTGTGCTGCAGCTGCTCGAGACCCAGGTGATCTCTTGATCTTATTTTTCCAGGTTGCCTCAGAGTTGACAAGACATCCATGTTGATGCCTGAACTGCTGAATGCAAAAAGTGGCAAGCAAGTGCAAATCTAATGCTACTTTTCACACTGTAGTTTGCCTGCCTGTTTGCTGAGACAGGTATGCACTGCCTTCCTGTATCTTAGACACTTATGTAAACACAGCTGTATTTGGAGAAGCACAGCCAGGAGATTTATTCTACTATAAAGAGAACAAAGTAACACTCTTACCTATTTCAATAACTTTCTTGGCTTTAATGAGTTTGACCAAATTTGCCATAAACTGAGCCTGGTCACAGGACACCATCATTCTACCCCAAGGATGATCAGCAGTGAGCTAGAAAGGGGGAAAAAATAACATGTCAGCAAAACCCCCCGTAACTTCCAAAACAATGTCCTAGCAAAAATACAGAGAAAAAACCAGGAAAAACAGATTCTCCTGCATTTCTTATTTTAGATGGCTTTTTGCTCTGTCTGCAAGCCAGAAACTGGTTTTAATTTAACAGGAACTAAGGAGAGTGGGCAGTGTGTGTCGTAAACAGGGGCTAATCACTCAAAGCAGCAATATGCCCCACAGTTACTGTGACTGTAGCAAACTCTGCAATAGTTACAGCTGATGAAGAACCATAGAGGAGCCTTGACTGTGAAAGTCCTTTATTTCTGTGAATTTACATAAACAGATGCACTTTTTTTATTAACTGTAAGGTCTGTACTTTATGTCCTTATTCCTCCAAGACATGTAGGATGGTTTTATGAACTGATAGGTTAAAGTCTGTTGTCAAACTCAGATCATATGGTTCTGGCTATACAGCACAGAAGTGGCACCTATGCCATTGTAGGGGAGCCCCTGGCACTGAGGAGGAGGAAGCAGGGCTGTGCCATGACAGCTGAACAGTCTTCCCACTTCCTTTCTTCCTCTCGGGCTCATTCTAATCAACCAGCTCCAGTACTTGGTATTTAATTGGTTTTATAGAGGAGCAGTTTGTCTCACTTGAAAGGACTCAGTCCTGAGTCACGTTCTGAGCTCTGATACTGGAGCCTGCTCCAGTGTTGCCTCTCTGAGCTGCAGTTTCCTTACGTGCCAACTGAAATGAATAGAAGTCATCTGTTCAGGACAAAATCAAGCGTGGTCCAAACACATGGGCATGGGAGCCATAGTTGAAAAAAATACATGTCTAAAATGTATGGCAATATTATTAGATACTCATTTAGGGAGCCCTGAACATTGAAGAATCTGGCTATTACCAGTTCAAAACAAAACCTAATATGCACACAAATAAGATGGAGGAGGGAGCATTACACAGAGCCCGGCAGTTCAGGATGAAGTCTAGGCAATACCAAAAAGCCCAGGTGGAACAGTAACAACACTAAACAGAAAGCTGTTTTGGGTCATAAAATACTGACCAGTCGCAGCTTCTTTAGAATTGGATGTTCCCGCAAAGAGTGATCCAGTATGTATTGCCAGATAGGACTGCTTTTCCCAATAATACTCCTGGGTGATTTGTGTGTCCCAAAAATTAAAGGGTATCTTTTACCTACAAGAAACAAACAAACAAACTCTCATCTTTTTCAGTTATTGCCTGCTTAAGTAAAGCAAAGACTCAAGTATGACTAAAGGCTAAAGAGTTCTTTGCTCTGAAAATCCAGTGAAAAAGAAAATGCAACATGGCTGGACAGCTCAATGGGATATATACATATACATAAAATTTTGTTCTTTTTAACCTCCAAGATGTCCAGCCCAAGTCTGCAAAGGCTCAAAAGGGAAAGAATTGGGTGTTGTGGTATTCTACGTCAGTGGCCGATGTGAAGGTTATGAGCTGTCATGTTCTTACAGCTGAAGTGACCACATCAAAACTCAAACGGTGAGTGTAACAAGAGAAGCGTGAATAAGGCACACTATTTTCTTACTCCAGTGACCTTGTTTTGCAGTTGATAGAGGCTGCTGGTCTTTAGGGCTGTCAGATGATGCATCTTCTCAAGCCCTAAGCTCTCCCTCATCCTTCCTGGCCTTCTTGCCAGGGGAAATCTAGCATTGCTCAATGGCTTGTTTAGCATGAAACCAGCGTGAAAGGGAAGTAGGTGCTGAAGGCTGAAATTTAAGGACAATTGCTTGTCTACTTAAATACAGAACTGATCACAGCTTTGATGGCCAATGTTTCTTTTACCAAATAGGGCAAATATTTTAAAGAAATAACAAAACCAAACAAAAAACCAAACAAAAACCCAAAACCCTCAAAGGGGAAAACCCCCCCAAAACCCAAAACCAACCAACCAAATCCCAACAAAAAAATCTCAGTTCCACATCTCCCGACAGTTGCTTGCTATTGAAGAACACTTTTATTTCGAAGTTTTTATCTTGTTTTGCTAATGGCTCTATTTCACAGAGGATCACCCCGAGGTGCAGATTATTCCACCAACTTGCCTGAAGTCAAAGGGTAAGCACCCAAGCGGCTGTGTTGCAACACCAACCTCCGCCCCCTGCCTGATGGTGAGTTCACTCTTCCCTCGATCCCGGGGAATGGAAGTGAAACTGTTACCAGAACAGAAAGCTGTGACCAGGACACCACCCCGGCGTTTTCGGGTTCTGGCCAAATATATGCAGGCTGGGGCCGGGCTGGGAGCGTGCCCTCCCCCTTGCTGGGCCCGTGGCCTCGGCCCCCACGCTGCATTAGCTGGGTTGCAGGAGAGGCTCTGGCTCTGAGCGTGCCACCGTACCTACCGCCGCAGCTCAGCGGAGTCCCGGCCTGCAGAGCAGCACCAAGGCGGGGAGAGATGCTGCCGGGACGCCACGGTCCCGTCTGTTCCCCGGGGGGGACACGAGGAGGAAGCAGCCCCCATGTGCGTGGAGGGGTGGGTGGGTGCCGCTTACCTACTAGCACCCCCGTGGCAAAGGCGATCCCCAGCATCGCCGTCCCGACGGCCACTTCGTTGGGCACGCTGAAAACGGGCATCTCGGGGCCGAGACGGGACGGGACGGGACGGGACGGGAGCAGCGCGGCGGGTCCGAGCGGCGCGGCCCGGTCACACTCGGGCGTGGGGCGGGGCGGGACGAGGCAGCGGGAGGGGCCGGGCCGGGAGGGGAGGCATGCGGTGCGGCGCGCTTTGCGATGGTCCCGGGCTGCTGCTGCTGCTGCCGCTGCCTCCTGGCAGGGCCGTGTTCACGGTTCCGCATGTGCCCGGAGCTGCCCGCACCCCGGGGTGCCCGATGCTGGGTCTTGCTGCGGGGAGGGCGGCCGTCCCATCGGGGGCGCGCGCTTTCCTCTTCCGGCCGGTGGCATGTTGAGGTGACCAAAGCAGCACTTGGCGTCATGTGCCACCGCCTCCTCAGAGGTTCCGGTGTGACTTTGCGGCAGACTTCTTTCCAAAACGCTCCCGAGTTTTGTGAGCGATAGCAATGGGCTCTGATGGAGGAACTGTTCACGGAAATGTCATTGTGGAGCCTTGTCCTCCAACCAGCCCAGGAAATGTGCTCTCTCCTTCCCTAGCACAGCCGCCTTTTGCAGCTGAGGTGTGAGCAGATTCCTTACCAAAAGCATGTAAGACTCTGGGAGTTCAGTTCTGAGAGCAGAAGGACTGTGAGTTTCCAAGTGAAAGGGATTAAGAAAGATCTCCCACTAGAGTGCGGATGTGTCTCTGTTTCCCCTGCCGCTGTTTCAGCCCCCTTCCGCAACACCTTCCAGGCGAGGTGCAGCAGTGCCTTTGTCACTGTTTGACAGCCAGGTTGTTCAGGAATCTCCACCTTGGTCTGGTCTGGCATTGAGGGAGTTGATACATAAACCAATAGTGCCTATGCCAGTTTCTTGTCTTAGGAAGGAGGCTAAAAGAACTTTTCTGTTTCTTTTGTTGCATTACGTAGACACACACTGAAAGGTTCCTGCAGTGTCTTTGGGAGGTGGGCCAGGGTTTTGGTTTTCATTTTGTGAAGCGCTGGCAATATCTGTACTTTGCAAAACTCGAGCAAGATGTGAAGATCTATCATTTTGTCTCTCTACAGGAGACGAAATTAGCGGTGTTGCACAAAGACGAGGAATATGCAGGCTTAGAGTGGGCTGCAACTTGGTCTCAACAGATATAGGATGAAAGCAGGTAAAAATTCCCTTTTGGCAAATAGTTAATCTCTAGAAAGGCGGGTGAATTGTGTGCCAGTGGGTTGGGATGATAATTTTTCAACTATGCTCCTATGCTAGCAAAAATATCTAGTGTCAATGCAGTTAGCAGAAAAACATTCCTTTTTTTAAGCATATCTTAAGTGCAGGATTAAGTATATCACTGGGGCATTTATGAGAAATGGGTTTGCCTATCACTGTATTTTTAGTATGTGCTAGACTTTATTTACAACGACTTGAGCTCAGAGCTTTTGTATTTCTTTTGCAGCAGCTAATCATGTCAAGCCCTAAGGAGTTTACCGTGCTGTGTGACTTGCAGAACAAAGCAAGTTATCTGATCTGTCTTGGCAGATAAAGTATCTTTCAGTTCACTTACAAAATGTATTTGATTTTGAAAGCTGTGAACGTTCTCGGTTTCTTTTCCTCTTGTTCAGTATCTCGTCACTTCCTCTGTGTACATTTTGCTTTTTTTTATATGAAAACATTTCATCCCGTCTTTCAGAAGATGAGTTATCAGGAAGGGCTGCAATGTGTCAGTTTTAGGCCGAACAGAACTGTGGGAGACAGCAAACTCTTCCAGCTGCCATAAATCAGATTTGTGACTGTGCAACTCCATCTAGTGATTATTCTCTACAACTGCAGCAGGACGGAGAGTAACGGTGGGACATGGTTTTTCATGGAACTCTAATTTGTAAGCTCCCAACGCTGTGTTTTCCTCTTGACTCGATGGGCTGCCCCACGTGAAGCTCTCTGAAAACTTCAAGATTCTGAAATCTCCAAGAGAACTGGTGAGCAGAATTGCTGACATACTGAACAGTCTCTGACCCCCACAAGTTCTTATGCAGTAATAGCTTAGCTGGGATGGCAGAGCCAGGTGTTTTACTGTCTCCGTGCGTTGGACAGTGTATTGTTTACTTTAGACAACTGGTATGTGAGTTAAGATAAAACACTTTCTTCAAGTCATAAAAGAAGTAAAGTCTTCCAACAGAATTGAAAAGAGCCAGCTGCTTCATTGCAGTTTTCATTTTCCATAGCTCTGATATTACTGAATAGGAAACTTTGATGAATCAGATTAATTAGACACATGATAGCAGTGCTGTGGTTAGCTGTGCATTTAAATGTTTTGGTAGATCTCTGCCTACTACATGCACTGACTAAGGTGAAGGCTATCTAGAGATGAAAACTGAGTGTGAAGTGGGCATGGGTACAAACCTCACTGCTCTCTCTATCTGTGAGGTTGATCCAGTTGCACAGACTCCACAGGAGATCAGGATTTTTCCTGAGTCAGTATGTATAATTGCTGTGCCTGAAAGTGCCTTCTCCCTGGAATCGCATTCTTGAAAGGGTAGGAGGGCTTTGGCAGCATCTTCAGTCTGGAGCCAGAACATGATTGCTTTTGTGAAACATAAAGAGTAGGACAGACAGGATTCAGACTGGCTAGTCAGTAGCTGACCTCAGTTGTGTGCAAATCCTCACTTTATTCATATTGGTAATGTATCCACTGCTTCACAGTCACTGGGTGTCCTGGTTTTGGCTGAGATAAATTTTCTTGTTAGTGTAGTGCCCTGTTTTGAATTTAGTATGGGAATAATGCTGATAACACACTAATGTTTTAGTTGTTGCTTAGTAGTGCTTACTCTAAGTCAGTGACTTTTTTTTTCCATGCTCTGCCAGTGAGGAGATACACAAGAAGCTAGGAGGAAGGACAGCCAGGACAGCTGACCTGAATTGCCGAAATGATATTCCATCCCATAGAGTGTCATGCTCCATATATAAATGGGGGATACATTGGAAGCAATGGCATTTTTCTTCCCAAGTAACCGTTATGTATGATGGACTGCTGTTTTCCTGAAGATGTCTTGAACACCTGCCTGCTGATATGTGAATCAATTCCTTGTTTTACTTTGCTTCCACATGTGGCTTTTGCTTTACTTATCAAATTGTGTTTATCTCAACCCATGAGTTTTTTCACTTTTACTCTTCTGATTCTCTCCCTCATCCAACTGGGGGAGAACAAGCAAGGGACTGTGATGCTTAGTTGCTGGTGGGGGTTAAACCACAACACTAGGTAACTGATACTTGCAATAGTCTGTAGCTCTCGTGAAACCTTCCTCCCAGGAGTGTTTTGTATGTGGAAACATTATACACCAACCATCTTGGTGTCATTTAGCTCTGTAGACAAGGTAGACATGGGACTGGCAAAGCATTAGCCTGCTGATAAGGCTGTTATCTCACTTCTGGGTTTCCTCCTTTCATTTGCAGATGTTTTTAGATAGATCAGTAGTGCCTAGTAACCGAGGCACTAGTATAAAATGCTAAATGACTTGTCTGGAGTTTAATAAGCTTCCTTCCAGTTCCACTCTCCTCATATTTCCTTTTTTTTCTTTGTTATTTTTGTTTTTCTTTCCTTCTTCATTCTTCCATGTGTCAGTGAACTGAGCTTAGCCATATATTCTGGCAGGCTGTGTCCTCCAAGACGTTGGTGGTGGTTTGTTTCAGGGTGGTTGTAAAAAGCAATGTGTAACCACCTTGACTGTCCTACTGCTGCACTATAAAGAAGTCAAACCTGTGGGTGGCTCAGCCACTGTCAAGTGTGGACAGCCAGTGGTTATCCACACTGTGATTGTAAGCTTAACAGTAATTTTTATCTGCATTAATGGAGGAGAAAGGTAGGACAGCTGAGGCTGGCCTGATCTCCTGATCTTCGCCATCTTTAGAGAAAGTGTATGAAACAGATTGGGATTTTAATCTTGCTACAAGGAGGCAGGAGTGAAGAGGCAGATCAGCAAGTTATCGACATCGACATGGTGAATGAAGATGTGTATGGATGGGGCCAGTTAGAAAAAACAGGAATCTATGAATTCCCATACCTTTTAAGCTATTCACAGATAAACAAGCCTGTAAGTATTTTATTGTATTTATTTAATTTAAATGAGTTTTGTAATCTCTTTAATTAAAACTGAAACAGAATTTACTTACCATATTTACATGTTCATTTGTCTGTCTCAGGCATTGTAGATGAAGTGCATACATTTAATAATTTTACACTCCACAGTGTATATCCCTTTGCAAAATCTGGAGAAATCAACTGATGTTGGAGTATTTTAAAGTATTTTAAACTCCATATGGAATTATTATTTTTTTATTCACAATTGAGTTTCCTTCTTTCTTCCAGTTCGTTTTGCTATTGTATTTGTCTGTTCCATCTCTGTTATCTCTATACTATAGTGTACACTTAACATTTCATTTTACAGTTCTGTAATGCAGTGTTTGCCATTTACTGGCATAACCACCTTGACCTTAGAGATACTCATTCCACATGTATCTGTTGTAGCAATTTTTTGCCTTGAATGTTCATACATCTTCTCAACTGGAAATCCTGGGATTGTAAGAATGGTATAATCTTTTTTTTATCTGTGATAAATGAAATTGCTCTCTGAAATTTTCTTCTGATAGTTGAATTCAGTAATTTGAAATAAGACAAATAGTTTCCCAAATACTCATCATAGCTTCTAAAGTCATCTGGATTTTTTATCAGACAAACTGTAAGTATCAAAGCTTCCTTTGATATGATTGATTGTCCAACTGGAGGGTAATCACTAAAATGGAACGCAGACATGAACAATGACTTTAGGTAAGTTGGTTCAGTTACTTTCATCCTGCTCAGCTACTTCTATCACATTCAGTCTTCTGTGAGAGCTTTTAAAGTATGTCTTTCCATAACAGCTTGTAAAGGCTGTGGTACCTTCACATCTATTTCAAGGCTAAGGTATCAACATTTCAAATGCTGCTGCTAAGAAAGCTGGTGATTCATGAGCCCATAAGCCTCAAGCCATTAAACTTGCAAACAGCGAATGGTTTAGAAACGGTTTTCAGCTAGAAGCATTTTGACATATTGGTAAATATTTTCAGGCCTTAGTGGCTTACAGGCCAACATTTTGAATATATATGACTACTTTTTGCCATCTCATTACAAGACTAGGTTCAGCTTTGGACATGCAGGTATCGTGAGGAGAGATAGCCCCTGCCAAGCAGCATAATTCCTAGTGCAAAGTAAGTTAATGGCTTCTATGAAAATATCCCACAAGTATCAAGGACTGTAAAACTCAAACTGAGCTTAACTGGGGGAGACCCAGTGAAATAGCTTGTTCAGTGGCTCAGCTTGACAGATACAATGATAGAAGCAGTTCGCCTGACAAAGAGAGTTTGCCACTGAAGGATGTGGCTTGGAGGCACATTGAATTCCTCAAAACAGGCGGCAGACTGTTCTGGATGATCTCCTTCCAGGCTGTGGCCCAGCCTCATACTTGGAACAATTACACACACAGTGATGCAATGGGTGCTTGCTACTGAGGAATAAAGCTTTGTACTATTTTGCTCCTGCAAATGGTCCACATGTGATGGAAATGAGTACAACTCGAGTGGAGCATTCTGCTTTACTTACAAAGTCTACTGTAATTTTCAAGATATTTTTGCACTTGAGCCTTATACTGCATAGTGCATAAAAAAAATGAGACAAATTTTGCTGCTTATCACTCTGATATGCAAAATAAAATGAAAGAAGTGGTGAACAAATCAGCCATAGCTGTGACGCCTCCTTAATGAGGCTCTCCCATACCATTAACTTTTGCCCCTTCTGACATCTGAAGAAATCAGTGTCAAAGGCCAGCAGACTGGATTTGTTTCGTACCAGATGCGTGAATGGATGCCAAAAATGAAGGCTAGTTTCAGAAGCCCAGTGGTTTTCTCCTTCCCTTAAGCTTAAGGGCATCTGTCCTAGACTTCCCAGTGCAAAAAGCAAAATTAAAGCAACAGCATGGCAGCAGGAGAGGTGCAGGATTGGGATGTTCTTAGATAATCTGTTCCAAGCACATTCAAGAATGATGAATGATCATCTCAGTAAACCTGGTTCCTAAGGAGCTTTAGGTCAGATTGTCATTTCACAAATAAGAATTTGTCACAAGCATGTGAAAGCCATGCCAGGCTATTCACTTTGGGACTTAATATCAAGAAATCCTAGTAGACTGTTAGTTGCGAAGAGCAGGGGAGGGACTATATGTATTAGTCAACTGCAGTTTGCTAATATGAAGATGCTGTATTGAATTTACCAGGTAAAATATGTCTGCCAGAGAGAGCCTGATGAACATCATCATGTGAACAGGCTAGGCTAGGCTAGCCTAGGCTAGGCTAAAACTTTTCAGCTATCTGCAGGAAACAGGAGAACGAGGGGTGCGGAATACAATGTTTGATATTGCAAAGGACAGATTGCTTGTAGGAGGAAACAGAGGGAAGGTAGGAAAGAATTTTTAATTGTGTGCAATGCTTTCTCTCTTTCCTCATCTATTTTTTTTTTCCTTTTTAGTTGAATATGTACTCTTAGTAATGGAGCTCAAATTTTACTCCCTACATATATTCTTCAGATGATTGTTGCACTTTTGTGTAGCTTTTCTCTTAAGTACTAAGAGTTGTTATTTTTTTTACTTTATATGTCTTGGAGTTTGAGTGTTAAAAAAGGGCTATATAGGCTTTTGTCTTCTTATCCTATTCTAGCTTCTTTTTGTTATATATATTTTGAATAACTGCCTTCCTTTTAATATAAGCAAATGGAAAATTTCTGTTAAATGTGTTAATTTTTTGATGAACCCCTAACAGGTCAATTGTTAATGTTTTAATTGCCAATTGTCCATTTGATAAAATACTATGGAAGCCTTATTCTTAAAGTTGTTTACTGCTTCCTTTATGTGTTTTGAAGATCAGAAGATCCTTCTGCTTTAGTATTCTTGAATCATGTTTTCACTCTTTAATTGGAATTTCTATTTATTTTGTTTTTAAGAAGTCCCTTTCTTTCAATTTCTTTATAGCCTGGGCATGACTTCATATGAATGTCTAACTGAACCATAAACTATCTTTATAAATATCATTTTTCCTTGAAAGCTATATCTTACTGCAATGACAAAAGTTTTGTCATGTGTTAGATTAAGATGTCTGCCTAAAATCAATAATGCTGAGGTAACAACATTGGTTTCTGCTAGGCTCTCAATTACTTTCTCAGTTGTTTGTCATAGGAATAATATATGATCAGTTGTTTCCCCTGCAGGCTACAAAACCAGCCTGTTCTCCTTTGATCACTTCTGCATACTTCACTTTTACTCTCCTAAGTGTAACACAGATTTTTAGAGCCTTGGACCTGTGAAGTAGCAAAATGATTCTTCTGTAGTCCATTCCAAGGGATAATAGCCTCCCTGTATAAAGCATCATAAATATCCCTGGACAACAGTTGGCTCTTTTTTGTTACATTGCACAATTGCTATGGAATTCATTCCTGAATTTGCCATGCTCTTTGAAGAGATGTCTGGAAGAAATTTACTTTGCAGTCTTCCCTCTGTACTTCCTGTTACCTGTGGTCCTTTGCACCCTTTTTTCCCTGTTGCACTTTCCTTCTTTTGCAGGTAGCATCTTGCTCTTTGTATCTGTTTGGGTAACGAGTACTGCTGTAGAATTGCTAGTTTTTCAGTGTCTCCCTTTCCCCTCAGCGCCCCTCTTTTTTCTTCACCCTCCTAATCCGTTGTGTTAAGGGTAGTTTCTGATGCCATTTTGTTCTTGAAGTTGCTACATTTTGCCACAGAGGGGAAATGCAATCATGCTCTTCATTGGGAGCTTTGTTTTTGTTCTCTCTTGATCTTCTGTATCTGACATAAATTACGCTATACCGGCATGATGTCGGTAAAGACTGCTAGGCAAAGGAGCACTTGAAACAGTATAGTCTCTTGTGAAAATGGGAGCAGCTGTAATGGGGCAATTGAGTCAGCAGCTGCTTGTTATTGTAATTGTTCTTCTCTCAAGGAAAGACAAGGTTTTTCTGACTGAGGCTTCAGAGGTAACAGGTAACTTGGAGAAGGTAAATCGAAGTTCTGGTCCCATCACATCATGGAAGAGGAGCTGCCCTTATTTGCCTTTGTTTTTTCACATGCCCTGTGTTATAAGGACAGAAGGTAGTGATACAGGGCAGAGAACACACTATTTTGATTTAAAATAAAAAAAAAAACTGAACCAAAACCAACCAACAAAAAAAAAAAAGGGGGGGGGGGACAGGGGATGGGGGGCACATCAAAATTAAAAACCTGGAAAGCAGAAATTGAGTCATCTTCACTTTCTCATCAAGGGAACGTATGTGAGAGACCATTCAGATTTGGCGTCATGAACATTTTGGATTTCAAGGACATGCAGAATATCTAACATTGTTGTAGCCTGGCAAAGCCTTACTGACATATTTTACAGCACAGAGCAGCTCTGCAGTTAGAGAGTTGTTATGTTTCCTAACAGGGTATTTGTAACATGTTGTAAACGGTAACTGTTGTAACTGAATTCTAGGCTGTGGTCCTTAAAACCCAAAGTGCTACCCAACTGGCAGAAACCTTAATGCAGTTTGCCTTTGTCTTCTAATTCATGTAAGCAACAGTGGAAAATGCCAGAGTGCTTGGGAGTTAGGCCAGGAGGAGGATAGGTATGCAGCTGGTCGTCTGTCTTACTGCTTTTGAGAACGTAGGTAATTACTGTGCGCCATACACCTTCTTGATGAAATGCCTTTTGGAAAATCAAAGCTATTTGTCTGGTTCCAAGGCAGAGACCATTTTTCTGACCAAATGGGGTTTAGTAACTCTTCCAGTCTAGCTGCAGTGTCTTTCATGGACTGTTTAGCTTCTTGATGTTTATGTGCTTACAGAGTTTTTGTATATCTAAAATAGGGCACAAAATGTGGACTTATTGTTTATTGTACAATTAGCTTGGACTTAAAGGCCAACAGCATTGAAGGTGAAGGTGGCGTGTCCTGGTAACAATCCTAGTAAACATGAGGCTGACTGCTTCTTCCCAGTTCTGTACCTTTTCCATGGGTTTTGTATTGGCATGTCCTTAGAAGTAGTAGTAGATCTTCTGGTGCTAAAATAAATTTCCAGACCCAAATATTTGCCGTGCTTGAAAGTCTGGCTGTAGTCTGTATCATCAGACTTATTTTCTGCCTTAAAGCGCAAAGATGACAGCTGATCTGTTCTTAATGGACAGTCTCTGATGGAGTGTGAAAATTTGGGGGTATTTGGGTATCCTCTGAAGCTCAACTCAGAAGATACCAGCAGCTTCTTTTAGGCATTAATGCACATGAAACATTTGACTAAACACAGGTAGGATGTACTTGAGTCCCTGGCAAAGGTTCCTGCTTGCTGGTGTTGTTGCAGAATAATGTCACATATTGTTCTGGTTTGTTCTCTAAAGCACATCGAACTTGAGCAAAGCCAAAGGATGACTTGCTTTCAGAAATGAAGGATGACTTGCCTTCCTGCAAGTCATCCTTCATTTCTGTTTTCCTTTGGGTAACGCATTTTTAGAGCCTTGAACCCACGAGGTAGAAAAATGATTCTTTGAGAATACTTTCTAAGGGACAGTAGTTTCTGTGAGTGAAGTATTGTAAGTATCCCCAGCACAAACCAGAACCTGAGCAATACAAATAGTAGTGGTAGGAAGACTAGAGAAAAATCCTGTTTCTTCTTACTTTCTGCCATGATAAAGGAACTTGGCTGTTATGTCAGTGCACAGCATGAGCATTGTTCAGTTCCTCCTAGAGGTTTGTAGAAAAAAAATGTTAACTTTCATCATTAGTTAGTCTTATGACTGTCATCATAAGATCTGTTGGTTGTAGGGGTTGCTTCTCCCTGCCTGATCTACCCATTATACCCCTTCCTTCTGAGACTGTGAAATCCATTTAGACTATGGAGCTTGCTTCCCTTTTTTGCCTATTCTAATGTAACACAGTGTGTGGTGAAGGGAAAAAAATCCTGGACTTCATACAGAATGACCAGAAATGATTCGTTCATGAGATACGCTCTTGGGCAAAGAAAGAGCTATAGGTTTTTCAAGCCTGCACTGTCCTCAGATCAATCTCAATCAGAGGAGGGCCTGAAGGTGACTGGAGATTTCACTTGCTCACAGGAAATGCAAGAAAATTTGTGTGCGCAGGACAGCAAAGGGGTACTCATGTCTTTGGCTCAGGGCTGATCTTGAAGACTGTGCAACTGATAAGTAAATTGAGTTGGGAAATTAGTGTGAGACTGACGTTATTTGTAGATGTACCTCTGGTACCATCTAAGAAATGAGAAATTTTGTATCTTTGCTCCAACAACTGTTTGCCTCTGAAGAAGCACTCTGCAAACCTGAATTTGAGGGGGTTCAAGTTAATATCTTTAGGCAACTGCATCTGAGCAGGTTGTCTGGACTCTTTTGTGATCAGTGGAGAGAAATGGGTATTTCTGGCGACACAGCTCGTATCAAAGGAGGTAAATGTCAAAAAATCCCCAAAGATGAGTGAATGGTGTTCTATAAATACCCGTTTCTCTCTGACTCTGTATTACTATGTCAGATTTAAGTGTCAGGGTTGTAAATGTCTCTTATTGCATGGAGTGAATGACTGGAGCATTCACAAATTTTGGAAACTTGGAGAAAGGCTAGGCATTAGTTACTAAAGTGTTGTTATAGGAGACTCAGTCTCAGAAACTGAGATGTTTTTTGTGTTGTCCTGCTCTAGAGATGGCAGGTAGAGGAACTACTGGCAGAAGAGATAGAAGGCTGTGAATCTTCAGCTGTTGTGGGAGAAAGATGCAGCTTTCTCTATAATCAGTCATCTTTTAGCTCTTGATTGCTTTGAATGTGTGGGGTGTGTGTTTGTGTGTAACTATGACACATCATCTTGAATTTTTTGTAGGCTGGAAAGGGAAATGGAATATAGTAAGACTATTGTTAATTCACTTCAGGAACACCTGGGAAGTCTCACAGATATTTATACGAAAGTAAATGAGTGAACACTAGCAAGACAGTCAGTTAAGAAACTTAGCTCTTCACTGAGATAACTGGTTCCTAGTTGTCTACAGTCCTGGCATTTCTAGCCTGGATGTGTTGGTAGTAGGGTGTTTTTAGATGGTAGGGTGTTCTGTGTACATAAATATTTCCATCTGATCTTTATTAGTGTAATTGTAGCCTTGGTAAGGTGAAATTATGACATTCTCTGACAGTACTATTGAATTTTGGTCAACTGGATGTGCCAGGGTAGCAAAAGAACTTGGTCCTGGTTTTGTTTTATTGTGACAAAAAAAAAGTGGAACAATGTTGTTAAAGTTCTTATTATTCTGATTAGCTAGAGCAGTTTAAAACATTGGTCATTCCTTTAACCTTTTTCAATACCCACTTACAGCCTGTCTGAGAATAGGAGGCAGGTCCCTGTAAATGTCTGTGAACAGAGGACAAAGTGGAGCACATTGTTAAAGTTCTTATTATTCTGATTAGCTAGAGCAGTTTAAAACATTGGTCGTTCCTTTAACCTTTTTCAATACCCCACTTACAGCCTGTCTGAGAATAGGAGGCAGGTCCCCATAAATTTCTGTGAACAGAGGAGAGGTGTTCTCTAAGGGTATGGACTACTATATTAAGAATCTGCTTGACTTAACTGTTCTAATGGGCTTATTAATAGCACATACAATTTACATATATTTTCTTAAGTAAATGTGCTGTTAAGAACAGATCTGTAAATAAACCCTGCTTTTAATAACTTCGGTGTCCCAGTGGCTTTAAATGCAGTTCCTGATTTGAAATTACAATGACTGATTAAATTAATAATTTTAAAAAACTTTACCACTGGTGGATTTCTCCAGTCAGTTTACTAAATATTATATGTAATGCAGGAGCTCTTTCTAAGCAGACAGATGTGAAAATTGTGTAATTGTTAAGGCTCAAACTGAATATCCTTGGCTTGCCAGTTTTTGATGGAGTTTCTAGAAGGTGGTGAGTGTACAGAGATGCAAGCATCCTTTCCTTTTTCAGGATGGTAATTCTGTGAAGTATCTCCTTTGTACATTTGCTCACATCTCTGCTGTCTCTGTTTTGCATGGACTCTGTGTAATAGCTGCTACAAGCAACTCCCTCATTTTGCTGTTTTATAGTGTGTAAGATTGAGCAGGTATTTTACTGTTGCGTTAAGCAGCAAGATCACATTTTTGTTGATGCTTTATTAAGAGAAATCTCATTTAAGGGCAGGATTGTTGCTTGCAGATTTCTCTATTGTCTGCATCCTATTTCTCCACAGCACTGATTCAAATAGAGGCATGAAGTCAAACTCCTTCCTTCCTGCTGTCTTCTTCAGTATTTGTGGTCTCAGTACTTTTCCTCCATACTGCATGGCCAGGTGGAACAACTTCTCTCCACAGTATTTAAAAGACCACTCTATTTAAAGAACCTGCTTCCAGGTTTAGGATACTCCATTTTATGTTTTAGTGCTTCAACAGGGACGTGAATAAGCAGGGCATTTGTAAGAGAAGTGTGAGAAGTTTCATATGAGCTGATGGTTCTGTGGTGTGTCAGTCCTATGTGTTTGGTGTTCCCACATGCTGGACAGCCCTTTTAATCCTGTCAGCATAAACCCTCCTTGCTTGATAACTTTTTTTTTTAGAATCCCAATGTCCTCAGCTTCCTGAATTTTCTTATGGAAGAGAGAGATATTAAAGGGATTACATTTTTCTTGACAGATTTCTGGTGCCAAAGCATAATGTGGGAGTAGTGCCAAAAAGCAGAACTTTCAGAAAATCAGTTACTTTTGCTGACCTCTGTTGTTTCCTTCTCTGGAGCTGCGTTTGCTGTCCTTGAGGAGGTCAGTGAAGGGAAAGAATGCCCATTTCACATCTGCTGCACTGACAAGCAACCAAATGTACCTTTTAGATAGTGGCTGGCATTTTGGCAGTACAAAGCTTCCAACTCCCACCCTTCTGCAACAGGGTGGGATGAGTAGCAGAGCTGTTGCTATATTGCTTGTTGGCATACAGGTTAAGTACATGGGCTGCATATGAGTCTATTCATCTGAAGTTATCCTTTCAGATCACTGCCCAGTTTTCTAGCATAATCTGCTTGGAAAAGAGCTTGGCATGTGCATCTGCTTTTCTCTTGGCACATGGATGGCTTTTTTTTTGTGGTTTTTATTTTTTCCTGGTGTGCAGTAGTCATCCTAAGCAGTAGCACTGGTGTCTGAAAATGAATGGGCATATTGCAATCTGGAGGAAATACCATGCCCTTCTGGTGTGGATGGATTCTGAGTGATACAAGCTGTGGAGTGGTATGTATAGTGGGCATGCTATAAATTAAATGCTGCCTTTGCAGGGGTAAGAAGAGGGATACTCCCACACTTTCTTGTCCTTTTTAGGTACCTAAGAATGGAATAAGGTACTTACAAAAAGCAGGGCCAGGTCAGGGTGGATAAGTAACCTCACCTGTTGTAAAATTCAGAGCAGCATTTAAATCCCTGCCTTCCCTAACATTCCTCTAGAGAATAATCCTATCACTTGGAATTGCTTGTTTGAAAGTGCATTGGAACAGCTGAACTTCCCTCAATTAGGGTGGCTTTATGCTATGTTTCTGCCCTTTTCTGGACAAAAAATAAAGCTTCAACCCCCAGCTCGTGGTTTCAGCCTTTGTGATGTAGCTGGTTGTACTCAGCTGAACTCTGTGAAAAACAGGAGAGGGGTAGAGACAGTCAATGTAAGCACCTGTTCATGTGATAGCTTTTCCATCCTCTTACTTGGCCCTTGTACTTGGTTCATCCCTCTCATTGCACCTTTCTTTAAATTAGGACCACATTTGGGGGCAGGAACTGTTTTTTATTATGCATGTGTACTGCGTTTGACATCATGGAGTCGTCCTCTAGTTGGAGACATTGGTTACCACAGTAGTACAAATATGGATATGCTTGAAGGGCAGGGCAAATGCATCCTTCAAAGCAGGGAGGGCTGTGAAGTTATGTGGCTTCAGCAGCATCTTGGAATATAGAAACACAGTTGGTGCTCATGGAGTAGCCAAAAGGCTTATAGCTTCCCTCAGTTCTTCCTTTCTATCCATCTTGGATCATCCATAAGTGGAAACTAAGCTCCATCAGGAGGAAAACAAAGAAAGGATGCTTAGGTTGGATATAAGGAAGAAGTTTTTTACTGTGATGGTGGTGGGGCACTGGAGCGGGTTGCCCAAGGGCGTTGTGAGTGCTCCATCAGTGAAGGGTAGTGAATTGAGAGTCCTGGGTACTCATAATTTTTTTTCCTGGGCAAAGGTTAGAAATTAATCTTGACATTCACTTTACATAATATAGATGTGACAAGATGTGCCTGTTCTCAGGACAGCCAAGGTTTGTGGGTTTCAGCAGGTGAAAGAGCTGTTAGCTGTAACCTGACAGCTTGTATTGAACAATTTGATACCTCTTTTAATGGTGTTCTACTTACTAAACTTTAAGGAACATTGTGGTCCATAGCCAAGGTAATCGGTGCTTAAGGGAGAATATGTATGCTGGGTGTCAAAAGAGTTATACTGCTGACTTCAGTCAGTGTTGAGTGCTTTGGAAATTTCATCTAAGTAACTGCACTCTCCAAATGACTGGTGAAGCAGAGCTAATATTAGTCACTGCAGACTAAACCACCATGTGTTTAATATTGATCTACATGCACCTGCAGAACCAATAGCTCAGACGTTTGCTGACAAAGCATTTTGGGGCAGGGAAAGGGAAGATGGATGCAATACAGAGGCTGTGGCTGATTTGTAAGTGCTGATTTATTGAGTTACATGCATACAAGGGATTCGCGAAGTGCAAAACACAATGTGTACATTACTGGAAGAGAAGCTAGCCTGAACACAGGGATTAAAAAAACAAGCCTCCAGTATTTAGTGTTTTACACATTTATATATGTATATAAATAATGCAAATATATTACTTATAATGTACATATTATATTTACATATAATATGTAAAGCAGTATGTTACCTGTCATCCAAATGTTACTCATCTTTGAGCAGTGAAACTACAAGTCATTTGGCTTTCAACTTGAAAATCAGGCATCCTAGTTATTTTGAATCATTACTTGCAAAGTGCTGACAAATTGCAAAGGCTGACCAACTGAAGCAAATAGTAACACTTTGTCAGAAAAGTATAGAAGCTTAAACGAAGTAAGTGTGGCATGCTGTCATCCTGTGGACCCTGCAGGGGATGTTGAGAGGCGTGGTGTGGAGACAGGTAAAGATTGGAAGTAATTTACTAAGACATTAAATCACATGAAGTAATAAGTCTCCTTGAAGATATAATGGGGAATTTCTGAAAGGTAGGAACATCTGGTTGTGCTTCTTTGGTTTGCATTCTAAAATAATCTGTCTTGTCGGAAAAAAAAGGTTTGTGCGGGTGTAACTCTTCTTCAGGTCTTGATTCTGTATCAGCCATTCTTGGTGAGTCTTGCGAGCCATAACAGAGATCACATTTTTGTGTCATGTGAACATAAGCCATTACTCACCTTTTGATTCCAGGATCTCTAATAATTCTAAAGATAGAATAGCTAGTTTGTGTCTACTTTACATATTAAATATAAATCTGAGAAAGGGCTAAAAATTTCTGAAAGAGCAGTAAGTTACTATAGTACCTCTTTCTCCCTGTGAAGCACTGGAATGATGGTACTCCTTTTTTCTTGTCCTCATGTCTATTCCAAGAACTCAAACTTGGTAAAATTCCCTGCACAAGGCAATTGTCATTGGGCAGTTGTTGCTATCCCAACTTGGAGTAAAGATATTCAGGGAGCAGAAATGACTTAGCAACAAGCCAGGAGGTTTCCTGGAAGCTTCTCTGGGATTTGTTCACTATGCAATTCTGACCTTTTTCGCAAAGGAAACTCCCAGAGAAATGCTTATTGCAGTGTGTGACAGGGTTTATAAACTGCGATGCAGTGTCGATGTTCTGGTCTCCTTATCTGCTTAAAGCTTTCCATAGATTTATGTCTCACTCATACCTAACTTGAGCCAGACCTTTCTCTTCTTACGGACTTTGGGTAAGAGGTGAATGAGCTAATAGAAGACAGTGAATCTTCTTTAAGTAAGAAAAAAACCCCGGGCAAATCCCAGCCGTAGAAAGCATGCTTAACCCTTGCCAGAAATATTGCAGTCTCTAATTGAGAAGCAGCTAGTCTGAAGCCACGCTGGCTCTGGAGGAAAGATGAAAGTGTTTGATCTCAGCTGTGTTACCACCTGTATCATGCCAGGGAAGTTAAATGTACTGAAAGAGCTCCACCTACCATTGATTTTATTTCTCCAAATGAAGAATGTGTTGATAAATTGCTGATGAAATGAGGTAACAACGAGTAAATGGGCACCCTACCATAATCCCTTTTATATGTCTGGAGCCACAGACTCTGGCACCATTAAAAAAGATGCCGCTTTGCAGTGATGATAATGCTATGAAAGTGGCTGGTGGGCCAGTTCCTGCTGTTAGAGGTAACAAGTGATGAAAATCAGATATAATAAAATCATTTAGAAGCAGGAGAAAAATACATTGCTTTAAGAGCTTCATGACTTGCTATTACATTTCTTCCCCGCCCCCCCCCCCCCCCCCCATGCCAGTGTTCGTTTCCAAGACACCTCCTCAGGTAAAATGGCTTAGAACAGAAAATACGGTTGTGTTGCATTGGCAGAGTAAAGTGGGAAGAAGCCCTGTGCAGACAGACCACTGTGAAAAGAGGATGCATAGTGCCTCCAGGCTTCTGAAAGAAGCTTGAAAAAGCATCACAACACCAAAAGAGAGAAGAACAAGAGCAGGCTACTTCATCTGTATCTGCTGTCACTGAACATAGAGGACAATCTCCCAGTGTGTCATTTAAGCAAGCTTTTGTGTTGTGGTGTGCCAGTTATCCATTGCCTAGAGCTTTGGGAATGCCCTGCACTGGAGCTGTTCTCATTGAAACTGCATCACCTTGATTCAAAGAGTGATTAAGTGGAGCCTGCTTTAATGGGGAAACTCAGTTTTATTGAAGATTGTTGCTTTTGAGTTGATTTCCTGAGGCCTTTGACTGCAAGTATAGTGGTACCTGTTCCATGAAAAAGGGTTGAAAAGAAAACTGGAGAGACAGAAACACAGCTAACCTAACATGTGGAAGTTAAGAGCTCAAAGTAGTGAATAAGTGGCATTGAATTAAATTGAGTTAATCAGTTTGGGCTGTTAGAGGGGGTATTAAAATCTACAAGAATCAATAACCTCAGAACTGTAGTGAATCAGCTCAGGCGATGTATGCTGATCAACAGGTTTGTGTAATCTCTCATTGTCTAAGATGGTTGGCACCAAGATAAAAGGAAGTAAACTGAATGTTAAATGAGAGGGATAACATAGTCAAATCCTTAACTGTGAAGTGAGACATACCTGGCAAAAACTCAGTTGTGTCCCAGCTATGTGAGGGTCCAACAAGGTCTCCATAGAAGATAGCAGGCACAGATGGTTAAAGTGGCTCTTCTGGGTGGTTTGGGAGGACTGGGAAAAGTTTGGGAACAGGCTGGTTAAAAACATCGTGTCAAAGCAGTGCTATGCCAGAAAATGGGCTTCTTGATTACATGTAGACTTTCATTAAAAATGTAATTGTGAAATACCATGCCATTCAGTGGAAAGCCCTCTGGGGGAGGAGGGGAAAGGGAAGAATAAAGCTGAAATGACTCTCTAAAATGACTCTGAAAAGCAGTAAGAAAGTAATACTAAACAAGACCTTTCCTATGGCTTGTATCTTGCACTGTTATCAATTCTGCTAGCATCTGGATTCTGTAGAGACCACTTTCTTTGTCATTCCAGGCATCTTAGATAGTAATTTCTGCAGTGAACTGCAGGTATTAAGCATCCAGCTCTTTTAAATTTGATTCTTTTGGACCTTTCAGAAGTCCCAGACTAGGCCTTTAGTTGGCTTCTGCTCTTACGGACATCTTTAAGATTTTTATTATTTTTGTGACACGGACCTAGAGAGGTTAAGTACCAGAATTAGCAATTACTATCTTTTTGCCTGAATAATTCCGAAGTGCCTATGTTTAATTTTTACCATAGTTTCAGTTCAGGCTGAATTGGTTTGAACAGAATGATGGATGATGCCTTGGCTAGTACTGGCAACTTGCTGTGCACAATAGTGCTTTGTTTTACACATCTATCAAAGAAATAACGGGGATGTTGGAAATGACACATGGGTTTCTCTCTGGCAATAAAGGACCTGACTGGCTGCGTTATATTATAGCGATGGTTGCAGTATAACATTCTTGATAGATAAAACAGTAGCTAACCTTTGGGCTGGGACATTTAGGTCACCAGTTTAAAATTGGAGACCATCCATATTGGCCTACATTTCCATTGTTGTCATCTAACACTCAGCTTTTGTTGTTCTGTATTCCTGAATTTCCAAATACTGCAGAAGTTGTGTTGCCTATTTTACGTAAAAACAACATTGTATTTTCTCTGATTTGCTGCATTTGCTTTGTGCTTATACTCATCATCTCCTCTGAAAGTCCATATTTAACATTAACTGCAGTGCAGATCAAATTCATCTCTTGTGAAGATGAGCATTTGAACTTGATGGCAAGTGAATGATTGACAAGGTGCAAGTATTTTTGTGTCAAGGCTGTGACATGTCATTTGTTGAAAAAGCTATTCAGCTGAATGCTGTACTCTTCTGAAAGCTGGGAGAGTGAAGAATATGCCAGATTCTCAAAAGGATGCTGCTTGATATCTAGTGGCACCATTAGTGACATTTTGATGCTAATGAACAAGGGAGCAATTTCTGCTCTGGAAATTATGCTTTTTAAGATTAGAAAAGGGTGCTTTAAGAAGTCTGCTACAGTATTGCAATCCATGTAAACGTCCAGTTTTGCTGCAGATAATGAAGTTATAATTTGTGGATTGCTGTGGTCTATAGAGTGTTTGCTGATCACACAGGGTTGAAAACTGCATGAAAGACAGCTGAAACAGTTTAAGTGCCTCTCTGCTCATGATTTGCTGTGCAAGCAATTGCTCACAGAGCCACAGGGATGTTAAAGTTTTGTTAATGTAAGAGAAGGGGAAGTTGTTGGGGAGGTTATGTCTCTAGTAAATAGTGTTCTGCAATGGGAAAGAAGTCTTAAGCAGCGATACAACAGGGGAACGGGATATAACAGCGATACAACAAGGGAAGGAAGCAGCGATATAACAGGTTGACACCAGTTAATGCTGTATCCAGTGTGAAAACCAAAAATGTTGCCAACACTGGGTGCAGCTACTCAGCCCTCAGAAATACGACTGCTAATTAACAGCTGTTTCTCTGTTAGGTGAGAATATAGATTGCAAATGGGCAGGTCATGTTTTAAGAGATGTGTCGACATGAATTTACTAATCTAAACCCACAGTCTTCCTGATGCATGAAGCATCTATTGAATTTTACTTCTGGATGAATCAACTAGGTCAATTGACGCCTCACCACAATGTGGCTTTACTAAATTAGTAGAAGTGGCAGATGAAAAATACTTTGTACTAAATGATTTGTGTTTTTCCCCTAAGTCTAATATGACCTTAAGTATTTTAAAGTGAGTCTTTTGCTGAGGTGTTCTACATCTTCAGGCTTGTTTCCTAATACTGTATATGAATGACCACAGAAATCCTAGGCAAATTATTTTTAATATAAAGTCGTGATGCCTTTTAAATCATTTTGCAAGGAGCAGCGTTGTTTCTTCATGTGGTAACCAAAAGGTCTCTCCGACAGATTTTCTGAAAAAAAGAATTATTTTTCTTTTGTGGGTGGAAAAGAGGTGGAAAAGTCCTTTGGAGATCGATCTCCACTGAGAGTAGAATGCTACCTTGTGGCTCTGGCAGTAGATTTTGTCATACCCATTTCTTACAGATATTGATGAATTGCTGCATCTCTTGCTTTTTGGTATTCTAGAGCCACAAGACTAGTAACAATAGCAACATAGCCTGAAAGATAAGATCACTGGGTGTGCACAGCCATGGCTATTGTTGTTTCACTTGATGGATGCACCATATGCTGGTTGCTTTGCTTTAAGTGCTTTTGAGAACAAAATTCATTAAAATCTTTTCACTGCTCTTTTCCTGAGACAAGGCTGGGGAGGGAGGTAAAGGAGCATTCTCCTACTATACTGTCTCCATGAAAGTGCTGCTGCAGATGCTGTCTTGGCTGCTGGTAACAGGGTCAGAAATGGCAGCAGGCTTCTGCAAAAGTGGTTTAAGAACAGACCTATTTGGTTGTGTTCATTCCCTTAAAGGGACATTGTCAGTTTGAATTCATCCCAACATTTTAGCTTTGTTGCTGTCAGCTATGCCATCTCTTCTGAGTTGCCAGCCAATTTGGCCAGCTCTGCAATGGGTTTGATATTGTTTTACATACAGGGAAATATGCTTTGAACATAGGGCAATAAAGCTTTTACTAAACCTAGTAAACTGATGGTATTTTGTTTTGTGTGTATGTTTTGGTTTTATTTGTTTTGGTTTGGGTTTTTTTTTTAACCTTCTCCTGGGTCTATTACCATGAAAGCAAGGCACAATCAGCTTTCCTTTGCCAGCATTGTCACCCTTGAAATTGAAGTCCTTGTGCTGTGTCAGGTTACTGGCATGTAAGCACAGTTATCTCTGTACTTTCAAAATACACCTCTGTTCTATTCTTCACCATACTGCCTTGCTACTTGGGATCCTATTCTTTCCTGAGTCTGAAATCTCATTCCTCCCTTTCTCCTCTTCCTACCAAAATTAATTTGGGCAATGTAGTAAGGTAAGATTAGAAACACTCAGGTCCCTGATGTTTTTTCTATACCCTCAAAGCCCAAGGTTGCTATGAAGGGTGAGAGTGGTTCCTTGAAATTACAAAGTCTCTTGGGTTTTTGTCTTTTGTGACCTCACCTTTTCAGAGCAACAGAATACCTTGCTACTCCTCTCAGGAGGCAGGTAACAAACTGCAGCACCTCTACCAACAAGACTCTTGTCTACCATTTTTGCCAGAACCAAATGTTCTGGCTCTGCCCAATGTTAACACAGGTTGTGTTACAGCCCTGGAGAGCAAAGCAGCCACTGTTGCATGACTGGGGGACAGTAGGAAGCTGATTGAGGTTTACATCCTGAAAATTCTGTTTCATCTTCTCTCTGCCTGTAACATTTGTTCCCCTCTGTGTGGTGGTATGGAGCTTGACAGCACCAAGCAAAGACTGTGAAAGCTGATGGAAGCAGGCTGAGAGGAGGTTACTGAAACATGACTTCATGCAATTACATCTGGTGTTACAGTGCTACCATCAATTTAATTTCTTTCTCCTCCACCATCTTCTCCATGTTAACTACTTCTCCTCTGCTGCCTTTCTGTAATATGTCTGTTACTTTTTGACATGTCCCCATCTCCTACATCAACTATCACTTCCATCTAGACCCTCTAGCCTCTTCTTAGCCTGGTTTACACTTGTCTAATTTTTTTCATTAAGAGTTAGATTTTGCTGACACCTCTAAGCTTCCCTGTCTCCTGACTTTGAGAGTTCAGCATTGATTTCAATTAAGGTCCATGGCTGGAAGGCTTGAACAAACAGGTGTCTCCTTTCATGGAAATGAGTTGTTGTAACCACCCTACCAAATGGGCTCACTTGGTCTCTGTTCTTACAGCTGCCCTCATTGGCAGTCTCTAGTCAAACCATGTAAAATAGGGCAGCATTCAGGCATCCTTTCTCTGCTTCTGTTGGACAGACTGATCAGTGAGCAGCTCAGAGAGCTTCCCTCTGAAAAGAGTCTTGAAAGGCTACTGTGGCAACTTAAGCCTCTGAAAGCGTGATAGATTGAGGCACCTACATCCAGTAGTTTTACTTGTCCTTTCTCAGTTTTGTTCCTGGCTTAGTTGTGCCTTGGTCAGATGCTTGATGCGCATCCTGTACCAGGTAAGTAGGTGCTGGAGACAATTTGCTCCGTGCATCCAAAAGCAGTTTTTAAAATGATGGCATGTTTATCTCTCTGAGACACTGATGTTCATTCCTGGATCTGTAGGAAGGTTCCAGAAGCCTGGAAGAAACCTAATGTTATACATAAAGAGGGTAAACAAGACAACACCTGTAATTACAGCCCTGTCAACTTGATATTTATCCTAACTAAAATAATGAAATTGCTGATAAAGGGTTTTGAGTAGCAAAGATTTAAGAAAGAGTCATATAATTGTCAGTCAAGATGGGTTTATGGAAAATGGATCCTGTCAAACTAACCAACTAAATTTATCAAAAATGATATATTAAGTTAAAGGAAATACTCTAAAGCAGTTGACTTCCTGCCACAGGACATACAGAATTAGCATGACGCAAGCTAATACTGTTACCAACTGGCTGGCTGTGGCAGGTCTCTAAATGTGGTTACAAGGAATCATGGCTGAGCAGGCGTGTTTTTATTAAGGTCCTGCAGCATCTGGTTTCCAGCTGTATGTTGCTTGTTTGTGAATATGAAAGAAAAACCTGGATCATTAGCAGTTTCAAGTCTACACATAATCTCTGTAGTCATCTTGACAAAGAAGATGGCATCCTGCAATGTCAGTTTTCCCAGACAGTAGTACCATACAGGAGAATGTAAGCAAGCAAATGTGGAGCCTTGTAACAGGGCCCAGAGTTAAATTTCGTACTTGGGAGCTAAAGAGGTTGCACTTGCAGAGCGGGAAACCTTCTAGGGAAGGGGAAGGCTCAGAGAAGGGTTTGGGGCACCTGCCGAATAATCTATTCCCAAGTTTACCACAGGATTAGTGAGGTCTTTGGGTTGTTAAATGAGAGTCAGGAGGTAATGCCTTCGTCACTGGTGCAATTGCTTTTGTGATAGTATGCCCAGGTCTTGTTTCAGCAGTGCTAGAAGGACGCTGATAAATGGAGAAGGATCAGAGGCAATCTGTCAGAATGATTAAAAGGTCTGAAAAACATGTCCTTCAGTGACATGCTCTGAGAGCACAATCTATTTTAGCTTATTGAGCAGAGGTTTAAAGGTGGGTTGACCAGTCTATAAGTACCTATGTAAGGACCCGAAATGTTCTTTCATCTAGCTGACAAGTGTATCATGATTGCTGCTGGCTTGAAGTTGCAGCTGAACAAATATAGGCTAGAAGAAAGAGCTGTGTTTGAAAAGAATCAGGATAATTAACTACTACAGTGTTTTACCAAGGGCTGTCATGGCTGCTGCTTCATTGGTAATTTCACCCTGTCTTGACAGTGTGCTCCAATTGACGTAGGGAATTCATTTAGTGAATGGTATGATCTGTGTTTTATAGGAGGTCAGAGAGGGCGATTCGGTTGGTGTCTTCTAGATCTCTGAATGCATTACAGCAGTTCTTGGTGGTATTGGGTAGTTTGCCCAGCAAACAGGAGGTAGAGCATCTCTTGTTTTAATTTGTGTAAAATGGATGCAATTTAAGAAAATTAAGCATTGGTTCATATAATGAATAACCTTGATTTTTATCAATTTACAGCTCTATTTTCTGTAGTTTGACAAGTTTAAATGGCATTCAAGTAGCTTTTCATGTAAGGTGTCAGTCTGCTTCCTTACTAATGCCTGAGCAAGCACCTTACCTATTGTCAGATTGTTAATTCTCTGTTAGTAAGTATTCAGGTGCTTCTTCATTGAAAGGACTGTCAGTTGTCAATTTGGAATCACTTACATTAAGAAGCTGGCCTGTCAGAAGCTTTTCTGCTTCTCCAGGCTAGCATCTTACAGCATGAGAATCTTCCTTCTGGAAGTTTGACCCTTAATATTCCCTCCCTTCCAGAAAAAAAAACCCAAATCTACATGCAATCAGTAGAAAGTGATCCACATCCTACTTGGGTGTGCAGCATAGGCAGATATATGTGTGCACACAAGCTCTCCCTGTTTCATTTAATAGTAATGAAGAGGGAGGAAACTGCTTGTCTCCAAGTTCAGATTTTGTTGTTTCTCTGATAATTATTAACTCTGTAGTTTGGAGCTTAGCAGGGTTCAGTTTGGCTGACTTTGAATTTATCTCTTGGAAGAGTAGCACTGCTCTAGGGCTTGGAAGACCTGACATCATCTGTTCAGGCTGCCAAAGGACTCTGGTGTGAAGGTAGACTTTTGTGTCTCATTTTCCTGTACTAGAGAATATTAATAGTATTACTGGTTTTCCCCTAGACTTTTATTTGTCTTGCCTTGATACATTTAAGGACTTAGGGGTAGAGAAGGATTTCTTGGTTTTTTTTTTTTCTGAGAGCCTGTATAGCACAGCAAGACTCTAGAAACTTGTTTTCTCCACTTCCCAGCCTACAGAACATCCTGCAATTGGCTAACAAACACATTTAGGGTCTGAGTACTTTTTGAGCTGCCTGGAGGCCAAGCTGAGTGAGCGTGTTTGTGTAACACAGGCATTTATATAAGTACCTCAGAAGAGCTTTATGTAGCCTGGATCCTTTTGAAATTCCTTGCTACTCTAGCAGCACAATTTTGACTTTCTTCTTGCACTGTGGTCAGGTAACAGGATGGCTGGCATTAGATCAATGGATACTGTGGACACAGTATAAAGCAGTTGTGTAAATTCTTTTCCAACTCTCTGCATCTTAATTATGACTTTTTGATTGGATACTAGATGGAATCTGTATTTCTGGAATAACTGAGTGGTGGCCTAGACCAAGGGAAGTATTTATGGTGGAGGAGGATCCTATGAGTAGCTGTAGATTAGTACTGGAGGAATACAACCAGTGCTTGTGCATGTGGAGCTGTATCTCACTGCTTGGTTTTCATGAAGCCTTATTCTGAAATAGCCAGGTGTTAAACTGGGCTATACCTACCTTCGATGTGACCATACTAAGGTCAGTGTGGTCATGAGAGATCTGATTCTAACACTTGACTTTCTAACTCTGGCTTTGACATTTGACTTGGTGATGGCTACATGTCTCCAGTTTGGAGTGACATACATCCCTCAGCAGCAGAAAGAAATTGAGGCCATTTAATTTCTTCACTTCTGGTTTCTCCACTGTCACCTGGGAGTACATTCCTTATACTCTGTTTGGTTCTGTCTTTTGCCATTATCAATTCTGTCTCTGTGAAGTGGGGACCCCCCTCTGAATATGAAATGGGGATGTAGGTGGGGAATCTATTGTTGATTGTACGCTGCAGTGTCATTCATCTGCTTGCATAATATCTAATTAAAGTGGTTATTTTCTGTTGCGTCTCAAACTCCATTTTGGGAAGCTAAACGGGTAAAAAGCAAGTCATAGCTTTGAATCCATGACTGTGTTTGGCTTCATGGTTGCTTTTGATAGCAAGACTTCAAAAATGTTGCAGTTAAGACCGTTGCATGTAAATACTCTCTCCTGCAGCTCACAGGAGGCTCCCATGCTTCTCTCTCCAGAATAGCTGAGTAAGAAGTTGAATTGTTTTTCTTCTGTGACTAACTCCTGATTTTAGCCTAAACAAGTATAGCTCAATACAGAGGCTAACCCTCCTGCATTGTTGTTTAACTGTATTTAAAGAAGTGCCGTGAAGAGTGAGTGTAACATTGGACATCCCTAGTCTTACTTAGGAGAGCATTTAATGGATCCTGTCCTCCTGACATCTATATGAAAAGCCTGCTATTTTTTTGATATAGAATGTGTGTAAGCATACGCTGCAACCTTCAGTCTTTAAAAATAAGTTGGCTAATGTCAAGTACCAAAGATAAATATGACCTCTGAAGTTCGATCCATCAGTTTATCTGATTTGCTGGGGAAAGACAGGCAAGGAAGAATGGCTTGGACAGTTGCATAATGTAAGGAGTCTTATCAGATTACAGAGAAGTCAGCAGGAAAATAATAAAAGTGGACTTATTTTTTTCAAAAGTAGAAGTGAACTGATTGCAAAGCCTGCGTGATATTGCTGTTGACTTTGGGAAGTCTGAATCTGAATGCAGTGTTTGTCTTACTCCTATCTGTGATAATCTCATTTTCAGCCCAGTGACTTGATGAAAGTGCTTATCTCTGTTCTTTCTTATAGGCAATGTGGATGTCATCAGGAAGCATCAGATAGCCATGGTAGCTACCAGAATTTTGTAATGTGGCCTCTTGCTTTGAAGCACCTTTCTGTTGGAGGCTGCTTTCGTTCAAGATATGGTTTTATCACAACTTAACGAAGAAAAGTACTGTGCTGCCATGGAACTTTTGTTCTTTCTTGTTCTCCCTCATATGGAAAAAGATAAAAAAATCCTTCAGGTAGAAAGCAGAGGTTTGGAGAAAAACAAATACAGAGAATGTTTTCAGTTTCTCAGTTTAGCAGAATGAAATGCTGGTTGTGCATTTGAATGAGGTAGCTTGTAAGGGGGTGTGTCTAATGTTCCTGGGTGTGGTCTTGATGCAGTGTTCAGGAAAATATTGTTTCATAGTCAGGGCTTTTGCCAAAGAGAATTTGTAGATTTCAAGTATGAAAATATACATTTTTTTAGCACCGATTCTCAATTTACTCCGCTCATTTGAAAATAAAGAGTAAATATTTGCTCTTTGTAGGAGTTTTGCCAGGCATCACTACTTGTTACCAGTAAATAACTGATTTTTAGAAAAGGGAGAGGGCAAAGAAACCCCTAATTATGCTAGACATGAAAAACTGGCATATGTACCAAAACCTGCATCAATTCAAAGTGCTACTGGGAGAACTGGGCACTTATGATTATATGAATCTCAAAGGATGTTGTCCTTTTCCACAAAGGACAAGGACCACACTTTTTTTTGAAATGAATAAATGTGAAATCTAGGTTTCAAACTTGCAAATTTTGGTGGCTTCTGTGAGGGTGTGGATCTACGAATCATAGAATAGTTAGGGTTGGAAAGGACCTTAAGATCATCTAATTTCAACCCCCCTGCCATGGGCAGGGACACCTCCCACTAAACCATGCCATCCAAGGCTATGTCCCACCTGGCTTTGAACACCGCCAGCGATGGAGCATTCACAACTTCCCTGGGCAACCCATTCCAGTGCCTCACCACCCTCACAGTAAAGAATTTCTTCCTCATATCCAACCTAAACTTCCCCTTGTTTAAGTTTGAATGTTATATGCTGCTGTTGAAGTCCTTAGTTTGTATTGAGGTGCATAAGTAGCAGTACCTGAATTTGAGAATTGAGTCTAAACGGTAATGTTAGGAAGTAGCTATTGAATGGGACTTGATTCAGCAGTGCTGCAGGGGAATGAAGGGAGGCACCAGCTGTCTGAACGGACACAGGACAGTGAGGAGTTGGGTTTGGACTCCAAAAAGCCGCTACTGATTTCTTGAAGCTGATTTTAGTGACAGTTCTGCAAGGTTGTGTCTTGATGAAGCACAGTTACTTCCAGAGGTTCCACAAGGCTGTCTTCCTTGCTGGTGAAGTCATTCTGCTGCATAGATGGCTTGGGTTCTGGCCTGGGTCATGTCCTGTGGTTGAATGATTAGTGATGACCTTCATTCTCTCCCTGTCATTTCTCTGGTTTGCCAGGTAGCCTGGTGTAAACTGTTCCTACTTCTTGTGTCCACTTCTGTGAATGGGGCTGAGTGCTCTGGTTTCCTTTAAGATCCAAAGTGAAATACCAGTATGCCAATGCTCAAGGAGCATTCCCGGTGCAGGAGGAGACTTGTCCTGGTACTGTGATTTGCTGGTGAAAAGTGCTACAGAAAGTCTTAGGAGCTGTTCATTCTACCTCTTAGTATGCAGACCTGTTAAGTGAGCTCTAAGGTTAAAACCTGAGTTTCAAATTTCTGATGCAGTAGAGCAAGAAGGATGGACCTTTTGTCAATGGGAGAATCATTGCTAGAAAAAAACCTATAGAGGCATCTTTATATACTTTTTAAAACCAAGTTTCTGATTTTATAATCTAGATCAGTCATCAAGTAGTGGATCTGTGAGGCTGGTTTTTATTTTTGTTGCTGTTGCACAGCACTTAAGAGAAGCTTGGACTCAGGAAATTGCCTACCTTGGGCACTTAAGCATTGATTTCCTGAAGCTGCCTAGTTTCTATTATGTGCATATTTGTAAGCCTTGCTCTAATATGTAGAATGCCAGTAGGTGGCAATCAAGAATATGCAGGCTGGTGCCTTTGCATTTTGTTAGGACCGAAAGGCTTCATGTATATGATAAAATATCAGCTCTTAAAATGCATGCAAAAACTGGAGTGCCTGGAATTAATAGAAACTTGTGCAAAGGTTGGCTTTAATCTCTCTGCTTAGTCTGTAGTTAATAATGTCTGCTTTCCCCAAGGAACAGGACAGAGGTTGGCTGTTCATGAAGCCCTTGAAGGTAGACCACTTGGAATTAAAGCTACAAGCTTGCTCCAGCTAACCTTTCAATTTTTTGAGCTGTTGAGAGCAGTCCAAGTGTGTGTTGGAAGTTGGAGCATTCCCTTGCATTGCAGGGGAGCTGTGCTCTCTGGCCAGCTATGCCTGATACAGAAATGAAGTCTCTGCAGGATAACATAAGGAACCTGCATCAGTGCAGACAGAAGAGAAACTCTGTGTGTGTGTATGTGCATATATATATACACACATATATACATATATGACTCAAGTACTCCTTGCAAAGCTTTGTTTTGCCATCACAGGTTTCAATGCGTTTGTGTTACTTCCTAAAGCCACTTCAACATGGTGGCCAGGGAACTTCGCTCTGGGCACGGTAACTGTCATGAAATGAAAACAACTGTTATGTAACTGCACTGAAGTTGGGCAGGTGTAGGATTTTTCCAGCTTCCTTTCTCTCTGTGGGACAGGAAAAAATTACTGTTCACTAATGAAGTTAACGCTTGATAATTTGCTGGTAATTGGATGGACAGATTTATTTTTGGTGCAGCGGGGAAATCTTATTGCTATACATAAAATTTCCATTGAAACAGTTTGTAAGATTAAATTGCAACTGACAGTACGGCATTTGTCTCTAACGTTTACCAGCATAGCAAATGACTTTTTCCCACATTTGCCCTCAGCTTGATCTTTCCTTCTGATAGGAGACTGTAATGAAAGGAAAGAGAGAGAGATACAAGGGTTTCACTTTATGAAGGCCTTCTTTCCAAAAGAAATGGCTTGTGGCAGGGGGTCATTTGAAACATTGACTGCTATGTATTGATATTGTTAAAGCATTATGACCTACATTGCTTGAGCACTGTGATCTGCTCCAATTAATGGATCTGTCAGCACAGATTAATTATAAAACTGACAGCCACTTCAAGATGTAGTGGGTGCTGGTGACCCCTAATCGTGAGAGGAAGATGCTGGCTTCCACTCTCTGTGTGATAACGTGGTTTGTGCGAATGCTGCTTTGTGGAAACTGCTCTTTTTAAATGACAAATTCTTCACATATTTTATTTGAATAATTTTTAATATATATTAGTTTCTTAATAGGGTGGAAGTCTGTAATGCCAAGTTGATTTATGTCACTTCGAAACAAAGCAAAATACAGGGCTACAAGCAAATTTCGAAGAATGTCAGCGTAATTATTGTTGCATTATCTGTCATTAACTTCATTAGTGAGCTTTTCCTGCTGTAGATTACTCAGCTTAGATAGAAGAGCTTTGCAGAGGGTAACCCAAACTGTTCAGGCTGTAGCTGGTAACAAAGAAGGGAAATGGGCCTTCCTCTTATTCCCACTGAACATTTGTCATGGATAAAACAAGTGTGGAAACATTAAATAGCTGGATGAGTAAGGTGTTTGATATGTACTTCCTTTCAGCAATTGCTGTACAAAGCTTGTGGATGATTAGGCTGTCTTGTACAAGATGCTATGTAAACATGCAATAACAGTTTCTAACTTGAGGGGAGAAAACATGTATGGAGAAATGGGGAGTGGGGAGGCAGAGGCAAAGTGAGGTCCTGCTGTGTGGATGGTATGTCTGAGCATCAAACATGCTTTCTGACTTTTTTTTGAACACTGCTCTGCATAATCCTTGCTTCCTGACTTTCACCATACAGAAACTCTTATTCCCCTGCTTTGTGGTGTGGTGTACATCCTCTTTATCTCTTTCCAGTCTTCTTATGCTTTGGTTTGGGAAACACTAGGCTATACCTAGTTGCTTGTGGAGTTTTTCTATTTTTTTTTTCTACCTCTATTCTTCAAAAAATGCTTTGCTGCCTGCTACTTCAGCAAGCACTACAGGAGGATCGTTTCCTCCTCGCTTTTTAGCCCTGCCTACAGAAACAAGAATGGCTGTGGTGTTAAATAGATCAGTGCTTGTGCTAAAAGTCTGTGTCAAGGAGGTGAGTTTTTGAATCGTTACATGAAAGATGCACTGTAAGTAAAGGATATTTTTTGTGCCCTTGTGTAGTGGCAAAGAACACGGACTGCTCTATAACTGACCAAAACTGTTCTTAGTTCCTGTGCAGCCTCTTCTTGATTCCACTCATTTTCACAGATCTGCTTTCAATTGCCTTGGTTTCTTTCCTACGTTTTCAGAGGGAAGAGCAAGCTAGATATTTCAGATGGCAATTTGATTTACAAGTCTCCTATCTGCTTTTGGATAATATCTAAGCTTTGCTAAACAGAGGCAAGAAAGAGTGAAGTTGTCTGCTTTAGCAGCTCTTTGTAGGAAGAGAGCAGGCAACTTCACTGTGATTTTCAGATTGACTCCTCTGCCTTTATTCCTCTGAGAGGCCTCCATATATGCAGCTCATCAACATACATGAGAAATTAATATTGTTTTGCCAGTGTACATTAGTTTAAATTCATGCAAGTTGAATTTCATCTGCCAGTGTTTCTTGGTCCCACAGCGTGTTTCAGGACAATGGGATTGTCTTGGATTTCATAGCTCTCATCAGCTGAAGCAATTTACTTTTGCTGGAAAACTCCATGCACACCTCTTTTCTGTGTTACACAATGGTCCAGGAAACAATGGACTCTCAATCAGACTGTGACTTTTCCAAAGGCCCAGGCAGCTGGCAGTCATGGGAAAAGAACAGAGTAAGAATGTGACATTAATGTCATGTCACTTATCTGTGGGATGTTTCTGTATGGGAGAGGAATGTTCATACTGACATGTTGCCTTTTGACGGCTGGTCTTTTAATATTTCATGAAACTAAACTAGTTCAGAAACATAAAGAAGCCTTTCACTAAAGTGATTTTCTAGAACAGACTTGGCATAATACATATAGGCTAGGCCTAGCCAGAAAACTGTCAAGCTTTTTCCTCTGTTTTCACTTCTTTAATAGGCTCAGACACATTGCTCTTATGCTTCAAAGCATCCCAGGAAGCTCGAGATCCCATGCTTCTGAAACAGGTACAGCTACAGACATTTTCCTAGGATTTATCTACTGACTCTTTCAACTGGTCTAGAAAAAAAATCCCTGTGCTTCAGTGCACAGAAGAGAAATTGTCCAAAGCTGTTTAGAAATATCTATGTATTAAAACATTCCATTTAAATATTTGGATAAGACTGAAATTGCACAATGATCTAGTACGGAGCATGACCACGCTGCAGGCAATTTTTAGTCCCCACACTAGGTAACAAACCATTTTCTGTGGAATATGCCTGTTTATATCTTCCTTTTAAGAATATTTTCCTAAGCTCTTGTAGCTGCTGGGTACAAACTACATTTATTCTTAGTAATGAAGGAGAAATTTTTTAGGTGCATGGTAAGAGCTGTGATTTGTGTGCATTTTCTTTGACACCTGCTCTGGCTTTTCAGCTTCCCTGTTATCCAGGTGTTGCTGTTTTCCTCATGCTTGGACCTAGGAAATGCTGAGATTATACTTCATCATCTGAAAAGTTTATTGTTTTGTTCTTTACTCGCCATAATAAAGCCAAACATGTCAACACCTTAAAATGCGTGATGAAAATCTGATCCTCACATATATGGACTGCAGAATGGCAATGGTCAAAAAAAAAAGACAGAGCTCCATGGGCCCAGATGTAGTGGAAAGCTTGGATCAGTTGGTTTGTCCATCTGTGCTTTACTCTGCTGCCCCAAAGAGTCCAGCTACCTTATTTTTGATACCCTCCCCTGACAGCTTGTATTGCATGCCAGCATGCATTACTGTGCAAAGTACAATATCCTCTCCTCAAGAACCTCTGACTGCAGCTTTCCACTGTGGGTAGGAGTAATCGTAAATGATGATTGCAACACTATTAAAATGACCTGAAAAGATTTGTTAAACAGGAGTGGTGGTGGAGAGAGAGCAAAATTTGAACAAGGAAGGCATAGGCATAAAATGTTCTTCAGCTGCACATGTCCTGCTCATTCCCCTCTTTATCCAGCAATGAGTGTGGTAGATGGAACTGAAGATGGTAATGCGAAGATAAGGGGTTGACTTTGCAAGGGGCAGTTCATTCTGTTTCTTCTGCTTCATCAGGATTTTCCATTGATTGTCTATAGAACAGAACAACATTTTCTGTAAAAGAAGGTTGCTAGGTTCTTTTGCCTGTTTAACAACACAACAGGAACTAGTTGAAAGGAGTTGGATGTTCTCCTGTTTCAGCCAGTCTTACTGGTTTGGATGTATATGTGGTCTAGATGTTGTCTTCTGGGAGAAAACTTTGCCTTTTACAATTCCATATGTATCCTTACAGCTGTTAAGCCGCAGTTTTCACTCTTTTTTTATGATATAACGTTTGAGTGCTCAGCATCTCTGGTAGGGAGATGCTGTCTCCTGCAGGCCTAGATAATTTTGACCCCTTTTATAGTTCTGGAAATGATTCCATGGTCCAGGCTGTCAGAAGGCAATGGCAGAAATAGTTTGTGGAAAACACATGGACTCATTTTTCCCAGATAAACACTACAAGCAGAACTAGACTGAAAATAACAAAACCTTATATGCCTATGAATTGACCTCACCTTTGAATTTACTTGTCAGCTTAACAAGTTCTTAACTCGGGATTCAGCGCTGCTGACTGTTGGCACAAGCTGAGCCCTGCATTTGCTATCACTCTAGCACTTACCCCTTCTAGGGAGTAGCACATAGGCTGATTTAAAAAAATGTTCATATAGTCCAAAGTTCTTTTGACTTACAATCCTGCATTAGATCTGATGGCTCTTGTGTTTCCAGAGGTACCAGCAGGAACCTTCTTGTGGTGAGCTCAAGCTTTGTTCCTTCAGTGACCAGGCTGTTGAAGGAAAGATGCTGCCTTCATTCCTCAAGCTCTGACAAGCTCAAACTGGATCTAACCTTGGGGTTTCCTAGAACCACGCACTAGATAATCCCAAAATCCCCGAATATATATCTTATTGATAACAGCTACATTCTTCATTTTATCTCTCAAAGTAATTGCTCCTTTCCAGGAGTATAAAAATTGCTCCTGATCCCCCAGGCTCTTGGCAGCAGTTACACAGTTGACATTATTGCTTTCATCTCAAACTAGCTATGCAACTTTAAAGATAATGCAGTTTGCACTCCTTCCCTGCCCCTTTAAAGTAGCAACGAGCCAGTCTATACTCTAAATACAAACATGTATGCCCTTTTGATATGTTTAGTTTACTGTGCTATGCAGACAGCTTTGCAAAGTGGCCGCAGCAGTGTCTGCTGGTGATATGATAGAGGCGGCAATGGAGGATGGTTACCTAAAACCCCCTTCATCTGGAGGAAATCCCACACAATTTTAACTAGCTCCAGGAGAGAAAACACAGGAACAGTAACTGGTGAATGGCCTTCTGCTTTACCTTCTGCAGCACCTCTGCAGGCTCAGGAGCTATCCTTTACTATTTGGCTGCCTGTAACTGGGGCAAGTCCGCCAAGCTCTCACTCACCATGTGCTTAGTGAGGAAGCTAGCAGGGGAAGAGCGAGGGGTATTCAGTTCCTCTGCCACCTGCAGCTGCAAAGGTCTGTGTGGGAAGGTGGAAGTTTCAGGAGTATCAGGAAAGAGAAGCTGCTTCTGTGGTGGGAAGGGAAATGGTTCTCCCACTGCAACATCCCTGGATGCTTGTGGGGAAGTGTCTACCTTGCAAGCAGTATTGCAGCATTGAAGATGGCAGAGTTCTGTATTAAGACATGCAGCAGTTTCTTATGCCATACGCAATGTACTGTATAAAGATCCAGCACGGTTTTTTAAAACAGGATGTTTCAAATAAAACTGCTTGAGTGCGGTGTCAGAGCAGACTATATATTTTCACTTTCCAACTCGGGGCAGGGCACGTTTGGTAATGTGCTTTTAGTATTTCTGCACAAATAGAGGTCAACAAATCCAAATTTAGCCGCAGTCAAAATCTCTTCTTAAAAACATAAGTAATGGTCTCTCTGGGCATTTTAGTGCTGGGTTTAAAAAAGTGCTCTAAAGTATCTTATCAACCTTGGCCAAGAAGGGATGGAGGACAGCACTTTCTTGTACGATTCAGGAAAACTCACTAGAAGTGAGAGAATGAATCTGGATAAACTTTCAAAAAGCATCTAGAAACATCTAACTATCATATGTCTGGAGTCTCAGAACCTGTTTTGCATGCCATATTAGTAAAATACACATTAAAAGGAGATACTAGAATTATATTAGGTAGCTCCTGGAGTAAGACTGTCTTAGATCTTCATACAAGTGTTCTGAAACTTTAGCTTAATAGGACTACGTCAAAATCTGCCATAAGGTATGTATGGAAGAGAACTCCCTGCTCCTATTTTGCCTTTGTAAGGATTTCTTGCTTCTCATAATGCCTGATCCTGTTGAATCTGTGATTTCAGGTAATTCTTGTCTTAGTGGCTGGTTGCAAACCCTAGTCATGTCTCCCTGTCCCAGTGTTTGTTGCTGAGTTTCATCTGTAACTCAAAGTTAATCAAAAGACTCTTGGTGTCAGTGACTTTTATTTTTTTTATTTTTTTAAAGCAGACACCATGAAAGGGTGTCTCCTTTTCATTAGGCCTGAGAGTAAGGGAAGGTATAATTCCTCTAAATGGAGAATGATCAAGTCTTATTCTTTTACACTGCAATAGATGCAAGTTGTATGGTCCTAACTTGCTATCTGGTGTTCTGCTCCTGTTATATGTGCTTTTCTCCTCTGTAGGAAGCATTATATCTTAATCTGTAGCCTTGTCAGTCTGTCAAGAGATGGGAAGTCCTGATGGAGATGGCTCTTGACAGAAAGAGCAATAGAGTGTGAGGAGAATGAGGATACCACAGGGACAGATCTTACTTTGATCAACCTCATTTTGGGCTCTGTTGGCAGACAATGAATAGAGCTGGATTTCCTGAAAAGGAGCATGTTAAGGAATTCCTTAGTACCCTTCACTGTGGACTATTGCAATAAAAACTCACTTCATTACAGCTGAAATGCACAGAAAGCTACCTCATCTGGCCAAAATGTTCGTCCTTTTTATTGAAAACCCCCCTCCCTCCCACACTCACCCCCAAACCCAGCAACGTTTTTGAAAAACCAATCAACCAAACCCCTATTCTCCCCAACTTCCCTCTTCCCTGGAACTAAACATTTTTTAGTATCATTTTGTGTCCTACTGTTTATGAACACTTGTTTTCATGTGAATATTCTCATTGTAAGTTTTGCATCCAGCCACCTAGTTAACAGAATACATGAATGATTCATGGTAGCCCTATACATAATGCATAATTAAATCACAGACTGATGGAGTGGAATTTATTAATTGTGAAGACACATGTGTTACCATGATACTAATTTATTTCTTTCAATTTTATTGGCATATTGCTCACTCATCTGTGATTCTCTGCTTTGTTGCATTACCCGAGAGCAGTAACATGTTGTAAAAACAAATTATCTGGGTGTTTGGATAGACTGTTTGCTCACTGATGGGAACAATATGTATTTAGCAAAAAGATTTAATGTAAATTATTATACGTGGGGTATTATCTTAGCACAGAACCATCTCACTAAAGCTGTTCTGATGAGCCATATTAATTTATGATAAAAGAAAAAATAACTACAGACACTCTTCCATGAGAAAAAAAGCAGTTCACAGAAAATGATCTTCGCAAAAATCCATGATAACTTCCAGTATAACTTTATGAATCCTTGCAATATTAGGTTGTGCAGTTTAGTATTTTAGCTTATTCTTAGAATTTGCGTGCCTGCCTAAGGCTTTTGTCTTTGATTCCTGGCGTGTCTTGGTGGAATCTTTGGGAAAAATATTTGTGCTTTTAGCAGGGCATGCTTTTGCTCAGTAAGAATTCAGTGTCTTAACGGTGGGAGTATCTTTTGAAAGTGGATGTTAACTTTGATTTCTAGTGTGGATACAGTACCGTACTTGTTTGAAAGCTAGCATTTAAAGGAAAATTAGGGATGCTTTCAGGTATCGAGTGTCTCACTTGGAGAAGCAGTCACATTTATATATACTTTTGTTTTAGCTTTTTTGTAGTCATGTGATATAATCCTAGTGCTGAAAGGCAAGGGCCTGTTTTCCTGAAAGACTGCGGATCCAAGGAACAGTAACAACTGGAGATGACAAGTGTAGACCCTCTTAGGATTACTTCAGTGGAGCAGATGTGTAGCTGTCTTCAGAAACTGTTGGTTAAATAGGTACTTAGTGCGATATCTCAGGTATGCCTGAGCTCTCAAATCAAGCTGCTTTGTCAGGAACAGTGTGCAACAAGCCAGAGCTATGGTAACAGCTACGGCTGCGCGATGGAGAGAAGCAGTGCCCGTAGAAAAGCCCGTGTGTTTCAGTAGGCAGAATCTGGTATTAGGCTAAATATCATTAGCCTATTTTCTTGTGAGCTAAGCTGTGGAGTAAGACCAGAAGGGACACTTGAGTCATCTTGTCTTACCTCTTGGGCATCCTAGGCTGTTATAGTACAGATAAGAGTAACTTTACATGACTGCTGTGTCATGTATGGTTCTGCCATGGTGGCCAGTGAGGGAAGGGTATGGATAAGTAGAGGCTCTTCTACCCCTGGCATACCTCAACCACCTTCTGCATTGTCATATCTGCTCTATCAGGGTTAGAAAATATGTTCTGCTTTCATGCAGAAGACCCAGGTGGGTCATCTTTTAAAATCCTTCAAAGTTGATGGTCTTGAGCTTGCTTTGGTGCAAAAGCTATTTCTGTGCTTAATTCTTCTGGAATATGGATATTGACTTTGTTCTACTGAGCAGGGTTTTCTCCACTGGATACACACAACCTGGCTCACAGATCCCATAGGAAAGCAGACTGCAGTTTGGTGCTTGATGCATTGCCTTTTTTGCTGTAGGATTTACTGCCTTCTTTCACATAAAATGAACCTGGAAGATATTTTAGGGAAAAAACTCTGGCTGAAAAAAATCATAATACATAATCAAGTAACATTTGGGGGTTGATTTTAGCTGTGGGGGAAAGGAGGTTAGGGTATTTTGTTATATTATCACCTACCCAGGACTTCAGTGTGCCAGGTGCTGTACTGACATGTTAAGAATCAGTTTTTGCTCAAAAAATTTGCTGTCTGGTGAGGGCAAGCACAAGCAAGATATGATAAGTACTATCTCTTCGGAGATAGAGAGATTGAGTTGACAGGTACAAAAGTAATTGAGACCCTGGCTTAGGAAACGTTAAATGACTGGCAAAGGCTCCCCAGGAATTCTACTGTGGAGCTGAGAAATGAATCCAGGTTCTAGCCTAGGATCTTGGCCATAAAAATGTTCTTTTGAAGGAAAATTACATAGAAGACACAAGAACTTCAGAAACCCACTTCTGAATACTGTCCTTGAGGTCAAAAATTTTAAGTACATTTACATTTAAGTAAATCAAAATAATGGTCCCCTTTTAAAAATTAACTGACATGCCAAGAGAACTTTTCAGCTGAGGACAGCTGAATGCTGAAATGGATTACCCAGGAAGGCTGTAGAAACTCTATCACAAATTTCTTGCACAAAACCAAGATCCTGTGTTAAGAAGGTGTGTAGGGATAAATGCCTTGCTCTGGGAGCCTCCTGAGGTCATTCCTAATGCTTTTGCCTGAGCCTGTGCAGGCGGTTAACATAGTGATTGTATTTTCAAACTTAAGCAATTTAGGGTTGGCTAGCCCTTGCATACTTTATGAAGTTGATGGGTTTTGGTAAGAGTTCTAAAAGCAATTTAGGGCTTTATAGTCAGAACCTATATTCCTAGAGAAAGCAGCCTTGTGGCAAGGAGGGAAAAACTTTACCTGTTCTTAAAGACTTAGCATGAGAAGCACCATAGCAGAAATGGGGACATTAGGAATAAATTCTGAGGAGGAAGTTAAATATATTTCTACCTTCCAGTCACAGCAGAGGGAACAGCAGAGGGACCAGACTCAAGTTCTGATCTCTGTGTGGAGGCATGGGTTTTTTTTATTTATTTTTTAGATTGGATATGAGGAAGAAATTCTTTACTGTGAGGGTGGTGAGGCACTGGAATGGGTTGCCCAGGGAAGCTGTGAATGCTTCATCCCTGGTGGTGTTCAAGGCCGGGTTGGACAGAGCCTTGGGTGACATGGTTTAGTGGGAGGTGTCCCTGCCCATGGCAGGGAGGTTGGAACTGGATGATCTTAAGGTCCTTTCCAACCCTGACTATTCTATGATTCTATGACTATTAGAATACTGGCTCTGTGTAAGCTAGAAACCACTGAATTTGAAAAGGACCAAATGGGAAAAACCCAGCGAAGTCTTCAGTCAATGCTGGTTTCTAGCACACCACCTCCAGAAAGAGATCTATGGAACCTTCTCAGGTTCAGGCCTGTGTCTGTCTGATTTTCAGCCTGTGTATGGCTTTCTTGCTTTACCACTGTGTCATCCTGTGGATTTCTGTATGGTCAGTGGTGTCGTCTCCTGAATAAGACTAATGTTCCAGCTGTTTGCTTACAAATCTCGTACGCTGTTTCCATATTGTAACAGTTCTGTTGAGGAATATTTATGTGCTGAACAGCAATTCCTGGGTAGCTGAAACACAGTACAATGTCTGCTCATATGCTGAATACGATAGCCCCTCTAGCTGTGGAGTGGACCTTGTCATATCTGCAGTAATCTTTAAATCCAAATAGGTAAATTAAAGATACTGGCCTAAATAATGACCTTACTATTTTTGTTCTGATTATCATCTAGTTTTAGATAAAGGATTGGACAGAGATATTTGTCCCAAAGATCTGTGAACTTTCAGCTACTTTGTATTTTTGAATCTCTGCTTTTTCAAGGTCCAGATTTCTAGCTGATATGTCTAAACGATTCCAGATGGTCAGATCAGAAAATGCTAAACTTAGGTTTCTTTCCGACCTTCTCTTTTTTGAGATGGGAGCTAAAAGCCTGATGTGAACCTCATTCAGACTGGCCACAGCAGATGCCAGAGATGTGAATGCAACACATCTTTAATAAACAAGAGGGTGCTTGTTTTGACTACTAGTACTGGACATGGTTTAGCCTGAGGCAAACCTATGGGCTACAGATATTTCAGCTGGCCATGTACAGTCTGAGCGCTACTTGAAGCCATGCAAAATAATAGATTATTGTCTTTAAACAGATATTTGGGGATGGGGCTGAAATGAGTGTTAAACAGGATTCAGGAAATGTATTATATTTATTGTAGTTGAATAGGTCACTGACAGTGAAAAAGTGGTGTCCACTATGTCTTTATCATCTGTATATATATGAAACCTGTGGAACAACATGGCAAAGTACTGTGCCAGACTAATTTAATTGCAAAATCACTGAAGTTGTACAAGAAACAGTCTCAAATTCCGTAGCAAAAAAAATATGTTTTTACAGGAGGTAGAAAACATGAGAAGACTGATCAAAATATATAGTAATTAAAGCAGATGGTGCAGGTTTGATGTAGGGATGCTGTTGAAATCAGGTGTTGCAGTCACTGAGAAGGACTAATATTAGCAGTTTTTAGCCTTGCCAAAAGTGAACTCTTAGCAGAATTCTAACCTGGTACTAAAGAGAAGTTGTTGCCTGTGAGAGGGAGAAGAGGGACCAAGTGACTACACTTTAAAAGCAAATAGAAGAGGAAGACAAAAGGAAAAAGCTAGCAGATTCAAACACCTTTGGGTTTGTTTGTTTGTTTTCTGCTCCTTCTGTAACACAATAGATATGTAATTGTACATAGACTTCTGTGGTTCAGATGATTGTTTGTTTTTTTTTTTTCCTTAACATTTTTATAAGAATTGGTGCAGAGTTTGGAACTTCCTGTTTATAGATTAGCTTTTTTTCTGGGCTACATAGTTTGCTATATGCTGCCCTCATCCCTAGCTCACTCTTCCTGTATCCTAGGATTGCCAAAATCAAGCCATTTATCATCCTGACACCTGACACATAGCATCTGTCCTTCCATGGAACCTGTTTAAGATGACACTGCCAATGCATTTGCAGTACTAGACCTTGTGGGGTGGGCTGCTCTCCCTTTAGAGAAACAAAAAAGCCCAAAACCTCTTTTTTAGGTGAAACCACAGATAAGGTTTTACTGACTTTACTCGGGATCTCATGTTAGGTGATGTGCTAAGTATTTCCCTTAATTCAAGCCAATACCTGCAGGGTATGTATGGGCAGGCAAGAAATCTATAGGTTGATAAACAAAACTGGGTAGCAAGCAACAAGCAGTAAAGCAAGAAAACATTTGTAATGATGCTAAGAATTATTTTAAAAATGGTTGTTTTCTCAATGGTAGTAAAAATAGATGTTGGTACAGCAAGATCTGGCTTTGTTCAGCCTTCTTTATGGCTTTTGCTATAGTAAATTGACAGGTTACTTCCTACAACCATTCTAGTTCCTGGTTACTTGCCATGGAGACCCTTTCCTCTGGTCAACTGGTGTAACTGCTCATTAATTCAATGTGGTTAAAATCAGTCAGGTGAGAAAAAAAAATGCTTGACCCAGGCAAATAATTTTGTTTGAAATGATTTAGGAAACAATTTCATGAGCCATTATCTCAGAAGACCTGAGAGAACGTGACTGTGAGGGCAGGTATGGGTTGGTGACCTAAAAATGGCAACCCATGAACAGGGCATCACAGGGGGTAAAATTCCCAGGTGCTTTATGGAAATTAAAGCTCAGTGTTAGTAGGGAAGCTTCCTGAAGTGTTAGACGCTATCACCCATTTAAAATTCAGGATCAAATCAGTTGCATCCCTGAGCAGTATTGGTTTACGAAGTGGAGTGTGTCTTCCTTTGGGATTTCTTCTCCAATTTGGGCTTCAATTGATATAATCTCAGAAGAAAAGCCTTGCTTCCCCTTATAAACTGTTCTCACCAGATGTCTTGTAAATCTTTCCCTTTATTCCTTTGAAATGACTGGGCTTTGACCTTAGCTTTCTTAATGTTATTTAGCCCACATGGAATATCTATAAAAATAAGAGCTGCAAACTCTATTAGGAAAAGCACATATGACCTCCGCTTGTAATAACAGAATGCAATTAATGTCAGGCTCATTTTGATGATAAATTTGGGGGGGTAACAAATGGATTTTGCTTTTTCAAACAAACTAGTATGAAGGGAAAAGGAAAACTGAGCTAAAGCTTAAAAGCTGCTTACTGAAATGTTATAAGATCTCTTCTTGCCCACCCCTGACCTGAATAGTAATCAATACAGCTGAAGTTTTTACCCAATTTGCACATTCTAAACAACCCCTAACAACCAAACAAAAAAGCCTTCTGTAGGCAAATTAAAAAAAGAGATATAATTGAGAATAGGGATGATTTTGTGTTACAAATTAGGAAAATGTTCTGCTTGTGAAGCCTCTTACGAATTGTAGAGCAGATGTTTCAGCAACTCCAGGAAGACATGATGAAGATCTGCTGTTCCAGAGCTCTTCACAGGCACATAGGAAACTGCAGCTACTTCATCAGTGGTTTTACCACTTGCATGTGTATGTTGTATCTCACTGTGGTCATTTGCACCCACCCTCTGGTGTTTAGATATAATGGCATCTCCTCTGTTTATTCACAAAGGTGCCAGCAGCCACCAAGCCAGAAAGCCTTGCTCTTCAGCTCAAGCTGTAAGTGCTTGTATGTTCAGGAGTGAAGAGCTCTCTTCCAGTTCAAGGTAGCTGAGTTGTGTTGTTTGTTGATAAAGTGTTTCAAAAAATCAAGGTGACCTAACAGAAGTTAAAATGCAAGGAGCAAGTTTGACAAAGAGCAGATGGAAAGAGCCCAAGGAAAGATCAAGTTCAAGGGCCGCGATTTTAAGAGTATGCAGTTGCCCAGGATAACTGACTGGTTTTAAATGCCTTTTATCCAACTTTCCCCTTCTATCTCATGCTTCAAGTCTGTGTAGGAAAGCTTTACTTATGCAATTTGATTACTTGAAGTCACTTAAGACTGGAGAGAAGTTTTGGGGGGATTTCTTGTCTAAGAGCCAAATATGAATAATTCTCTGCTCTACTAAACTGTTGCCTCTTCCTCATCCTGTCTGATGACTGGGAAACTGCAGGTAATAGCTCTCTGGTGTAAGACAACAGAGGCTTTTGCAAGGGTTATATATTTTCTCATCCAAGGGGCAGCTGGCACAGGCCTGCATTCGGACCAGGCAGTTGCCTGGAACAGAATGTTCTGTGACTCTGTAGTGGGCAAACAGCTGAGTTGGCAATACTGCTAATTTCTTTATTTGTTTAGGGCAGCAAATCCCTAGAACCAGCTAATCTGCAACAGATATGGTTAAAAAGCAGGGTGGGTGTTTAGATTCTGTGTGTGGTTTTCAGCATAGCAACTTAATTTGAAAAACTTAGTTTTGAACTTCTGGTAAAGTGAAGAGGGAACCACAATGAGAGAGGTGGATTACTTGTGTGTAGGCTGTGTGAATGGAGTAATTTATCTTTGAGAGGAGAAAATAAAGGTGCTACACTAGTCTGCAGCTGTGTAAATTATTGTTAAGTGATGCGTATGTTGGAGACAACATAGAAGGCTGTGGAGAACTGCCATGGAGTGGTTTTGTTAGTTTGGCAGTATATTTTTCTTGCTGACAAGGAGGAATCCCTGGACATAGTTTTTATACCGATGAATTTCTCTGGAGACTAGAATTTGGTCTGCAGCATTGCTTAACCAGGAGCTGGCATCAACAGCCGTGTGATAATACAGCCCAAATTCAGCGTCTCTTGTCAGAACACTAATGAACTGAACGCTGTGAAAAGGTATATTGGGGTTGAGTGGCAAAGTTTTGGTAATGGGGAGCTACAGTTGTGGCTTCTGTGAGAAGCTGCTAGAAGCTTCCCCCATGTCCAACAGAGCCAAAGCCAACTGGCTCCAAGGTAGACCTGCTGCTGGCCAAGGCCGAGCACATCAGTGACAGTGGTGTGCCTCTGGAATAACGTACTGAAGAAGGAGGAAAAGTTACTTTGCAGGAGCAACTGCAGCTGGAGAGGGGAGTGAGAATATGTGAGAAATAGCCCTGCAGACACAAAGGTCATCGAAGAAAGAGGGGAAGAGGTGCTTCATGTGCCAGAGTGGAGATTGCCCTGCAGCCCATTGGGAAGACCATGGCGAGGTAGGCTGTCTATTTGCAACCCATGGTATTTAACAGCTCCTGGTAGGACCTGTGGGCCCCTAGAGGAAGAAGCCCTCATCAGAGCACGTTTTCCGGCAGGACCTGTGACCCCATGGGGACCCACACTGGAGTGGTCTGTTCCTGACCTTGGATGGGACATGCGGAAGGGTCCCTATGGTGGAGCAGTTCCTGAAGAAATGAGCTTGTGGGAAGGACTCACACTGGAGCAATTTGTGGAGGACTGGCTCCTATGCTGGAGCAGGGGAAGAGTATGAGGACTCTTACCCCTGAGTAGGAAGGAGTGGCAGAAACAACATATGATGAGCTGACTATAACCCCCATTCCCTGTCCCCCTGCACTGCTGGGGGTGAGGAGATAGAGAATTTGGGAGTTAAGTGAAGCCTAGAAAGGAAGGAGGTGTGGGAAGAAGGTGCTTTTAAGATTTCATTTTGTTTCTTATTACCTTACTCTGATTTGATTAATACTAAATTAATTTCTCCAAGCCTATACTGTTCTGCCTGTGATGGCAGTTAGTAAGTGATCTCTCCCTGTCCCAGCCCATGAGCCTTTCATTATATTTTCTCTCCCCTGTCCAGCTGAGGACGGAAGTGATAGAGTGGCTTTGGTGGGCACCAGGTGCCCAGCCAGTGTCAAGCCACCATAGAACGTGACATTTTTTTTTCCATATTCCTTTCCTTGTAAAAGCCTGATAGAGCAATGTAGTGGATATGCTGGATAACCAAGCCATGTCCTCTGGGAGTCAGACTACTGTTTAGCATATTTTTTGTGTTTATGACAACCTCACTGAAAAAGGAAGCTCCTTCCCCGCCTTTATTTTTTTCTTGGAAGTCGTTTCCAATCTTGTAATGAGGTTCAAAATCACAGGGGTAGAAAAAGCAGAGAAATATCAATGGATGTTTTAAAATTAAACTATAATATAGGAGGCTATCAGGAAAGGAAGACTTTTCTATGTGATTAATTTGAAGGCATGACTAGATGTTTTGGAGCATGGAACTTAATTGTATTTTAGGTCACTGCTGCCACCAAGTGGAATAGTTTCCTCTAATTCTTCAAGGGGTCTCAAAGAAACTTGCACTTGCCTTCAAGCACCTTGCTTGCTCATGGGATGACAACAGGTTGGGCTTTTTCATTATCCAAATAAATAATAATAATAATAATTAAAGCCATGACATGCTTCAGAGTTGTTGGTTTAAGGCAATGTAATTGATGCTTAATGTGCCTCTTGTCTAAAAGAGTCTAAATAGCAGCATAGTGCAAAGTGGGTTGGGGAAAATATTTCCTCTGTATGACAGAACTTGAGGCAAAAGGAAAATAATGTGGTTCATCAGTAATGACACATGAGCTTAAGGAGGACCAGCAGCAATTCACTGACTTTAACACAAGGAACTTGCAAATAATGCGAAATAATGTACCTTGGGTTAATATAGTTGTTTCAATTTCTTGTAGGTGTTCAGTTGCTTCTCTTTGACTTGTTACTGCAGATGACTTTTATCCTTTGCATCCTCTTGCTTTGCAAAGAGTCCCGTGTCAAAAAGGGCTCTGCCTGTTTTATCTGGTCAACAGCTATGGAAATCTTCCTTGCAAAGCTGAGGCTGTTAAATGAAGGTGCATACTAATCAAGGGCAGCATCCACACAAAGATGTTCAGTGTGGGACAGGAAAAATGATTTGTTTATCCTTAAGAGAGCTTGGATGGTTATCTGACTGATTATGAATCTAAGAGGGTTCCTTCAGTAGACAGGTGTGCTCCTACTGTCTCGCACAGCCTATGTCACTGTGTGCCCAGAAAGGTGATTCACGGACTTGTGGATCAAAGAAAAGTATCATCAATGCTATCAATGTACTGTTGCTGACAACTTTGAAATTGAATTTCTATTTTCATAAAACACACTTCAGCTGGCAACTGGACAATGTTGTTTCCTTTCTGTAAGAGTAGTCAGCAACAATGTCTGAATATACATTTCCAAGCAGAAGCTTCTCAGTAACAGTTTTGGAAAAAGCTTATTTTTTTCTTGACTTTGAAATTGAATGTCCCAGTAATATTGAGGCGTTCAGACACCTGAAACAGTCATTTATCAGCCTGCTCACAAGGGTGTGTCACCTGAGTACTTCCTTTCTGAGGAGTCTTGGCTTCATGAGGCTATGAAATAATAATGAGTTTCAAGTTCTGGGGTTTTGTGTGGCTTTTCTCCCCCCACCCCTCAGCCCTCCTTTCTGGTGCTACCTAATGGCAGTTGCTTGACAAATGGTAGTCACCACATGTACCACTGCACCTTATTCAAGTATATTATAGAATCATAGAATAGTTGGGGTTAGAAAGGACCTTAAGATCATGTAGTTCCAACCCCCATGCCACGGGCAGGGACACATTGCAATACATTTGTGAGCCCTAATGGAACAGTTGTGTTATCACATCAAGGGCTGCCTTCAGTGAAGGCTGGAAGATGTACACTGGGCACTGGTTACAACAAAAGCGTAGAGAATGTCTGTAATTTCCTCAGCTGATAAAATTGTAGTGTGTGCTGCTTTTGAAAGTGTTGGCTCCCGACATCCTGCAAAACCATTTCTTCCCTAATGCTCTTAAAACAAATATTGCTGTTGAAGAAAGATGCTCAAGACCAAACCCCTTTCTATTCATATAACACAAAATGACTCAAGTACTTCATAATACTTCAGACAATAACTGGAAAGAATTAAAATGTAATTTCAATTCCAGGTCCCTGATTCTGGATTTTGTCACTAGAGCATGGAAATAGTGGTATGTTTCCTCTGTGGATGCCTGTGCATCAGGAATTAGCAACCTAATGAAGTAAAACAATTCTTCATGGATGTGTTTGGCTGTAAAATAAACTTTCTGTCCCTGAAGGTAGCTGTGATTTTAGATTTTCTTTTCCTTCCTTCATTAGGTGTAAAATTAAACATGGCATGGAAAGTCAAAAATACTTCATTTTAGAGATGTCAGAATGCTTTTATCTTGGAACACTCCAACATCACATAAAATCACATATGCCAATGTTTTAATAAAATTCAATACAAAATTAAAAGAATGAAATATAATCTGACAGCCAAAGTCAAATGACAACCAAGGTTAAATATTCCATTAAGTATTCCATCATCAAAACTAATATTTCAAAAGGTTGTGGTGTTGACAAAATTGTATTTGCTATCTGAAAAAATCTTTTTTTCTCTCTAGTTGAAGTCTATAAAGTGGGTCTAATTGTGAGTTGCTGAGTTTTGTGTTAAAGACTATGAATGCACTTCAGGTAAAGCACTGAAAAGCCACTAGATGATGATGATGAAGAATCTTCATCAATAGTGTATTGAATTTGATTTGAAATACTGATTTAGAAGATAATTGCTTTGTACTCAATATCAAATTTCTTAAATATTCTATGGGTCATGCTGTATTTTTCATTAGGACAGATAAGTATCATCCTCTTCAGTCTGCAATTAATGAGAATAGAATTAGTTTCACATTTCACAGATTTGTTTAGGCAGTGTTCAAACCATGACAGTGGAAAAAGCAGAGGTTCCCCTGCTGGAAAGACAAGAAACAAGTTGCAGAATGTACAAGTCTGACACACAGGTCTGAGGTGTGCCAGCTAGTGTCTTCAGACAAGCTTGTCTGTGCGTTGAAGTCTCCTTTGTACTTTGTTCCCTGTTCACAAGTATAAGGGCTTGTCTGTGTTGTTACTGTACAAAAGGTCCTACTAGTGGGAACCTAAGTTTCTTTTGCTCTTGATTAAAATCCATAACGTGTCAATATCTTTTTTTAGTGAATTAACTGAGTAACTTTAATTTCAGAAGCTTCAAAGTTCAAACCCCTTTGCAAACTATAAATGGACAAGAATTTTAATAAAGGACAGTTACTGATAAGAATCGATGCAACTGTGGGGTTTCTGTTGTTAATAGTTTTTCTGGCTTCAACAATTACTATTGCAGATTGCTTCCATTTATTTGAGAGCGTGTTCTACTTTACTCAGCTCAGAAACAATCAGTTGAATGATAACAAGAACTTAGAAGACCATATGTGCAAAACAGATGAGGAATCTTTTGCACTGCTTATTCCCCAATCCCCACTTTTTTCATGTTTCAGAAATTCTTGCCAGTTTTTAAGGGTCCCAGGAGAGTAACGTTAATGTTTAAAACTCCAAGCACATGTAAAAGATGTGTGTGTGGGGGGAGGTAATATAAAAATAGTACCAGGTTCTGCTAGTGGTTTCTCAAAATATTTTCTGATGAACGGAATTACTTGGGAATTTGGCACCTTGGATAACATCCCTTCTTAGTCATGTGAAAAAGATCTTGCCTTCTTTGTCACGGTTTAGTTACCCTTCACAAAAGTTGTCAAATCAAAGTTGCTTTTCCATATAGCCTGGATTGTGAGCTTCTGAGTTTCTCCAGTGTTACTGTGTGCTGTGTTTGGAGTCCTATCTAGGTCATTGTTTGCTTAAAGGATAACATTTCGAAGTCAGTAAAGGGGACTTGCACATCCAACCTCCAATTTCCTCTTATACTTTGGAAGCCCTCTGTCAATGTTCATTGGAAATTTCCTTTGTTTTCTCTGCTCATTCCCTTCCCTATAACATTGTGTGTTTCTTCCTGAAGTCTTTACTTGGGCTCATTTTCCAATGAAATCAAATAAACCATTCAGTAGGTGACTATTTGGTTCCCTGTGTGAGGGATTTTTTAATAGCTGTTGCAAAAATAATGCTAGTGACACTTACCAGAACTTTTTTCTTGCCTACATGTGAGCTGATGGATGTTTCTCTAGATCATAGAAACCACTGTCAGTGTTCCAGTCATCATAGTGTAATTGATTATTTTGATGCTTCTCAGTTCACTGGATAGTGTAAGGCATCTTTCTTTCAACTAGTTTTTGGCTGGTTTGGTTTGAACTCCCAATGACGACATGGCATTTAACCAAAAGTAATGTTTTTTCGGGCCCCAGTTCTGAATCATATCCATCTACATGACTGGTCTCATTAGAATCTTCCAGTGCAAACAGTAGATTTGGGTTTCATTCAAATAGTAATGTCCTGAAGTTGAATTTATTATAGGACCAGCATTCTGTACAAAGTCAACCCCAAGAATAAAAATATTTATGCTTGGCAGGATTACCTAAGTTTGTTTGCATTACCTTGTCCTGTAGTGTTAGGTCAGTCACCATCTATTTTACAGCTTTGCACCAGCATGCATTGTTTAATGAAAGAAAAACATCAGCCCTACAGGAACATTCAGCAATATTGGCTTCTTGCCTTAATAAAATGAATGACGACCCATTATTAATGAACATCTTACTGAACTGTCTAGTGTAATGACACACAACTGTCTGCACATCTTAAATACTACCTTAGATACTTTTGTTGGACCTACATTAGTGTCTGTGAAAGAACAACCACTATTATTGTTAAATTGTGTATCAGCCTTTGTTGCAGTGAAATTCATAGCCTGGTTGTCTGGATAATTAGTTTGCTGAATCTGTGCTTAGTGTTTGATATATTTCATTTCAAAATATTTTGGATGAGAACAGTGACGTTTGGCTTCTGAGAAATATTTACACGCATAAACTAGAGAGCCACCTTTTCCTGTCTTATTAAACGTTTCTCATTGACATTTCTAACTGTATCTCTGATGCTGTGTCATTCACATTGGCACAAGTTATACTGCATGATTCATTGCTCAATTGTTTGTGTTCATAACACATGAGTAAAGACCCAGTTGGCTGAAGGTCTTTCTTATATTTGAAAGTATTTCATTCTCTCATCAAGATTAGCTGTAATATCACACTACTGAGTAGCTAGAAGATGGATCTAATTGGACAGAACTATGAGACAAAGCCCTCTGTCTCTTCATGTAAATAAATTGCCATACTGAAGAAGATTATAAAGTGAGAGGGCTAGCAGGAAAGTTTTAAGTAACTTTTGATTCAGTGAAAATTGTTTCTCACTACTGCTAAGTCAGGTTATATAAGCTATGTATTTTCATACTAGTTTTCCATGCTCTCATCTTTCTGTTTTCGTTTATCATATTGCTAGTACTTTGCAGGAGTAATGAGTTATTTTTTCAAGATGTTAAACATGTATGGCTAAATAAGTTAAAGAGAAAATAAATTTGAACAAATAAATTTGACACTACTACTTAATCCTTTAGGATCGTACCTCTACAGGAACCTGGGGAAGTCTACATATTTAAGATACAGTAGAACTGTGTCAAACAGCAATTCTTTCTAGATTTTCTTTTTCCTGCACAGTAGTGCTTATCTTCTGATTGATAACTCTTCATCTTCTAACATAAGTCAAGTTCATAACCTGCTGCCCTCAACAGTATCATCACTGGATGACCTCTCAGTTAGGATTAAGGGATTTCCCCCATTCCTTCCCTCCTTCAAACCCTATTTTCCTGGGAGAATTTCTCTGTGTGTTATAAACTGTACTGCTCAAGAATGTTCATGTGCCACAGAAATAAATGAAGATAAGTGCAGAAATATCACTCTGTCTGGTTTCACGTAGGAGTACACAGTTTGTTACCAGCAAAAAAATCTCTTCCCCTCTTCTCTCTCACCTGAAAACTCACTAAAACATTATTCTCTGCTTAATTTCACAGCCACCAAAATATAATAAAGCCCACTTTGGAAAGTTATCCTGGTTTTCTACTCCAAATTGCAAGTAATGCAATTGTTTCTCAGTGACATACATTGAAGTATTTTAGAAAACGAGCTAATAGGGTAGAGGAGAGGTGGTAGCTAGACTGGGTTGAATAGTTTAACATGTTGCTGTTGTAGATTTTTCTCACCTGTGTAAAGCCAGAGGGGACAATGAGAATGTAGTGGAGTTTTACTGGAGAGACCTGGCTTGTTCTGTGGGACCTTCATTGGGGGCCAGGGTGGGGGGAGGAGGAAAGTGCAAACTCAGCTTCGGGTGCGTTTTCAGAGCTGATGGCTGGGAGAAAAAATATTTTTCATGTCTTTGTAAGTTTGTTACATTTGTTCTAAATGGAAAGATAAGAAATGCAGAACCTCACAGTGGCTTTTTACAGTAATTTTGCAGAGCAGAAAGACATGGCAGATCATTAAAGGAAGCCATGTTGCTCATATCCTGTATAGAGCTTTAAAAATACGCCGTGGTTCCCAAGGACTGCTCTATGGTTTCCTGAAGATAAATATTTTTCTGTTCAGGTAGATTTATGCCTGAACAGCCAGTATACTGAAGGGTGGATTCTAATCTAAGCTTCACTACTGCAAATCCAGAGTAACCCTGGAATCACTGGATTTCTTTTTCTGTCCACAAGATGGCTATTATGTCTGTAGCTGACTTTTATATATTTATGTTGTCACAGCTCTTTTGAAGAATTAATGGCCGCTTTCTTTCGCAGTCTTTAGTCTCAGGTTTTAAATTGATTAGGATAATTTTAGCTTGCAGTCTTCATTTGTCTGACAATTGTTTAATTTCTTTCCCTGACTTCTCATCACGTAAGAGTGGGATTTTCGGTGAGCTGGGGATTTAAGTATATTGGTGGCTTTTTTTCCTTAAAGAATTGTAGTTCCTGCACAGCATGCAGTTACTATTCCCTAGTCTCAGTGTGATTACTCTCATTTGTGTAAGTGATCCATCTGGGCCACTTAATAAAGAAAATATTCTTTAAAATAACAATAATTCTGTCATATTTACTGAACTCCTCTATTTCTCCCTTTCTATTTCTCCCTCCACTTCTGTCACTTAGAATGCCTCTCCTATGTGTATATGTTTCATGATTTATTTTCTTGCTGACTTCTTGTGATGAACTCTTATTAAACATGGGTTTTTTTGACTATCCAAGTAGGATGTATCTTACTTTGTGCTGTTGTCATCTTTATCTGTAATCTTTTAGAAAAGCTAGTTTGGGAGATTTAGTGGAATTCATATGTTTCCCTATGTTCTTCATGGTTGTCTATATTAGATCTGTATCGCGTTTCACTATTTCTCACACTAAAATATGTGAAGCTGACATACTTCTATCAGTCATTTTCCTTTTACAGGTTTTTGTTTCCTTAGAGTAGAATGTGTGGAAAGCTGGGCAAATGGAAAAGCAAGAAATACTAGTTGTTCTGCCCATGATATCTATTTCCTTTTCATAAACAAGACTCATAATCAAATTTGGTTCTTCTGATTTTGGAAGTAAGATCCTTCTTTAAACCTCTGATGACACAGCTCAGCATCACCTTCTGGAGGAATTTTGTTTTTGGAATAGACAGATGAGAGTGGCTGTTTTTATTGGTAGCTATATTTATATAATATTTATCTGCAGCAGTTCAACTTTATTTTTTATAGTTACCCCCTCACCACCAACCGCCCCCCCCACAAAAAAAAAACCAAACAAAAAAAACCCAAAACAACAAAACCCAACCAAAACCCACTATAAAACAAAGCAGACAGCAAATGATTGGCCTCCACTCACAATTGCTACAGGGCAGGATGTGGTACGTTTTTGAAGCAGGTCTGCTACATGCTTCTGTAGTTGAACTGAGTAATCTGTCTTTGGAGTCCATATCAGCATGCTGTGAGTCCTGTCATGGGGGATTAAGGAAAAACCCTTCTAGGAGGGATTACATGCATTCCTGAGCCACTGCATGGTGGAGTTAATTAGCGATGGGGGGAGGAAGGTGGGAATGAGACAAAGACTTTATTAGCCATCTAATTTGGAAGAAAACTGTTGTATCAAATCATTATTATTGTGATCATTGCGCCGTTGATGAACCTTCAGTAAGAACTGAGTATTCATCCGACTGCATAAATTAGAGACGAAAAAATATCGCATGAGGTCATCTAATCTGTCCCCTGGGGCCAGGCCCCTGCAGCACAGTTTCTAATGCTTGTCCAATCTATTTCTAAACACCTCACATGATGAGGCTTGCTTCGCCATGGGTAGCTAGCACGGGAATAAAGTAGGAGTGACTGGGCAAAAATAAAAAGGTGTTGTAGTATTCTTGTAACAGTGGCTGCGAGTGCCTGTGAGTGTTTGAACTTGCCTTGTATAAACCCAAACAGACTGAGAAAAGTGCTATATATCCAGCTATGGCATGGAGACTTCTCTAAGCCCAGCCTTGTCTTTGCTGTGTGAGTTACCAAGAGTTGCACCTATCACAGCCTTCCAGCAGCTAGTCCGTTCTCATTCTGTAAGCTTCTCCTTGTTTGTGCTAAATGGTCTCTGCTAATTTCATCTCATTACTCCTTGTTACACTACCTTTTACTGAACTAAATAACTTTTCTGCCTTCCTGATGCTTATATCCATCAGATATTTGTAGACCCTGATCATGTTCCCCTCTTCCTCTGCTTTAATCTTTAGTGAAAAAAGGTGTTATTCATATTAGAGTCTTCTTATCTTTCTCTATACATCAGTTCCTCTGGTCTCTTAATTTCTGTAGCTCATACCTGATTTCTCCCTAATTTATCAGTATTGTTCCATTAATGATGCACTTTTACACTAACATAGCCATGCAGGTGAGTTGTAGTTACACCAGAGACATAACAAATTATCTGACTGGTTACCATCATCCAAAATAATGAAAACTAATGGCTATCTTGATTTGAATCCATCTCACTGCATTTGTAGCTTATAATGCAGATTGTTGCCGTTTCCTCATTGTTTATTTGCTACTCAAACATATTTACTTTATTAATCATAGAATGGTTTGGGTTTGTTGTGGTTTAAGCAAAAAAAACCAGTGCTGCACCAGCTACCAAGAAGGAGAAAAATGACTGCTACTGCTGAACCCATGACAGGGTCAGAAGGGAGCTTAAAGATCATTTTAATTCTGTTCTGTTTAGTCTCTGTCATGGGCAGGGATGCCTTCTACTAGACTTGGTTCCTCACTTCTGGATCAGAAATTCAAAAAGAGTTATTGAGTGGAAAAGCATGTACTTTGTGAGCTCCTATGGGTACTTAAAGAACTTCTACAATGAATTGCATAGGAAATTTTCTTTGGCCATTTCTGCCAGTAGAATTCAATGGTATAAATATTGGCAATTAATAAATGCAAAATCTAGGAGCCAACTGAATCCCAGTATGAATATCTGGAGTAATTATATCCATGTAGTCAAAACTTTTTCCCTCTTGTATTTAAATATGAACATGGCCCACGTTGGTCTTGGAATGGTAGTCATCAATGGATGGCAAGGTGCTTGACACATACAGAAAAGTAAAATAATGTCTTCCATCTCAAGATGAAGAATTGAAGTGCACGTATGAGAAGTGACTTTCACAGAGCCAAGGCCGAAATGTGAAGCTAAACTGAAAATTGAACTCAGTTCCCTTAATTCTCCAAGGTGTTATATCAAAGCAGGCTGTCTCTTGGTTGGCAGTTTGTTGTTATTAGTGGGAAAGTGGTAGGCTTTAAAGAGGTTTGAAGTTCTCAAAGCATTGAAAATGTGATTTTTGTCTTAGTACAAATAAAATCTTGTTCTTGCTTCATTATTTCTAAAGGCCAAATATTCTGTCAGCTTCTTGAAACATACAGATAAATTTTGCATGTGTAGAAGTGTTTTCATGGCTATAATTTTAGCTGTTAGTTTTACTATTAGAGTTAAGGCAATCTTAGCATTCTGGCTTGCTTGACAAAGCAGTCTGAGAAAATTGAGAAACACTGCCTTCATCCTTTCTCCCTCTTTCTATTCTACATAATTTAAATTAATTCTTTGAAAGCTATATTGCCGTTGTTGTGGTTGGAGTGTTGAGTCTCTATGCCATGCCATGTGAAATAAATGAGATTTTTCCTCAGTTCTAGTAGATAAAGCATCAAGATAATGCTTCACAGAAATGATGGGCTGTTGGTCCAAGTCTGCTGAGTCTACTTACTACTGAGTCTTCTTACTACTGGAGCCAAGAGAGAGAGGCTATGAAATGCTCAAGGGATTTTGTTGTTGTTGTTGTTAGATACAGCATAAATGGGTAAATAATGAAGCATGCCAGGGACCTGTTCAGTTTCTAGGCATAAAATTTTAACCTAAAGCATTTGTACCAACTCATACTCTTGCAAGTGCTCCTAGCCAAACCACAGATACACCTATGCAGAAGACTGCTAGTACCCAGAGCTTTTGCTCTGTCCATGTGACTGTCAGTTCTTTGCAGTTGGGAATGTTTAACCCTGGCAGTTCTGGGCTCACAGTGCTACTGCAGAAATTGGTGTAATTGTCAGCAGCTTTCTGGAGGGTGTTGCACATGGAGAGAATGTGGAGAATGGCAGCCAAGGTGTCTAGAGAATCTTTAGGAGTCTGAGACTGAAGATTTAGTGATTGCCTAGAAAAGGCTCAAAGGGCAACGGATTACTCACAAGCTTTCTATTAAATCATCAAGTCTCCTGGCTCATGCAACTGAATCTTTTCTCATAAATGATGTGCTCCATCTCTTGACACCATGAACCAGTCAGAGCAAGGTCCCATGCTGCACTTTTGGCTTCCTTTTCCTGTGCCATCTGTTATTTTGGTGTGTTGTTGAAAGGTTGGTGTTGCTATTGCACATGTGAGAGTAAAACAGATAGACAGGGCATGCTGTGTCAATACAAGATGCCAAAACATGGGCTGCATTTTAAATTAATTTTCAACAGGTTAAAGCTAGTTTTTTTACAGAGTTTCTGGATTTGAGCGGACCATCAAAATGACACTTTGCTGGATGTAGCTGGCCTCAGAGTTATTCAGCTACTGGAGCACTCTCTCCCCTTTTACTCTTTTCCTTTCTATTTTCCTCTCAATCCTGCATGTATCATTTGGATGAGCTTGCCTGCCTCATGTTCTCATTTAGCACCTTTAGCCAGTTACTTCTTGCTGTACCTCTCATCCTGTTTTGATTGTTTGTTTAATTTCCCTCTCTAGTAATGGGATTTTTAGGTTCCTGAGTTCTGCAGGGTGAGGTTGAATGCCCAGAACATCAGCACTTTGGGAGATCCAGGCTTATATAGTGCATCCATATGTAGTGTGTAGAGTAGGCCTTTGTGCATAATTCATGTGAGTTGGGTTTGTTTTCAGTAGTTTTTCTTTTTGTGACTGTTTCCTCCTATTCCAGCAGGTCTGAATTCTTGGCTTTTTGCTGTTTATTTGCCTACTTCTGGCCTGCATAGTTTTTGTTTTCATCCATTCTTAATTCTTCTGTTTGCCTACTGAAAGAATTAATGGTGGACACGTCAAACGGGTGAGATTGTGTATATTAAAAGCCCACACATTTTCATTACTATTATATAAAAATTAGTACTTGTGTAGGCGGCATTATATAGAGGTAGGCATATAGTGAGAATGGGCTGCTTTTTTTGATGCAGCAGAATACCTGTATAGAATATGCAATGCAATTTCCAGATACCTGAATGTCTGGGGAATGCAGGAATTGAATCCATATTGTTAATAGACTGGAGACTAAAGTGTATGTTTTCATAATCTAAAGGATGCTAAGGAAAGATAATTTATTGCCTGTTTGTGCTCCTTTGAGACTATTGGAGCGAAGGATTGATTTATTAAATGAGTAATTTTTTGAAGAGAAGCTTTTTCTTGGAGATGGACTCATTTTTTTTTCCCCGCTACCCCTCCCCACCACCCAACATATGCATATTAATGTTCACCTTGCTATCATGGTTGGGCTGCGCTTTAGATATTGTAGTGCAAATAGTCATCCTTAAGATACATACATACTGAGTATTATTCATGGAAAGACAAAATGGTACAAGTTGGGAAGGATCTCCCTGCTCAAACCATGGTCAGCTGGAGCAGGTTGCTCAGGATCATGTCCAATCAGTAACTCCTTTGAGTAACTCCAAGGATGAAGAGTTCATAACTTCTTTACACAGCCTTTTCCACTATTTAATCACCCTTACAGTAAAAAAGGGGTTTTGATGACTTAATGGAATATACTTTATGACAATTTGTGCCTGCCGCCTCTTGTTCCTTCACTGAATACTGCAAAGTTTGTCTCTGTCATCCTTAGTCACTTCTATCAGGTATTTACATGCATGGATAATATTCCCCTGAGCCTCTTCTCTGGGCTGAACACTCTCAGCTCTTTGTTTTTCCTTGTATGAAAAAGTCTTCCAGTCCTGTAATCATCTTTGTGGCCTTTTGCTTCCTACAGGGGAGCTCAACACTAGGTACAGGACACCACGTGTCTCGCCTGTGTTGAGTATAGGAGAATAGCCACCTCCTTTAACCTACTGGTAGTTCTCTTCCTCATGCAGCCCAGGGTGCTGCTGGCCTTTTTTTCAGGAAGGACACGTTGCTGGCTCATGGTAAATTTGTTGTCTGACAAGTGGACACCTTAGGGTTCCATTTTTGTAAAGCTGCTTTCCAGTCAATCAATCCCCAGATTATCATGGTACATGGGGTTATTCCTTTCCAGATGCAGGATCTTCCATTTCCCATTGTTGAATTCAATGCAGTTTTCAATGACCACTTTTTTTTTCTAGCCTGTCAAGATCCCCCTGAATCGCAGCATGATGATCTCATGTCAACCTTTCCTTGTAGTTTATCATCTGCAAACTTGCTGAGGGTGCACTTTCCTGTCATCCAGGTCACTAATGAAGATGTTACACAGTATTGGTGCCAGTATCAACCTCTGGGGTCACACTAACAGTGGCTGGTGTCCAGCTGGACTTCATGCACTGATCACAACCCTTTGAACCCAGCAGTTCAGCCAGGTTTCAGTCTACCTCACTGTCAATGTATCTACCCACTCTTCAGTTTATCTATGAGGATGTTATGGCACAATGCTATCAGAAGCCTCACAGAAGTCAGCAAAATCCACAGCTCTTCCTGCATCCACTGAGCTAATCATCTTCTTAAAGAAGGCTTCCAGGTTGCTTAAGCATAATTTCAATAACTTACTGTCTTGTAATAGTATCTTATTATTGATATAGTACTTTGATATCTTATTGTGAACATTTGCGTCATTTTGAAAACTACTATAAAAAAAATCTCAATAACACAGAAATAAGTCTTCTAACTGGAAGACTGTCTACACTTCCAAACTCATAGGTTTTTCTTCTGATGTCACAGATGTCTCAGGTTATTTTCTATATATAACTATAGCAAGTATTATGGATATTGCAAGGCTTAAATATTTAGTGTTTTCTTAGCTGAACAGAATGCAAGATAACTGCAAAGTATTATTTTCTCCCTTTTCAGCAGTTTTCAGGATGTGTTTTTTCCCATTAAAAGAACTGCAAGAAAGTATGGCATATGTTTAATATTCCTTGTGAGTTGAAGATATTGGCTGTCTGTCTCAGTATTGCTAATCAAAGCTGCATGGTTAACTTCCCCATAAGTCACAATGGATATTTACTCTGGAATGTGTCATTGTCCTAGATGAATTTAAGACTTCTGTCCCTTGCCAGGAGGACATGTTTCAAGAAACATCTGTTTATCCTCAGAGTTTGGACAGTAGAAAAAAGAGCCAAGGAAACCATTCTACACCTTCCTGAGGATGCTGTATGTAACCTATATGTTTTTTAAACCCTTCTCCCAGTTCCTATCATTGTTGGAACTTTAGTGGTAGCAGAGCTGTAAGGATACTGGCACAGCTTACAGGTGCTCTCTCTCAAGCTGATTTCTCATATCTCTCAATTTAGGGCTGGGTAGAGTTACCCAGCTGTTTAAATGCTACTGGCCTGAGTTTTAGTGCTGCTAACATTGCTGACTCCAAATAGAGCTGCACAGGTATGAAAGTGTTCAAAACTGTCAGGTTGTGATGTAAATAAAGTTATGCAGTCTCAAGCAGAGCTAGGCAATTATGCAAAACATTTGGTGGGGATTTTGTGGAGCTTTTTTGGTTTGGTTTGGTTTTAATTTTTTTTTAATTTTTTGAAGAAATCAGTATCTATTGTGTTCAGGTCACTTCAACAGTGATTGTGAATGCTTTGTTTTTATTGAAACACAGTAGTAGCTCATTTGGAAGCATTTTAAATCTGGCAAAAAGTAGTTTCTTGCTATTGCTCCAATTGCTTATGCTTCTCCAGTTATGACTGAAAAGTAAACTGAATGAGTGGGGAGATCCAGTTGTTCTTAGTGTTCAGCACCTGTGGTGGGCAACTTGCAATGATGATACTACAAATAATTTTAAACCATCAACATTTATGAAGTAATATGCTGTTCAATGTACTCATAAAACTTTACAAACAGGGAAATATTTTAATGTATTTAAGCCAGATTTCCTAGCTCTGGTTTCACCTCTTATCTGATAAGTCTGCATTTAGGATGTGAGAATGGGAGCTAATTATCCCTGGTCTATTCAGTATGCATTGCCTCCTATAAGACAATGTAAGTGTAGTACAGTTGAGCACCACAGTGTGGTGGCTGTAGAACAGTTAGGGAAATTGCATCTGTCTGAATTCCCCTGATTTTTTTTTGTTCTGTGCAGTGCTTTTGTCTTCCTTGTCCACGCTGTTCTGGACTAAGATGTTACATGGAATGGGTGCTGTGTTCAAATATTGTCATGGGTATGCTATCACTATGCATGGTTTTCATAGTCAGAAAACTGCATCTTGGGACAGAGTCTGATGAGAAGAATTTCATATGGAAGATTATGATCAGGAAATGTACTTATTTTGCATTGAAACTACTGAAGTATGTTTGGGTTTTAAACACTGAGGTTTATAAATACTTGCAGTTTTTAAATTCCAGCAGCTAGGACAGATTAATTCACTATGGAGATCTAGGGAGTGATTCCTGCCAAAGTTATGTTGATAATAGTTGATGAACTCACTGGAGAAAAGTTTTTACCCTCCATTGTCGTTGACTGTGGATGTGCTTGTGTGCATATGTGTAAGGGATATACTTATAGGAAAGGGTGTTAAATAAACTAAACACAGAAGATAGAGTTCTGCTGTCATTGTGATTTAGAAGTGAAGTCGTGCATAGAAAATGATGAATGCCTATTACAGGAAGCTTTTTGTACTCTTTCCCATGCTTGGCATATGTTTCCTAAATGGAGCTACTATTTCTTTTAACCTGCAAAGCCTGTCTCGAAATATTAGGTCTTGCTTATTTGCTTTCTCACTCCTTCTTCCTTTCTTTCATCCACCCCCACTTGAACATATTATTTATCCTTTTGAAGGATCCATGAAAAGGATACATCCATGCCCATTTATTCTGCCTTGCAGGAAAAAGCAATGAATGCATAAAAGATGCTACTCTACATCCAGGCACTGTAAAGAATTGAAAAATGGCTTTTCAAGCGAGTGAACTGGAATTTGATTGGAAGGGGGGGGGGGGGGGAAGAGAGAATCTATAAACTAAAAATGGAATTGGCCAAAGGTGTAAAGTCTTAATTCAAACCTGATCTTAGACATTTAATGTTTACCTGGGGAGTTGGGTGTTGGGATTGGTTTTTTCTCCTTCCCTTGGGATGTGTGCTTACAGGATTGAAACCTCAAATGGAGCAAAATGGGTGTACCCAGTGCACCCATAACAAGCAGGATAGCAATGATTTTACCCAGGAGAACTTCCCTGTAAGTTTTGAGCCAGTAGGCTTTGATAATCACATCACTGTTTTCAATAATGAAGTGTTAAAGAGTCTATGTAAAAGGACTCTTCCCATAGAAGATGCAAAACGATCCACAAACAAGTCAAAGAGGGATTGTGTGCCTTTTCCCCCACATACCATATGAAAGAAGACGTAGTAGTCTTTCAGGATTTTCTACAAAAATTTAAAAAGAGGCATTTGGGCAGGTGGAGAAAGAGTAAACAGACTCCTGGTTTTTCATTTCATAAGAAGGTCTTATTGCTGACCATATACAGTGATAAGTGAAAATGTAATGAATGTAATATCAGTAGAACTGGAGGGTAAAGCCTAGCAAGGGAAAGGAAAAGATCTGTTTGAAAACAGCGTCAAATAATCTTTGTATGTCCCTCCAACTCTGAGTCTTAATACATGCTCTAGATAACTGGTGTCCAGTAAACATCCATCTTCCAACTGTTTAACATGTAAATCTGTAGTGTGCTTTTGGGCTCCCTAAAAAAGCCACCAAGAAGAGTGGCAAAGCATTCACCAGGAAAAGAATAGATTTGAGGGATGTTATTGATATCTAAAGGGAAAAATAAGAAATTTCCTTAATGTATGAAACTCCCAGGGCTTCACTCTAAAATATGCAATATGTGGAAGCAGAAAGACAGACTTTTTGCAGGTCACCTTCAGGGAAAGAAAAGGAGGAGGACTCAGGGTAGACAAGGAATGGGAAGTTGGTTTAAAGCTTAGTGATATATTCTGAAGAGCAGACTGTAATTTTAAGCAGCCTTGTGCAAGGCTTGTTTGGGGACCTGCTATTTTGTCTTAATCCCAGCATTTTATTTCATTTTCATAAGTAGTATCTAGGATGTGAACTTTGAACATGCTTTGCCTGATTACTGTAGGACAGGTGTACAGAGAGGGTTGAATAAATGCCGTGAAAATGTTGTAGTCACAAAATGGCTATAGATGTCCTAATTCCAGACACTCAGCATTATATATTAGACAGCAGCTCTGCTCAAACAGTAAAAGAACACGTCACTATATATCCCCGTCAGATTAAAAAACTAATTTGAAAAGATTAATGTATTCCATTCCTGTTAGCCTGAATCAGATACCGCTGTGCCTACAGCAGCACTGCCTCCTGATTATTGAATTTTTATGGCCTTGTAATTAATTGCAGATTCCCTGTTTTGTTCTATTTCTTTTTCTCTGACATTTTAATTTCAACAAAAAGCAGCGGTCTCCATGCAGCCTCTCTCAGGAGATCCTAATGGCCTATAAAACAAAATGACTTATAGATATGGCACCCACTTCAGTTGGCTAGCGATTGTTCGAAACCTTGCTGATCATGCGGAATTTAATTTTTTCCCTTCCTCTACTGTACTTATTTCTTGTCTATTAAATTGCAGCTCCAATGTCCTGACTAACAAATGGATGTAACAAAGTGCCACCCTTCCGTAATACATAACTGTTGCCACATGCAAATTTTTTCTTAAAAAATTGCAGTTCATTTTATCTAATTATAAATGAATAAATGACTCTTGCACATGAATAGAATATTGTCCTTGAGTCTGCATGCGAGAATTTTATGTTCTGGTAAATCATTTGGATTTATTATAAATGTAAGGAATCAAATGTGGTTTAGATTCATTTTGCATTTTCTCTCCTTCTCTTCCTTCTCCCCAAAATACCGCAATGTGCAGAAATGATTTATTTCTGTGCTGTAAAAAGGCATGTTAGATGACTTGCCATCTCCCAGTGAAACTCCTGGAGTTACTGAAGGCTAGTAGCAGTGAATTATTGTTATTTATGTTACGGTAGTGCCTTGAGATCAGAACCCCATTTTTCTGGGCATTGTACCAACACATAATAAAACATCATCTTTGCCCAAAAGAGTTTATAATCAAATGAAAGCATCCTCAAGGGTAGTGTTTGGGTGTGGGTTGTATCTGGCAAGGGAGGAAAGGGTGGTAAGGATTGCCAGTGCCAGTGCATTGGAGGACATTGGAGGACTGCAGGGGCAATGCTGGGGATGCTTTGGCCTGGGAAAGGGCAGACTGTGTGGGAAGCAGGGATGACAAGAACTCAGAATTGCCAGAATGCATCCTGTGGTGGTACAGCCTGCTGGAAGCATCACCTCTGCTGTCCAGTCTGCCTGCACCTTACCTGATTGAAGTTGGGTCAGTGGATCTTCATCTTCCACCCTCAATGTATATGAGCTGTCGTTCATTAGTACATTCCTTCAGTGTGCTCCCAGGTGTTCCTGAGCAATGTCCCCTCTTTGTAGTGAAGTACTTGTCAAAGCAAGGGGGTGTGAGGTGTCTGCTGAAGTAGGAGGACTGTCTGAGGGCTGCTGATGAAGAGCTACTTGCATTAGCGGGCTTCAAAGCAGCTAGCTGAAGCATTTGTAATCAAACCACTGAAGTGCTTGTGAAATCTGCTTGCAAACCAGAGTCAATTAGCCCCCACACTGCTAAAGCAAGTCTGTTCTTAGATTAGTTTAAGTCTAGCTTTCCACAGACATACCTGTCTTGTAACCAGGCCAGCAGGTTGCAACACCGCAGTGCCCACAGCAGGTGCTCAGCTGTGTGAGGTCTGTTCCAGAGAAAGGACTCATGTCTCCATGCTAAGCATGTAGCCTTCTTCCCAGACTTGGAAGCTAAAGGTGAAGGCATGAGGGGGGGGCTGAAGCAGAGTGACAAGAAGTCACAGATCCAATTCAGTATATATTATCTTTAAAGTGCATGCTTATCTAAATGGTAGCACTTAGAGGGATAGTCAATACTGACTTATACACTCCTAGCATTCCCACACTAGAACTCCCTGGATGATACAATAATAAAAAATATGGTTCTGCTGGATTGGAGTCTTGCTTGCTGCTGCTTTCAGCTTCCTAACTGAAATGCAGGCAGTAATCTTTTCATAGCTATTGCAAAACTAAAGAGGGAATTCCTGACAGGGATGGCAATTGTATGTACTTTCGAGATGAGCTATATATGTTTTGCATCATCTGTTCTCTCTCATTGGTGTAAACAAGACCAAACATACAGAAAGCCCACAACCAACACCACTTCCTGAATTTAAAAAAGAATAAAGACAAAACAGCCCTTTTTAGTATGACCTTTGTACTTCTGCTGCGCTCACTTTCCATGAGATATCGATGCAAAAGCTATCCTGTGTGTTCATCTTACTAAAAAGGACTTCTTCCTTCCATCTCTGTTCCTAACTGAACCTATCTGGCCTGGTGTCCGTTACCTGGGGTGTTCCATCCAGTTTGTTTGGACATCTGAATGGTGGCAGGAGCCTCAGCTGTCCCATTCCACAGATTCCTAGTTGGAGTGTCCGGATAATGTGCTACAGTCTTGACATACATTAGAAAGATGTGTTCAAGGGGTTGCCTGATCTGTCTCGACAAGAACCCAGAGCAGAAGTTCTGTTTTAAATTTTATTGACTGACCTAGTTTGATGTCTAGCCAAAGAAGTGCTTGCTTGCTTGGGGAAGAACAGAGAAAGAAGCTATTTCCATGGTATATCTGAAGGGGGTCTAGTTAGAAAACTCTGGATAATGCATTTGTACCAGCTGTAATCTCCTTACTGTCTGCTGACAGTTACCTGCCGTTTCAGCCTGAGGAAGACAGCACATGTGAATGGAAGTTGGGCAGTTTGTTTTCAAGCTGACATATATGTGTTAAAATCTGCTCTGTTGGTATCTATGCAGCTGTTTTTCCTGACTGAGCTATTTTGTCTTTTTCTGATTAATGGTAGGAGGGTTTAGTGCTTGGATATTCCAAGCAGAACTTCACAGTGTGATATGGCCTCATTGTAGTCTACAGGAGACATCTTTGCAGCTCATTTCTTCATGGCACTGAGACTTTTTCCAGGCGACTAAGCTAATTCTACTGTTACTGATGTCCTGCATAACTGCGGCTTTGCATGTCTTTTTATCAGTCTCTAAAAACCATGGTACCATAATTCCCATCCATTTAGTGTCTAGCTTGCTTCATGTTTCTTTTCTGAGGGTTTGAAGTTCTTGTATGGTTTCCTATGGTCAGTCACGAGAGAGGACATCATTAGTGGCTGTGTGTGTATGGGATTGCATGTGTTTGACTGCTGAAATTGTATGCAGATCTGGTTCTGGCACAGCTGGGCTAGGAACCACCTAGTCCGAGAGAAGAAACAGCACTACGGGCCACCACTTTTAAGCTGCATCAGATGTGTTTGTTTTGTTGTTTTTTTTTTTTTTTTTAATAATTTTTTAGTGCAAAAGAAACATCTAAAAAACTAGTTGTGAACCTCTAGATCTGTTGGGGGAAAAGACTGCCCTCAGAAGACAGCTTGTCCAGGCCTAGATACCAGGCTTAATTCAGTAGTTCAAATGAAGTACTCCTGTGTTTATGTACTGCCTTCCAACCAGAGGTATAGAAATATTGTGATTGTTTGCTTCTGGCTGCTTAGATTTTAAGAAATGCCTTACCTTCTGTTGTCACTTTATCAAGCTTTGGTTCTGCTGCTTGGTGCTAGGAATGTTCATAGAGGAAAAAAATATTATAGCATCTGCAGAAAAATATAGATACAGGGTTATGCTTGTGGACTGGGGACACTCTGAGGCTGCATGTGATGTTGCCAGAAGGCCTTAAGCAGGTATGGGCTGCAAAACTGAACAGATTAAAAATGTTTCTGGATCTATAAAGCTTTCATCCCACAGTGCACTTAAACATCAGTTATTTATTTGCGCAGTTTGCAGCAGAAGTTTTACCATACCATGCTCTGTTTAACCAGAGCAGTGCTAGTATCAAAAAGACTGTATCACATGTAAGGAAATATAATCAGAAATTATATTTGTGACTGGAGAAACAGCAAACCTGGATATTGATATGTTTAAAAATAGCTCCGTTGACAAAGGGATTTTTCAGACTTGTACAGAAGTTCAATATGTTTGTATAGCAGAAATAACAAGAATAATCCTGTTTAGGAAGTACGTAGGTGTTCTTTAATTTGGTTCTTTTTCTAGGGAGCAGTTACTTTTTTTTCCCATTTTTTAAAGAGGAAAGTAATCTAAAATCTATCATTTTAATATGGGTTTTGCTGTATTTTTTCAGTTTCAAATAGCTTAGCAAATCTTTATGAAAATAAGAAATCCCAGGGCTGTTTCTGCATTAAAGGTAATGGTGCAGTTAAGTTCTGGTGTGGCAAATCAAAGGATAAAAAGTATTTAGGAGAGAGAGCAGAATGAAACATAACTATTCTCTTAGTTGTTGCTATCTGGGCAGAAATGTCTCATTTAAACTCAGTGGCTGTGGATTAGGTTTTCCGACAACATGTGTGTTTTGGTGAGTTTGTCAGAGAGTTTAACTCTCATACAGGATGCACTAAATGTTTTTTTAAACAAAGACACTGAGAGATGTGGAACCCTTTAGAAGGTGCTTCAGTATGAATTTGAGAGCAGTGAGTGTTTCATCCATGAGAGATATCCAGAAAGGAGAAGCAGGGGTAGCTGTAGGACAGGTTTTAATGTGGATTCGCAGCTGGTATGAAAGCTATAACCCTACATGAGTCATTAAAACTGGGGATCTGTTCTGGACAAGAAACAAACTGTAGTAGGTGATGCATTAAAAACTAGTCTATGTGAAAGGAGCAGGGCAGTGGTTATGAAGAGAACAAAGAATTCTGACCTACCGTCAGATTTATTATTTTAAAGAAAAATTGAAGTTGATGCAAAAAAAAAAAAAAAAAAAACAACACACCAAAAACAACCTGGGAAAAGTATTTTTGAAATATTTTCTTCCAAATGCTGTAACTAAAGGATGTGGATTCTAATAAGGTGACTTAACAAGAGTGAATTTTCCATTACTGCTAATAAAGAAGCATATTGCATAGGTTGTTTCTGAGCAGGAGCTAGTTATGCATAACAGAGATGAGCTATGGATTTAGGAATGCTATTTCGATTTACGTGTGCTAGACTTTTTAGAGATTCTTCAAGCCTGAGCAAGTGTTTCTTTCTTTAGAGCAAATGATGATGTCACTTCCATCCATGCAAAACTAGAATAATAACTTTCAACTCATGGCTGTTACCTTGGAGTAAGTGAAAGCAAAATTTGGCCCTCCTTACGAGAGCAAGTCTTAGTTTTCAGCTAACTTGACCTGGCTTTGCATCATGTTTTCTATATGTGGATAGTTAAATTTGTTTTTAGTTTATGGTGGGGGTTAATGAATTTGAAAAAGGCTGAATTTACTAAATTTGAATGTGTTACCATAACACTTTCTATATAGCCTTTCATCTGAGTGTTTTTATTTCTGTGTAAATTCTGGATGGTGTTATTTTTCCTAGTGTAAAGGGTATGTAAGTGAATTTCAAAAGATAAATGAGCCTTTGCACTCCAATATAATTTCTGTACAATCCTATGTCTTATTTATAAATTCGGAAAATAGACAAAATGGTGATGTTTTGGCTCGCAGAGCCTTCAGAGTATATAAATAACATGTATTATTGCATATAAATGATATTGGAGTGCAGATGCTCATTCATCTTTTGGAATTTATCTGCATAGTTTAGCGTTTCCATCCACAAATGCTTGAAACCAGTCTGGCACCCTCAGGGAGTGATATGTCTCTGTGACAAAAATGGCACTAAGGGAAATGTCACTCAAGGAGTTAACTGTAACATACACTCTGTCACCACACCCACAAATACAAATTTGTCTAGTCAAAGGAACTGAATTGTTGGTCCTCTAGTTATTGTGTTATACCCATCTTCCCAGGTTTTCAGTTCCAGGACTGTTGACTTATATCAATATTTTAGTGGCTAAAGCCTTATAAATTAGACCCTGTACAGCCAGTTAGGCATAAGTGTGCTTTCTTGGTATTATATTCTAATTTTTCTGATTCTCAGTAAATAATTTTATCTTTTGCATAACCAGTTCCTGCAGACTAACTGAAGTCTTTAGGCCAGATTCATTCCAGCAGGTGCTTGAGGTTAAAAATTACCTGTTCATCTGAAACAAAACACATTAATATACCTCTTTTAGAAGCAGAGCCAAGACGACTGAAGTGCTACCGGATGGATGGAGAGAGAACAGAAGTAGGAGGTTTGGAAACTATCTTTCACGAGGGGTTAAAGAAATGGGAGGACTGACCTGAAACTAGAAATAAGCTTTTGTGCAGAATTAGAAGTTGAGACATGAGGGAGGAACCAGACACAACTGCAGGAGCATTGCAGCAGTCTCCTTTATTACTTGTGTAAAGGCAGAATATGATGTGCCTTTTCCTTCTCTTCCTTAGCTTTCTGCCCTGTCTACCCACCTTTCATCCACCAAAATGCCTTTAGGCAGAATATGCAAAAATACTTCATACTCCCTGGTGGCTGCTGGCGTGCAAACTTCTGAACAGTCCTTTGACAGATTCTGCCACTTGCGTGTTGCTCAGGTTTGCTGAGTCCCTCTCAACAAACTACTCCCAGTAGGAGCTGGAAACCTGCAAAAAAGCATGGAGTAAAGGCTGCTGTCTTGTGGCTGCTTTGCCTTGCTTGAATGTAGAAAGATTGGGCTTGAATGCTGCTCACAAGAGGGGATGTGTGAGGATGAGCAGCATAGCAGAAAGCACAGGCACTAGCATCTGCCCTGTAGATGGTGTGGAGTTCTTGGTACACAGAAACCTCAGGAGAGGCCAATTCTGGCCTTATAGAATAGGTGGAAGACAGGTAACAATAGATACCTGCATGTAATGAAAGGGGGAAGTTTGGTGTGGAAATTGGAAAAATTCAGAGCTAGTCAGAGAAGTTGGATTCATGCATCCTCCTCTCCACTTAAACACTCACATAGCTATGCACATGGCATAGTCCTACACAGGCTGCCTAGGAATAACATTCTGCACCCACTTGGCACTTCCTTGAAATGTATTGCCTCTCAGAGCTCCTCAGACTGCTTGTGGCTTCAGTCTGTGGTATAGCTACTTTTATTTTGGAAGCAGAGAGAAGTTCAAGCTGGTTAAGAATGAGACTTCTTGAGAATTCTACAAGGTACTAGCAGTTGAATACTCTTAAAAATTGGCCCACAGTATATCACATAGCATGTAAATGGAATGGGACAGAATTTGGGGTCTTTACTTCCTATCTTAGCATTTTCCAACCCATAGAAAATACTGCTTCTCAATTTCTTTTACTTTCACCAACACATTCCAATGATACCAGCTGCCCACCCCTCCTCCCACCCAAGGTGGAATGATAAAATTTCTCAGGAAACACATCTTCCCAAGTAAACCCTGTGGACTATGTATGTTTTATCTTGTTTTTAAATATTATAAATGCAGGTGTGAGAGAGTTTTATTGAGTCTTACTCTCTCCCCAGTACAATGCTCTATTAATAACAAATGCAACAATATGTTATAAATACTCAGAACACCAATGCATTAGAATAAAACCAGCTATAAATTCCCATCCTTTGCATAAAAGTGAAAATCCCTAATAGTGTGCTCTGCAATTTGCCCACGCTAAGAGCAATCAAGAACCACACATAACGTACAGTTGCTGCTGTGAGTAGCCAAAACATACAGGATAATTTCATTTTTCTTTCAGAGAAGCTGATCTTTGAAGAGGTCCCTAATGAGATTCTGCTTGCCTTGGAATATCCTAAAAAAAACCTGCTACAGTTTAGCAATGCACCTTGCATCTAATGGTGGGCTTCAGAGTAGGAACCAGTAGTTGCAATTATGTTAATAATTTATGCTTTCTCCATCTTATGTTAACACTTGGAACTTATCCTATAGTCACATAATGAAATGTATGTTAAAGCAGACAGGCAGAGTTGCACCAAACATTAAACATTCTTATTTTAGATAAGGCTGAAATGTTCAGTTTAATACTGTAATTATATATATATATATGCTATATATATAATATGTGTAATACTGTATGTGTCTAGTTTTGGACAATTGAAAGTGGGGACACTGAAATACACGGTAATGATGCAATGACAAATAGGTTTGAAAGTTTTGCACTCATTTGTCTGTTTCTAGCCCATCAAGTCATGCACGTTTCCCAGGCTGAAATGCACAACTGTTCAAACCTCCCCCTGTGTTCAGCTCTGAGACCTTTTGTATGGTTGGGCATTATGTTGCTTTCACGTTAGCACTTCAGCAGTTCAGCTTCTGTGTGTTCAATGAATTCATCCAGACTGTGAGCAGTGTAGGAGCTGACCCAGCCAAATGCAACTTCTGCGCTTTTCCATTGTATCAGACATTTAACTGTCCTCCTGTCAGTATCTCATTACCTGGAATGCTCACTGGCAGGGTGGTTGGTGTGCAGTGACTGTAGCATCTTACAGTGGTTGCCCTGGTGTTTCTGGAGTATCTTTCTGAGCCCATTGTTTGCTGAAGCATGTGCTAACTTTGTAAAGTGGTCAATTGGTTAGTCCTTTTTTGCATAAAAAAGGACCCTGGCTCTATACTGGGGGACCCTGAGAGAGGGCCCCTACAAAAGTAAAGAATATTGTTGCATGTAAATTGTAGGAATTTGGATTTACTGTTTAATTTCTCTGGAATTTCTGGCATGGGGATTATGGTAATGTTAGAGATTGGTGCCCTAACATCTGGTGTGTTTAATTTTTGTTTACTCTGGATTTATCCCTCTCTGCGCATTCTCTGTCCAGGTGTGGCCTTATCATGATGAAGTTTTGAATCCTTTGGTGTTCTTTACGGATAGATTAAACTCCTTTTTCATTCTTTAGGTTAATTTCCTTTTTACAAGGGAAAACAGTGCTGTTGTTCATTAGAGGTTGTGTAAATAAATGGTAACATTACACCTTTGAACCCAGTCACACTGTTGTTACGTTGCCAGGGTACCCAAAACCACTCAAGAGATACACAGCATAATTCTGCTGTTTCTGGTCATGGTGCTGGCACTGATGGAGCAGTTTTAACACAAAACTGGAACAGACCCTTTCTGAGGTCCTCTGAATAGTATTCAGATAGAAATAGCAAGGAAGCAATTTGCTGCATTTTCTGGGTTTACTAAACAAGTGGAGCAGATAGACTTGAGAGCTGTGGTTTAACCAATGAGAAGTTGAACAAAATGAGTCAAGGAAGGGCTTTATTATTACTTTGCTGGCAATGGCACTCTCTGTCCTTAAAGTTACATGAATGGAAAACTCATTCCCAAGTGGGAGAAATGTTCTCTAAAATATAGCATGTACCTGAATTGCTGTTGTATAAAAATACTGCAATAGGGTTACAGGAGCTAAAGATCCCCTGTGTTAGGAATGAAGCCCAAGAGGAAATGCATAAATACAAATAATTCCAGCTGTAAGCATACTATTTAAATGGAAATCCAGGTTTAGCTTTATTTTGTGTCTTGCTGACCACAATTACTACTATGGTAGTTTCTACAGCACAAACAGTATGTTGTTAGTACAACATACATTAGTTGTTAGTAGAAGACTCTTAAAGCAGCATACAATTTTCTTTTCGAATAAGTATTTTAATGTAGATGTAGACTGGCTTATACTTCCATTCAGCCAATTTCTGCAGGACATGCGTTACTGAAAGCAGCCTTTGACTCAAAGCATTTCTGATATGTGAGAATGAGAGAGCACTCAGCTCAAGCTGAGACTATTACATGGTACTTTTTAGGAGGTACCATAGCAGAAGTGCAGATACAAGCACAGTATTGTGAAAGCATTTCTAGATGTACACCAGCAATGGTTGGTCTAGTACCATGCTGAGATGTTTGCAGATACCTTAGTTTTGAGAGTTAATGCCCCTCTTCTCATAAACCAGCATCCCTACCTAATCAAACTTTTAAAAAGAGACTCATAAATCTGAGTCCTTAGAAGCCATTTGGGGAGACCATGAAGTGTAATACTTTATTGCAGGCAGGATAAGACTGTTGAAACTCATCTGTGTTTCAATCTTGGCTTTCTAGAAACTGCTTACCTTTAGACCAAGGAAATGCATGAAAATGGACCTGTAGTCAAAATGAACTTGTTAGAAAGCAAAAGGTGAATCTGAAGTTTTATATGCTGGGAAAACAGAAGTATGAGAGAGTAAAACTCTCCAGTGACACAGTAATATTTTTGTTGGGTGGCTGAGTTTTGTTTGTTTGTTTTTAATGGATTATCAGCTAACTAACATGGATGATATCTGAGGTCAAGTCTCATATCCCCGCTTCTAAGTATCAATTGCATTTGTAGGTTTGACAATAGATAGAAGGGAAACCAGGTGGGAAATGACTAACGTCATTGATTCACATTTGTGATCCATAAGTAAATTCAGACTATGAGAATGCATATGCAAGCTTTTGTGGAGGAGGTAAAAATGGTTTAGATAGTAGCTGAAAATGCAGTTTTCTTTTCCTTTTGCCTTCCCAGGCCTTTCCAGGCTTTAGGTTGGTTGGATTTTTTTTTTTCCAAATGTGTGTGGTTTTGACTTAAACATCTGTGTGAATGCTTAACTTGCACTATAGTCTTTTGCTCTCCCAGGGAGGCTGGGATGCATCTTTTCCATTGACCTACTTCAATGCAGTTAGGAATTGCAGTCTCTTACACCAATGTTCATCCCACAGGCAATCTCAGCACTAGAAAATCGCACCATTTGCCACTGTGTAAGGTACTGGTGTGATCCTTTTTATGCCCCAACTGGTCCAACTGGCATTGGTGGTCATGTCCTTGAATGGAATGGGGATGAAACTTGGCCTGTGTACCTATTTATTCTTCACCCTGACAGGTACATAAGAGATAAGCTGCATTTTCAATGTTGGAAGATCTTGCTTAGCAAGATTTTGTTGAAAAAGTAATTGTGTAACTATTGCAGAAATGTGAGAGAATGTTGGATTGCTTGGGTATTGTTCGAGGTAGGAGACATCTGGATCTCCATGTCCCATTCATGGGACTGTACCACACTGCTTATACTAGTAAGTTTGTAGTTGCTTCTCTCTTTACCTTCTGGATCAGGCCTAAGTTTTTGTCATTTTTCTCTGGTAACTTGTCTATTATACTTCATGATAATTAGAGGGAAAAGTTTCTTTTACCCCCTAGTATTTCAAACAGCGGAGGGGAAAGCATACCTCTGTCACACTGCGTAGTCTCTCATCTGTAGCTTTATCACATACCTTTTTTTTCAGTTCAGTAGTCTCTGATTCTCTATCTGGTTAGAATCAGCATTAATTTTGTGCTTCCAAATGAGGTGAGATAGTCTTTAAATACAGTACCTCAGTCAAGGTATCTGTAGCAAATGATCTGGATTTAATTTTTAGTTTGTTCTTCTCCACTTATTAGTGTGTGTTGGTGATAGTTGCTGATGACTTTGACAATTTAGCATCCATGGCTTCTTGATCTGATTTTAGGCATCCTGGAAAAGCAATATTAGATGTATATTTTACTTTGCTTTCTCTCATTCAAATACCACTGCAAAATGTGGACTGCTGTAACCTTTAGACTATCAGATAAACTACTCATTGCAATTTTAAAGCCCTCTGGGTGAGTAAAAGGAATAGGAACAGCAGAAATTGAAGCCCAGCAATAACATGTTGTGATAGTCATGATGACTGCAGTATAAATACTTTCTTCTTTTAAGGACCCATACATTGCATCAAGATAATAACTGTATAGTTTTCTAACCTGTCTTTCACACAGTTCAGATTGAAGGCCACAGAAAAAGGCAGCACAGGATTAAAGGCAAAATACTGTTTATAAAAAATTATCCATCTCAAATTTGCCTGAATCTATATTCTATTAATTTAACTATCCTAAAATGTTTTGTGATGTGCACCATGCTTCTAAACTGTGTAAAGGGAGATGCTCCCCCAGGCTTTCATGGAAATTATGTTTATAGTACATGCCCCTGTTTTCTTCTCATTCCCTTAAGCAGAAAGGTCCTCACTGGTACATTTTCACTGGCAAAAATGTATACATCATTTAAGTCATTACAGGTTGACTGCTCATTTGTTACAATAAACTATATCATCCTTGCTAGGAGGCCAAAGAGAGCCTGTAGCCATGAATATACATCTTCCTAGGGTAACTCAATTCAAAGCAGCAGCATGCCATGGTAAAGTATTACTTAATTTATACTGCTAATGTTTAACATTGATTCTGTGTGGGAAAATAAAGCCCAACACATTTTGAGAACCTACATCATTAAGGTTTAATAATTTAGACCTAGTTAATGTGATAATGAATTTACTGACAACTAAAGTGCAGTTTCAGTACTTACATTTCTAGAAATACTGACTCTGAAACTAGGTTTTCTAGGCAGAAAATGTATATTATAGGATTGTTTCTGTAATTTACCAGTCCTCACCCTCTTATACCACAGTGAAAAATACATCTTTAGTCATGTTTACTAACTAGTGGAATGCAGTGCTTCTTTCACTCCATACATCTGGTGAGCTATATAGTACTAATAGGGTCTAATAGGGTATTTGTGTGTTAAAAAACTTCTTAATTGATGGAAGCTGCTTAGTATTTGTGAAATGTAGCAAAAAAGAAAGCTGTTATTGTTGTCCCAAGTCCAAGATTCAGCTGCTGCAAGCTCAGGAACTGTGTATTGGAAGAAGCAACATTTGCATGCCTTCCTCCCTGCCATCCTGTCCCACTCAGGGCTGCTGTCACAACTATTGTGTTGGCCTGCATCATCCCAGAAACAGTTTGACAAAATGAGGTGTAGGTCATTTCCAAAGCTCTAGGAGGGGGAAGGAGTATTTATTTTTTAAATCTGATGTAGTGTAGTCCCTTTACTTCCCTCTGACCTTCCTATGTCACTGTGAAGATTGCAGCCATCTTCGACTGCCCCTGTGGGTGTCTTATATCAATCAGGCTTCCTTTCAAATGGCTAAAATAATGGGTGTCCTCCACATGTCCGAATGTGTCAAGGCTTCTACAATATAACTTCAAGCAGGAGTCAGGGGCACCCGGCACCTTGTGGGAGGTACTTACTCAGCAGCTTGCTGGATTTGGCTTTGTTGCAGAATGTTTCTGAATATCCTTTGCATAGTCTCCTTCTTTGTTTTATACAATACTGCTGTTGGGAAAACAAAGTGGGGCTAGTTCTGTAACAGTTTTCCCAAACATTTTGTCCCCCTATTTTGGTGGAAGTGGTAGCAGTGGGTGTATTTGTGTTTGGTTGGGGTTTATGCTGGGGAGGGCGGCTGTGTATTGCTGCTGTTTCAAGCTTTAGCGCATCTTGAATCGGTGATAGTCCATCACCTACTTGAAGTTATAGCTCAGAAGGCTTTACTGTGTATTACAGTGAACCGATAGCTATTGCCTGGCAAAGTCTTGGGTCAGATTAGAGAAACAATGAACACCCCCAAAAATTTCCAGGTGCTTAAAATTGTATTAATATTCTTTGGAATGTACAGATGTGAAACTGGGTTAATGAGGTATCTGAGTGTTCCAGTTCTGTCCAGGAGAGGGCAGATCATATTTGTACTCAACAGACAATTACGCTCCTTTCCTTAAGAATGCTGTTACTAGCAGCAGTTTGGCTGGTTGATCCGCATCAGGAAAAGTTCACATAACTTCTTTGCACAGTTCTTTATTTCTTCAGAGGTATTATTGACTTCGGTTTAGGAGAGGAAGATAGAACAGAAGTGTGGTCTGTAGGCTGTAGAATTGTTTCTCTGGTGGTTCTTTTGATCTGGGCCCTGAACAAGTTATTTTCTCTTGACATGTATTTTATCACCTGTTTCTTTCACTCTTTGTGTTACCAGGTTTGATTCTTGATTCTACAACAATAGAATAAAAATAAAATTTGAAAGGAGAGCCTCAGTCTTGCAAAAAAACCTGTTCACAGGAGACTTCTGTTCTTAAACTGTGGAGGGAGAGAGTCCAGATATGCAGGCCTTGAGGTAGATATAATTCAAGACAAAACATTCCTTTTCATGAGTCACTTGTCATTTGTGCTGTAACTGTATTTGACCACCACTATCTCTACTTGTTAGAATGAAATGCTGTTATGGGAAGAGGACTTTTAATGCTGCTAGGTGCCCATCAATGAATTTATAATTCACTGAATGTATAATAATTTACTGAACTCTGGTACTTCAGAGGATAGCACAGCTGCTTCCATTTAAGTGCTGTGGATCAGTGCTGTCTTAATAGACTGGACAAACCTCTTTTTTTTTTCTTTTTTAAATTAAATCCTATGTGCTTTTCTTTGCAGTCCAGGCTGTGCAGTGCTGCTGTGCAGTGTTGTCCTGATCATGTAGGTTCCCTCTCCAACATTTTGCCCCTGCAACCTCTCTTTCCACCCTGTGAAATGTCTTCATTCTGATTTGTTGAAATTGCCTTCCTTTGACCATGCTATTGGGAGTTTTAGTTTCTGTTTGCACCTAAAGTTTTGTAGAGCTTTATTTATTTCTACCTTTTGTCTCTCCCAGTCTGTATTCCCTTTGTAATGCTGCTCCTTAATAAGTCTGGTATGTGCCCGACATCAACATAATGTAAAAGAGAGACCCTTGTGACTTAAACTGCCTGCAGTGTACCACAGCAATTGTTTCCCTGCTAGGAGCTAGTGATGCAGGTAAGCCTTTTTTCCATCCTAGCTTGCAAATAGTCATATGTGTTCTCTGACTTCCATTCCCAAATCTTGTTAAATTTGATTCAATATTTACTTTCTGTTTTTTTCCATTTCCAATCTCAAACTTGGCTAATTTGGAGTGCCGCTTGTCTATAAGAATCCTTTTTCTTTCCACTAACCCAAAAAACAAAATTACTTCAGATTGCCACATGTCTAGCCTTCAGCTACAGTCATGCATGATCTGGTTGTCACTATATAACATTAGGCTGTGAACTTGGTTGGATAAAGAATAGCAGAAGTTTACTTTTCCCATTTGGACAACTACTTTCTGAAGGGTGCTGCTGCTTACTTGATACTCAGATTACTGAGTTACGTAGCCTGCTTCTGAAGTTGAAGACTGAATCTGCGTCCCTTCTATCTCTCTATGTTGGAAGCAGTCCCTCCGAAGGCAAGCCAGTTCACCTTTGGAGATGGACTAGTGTGGGAGAATGGGGCTGTCGGATTCCTCAGTGGCTACCAGAGATTATACCAGATGTTGCTGGTGTGTTACTAAATGAATTTTGCTTTTTTGGTGCATTTGCTTCCTAATACTGCTGGCAGCTGCTTTGTGACTACTTAAAAAGTGAGCCTGAGACATCTTGCTAGAACAGATCAAGTATCATTACCATGTACAGTATTTCAAAAGGAGAAATATCATACATTTATTTCAGCTAATTTTATATATGAGATGAATGCGCTTTTCATAATGTTACACAATGAAACCATAATAACACAGCCAAGATGGTAAATTCATTTTAATTCCACAAAATTTGTAATTGGTGACATCGCCAGTGGGAGCAATTGATCTCTGCTTTCCATTTGTTCTTGACTGTTTCCACTTCAGTGAATTAAAAGAATTGGGCTGTTGGGACCCCGCCCTCTGCATGTTCATACAGCATATTATGCAAGAGCAATAGCCTTCAGAAAATTGCTTGTAATAGGCAATGCCCGCATTAAATAAAAAAAGGCAATAGTCCCTGGCCTGACTCAGTATTTTAATCCTTTTCAGATTTTTATTATACCTGATGCCTTTCTGTTCAGTAGTAGAGCTAGGAAGAGGCATAATTCAGTGTAGCTAAATTGCATTATTTGAAATTAATGAGTTCTGTGTTTATTCTTGTAAATTAACGCAGTTCCTAATAAATCAAAAGAGAACACGCACTTCTCTTTGTTTGCCTGCATATTACCTCAGTGGGGATAATTAACGTCTTGTGACAGTGAAGTCATATGTCAAAGCTGAGATCTTATTGGTAGCCTGGTGAAAATGATGTTGCCAGTGACCTATATCATGACCTTATTGAGGCAGTACAAGTTCACTCATTCAAGATGTTCCAATCACAGTCTTGTCACTTCACAGGTCCTCCCTGCTCTGTATCTAAAATTAGTGTATCTAAAATAAAACAAAAAATCAGAGGTAGTTAATGGGGTAGATATAATACCATTTGAAGTGTGTATAATTGTTCTAATCTTTCTTAATGCTGGGGGAGGTTTCCTCTTAAAGTACCTAAACTATTTTTGTTGGTGCTACTTTTTTTTCTTTACTATAATTAGGGATACATTGAACTGCTTACATCTGAAGAAAAGAATCATGTTTAAGGTGTATTACCAGTAATGCTCAAGGGGTAACACAGGTGTCTTGTTCCTGAATCCGTCCTCTTGAAGGAGTCTCACCAAATTATTTTCAAATCTCAAACATTCAGCAAAACAAAATCACAAGATTTGACAAGAGTCAAATACAAAAAAAGGAGAACATATTCTGCAGTGGCAGTTTTGTTGTCATCCTAGTTTCATTAGGATTGAAAGTGCTTTTGGACAGGCGAAGCATTTAATTTTTTTTTGATAGAAGAAAAGGCTGTAGAAGCCCATAAATCCATTTGGGAAACTTTTGGTCACCCACCTTGTATTCTGTCCATTAGTAATTCTTATCTTGATGCCAGTTCTGAATGGTTCTGGATGCTGCTGGTGGTGGGAGATGGACACTTTTCTCTTTAGATGAGAGTTTAAATAGCAAGTACTGGGTGCTTTGGTTTACTCATAAAGAGGAAGTTGCATGCAAGTGCAAGTGAGTAGATTTCTGTTTAGATACTGAACATGGAGATAAAGTGATCCAAACCCAAAAGATATGGGATGTTTTCAGCTTCTGTGAAATAAGGCGAAGATCTTTGGGGTAGTGAGGGGAGGGGAAGGAAGCTCAAAACTATCTTCAGTGGTAGTCAGCAGAGCTGTTAAGAATTTACAGAGACATGACTACATAGCTAGCTTCATATCTGTAGATGTAAACAAAAGAGCCTCTGTCTATTTGAAGTTGCCCATGTACTGTGTACTCTTGTCAGAACTGGCTTCATGCAACAGATCTAAATGCCACAAGGTTTGCACCTGTAGCACTGGCTGAAGAAATGATCTTGTTTTCAAGTCTCATGTATTTAACCTTCTTTTTCTTAGTTATTGATGGCTTTAAAACAAACAACCAAAAACAGAGCACAAAAAAAAAAACCAAACAAAAAAAAAAACCAAAACCCAAACCAACCAAACAAAAAAAAACCCTAAAACCAAAAATCCACCAAAAAAAACAAACCAAACAAAAAAACTGAAACCAAACCAACCAACGAACCACTGCCCTAAAACCGCCCACAAACCAAATTAACAATTGAGTCATAAGGGAAACCCAGTGGGTGACCTGATTGTGCTTGATGTGCTGTGCCTGCCTAAGTTTGCATATAGTCTCATATAGTAGCTCTGAGGTGAGTAGTCTTAGTATAATGTGTTGCATACCAAGTCATCTAGTCATTGCCTTTAATAACAATTTAGTTACATACTGAAATGCTTATCAAAGTACACAGAAATGGAAATGCAGTCTTAATAATTTGGACTACCCTGTTTACTTTGAGTGTTGAGGTCTCAAAGGCCGGAAGGGTGCAAGTAAAATGACCGATTATGTCCATTCTCTGCTGATGGAAAACTGAGGAAGAAGAGATCACATTGAAAGAGCCTGAGCACTATATAGTGAAAGATCTTTTCGTAAGGGCTTTATGAGCTACAGTCCTGTGATCTCTCTTAATTTTATAGGTGGAGATAGAGTACACATTAGCCATTTCCCTTTTCTCATCCTCACTTTGATGCCTGGACTCTTCTGTTCTTAAAGTTTGGCTCATGCTTCTGCGCTCACTGAACTTTCTAAAGTTTTCTTGATCCAAAAAGCTATGCTTTACAGTGATGTACACTGGAAATGTTCTACTGGCTCTATATTTCTCTTTACAAAAAAGTCATCCAGTATTTCTTAGTGCAGATTGATGCCAGCTGGCCAGATTCTAGTCTCAGTTGTACCAGCTGAAATCTAGAATAATGCTATAAAGCTAAGCTTCATCTTCAGTTGTACAGCTGATATCTGGGTACTTTTAATATAATATATTGGTATATAAGACACTGTAATTTCTTAAGCATCTGCAGTCTGTCCCTCCTTCTGTTTGTGGATGGGAAAAATCCTGTATTTTCATCTTAAAATAGCTCATTCTTTTTCTGATTTCTCTCTTTTTAAAGTCATTTAAAAAATGATGTTCGTACACTCGTCACTATGGACATCCATTGACTTCTCTCTCTCCAAAAGTCTAATTCATTTCTTCATGTAAAACAAATACAGTCTTTTGGGTATCATCAGCTGGGCCCTATAAGCACCAAGCTGCAATTAGATCCCAGTCAAATATCCTAAAGCAGGTGGATTGTTCCCTAGCTTCTTAGAAGTGGAAGTCTGCCAGCTTTCATCCTTCAGGTCTCTTTCCAGCTATTTTTGTGGTGTAGAAATAATTGGAAAGAGTCTTTAGAGAACCCATTCCTTTTCAAAGAACCATCTCTTAAACATACCACTGCAAATACCTTTTTTAAAAGAATCCATAGTCCCACAGTTGCCCTCTGACTGGTGTCCTGACACTCAGTGCTGTCTTTGTTGTCCTCTTCCTCCTGCTCCAGGACAAAGTGATGTTTTTTGCTGGGAAAGTGTATAGCACCCTATGCTAGGTTTCTTTTGGAAACTAGAAATAAGGATTCCTGCTGTTGGATCTGAGTAGGTTTCATCTGGAAATGGTGGGATTTGTGTGGTATTTTTTTGGTTTTTGGTTTTGTGGGGTTTTTTAACCACCATTTGGTGTTTGGAAACAATCAGATTTGAGATGAAATTTGGATTGCTAAATCTGGCCCTAGAATGATTAAGGATCCCATGTGGAAGTCTTACTGACACTGTGTCCTTCAGTGGCCTTCTGTGTGTTTATTCCCTTGAATCAGGGCCCAAGTGTTTTATACAATGTCACTAGCTGAGCATAAAACAGAACCCAGAACCTGTGACTCCTAGTTATCCTCTACTTCTCCTTTAACTAGAACATAACTGTTAGGTGTAATTCTTCTTCACTTCATAACAACTCATCACCTCTACTGTTCCAGTTTAATGCACTGGAAAATGATGTGGAAGGAGAACACATCCCTACACCCTCCCCCAACTTCACAGCATTTTCACTGCTTTTCAGCATGTGAAAATCAAGTCTGATGATTTAATGTAAGTTTCTATTTGATCACTGCTCTGCCTTGGTCCTTCAGCTAGTGTGCTTTGTGCAAATTCTACCTACCTTCTCGGCTGAGGGGAAAAACTTTCAGTCACTTGAAGAGTGAAGAACTAGCATTTCCTAGCTAAAAAGAACAACTTCTGCAGTTTCAATTAAAGGAATTATTGGGATTAGGAAGACAAAGGCCCACTTCTGAAATCAGCTTTAGCGGCATTTATGAGGATCAAGGGATCACTTCAAGTTTCTCATTCTTTTCTAACTGACTGCTTCTCAGGCTCTGAAAATATTGTGCTGTGTTTGTACTGGGAATGGAAAAATATGTTCAGGCTATAGATGGTTGATGAAATGAACCTGATTGACCATATAGCTGGGGAAATTTATATGTGTCTTTTATCCTTTCCAGCTGCATACGGTGGTGTTCTCTGAATCTGTATGAGTTTTAAATTAACTTTTATTTTTTTAAAAGGAAATTTAATACGGGGAATAGCTTTGATTGCAGAGCCAAGGCAACTCTTCCAGTACCTGCATCTTTTGCAATAACTGCCAGGTTTATTCAGATTAGCTGAGTCAGCATCATTTCAGTAGACACTAAGAGTAGCAAGTCTGTCTAGTTAGCACAGAAGACTAGGAAAATCAATTTCTTGGGCTAAGAACTGATTTTTGTAGGACTGGCTCATATCTTTACTGCATTAGGAAGCTCTAATGCTGACCTGCATCTTGCATACTCTTGCTTCTTCAGTATTGTACCTAATCCTTGCAGAAGCAGTTTGGATAGATGCAATTTAAAAATTACAGGAGATAGGAGATAGATTGTTGTGATGAGACTGAACCTGCATATGAGAAAAAACCCTGCATAAAACCCCACACAACAAACAATTCCCTACATCTCACTTCTCTTAAGCAGGCCATTAGTCACCACCCAGGATCTCATGTCGAGCAAGGAGCCTGACAGACCAGCTTCTAGTTCATCTCTTTTCTGCAGTTTAAGGTGATACCATGTCCATCTGTCCACCCCATTCTCTGCTCATGGGTTCTTGTCCCTACAGCTGTTCCATTTGGCAATTGGTACTGATAAATTCAAATGCTGATCATTGTGTTTGGGCTAATATAGCAGATGCTGAAGGGAGTTGGCTGAGACATGGGCATCTGCTTCCCTCTGCTGACTCTTCTCCAGGGCCAGTAACAGGCTGGATGGGCAGCAGTGTGTTAACCTGGAGCAACCGATGTCTGGGTGAGTGGCAGCTGGAGCTGTGCATTCCTTCAACTTGTCCTGGCACTGGGTACTGTAAGATCACAAGGCAGCAGCAACCTTCTTGCTGCTGTGTCCAGTCCCCCAGACCTGCTCAGAGGATGAGTTGAGTCATCCTGAGTTGCTTCAGTGTCCAGACATTAGTGTCACACTCAGTTATTAGTGCTCTGATGTATTTGTAGATAACGCTTTTCACTGGCTTAACAGTGACCCAACAACAGCGTGCTCTGTTGCTGCCTTCCTTCCACGGAAAGATTGCGCATGCTGTGTGGACATTTATTCAACACGAAGATTGCTCTTTTTCCTGACAGGAAATTGTGGTCAGGGATTTTTTTTTTCTTTTTGTATTTTCCCTCTTGCTTCTCATCAGTTCTACCATAATATACAGACATGAGCAAGAGTAGAGCAAGCAGGATCCCTATCTGTCCTGGTAAGCTGGCCTACTTATAAAGAAAAATTACTGATGCAAGCAATGCCTTAACCTAAGGTAATTCTTAATGGACAGAGGGGAGAAAACAAGGTTTGTTAGCTAAGAAAAGCTAAAGCTTTCAGAGAAAGGGGTGCATGCATGCCCCCAAGCACATATTTAACGTGTTAATCAAACTGGAGATGTCCTCATTCTGCATGTGGTTACAAAAGTGCAAAGGTAAAAATACCTTTACTTTTTCTAATAGTGATTTGCAACCCCAAGACCTCTTAAGCTGCAGGTTGATGGATCTTAACTTTGTGACACTAGCGTGGCACTCCCAGAGAAACGTGTTGTGTAATGCTTTAATCATTAATTACCATCATTCGTCATGCAGCTTTCCTTTTAATGTCCATTAGCATCATATGCCACTCATGAATGCTTGTAAGTATATAAATGTGCTCATAATCCTGCTGAGTAGGTTTACATTAACTGTAAATTATCTTCTTGACCAGTTGGTTGGCCTTCCTGGCTGGTAGAGTCGTTTTATTTGCAGCATTAGCAATGAGTTTGGGAAAGGAGATACATTGAAAATATATTTGCAGGTCTGTCTTAAAAGCCAGGCCCAGCTGGTGCTTGGGGATATGTTGTGAAGTGTTAGCTCAGTCATGCCAGCATGCGTCAACATCTTTTGAGACAAAAAACTACAGTCTGTGGTCCACATGGCAATGATCTTGCAGGGATCGCCTAACACCAGCTCCACTTACTTTAATCCAGTCCATTTAACATCCCACAACTCTTTTAAAAACAAAAAGCAAATTAAAATCAAAACACATCTAGCTGTAGACAAGCTGTTGAAACAAGCAAACAAAGAAACAAATGAAAATAGGTAAATGCAAGTAAGCAAGAAAGGCCTTTGCCCACAGCAGCAAGTGAACGCATATGCTCATACTTTTGTTGTGTGATTTTCTTTGTATAAGCATTACACGGGCACACTCCATCTCAGGAACATAATGTTGCTTTGGTGGGAACAACATTATGTGCTGTATTGTTGCATTAATGATTCATGTGAAACATGCAAATCAAAATATAACACTTGACTACATGTCATTAGGGAGCAGTTGAGAGCACCACGACAGAAACAAATACAGAAGTATCAATTTGCGTTGCATATGTGAAACATTTAGTGTGAAATGTTCCCCGCTTCTTGCTGACAATCAGCTCCTCTTGAATTAGCACTGATGTGGTTTTGTCACACAGTTCAAAACTGGACAGCCTTTAAAGATAATCTCTCCCTATGTACAGAAGCACTTTGGCATAGTTGAAGTCACGCAAGATTCATTTTTCTTTTTGGAACTGGATTTGACAGCACACCAAGCAGCAGCATACTTTTGATACAGTCCTCGCTTTATTGTCTTTGCTGGTTAGATGGATACGTTTGCTCAAGATCTGCTATGGGATGCAGCTAGACACTAAAGTCCATACCCTATTTTCTCATATGAATGAACAAGGGGTTTACAAGACGTGAATTTATAGCAATTTTTAATTTATTAATTTTTTTTCATTGACCATGAATGTAGCAGGGAAGTTTTTGGGTGGTCCTTTGTTTCCTTTTGAAGTACTCATTTTCGGTGACTGCCTGCAGGCATGAGGCTGCATTTTTCACCCATCTACAGTGCAGCAGCAATTTTCACTTGACAGAATTTCTAGAAGACAGGCTGACATGTTGTCACAAACACTCACAAATATTTGAGCAGCTCAATATTTTACGTGCATGCTCAGCATCAGGTTTTACATAAAACTCCACTAACAAAGGGACTGTATCTCTCAGCTTGTGTCAAATCCCCCTCCTGCTGAAGCTGATCACAGGACTTCCATTGACTTCAGTGGGAGGAACTATGCAAAAGTATGGGCTCCACTGAACAAGGTATGTAAGTTGAAATAGGTTGCATCAACCAGGTCCTTATTTCTTAACAAAGCTATTTGGGATAGCAGAGCCAATGTTTTACACAGATAACATGAGAAGCAGGGTAATTTGTGCATGACTTTGAGGCACCTGTACCATGGCCTGGCTGAATGGAATTTGTTTGCTCAGATCAACTCCTCAGAGACCTGAAGTTCAAACTCCATTTTTAATGTGCAGTCCCATAGTGCTGCTGATTGCTGGGAAGGGAGTGAACTGTGCTTTCACCAAGTGCAGAGGGATGGTTGTGCAGAGTTTTTCTGGCAGAGCAGAAAACTTAGATCTCCTGTGTCATTGATGTGGCAACTGTTTCTATCATTAAATTCACTGACATGAAGGGAATGCACAGTTTTTCTGCTGGATGCAGAGCAAAACCTGCTGTCTTCACAGAAGGCAGCAGTTCCTCTGAGGTAGAAATGCTAAATTTCTTGTTTTCAGCACAAGTGGCGCACAGGAAAAGACATGCTCTTCCTGGTCAGCTTTGTTCTTTCTGAGGCTTCTGCCACTTGTTATGGTGCATCCCCATGGCTGTAGATCCCCAGCTAGTAGCGTCCTCATTGTATTGAGAACACCAAATCTGGAGCTGAAGATGATATGACCATGGCAAAGCTCATTTGTCTTAGAAGAGACCTGTACAGTTAGTTTGATGAACTGGTGGTCTTCTGACTCAGCACACCAATTGTACAAATCCACTGCTTCCCTTGTATCTGGTAGCCACACTACATCAGGCCTGGTAAGGGAAATCTCCTTGCTATGGTCTATGGAGACTTCCAATTCAACCAAATGCATAGTACCAGAGTCCAACTGCAGTCCCAGGAGCTGTGTTACTTATCTATCTCAGGGGTAGAAAGGTCCAACAGTGAATTATGATGCTAACCAAATTCTAGCTTTCCAGTTGGAAGTGTAAGTGGGACCATGGGACTGTGTCAACAATTACCTTAGGAAAGGAAAAAAAATGGAGTGTTCAACAGATGTCCTCACTATTCCCTTTTGGGAGAGAGCAATCCTTCCGCTTCTCTTTAGCAGACTCTGACTGTTTGTTCATGCTTCTCTGGGGGCTTATTTAGTGGTTCTGGAAATATTTTAAAAGACACTTAAAGGGAGTTGACAAATGTTTGACCTGTTTCAGTGTCCATGAGCTGAGTTAAATTATGATGGTATCCTTTACGTGCAACCCAGAGGTCTTGAGTTTAAAGCTGGGGAAGACTGTAGGAATTTTAAACCCATTTCAGTGACAGTATCCAACACATGTTCTGTCTGATTGAAACATAGGGGTGAGGAAGCGGTGAAATCATATGAAGGTTTTGAATAAACCCTTCCTGATGTTTCAGGTATGGCCAACGCTTTCAATAAATATACTGTAGCCTGTCCTGGGTTCCTGCTATTCCAAATATCATCTTCCTTGTCACCTTCATGTGTCTGCTTGCAGAGTTTGCAGATGGGAAGAGAGGCATGAACTCTGCATACAGAGGAAAAATAAATTATACTGCATTCAGTACTCTCTTTTCTATAACATTTCCCTGCTTGTTAAAAATATAACCCCCCCACCCCCACTCACCATCCTCCCCCTTTCCCCTCCCAACAAATTCATTGTTGGTTAGGCTGAGGGGTTTGCTGTGCTCTGTCCTTGGTTTTCCCAACTGGAAGTCTCTCTCTTTTGGGGCACCATATCTAACTGGTACCAAACTCCTTCTCTTCCCTGGCACATTTGTTTAAGCTGCCTCTTGACCTGGACCATGTTCATCTCCTTGCTTGTAGACTAACTTTGGGTCTATGTTATACTGTCTTTACATTTGTCCACCCCTTCTGTTGCCTCTTCTTCACACCTATTCTACCAGGTACCATTATTGACATGCATGTACTTCTTCATCCTGAACTTCTGTCCTTTCTTCAGTGTACTGTATGCTTTGCTTTGACTTTATCTCTTGCCTTCTCTAGCTATGAATGCTTCTGAGCTGCTGTCTTGCATTTCTTTGCTATTTGCATTCATAATTCCTGTTCAGTTGTAGCTACCATCCACTGACAAGCTTGGGGGCATCACCAGTAGTAGAACAACAGGTCTCATTTGAATTGGTGATGTCCCACAAGGAGTATTTCTACAGTGTTTGCACAGTGTGTCTCCAGACATGTCCAGCTGAGGTTTCTCTTTTAGCTGTAGTTCATGGGGAAAAAAAAAATAATCTAGTTTATAGTTGAATTAAGTTTATCTTTGTCTGTTTATTGTCCTGTTTAGTTTATCATTTTCTTTTGCATAAGTTGAAGAAAAAACCCTGTGTTAAAGATTAACAAGCAAGCTGTACTTGCTTCTTATAGAAACTCAAGCTAACCTTGTGCAAATATGTCTACCTGCAGTTAATGTAATAAAATTAAACATCTAAGTCTTTTGCTTTTTGGAAGATTTGAGCAATTGCAATTATAGGTGAAAGGAATCATCTTGGTAAATCAGAGCACTTTTATTTAAGTTTCTAAATAAGAACTGGCATGCTTATATTTTATATTTTCAGGTTCTGATTTCAGTTTCTGATAATGTTTGCCATTGTGTGTATTTTTCAGTCCGTGTTAAGACCAGAAAATAAGGTCAACCCTCACTCCTATCCTCTATCCTCATTATCAAAACAAAACCCTAGAATAACATTTGCCATGTTTGAACTGTCTCTGTGCATTGTTTAACTTCTTCTTTTCCTGCTGACATGGAGAACTGTGACCGAAAGGAGTGAAATGCTGCAAGATAAACTTCTGCATTAGGCTGCCAATTAATCAGACTGTAAGTTCGTGTTGTTTAGGAGAGGATCAGAGGATTATTATCTGAAACTCACCTAAACTGTGAACTTTTCAGATATACCCTCAAATTTAAAGTTCCTTTTCCCTTCTGGAGGCATTGAGCGGTACCTTTTCCTAGATGTGCTCTTTTCCTCCTCACTACTTGAACCATGGCTTTCTAATGTGAAAAATATCTTTGTCTTTTTTTTTTCCTGCTGCTTCAGCTGTAACAACACTGGATGTTTGCTTGGCTTGGGTGGGAAGGTGGAAAATTGTTCCAAAATTTAGAAACAGAGAGCTTTCTGATGTGTGCAGTAATCTTAAGGCACTAAATTCTTTTTATTTGATTTTAAATGCATAATTTAGTATACAATATAAAAATGTATTCAAGGGGGAAATGAATTTTTTTTAATAACATGCTTCCCAAGGCGAGTGGCAAAACGTGTGTGTTGATGGGAAAGGGAGGGGATAAATTTATATCCTCAAGGCATGACTTGTGGTTTTGAATAAAATTGAGATTGGTGCTGCTGTTGGCTTAGTTTCTTCCAGGCAGAGATAGGTTATACTGTTCACTGGGAATTCAAACACAGGCAAATTGAGTTCACTTACAAGACTTTGATGATGCAGAGGTTTACTCCACAGTACACACTACAGAAGTTATTGACTTCCCTGCAACCTGGAAAGAAAATCTGTATACTGGGGATAACTTTTTGTTCATCAGGAAAATGGTGCAGTCCTGATTCTGCCACACTTGTGCATATGAGCCCCTCCTCCAGCATCAGTGAGGTTCCTTGCACAATTAGAGGTCATATAAGGGTGATGGCTGTTTTCTTTTCAGTCCGTTACTAGACAGAGTTTCTTAGACCCTGATCCATATGGCAGTGATAAAAGAATCACTTTTCTCCCACATTAAACAGATTTACTGAGAACCGAATAAGTACTAGCCTAAACTGTGCCTTGTACATCTTTCTTTGGTGAATGACTTGTGTTCTTTCCTATCTGGCTGCCTGAAAGAGGTTTATAAAGAGCATGTGTATTTTCTTACGTTTTTGACCAAATAATACATACGTTTGCAAGTGCTTGTTTGTTGTTTGGGGTTTTGTTTTGGTTTGTTGGTTTGTGGGTTTTTTTGGGTTTTTTATAGATTCATTTTTAAACTTATGCTGCAAACTGAGATAATCGCTTTGATTTCAATTTAAGCTTGATTTATGCTCATTTCAACAGAATCAATAGTCTTAATTTGAAAGCAAGTTTGTAAAATGTTTGACCTGCATGTCTCCCATACACAGTGAATTAAAAAGCCATCCACAAATAGTCTTGATGGCCTGAAAACAATTTTGAAACCTAGACTTGTATAGGAAGTGTATGTGTTTCCTTCTGGTGGCATTCAGAATTTCATGATTTGCAAAGTGCTGCTATGGGATATAGTCCATGTTAATCTTTCAATGAAATAAAAATAATTTTTCAACATAATTGGTTTTATACATGAAACAAGTTCTGTTGCATTATCTCTCTTGACCTAAGACTTTGGAGATATTATATTATCAGGTTTCCATAGTTCAGTGTGGAGCTTGGAGTTCTGGAGAGGTTGATAGTCTGTACCACATCTTCATGTGCTGTCTCCAGCATGCACTGTCAGGGAAAACTGCAGCCTGTATGGATTTGCTCTGAATAAAATTAGCTAATGGGATGGTTCTTCCTAAAATTGCTTAAATACAGCAGTTTCTGGCATCATTGGTTCTGGGTCAGAATATAAAATTTAAAATGAGCAAATGAGAAGATAGAGGCTCCAGTTAAGGTCTGCCTCCAGGGAAATGTTGGGACTGGAGAGCCAGTGGAACAGCAGCTGGTGTAAAGGTGATTTCCCCAGCGGTTAAAGGCCACACAGAGACATAGGAAGAATGAGCTGTGAGTGAATCATGCTGCCTTTTAGCTACTCTAGACTGCTAAATGGTCTCATAGGAAGTCTCTGCAACTAGCTACAGGCATGGCATGTCCTCTGGGGACTCTAGCTTGCTTTAGAGACAGCTTCGGTTGGGTGGGGTGATGGGCAGGCAGCTTTCTCATTTCCCGCTGTCCACAGCTGGGGTCAGGCTTGTCCCAGAAGCATGGCATTTGCAGACTGCCCTTCCTTAGCTTCCTGCATCATGTGGCATGAATGCATGTTCCTCTTAATGTGAATTAACCTACAGAGTGAGGTTTGTAATAGAAGATCTAAATGTTGGTCCATCTGTTAAACTTGGGTAAGGCAGAAGTTTCAATTCCCTTTTGCATTATTGGATTTCCTTACAGGTTTTGCTGTGTTGCTGAAGTATTATTACAGACCAAATGCCAGATGTGCAACTTCAAACTGTGGTACAGGGTAGCCTGATATTGCAAATACCAGCTTATATGAATGACATGAGTAAGGATTAAGGTCCCTGTTGCTTTCATTGCTTTGTGAAATGGCTCTTTTCCAAACAGTTCCTCTCATAAACTTATTTTTACCCTAAGGTTTGCAAGTCAATTTGGGCCTAATCCTGGCTGTATAGGGTTTTCTGAGATTTCAAAGTCAGCTGTAGCTAGGTGAGGGGGGAAACAGATCCTTGCAAGGCCAGGTGCCTTGGGTTATTTTATATACCATACATTGAATAGAGTTTTGCCATTATGTTCTACCAAGTCAGTTGATCAGTTTTTCCTGAGCTTTAATGAAATCTTACAGCCTAAATGCTTTAAATTGTGCATTAGATGATGCGTTTCAATCAAATAAGACATCGCCAGTCTTGCTCTGCTTCTGATGCATTGTGGGAATCTCTTAAGATGTTGCCATGCAAATCGTCCTCACCCATGCCCAGCAGAGGGTGATGTTGTACAGTAGGTTGTAAATCTGCGAGGTGTAACACCTCGCACAATTACCTGCAGCCGTTCCTTAGATTTTTATCATTTTAATCCACCCTTTAGAGCTATTACTTAAATGATATAGACATGGGTGGTATAATTGGAATGTGCTGTATCTGCCATTAATTTATAACATATGATAGGCTTATAGATGTCATAAAAGTGTATCTTGAGAATGCTATGAACTCTGTTTAACCCTGATGTTTCAGAAAAGTTTGATTTTTATGGCCAAACTGTTTCATCACTGCAATGAGATCTTTTTTTCTTCTAGAAAAGATGCTTAAAATGGAAATTCCATTTCCTCTCTGCTCTTGATATTCTCTTACTCTGCTGGAATTGGCATATGCAAAGAAATGTCATGTTGTTGCAAGCATCAATGCACCTACCCTGGCTTGGATTTAAATTTCACTAGATCCATGTATCCTTTAAGTTTAATGCACGTAAAATTAATTTATGACATCAAAGCTCAATTTGTGCCTCCTGACCACATCCATGTTTTCCATAAAATTTTCTACTAGTGAAAGCTGACCTGTGATGTAAAGTACTGTCCATCTGTGTATTTGTCTCCCTCTTGTGGCTAAATAGATTGTTAGGCTTGGTACTTAGAAACAACTGGTTTTATTCTGAGATTGTTGGGGCGTTTGTTTCTATACTTAGTTGTTTCTTATACATATTTTTCTCATATGCTTTCAATTAATGTGTGTACCAGGCTGTCAGATGGTAATGCCCATCTGGTTTACAGCCTAGATTTTAACACTCTCTAAAACAGCAAAATATTGAGTCACATGTTGCTGTTTTTCCAATAAGGACTGTATTTACTTTTAAAATACTCTTTTGACCCAGTTTTTTTCTGATGACCCAGAATGCTGTCCAGCAAGTAGAGTGAATAAACTGGAGTACTACTATGTGCTTTTTGAGTAGGAAAGTGCTGAGGTTTGGGAATGTCAAAAGTTTGGTGAATTGCACTGTTGTGCAAGGATGGCTATATTAGTATGATATTAGATATTAGTATGATATTAAGTATTAGACGCTTAAACATCTGGTTGTACGCAAAAGAAGTATGAGAGTTTGCTGTCTCTGATCCTGCAGGCTGTTTATAGACCTTTGTGGTTTCCAGCAAAAAGGGTTTGCAAAACATTTCTAAATTGAGAGGCCACTAAAGCTGTCAGTTCCTTGAGAGGAGAGTTACCTAGCCTGAACAGAGTGAAGAGGGATTTTAAAGGATCTTTTCTGGTAGGTCTTCAGTGAAATTAGGTAGAAAGCATGTGACTGCACATTAGGCAAGTTAATCTGGCTTTTAAAAAAATCTATGTAATCTTGCAGAGCAATCCCTAGCCAAAAAAAGATCTAGGGTTTTAATATGTGTCATTTTAATTTGCTGCTTTACAGAAAGGTAGTTTTCTCTTGTGTTGAAAATCTACTTTACAGTTATCCTCCAGCAATTCTGCAATGCAACTGTCCTGCTTTATGCCTCACTTTACACCATGTTTGCTGGTTGTAAGTTTTTACCTTGGGCTTCTAGCTTAGAAAACCACATTATTTGTATCTGAAGGGTTAGAGAGGAGTTGGAAAATTTTTGTTTCTTGTAGGCCAGTTGCAGCTATAGTTTTGAGAGGCCAAAACTATTGATTAACTACGGATTTTCTGCAGTCCCTATGAAAGATGGAGATACTTCTAAATCTGAGTGCCATCTGTGATGACTGGGCAAGCTGGGTGCCAAAGCTGAAAGACTTTGATATGTTGTATAAAGGGCTTTTCTACACTACAGAAGTTGTTCCTGGATTCCACATCTTAAAATCAATATGTCTGTCCTGAAAGAATAAAAGAGGACTCAGAGTGCCCAAGGGGGTTGTCAGTTCAGTATTAAGACCCAGCCATCAGGTGTGCAGGCACTTCTTACCGAGTCTCCTATCCAGTATGCTATTATGCACCTTTGCTCTTGACATCTTGTGACGCCTCTGTTTTCACTAGTTGTGCTGTCAGGTACTCACATGCATTGAGATTATACTTAGATCCTAGGCTTTGTAGGGAAAATTGGATCCAGTTCCAGCTGCAGCTGGCTCTTGTGTAAATAAAGAACTGTACCAAAACTCAGACAACTGAATAACTCCCTGCTTTGCACCAGGAAATTCCTGGCAATGAAGTTCCTATTTCATGCAGTGAAATAGTTGATATCTCTGTAGTTACTGTGCTCTGCTGCTAAACTACTCTGGTTTTTCCTCTGCTCTACAGCTCCTTTTAAACTGCAGTATTACTCAAGCTCTACAACAGGAGACAAGGCATCTAACAACAAATCTACTTTTATTTGTCCTCCTATCAAATCCTCCTAAATCATTCTGTGACCAGACACAGAGAGGAAGTATCCCAACCTTCTATAGCACTTGCTCTGTGAGATAGGCAGGAGGCTAGCTACCAGCCCTAAATCTTCCTGGTGCCACACTTAATGACACGGAGAGCGGTGTGCCAAAGTCTATTATGTGCTGAAAGGCCCCTAAGTGTTATTGTAAAGGGCTTCTGCAGACCCACCATACATTTTCATCTGAAGGTTTTTAGACTTCCACTGCATGGGAAGAAGCTGGTGGAGTATTTGTAGTGTGTACCTGCAGTATTTTACAGTAAAGAGCCCTTTTTTGAGCAGCTCTCCTTTTTAATTATACCTTAAAATGGTATTAAATGTTGGCTCTGTTCGTGCCAATTGCTGTTCGGTTGTAATCACTGCAAGAGCTCTTGCTCATTGGGACATCAATTTTCTTTTTATCGATGCTTTGCTTTTATGTTTGGAAAAGAATTTGAAAGCATATAAGCTGAAGCAGAAAATATTGCTGAGGCACACAGAATGATAAACTTCCCTTCTGATACAGGAGAGTCTAAGGAGGAATATATGTTTTGTTCCTTTTAAAAAAGTTTTCCTTGCTAGATGATGTTTTGAGGAAGGTGGGGAAAAAAAATTTGTACTTTTATGTGGTGGAGGAGAGGAGGGTGGATGTGTGGGTTTGTTTTTTCTGCCTCTTAAAGTCTACCTTAAAGTGGATATTTTATTGCCTGCTTCTCATGACTTACGTATATTTGTAATTGAAGAAGACTGCTGAACTGCTGACCTAGTGCATTATTTGTGTTTTCTGAGTCTCCAGGATCTTGAAGGAGGTGATTAGCTCAACAGCTGCCTCTTGGGGATGCAAGGGGAGAGGGGAAATTGCCTAGTTGGGTAGATGGGCTTACCTCTGAAAGGTTATGAATGAAATGCTGATGTATTGATAACCTGTGGACCCTTTCTTCCTAGATTGACACAAAGGTAGCTTTAAATCAAAAGAAGACTGTGCTGTTGCAGAGCATAGTTCACATGTATTTCTGTTCTTCTTTCCAGCCAACCAGCGGTTGCTTCTGTAAATCGTCTCTTCCCTTTTCTGGTGTGACTTCTGTTCGTTCTCTCTACAAATGTGCAAAAGGGAAAGCCATTTACTGTAATCAGCTTATCTTGCTTAGCCTTTAAGAATGTTAATTTTCCAATATTAAATCTGAATATTATACCAGGATCATCTTATTGGTGACCTTTCTCCTGCTTGACTAATGCAGATATCAGGAAAGCTACAGTACAGCCCTGTAGTGCAGGGATGATGGCTTCTAATGGGGATTATACATGAGCTAATACATTTCTTGGTATATTTGGGGTTTCTGAGAACATCCTTCACAACATGTTCAATAATTTGCAGCCCAGTGTTATCCTTCTGTCTTTCAGCTTGGATTATGCACTTGTAATATACCTTCAATCACAGAGACATCCCAGATCTGTTTTGAGACTTCTACTTTTTTGTAAAAGGCATAGTTACATGTGTAGTGAATTTAAGCAGACTTGATATGTGCTTGGCAGTAAACTCTGCATTAGGATTTATGTTTTTTATTTGCAGGAGTCAAATCTTTGAAATTTTGGTCAACTGTTTAAATCTCCGCTAATACTTCACTCTCTCCTGTCCCACTAGCTTATAACATGCTTTGCTGTCTTGCCAACTCCTGCGTGTTTGACTGCACAGTAGTACGCTTTCAGGAGGAAGTATGGCCCCACTTACGATGCTTCACCATGCTAGTAGTCAGAACAGTCTTCTGGGACTAGGGCTTGATTCTCAGTCTCCAGCCTCTTTGCTGAGTGCTTTGCCTGCGGCACTACTCTATAACTAGCTCTTTCAGGTGTTTGTGTTTGGGGTGGAAGGAAAGTGATGGCCCAGAGCTTTGGAGATGGGAAGACTTACCTTTTCCTCAAACCCCTGCTTCACTTAAAGTTCACATCTGGGGTGCATACTAGAGTGCAGTTGCAGAACATGGTTGTCAAACTCAGGATGTGCCTGAGTGCTTTACCTTGTGCTTTTGCCCTTATCTTTGAGGTTTTGCTCCTCAAAGTTAATGGCAGTTTGCCTCCACAAAGCTGCAGGCTGAAATATCCAAATAAAAAAGGTGATGGAAGAAAGGTGAAGAGGGGGAGAGGGGTGTGAGATATGCCTTCTTAGAAGTGGCGATATTCCTGTTTGCTCAGAGAGGCAGGCTGTAGAAAGTCAGGATGTAGAAACATGGTCCCTGTAAAATCAACAGAGAGATGGTCTCTAAAACACAGCACTCAAGAATAATTACAAAGTTCAATGTCAGCTGGAGGGAAAACTTGATTTGACAAGCTATGCATTTAAACCAATATAGATCAAACTTTTTTCTTCCTCATGTATATTCTATTACTGAAGAAATTTTAGAAAAGGGGAGCAGGTATGTGTGAAGTATGGTGAACCATAAAGTGTCTTGGGAATTCAGTAATTTATGAGGAAAACAAATGTGATTGATGGAGTTACATATCAGCTGTAAGAGAGACGCTAAAGCCCCTACTGTAATTTGCTTGGAGACAGCCAGCTACAATGCACCTTGATCATATCTTGATAGCATGTGGCCAAGAGTGAAGTTTTTGTGTGTTTTTTTTTTTTTTTTTTTTTTTTTTAAGTTTTAAACAGCCCCCATTTATTCACCAATTTGTGCCCAGAACAGCTTTCATGTAAATCATTTCACTATTTATTCCACTTCAGGTTGGTTAATAAGTTTACTTCTTACTGATTTAAAGGGCACAGTTGACATTTTTAGCTGCAAAAATATGAGAAGCATGTTAGCTGCACAAATATGAGAAGCATGCTAAGTGCTGGTTGCTTGTTTCCATTAACCTTCAGGAACAATACAGGGATCCTGATGCTTTTTAGTGAGGTCAGTGTTTAGCGTAGACCACTTCAAGTAGAGTATGTACTCTGAACTCTGCTGAGAAATAGTGTAGGATGAGTTATTCTGTACATCTATTTTTAGTAGAATCAACTGATCTGTATAGATTCACAGTAATACAGTAATTTAGAATTTATCTGTCACTTCCCATTTGCAAGTGGCAGTCACATGTGCCTATTTTCCAAAAAAGCGATTAACATTTCCTAAAGTCCAGTAGAATTCTGTCAAACAGTGGAGTGGCAAAGATGCTTCAAGGAAAACGGAATCCAATTTTCTAACTTCAGCACCTCCAAATCAAAAGAATAAATTTCTCCCTCTCATAAATAAAAGCAAGAACTCTCTTGTCTGTTATGGCTTTGTTTTAGTTGTAAAACTTATCTCTTCTAAGTTTTCCTCTCCATTTTCTGATGCAGTTTGCTTAATGCCATCAAGGATTGGTGCTACTTGCATAGTGCAATTTGTGTTGTCACATATTTTTGCAAATAAATTTTAATGTGAGAAATAGTACACTTAAAGAGATACTGTGTTATGTTAGGAGAGAGAAATCAAAAAAATATTCCACATGTGTAAAGAGCCTGAGTATGAAATCCTCCTGCCATGGGCAGGGACACCTTCTACTAGACAGGGCTGCTCAAGGCCCCATCCAGCCTGGCCTTGAACACTGCCAGGGTACTCACAACTTCCTTGGGCAGTCTGTTCCAGTGCCTCACCACCTTCACAGTAAAGAATTTCTTCCTTATATCTAACTTAAACTTCCCCTGTGTAAGTTTAAACCCATTACCTCTTGTCCTACCACTACAATCCCTGATGAAAAGTCTTTCTCCAGCATCCCTGTAGGCCCCCTTCAGATATTGGAAGGCTGCTACGAGGTCTCCGAGCAGCCTTCTCTTCTCCAGGCTGAACAGCCCCAAATTTCTCAGCCTGTCTTCATATAGGAGGTGCTCCAGTTCCATGATCATCCTCGTGGCCCTCCTCTGGACTTGTTCCAACAGTTCCATGTCTTTCTTATGTTGAGGACACCAGAACTGTACACAGTACTCCAAGTAAGGTCTCACAAGAGCAAAGTGGAGGGGCAGGGTCACTTCCTTCGACCTGTTGGTCACGCTCTTTTTGATGCAGCCCAGGATACAGTTGGCTTTCTGGGCTGCGAGCGCACACTGCTGGCTCATGTTCATTTTCTCATTGACCAACACCCCAAAGTCCTTCTCCGCAGGGCTGCTGTGAATCTCTTCTCTGCCCAACCTGTACCTGTGCCTGAGATTGCCCTGACCTACTTGTAGACCTTGCACTTTGCTGCTTTTGATTCCATCAGGTTGGTATCAGCCCACCTCTTGAGCGTGTCAAGGTCCCTCTGGATGGCGTTCCTTCTCTCCAGCATATCAACCGAACCACACAGCTTGGTGTCATCATCAGCAAACTTTGCTGAGGGCGCACTCAACCCCACTGTCCATGTCACCAACAAAGATGTTGAACAAGACCGGTCCCAACACCGATCCCTAAGGGACACCACTCGTTACTGGTCTCCAGCTGGACATTGAGCCATTGAACACTACCCTTTGCATGCAGCCATCCGACCAGTTCTTTATCCATGGAGTGGTCCACCTATCAAATTGATATCTCTCCAATTTAGAGACAAGGATGTCATGCGGGACAGTGTTGAATACTTTGCACAAGTTCAGGTAGATGGTGTCAACTGCTTTGCCCCTGTCCACCAGTTCTGTAGCCTCATCATAGAAGGCCACCAGATTGGTCAGGCAGGATTTCCCCTTAGTGAAGCCATGCTGGCTGTCAGCAAGCACCTTGTTGATTTTCATGTGCCTTACCATGGTTTTCAGGAGAATCTGTTCCGTGATCCTGCCAGGCACAGAGATCACACTGGTCTATTGATCCCTGGGTCTTCCACTTTCCCCTTTTTGAAAATGGGGTTATATTTCCCTTTTTCCCATCTTTGGGAGCTTCACCTGACTGCTATGACTTTTCAAAAATGATGGACAGTGACTTAGCAACTTCATCTGCCAACTCCTTCAGGACCTGCAGATGGATTTCATCAGGTCTTGTGGACTTGTGTACATTCAGGTTCCTTAAACGGTCTTGAACCTGATCCTCACCTACAGTGTGCTTGATGTCTTCATTCTCCCAGTACTGGGATGTAAGGCAAGCTTACACTCAAAGAGAAGGGTTTTTTTTCCTTTTTTGGCTTTTTTACTATGTTTGCGCTAATGTGGGAGTTTATGCAGCCAACAATTGAAATTCATCAGGAAGAAAATTCCTCAGCTGGAGAAGCTCTGCTTCTTTTTTCCTTTTTTTTTTTTTTTTTTTTTAAGCAAGGTAATTGAAAATTGGAATCCCTTTCTTTCACTGTGTACCTCTAAATGGTATTGGGGGAAGGTCAAAGCTAGCATCTGCAATCAGGCCTTCGGCTGCCCTAGTCCCACCCTGAAACCATGCAGCGCCAGGAACAGCAGTAGTAACCGCAGACTGCCTTGATCCCTGCGCTTGGTGTGTAACTTGTCTTGCAGTGCTAGGATGTTGTCCTAGCTTCTGGAGTCTGTCCTTTATGTACCACAAAGTAGAACCGTGTAAGGAAAGAGGCTTCTTTATCTTAATTGTTTCTTTTCCAGTGTGGCTTTTATAGCAATACAATCTGCTTACAATTATAAAGTGTTATTTTTCCTCTATGGGACTCCAGTTTGTAGAGCTTGTAGGGGTGAGCATGCTGTAGGGCATAATTCAGTTTGCAGAAGTAGCTGTAAAACTGGTGCGTCCTGTCTCTGAGTGCTGATGTAGAAACCTAAATAATGGTCTCATGTGTCTTGCTCTGGGTTTTAAGGGTTTTTTTTTTTCTATGTTGTGTAAAAAGGTTAGCTATAAATCAGCAAGAACTATGAAAGCCGAAAGTGCTGTGCTGATTTACAGATAACTCAGTTCCCAGGGCAAACTGAAAAGTAAATAGACCATTGGCACCTCCCAGCAAATTTTGACAAGTGTGATAAGCAGTTTCAAAATGCTGCAACTCTGTTACCAAAACTCATTCTGTTGTATACAATTATATATACACATATACAACTATTATACACAGTTTATGTAGCAAAATATGTACATGGGAGAAATTATTCATGTCATTGTAAAATAATTTGCTAAATAGTTGAGGGTCTCTACATTGACACATAGTTCGTATAGAATTTGCAAGTGTTTCAGAGCAAGGATGCAAACTTACAGAGATCCTTCTAGTTGTTCACTCCTTATTTTCTCTTTAAGTTTCTGTAGTTGATTTGGGATTCAAATCTTTGAGACAATATTGAACTTAATCTGAAATTTTTTATGTGATATTATATTGGGAATTAGTTTCACTGATTTGAGGGTAAAATGAGAGATGGAGAAGCAACCCTGTTTAGATTTGATGTTTGACCTTTTCTCTGCCTTAGTATCACAAAATGTGACATGGAACATTGTCCTCAAACATACAGCAGTGCCGACATAAAATGTGACAAAGCTGAAGCATCAGTATCTACATACTATTTTTATATACTTACACATTTGTTTATTTGCTGTAATCTCTTTCTGAAATATAGCCTTTCTGAAGTCATATATAAATTTGTATTTGATCTTAGTCATTATTTTGTGGTTTCAGATGGTTTTGTTTTTATTTGTTTGTGGGGTTAATTTGCATTAATTTTACTCATTATAAATAACAGATAACATGCCGGTTCTCTTTCCATCCAGAAATGTCTCTTCTCTAGAAAGCATTTTACTACAAATATCTATGTAAGAAAGATTAATTATAATGATGGTGGAACATATTGCTAGAGGCTGCAGATCTGATGGTTTCAAATCGATTTTTAGGGCATACCAGAAGATCAACAGATGTGGATTCTAAATGAGTGACTTGGAGCGTAAGGCAGTACAATGTCAGGAAAGTATGGTGGTCTGTGATTATTAATGGGCTTCTAATTAATGGATATTCCAGACAAACCTGTTGTGGTTATTATTGCATGTCTAGCTGGATTTAGCCGGTTACAGTCTCAGATCATTCCTGCCAGGTATGCCTTTTTAAGAAGAAACTTAGGTGAGTATTTGTCTTTTCCTATTCCTCTCTCTAAAGACCTGCCTGGATTGTAGCTTTGCCACAACCAGGATTGTTTCAAGCACTTTGTTAGAAATGCCCTCATAGATAATCAGAGGCAGGACACAAACTTGGTCTTAGATGTGGGTTTATGCCGCCAGATGAACATGGCTCCAAAGTCTGTAGCTCATCTGTACAAAGAGCTTCTGTGTGGTGTTGGAAACTGATGTCTGGATAATTTAGCGCAGTGAATGACCATACTGAAGGCTCAAAAAGCAAGAATGGAATCAAGCCAAAGGCAGTGATACTTGGAAAAGGTATGCAATTTAAAATTGTGTAAATAATCAAAGTTCCTATCATGCTTCTGGAAGGATAGGGCTGTGTTGCAGTCCCTACCATCTATAAATCACTCTCTTTTTCTGCAAAGGAAGTTTTCACTTTAAACATCCCGTGCCTGGAGGCATGCTCACAACTCAGCACATGGCTCTGTTCATGCAGCTATGGCACTGTGCAGTTTGTTCTCTGACCACAGCTGGCCAACTGTGTCCTGCTGGTATGGAGGGGTGCTGGAGCAACTCTAGCTGGTTGTGATTTGCATTCTCTAAATATGAAAGTAAAAATATGAAAGGCATATCCTTAGTGTATAAAATGGCATAGAGTTACTACTGCAGTAGAAGATTTGGCCCTTCTCTGTGTATGTCTTTCATCTGTGCCTGTCTCTAGTCACAACATTATATGTTTTATTTATCCACAGAGTGTGCTTTCAATATAAATATTTCTGTTTCCTGTTCTCTTCCATTGTTGTTTGTGGCTTTGTGATGCCACTTGGCCAAAGAAGTTTTGTTCACTATATATAGCTTTATGTGGAGCAGATGAATGGACCCACATCTATGACAAGTCAGGTGTTTTTTTTGTGGGATTGCTAATGTAAAGAGAGGGTTTGCACAATAACTGGAAATGGGAGCAACAGCAGTGAGGTTCTGTCTCTAGCACGGATGGTATTTAGCCTCCTGCTAAGCTAATAGTTTGTCTGTATTAGGGACTTGAACAATTCTTTTTTGTCCTATTGTTTTTCCCTTCTGTGTAATTTCTTTTCTTCTCATTAAGTCACCGAGTTAAATTAAGGATTAGCTATCAAAGTCATTCATGTTTGCCTTCTAGAGTCTACTATTAGTATCTCCCATGCCCTATGAATGTAATCTGATGCTGCTTCTTGGTGTGTGCTTGCATGCACACTTTCTGCAGCTTACCTTTCTATCCTTTCTATACTTCTACATTTACAGCATTTGTTTTACCAGAGAAATACATCTTCATTTTAGCATGATCCTTTGCCTCCTCAGAGGAAGCTGGATAGTGGTCATGCTCGTGGGTCGTTGTAGCATTGACCTCACCTTTCTGTTAAATTCTTCTGAGCGCCAAAGATGGATCTTTATGTTCGCAGCATTTAGCTCTCATACCAGTATCTGTCTCATGCATCCCTTTTTTTCAAGTTTAATTATGGTCATGTGCAATTGCTGTAGGTGGGTACAGGCTTCTCCTGCTCTCTTCTCTTTTCTCTTCTTCCATCTTGGTTTTACCCCATGTATCTCTCCCAGCTCTTTCTTACATCTCTCTTGTTCTGGCTTTCATTTGTATTCCAGAGTTTTCAAAGACAGAAGAACTGTTTACTGAGGTTGTTAATGCCATGAAAAGGACAAAGAGCGTGGTTCATAGGAGAAGAGAAGGGTTTAAAGCTGCCCTCCTGTAGAAAAGGCAGCTGGTATAAGAAGCAGCATGTTGTATGTCTGTTCAGTCCTCTGTGACACTGTAGACTTTAGCTTCTACTTGAGCCTAGCGTCTGTACCTTTTCAAATGTCTTATTGTCATTGTCAGAATAATTGCATAGACCAAACAGCAGGTATCATCCCTGTGACCCTCCTAAAACCCTGCTTGGCTTTTCATACGCAGAATCTCCATCAGATTTCTGCAGTTCTAGCATTGAGTCAATACTTTTTCTGAGTGTTCCAATCCCAGATGGATCCACTGGAGGAAGATTTTTCTTGTGACTTAAGTTTATTACTCTTGAATATCGGGTGCTCCTTGAATTTGCACATAGAATCATAGAATAGTTAGGGTTGGAAAGGACCTTAAGATCATCCAGTTCCACCCCACCTGCCATGAGCAGGGACACCTCCCACTAAACCATGCCACCCAAGGCTCTGTCCAACCCAGCCTTGAACACCAGCAGCAATGGAGCATTCCAGAACTTCCCTGGGCAACCCATTCCAGTGCCTCACCACCCTTACAGTAAAGAAATTCTTCCTCATATCCAATCTAAACTTCCCCTGGTTAAGTTTACCTGTTACCCCTTGTCCTCTCACTACAGTCTCTAAAGAAGAGTCCCTCCCCAGCATCCCTATAGGCCCCCTTGAGATATTGGAAGGCTGCTATGAGGTCTCCATGCAGCCTTCTCTTCTCCAGGCTGAACAGCCCCAACTTTCTCATTCTATCTTCGTACGGGTTGCTTTTTGTTTTATCATTTACATGTATTTCATTCTGGACTAGGTTACCTTATCCCAAATTAAAACTATTCACTCGAATAAGTGTGCAGATTTCAACCATCTGTGCCCCTGACAACAGCACACTGGTGTATCTTCTTTTGGTTTGAGGGTATCCTGAGGGTAGGAAAAAAAAGATGCTTATGATATAAGCTAAACAACAGCCTTTGAAGTGATGGTTCAGAAAGTACTGCAGGAAAATGAAGAGGGAAGAAGCTCCAAGTGTAGTACTCTGAAAGAATCTGAAGCTTTCGGAAAGCACAGTTGGTACCATGCCTCTTCACTCATTAATAATGACAATGTTTTGTGTCCCTCTCTGTAAGATTAAATGTCTACCAGTAAAAGAAAAGAGAAAGATCACAAATATAAACCCACCCTTGTCCTTGCTTTTTGGTTGTCTGTTATTCCAGTGGAGAAGTCAGGGCACCTGTGTATTAAGAAACAAATTGGTAGTCCTGAGGCCAGAGATCTACTTTGTATACCAAGATTTTGTAGCTCCTAATCTGGAATTCAAAATATGACAACCCTTGAAATGCCTTGTAAGTCATTATGAAAAAAATGCAACATTATTGTGATGGAAGATAGTGTCTTTCACCTGATTTTGACTTACAAGGGATTGTGTTACCTGTTAGGTATGATGTAAACCATTTTTTCTTCAAAATACTTGTATTTCTCTGGTTAAATTTCATTACACAAGAGATCGGGGCTAAATGCATGAGACCTATGCCTTACATGTAACTGTAGGTATGTGTACGTGTGTGCTACTTTGGGTCTTGAGATAGCAGGGAAAGCGTCTCCCTCCTCCGATTCTAGATCTTTTTTTTTTCTTTCTGAAGACAAGAGATGCATTTTCCATCAATATTTGATTTTTCACAATGATGTGTCGCCAACATTTTTTATTTATTTTTTAACAACAATGCATGGATGCAGATTTCTCTCTTGGTGGGTTGCTCTATGTGCAGAGATGCTTCCTAATGTTATCCTGTCTTTAATCTGCCAAGCCTGACAGGGAAACATCACATTCCTTTTATCTGTCAGAATGAAATCTTCTTCTCTGAAGAGCTTATGGATTTCAATTTTAGAAGTAAAGAAAAAAACAAAACCAAAGTGGGGATAGTAATCCAAATCCTTTCCAGCTAGGACTATTGATTATCCAGTCAAGTATTGGATAAGATGATTTGACTTTTGTCTGTGAGATCACATTGCCAAAGCCTTTGGTACCAAAACAGTTTCCTTTAAATACCTCGGCTTCAGTGGATGAAAGAATTCCCCGAAACAATATTCTGCCTCTGATTATTCTGCCCTCTACTTTTCATTTTGCGTGTATCACTGTGCTAGAGCAGCCATGTGAGAGCATACTTGTATTCCTCAGGAATGGTGTGCATCACTTGTTTTGAAAGTGAAAAGCATTCCAGTGCTTTCAAGTGTATTGTAAAAACCAGAAAACTGGAACCATTTAATTTCATTTCTCCAGTACTTTTGGAAGGGTAAGCATTAAACAAATCATAGTATTGGGTGTTATTTTATGCCAAATTGCTGCAATACCATAAAAAATTAAGTCTCTGGATACTAATAGCAAGCATGTGCAATTTGAATGCTCTTTCTAAATACCCTTTTAAGGATTCTTCTTTGTCACCTCAGAAATATAGTGTCAGCATCTGAAGAGGCTCTCTTTGAGTTACTATGTTCTGAAATCAATTCAGCTGGTTGCTGCAAGCAGTTGCTCTTCTTAGGTGGCATACTTCCTTCAGCTAGCAAAACTTCTCCCCCAACCCTCTCTGTTGAATACTATTGTTGGACTTTTTTGTCCTTGAGTATGGAGGAAATTCTTCCAGAAGAGAGGGATTGAATAAGTCAGGCTTGAGCTCAGCAAGTTAATCATGCTTTGTACTTTTATCCCTTTTATCTGCTTACTATACAGAATTAAACATTTTTCTCACCCAACCAGCATGTGGTCTCATAAATAGACTTTAAGGCAAAGTGATGCTCTAGAGTGGGGTTTGGATGTTTATAACTGGAAGCAGAATCAAGGCCTTGACTTTCTACAACTTGCAGTAACTCCATGTCGGAAGTATTTTGGATTTTGGTAGTGATCCAGGATGTGTGCAGGCCCTCTAATGCAAAATTCTTCATAGACTCATACAACAGAAGCCAGATTTGACAGAGACTTGTGCAATTATGTGAATAAAACCCAAAGATGTGGCTAGCATCCTGGAAGGCAGCAAAGCATGCTCTATTTTGAAGCTGTATAATCCCGTTTGCATCTGATATTTGTTACGTCTGGGACAAGAACACTTTGTTCGGGACGCATCCACAGCCAACCGCAGCTTAGGAACACCACATGCATGGTGAGGGGTAGGTTCCATCAGGTTTTGAACTCCTGCTGAAGGCTGAGCATCCTTCTTTCCTTCTAGTATTTGCAGAACCTGAGGCCACACACTGGTTCAGGCTTTGTGTTCCCCATGGTGTTGGAAAGCATGAGAGGGGTAGAGCTTTCAGATCGTAAATGTCTCATTTTAAATGTCTCTTTTTCAAGCTCCCTGTTTACATCCCAGTCTCATTTCTCTTTAAAAAAAAAACCAAAACAAAAAAAGGAGGTGGAGGGAAATAGAAGCAGGAGCCATTTTCTACAGCTGCTGTATCCTCCATCTCCAGCCCTGAGTTTGGACAGTAGAATTGCACTTGCAAATATTGTAAACTACCTTTCATGTTGAAGTAGGCTTAAAAGGATTTTGGTATGCACTTTTTATGAGTATCACTATCCTGTGCTGAATTCTATAACATTTCTTCTTTAAGATTGGATCCTACACCCAAGTGTTAAACAATATTGGATTTAAATACAGTTTTAAAACACTTCACATGAAAATGGTTGTGCAGGGCAACAGAAATGGGACACTTATTTTACTGTGATTAGATGGCATTTTTCAGTATGTTTGTCTTCTTTTCCGTCAGGATATCAGCTGGGGTGGAAATTCTGTTCTATTATTGTTAAAAGTGAAAAATAAAATATTTTCCCTTGTGTTGCTGATTTGCAGCTCCTGGAGTTGGTGTAGCTCTAGCAACTTGGGCTTCATTCATACCTGTTGAGAACAGGCGTAATAACAGGTGCCTTTTTGCAAGATGTAGAGTCTTGAACATCTCTAGAAATTTCTATCAGAGAGATGCTAGCTATGCTTCATTCGCTGCTTAGTAATCTTTAATCCTAAATCATCCTGAAGCCTTTACACCCAGCAATAAACTTAAGCCTCATGGCACATGATATAAATTGGGGATTATAAAGTCACTCTGCATAACTGACCCTCTTACATTCTTGTGGTGTTTTCTCCCATAGAAAGAGTTTAGCCAGGTCATTTAACCTCAGTTACATACTGGGTAACTTTAGGAACTGTATTGTGTTACCAGGATGAGAGGCCTGAAAGAGAACCAGCAGGTAGCAGGGAACCAAACAGCATCAGTAATGGCAAACAAGGCAGTTGCATTGTAGATACTGTTAGCTGTAATTCTGGATAACTTCTGGAACCTCCAGATCATTTCATAGATTTTTGTAGGGCATTCCCTTCATAATAAAACCTTCTACACTGTTGCGCTTAAAAAGCATTTGGCTGAAGATCTAGTCGTGTCTAATAACCACACAATTAAACCTCTTTTATATAGTGGGATGATGCTTCTTTTATACAGAGAGTGTTGAAAAGTATAGTGATCATTCTTCTCTCAGTCAATTACCTTTATCTTTAAAATCTTCAGTCTGCTTTTTCAGAACTCCAAAAATGGTAGTATATAATCCATATCCTAATCAGACTAGACAATTATGCTTGCAGAGACCTATTCAGAGTTAGCTGTCTGTACACGACTGAGTCTGCACTGAAGCAGGGATGAATCTGCACATAATTGTTCACTTAAACAATAGCAGAGTATTACTGGGGAATATTGAATTAAAATGTAGCAATCTATAGTACATCAAAGCTTGATTTAGAGTAAGAGTTATTGTTGAGGCCTTTTGAAGGTATCTAGCACAAACGAACTCTAGTTTTGAAAAGTTTCGGTATCCATTCCAGCACCTGCCTTGGGAGGAGAAGGCAGCAGGAGTCATCCAGGAATAATCTTAGCTAGCTAAAAACTAGAATATTTCGAGTGTTCTGTCTTCCTTGCTCCTCTGCAAATACAATAGAAAATGGCAATATAGCAGTAAAATACAAGGAAAGAAAGGAAGGACAGCCATGTCTGCTGACCAGCGTTTTTCTCATTCCCTGCTTTTCTCTGTTACTTTCCCTTTGCTGCTCTAGAACCACCACACCCCTCACACCCACACCAAAGTCCTTCTCTAATTAAAAAGGCACACAGCAGAAACTGTATGGCCTAGGAGATTTACATTTATCACTTTTCTGCTCATGACATTTTAATGGCATGTTTTTATTATTTAAAGCTAAAAAATATTTAAAGGAAACACTTGAAAAGTGTTACTCATAACACAGAAATACATTACCACCACCACTTGCACTGTATTTTTGATGGAGTGGCATAGCCAAATAAAGGTTTCTTTAAATGATGTTAGGTGGTTCTGGCTATCCCAAGAACAACCGGCAGTGAAAACATTCACCCTGCTTGCCTGTATGGGTTTGCTGTTATCCTTTGAGCTGATATCCTCTCTGGCTTGTCAGTTCTGTTAGATTTTGATGAACAAGCGCAAGAAAGTGAAAACAGCTCAACTTCAAGCACAGGTGTGATACGTGCAGATGTATCCTTCCTTGTTATGAAACTAATGGTTGTCGCTTTACAAAATTTTGCCTAAATCTTAAAGGTGCTGTGCTACCTAACAGTGGTTTATCATGTGCTTTGAGATCCTTTGGTGGTAACTGCTGTGGTACTGGTGGCTATTGTGAGTCCCAGTGTTGTGATCTGGGAATAATAGTTCCAAAAATCTAACGGTGTGTTGTTAAAGCTCTGCATTCTGAGTATTTTGTCTGAAACATCTAAATGCAAGCAAAATGATAACACTGAAAATTCATGAATGCTAAGCTCCTAAAGATAACGCAGAAGCAGAACTGCCAACAGGGCAGGTTTATGGCTCAAGGTTTTTTGGAAAAAAAAACCAACTCACCCAACAGTCTCCAAGCCATGACAGCAGGGTAGTATTGACTCGAATGGCTGCTTCGCTTGACCCTCCTCAACCTGTTACTGAGTAGCATCAGGATGCAGTTTGCTGAACGGAGCCTGAGGTTTATCCTGCGATAGGAAGTGAAAGAGTGTTGATGTTCAGGACACTTGAGCACCTCCTTGCTTAGCAGAAAAAAAACAACCAATCACCTCCCTAAAAAAAGCAAACCAGAGTGAAATTAATGGAGCTACTTTTATGGAATAGATTTCCTAGGTAACGTACCCACATACAAAGTCCAGTAAACAGGCTCTTCACCAAGAGCTGTGAAAAAACCTAGCTCTCTGCCCACCCCCCCTGAAGCCACACAAAGTCCCACAGCAGGAGCTGTATAGCCTAGAAGATTTAGAGCCATCCGATTTCTGCTCATGACCTATTTGTGCTGATTGCTGACGGCTGTACTGCATTTCAGAAAGAATAGTGGAAGAGCTGGGAAATCGCTCAAAAAGTGGCTAAATTTGTTGAACTTACGTTCGCTCTGGGAATCACATGGAAGTAGAATAAACTCTGAATTGAAGAGTTAAATGTTTTGAAAGCAGAAAAGTTATCAGCTGCTTAAGTTTATGTATGTCTTACATATACTTCTCTACTTGATCTTAATAAAGAAGTAAAGGCGTATTGAGAGTGAAGTTCTGTTCTTAAGTCTGCTGCTTTTTTGTATTGTGCTGGTCACTCTGGTCTATCTAATTGCTTCTTGGCAGGATCATAAATATCTGACAAATGGACATGAAAGAAATTGTGTAGTAAGTTGGGTTCAGAGACACTGATAAAAGCATAATTGAAAGGAGCTCAGTACTGTCTACTGTGCCCCTTCTGCAGCACATCTGGAGGCTGTGAGAGTAGTAGCCAGTCAGAGCACTTAAATAAGTAGATTTGAGGTGAAATGGGCTATTCAGGTCATCTCTGAGGCATGCCAAAGTTGCACTAAGTGTATCTCATTTAGAGGAAGATGACAACTGTTTTACTTAAGTCACACTTACGCTGTTCCAGGGGCCCAGAAGTCAAAGGCAGGGACTAGCCATGGTTTTAGAGAGAAAGGAAGGCAAAAATTTGCATGTTTGGGCTGCACACCACAAAAAGTCATATGTAAATATAACGCTGTGTGTCTTTCAAGCACTTTGGTGGGATGATTGTAGTCTTTCTAGGTACTTAATCCTCAATCAGGATAAGCCAAAGCAGGTTCATAAGGTTCACAACCAAGACAGAGAATCTACCCCATTATGCAGACTGAAGTGGGAAGCCAGGTATTTGGATAGCTTCCTGGACAATATGGAGGTTAAAAACACGACTTGTGTGCTGGTTGCAGAGCAAATACTCTAGGATGTGAAACGGTAGCTGATAGTAAATGTGACCTTGCCCAAGCTTCAGTATAAACTTCCCTGCTGTAAATATTTTTCTGGTAACTTAAACATGCAAGTAACTCTAAGCCATGTCCAGACTACCCAGCTCCTTCTTTTCACCCCTGCTCCTCCCATCCCTCTGGATAAACCAGCATTGTCTACAGTTAGCAAAAAGTTACCTTTCACTCTGGGAATTTGTCATGCATCAGAACTGATCAGCACCATTCAGGTTCTGTTGTTTCAGCTGGGTCCAGAGACCAAAGGGCGCTCTTCAGTACATGTTCTGCCTTGCACAGTTAGCCAAGTGTCCCCAGTAATGTCTGCATGTGTACTCTTAGCTGCTTCTCCTACAAATGTCTGAGAAAGCTTCTTTGATCACCCAAGGCACAAATTTCAAGTGGCTGAAAACTTTTTTTGTCGTTGTGGTCTGGGAGCATTATAACAAGGCAAAGCATCAGTTTTCCCAAGGTAGAACTAGAAAGCCCACTTCACTCACAGTGTCCTACAGGTTCTGTTTGCATGGCTCTGTTTTCATTCAACTTCTTTCTAAACCTCTGCTACCAAATCAGCAGCAAGGGTAAATGAATGTAGTGTTTTCCAGCTTCAGCAGACTCCTAGCAAATGACAAGAATAAGCAGATAGAAAGTCTGGGCTCCAGCCTTTGCTGTTGCCTAGCACTGCTTCTGTTTTTGGGCACTTTTAACTTGGCTGTCTCTACTCATGCATGTCCATTCACCCCAGCTAGTATTCAGTCAGTCATCATTTCCTATCATGTATTTGCCTGGGGTTCTCTAACCTATCCGTCAAGACATTAATCTTTCTTTCAAAACATACTTTGGTACTGGCTTAAGACAACAGTGAACACAATTTCAGGGTAACATGATTTGCAACCATGCTTCTGAAAAATCTCTAGAGTGATTCCTAAAAAACAGTCAAAAAACACATCCATTTTCTCACTTCAACAGTCACTTTAAAAAGCATTGATTTCCATGCAACAATTTCAGTGGAAAGTTGGCCCTGCCCTAACTTGTGTAGGTGCCTTGTCTGCTTAGGGAAATGAACATTTTCCCTCCACAAGACCCTATGAGACCAGTATTCAGCAGTCAAATAGGGGTAGAGCTTGCAATCAGCCATTTGTCTTTGGTTGACCTGCCATGCAAGAGGTTGTCAGGCAAAACACGCATAGCACAAATTGTCCTTTTCAGAACCAGAAAATGTTCTGACCACCTGAAAAAGACCTTCATAAAAATGGCAAAAAAACTTAGCTTAGATTTTTATGATTAAAAATAGATCCTCATTTCTGCAATATTTTACGATTTTAAAATATTGCCCAAATAAATTGAAGAGCTGTTTGTTCGCTGACATTCATGTCTATCCATGGGGATTCTTTTCCTCTCATTTGATACTGATTTCTACAAGGAAAATACACAGAAACAGAAAGAAAAGTAAACACTTCTGGCAAGTAAAGGCATTTGGATTTGTTGGGGCTGTTTGTCTTTTTTTTTTTGTGCATATTGGCTGCTTCGTTCCTTTGAAGAGCAGCCATTTTTATGTAGTCTTGTGGGCATCATGTTTGTACAACCATACTTGCAGAAAACCCTTATATTTACGAATACAGTGCCGTCTTGCAGTTCCTGACACAAACGCCCCTTGAATGGACTTTCCAGTTGTCTGTGTGGGTCAGACCTCAGTTAACATTGTGCCTTTGTATAATACAACATCATCTTTATCTGAAACTCACACTAGCGATATTTTATTACAGGAATTTCCCTCATAGCTTGGTCAGCTGAAGTTTGTTAGTAATATCTGTGCTATTGCAATGCAAAAACTTCTGTAACTTTAAATAGTAGAGACCCTAGAGGATTTAATGCATTATTTCACTAACATGTTAATATGCTTATATCTTTCACTAACAGCATCTTTTCATTGCTGTAATGTTTGTTATAGAAATACTTCATGAAAAGCCTCAGGTGACTGCTTTGTGCTTCTTCTCTCCAGGTGCAAGGGAGTTTTATTTTAGTGGTCTCAAGACCATTTTTCTGGTGTATGTTTTTCTGCAGTTGCAACACTTTGTGCTGCATGCATTGCTGACTCACTTGAAGGTTTCAATAGTGATCTCTCATCAATCATTAAAAGAAACAAGATTACTAGGTCTAAAAATCAAGTAATTTTTTTTCTTTTATCTTGGCAAAACCCATTTAATCTTATCCAGCAATCTCTGCATTTTAGAGTGTTGCTTTGAAATAATGTGTTGTGAAGAATGCAAGGCAATTTCTAAAAAGTAGCTACTACGGAATATATTGCAACTATAATCTCAGTTCAGGGTGCTGAATGAGCAGTGGAGGTGAAATAAGAAAAGAATTGTCAGTACTTCAAGTGTGTAGCTGTTAGGTGGGTGCAGGTGTATATGTCTGTGTTCAAGCCCCTGTGCATATCATCCTGCAGGGCTTTGTCACCCACAAGTAATACTGGTCAGTGAGGCATGTAGTGCTGTGTGCTGGGCTGTGGTCACAGCTGCCTCATCTCCTACCTTTTCTTTTCCTTCATCTCTCTTCATTTAGAATAGATCTGCATCTATAGCTCATGAATATTTCAAAGGTGACTAAAATGGCTTGGCAGCCTCTCAGTTTTCTTACAGAAACTTTCTAAGTCTGAACACTTGCTGCATAACAATAATTTCAACATGTAACAGCTGCAGTACAGGGATCAAAATTTGTATTGCAAATTCCAGCGGACCTTTGCAATACCTGCACAGTGAGGAAATATTGCTGTAATTGCTTTACAGAACAAGCTGAAACAGAGGTAATTGAAGCAGTTTGCTTGGAGTTATCACAAAAGGAACTTGTTGGCATGGTCAGAAATTTGCCACATCTCCCATTTCTTAGGCACATATTGTAACTGCAGAGTTGCAAATTAAAGAAATTCCCACCCGACCTGCTGGCCTGATAGGTGTCTGACTGAGACTTAAATCTAGTTCTCTCATTCTCCTGAACAAGCAAATGTTACATAAGTTTTAAGTTTGGATGTAAAGTCTTGATTCTGGCTATCAAAATAATTTAATGAAACTTAATCAATTTCAGTGACAGGAAGTAAATGGCCCCTTCATGCTTAAAATGAGCCAAGTTAGCCTGGCTAATGTCCCCCATCAGGAGGATATTAGCTTCTGGCTGGGGCTGTACCTCTAAGCCTGCTTCTGTCCAGTGTCAGCCTCAGCTGACTATGAGTTTGCTGAGCTTCCTCTTCACCATCTGCATCTCAGCTGAGCCTGTCCCTTGTATCTTCCACTTCAATCTGCTTGGTTTTGTTACTCTCTGTTTTTCTGACTTTCCATTTGTTTTTCTCCCAGCTAACATGCGCTCCTCCTAATTACACATTCACACAGGAAAAGAAAATCCTAAAGCTATTTGGATATTTGAGGTCTATGCATAGCTTTATGTTGAAGAAACTTCCAAAAGCACCTCTTCTCAACTCCTTTTTCAGCCTGGTGGAATTGACTTCAATGGTCATAATAAATTATATCTTCTATTATCTGTTGTTTCAAAGCAAAACATTGGATTGTTAACTAATAAAGGGTAACATTAGGGTTGCCTTAATCTTTTCCAGGTATATCTGGAAGTGAATTTTAACAAATTTTATGTTCTTAATAATTTGGAGTAGATGGAGAAACTACATTTATTTGAAAATAGCAAAGACTGTTTCCACCTCCCCACCCCCCTCAACCCCCCTGTGCATTCTCTAAGAAAACCTAGTTTTTAAATTACTTAAAACGCTCTGGAATGCATATAACCTTGGATGTAAGTTGAAATCAATGAGACTAAAATTCAAGTTTCAGATGTGCTTAATCAGCATCTAAAAACATATGGTACTTTGTTTACAACCCCGAATCGGTCCTTCAGTAAAGGCATCTTCTTTTCTTGAAGGACTATTCGTACACATCTGTGTGTGGGCTCCAGTTTCAGTCTTTCACTGAGGAAGTATACAAAACCATATGATTACCTCTGATTATTTGTAAACAGAGACTCGGAATGCAAAACTGTAGATTGGAAGAATGCTACCTGTTTGCAAGGGTCTGCTCAGTGTTCAGTTACGTGAAAGCATTTGGTTTTTATCTTCTGGGTCCATACCAAAGTCTTACTTTCTCTTCTGTTCTGTGTGTTTATGTAATACATAACATTACAACCTAAAGTTTAGCTGCTTTGTTTCTTTTTACTTCACAACCTTTTATAGGGCTTTGCAAATTAAATTTGGTAATTGAAACAGACAAGTTTCTTTAACGCAAATTATAGCCTATCTTAGAATGCATGATCTGTTTCATAGCCATTACTGTGACTAAATGGGTTGCGTGGCAGGAGACTCAAGACTCCAGCTTAATAAATTATTGCCCGCTTGGTCAGTTTTAGGCATGCAGGAACAAAAACATAATACAATTTCTGGTTCAAGCAAAGGATTATCAAGAAAGATTTGTGAGTTGTGTGCAATCCCCTAACCTTCTGGGAAAGAAGGCATTCTAGGACTCACTTATTTCCCCATGAATAAATAAAACAGTCTTGCCAATTAAAAGTCCTTTATTGATAACCTGCAGATTTTTTGCCATGGCTGGAACAGTAGGTAAGACAGAGCTTGATTCAATTGTGTAGATCTCCCAGTGGAGACCTACAAGCAATGTGCAAAAGAGCCTTTGCTTGCTTTGAGACCGTGAGGTATTGGAAACAGCACACAACTTGCCAATCCAGCTAACCCTGTGATAGGCTGTGAAACCTATTAGTAAGACAACAAACAACTTAAGCAAATTACAATAGAAGTACAGCTTAGTGATTTAGAGTTTCAAAAATACAAAAGATAGATGCAGCATCAAATAGGAACCTCTTTAGAGGTTAAATTAGGATTTCGAATGCATGCAGATGAATGAGAAGAGTTTAATCACAGATGAATAAAGTTTAACTTTTTTAAATGGCACTCTCTGTCTCCACTTCTAATTGTACCATATGGCGTCACCTAATAAGAGCCAAGTGCAGATGCCAGTTACATCACAGGATGATATATTATAAAGCAATCAAATTTGAAGTGAAGATTTATGATGGAGCTGCTCTTTGTTAAAATCAAGCAAACAAAAAAGCCATTTGATCTGTTATGGTCACTGAATAGGCCTCTGTTTTAAAGCTCCTGCTCAAAAGAGTTGTCTCTTAGCAGGCATCCTGTATCCCTGGGATGTCTCAGAAGAGGTTAAGAGCTGAGGGGAGGATTCCAGAGCTGAGACCTACCTTTATGCTCTGACCAAAATACTTTGCCGAGGAAGGATAAAGTGGTGATATTCTGAAGTGAGCAGAGGGCTTGCTCCCTGCTGGTGTGCAGCTGATAGAGCTGGAGTGCCTGTTATCCTGTTGTTTCTGGTAAATGGATTTAGGAGGCTCCTCTTGGAATTATCACAAATTTTCTCTCCTCTCCCCACACACCCATTGCTACATGTTGAGATGGTGGAAAAGACCATTTTACTCTTAATTTTTACTCCTGTGTAAGCCATGCTAAAGAGTTTTGTTGGTGTTCTGCATACTAGGCTTGATCACTGTAAATATGACTGTAAATATCTTTAGGGAGATACTCAATCCCAAAGACCCAAAAAGTGGTGGAGAATTCTTTGCTTACTTTCATCTTGTCTGGGTAATAGCATATGATTCTAGACAACTTAGATAAAGTTGAAAATTAAATGAAGTGCCAGTAAATTTCTTTAGCCTGCCTGTATGTACATCATTAAATATGAATAACTTGATCAATAAGTCAGTGGGATGGTTTTTTTTTCCGATGTTGTCATTATTTACATTCAGAATTCACAGCTGTATTTCAGCCAGTCATGGTAACTCCTCAGAAGCTACAAAACTGTCATTTCTTTCTCTGCTTTGTTATAGGACAGGTGGTGAAATTCACATTGGTTTTGTTTTGCCTTTTTTACGGAGCAAAAATCAGCATAGCTTTCTCTTTATTTCCTTTTTAATATATCCAAATGATTACTGAGACCTTTAGGAATACCAGGGAAAACTAGGCAGAGCATTTGTAGTTGTTCCTGTGGTCAGAGGGGAAGACATTATCGTTGATACTAATTTTTTGGAGTTTGTCTAAAACTCAAAATAGCATGGTAACAGTCTTGGTTTAAGAAATAGCTACTTGGAAAAAAATTCCAGTGAGTTTGAGTGACCTATTCAGTGTATTTAAGAATTGGTCTGTAGAAAATCTATGCTGATATTATTTGAAACAATTTATCATCCAATATCAAAGCAGCATCCTGCTGGAACACTAGGAGGACATCGGCATCTATCTGCAAACAGAAGGATTCAAACAGTAATTTCTGCCATTGCCAGTTAGGAAAGCTTTAAAATAGCAGTCACCAGGAATAATCTGCAGGTGAAGAAATTGCAACACATGTGCATTCTGTCATTTGACCTGTGTGCAAGCATGTAAATCTCCCATTATTCCCAAACTGAATAATCCTCGGATAAAACCAAAGCCATCAAGCGGAAATAATAGTCAGAACTATGTAGCTGTGACAGTACACAGAGCTCACTCTTCTTCTCTGCTTTTGTTGTACAGCTGGCTGAGCGAGGGATGAAATAAAACAGTTACACAAGACTGTGTGAATCTTCAAGTACAACAGGATGATCTGTCCGGACTGAAAATACAGGGAAAGATGAAACAAGATGAAGATTAGGGTTGATGTACAGGGCCTGAGACAACACAGTGACAACACTTTTCCCCTGCTGAAGAAAAGTGTATGGGTTTGATCAGATGGGTCAAGCTCTGAACTGAAGAATTCCTAGTACCTCCTGACGTCTGCCTTTGGAGACTGGGATATTCACAAAGCTATTTTGTTACAAAAGTAAAGAAGCGCCCTGGCAAACTCATGCCATGCGTGACAAGAAGCAGATCCTCCCAAGTGGAACAGAGTATACATTTTCCTTTCAGATTTGCCCCAAAAGAATTTTCATTGTTCATAATAATTTAATCCAGGTTCCCTTCTCTCTTTTCATATTATTTACTGAGAATTTTAATGTATAAACTCATTTACCTACTTTTCGTTTGCTGTTAAGAAGCTTCAGGGAAATGACTGGAGAAAGTTAAGCATAATTATTGTTCAGATGTTGGTCTGCCTCTTGAGACTGTCCTCTTCAGGCAAATTCTAATGATGATTTTTCTGATACCTTTCTCTGAGGAGAAAGTCTGTTGTTGCTCTTTTCGTTCCCTGACCTCTCCAGGCTCTACAGTCAATGAAGGGATTTTTTTCTACAGAGGAAATCAAAGCATCTAAATGATCCTCCTCTTCTAAATCATTCACTTCAGAGACTTCTCTTTTCTATTAATTATAAGTGGTGTCTAAAACTTGTGTTGAAACTCACAGTGTCATTTTCTTGGGAAATTTTTGCACTACCAATGCAATTTTAGGTTTGCTCTCTTAGCTGCATCTTTCCAACTCTAGCTGGGGGTACCTCTGAGAATGAGCAGAAGTAGTCTAAAAAGCTCCAGGGAGATCTGTTGCATTGTTGGTTGGAAATCTTTTATTAGGCAGTTGTGATGAGCCTTTGGAAAAGTTCCCATACTGTATTTCATGAGAAACCAAAGATCCACAGTTACAGAGGTGCTCAGTCTGTGTTTCTGTGGGGCTGTAGCCATGCTTGTGAGTGAAAGGAAGCCTGCTGCCTGAAAGACATCCTGGTTGAAGAACATTTGCTGAGTTGTACCTAATAGTCCTGCTGAAAGCACCAGCCCATGAAGAATAAATGCTTCAAGATGTATCCTTAAGGAAGAGGAGGGCGTTATTAGTTTTCTTATTTTTAACAAGAAGGGAGTTGCCAGATTCATGTTAGCAGTTTTTGGTTAAATCAGAGCTGATTTTCAAGGCGACTGGAGCAGATGTCTGAATGTCACTGCAGTCATGCTCAAACTACAACCATTGCATGGTAGGCAGAACAGTGGTTTGTGGTTATCTCAGCAGCATTCTGGGCTTGCAGCTGGAGGGGGGTCAGGTGACTTGTGGCTATGTTGGTCCCTAGCTTCTCATGCAGCCTCCTATGTTTCAGCTGCCTGAATGCTGTGCCTGCTGTCTCCAGCTGGAGAAAGAGTCCCTGCTGCCTGCAAAACCTGTATAACGAGCATTGTTCTGACTTCTCTCTTCGTGGTTCATTTCAAGCATCTCTGGTAAAGTCATTTTTCCTCTCATCATCCTGATGCTGTCACACTCACACCCTAATTGGAGCACCTTCCCATCATCTATCCCTTCACCCTTATCACCAGAGTCATCCTCTATCTTGGCTCTAAACCCTTTCCAGCCAGTTCATTCCCCATGCACTGCTCTGTCCTCTTCTTCTAAATCTCCTGTCTGCATGCACAGCTTAAAAAATTCTGCTTTTCTGTCACCAAAATTAGAGCAACCTTTTATAACATTTTCAGACACAGTCAACAAAATCTGAAAGACAAGGGGATATTCAGACTTCCATAAGAAGATTCAAGATATAATCTGTATATTTTGGGAAGATCTGTCAGTTTTGGGTTAGTCTGAGAAGTTTTACTACAATAATAAGTATTTCAGCAGAATCTTATTGATGAGCATCTAATCTCATTCAAAATTAATTTTTTTTCCATATACCTGCTATTTTTCTGCTCTTTACAATTACCACCTATTGAAATCAATTTTGTTTGGTTTTGTAGAGGACGGTTTGCTTCCAAATTTACAGCAACATTTTAAAATCCATTAATAGAGCTTTTGTTCTCAGACAAAGAGAACAAGACAATGGTGCTTAAAATATCCTGCCTCCTGATAGATCAACAACAGATTTTTTTTAACAGATATTATCATGAATACTTCCCATTTCACCCATTTCCCTTCCAGATTATTTTAGTTTCAAAATTATCCACTAATCCTTTCTCTGTGTATCACACAACTAGACCACTGAAATGAACTTCGACATGCTCATCTTTAGAACAGAAAATGTTATGAGGTCCACGTTGCTGCACTACCATAAACTGTTTGAGAACTCTTTGCAAGCTTTGTTAAAATTTTTTTGCGGACAGCTTCCCACCATTTGATCTGGTTTTGGTCAGTATCCAAGTCATTGATAAGTATGCTTCATTTTCTTTGAACAGATGTTTTATCTGTCACATGTAATGCCAATCAGGGTAGGTAATTCCAGGTGATCTTCTCAGTTAGTTCTCTGTAAGACTTTATAGGACAGGCAAACCATTACTGAGGCAGTGCAGGAAATTTGTTTGTCTTCTGTTCATTGTCATGCTTGGCTGTCACAGAAGGTAATTTCTCACAATACCATATGTGCTAGAGCTATTATTCTGCTCTGTGCTATATCACATTTATTTTATGTTGACTGATGCTTGGTTTTCACATTTTTAGATCAAGAGGAGTGATTCTGTAACACATTCTGAAGGTATTTAATAAATCCACAGTTCTTGCCATACTACATCCCAGAAAAATGAAAATAAACACTGTTTGTTGGTGTGTAGTCTGAGACCAGGCACTATCATTTGATACAGGTATTGCAAGAGTTTGTCCATTTTGGGAGAAAAAGGAGATCTGTAAAGTGCGGAACAAGTCAGTCCTCTCCATGTATTACATGAAATGAACCTAATTCTGTGGAAAGTATGTTAGGAAGAGATAGATTGCCTGCAGTTTGAATTGAATTAAACTGCACATAGACAGTATTTAAGGGCAGGAATACACATGCTACCTGCACAAATGACAGGAAGATTATCTTTAAGTGTTAGCTTTCACAGTGCATCACAAATAAATTTTTAAGTCCGAGAAAGTGGCATGCATCCAGCTCAGGTCATTAATGCACAAGCATTAATCTTGTGAGCAGAAATTTACTGACCATGTGATTCAAACTTAGAGTTGCAGAACCAGGCCCTAAGGAGAGAAATGTTTTCAGCTGATGCTTCAAATGGTCATCCTTATGCCATATGTTACTTTATCATCAGGACATTTTGTCACCTGCAAATCACGTTAAAAACCCCTCTCAGTTCCTGACAACTGCTCAGGACACAGGTAAGCAGGACTGCTACTTGAATTTTGCTATTACAACAGCAATTAAGGATAGCTAAGATGAAAAGAACAATGTGTGCCTCAATATGGTTTCTGTTCTTGATTTTTAACATTTGCACATGTGTGGCTGTGCTTGTGATTTTGCTCTTCCTGAGGCATATACTATTGTCCCTTGTCAGGGAACTGCATCAGGAGCCAAGTCAGGTCTTGGTCTCCTGTCCCTGTGCGTTATACCAATGGACTGTGGACAGACTGTGTTGCAAGCATTCCTGAGAGAAGGAACAGAGGACAAAAGGGACCAAGTTCTGTGATAAAACCCGTCATGAGCTGGTGTTTCAACAGGTCTTTTGCTGCTGGTTCTTTTTTTTACTTGCTCAAGTGTCCCATCAGCCTGCAAGCTTGCAGGGGTAATATTGGTATTCTTGAGCGGCGCAGGAAATGGTATTTTTTGTTCTTTTCCCGAGACATGACCTATTTCTGTCTAGGATGATCTCTTAATTCAGCTTCAGGACATATGCCATTGGCTGCTGAGATATATGCCAAACAGGACTGATTGCTTATAGCCAAGAATAAATCCAAGTTTAGACATACATAAGTAACCTCTCTGCCTGGTGTCTGCTCAGCCCTAGCAATTTGATTACCTTCTCAGGCCTTTCTTTGCAAGAAGGAAGATCAGTTTTTCTTCTCCCTTCCTCCTTCAAAAATAATATTTTTTACAGCATGAAAACCTGTCATGTATAATGAAGGACCCAGGTGCATGCCATCAATGCTGGGTGGACTTATGCCAAGAAGAAGGTATTAAGACCTGTTGTAAACAGAATAGCTGAGTGAGTTTTATTGCCCAGTGTGGGAGCATGGGTAGCATGTTAGCAAACTGACCATGGCACATCTGTAGTAAAAGTGTAAATGGTATGGATTACAGGAGACCTTGTGACTGGGAATTGCTTAGCAACAACACATGTTTAGGTCACAAACTTGGTGACATAATTCATGCTAGGTCACAAACTTTGTGTTATAATTCATGCTGGGGATGAATAGATAGTATCTGAATACATAACAAGTATAATGTTCAAACACAACTAACCCTTTCACTGCCTTCTGGCAACAGCATTACCTTTCTGTGTTTCTTCTTTATAAAGCAGCGTTAAGGATCAGAAATTTAATTTTTACACAACTTGGAGAGTGCTAAAGTTCATTCTTCTACAGAAATTTGTTCAGAAGGAATTTCTGTTCTCTGACTACAAGATATATAGGACATATAGTCAAGAGCTGATATTGTCAAAAGTCGAGTTGAAATATTGACTTTTTCCTCATTATTTTTCCTTTTTGTGCACATTTTTATGTTGTATTTTTACATTATGATAAATTATCTTGAATGTTTTTATGTTATAGAAGGAAAGTTAGAATTTAGTGTGGCTAATTGGATTTTAAGGGATCATACCTCAAAAAACTGGCTTTCCTGCTGCTAGCATTTTATGTCCCTTTTCAAATTAATAGGTTAGGCCTACCCATGTCACCCTTATGTCCCAATGATCATACCTTTGCAATAGTTTGTAGCAGATGTTTTCACATGATGCTTTTTTCTGTAGTCTGAAAATTGATTTTCTGAATGTGTTATTTTTTTAAGCATGTAGTGTATTACTTCATATTTGTTAACTCCCTTAGGACTTCAGTAATAATTTGCTCAGTCCTTTATTGAAGACTAATTGCAAGAATATAATCATATCCCAAAAACTGATGTGTATGTCTGTAATAACTATTGGAAGAGAACATCGCCTGAGTGGTGTTTGAGTCTGCGTTTGTCCAAGGATGGATATATATGTAGTTCGTACTTAAGAGGACAAATAAGTAATACAAAATGCACCAGAACTCGGTAACAATTTGCATCAGTTCTTTCAAAGCCCTGAGGGATTCTCTTTGCTCTTGGAAGTGAAGTAACGATACATTTTTAAAACAAAACTGCAACTTTTCCCTTGTAATTAAGACAACTGTGAGGTTACAGTGTCCATTGTATGTTTTAAGATGTCATCTACATATTTAGGACTGTTGATAGCCTAGATGCAACCTGAACAAGTAAACAGTTGAACTTATTTTCTATTTACCTGCAGAAGAGTCTCTGCATCCTCCAAAGAGTTTGTGCCTGCCCAACACAACAGAAATCCCTACCTCCAGTAAGACAGAAACCACTCATGGAGCAGAGCACCCTTTTATCACACTCTCTGGAGTTCACACCCATTGTGTGGCTGCAGGGGCTGTGTGGCAACTCTCAGCTGTGCTGTTCTTTATTTAGACTCCAGATCTAGTGGCATGTAAACTGCACCTAACTCTGAAATGTGGATCATTGAAGGGCCATTAGCTCATTGGCCTTCAAATCTGTGAAAGTTTGTTCTTAGGTGGAGTGAATGCCATCAGGTTCTTCTTCTTTCCACCAAGGGCAATCCCATAGGCTTTTGCAAGGAGCCCTCCAGAGCTCCACAGGAAGTTTACTAGCACAGTCTTGTCCTTCTCAATAGACATTTTGGGGAGGAGTCAGGAGGTTAAGATTTTCCCATCACATTGACTTGTTTGTCTTGCTAATGGAAGAATATTGGTGCTTTGTATTCAATTGGTCTCTATGACAATGTTGAAACAAACACCCTGAGTGGTTGGACTGAATTTAACATGAAGACATGATTCCAGTACTATCGGCTGCTTTACTGTTGCATCAAGTTGTTTAGTAAGTTTCTGTTTATCTCTCTTTCTTAGTTTGTGTTGATTCCTTTATTCTATCTTACTTTACTATCTTTCATCACAGGAAATTATGTGCATTTTTAAAAATAACTAGAATAAAATGGTGTATCTGTAAAAAGTACATATTTTTATTGCTACATATTCGGGGTGCAGGCGTCATGCCTGATACAGGACACCAGATCTTTCCAAATAATTCAGTATTTGGATTGGTGGGTGGTGGTGGGGAAGGTCATGTGTTTTTTAACTGAAACAAATCATTGAACTGGGACAGAAACCATTAGTGCTAGACACTGGTACTGAGGCATATCAGCCTCTTAACTGATGGCTGTATGTCCCTCATTTGGAGGCCTTTTCTCTAGATGTCTTTCATAACATGATACTGGCAACACACATGGATTCAGATTAATCTTTTCAGAATATGTTCTTGAAAGATCAGTTAACCTGTGGGAAGGGAGCCAGCCAGAGATATCTCTGAGACCATGCATTTGGCCTGAATATCTACTTAATGCAAAGGTCAGATACAGACTGCATCTGGATGCCATCTTTTGAATGAACCATTCCGATCTTGCTCTATGAACACACATGCTCCTGCCAGGAAAATACAGAGTTAAGTCTGAAATGATTATTTTCTGCAAATATGAATCCTAGGTCCTAAAAATCTCCAGCTTCTGAAAAACCATTTATAATACCTGGTACTGGGATGCCTTCAAATTCTGGCTGTGAGGACAACCCACTAACCTAAGCAGTCATTTCAAACCTCTTTTTGTTTTCAGTAGATCGGATGTGTCCAAAGCCTTTAATGCTGAGAATCTTTGGATCCAAATTTTACTGCTTTTCTTAATTTCTAAAAAGGCACTAGTTGCTTATCAGGCTAATATCAGTGAATCCACAGCACTGGACATGGCCAGGAGTAGCTCTTGTAGCGCAAAGGAATTATGCATTCATATGTCTCCAATATCATGCTTCAGAAGCACATTAATGCATTTCCCCACATCTTAATTGATGCTCACAAGTTTTTAAATAGTTTCCTGCTCAGGGGTCAGTGACTTACGGAAACAAAATCTGATGGAGTAGCCATCATGATTTACTAGGAAGCACACTCTGCTGACTGCACCTGATTTGCAAAACCAGCGTCAGAAAACAGAAGGGAGAGAATGGTTCATTCATTGGTGGTTTCGTTGATTTGATAAATGGCAACTTGTCCAGGTGCTGTGTTAGAAATAATTTTCAATTTGATTAAATAACTGGGGGAGGAATACATTGCCCCATTCATTCAAAGTCCATCAGCAATAAGGGGAAGCTGACTGCTTCCCCATAAGACACACAGGTGTTGCTTGTATTCTGACTGCTATAAATTGGTGGGGTTCAGGAAATGAGTGGTACGATGAAGCAGGCAAAATAATCAGAATAATCTGCAAGAGGATGCTCTCCTCTTTTGACCTAAAAGCACATGAAGCATGAATAGTTAGGGTGCCAGCTGAGATTAAAGCTTAAAAATGCCTACAGTGTAGCAAACTGGTTACAAGATGAGTGCACAAAGAAGTAGTAGAGGCATGGAAGGGAATCTCACAGAATCATAGAATAGTTAGGGTTGGAAAGGACCTTAAGATCATCCAGTTCCAACCCCCCTTCCATGCCCAGGGATGCCTCACCCTAGATCGTGTCACCCAAGACTGTCCAATCTGGCACTGAGTGCTGCCACGAATGGAGCATTTACTTCTTTGGGCAACTTCTTCCAGTGCCTCACCACCCTCACAGTAAAGAACTTCTCCTTATATCTAATCTGAACTTCCCCTGTTTTAGTTTGAACCCATTTCCCCTTGTCCTATCGCTACAGTCCCAGATGAAGATTAAATGAAAGGAGGACAAGGCAATTCCACCAAGTGGTCTAAGTGACAAACTGTTTAGATTATCAAAAAAGAATTTGGCTGTCACCTAGCCCCGAAGACACATAAAATCCATTGATGTTAACATTGTCAAAACCCTTACGAAGGACCAAAAGAGCTGCTTGGTGTTGAGGTTACTGATCCATTCAAGGCCTTGCTTGTATCTCAGACTACCCACTCAGGGAGAGTTTATGTGTCAAATCACTGGACTAATGCCAATAAGCTTTCTCAGAAGACAGGTCCAAGGTAGGACCTAAAACCTAGACTGCTGAATTAAAACTCTCCCAGAAAGTGTTGGAAAAGACCGCAGCCCTTCATCATTTCCGAAAAATAGGATTGTAATTCCAAGGTTCTTACTCAAAGCTGTGAGTTTCAAATGGTAACTACTAAAGTCAAGGTCTGGGAAGATATCTTTCTAAATTTCAAAGAGGAATGGGAAGTCAGAAGACACAGTTTCCTCTGAACTCCTTGCTGGCAAGCTCAGTTTGCTCCCTGCTCAGGATGCTCATTTGAAGCACCCATTTTTTTTGTTGCCTTACTCTCTCCACACACCATGAGCAGACATTATAACAAATAATGCAAGATTCCTGCAAGGCCAGATTTGTCCTGCTGAGAGCTCACGTTCCCTTCCAGGGTAAACAGAGGGAGCTTTAGTTGTATCAGCTGTGATTTTTTTTTGTTTTATTTACCTAAACATCACTAATACAGTAGAAAGCAAGTGACTTGCTTATAAATTAAGGACAGAATTTCTGCGTGTGTACACATGGCTTCTACCATCAGATAAATACACAGATAAACATGTGGTAGCTATTTTAATTAATCATATCCTGGGAGCTTTGCCCATTGTATTCCTGAGAACAATGTGCAAGATACAGCACTGACGAAATTCCACACACTGCATTGACCCCTTACAAAAAGCATGGCTCAGAATAACTGCAATTTCCTTCTAAGAATCATCTCAGCACCTTGCCAGCTACCTTCTTGAATGCTCTTCAGCTCTTTTTTGCACTTGTTGCCCACAAACACTGCACATAATCCCGTCTACAGGGTGACTCACAGCATTACTCTGTGTCGAACCTCTTTCTCTGAAAAGACTGTGCTGGAATCATTTGGTGCTAGTGCCCTGGAGGCCTCCAGGCAATCCCCAAGTCAGCTGAGTTCATGTTACCAGGGATAAGTGGAGCCTGAGCCTGGACTTCATGCCTTCATAACTGTGACTTCAGTAACAAAGTCATTTCCCAGTTTATGTGGAAATTATACGTAGTTCACCAAATATAGGAAATGGGTCACATTGCAGGCAATATTTTAGAGGTGCTCTGTAACCAACTGTGGTTGTGACTCATTCAGAAGTTCCTTTTGGTTTTGGTTCTTCCTAGCTGCACTATTCACAGAAGCAGTGTTTTTATTTGGCAGATAACCTTGTTATAGATGGCAGTTAACCCTAGTTATTTACAGCATAGGTAATTGCCCAGGGGAGCAATGCTCGCATGTTTTTCTCTTTTCCCATTTTCTTTCTCTATCCCTTCAAAGTCTGGATTTCTGCCTTGTGCAAGAAAGTTTCTCAGAGTCAAGGAAGTGAAAACACTGAGAGGCTCAGAGAAGGAACAGTCTCTGGACAACACTCCCAGGGGTGCTGGTTTTCAACACCTTGAGGACTATATTAAAGCCAGGACTTTGCAGAGTGAGGTTTTTACCCTTTTTACCAGGGACCAAAGCTTACACAGATCCCTTCATGTTTTGGAGAAACATTACTTCAAAGAAGCTCTAAACTGGAGAAAGGTACTTTTAGATGAGGGTTTGGGGGTCTCCAAAGGGTAGCTTTCCAGCAAGACTGATAAAAAGTGGTAGTGAACTATCTGAATAACAAGCCTGTCTACCTATGCAGGTCTTTTTAATCAGTGTTCACTCTCAAATGATTAGCAGGTTGTCTACTGTCCCAGGAAGCTGTAGGTCTGTATATACAGTTGATCTTGCCTGCACTTTCAAGACATGATGAGCCAGGTTTTCCCCTGGAGACCAAAGGACTGTGTGATAGGTTTCAGTGTGAGGAAGCAGAACAAGATTCTCCAATGGCGTGTACTTGTTAGTTCTCACCATGATGGGAGATGAAGTTTTATTATCCAGATGAACCCCTCCACTGAAAGCTCAACATTTCCTGATAATTTAATGAAGCTGAATCTGAAAACTTACTGCTTACATTCTTTCTAAAAGATGTGTTTAAGTCATCAGTCCTTATCTCTGAATTTTCACTGATAACATGAGAAGCTTTATAATCTTAGAATTTGCATTTTTGTGCAGAGAGAGCTTGAAATTTCACTGGGGGTTAGAGTAGTCATGTCAAGCAACACTTTTTAGGAGCGTATCTGAAGACATAAGGTGGGACATGAAGACTAAAGAGCACTTTTAGACCCATAAATTAGAGCCTAGCATGTGGGAGGCTATGATTCCAGAAAGATAAAAAGCCTCTTTGCTACAAAGAAGGAAATATATAGCCTTTTCCAGTTTCTGTTTGGATTTGAGGAAGAATATGGACTAATTACTAGAATCTAGTTATATCTATTCAGCACTGGTCATATCAAGTTGCAGAACTGGTCTCTATTGTCTAGGTGCTGGACCAGCACACAGAGGGGTCACCAACACGTGTGTTTTTATGCCTTTTCACTTGTGCACTCCAGTCATGTATGGACATTAGGCTGTAATGTCAACTCTTTAGACCTTTCAGAAAAAAAAGAGCAATGTCATAGGGATGGAATAAGAGGTCTCAGCAGGAGCTCACCTTCAGGCACTCAGCACTGGAGCAGTTCAGGGCATGGGAACACTAGAAAAGGGTAAAATTCATATCAACAGATTGCTCAGCTGGAATAGCTACTCCTTGCTTGAAAGCTCAGTCATTCTTTTGGAGTTACTTTAGGTCACTGCCTGAAATGCCAGTAAAGGCAACCCCAAGAGTCTGTGATATCCTCCATCAGATTAAGTCTCTATATGTTTTCCTTGGTGACATCAAGAGAGAATTTGAAGAGATAGCTGACACAACTATTATTATACTGGCACAAGACATGGCTGTGATCTTTCCAGTATTCCCAAAATAAGCCTCATCTTTGAAAATGAGTTACTGTGTATGTCCATGGCTCAAGGGCAGCCTGAGAGCAGCCTCAGTACTGCACAAGGTCCACAACCAGAATCCTACAGCCTGCATAGGAACAGAAGTCCATATTACTGGAGTTGTTTTGATAATGGTATTATGTGTAGGGCAGGCTTTGAGAATGCCCATGTCAGGTCCATTATGTCTCTGGGGGACTTCTAGATCTCATATGTCATGAGAAATATTCTAAAGTCTTCAGTCAGTTTTTCTTGTGCTTTATAAAATGAGGTAACCACGACAGGAAAGCAGTATTTCTGAATTGCAAAACTTTTTATAAGTATAAACAGAATTTCTCTGTGTTTGTGTCCTTCTGTACATAAACCACATTTTGAATCCTGCATTTTCCTGTTTGAAACAAAATGCAAACCAGAAAATGAAGCCACAAACTATCAATGAACACAAAGAGGTTCTGCTGTGCCAGCTAACCAGCTAGCTTGGTGTAGCATAAGGTGCAGGAAAGTAATGAATGTGGCTTGTTGTGGCTGATTAAAAGGGGCAAGGAAGGATCATGGGGAACAATGAGTGCATGCTGTGTGGAGTGTGCATAGTTCCAGAAAGTAAGAGAGTGAAATGCTGCTGAAATATTGATAGGGTGGATAGAATCTGGAATGATTGACAGCATGTCTGTGTGTCTTGGCAAGTTTAATTGGATTTGTTTGGGGCTAGAATGTGGAAGAATGTGGTGCATTTCCTTTTATGGTTTCTTTCTCTCAGTCTCTCCTCTCCTATAGAACTGACATTCAATGCAATACTTTTCACTGTCAGCATAGAAAACCTGGTCTTTACTCCCCAAAATTTAAAGGTTGAGGGAGCTGCGTAGGGGGGATGGAAAAGAAACGTAAAACAACTTTCACTGCATTTTACTTACTACTTGTCTTCACTCTTCAATGAGTTCTCGTGCCTAGTGAGAGTGGTAAGTTGGAGGGGAAAACAAGAAAAAAAGAATATATAATTGAATAGTGGCTAAATGAATTTCAGTCATGATAGCAGTCATAACAGGAATTCTGTCCTTGAGGACTTGTGTATATGCTCTAAGTGAGTATTACTGTGCTTTTCTTTTTTGCTATCATCAGTAGCCAGATTCCTCTGCCACAAGATTTGAAACTGGGACTTCAGGCACAAAGGTGTTAGGTTATGCCAAAGTGATAAAGCCCAGATCATCTAAAGTGCTGATTTGCCCAATGCCTGTTTGATTAAAAGAAGTAAATATCTGTGTGGATCTTGTCAGTTGCTTTGATGGTTGAAGCCTGAATTCCCTACAAGCTGCCAGCCACTGTGTATGTGTGCTTTCTTCTGCAAGGCTACCTTTCCAGCCTTGCCCTCTCCCTTTTTCTTTCCCTAATGCAAGAATCCTGTGCTTTTAAGCAGAATTAGTTGAACCATCTGCTCTCTCCCTGGGTCTAATTTCTACTCATTCTGGCGCAAATTGGGAGTTCCTCTGATGTTAAGGCTAGCAAGCAAAAAAAGACTCTGAATTTCTCACTCCTCTGAAGTTTGAGGGGCTGGGGGTGGTATTTGACTTTATTTAATAAATTACTGTTATCAGCTGTTTGATATTTTCATTAAAAGTACTGCTGGTGAAAAGTCCCAGTATGGGCACTGCATGGATGGCAGCTGTAAAAGTTCTACTTGCACTGCTGGGCATGTGTTGAGGGGTCCTGACCTGGAGACACACATCCATAGCAAATGGGGAGAAGGTGTTTTAACCTCCTAGTTCTTAATTTTTCATTGTTCTAGGTGAGCAAGCTATCTAGTTATTTTACACAGGAATGTGGATCTGGGATGAACATCATGCTTGCTGTTCCAGGTGAACTTCTCCAGCTCCATCTTAAAATTAGACAAAATCATCACTGTGGCTCCAGCTACCAAGTTACTCCCTCTTCTGACCCTTGCCCTATTTCTGTCCAGGTTTGTTGGTCAGAGAGCTGATGCTGAGGATGACAGTTTCCAAGGTGTTTCTAGGAGAGAAGTCTGATTGCTGCTCCTGGGCTCAACAGGAGAGAAGTCTTCTGCAGAAGTGTGAGCAGAGAATTGAGGAGGGCTTGATTTGTGTGGAGAACATTGAAAACTATTGAGAGAGGACACTGCATTTCATCAAAGGGTAAAACTTTTTGCTTGCTCCTCCTCTGAGTTCAGCTTGACTCACCAGTCAAAGACTTGGTAATCCTTTTTCAAACTGGTGAGCTTTCCAGGCCCTTAGGCACATACTTGAAAGCTGTTGCCTTTTCTCTTCTTTTTGCTTCACCCCACCCCACAAGCAAACTTAAGTCTGTGAAAAGCAGGGGGTAGGCAGGTATAGGGAGGGGGACTTAATGACATATGCAGTGGTTTTTGAAGAGATGAAGTCAGACGTGTCTGGTAGAATAATTCTGAGGTAGTTTCTCTGTTTTCAAATAACAAGCTTAATGTAATAATGTCATTACACAGCTCTCAATTCAAGGATGTGTTTTCACTGAAACACAATAGAAGCTAAGCTATCAGTCAGATACCTCATTTTCATTGAAGTTACAGCCAGTTTCACTGGCACAAGCATTTCTGAATTTTCCACTCTTACTTACTTAAGGTTGCTTTTGGCATGAGATAAATGTATGTTCATGAGACTGATTAAAAGACTTCTGGAGGGAAAAAGACAGTATGGGAGAACATTCACTGTCTACTTGTTTGTTTGATCTGATTTGTTTTAATTAGTATGTGCATTAAATTCAATTTCTGAGAAAAATTGCTGATGCAAGAAAACATGCATCATTTTTCTGCTCTGGATGTTGGACCTCCTTATGAAAAGCCTGATTTTCAAAAAAGAACAACAGAGGTAACAGTCATGAAGAGTCAACCGATGTCTTTATTACTTCATTAATCAACAAACAACTATCTCCTGGTTGCTGTAAATCTGCTCCCCTTGCCCCAGATGTTAGCTCGATGGTCAGTTCTCTTTAATCTTAGCACCCTCTGCTGTGGACAGCTATAATAACATAGTAATAATTAATTATTTGTGGTATAAAACTTCAGTATCTCTTTTTGTATCAAAGCATCTACAAATGCAAAACCACTTACGTTAATGGAACTGCATGTATCTGGTATGAAAAATATATTGTCTTTCTTGTGTTAATCTGGAAGGTATCTTTTTCAGAAATTTACTGAAGAAATGATGTGTAGAATACAGACAAAAAGAGAGGGGCCTGAACCAAAAACTTTACCTTTGCAGAAGAGAGGTGTAGTCATGCAGTCATGCTTGAGTCTGGAGATCACCTCCAGGCTGCATGAGCTATAAGAAAAAGTTTATATTTTCCATCTTTTATACCTGTGGAACACACAGTGATCATATCACCTCTACCTCTGGTGTCAGATTTTCTACATGAGCAGCAGCACATGGGTTAAAATTGGCTTTGTTCACTCTGCCTTACCATGAGGTTGTCGCTTGCCAGCACAGTCCCTAGCTAGTTCTTGAGGTCAAGGCATCACCTGTGGCAGCAGGACTGGACTAGGATGTAGACCATTGTTTCTTCTTATTTTCTTTAAAAAGCTACCACTTTGGAAGGTCAAAAAAGGAAGTGAAGAGCGAGTATACTTAATTGCCTAATTTATAAGGAGAATTTTGCAGGGGTTACACTTTAAAAACCAAAGTTTGTATCTTTCAAGTAACCAGTTCCATTTTTAATCTCCCAGTGACAGAAAAGGAATAGATTTGACTTCAGCAAAGATACAGCCTGAAAACTGAAGGAAGAAACTGCTCTTACTAGTTAAGCTGTGGTCAATTTTTCCACATTTATTTACAGACAGCAAATCTACCTTAATGAAGCTTCTTGCCATAGATCCTCAGGTGGGAACACCATTTCCAGTGACCCTTTCTTCTGTTTATTCTCACTCATTTCACATTTAGAAGCTTTCTCCAACTCTTGTCAGGCTTGAAGACTAATTAGTTGGCTATACAAAAAGGATGCTTTTGAAAAATGCAGTAATTTCAGATAGCATATAAGCAGTTCTCTGTACTTTCAGTGTCTTCCTTTAAATGCTTAAATATTTTATATCAACCCTTCCTTCGTATTTTCTATTTTGTCTTCTAGAAAGCACTATGTGTAACAGCAATAACGGCACAAATCAGTCATTTCCCTTCTCACTCCTCCAACTCCATCTGCTGATCACTCATGAGTGCTCTAACAGCAGAGCTGCTTCCAAGGGTTGTTGAAGATGCGGAACAGTGAAAGCCACCTTGTCAAGCCTCCAAGAGAAAATAGCAGCAGAGATGAGATTTTGAATACATTAGTAATAATATTGTATTGATCTTAAAACACTTTACAAACATTCACTAATGAAGCTTCAAAACAGTGAAGTCAGGTTGCATTAATAAAGCCCATTTAGCAGATGAAGAAGTGGAGGTAAACAAAAAGTAAGTGAAGTGACCAGAGTAAAGCAGCGAGTAAAGGTCAGAGAAAGATATACTGATTTCCAGTTGTTGTGCCTTTCATGTGATCTCACTGAGAAAAATTTTTCAGTGAAGCTTGCAGCCATTTCAAATTGAATTGTTCGGGTCATTTTATTGCAAGTCTGGACAATTCTTACAAAAATCAAGATGATATAAAGGCTCGCAAAAGCAATAAACTTATCAGGTTTGGCTTTGATTGACAAGGGGCCATTTCTGAAAGCAGACTGGGGGCAGCAGCGACCATGGGATTTTCTGTGTTGTGAGCCTTTCTTTTCTCATTTATGTTGCTCTAGTGGTGCTAGCTGGATAGAAAACTGCATTAGCCTGCAAAATGGGAATTCATGTGGGCTTGAGACTGATGTCATGCATCTATCCCTCCCTTCCTATGGGAAGAGTAAAGCCTTCTCAAGGGCTTGCTCCGCTCTGGGGATGCCAGCCTTGGGGCTATTATAGGCTGGAATGGCTTAGAGTAAGTGGAAGCAACCCTGGCTTAAACCAATGTAACGAAGTGGAGGATCATACAGTAAGTGAATCACATATAGCAGTACTGACCCAAACAGGGATGACGGCTTAGAACATGTTCCTCAGAGACATTAAGTTATACTTGCAAAGGCAGGTCTCAGAGCCAAGGCTTATACTTTCTTAATGCACTTCATTAGGAAGAAAGGAACTGGAAAAAAGATGTGTAGCTTAAAAGGGAACAGCTTCAGCACAGTCTAAAATTTGTTCCATTTTTCAATAAAAGAAGCCAATCCTGCCTTAAAATTCATGTCCCTTCAAAGTTCAAGGAGGCCTGTGCTTTTGGCCTGCTCACTCAGAGCACTCCAACCACTCATTGTATGTGGAATGCACTCCAGGGACTGGCTGAAAAAATATGATTTAGTGAAAGCTTGTACCCAAAACACATCATTGGCCTCTGATCTCTGAACATTTAAATATTTCAAGCTTACAAGCGGACGCTGTCATGAGGACAGACCCTGATCCCTAGCTGATTCTAGAACATCTGTTGAGGCATTTACCAAGTTAATAGATTAGCTATGAGAATCAGGCAGGTGTTTTTCACCAAAGCCAGAAAACATCAAAATCAGATTGCCCTCCAAGTCTTTCAGCACAGGCAATCGAGTTAGAATGACTCATAGAGTCTAACAGATAATAAAACACACATAACATTTGCTTTAAGGTACAGGTGGGGATATTTTGTACTGTGCTTAGGAGAAAGAAAAACTAACTCTATTTGGGAATAGAGTAATTGAATACAGATGGGAGGAGGCAAATGAAAGAATTTAGCAAATATCTCAGTGGAATAGCTAATGGGAACGAGACAGAATAGGAAATTAAAAATTATTCGAAGCAGATGGACCATTCTTTGAGTTTTTTAAAATTTATTAGGGCTGTGAAAAAAATGTGTCTGTTTATTTTCCACGGCCATGAAATTAATGACTTGGTGAGTTGTGCTTGTGCAATTTTATGACTGCCATGTCATTTGTCATAATTTGGGTGCTGTTTGATATGGATTTATGAATATTTCCTCCCCCCAGCATGATTTATGGATGTTGGTCATATGTGAATTAGACTGTCACCTTTAGTATGAAAAAGTACAAATGACAGATTATAAAAAAAAAAAGAAGTGCTCAAGTCCTTGATGCTTGCTGGAAAGCAGAGTTCACAATCCCCTCCTCTACTGCTTCATTGGAAGTTTTTGTTTGGAGCTGACAATTAAACATTTGGACTTGAGTCAAGCATATGGGAACACTGAGAATAGATCTGAACTCATCTGAACTTCACCTGTGAAACTCAGCTTGAGTCATCCTTTCCTAGTACTGTTCATTGAAAAGAAAGAAAAGCACTACTTGCCGTAGGAGCAACTGATGGACTGCACCAGAGCAGCAAATCAGCCTGGCAAATTTGCTGTCTTGCTTCCAGTAGTAGTCACCTCTGGGTGAAGCTTCCATCAAAAGTGAAAATAATCTTACAAAACATGTCTAGTTATGCAGCACTGCATAGTTGAATGTATGAAGTCAAAGGACATAGAAACCAGTTTGAACTTCTGCAATAATCATAGAATGATTTGGGCTGGAAAGGATCTTAAAGATCAGTCTGGATCATCATCCAGTAGAATAATAGTATCCTAGGTTTAGATCCAAAATGCTTAATTTCATACTGTTATCACTTCTAGCAAAACTATTAGTATTTGCCATTTGTTTTGCAACATGCAGCAACAGCATACACCAGTTTAGGACAGGAGAAGCACAGCTGCTCCTGGATTTCAGCCACCTGACTTCAAGCGCATAACGAGGCACCTGAACTAGTACCTAATCACCTGAGGTTGCCCTGTTGATGCTGGAAGGTGATAAGCCCATCCAGAGGGCAATCCAGCCCAAGTGTCTCCATCTATTGACTATGCAGGCAGGCTAAAACAGTAAGCCTTCCTAATTTATCTCCCCAGTTTGGTGTAGAAAGTTATGTAGGAGGAATTGGAGCCCAGCACAGGATACAGTTTTAAAAAGAAAAAACAATGCACCTTGCATGACAACAAAATACTGCTGATCATCTTTCATGCTGAGCTAGCAAATGTTTCCTTTATGGGGGATATAACTGGTACATTCTATACTTCTTAGACAACCATATGCTGAAGCCCATTTTCTGAGGACCAGATAACATTGCTTCCCCAGTTGGAGGCTGATAATTCTTAGTGGTAAGTATCTCTGCAGTTGTGAGGAAAGGATGGATTATTTTTCAGGGAGCCACAAGGGCAGTCTTTGCCTGTCTGGATAGCACTTATTATCTCGAAGGGTAATTGATGGGGTCTTTTTTGTTCATAGTCAAGCAAGAACCTTCATTAGCAAACCAGTGGCGCATCTGCTATTGCAATGGTACCTGAGATGCTTTGCAGTGGTGTTATGCCACTTCACAGAACTGGAGATCCTTGCAAAAACAAACCAGGATCACCTATACTGAATTCAAGAGTGAGGTCCAGTGATCTTAGCTGACTCATCAGGAAGCCTTCACGTGTATTGGAGAAAGCTCTGCTCATCAATTAAGGTGTGGTGCTATATATCAGAAATATCCCATTGCTTGGGCCTAAAGAACTTGTTTCCGAACTAGTGCATCTAATCATTCCTTTCCAAGGCTCCTATTTTACTTTTATTGTGTCAAAGTTGCAGACTGTTGTCTGGCAGCTCAAAGGTGAAAATTTTTCAGAATTCAGAAAACTGAAAAAAATTTCATTTTCAGTCAGATGTAAAATATTTTGCTTTAAAGAAAAATGCTCTGCTTGGGGTTTACCTGTGTTTAAGCAGGTTCTTTCTTTTCATTTACTTGAATAATTTATTGAAACAAGCTCCTTTTGATTTTATTCTTTTTTACAATTTTTTTCTGAATTGCCAAATGTGAACTAGAATCTCAGTTCTTTTTAAGTATTTTGAGTTTTATTCCTTTATAGAAATTAGTGAAAAGGAAGCAAACTTTCAGAACATTTGTTTCACTAAGCCTGCATTCATCCACAAAAAAGTTTTGATCAACAAGTTGAGCCTAGATTAATTTTCTTAGCTACTTTTCCTTTTTTTTTGACTTACTGGATGGATCGTCTTGTAATTTTTGCATTATATTTTGCTGTATTTTGAAATCAGTGAATTAAATATGAAATTCTCTTCTGTGAAAACTATTATACTAGTTATGGGATCGAGATGGGAGAATATCTGCTGTTGTACAAGAGTAGTGCTCTCACTGAGCTTAGATCAAAGCTGTTTTAACAGTATCTGGCATTTTAAAGGCCAATCTGCTCATACCCTGTTGCCATAAAGAAATTTGCCAGGAAAGCAGGTGTCTAACTATACAAGCAATCAGATTACAGAACAAAGTAATCATGATTTCCGATTTTGAGCGTAGCTTGCCACATTAGCATATGTACTTTGGAAAAGAGGGAGAAATAATCAGAGAAAGATAAGGACAAGACTGAAGATCATTTGAACTAGTACAGTTCTAATAAGGTAGTAAATTTTATGTAGCTTTTATTAAGGTATTTTGTTTCTTATCTGTAAAAAAAGGGTCAAAGTGATCTGAAAATGAGAAAATCCCTGCTTTTGCTTTAATTTGTTTTTAAGAGTTACTGAAATGTAGCAATGTGTTTCTTGGAGGCACCATTTGCACACACGTCTGCAACTCTGGGCAGCTCACAGCTGCAGAGTTTCTTTAAGGCATGCATGCTTGGCTTTGACATGCTGAGATTTATGGTGAGACTTAAGTTCTTGTAGCAATGGTGACGTTTCCTGAATAGTTTTCATCCAGATGGTCTCCAAGAGGATAAGATTTAACAAGATTTATTCACTGAGAGGGGGCAACGTGAATTAAAATTACAAGGGGTACTGTATATACACTAATTCTTTCCCATTCACTGTCTCACGAAATGTAGAAAATCTTCTCTCTCCATTCCTCCTCAAACGAAGCTAAATGGAGTTGCTTCTTTCAACATATCATTCCACTCTGAGCAGATTACGGCTCTGGCAAACAAGTGCTATTAATTTTGTTAAGGTGGAGGAACGGGTTACCACCCGTAATGTCTACCCTGACAATTTGCCACAGTCTTCCACCCTACTAGTGGAGGCAGCAGATGTAAGCAAGTGCCAGTTTATCAACTGTCATAGTTTGCAGACCATTGGCAGTTAAAATTAATGTGCTGGCTCTGAGCTGTATGGATGAGGGCTGGACCATGTTGCTTTCTGATGGCTTTGTTTCAGCTTTTGGTGGGGGACCACTGCAGACAGCTGGGAGAGGTAACCTTTTAAGCCATTACCACTAAATCCAGCACAGCCTCTCTGACTGAGCTCCAAGTCTTCAGCCTTTGAGAGCTGTTAGGACTAACAACATTGTTTGGGGTCCTGGAACTGTATCTTCAATGGGTGGTAGGCTCAGTTAAAGTCAGTGGAGCGTCAGTGCTTTCTGCAGGCTGAGGATCTAAGGATGGTAATTCAGATTGTGATTGCTAAACCTAGATTTTCTGGAAATCGCATGTATTTTGCAAACAAAAGAACTGATGTTATTTCATATAAGAACCTGCAAGGTTATTGACACATGGTGAAACAATTAAGCACACACTTACCTTCTGCAAGAGAAGTATCTTCACCAAAGAAACCTAAAAGGTATTGCTCCCTCTCTTAAATGCTTTGTAAGAATTTTGTCAGTCAGAGCCAGAAGTTTTGTTGCTTTCTGGGTTTGTTTTCTGAAAATACTATTAGGTCATAATGGAAGTTCTAGTCCTATAGGCTTATTTAAGTTCAGCTTCTAAAAAGTCATTGGTATTAAAAGTTCAGTATGCTTTGTTCATTTGTTTTCTTCACTTGCAGGCTGACTTCCCCTTCGCCCTCCTCCCCCCCTCCCCCACCCATATCTTGAAGTATTGAAAGTATCTTAACTGTCAGGAGTTATATTTCTTTAATAGGATCAACATGTTTCAGTTTGAGTATCTTTGAATCAAACCAAAACTCCAGAGACAGGAGGCAACAAGCTCATCCTAGAGGAGCATTTACAGAAAAATACACTGTCCTGTTTGATAACCAGGAAAAACACTGAACCAAATCAAGCCAGAAACTTTTGCCAACATATTGCATTTGGCACTTTGAGCATGTTCAAGTTTTTGGTTGGAGTTTGTTTTTTTTTTGTTGTGTTTTTGTTTGTTTGTTTTTGGGTTTTTTTTTTGGGGGGGTGTTTTTTTGTTGTTTTTTTTTTGGAGGGGGGGAGGGAGAGGGACTTTATTTTGTGTTGCTATCTCATATTCTTTGGAGAAACATCTTTCATCCATTGCCTGCTGCCAGTTGAGCTCTAACAGATGAGATCTTCACAATCAGCATCTGGGCCGGAGTCCTTCACCTTCTGAGTTGCCAATTTGTGATTCTTTTATTTTTGAAAGTCAGCTACTTCAGCATTCCAAGAAATCATCTGCACTTAAGATTGTGTCAATTTCATCAGCCTTAAGTATAGGTACTGAAAATCATCGATTGTTTTCAAAATCTGGGGCTGAGTGAGCAACATCTTTTTAAAACATTGGAAGAAGACGTAATGATTGTTCTTCATGGCCAAGAATGGACAGTCTGAGTAAAATATAAAAAGGTTAATAACTGTAATGAAATAGGCTTCATTGTATTGTTGCAAGTTAAAAATATGCCTCTTGCTGCAGGGCTTGCATTAATATTGTTTGAAAGAAGTAGCATCAATGTACTGTAATAGACTTTTATTAATAGGCTAGCATAGTCATCATTCTCTGGGTTGGTGTGATGGTTGAATACAGTGAACACGAGCGTCTTGACAAGCAAGTAACAAAATCAATCAATCACTTCCAGCGTGAAGATGCTAGTGATAATTATGTTTACAGTGGTAATAAAATATGGATAAATAAAGTCTTCAAACCCATGGAAACTTTAGGGTCCACTGTGAATATCCTATGAAATATAAAAGATGGCATCACCATAAATTCACCTAGCTGTGTAGATCGAGATCATTATTCTCTTGACCCACCTTGCTATTTTTAGAATAAATTTCATGCATGTTTCATTCGGCACTGTTCAGTGGTAAAATCACTCCAAGACTAAAGGCTTAGGTTGCCTTCTTTTCCTGCTGTAAGCAGGTGCAAGGACATTCAGTGCCCTTCCTGTTGATGGTGCTGATGCCCTCAGAATAGCAGTGTGATGGTATTTTATGACTTGTGTTAGTCACTTTTTCTTTCCTGTATTGGCCAAACAAAGAATGGACCTGTTCTGCTCCCTTTTATGCTGCTCTGTGTGGGCAATTGACTCCATTTATTTCAGTGGAATTACTCTAAGTTTATGGTATAAGGAAAAACAAACTTCCTGGTCTAGTGGCTTCTGGTGTCAGAGTCAAAGCTTCCTAGACTGAGAAATGATCTGTCTTGTGATTGCTGGGAAGAAAAACCCTGGAGGCTTTCTATTTTCCTGTCCTAGGGCCGTGTTCCTGGCAGGACAAAGAAGCCTTATGTAGTGGGAATCCATTGCATTACAGCAAGTCTCAATCTCTTTATAACGGCAGGTTAATCTGTACTTTAGCATAAGGAGGAACATGGCCCAGTCTTACCAATCTGCCCTACGCTAGACAGCATCTGATTTTTTAATTTTTATTATTTTTATCAAAACAGTAAATTTAGTTCCTGAAAAAGGTGCTAGTTTGACAGTCCACAATACTGATGTCTTTGTGCTCGACTGTGGCACAGCCCTGCTCAGGCAGAAGCAGAGAAGGCTTCTCCTGCCAATGTGCCTCCACCCTGGCCTTTAGTGGGGAAGAGGTAACTTTGCTTCCCATGCTTCATTTAATTCTTGGCTCTGCTTGCTGAGAATGGCAACGGAGTTGCCAGTTGTGGCATACACATTTATTGCTAGGAAGTGAGCCAGAACCACCAATCCATTTTGCATAGACACTGAACAGCAATGGTAAATACTTCTTGTTCATTACTAACCTAAGCCGGATTTGAACTGAAGACTTAGAGGTGAAAGACTGTCTCCCATTCCTTAATCCCCTTAACATTTCAGTCTGCCTCATAAAATTTTCTAAAAACAAATATAAACCTTGTGTATGAAATGAAATCCAGGAGAGAAAAGAAAATCCAGATTGAAGACTGAGTCTGTTTTCTTCTTCAGCAAGCTTCTTTGCTAGTAGTGACCCTGGAAAATTGTTCTCTGATTATTCTCTTGAGAGGTTACTGTAATTTCTTGCTGCTGTGGATGGCCATATGATCAATTGTCATCAGTCACTGCCTGATGATGGGTCATTACTTACTAGTGCGTACTTGGGAGAAAAACACATGTGACTCCCATTAGGAGGCAGAATGCACCTACATCAAATATGAAGTATACAGTAAGCTCTCATTAATAATATTTTAAGACTATCCTCCTAAAATTCCTAGCACAGAAGCTGCCTTCACAGTACAAGAACTGAAACTAATAAAGATTTGCAGCTTAGAGTCAGTAAAATGAGTATTCCCATAAGTAAAAAAAATCTGATTTTTAGCTGAGCATTTCAATATAAAGTTTTACTGAGAAAGAAAGTTAAAGCTCATTCTCTTCTGTTCTTTGCTTCAGGACTTCCTAGTTTGAGAGAGCTTTTGTATTTTAATTAATTAATTAAATTAAATTAAGTTACAGCCAGTATAAATATTCTCTTCTTGTTCTATTTCAAAGTTACAAATACATGTATAGCACTATGGAAGATGCTTCATCTCATGGGTTCTCTATTGGTCTGGAAGTCTGGATGTCTTCAAAAATATAGGGAATAATTTTAGTGAAAAATTTCAAATATATTTCTTTCATATTTTCTAAACATCCTAGCAGCAATTCAAATCAAACAGACCTTCAACTGAATACACTACTGAGAATTAAATGATGTAAAGCAAGCACAGCCCTCCTATGTTGAATGGCCTTTTGAATGAATTCTGCAAGGGCAGCCTCTTGGTTGAAAGGTGAAGACAGTTTTTGTCTAAATCATAAGGATTTTCATTTAGGCTTTCAAAGTGAAATCTGGTAGACTGAGAGGAAGAAGGTTAGAAAGAGGTAAAATTGGAAGAAGTGGTAGCTTTTTTTGATACCAGCAAATGGAGGGCATTGAAATATATAGAGATTGGATTGGATGAAATTACGATGACACTAGATGTGTCATCTAGTCACATTGCTGTCTGTTCAGGTCTGGCACTGAATGACGCTGTCTCTGGTGTATACTGTTGTAAATGAAAATACACTTGTGTTACGTGGGTAGGATTGGTTTCTGTACTTTCCCCCACCAGTTCTCCAAAGTCCTCTGTCTGAGTGGAGGACTTCTTAAGAAGAAGAATGAAAAGAAGCAAAGGAAAAAGAAAGTTCATCCTCTGACTAGTGCTTATTGGTACCTTTTGTGCAAACTGCCAGTAAGGGCATTGGTGTATAATCACAGGCATAGGCTATTATCTGTATGTATAGGTTACTGGAGTAACCAAATTTGAAATTACTATCTGACCACTTATTTTTAATTACCTCAAAGTCAGCGCTGAAATTCTACAGACATGGAAGGGAATGGTCAGCTCAACCATCATGTCCTCTCGTGTGTATGCAGGCAGGACATAGCTTAGTGTAGCGTGAAGGCTTTAAATTAACTAGTTTAGTTGACTGAAGTCGCTCAGCTGTGACACTCCTTACCGAAGACCCTGCAGAAGCCTGCACTGCTCTCATATTTGAGTTAGCTAGTTTAAGCTACTTGGAGCATGGCCCTACCTTTAGATTGCAATGGAAGTTACAGCTGTGAATCACAACTGCAACCATTTTGCTTGAATCATTCATCAGCTGAGCTTTGGCTTGCTTCCTGATCACAAATTGGCCCTGGATGATTACTTGTAATATGCTATGTAACACTGGAATGTACAGTTTGGACACATTTTGGGAAAGGATCTCTTTGGGAAATACCATGGTCTCTACACCTTCCATCTTAATGCACTGTGTCACTCATCTGCATTTATTAAGCTGTATGGGTTTAGATGGGGAATTTTATAGATGAAGTTTGAGCCACAATCCCATTGAAATGTAGGGAAAGCTCAGGGCCTCTTTCCCTTATGTTATGAAATTGTAGTTAAAAGCCCTTTGCAAGCTCTTCTGTTTGAAGTCATTTAGGGCTATATAGGTGACAAGTGGGAGTTACCAAGAGTTCATAAGGTGGTCAGAGGCCTGCTGTCCACCAAAAGTCAACAGGATTTAGGCTTTTTTCCTGTATCCTTCAGTCACTACCTTGTTTCTTCAGATGCTGAAGTGTGTTTTTAAACCTCACTCCTAGTTTTCTTGAAAATCCTACCCTTTACCTGGTGCATTTCTGCTACACATTAACAAAATCACCCCATTGCCCAGCCAGTAAAACAAGACCAGAGTGTTACCAATGTGTTTTCCTCTCTGGCACCATCTAGTGACTCCAGAACTAGGCTTCCAAGCACTGCTTTCTTCCTTTTGGAAAGCAAGATGCGTTTTCCTCTGGCAATAGCTTAAAATTCAGTTCAGCGCAGATGTTGCTCTCATGAAATGAACTCACCTTAGAGCAATGGTTGCAAAGCATTTTGGGAGAAAGCTTTGTAGTTTGGCTCCTGTACTAACAGTTTAGATTCGTAATTCAAGGTGCAAAACTGCAAAAGCACATAAAAAAATAATATGAAGATCTTGTTATAGATATTTTGTTACAGTAAGAATCAAGAATTGGAGTATGTGTGTTTAAGACTGTCATAGCCTTTGAGCATCTTTTCTAGTCCTAATAAAATAGCTGGGAATGAAATGAGCATACTTAAATTATAGAATGATTCAGGGCATCATGTTGTTAATAATGTAGAGAAATGAGATATAAAAGCTTTTACTCAAGCATACCCTAAAGCAAATTTAAGTAGAGCACGCAGCTATGATGCTGATTGTTTTCACAGGTGTTGGCACCATATGAATTAAATGAAGAAAAAAATGGTGAAACATTTATGACTCATTAGAATTATGTGGTTTTCTATCCTGTCCTAACAACTGAAAAAAGGTGTAATTTACATTTGCAGCCAAATGGCGTGAAGTAACATTATACTTTACCGACATGAAAAGAGGAGACTTCCAGATGACTACTATTCTGAACTTCTCTAGTTCTCAAATCCTGGATTTTCAGTTTTTCATGTGGACTTTTGAGAGCTAAAATTATTGCCCCATAAAAAAACCCAAAAAGGAATATGGTAACTTTGAATCTATAGAACATGTGTTTTCAAGGAGCTAAGTGCTGTTCACTACATGTAACACCTTTACAATCAGAATATTTCTCCATTTCATCAAAGAATACACTCAAGAGATCCAAAGAGATCCACATCCGTGTATTTTAAAATAAGCAAAACCCTTCATCCTCCTTTTCAGAGCGTTGTTTGGGTTTTTTTAATCGGAATTGTTTTGCTGTACATCTTAAATATTTACATGAAGGAGGTATCCTGACAGGCTGATCTACAGCAGGAAAGCAACAAATAAACAAATCCATGCCTACAGTATTTTAGATTCTGGTTTCCTGAGCTGCTAAGTGTTTATTTTTCCTATTGTAATAACCTGTTTTGAAATACATTCAAAATGGAGTTCACATGGCAACTTTCAGGCAACATCTAGTGTTTTAACAAACAAGCCTCAGCTTCCCATACACCACATAGTTGGCAAAAAAAGAAAGCAGCTGATTTATCAGAGCCTCTGTGCTGTAGATGAGTCTTCAGAAAAAGAATATGTAGTACTTTGCAACTGAGACTCTTTTGCAAACACCTGATAAACCAGAAAAAGAAAGTTTTACTGGGTTTCGTGAGCACATTTTTCTTCTCTCACCAGAGCACCAAACCCAGTGTGTAATCCTACTTTCATTTATTTCATTCTCCCCTGAAATTTCTCATAGCACAAACCCACTCAATTCTGGCTGACTAATTTGCATCTCATGGCCTGCAGTATCTCTTTAGGAGGTGAACTATTAAAAATACATTAGCCTGGTGTGCATGGTAATGGGCCAAATGCTGCTGGTTTTGAAGGCAATCTGGGAAGCCTCATGCTCTCTCTGACTCTTGATAGCAGAGCAAGTAGGTTGTTCACTTTTGCTGTCCTTGGACTTTAAAAGTTCTAGCAGCTGATGTAGGTGAGATGATTGTTCTTCTGAAAGTCTGGATCGAAAAGAACACTTTTCTTCCTTTCCAAGCTTGCTCTAATCTTTAATGTTACTCTTATTTCTGCTCTGCCAGAACTGTGTCCTATTAGCATCCAAAAGTGTTACATATAACTTTGGCTTGCTTACAGAAGATGATCCAACCACTAACATTTGCCTTCTGTAGCTGAATGCTGAAAGAAAAAATAATCCACATTTGAAATGTGAGACTTTGCTGCTGTCAGTTTCTGGAGCTGATTATTAGGACTGTGATTTTTATCTACTCACTTGTACAGTAATTAAAAGCAATTCCCTCATCAGTTATCATCCTGCGAAGCCAGCTTTTAAGCAGTGGTTGATGTACAATTTATTAACCTAAGCCCATGTTGAAGGAAAGGTGACATAGTTAAAAAAGTAAGAATGAACACATCTGCTCTGTAACAAAGAGCTGAATATAAAATAGATGCTTATTGTTAAACTAGTGAAAATGGCAATGTGATTTTAATTGGCAAAGTAGGAGTAATCACCTGGCTTGGGCGAGGTGTACACCTTCATTCTGTCCACTCCCATCTGTGTCCTTTTTACATGGATTATTTTCTGTGTGGATTTTTGCTGTCATGATGGAGTGGGTGGTTAAAGACTAAAGGAGAAAATCAGGGAATGAGTTGCTGTGGCATGCTGAAGGGGAAGAGTTATGCAGCTTCCTGACAACCTTTGCCACACCTTCTAGCAGGTATTGATGAGCACAAAGTTCCAAATCCAAAATATTTGATATTAACTGTGTCTCCAATCACTAATGTTGTAGCTGAGGACATTTTTATTGCCAAAAGAGATTGCAGAAGAGGCAGTGAGGATCATTATATTTACCTGTGGTAACTTTTCTAGAAGGGTGCTGGAGACAAAATATTAGCTTGAATGAAAGCAAACTGAATGTGAGCGCAACTATGGATCTATCACATTGGAGTTTTCTTGACCACTTAAAATTATGTGGGATCTTGTGAGAATGCTCAAAGATTATTCAAAACAGGCATTTATTTAGAGAAGAAAATTAAAAGTGGAACTACAGTCACTAAAGCATTACATGCTTTCAGAGCACCCAAACTGCTGATGTGGGGGTGCCTGGGAAAGTGGAGTGGAAACAGCACTAGTGTAAAGATGCAGACTGCAGCATTTACTGATGATGTCCTGGGATATGAAGAAAGTGGAAACAATGAGGTGAAAAGTTACTAACTCTGCTCCTTCAAATGGAGCCATCAAGGCTGTCCAACAGAACAGCATGCTGTGTGACAGAGGAAGTAAAGCAATTTGCAACTCATCGTCAGCCAGAGAGAAAGGAATAAGTTCCACAGGAGGTTGTGCCCACCTGCAGCCACCCTAGGAAGTGAATCAAAAACTGCATGGATTTTGTTTTAAATGGAACTGAACAGTAATCCCAGGAGATTTAAGAGCTGAGATCATGCAGTGGATCCATATTTCACACCTGGGGATAGAGACAAGCCTGAGAGGAGCCAGAAAATGTATCTACAGGCCAGGCATGAATATCCAGTTGAAAGCACACATGGAAGAGTACAAGCTGTGCAAGGAATACAGTGATTGACAAGAAATGCCTCATGAAATCCCAGCCCAGCCCTTGGAAAAGGTCAGAGCAGACTTGTTAATTTCTAATGAAAGAAACTATATGGCCACAGTAGATTACTAACCCTGTTTTTGGAAGGTATACAGACAAGAACAATGATCAGAAAACAGAAGGCACAGACATTAAGATGGGCTATACCTCACTCACTGTGACGAAGTGAGAGACTCCTGATTGTCTTCATTTAAGCCTTTAACATTGTGGTGCCTTTAAAAACTTCTGAGTAAGATTTATGTCCCTGAAAATGTACAACAGAATAGGAAGACGGCATCAGCCTTGACAGCAGCCAAGAAACTGATGGCAGTATTAGATATATAATAAGGCTAGTTGGCCTGGTTATTTTGAACCTCATAAATGCTAAATGCTCATGTGGTTTAAATAGAGGCATGTACTCAAGCCATGGGCCTTGCAGTCTAGATAAGCATGTCTACTAAAGTCTGGGGCAAAAATGATTGATATTTTTTTTCTTTACAGTTCTTAGGAAAGTAAGTAAGCACAAAGGACACTGAGGTTATGACATGCAGGAAGGTATGTATGAAATTAGCCATGAAGTTATTATGAAAAGTAACAGAAAAATGTTGTTATTGGATGCAGGATGTGAAATGAGTAGAAAGAGCAGGGAAAATGAAACTCCTGACACCATGCTGTGACAGGAATCAAAGATTTCGGGGGATCATAGTCTATTAGGTTAATACAAGCAAGACAAAAAGGACCTGAAGTGTGTGATCGACACAGAGGGGCAATGTGACTCATCCTTTCCAGTGCCCTCATTAATTACAGAAAACAGGGAAGTCAAACAGTACAGGGAAAACTTAATGGCATCGTCACTGGCATCCAGTGTTGTTTAAGCTATTATAGAAAGGCCTGCCTGGCATCTATTTGCTACCCTGGTGGAGTGTCAGTCTGCTTTGGGTCCTGCGTCATATCTGCTATTCCCATGCAGATGTCCTAATGCCTTAAGGCCTCTCAAATGGCACTGGACACCTGTGCATTGGGCAGAGGAATCCTGGCCTTTAGTTTATGAAGCAGCATGCTCTTGAAGGGCCACAGCAGCATGGTAATAACCACAGCCAAGTATGGCAGCAATGAGCAAGTTGAAGAAATCTTTAACCAGGTAAGGCTGTGCAATAATTATCTTCAGCCTGGGTGTTTTAAGGCTGGCAGTGGGTTTAGCCCTGCAGCTTCCTGCCTTGGCCAAGAATGTATTGCCTGTGGGGAGCTGTAATTCCCAGAGCAGATGGGAGCTGTCGGGTTCACAGTCAGAAATTATGGAAAGGGACACAATGTGTAACAGCTCCCTTTGGGCAGGAGAGGGTGGGGGACAGGTGGGTCTCTCCAGCCAATGAGAGGATACCACAGATAAAGATGCTTTGGGAAGATGCTTTAACAGGCAGTCAGGTGTCTATGTAAAATACCTAAAAGAGAAAGCAATTAAAAGAGCTCTAGTTGATTAAGAAAAAAAAACAGTTGAAGAAAATGGAGTTAGTCTGAGAATGAACTTAATCACCAAGGTGCCCTTGAAGTTTATCAGGCCACCTAGAGGTGCAGTGTCCTAGACAGGCAATGAGTTCTCAGAAATACCCTTCATCTAATATTTTTTAAATTATTTTTCCCTACCCTGGGATGATTGAAGTGTTCTGGTTTGGTTGGAAGACTGAACTAGCTTGCCAGAGGGAATTCAGAGGAAACCAGAACATTTTCCCAAAGAGAAGGTAAGGCCTGGCCGCACCTTGCAACGTCACGTATTTAATCATGTACCTGCCTGTATAGCAGCAGCAATATTCAGTGTTTCTGTAACATCATTCATGCAAAAATATCAAAGCACTTCATAAGCACTAATTAATCAAACCTCACCAACACTCAGGAAGCAGCAACTTTGCCCACCAATGAAGCGTAATCACTTGTAAAATGGAATATGATGGCAGTTTGATATCGCATAACGTGATGCAACAGGTCAAAGCAAGTCGAACAGGAGCAATTGAGGGCACTTGGGAAGTACCCATCCTTAAACAGCTTTGCAGGTACAGTGTTTCTGCTATACATATATGCTTTGTGGAAATAATTGGGTAAAAATATTTTTGTGAAAAAGCAATTTTTGTACTTCACCCAAAAGAACAATTTGAAATATATTTTTTAATTCCTAGTAGAACTTCTAACACTGAAGACAAATATCTACCCTTTGTGGGGGCAATCCGTCAGAATGCTTTCCTCTCATTGTGAGACCTATCGTTTCCTTCTCTCCAGCCAATGGAATCTGCAGCTCTAGAGATTATGAAATAGAATGCTCCTATGTGGTTCTTGACCCCCAATGCTGCCAACTGAGGTTCCACATGCGGAGAAGGAAGCTGTGTCAGAGACAGAAAGTTCTACCTTCAGTTCCTCTACATTTTGAGGGACCACCTCGCACAAGAAGTATATTAGTGCCCAGATGGGTGTCTCAAAACAATGATCAGTGGCATCAAAACCTGCTCCAATGCAGAAGCCACATGGCTTAAATTAGGGCCTTCTCTTGTCCCAGTTAAAGTTATCAGCATTTCAGTTGACTGCAATGGGAGAAAGATTGGGCTGGCCCAGATTCTTTAGATTTCTGCAATACAATCTTGAGGGGTGGACTAATTCAGATGTGTGTATGTTGCTAACACTCTGAGCATGTATCTTCTCAGCTTAAGCGTGTGTTAAACAGGGGAAGTTTGGATTGGATATGAAGAAGAAATTCTTTACTGTAAGGGTGGTGAGGCACTGGAATGGGTTGCCCAGGGAAGTTGTGGATGCTCCATCCCTGGTGGTGTTCAAGGCCAGGCTGGACAGAGCCTTGGGTGACATGGTTTAGTGGGAGGTGGCCCTGCCCCTGGCAGGGGTGTTGGAACTGGATGATCTTAAGGTCCTTTCCAATCCGAATTATTCTGCAATTCTATGATTCTATATTGAACAACCCTGAATGTTTCCTGTCTATAGGCAAAACACTCCTGTAGTTTAAGTCTTCTATCCCATTGCTTCTCATCTCTTTTGGAAGCAAATGGGACATGGGAGGTTTTTTGACATCACACAATAAAATTATATTGTACTTGTGTAAAACAATGTGCAAACCATTAAGTAGAGTAATGAAATGCTGGAAGTTAAAACAATAAGCTTGAATGATTTAAACCTTACTGTATTTTAAACATGCAATATGTTTGCAAGAATGAAATTGGTCTTTGGGGCTGAATAAATAGTGCTGCTATCCAGCCCATTTTGGAAAGAGCAAGTTATACCTAGGAACATAATTTAAAACAGTGCTGTAATTAGCTGGTCATTTCACATTACTAGAGTTCTAGGTCTTGTTGTTTGGCTTTATAAATGATGGATATAGTAATCTTCTAATTATACATGATATGTTTAAAAGAACCCAACAAAAACTGCCAAACTGTTTGGTTGATAATCTTTCCTTTGGCAGAATAGTGAAGAGTAATTTATTTTGATGGATTATGTGGTACACTCCCTGTTAATATGCCTTTGCAAACTTATTTAAAAACACAAGATCAGGAGGCTCCTTTAACCATATCTTCAGGATTTCATAATTCTCCCTGACTTCACTTCCGGATCATGAAGCAACATGGTATTTTCAGTCAAAACTCATCTCACCATACGAGTACTTGATAAATAATGGGTATTACTGTGAATGCAAAAAGATGGCTTTGCTCCTGATTATGGTAGAAACTGTAGAAGCAGAAACTCTGTTACAGAAATTCAGTCAAACTTTTGCAGAACTAAATTGAGGAGCTAGGAGGACTGGAATTTTCCTTCGGACTTGTCTTCTGCCTGCAACATATGGTATGGAAATCTTTCTTACTTTCACACTGGGTCAACCGTATAATGTGTCAATATTGAGATGTAAATCAGAACTGCTGTAAGGCTGCTTTCTGTTACCATCACCTTCTTAACACCCTCAAGAAGTTGAGTTCCCTGGGATCAGGGAGGAGATGTTCCTTGTCACAGTTCCCCTACAACTTCACCTGTAGCAGAACAATAAGTGATATGATGCAAAGAAAGTCATCGAAATGCTGACATAAGCATTTAAATTTTTGTTTCCCAAATACAGCATTCTCCCACAGACCATTAAGGTACAGCTACTTGGTTAAACTGAATTTTTATCCATTTAATTCTTGCTAATTGCTGGAAAGCAGCTATCACTGGAGATCAGCATCCAGCCCCAAATTTGAGTTCCATGCAACAGGGTGAGGTTTCTTTATTAGGCTGAATTATGTCATTAATATCAGCATGTCTGCAAATGCAACACCTCAATAAAATAATTTCTATGGAGATTCTTAATTGTGAATCATGATGCTGTACTGTGAAATTTTAGCTGAAGTAGTTGTCATGTAAAAAGCTTTCTGAACACCTAGATTTCAACCCCCTCAGTAGCCCCTTTTTACCAACCTGTAAATGAAGAAAATAGTCTTTTATGTATTTACCTCTTTTTTTATTCTCTTGGCTTTAGGTTGCAAATCTACACTACTTATAGTTTTGCTGCAATAAAAAGCTACATTCTGCCTATTCATATCCATACACTAGAAATTAAAAGTTGGGGGTGAGAAATGAAAAATTCATAGCCTTGGATGTTGAGAAAGTCAGACCTGCTGTCTCCCCTTGAAGTCACCTAGGTGAGGCTTTTTGACATAATGGAAGCATCAATGAACTTCCCTTGATTAAAAGTTTGACAGGTTGACACTACCCCCTGAACAGGAAGACCAGGGTTGAAAGAAAATTTTAATACAAACAGAATTTCATTAATACCACAGTTTGCTATAATGGTGCTTTTTTTTTGGTTGCTTTTTTTTTTTTTTCCACACTGTTATTTTTGCTTAGATGGTGTCATTACCTTTTAAAGGGGAAAGACACTATGGTTAAGCTTTGTCTCAGAAACAATGTCATACTAATGGAATGGGAGCTTTCAAGTAAAATGTGAAGCAAACTGTCTGGAACAGTTCTGATTCTCCAGGCACAAACAAAACCAGTTTTAATAGGGTGGTTCCTTAAAATGCAGGCTCTATTCATTGAGCCAATATTTATTTTGTAGAAAGAGTACAGAAATTCATTAAACAATATAAAATAATCAATAAAAGCAGAATATCAGAAGGGCTTTATGTCTCCGAAGATCCAAAAATACAGCCTCACTTCACTTTATTTACCTTCTGAGAGCTTTTTTTCTAATGTGGTAACTGTTAGACTCTATCTGCTCTGCTCAGTGTTAGGGCTGTCATGATGAAAGTGCATAAACAATATAAATAATAGTTGTTGGCACATGAAAGGAACTCTGAGTGGATTGTTCTCTTGGAATCTAACCATCAGGGTTTTTGTTTGACTCTCAGGCATTTTTTTACTATTTTTTATGTTTAATACAAAAAAATCTTATAATCTTAAATTGATTATTTGAAAAAAACATCATTCTTTTAATATTTACATAGCAATTTAATATTTATAGCTCAATGCCTGGTAATTCTTATACAATTTAGTAAATATTTATTAAATCAGACTTGTTTTTAAAGACTTACAGTTTTGTAACCAGTCTCTAGCACTAATACCCTTTGAAGTGGAATGTCAGCCTGCACAAGTCAGTTTCTATATTGTCTTTCCTTCCTTGTCTGCGGTGATCTTTCTTGACTCTTTTTCACTGCTGAATAGTTAAATAGTTTAATCTCTCTCAGATCCTTGATATTATCAGGTTCTATAGCCTCCCACTCCATTCCCACTCATCCTCTCTGCAATGTAATATTTGCACTTGGATTTTTGACTTCTCATCTGAGATTTGCAGAGGTCTTTAAAGCATTGTTCAACCCCATAACATACCTCCTCTTGATGCACTTTTAATTTCTCATTTATAGGCAAGTAAATTGACTTCCTGTGTGCTTGCAGTCAATATTTTCCTGATATCATTTAATTGCAAACATTCAGTTTTTAGATGCAGCGCTTGAGATATTTACCACCTTATTTGCAGACTCATTCTAACTCTTTTTTGAAGATGATGAGTGTTGAAGTACTGACTCACAGTGGAAAGCAGACCATGAACATCTCAGTTTGGAAACCTAAAACTAAACCATCTAAATCAATGAACTCGATACAATGCTATAAACAGCTTACCCAGCCACCAACAGGGTCAGTAATAGAACTTGTTCATCTGCTTCACATTTTCTTGTTCTTCTGCTATGCCGTTTCTCTCTCCTTAAAGCATCAGTGACAATTAAGGAAAAGTGAACATGTGAGGAGTATGGCAAAGAGAATGTTGAAAACAAAGCAATTCGGACCATTTTATTCTTTCTATCCAGGTCAATGGCAGGTGTTCTATGTCCTATTACAGCCTTGATAGCATGTTATGTTGCATCATTTCAGCATACTTGCTTTCAGACTGGATGACTAAATGTCAGTTCAGATAGCAGTTATGCAGTCCAAATGATCCACAGTTGGATGGCAGCAAGTGAACAGAGGAGTGCCCAGTTCAGGAGCATGCTCTACTATTCCATACATGGAAGGCTGCAGATATTCCAGATTTTATTAGTGGAAACAAGCAGATGTGCACTAGGAAATATTTTCCTGTGATTTTACAGTTCTTTTGTGTTTTATTATGGGTCTATGCACAATGGAGAAAAGAGCTTTTCAGAATAAATATGAACTGTTCTGATTATCTGTCTTCCCATTTATTGACACAAAATGGGCAATAGACAATGTGTTATAAGCAAAAAAATGTTTCACTGCATTAGGAATCATTTCTTTACTAAAACACCCATGAAATCAGCCTCTTGACATATTCTCCAGCAAGTTAATCTGATTGTGATTGGCTCTGAGTGAAATGGAAATGAGAAAATTCCAAACAAGCATGTGAACATACAAACTGTTTTTCAACCCATTCTGAACACAGGTCGGCTGAAGACACTACTTGTATAGGCAAGTAAGTGAAAAGCTGAAGTGTAGCTGAATGTGAAAGCCAAAATCAATTTGATTTTAGATGATTTTCCACTGATTTTAAAAAGCAATGATATGGAACTTATGTGTAAGGTTAAAAAGCTTCAATTTTATTCCCTTCCAGCTAAAGCAAGCTTATTTTTTTCTCCTTTATTGAATTTGTTATTTTTTTATCCCAATACTGTTTTCAAGGGCCTGTATATCACTTTACCAGTTTTAGTTAGAATTATGGGACCAACAGTGTAAAGTATTTTTATACACAGAACTGAATACCTGATGGGCCTCTATGAATATTATATTATTCATGGCCATTGAATTAGTGATGCCGTAAAAATAAGTAAAGAAATCTAGTCTGCTGTGGTATGACCTCAGCTTTATTCTAGCTGAAGGTTTCTTTTGCCTGCATTCATTGAGTAACCAGTGGACTCTGATCAAAATCTAATTTGAATATAGCAAAAGCTCTTCCTGTTGAATTTAAAAGGCTGATGGTCAGTCTGTGATTACCATTCACTCACTGATCAAAATGATTTTGCTATACAGGATCCATGATGAATCTGAAGATCTCTAGATTCAAATTTTGCCCTTGTTTTGCCCAGTCCTGGCAATCTTCAGCAAAACATTTGTTCTCTCTCAGCTTTTTTGTTTCCTAAAATATAAAGTGAGAGTAATATTTTTTCCTCTTTTTTTTTCACCTTTCATTATCTATCAGTTTAGACTTTACTGTTTAATTGGCTAGAGGATTGATTTTTATTGCATTATTATTCTTTATTTATTTAATTCTTTATTATTGAAAAGAAATTTAAATTTAATTATTTAAACTTTATTTATTATTATTATTGTACTATATATTGTGGAAAAGCAGCAACTCCTGCTCATCCTATTTGAAAAGTGAGTTGTAGCTTCTTACAGTAATTGGAACATTGTGGTGCTAATGATCCTGGAATTTCAGAAATATTTTAATCAAGCAGTGACAAGGAAACACAAGGCACTACAGCTCCTTAGGTAGTATGGACAGACACTAGCCAACGAATTCATATTGTTCTGATTGTTGCTTGTGCTTTGGAAAATGCTTCTCAATATCATTGTGATAAGGAATCAAAACTGTGGTCAAACACAGGTTTGTTATGTGGAGAATTATTCCAAAACAGAGCTGAGCAGGATTTAAATTAGTTTAAATTGGAGCAGAATAGAGCTTACCAAAATCGCTGCTCAAATATCCATGATTAAGGATGGTAACAAATGTGTCTGTGTTATTAATTGTAGAATCCCATATCATAAAGGATTCAAAAAACATAATCCATTTGTCTAGCAGGATTTTAAATGAGGAGGAAATGAGCTGATTTCTGAGCCTTCTTTATGTCACTGTAAATTGAAGTAGAATTTTCTCCAGAAATTGCACTGTGTAAATGTCATGAGATCATTTGTATCCTCTCTTTCAGTCTCTGTCTGCATTCCAGTCTTACCCCTTCCTACCCAATGATTTAATTTTCTATTTATAAAGGGGTTTTATCTCTGATGTTTTTGCACAGTGTAATTAAAAAGCAGCTTCCTTACTGAATGGGAACGTTCTGAGTTAGTTCCCCATATTTGATAGACCCCTTGCAAAGCAATATGATAAATCATATATTTGAAGTAAGATTAAGAATAAGGCCTTTAGAAAGGATAAATTTTAAGTTAGACTCACGTATATATCTTTTTTTTGGTAAAGGTGCTTAAGTTCTTGACACTTGAAACCAACCATGTACCTGAGAGTCTGAAATCTTAGTAAATGCATTTATTCCTTCATTTACATTTAAAGATTCCTTGTGGTACAATATGTCAGTTTTCCAACCTGAGTATTTGCTTATGTACTTTTCACTACTTGTTTTAAACTGTTCATTATTTTTAAAGCTTTTGCCTCTGCAACAGCAAAAAATTAATGACATAAATAGGCTACTAAAATGGCTTTTTAACTAATTCAGCTTCCTTACAGTAATACAGTCGTGTTAGTACTTTCATCATTTCCTTTTTTGGAAACATTCAAACTATTCTAAAAGAAATAGTTGCCAAACAAAATTTTCTCAAAACATGGTACAAAATCTTTAGTTGATGGACATGCTCTAATGATTTTGTGCATGTGTATTTTTGTGTGCCAAAATACTGCCGTTACGTTGGTGAGCAGGTTTGGTTTGGTTTGGATTGGTATTCGTTCTTATATGCACCTGGACAAATTCACAATTACTAAAGAATCTGTGACAATACTGAGTATGAAGTGTATGATACAAATCTATAACAGGTTCACACCTTGAAAGTTATGTGTGTTTCTTGTCCTGAGCACAAAATGACTGTGCATACAAGGTTTAGAAAAGATAACATCAGTAAGCCAATTTCTAGAAAGGTTTTCATATGAGAAAAGACCAAGTAGAATGTACTTCAAAATGAGATCTGAAAGATACATAATTCCTCTTGAATTGTAAATTGTATGAAGGAAATGCTTATTCTCTATTTCTGAAAATTGTAATAGTGCTGAAACAAATAGAAGCGCTTTTCTACATAAAAAATATTAAGAACTGTGGAACTTTTTTTGCCACAGGATGCCATAAAAGCCAAAGTATAATTAGATTAAGAAAGGAATTATCTAGAATTGTGAAGTGTATGTTTGTTCTTGCAATTAGGAAAAGCAAAATCCTTCCTACTGAAAATAAAGGACTTGATGCAGTCTCCGCTCAGGAAGTCTGGAAGAGCTGAATTACAGGATGCATACCATAGAATGGAACCCTCTGTGTTATATAACACCAAAGCATTACTTTTCCAGAAGTTTTTGGGTTTGTGTTTTTATATTCCACAATGAAATTTGATGGAATGTAGGAAAATCTTGCAGCAGTGTTATGCCATCACAATTGCCTTACTAATTTAAACCTGTACATAGGCACGCTGCATCAACATCAAATATAGCTTCTTTATTTCCAAGTATGCTGATAATGTATTTTCTTACTCTGGTACTAACAACCTTATCTCTTGTCTACATTTCATACCCCAGATAATACCCTATGTTTTCTATAAGAATACATGTGGAGCATATAGCAAGTACTGAAAGAAATGGATCTGTATACACTGGCCAATGGGCAAGATTTTGAACTTTAATTGCAGAGCATATGCATGCACCTGCATGTAAATATGAAGTAAAGCAAGAATGCCTAACCTGAGGCCTATAGACTCACTCCAAAAATACCAGAATTCAACCCTGGACTGTATTCATCTTAATGAGGGACTGAAATTCTCAGTAAGACCTAATGTCCCAGAATTCAAGTCATCCATCTTATGTTAAGAAGCATGTTGCGACCAATGATGACTATTTTTCCCCTAAGAGCTAATCTGGCACATAAAGGATGAGAACATTAGACATTTGCTTTTTCTTATTGCAAAGTAGTAGCTGTTTCTTGACAGGACAAAAGTTGAGTCACTCTCAGTAGGATTGCACTACTGATGTACTTTGCTTATTGCTATATGGTATTGTCTCAACAAAGTAGAGCCTACTGTTATCCATTACTTTCTCTTTTCATAGAGCTGCTCTGGATTAACCAGCCAAAGCACTGGCTGCTTAGCATTTTGCACAATACGAGCAGAAATAATCCCTACAAGCAACTCATCTTGAACAGAGATGGCTGCATGTCATTTCCAGCTAGTGTTTTTATTAGAGTTTGTTCATCTCCTGGAAGTTCCAGCTAAGCCCATGACTAGAACTCCCCGTGGTCTGGCACTGTGTTGCATATTTCAAGGAAGGAGGAGAACATGGTCTGTTTATTGTTGTCTGTGCATGAAGTTGTGCTGTCAGAGTCTGGATGTGCTTCATGAACCGACAGACTTCCGTTGTGCCAGGTGGCCATGAATGCAGTTACTGCATGGCAGAGAATGGTGATGAAGCCACTAAAATGTTTTCATTGAGATTTTTTGTGTGTTGGATCTCCTAAAAGTTAAAAAAACCCAACCTTTTCAGGCTGACTTCCCCTTCCCCAGTCCACACACAACCATTCCATTTAGCCTAGCCACTCTATTGAAATATTTCTTTCTACTAATAACTACTGCTGCAATGACACATGAAATGTCTTTGAACTTATGTGTCATCAGGGAGAGGAGAGCTTGCCCACCAAAAGGCAAGCAGCAGACAGCTTTTTTGCTTCACCTTCAAGTGCCCCTTTACTGTATGCAAGAACCTGTAGATGCTAAAATCACCTGAAAGTGATTGTCTGGATAATCAGCACCGGTGAGTTTGGGGCTTTGAAAGGTGGAGGAGAAGGAAAGTCTGGGTGCATAAATAAGCTGAAAAAATCCTCACTGTCAAATGAAATGTTCCTCTGCTTTATCACCATTATTTTTTGTGAGATTTTGCATTATGGTACCTTGAGTTTTAAATTAAATGTCAAATATAATTTGGCACTACAAAGAATGAATTATGTGACTGCCCTTAGAGAAAATCAGAAGGCTTAGCTCTGTGAGTTAAATTGGTATCTGCCTTATACTGAGCTGATGTGGGCTAATTGATTAGGATCTGACAGGTTACCATATTGCAAATTCAGCACAATCTCTTCCATTAAAAAAAAAAATAGACCTAAGGTACCTTTAGGGAAAAGCAAAAAATCTTCTGTAAAACAGAATGGGGAGAGGAAAAGAGTATCTTCAAGGACTCTTTTTTACACTTATAGTTTAGATTCCCCAGAAGCCCACACTTCTTAAGGGTACAATACGGACGTTAATGTGCTCCAAGTCACTTTGGAAGCAGATCTGCAATCAGATTTCAGGTTCTTTTGGCCTAATCTTAAAGAGCAGAAAAATATTTTCTCAGATAGCTGACTAAATCTATCTCCATAAGAACTAAGATGACAAAGTGTCACTTTAGATCATTAAAGGAGGGTAATACATTTTAATCAGCAATTATATGAGGAAGAACAAACCAAATGCAATAGGGGGGTCATTTTATAAATTGAGTTCTTGTGGCCCTCTCCCTTTCAATATGCATGATGTTATTTCGTGGAAACATCAATCTTAAAAAACTATTGTCAAGTAAACAAGCCTAGTGTTTCTCACAGCCTTCATGTCTGTGTAGTCTGGGTTTAATTTTCTGTTAAGTACGGGTAGTGTTGTGGGGGGAGGACTAAGTCTGAAGTTCTAATGTAGTCAGGCTGGAATCTGTCACTCAGCTTATTGCATGTTGATGACTCAGTGCAGTTTCAGCTGTAAGCAGACCATGATTTATGGACACCAAGTGAACTCCTGCGGCAAAAACCAGCCATGAGATCAGAGCAGCAATAGGGCCCTTTTTTGGCAGGAGACAGCGCCTGCATTTTTCTCATTCATGCCAAACTGCTTTGCACGGCAATTAGCTCTGTCCTCATTTAGTCTCCAGTCCCAAAGGGTAATGAAAGTCATATATCATCTTCAAGGCTCCTAATTATCCAGCTCAGTTACAGGTAGGCTTTGTAACTGTGAGAAGGGCCTGTCTGCTTGATATTTATTGCTCTTCCAATAAGCAAGCAAAGGAGAAGGGGGGGAAAAACTTTCTTGAAAGCTTGCCCATACCCCTTGCCTCAGATCCTTGACATACCTTCTGCAAATGTGCTAGTCAAAGGGGAAATGTCTTCATTCCACATATCCATTTTGCATGCTGTAACTAAACATTCAGCAAGAACAGAGAGCAAGTGCTTGAAACATGAGAGAACATACATTTGGGGTGAGCTTGTCTCTAGTTATTTGCTTGTGGAAAGGCAATCCTCTGAATAAACAGCCATGAAAACAGGAAGATAGGCAATAAGGAAGAATTAGGAACTCCTTCCCCTCCTCCACTCCTTTTCTCCACCCAGCCCTTCAACACATACCACAGCAGCATCTTGGGAAAGTAGTGGGGTTAGAGAAATGTGATAGTTTTACTGAAGATGTACTAGATGAAGTCTATTTAACTCCATATTTCAACCCTCTCACCGTCAGCACTGAAATACAGTAAAATTCACATCTCCATCCAGAGTTTGGTTCTGCCTGACTTTCTGTAACAGGCAAAACCAGATACCTGACAATTTTAATTGTTTTGGATGCTGGTATTAATAGAACGAGATCTTGCAGCTAGCAGCCATCTTTTGCTGCTGTTAATATATTGGCTAAATCAACAGTTCAAGTATCCTAGTCCTTACTCTGCTAAGGAATGAACTTCTTCCCAAACTTGGATGAAATCCTGCTATGTTTTCAGGTTTGGTTTGCTCTTTGTTTCATTTGTATTTTACCTCTTTATTTCATACTTATTTTGATCAGTAAGCCTAAAGACTGCAAGGCCCGAGACTAAGCAGTCTGTTGCAGTAACGGTGTGGAGACATCTCCAAATCCCATTAGCTAGTGAAGCAGTTGCCAGATGTCTGTTGTAACTGCTCGGTAAAATCTCACACTTCATATGAAGAACTCACAGAAAAGCTTTCTCCATTATTTCACATCAGCTGAGTGCTTTATCAACCTTGGTGGTAGTGGGTGCTAAAGAAAAAAAGCCACTGAGCATATGCAGGAATGTAATTTTGCTAGCTCCAGCACAGGTCACATCCGTGCATGCATTGTGCAGCTGACTTGGGAGTGCACAGCATGCATGGAGTGACATTGCATCTCGAGGCTTCTGTTTACTACAGGGTCTATTGTCTCAAAAGTCCTCAAGACAGCCTTGATGTGTAGAAAGACACCTATCAAAGTAAGTACATGGAAAGGTGGAGCTGGGGCAGAAGCAGTCAGTAAAGCTCAGCAAATAGCTTTGGCTGGCACTGACAAGAGGCTAGAGATATAATGAGCATGAGGAGCAAAGATGCTTATTGTTTGTGCACCGTGAGAGAAGTATGAGATTGTACTGGTAGAAGGCAGAGGAGATATGGACCTCTTGTCATAGTAGAGAAGTGCTGAGAAGAGTATGCTGATAGGTAACACGCCTCTTTGTGTGGGAAGCTGAACTGCAGCATGGTGGGAGTTCTGCAGCCTTTCAAGGCTTTGAACTGCGGTGTGGCATTGGGAGAGGCCCAGCACTCTCTGGTGCCTCTGGGTATCTTCGCTGGGTTCATCCGGGCCTGACTTTCAATTCTGTCAGCAGCAGGAAAGCACTTAGAGGGCGGGGAATTGAAAGAAGACAAGAAGTTCCTTGTTCTTTTTTACAGCTCCTCTTCCCTTCTGCACTGCTTGTAAAGGAGTGAAGCATCAACTTTCATGATCAAATGTGATTTTGTTTTCCTTTGTGTTGAGAATGGCAGAACATTTTGCATGGTTTTCACCTTCTTCCTGGCCTGGAGGAAGCACTAGAAAGCTGGATGAGATCCAAGTGGTTCAGATACTAAGATTCAGAGGTGCATTGCAAAGGAGTGGGTGCTCATCTGTCAAGTATTGGCAGGTACCCTTGAACTGAGCAGTACTCATCTGGTTTATAACAGTCACAGAGGTGCCCTACAAACCTTGAGTTATTTATCTGTGCTGTCCTTGCCAAGTTTCCAAACCTGTTGACTTGAACTTTCAGTAGTTGCATTCCAAGTCCTCTCACCCCACCCTTCCAGGAAATAAGTATCCATGCAGCTTCTGCTGATGGTCGTGGGAACAGCTGCTGTATATCCTACTGCAGAACTGAGTACTGGAGTCTGTATCTTGCTGTCTTGGAGAGTCAAGGCTTGAGCACATCACTGGTGGTGATGTGGAGGGTAGTAAATTGGATAGAAGTCATCCAGGATCTGAGTGGTGATCTATCTCATCTGAGATCTTGGCACTGATAATAGCTATTGCTAACTGCTGTAGAAGAAGCTGTCCCCTTTTTCTCCTACTATTTAATTCTTTCTCTGACATTTTTTCCTCAACAGTAAAAATTTCTGTTTCTGAAAAAAGTTGATTTTGCACTATTCATTCTATACTCCCCTAGACTTCTCTTTTTACACCTCTTGAAGTTTTTCTGCAGTTGTCTTTGTGAATTTAGCAGAGTAGGAGATAGATAATAGGAAGAAACATGTTAAAAGCATCATTGAAATCCTGCTGAAGCCACTAGTATATTGCCTTTTCCACCATTTGGTTTAAATATGCCTCCTAAGCCAGCTTCTCATGTAAGTACTAATTAGCATGACACCAGCATTAAATATAGTTTTGCAAGTAGTATTCTCTGAGATGGAGATGAGAAAGTAACAAAAAATGAATGTTCAAGCCTCACAGTTCTCTGGCCACAAAACCTTATTTCACTTGGTATAACTTGTCCCATCTCTTGAAACAAGCATTTGTCTCCCTTATATCTGTATCCATTCGTATTAACAATGACATAGTATCTTAAAGGCAGGTATCCCAAATGCTTTTTTCTACCATTAATGTGATTCTTGTGCAGCAAATAATATGGGAATCTGTTGTTTCCTTCCATCACCGAAGAGGGGTGATACTTGGGTGTAGTTTTGTATCAGCCATGGCTAATCTATTTCTAAATTACTGAAAAGGTGGTGAAAGGAAATCTGTCCCCTGTCCTTGCTGTTGTGTCAGCAGCAGCACTCATCCAGCTGTGCAGACTGCCACACTGGGGAGTGGATCTGGCTGACTGCTGAGGCGTGCAACCACATGTGCTGACACAAAGTGTGGAGGAGAGACAGGTGAAATGGTGGAAAGGAAGGTCTGTTCTTTTAAGTAGCATTTCAGAGTTCAGCTAGATGAAGCTTACCATGAAATCACATCCGTACTCTAGCTGCATCTATGCTTTTTTCCATCTAGGCCTCAGGTTGTTAGATAGCTTCCTCAGCACGTGAGAAAAAAAGCAGCAACATACAGACATGGTTAATGTGTATAGAAACAGACATCATAGAAATACACCTTTTCTTACCCTATTTAAGCAATTAAAGTCTTCCCTGTAAACACTGTTGCTTTTTTAGATTCCCATTATACCATTCCCATTATACAGTTCTTCATGAACAGTTCCATAGTGTGTCCTTTTCAAGGGGTGCAGTCCTTCAGAAACAGACAACTCCAGCAAGGGTTCCACAGGTTCTGCCAGGAGGCTGTTCCAGCATGATTTTCCCATGGGGGTACAGCCTCCTTTGGGCATCCACCCAGTCCTGCATGGGGTCCTCCACAGTCTGCAGGTGGGTATCTGCTCTGTGGGCTGCAGGGTGACAGTCTGCTTCATCATAGTCTTCACCATAGGCCACAGGAGAATCTCTGCTCTGGCACCTGGAGCACCTCCTCAACATCATCCACTGACCTTGGTGTCTGCAGGGCTGTTTCTCACATATTCTCACTCATCTCCCCAGCTCCAATTGCTGTCATGTAGATGGATTTTCCCCCTCAGCCAGAGTACCTGTTATTCATGGTTCTCTTTCTTAATCCAAGGGGATCACCATCACTTGGCTCTTCCACTAAAACACAGAGATAAATCTGGCACCTCTGTGCCTTTCCTGGTTTGGAACACTGACAGGACAAAGGTGGTGAGCAGAGGCCAAATGTGTTCCTAATGTCTGGGAAAGCTTCCTGACTATGCAAGATTTTTTTCAAGTAAGTAGGGTGTTATTTCATGATTGCTGCTCTGTTCTGCGCAGACTGAGGCTATTCCTATCAAGAGTCGTAGGGATTCTGTGCCTGGTTACGCCACAAAAGTAAGTGTGGCCATATATAATTCTTACCTGTGTTTCTAGGCTGCATCTCTGTATGATTAATTAGCATGCTTATTAAACACGAAGGAAAATGTTTTATTTACTAATACAGAAAACTAAACCAGTGTATCTATGTTTAGTGAACTGTCTGTGATAATGGTTGTTTCAGATTCAAAAATTAATTATCACATTGAGTATTCAGAAGCAATCCTTTTATTCCTGTCTTGATTCATATAGACAGACTCACTTTTATATGATTTTCAGTCTCCAAGCCAAGGCAACCATCCAATTGTCCCCCTTCAAACCAAAACAGAATTTTCTCTTAACAAGTCCCTCACAGTACTGATTCAATCTAGGCTTTTTTCGTATCATTGTTAAGAAACAGGCAAGCAAAGGAGCACCTCTTCCTCTGGTTGGTCCTGCAAGCAGTAACATAATATTGTATCATAGCTTTGGCCTGGCTGCTAGGAGCAGAGATTGGAGAACCCACTAGTAACAATGTCTCTGCAATGCAATGATTAGCACCAGCTTTTGGGGAGAGCTCAATTATGGCTTCTAGTAGGTAGCTGTCCAAGAGCAGAGTGAAAACTGTAGGCTCTCTTTCATGGTTTCCTGAGTGCAATCCTACCACTCTTATTTCTGCTTTCCCAACTCCTGACACCTGATATATATCTGTGTCCCAGTTGAGACTCATGAGCAGAGGAATGCAATCAGAGCTTGCCTTTCAGCTTTACAAGCAGTTCCCAGAGGCCTTACATGCCTTGCAGGCAAAATACTTTTTGTGCTTATTGCCAGTACAGGTATTTTCATCCCATTTATGGGTACATCAACACTAAAAGTGCTGATCCACACAAGCTGGCTCAGCATGAATATATCTGGAACCAGGAACGGCAGGGAAGGACAGTGGATATATCCATGCTTGCTTTGTAGAATATTGCTCAGTCTAAGAAACGTTGTGGTTGTGCAAACACAGCCAAATGACCTCTAAATCTCAGCTTTTATCTCTACCCATCACCACATGGACTAACCATTCAGTATGCATTGTGGAGTCAGATCCTCAAGTGCTCAGTGAGGGAAAATCCTCATTGGAGTCTGGCAGAAGTAACATATAATTTTGTTCAAAAACACTGAATGTGCAGTACAGCTAAGGGTTGTCAAATCCAGAACAGGATTATACCCCACATCATATGCATGAGCACTTTATACAGACTATGTTTAAATTAATTTTTAATTAGCTCATTATACAGATAGAAGATCTGCTCATCTCAAGTTTCATAACCACAACTTTGCCTATAGGTCTCTCTATCAGACAACTGAATGATGCCAGCGCCCAACTTGAGCTGGAATTGCTCAAGCCCTGCAGCAATGAGACTAATATTAAAACCCCTGATAGTATCAGGCACCACACTCCATTATATCATGACTGCATTTCCATCTTCATGCCCAACCTTCTTATGCACTGTAAAGAGCTTGTGGAGGGTGGGAGTTCGTGACTACTGGAAAACATGCATGCCATGCAGAGCCAAAGATATCTGACTGCGCATAATGGTGCTACCCATAACCTTTGCACAGGTTTTGATGACTAAGTGCAAGTTCAGCCCACCCAAAGTGATTCATAATGAATTGTTGGTCCAGAGATTGCAAACCACATATCTTCTCCCTCTTCTGGTTGGAGAAGATTTTGTGGACATACATGCCTATCAAAATGTGACAGTGCCGGTTGCCTGTGACAGTATTACCTGCTTTGGAAATACCTTCCCTTCTCTGTCCAAAATCTGTCCTCTTTTGTGAAGTACACCAAACATGTATGTAGCCTGCAGCATGAATAGACGTGGCACAGAAAGTATTAGTTTTACAAACTTGGAATTAAGGTAGTGTAAAGCTATTTGTTTGGGTTTGTACAGGAAATATGTGGCACAGTGGGTAATAGGCCACAGATCACTTAAAGTCCAAGTACTGTGATTAACCAGAGATTATCCTTATCCCCCTGGTACTTACATGCTAACAGCTTCTTCATTAAATGTTTCTAGTCCTATTAACATATTCTCCTTGGAGCTTCCAACCCACTCAGTGTGACAAGCTGACAACAGTTATAAGCGATTATTCAGAAAAATGGTTTTTTTCTTTTTTGTTTCCTTCAATTTGCTATCAGAAATACCCTTAGAAAACTAATTTCCATGAGACCAGGAGGAATGGACGTTTCATTTTTCAGTATGACTTTTTAAGAATAGCTGCATCGCAGGAGACTAGTTTCAGACTGATCAGATGGAAGTAAGGGCTGTCAACTTATCTTGACACAAAGTGTAAACTTGACTCAAAAATTCTTGTGAAAAAGCGTATGATTTGTTCTTTATGCTGCAGCAAATCTTTTTGGAAAGATATTCAATCTCAATTTAATTTCTGTGAAATCCTTTTCTTAGCCTGTATGGAAGCATACTACAATTCAGTGATGGAAAGTAATCCAGCTGCTAAGACTCCTTGAGCAATTGTCCAGCCATTTGCACCTCTGGAACTTCATAATAAATTGAATCAACTGAACACATGGGGAGAGTAGACAATTAACAGATCTGAATGAGTGTTGAAACCGATGACTTGTCTCAGTCTCTAAATTCATTCCTGTTCAGATTGTTTATCTAGGACAAACACGGCAGGGAATGTGTAAGGATATATGTGCTGTTTATTTAGATCTGTAGTAGGAAACTAATTCCTAAGCAGAAGCTTTGCTATGAAGCAGGGAGACTTATTTGCTATAGGGATATCATGAATTTATTTATTTTAATGACATTTCTTTTGTTTTATGTGTAACAAAAGAAGATAGTGACTTGCTTCAAAGTCCATCTGTTTCAGATCCTTCATTGTTATTGATTTCCATTCAACTCCTTCCAGCTTCTCTACAAGTTAATGGCATTTAAGGGCCAAAGCTTTGTGATATATTTGCTGTGGTTTTATCAATGCGTACAAAGCCTCATCTCTTCTCTAGTTCCTGATTGTGGTGGACCTGAGGATGGAAAACTAAACTGCACTGGAGCATTTCAATATCCTATTTCACTGCAAACTCACATTAAATTTGTTATTCTCTTTGAAGTCAGCAGAAAACCCCTGACTAACATCAACTGAGTATCTGGTTCTGTGTTTCTGACAAACATTACTGCTTGTCTGGTATAGCAATCCCTGTGGCCACTGAGAGTGAAAAGTAGCTGAGGCAGATTTTCAGAGGTCGGGAATACTGGAAACCCAGATAATTCACTCTCTAACTAGCCTGGCGTCCCCCTCCCCTGTTCGTGTCAACTTGTTCTAACCTGTTAGTACCACTGCCGCTGTGTCACAGGTCTGTGCTGAATTGTCAATAGGCATACAAAGAGGGGGGTGGAGGTAACTGCTGGGAAAGACAGAGGGAAGGAAAGGAAATATTTTGCTTGCCTAAGAGTGGGAATGTGCTCTCAATGAACCTGGCTATTTCTCTGAAAATAGATGTTGCAGAGGATTTTCTGTAAGAGACAGGCATCCTGCCTCCAAAAATAACTCGTGCCTGATCTTTCAAACTCTTCGTAATATACCTTGCCAGTTATGTGTTGCTGAGGAGAAGGGTTGAGAGGATTATTTCAGCTGTGGCAATCAGTTTACACCTTGAACCCCCAGATCGGATTACTTTTAGTATATAATTTCAGAATATTTCCCCCAGATGTACTGTACCTTTTTATGCTTCCAGGATGAATTTCATTTTGTTATTTCCTGCACTTATTTCTAAGCTTTCTCAAGTCCTCTGTGTTATTTCTCTGCCCTCACTTAATGTTTGCGACACTTCCTAATTTAGTATCATCTGCAAATTTATTGTATCAGCTCTTTATATCCCTTGATCAGTGGTTTGAAAATATTATTGAAATATTGAAAACTTGAGTTTAACACTGTCTCCGCAGATTTCTCAAGAGACAGTTCCCTTAAATAATTCATTTGGGGGTGGGGGTGGTGTATGGCTAGTGTATATGACACTGTGGATGGGCATAAGACTACTCAATAGAAATTGCTGATGTCAGTTAATGCATTCTTTGAATGAATTTGTCTACATTTAAAGGTGTAAAATAGCATAAATAGGGAGTGGGAGTATTGTTGCACAATTGAACATGTGAGTTTCCTATCAGAAGCCTCTGGAAAAAGTGAATTCAAAGCTGTCACAGACATACTTAACGTCATAGATGAGAAAATAAAGTCTACAGTCGGAAAAGAAGTCCCAGATAGTCCAAACAAGCCTGACAGTTCTTTTAAGAAGTGGGAATAATGAAAAGTAAACCTGGAGGTCTAAGAGCAGTGTTTTGTAGTGCTCTAAAATGTGAATTTGATTTATAAATGGAAACCAAGGAGCTGAGGAGTAAAAGCATGAAAAGACAAAAATATTTGAAATGGCCATTGAAACAAAGGGAATAAGAAATCTGTGAGACCAAAAAAGAAAATATGTTGATGTAGCTGAGGCAGCAGATGACTAATGTGTGAAACCCTGAGCAGTAGAATAAAAGAAAATAAAAGGATGAATTTTTGAAGTTTATAGACCCAGTTTTATGCTAACATCTAAGGACACATAGTTGAATGTTTCAGGTGACTTTCCATTAAATGATTTATTAACAGGTATTGTACATCAATTGTTCTTAATTTAGCTGTTCGGCAGTTTAATGAGAGTTGGCAAGTTCCTCATGCAACCTCTTTGTTACTATTTCACTCAACTTCATGGTTCTTGCAGGTTGTTTTTTCCTGTATCTGTTTCACTTCAGAGGCGATTCCTTACTCAGACGGGGCTGACACATCTTTATGAATTGCTTGTTCTTCCTTACCTTCTGTGATTGCCTGTATTCTTACTACAAGCCTATATTTTTACTACAAACGAAAGAACATAATGAGATATTTTGTTTACTGTTTTTGCACAAGTTGTCTCCTGCATTCTGAGAGAAAGTTTTATTTAGTGGCTTTTAGATTATTATTACTTAATAGCTATATCCACAATGTAATGGGTCATATTTCTCAGTTACTGCCACTTTGTGTTTTAGATACCTTATTAGGCCTAATCATGAACCAGGCACAAGGTGCTGATCAAACACATAGTGAAAGCATGGGCTTTGTCTTAGTGAATTTGCATCTTATTGAGTGCTGTCACGTGTTCAGCTGTTCTGGTGTTTGGAACTGACGACTTTGTATTTTAAGTATTGTGAGTGTTCTAAAATATAGTCTTCACCAAACTGGAGATTTTAATGAATATGCTTTGGCAGAATGAAACCAGAGAGGTTAGTTGGGTTCCCTGACCGTGTTTTTAAACCAAAGTCTAATTTCCAAGACCACAGTAAAGTGATGGTCAGCTTGTACTTCAACCAAAATGATGCTGTTTTACAAGAACTTGTCATGATGCCCAAAGCTTTTTGTGCAGGGTATTCAGCATTCACATAGTCAAACTATAGGCACCCAGCCTCTGTGTGTTAGCTAGGTGTCTAGGCTTTTCATATCTTTGATAAAGAGAGATAGGCACCTACACCTTCATCATTCTCAGGAAGTTCTAGTTCCACATAAAATCTCCTAGCCTAGGAACCTAAGGGAAGACTGTATCATTGTCTCACTGTGTAGCCACATTGCTATCTCCAAGCAGGGAGGCTAAACAGGAAGGGTTTCAGCAGTGAACCATTACGTTCATTGATTTTTAAGAGGTATATAACTGAATCTAGTGCAATTGTCCACAGCTGTGATTACAGCTGTGATTAGGGATCAGTTTTATTAGGTGGGGGAAAGGAGATTAGTTTGTAGTTTTTCCATGGGTTCAGCAGCAGCAGTCATTTTTCTCCTTTTTGGTAGCTGGTGCAGTGCTGTGGTTTTGATTTTGGGCCTGGGAACAGCTCTGATAACACCCGTGTTTTCAGTTACTGCTTGGTAGTGTGTTGGTCTGACCAAGGACTTTCTGAGTCTCATGCTCTGCCAGGGAGGAGGGGAAGCCGGGAGGAAGTGCAGACAGGGCACCTGACCCAAACTGACCAAAGAGGTTATTCCATACCACAGCATGTCATGCCCAGGATGTATAAATGGAGAGCAGAGACCTGGAAGGGTGTGGTGGGGCAGTGGGGGGTTTGCTGCTGGGGGGTGCACTGGCTGGGTCGGGCTTGGTGAGCAGTTGTATTCTCTTTCCTTGTATTTCTCTTGTATTATTATTGGTGGTAGCAGTAGTGATTTGTGTTATACTTTAGTTATAAACTGCTCTTATCACAACCTGTGGGAGTTGCATTCTTTTGATTCTCCTCCCCATCCTCATGGGACTGGGGGAAGAAAGAGGAGGAGTGAGTGAGTGAGTGAGTGAGTGAGTGAGTAAGTGAGTGAGTGAACGAACTGAATGAGTTAGTAGCCTGGGTGAGGCTTAAACCACGACAAGTTTACACAGAAAGAGTCTGCATTGCAGAGGGTCAGATCAGGAGCTCGCCTGTAAGTGAGAGCCCTGCCCTCACTAGGCTACAGTTCAGTGGAAAGGAAAAAAGGAAAATAACCAAAAGGCTCAGTGCAGTTCCCTGGTAACCTCACTTATTAGTCAATTTTAATATAGCTGTAACAAGCTCTCTTTAAGCCAGACCTTGGGTAAAGCCTTAGAAATGCTCAGCTGTGCCATGTGGCTTGTAACAAATATCACAAAGTATTGATTTGTTCCATAACCACTCCCTGCCATGTGTTATGTAAATAATGACGTTTGATAGAGTGTGTGGTTCTTCGTGCTGTAATGCATAGGTCTTGGGGAGGTCTTGAGTCAAAAGATGAAAGGGCAGCTGCCTCCAGTTGTCCTTGGGAAGTGTGCATGACACTGCAGCTGCACACACACGGACAGAGCCCTTCCCCTTTGAGTGCATTTTATAATTATGATTTTAATGTTTTATCTGTTTCTGATCTGGGCGGGTGCAATCTTCTAATTATATAGCTTTGAATTTTCTCAGGTTGTCGCCATCTTTAACGCTGTTAGTAATTCTTGACTTGAAAAAGTAAATTCATGGTGCTTTCTCTGAAAAACGCACAGATCTGTGAGCTGAGTATGCTCACATCTACTCGGATTTAACCTAGGAAAAAGCATGCATTCAGTAAACACCCACTAATTGTACTTCAACTTGTAGGTTGCAGAGCAGCCTTGTTCTGTTTTCCCACAGCCAAAAGAAGGCCTCAAGGCCAAAATGTCACCTCAGATTTCTTTTGATCTCAACTTATATTTTATTAACCCTTTTAACTTCACTGAGGGTGTGCAAGGAAACATGTATATTCCCTTTCATATAAAACCAGCATTGTCTTTGCATCTTGCGTGCAAATGTATGGACAGTTTTTCATACAAAGGATTATTTAGATGTAATCTATATGCCTTGTGAGTTACAGATAAGAAGGGGCGGGCAGCATTTATTCTGCAATGTTTATGATTTATTCCCCTTTTATTTTCTCTCTTTAACTCCATCCAAAATATTTCTGAGAGTCTTAGTGAAATATAATACTAGAAGCCTTTAATGGCACCTTTTCATCTCACAATTGCAGAGTGCTTTTCAGGGCTTAATTAAATTTTACAGCATGCCTTTCAGGTGGGTGTAATTTGAATGCATCCACTCCTGTTTGTGAGGAAACTGAGGCAGGGAGTGGTGATTATCTCAAGGCTGTGAGCCAAATAAAATGTCAGAGTGAGAACTGTAGCCCAGGAGATTTGATTAGCATCATATAATTCCAACAAAATCTGGTTCGTACAGATTTCATCAAATAGACAATACAAATGATGGCCACTTGATCTGGCAGAGGAGCCATATAGATTTAATCATCGGCAGCTAGTACCCAAACACAGTTACTAATGATGCTCTAGAATAGGCCATTAAGCATCATTTGGGAGTGGGAAGATAAACTTCCTGAGCCCTCAGTGATCATGGGTTGAAAATCACACCTGCTTTGATCAGAGCCTGACAGTGACAGAAATGGAGCTCTGCGAGTGCCTCATGCATGTAAGGCACCCTCACTTTCTGCTCCTCTCTGCAGAGGGGAAGGTATTATCAAACCTGTCTGACAGGTCTGGAAGCGATTTACACTAGAATTCAAAAAGTGGGGTATGGCCATTTCCTTGAAGGTATGTGAAACAAGACTGGGATTAAGCACATAAGAGATCACACAGATACAGTGTGCAGGCTGAGTACGAGCCACTTTGTACCAGCCACTACAGTGAGAAAAAGTCTTCTGTCTGCGAGACAGACTCTTAACGAGCAGAGCAGTAGTGTTAATGAATTAAGGAATCCGTCTTTGGGAGATCAGTGATATGAAATAACTTTTCATGCTCTTAGCAGAGAAACCAAAGATTTAATGATGTCCCTCTGTCACAAGATACCTGTCTCAGACATAGATCAAAGAGAGAGGACACTCTTGCTGCTGAGTGCAGTTGTTTGCTGCCTGGCTCTGCTGGAGCTTCAGCCTACACTGAGAAAGTGCTACCTCATCTGGACTTTCTAGAGCCTGAACAGGACTTTGCAATCACAATGTTTGATTGTAGTCCCTTCAGGAAGGGTATGCAATGTGGTACACAGTATGTTTTCAGTGTGCTGTAAGACAGTCAGTTGATAGCTGCTAGGCATGTATAACTTAGGCAAAGAGAAGTTTTCTGTTTCCAGCATTGTCAGCCTGGTCTCTTAAAAGTACTGCCTGAGAGTGAAATGGCTCCTCGAAGTCCTTCAGAGGCCAATCTTCCCTTGCTCTTTTATGAAATGGGCACTGCATGGTTTGTCTTTTTATCAGAATAATACAGAGTACAAATGAGGCCATGCAAAAGCTGAACAGTTTTTGTCGCTTACTGTCGATCATCTTTCTACTACTTTTCTCCTTCACACTGACCTCTTCTAACAGTGAAGTCAACAGCTGTGGCCACGTGCACAGGACATACTTTGACAGCAGCAGGACCCAGCTGACAGGCTCTGGAATGTATTATCTTGGTAGCGTCATCTGGGTCTGTAGCTGGCTCTTCTATGACTGAGTTGAAGGTTGAAGGCCTTGGGTTTTTTTCTCCTTTTCATCTTCTTTTCACTACACACCAGCATTACAGAGGGACCTTAAAGTACGCGCAGGAGAGCAGGCTTTGGGGACTGGCTTTACTTCAGTAAACCCACCTTTTTTCAATTTATAAGTGCTTGGTTGCGTGTAAATCCGTTTCACCACCCTAACTTCACATCAAAGTATCTGACATGTGCTGCATTCGATGAGAGCGAGAATGCATGTTTGTCATTGTATAAGCAAACCAGAATACCTTTGGGAAGAGGGAGACAGAGACTTCAGCATGGTATACCTTAGAGGATTTGCTGCTAATTTCAGTGTCAGAAGGGTTGGGCTTCTTACATTGTTAGCATTTCTCCTGAGTAAGACCTCTGTAACAAATGCCATTTTGAACCTCATTTATTTCACAAGGGGGCTTAGACTCCTTTGAAACCTCTGTGTAGGGTTGAACTGGTGACTTTGGAGACCCCAGGCCACCAGGAAGGAGTGCAGAAGGTGCCCAGAAACCTAATTTGCCTCTCACAGGGCAGACACCAATCCCATTGACCCCACCATCTGAACCCCTCAGCTGTAAGGAGAGACAGGGCAAGAAGTCAGTTGTGTGTATCAGGAGGAATTTCTGCCGTTCCCATGTTGGGTAAAGCAAGAGGAATTCCCTGTGAGTGGAGAAAGTGTCCTTGAAATCAGGATGTATCCCAGCTCTTCGGTGAGAATGATTCCAGAGGGGTCTTTAAGTGTTTAGTTTTCGGGAAGATTACCTGCACCTTTCATTTGTCCTTTGAAGATTATTAATGCTCTGTAAAATGATTTTTAAAAAATGGCAAACCAGTGCACAGGCACATACAAAAAAGAAACACAGGGTTACGGGAAGAAGCTGAGATTCTATCTGCTTTATTGAATGATCCTGGAATATGGTAACAAGGGGACAGTTGCATGCTTAATCATCTCACTCTTACAAGTGGAAACAACAGAGTGAACTGATACGAATGTAAGAGTTGGGGAAAGGAATAAAAAACCTAAGGAACAAAATAAGCATAAAATGTAAACAAAATTCTGCCAGAAGTATTTGTAGTGACAGATGCTTTGGTAGATATGGCAAAAAGTATATTCCTTTCTCCTAAAGGGAAATAGGTGGAAGTCCATCAAATAAACTTTGTCCTGGCATATTTTATTTTTGCATGGAGGAAAAGGAAAAGATCTTTTTTGATGTGGGTTTTTTTTTTTTCCCCTTCTGCTGTTTTTTCCCTTTCTGCCACACCAGAAAAAAAAGATCATGAAAGATAAGCCAGACAAAATAAAAGAAGGAGGGGGAAGGGAGAAAAAAAGAGGTTACTCTGAGTATCAGAGAGGGGGCTAATTGTCAAGGTTATATCTCCAAAGATGATTGATGTGAGGCTGGGTTTTTCTGTCAGCCTGTCACAAAGCAGGAATGTTTAATGTTCTCATTATTGGTTACGCTGTTGTGTATATTTCTCTGTCAGCACTACGGACCCATCTGAACTGCCAAGGCACTTCAAAGCCCTGCAGGTCATTTATCATCCTCCTGACGCTGCGAATGTTCAGCCTCAGCTGAGTGCCAGGGATTTGTTATGACTTGAGAGCCAGCTGACAGACAGGTCTGCTGCAAAAAGGATTCCTTTTTGTCACACTGCGAAAACATCAATGTTCCTATAATGGCCTACAACTGTCAAAGGGGACTGCCACCTGACAGTTGTGTGGTCTCACTAATTTGCAGCCCAGTGACTTGTTTCCTTGAGTTTAGATTCGGTTACGGTATCACATGCAAACAGGTCACCATCTGTCGTCCTGTGCCAGGGGGCACATGGTATGGGGTGGAGAGAGAAAGAGTGAGAGGAGGAAAAGATGAAGTGGCAAACTGGGGGTGGGGGAGATGCAAGGGGGAAATAAAAAGGGTATGCAAATCAAAGCTGTGTCTTTATTTCAGATTCCCGTTTCCTGAATGTTTCTAGCCCACCACAGTGTGAATCTCTGAAAGTTATGATGAAAATTGAGGCAGGGAAAGAAAGGACCTTGCAAGCAGCCAGCGCTAGTGGGGGGAGGGAGGGGGGAAGGGGGGAGGGAGTGAGGGAGAGAGAGAGAGAGAAATATCAGGGCTTTGTTTCCTTTCCCAGGCCATGACATGATTAATCGTTTTCTTCTGATCTAATTTTGGAACATGAAAAACAGCACATTTGTCTTGAAGAAAAATGATGTGCCGTACTGCGCAGATGGAAATTTCGAGCAATGAAAAAGATTAAAGTGAAATTCCACTCCTTAGACCTAATCATGAGTTGTAGATTATTCTGTCGTTCTAACCAGATGGTAGGCTTGATTCCACAACCCCCTTCTTATATTAATGAATACTAGACTGTTATATTTGACTTAGGTAAGTGAAATGTCTATCAAGCCTAATGGACTGCCAGCCAGCATAACACATGTTGTACCACTGAGGGTCCTTGCTGCATTTTTCATGTTTTATACTAATGTAGAACATTTTGTTTCCTACTGTTTTCCATCATTGTCACTGTTTGCTAAATATTTTCACATGGGGGGGGGGGGGGAAGTAAAAAACTTGTGTCCAGAGCTAATTTCCTCACGTTGGTCACAGCTATAATTCTACAAGTAAAACAGTCACCCGAAGCAATGCATACAAGAACTCAATAGTAACTTGATTAAGTTCCCAGTCAACAAGACTGCACTAGGCTGTATGTTAACAAACCTAATTATAGGCAGCATGGTGATAAATTGTGCAGGGTGCGTGTAGCACATCTCTGAGGTCATGTCTAGAAAAGAAGTTTTGCCCCAGGGGACAGGGATGGGGTGTCATTTCTAAATAAAGTAAACACAGGTTCACTGATGTTTCCCATTGGGTTGCCTTCCGCTTTCTGACAAATGTTTTTCTATCAGGGTGTCCCAAGAGATCCTTGTGAGAATGGAAAAGCAGAGGAGCAGAGGAATGAGAGGCTGGAGGGATTCTCTTCAACCTTTCTAACTGAGCAACCCTGTGACCACCACATAATTCCTAACACACTTGGACTTGTCAGAGTCACGAGTACTGGTAATCATATGTTAGGATGGATGCCACCGCTTGTGCTCAGAAACCATGTTATCATTCTCAGCATTTAGCCGAACAAAACAGTACTTGTCATGTGTGCTGAATGTGAGAGTGGGGTGGGATCTCTTCCTTCTACATAACGTAAAAGGTAAAATCTCTGGGGTTTCCTGTTGAAAAGGCAAAAGTTGGGCCTTTGTTGCTCCCAGCATGTGCGTGAGTGCCTGTCCCTGGTTCTGTTAGGGAGCACACCACCAGGTAGAGGAAGCGTGTGTGCACAGTGCTAATTTTAGGCATTGAAAGAATCAACAGGATGCATGGATCGAGTTACTCTCTGCCTATGAGAGAACAAGTCCAGAAACTTGAGTAAGCGGGCAGGAGTTGTCTAAATCTGGACTTACTAAAGTGTGATACATACAGTAACGTTATAAACGTTCATTTAGGCTGGACAAATCCCAATGAAGAAAAAGCAAGGCAGCAAAGTACACTTCTAATTGAGTAACCAGGAAATTTATATTTGAAAAGGAAATTTTTTTTGGTAACAGAATGAATTTAAAACTTAGAGCACTGCTTTAGTGATTTTGTTCTCAGTTTTTTAAAACTGCTTCTGAAGGTTAGAACCCTGGACTCTGAAGGGGAAGCCTGATGTTAACTGCTGAATAAGGACTTCAGGGCTGTGCCATAGAATAAACTCAAAATGACCCTCCTGCACATTTGACCCTCTTTGATACCTTTTACTTTTTACTTTTACTTTTTCTCACACACGACATTTTTTGAAAGGATAAGGTGAGGAAGTCCTGAGCAGAATGCCTGTGTTTAAATCTTGCCCACACTAAAAGAAAACAATTTGGAAGGCTCAAATTAGTATGTCTCAAAATATTTCTCTTTGTAATGACAAAACCAATATTTTTGTATTTGTACTGATCGGATCCGGCCAAGAACACAAGCTAAAATACCAAGATGTTTTCACCACATTTCTGTTATATTTGGATTTAGATTCTGCCTTAGTCCTCCTTGAAGATTGCTCTCATGGGATTACAAATTTTGCATTGGTGAGAATTCCAGTGCAAAAAAAAATTGCATGGCAGAGTTTTTTTCAATTCATTTAGGACAAAACTCCCACTTACTCTGTATTTACTGAGAGCAATATAGAGGAGTAAGTTACCCCTTTGAAATGATGTGCGCAGATTACCCGTCTGTGTAGTTCATAACCTCTGGGGAAAACAGGCTTTTTGCAGTGCTGCTTCTCTTCTGTGCAGGGCATGTGGAGCTGAGTTGGCAGTGAAGGGAAAGTAATTTGTTCCTGACAAGGGCTAGTAGCAGACTATTTCTTCACTGGAAGAAAGTGACAATCAAGCAGGAAATTGTGACTGCAGTTCCCTATTTGAACTGAGCCTTCTTAGGAGCTGGTAGACATATCTTAACTTAGCCTTTAGCTTGTTTTCTCAGCCTCACAGTTTTGCTTTCCGTGAAATGTCAAGGACCTCAAATTCCTGCAGTGCTTACAGTTTGGCCTGTGGAATTCATGGCCTGCTCAGAGTATTGCAGCTTTACAATTTTATCATGAATGTAGCACAGGAAACGCAGGCATTGCTCTTCCCCAGTAGCATTTCCCGAGAATGACTGCAGCTTGAAGAGAAGACAGTAGCATGTCTGAAAGGGAGAGAGTAAGCTGTCTTTTCTTGTATCCTTGCTGAGCCAACTTGTTTCCAAAGAGAGGGATCTATGGATGGATGGCTATGCTATAGCTATATGTAAGCCTCAGAAAGCATTTGCCTTCCTGGAAGGGTGTATTGCAGCCTTTCTGTTCTGAGGGGGTTACCACTGTGCTGTAATTTTGACTGACAGCAAGCGATGGGAGTAGGAAATAAAGGCCCACTCTCTGTGCTCAGTAACACTACCCAGGAGGGCAGGACCTCAATCGCATGGAACATCTATTCAGAATTGGAAGGTTACTTACAGCAAGGTCAGCAAGATGTTTGCCAGTTTCCACATGTCCGAACTCTGCATGAGTGCTCAGAGCTGAGGTGCTCATGTTTCAAATCAATGTGCCCACATAGACCATGTGCCTCTCAATCGCCCTGACTTTAACTTTCTGGAAAAAAGTGTCCATGGCTCCTAGCATTTCTTATAGGAGGGTCACTTACTGATGGGGGGATGCCGTTCTAAAATCCCAGGCCATGTAAAGATGGCTTTTGCATGCTGCCTCCACACACCCCACTCTTCTTAGTTGCCTGCCTTACGTCTAAAAAAATGACTCCATTTATCCTTCTGACCCAAAGCTCAGATCATCAGATGCCAAAGCCATTCCCCCTGGGGCAAAGTGGCACCCTGGGGGGACTGGGGAGTACGGAGGAAGGAACACACTTTCTCATCTAAACCGCAAAGCCATCACTTACAATAGTTCTCAAGAGGGGTGATGAGCTCTCTTTTTTTCCCCCCAGATGTTTATTTCCATGCGACATGTATTCCCAACTTCCTGTCCTCTGTGCGCTCTTCTCGCTTTTGTACCTTGTAACTTTCATCAGTTTCTTTCTTTTCAGATGCGCTCAAGGCACAGGGAAAGTTGATACAATCTAATACAAACTTTCCTGTTTGCTGTATCATAAAACGTAGTGCCTGGTGCGTTCGTTCCCCTCCTGTCATCAAGTGCCAGCTTCAGCAGTGCTTAGTACCTCCAGGTTCTTCCTGCTGTCATTTTCACTTCCCCCTAAGGGAGAACATTTAAAAACTGAGAAATGCTAACTGAGATCCTAAGTAACACTTGAACCATGCTGATCTTGGGTAAACAGTTCCCAGAGTGTTACCATTCCTGATGCTGAAAGAGCAGATCAGTGAAAGAAAAGAATGTGCATACAAATTCTCAGTAATCAGGCAGCCAGCTAATTTCTAAATATTGAAAGATTCCTTTAGAAGCAATTAATTTTCTTTACATTTAAACTGACACAGTAGCTAGTCAGCCTACCATGTACTCATGAAAGACTTGTTCCCGATTTTTAATAAGAGCTAATGGATTAAGGCTTAATTTAGGGAGAACAACAGAAAAATGTAAACCTGGGTGCTTCTTATAGAAGTATTTATATGCTTAAACTTTTCTTCATTAAACTGCTTTTTTGCAGTTTATCCAGCACACAAGTAACAGGAAAGACCACCCATCACCCTCTGGCCAGAACTTCTTTTGCACCAACACATGCCTATGTGGGAGGTGATATCAGGTGCTGAAGAAGCACCTGATCTGTTGTTGGAAGCCAGCCTTTCAGTATAAGAGTGGGTGTATATTTTTATTGAAAGGTAAAACCTATGGTTTGGGTAAGTAAGCAGCGGTATTTCTTCCTAAACAGGGCTTAAGAGTCCCATCTCCTGCCAAAGCATAGGTCAGGCTGTGTCAAGGCCCTGATTGGCCTTAATAGCTCTAGCGAGGCTCACCTTGGAGCCACCTCTGAAGCCCTTGCCTGCAGGTCCAAGTCAGTTCAGCCTTGGGCACCCAGCTGTCTGCTAAGCCAAGTTATAGGTGTTCCTGTGCCATTCATCTGCTGCTCTGGCTTGCTGACTAGTTTTCTGCGAACTCCAGACCTGCTCTGAGTGGACCTTAGACCTGTGTCACAGATACATTTCCAGCATCCTTTCCTGGCTGTGCTCCCTGGAAGGACCCTGCAGGTGGCTGTTTGTCTCACCTAGTCTGGTACTGCCAATGGGGCCCATCACAGCCACCAGCCCAGTCCCTTTCAGACAATGTGAGGCTGCACTCAGGTTCCCCTCATTTCCCAAGCTTGTTCTCTCCTTGTGGAAGCCCTGCTCTTGATGCTCCCTGATGAGTGGCCTTTTTTAGGATTCAAGATTAATCAGTATTCAATGCAACAGAAGAGCTCCAAGCCAACCTTCCTTTAGCCAAGCTCTGGCCCCTCTGTGATCTTGTCCTATATCTCCTGCTCACAAAACCCAAGGTTTGCTTGAAGATCTCATTGCTACACATGGTGCAACTGCTCAGGGCTCTTGTACTGAAGTTGAAGGCTTCTCAGGCCTATAAGCATGAGTTTTCAAGGGGCTGGGGACAAGTCCATTACTGATTCTACTTGGGTTTGCACCTGTATAAGCAGTTCTTGCTTCAGCATGTAATCTTTTTGTTTGACTTAGGCACAGAACTCTTTAACCTGCTGTGTGACTGCACGGATTTAAAACAGCCTCCCTGTCCCCCATTTGTTAACGTAATGGGTAGAGTTTCCCTGATGCTATGCCAAATTTGTGTAGAATTTGAAATGTTCTTCCAGGTGAGATGCTGTGTTCTGTAATCCTCAGGGAGTGCATAATTTCTTTGGGGATGTGTATAAATACAGTGACTTAAAAAAATTGACAAAACCCAGTTTTTCTAAATGAAACAGTTGAAGGTCTAGCCTGTACCCCACATTCTGTTCTTGCTGTTATTGGTTTTTTTGAAGCATATAGTCACAGTAAGCTCATACCAGATTTCTCAGAAAATCTGACAGAGGAGTACTTGAAGAAAAGCTTCAGTGTTATTCTTGACTAGCTAACATAAGCTAACAATAAGCAGATGACTGCAGTGGGATGCTGATGTTTCCATAGTTCTGCCTCTTCCTCTTCCTGGAGTGCCGGTTCTGAGAGCACTTACCAGCCAATGGTATTACCACACTGCTGAAACTAATTTCCAGATTGATGTAAAATTACTCACAGAATTCTACTTTTACAGAGAATAGTAGCCACTGGAAATAAGGTAATCTTGTTTACCTGTATCCTGTGACATGGATGTTAGTGAGATCTAACCCAGGTTTGTGTCAGGGACAGGGAAATGTAGGTCAAACCTGTGATTTATATGATCAGCTATAGAATTAAAACACTAAATTCTCATTAATCTCAATGACAATTATTTAGCTAAATCCCCATATCATTTCAAAAATATGCCAGTGTTCTAACAACTCATTTTATCGCAGTTCATACATTAGTGACAGATTTTGTAAAACTACTTTCATAAATTAAGAAAACCCTCAAGTGCTATACTGATAAGACAACCTGATTAGATTTCCTGTGGTAGAAGTACATTATCAAACAAAAAATAGGTTTTGAAATGTAACACTCCAAAAGAAGTAGAGTAGGCTGAAAATTCCCATAATGAGAAATCCATGAGCCTAAATATTTGGTGTTCCTGACTTGCTCACTTCCTCAGGTTAATGTTTCTTCAACATGTTTCCAATTCTTTTCTTTCCTGAATTGGTCGTTGTACCTTCAAAGGTGATGATTTGCAAATGATGATATCCAGCCTACTGTATTCTGTGTATGGCAGAATGTCCATCAAGATGCCTGTAGGTGACATTAGTAGTGCAATCGTTCAAAATGCAGCCTGACAGCATTTCAATCAATTCACTTTTCAACACGAGACATCAAATATACATTGCAAACCCAGCACCTGCTCTACTTGTGGTGTGACATCAAATAGGTTAGCCTCAGGTCCTAAGGCAGAGGCTGTCTCTTGGATTGCTACATTAAGAAGTGACTTTGGCAATGATACTCTTGGAGATTATCACTCCACCAAAACTGGCTCTCCACCTACAATACAGTCTAATCCCTTTGCTCCTTCTGTCTCTCTCTGCACAGCCCACAGAAGCCTGTCTGCTAGAGGCGGCAGCCGCAGAGTCCAGCTCTTAACTTCATCCTGTAGAGATCTACATTTACAACAAAGGCGTAAGCAGAATGGCAGCCTTACATTTATGACAATCTGCTCCAGGTCTGAGCTCCTTGGAGTCAGCTTCCTCCCTTTAGTAACAGTCACATTGCAGTATCCCCAGAGGCACCTTGAGGTGGCAATTTTGCAGCCTTTCGTGCTGTTTGGTGGGTGTATCAAGGCCTGTCTTTTTAAAACAGCAGGGAAAGCATTAGGATAACATCCAGCTCTTGTCACACTGCTCTTGAGAAGAAGAGGTTCAGCTGCTGCCATCCCAGGACCTTTTCGTTTATTTTGCTGGAGATCAAGAGCAAGCCAGTTAATTGTGCTTTTGCAAGTTTTACTTTCTCTTTTGTACTTTGGGCTGAAGTAAGCTCTACTCCTTGACACACAACAACTTATATTGCTGTATCCTTCAAGTCAGATCCATAATTCCCTTTAAATAAGAGGATAACTAGCTACAATCGAAGAGCGTGGAGGTGCCTGAAAAAGCAGGAAGGCACTGGATGTGCCCAGGATTTCACAGAGGAGTAATAAAGTCATGCCAGCACTCGTAAAACTTAGAAGAACAGTGTGAATCCCTCTCCTTCTGTTCTGTTTGCTATGAGGCTTTGGTGCTGATGGCATAAATCAGGAGGATGAACAGCTGGGAGATGAATTATAGGAAATAGTGCTGGAAAGGCATTGTCAGTTGGTCGTAACAGCAGTGTACCCAAGGGCATGCAGATTGCTATGTGGCACAGGTGCAGTTTGGGCCTTCTGAGGGGACCCAAGGAGACAGGAACAGGGATTCAGGGGTGACAGGCTTGTAAGGAGAGAATTTTGATGTGACCTATTTACCACATGCCTTACCACCCCTCCTGACTAGTGGTGCAGAAGATGTGATCTTTTATGGATACAGGGGCAATACCTGGTTCAGTCCGGATTTAATCCCAAGCGCTAGGCAGGATGGTGCCGATCGCACGAGCTCACCAATCCTACAGTTGGGGATTGAAGGTTCACATTTCTTATGCAGGGCAACTTCTTTCTCACAGCATGCACAGTGAAAGGCTTAACAGCTAGTCTTACTATTAACTTTGAGCCCACAGCAGGCAGGAGGCTTGTGTCACCTCACCCTGCAGAAACCGCCTGCGATCACATTCCTGGAGGTCCACAGAAGGCACTGCCCTGATTATTGTGGCCACTCTTGCCAAGAGATGCTCCACATCAGTAATGCAAGTGCAGCAGCAGATATTCATTCTACATGGCACAAAAAAGGTTAATGTAGGGTTCAATAACCTTCACAGATGAATCAAATGGCTGAGTAGAAAAAGCTGTCATAAATATTTGCAGTCCTAGCAGAGTTGCTGGAGGAAGAGGAATGCTGTCTTAGAAGATGATGTAGCAGAAGCAGTATACGGACAGACTTCAAGAAAGGTAGGAAATTGTATAGAGGTGGGAGAGATTATTCAGAGTTGCCCAACTCAGTATCTTTGGTCTGAAGGGATGTTTTCCTCTCTGAGGAGTGACTGAATCTCTTCCTAGTGGAAATGATGGACTCTGGAGATAGATGGACTGGATACTGGTAAATCCCAGGTTAGGACAAGGTAGCTGCAGGCCTGCTCAGTCTGCTGTTGGGACATTCAGCTGGTTGATGCACTGTCAACATGCAAGTTCACAGATGGTAAACAGACTCAGAAGCCAGCCCGAGTGCTTGCTGGGGACACAGATGTGTTCTGAAGATTGCTTTGGTATTTAAGTGAAATGACTGCTTTTTATTAAGAAGAGTTGAAGCTAATAATAAATATTTATAAATTACTTTAGTGTATGAAATTGTTCACATAACACAAATGCAAATATTTCTTAGGAAAGTGAATAAACATATAAGGCTACGTTACTTTGTAAATGTATTCATTAGTATTTATTACAGGAAATTACAATCAATTATTAAGCATTATGACGGTTTTCTTGGAGAATGAATGTATTATTTTCACCGTTATTAATAATTTCAATTACCAAGTTTAAGTACTGGTGATTTCCCCTGCACATCCCAGGGCACTAATTTTTATGCAGCATCTAAGATACACTTAATGTTTTTGGTTTGGATAGCTTTGTCATACATAATAAATAGTTGAAAATAAAGTTAATTTCCTAGTTGAAAAGTGGAAATAGAAGCTCTGAGTGTCCCTTAGTTATGACTTAGCCTGGGAGAGCTGGTTTATATTGTGCAATAAGAAATGTATTTGTCAAAATTTTTCTGCATCATAACCAAAATGCCATGAGGCCAGGTTTCACCCTGCTGCTGATTCTTATATTCTTTCTGTGAAGGGTTTGTACACTCAAAAGCTTGCTGCTTTGGGTGCTCAAAAGCTTTTGTGTTTTTTTTTTTAAAGTAGTTTAATACCTATTGAATTAAACTGGTCTAATGAAACATTGCCCCCAAAATGTCTGTAGATTATGATGGTCTCACTGTTGCACCTGTAACTATCCCTGCTGCTAACCTGGTTGCCTCTAATACAATCTTGTAGATCTGCTGTAATTAGGCCTATTACACAATGTTCAGATAATCTGTTTTCAAGTTGCTTTCTTTTGCCAAGCAGATGCACAACCTGAATGTAGTTTTTTGGCTTGTCACCACAAGCCTTCACATCTCCACATCTGTGCTCTAGCTGTCTTCCTATGTGCTGTTCTCCAGCACCTCTACACTCTGATCTCTCAAGTTGTTACTCCTGACTTCCTAGCTACCTGACTGATGTGTCATGCTCTGGACACACAAAATCTAATGTAGAGATGAGCATTTTCACTTCTCAATTACCACAATTAATTTTGCACCCAGGATCTTGGCAGAAATGGGAGTGCCTGGCCAACGCTACCTCTGACTAGCCACCTCTTTCCTATGGTACTGCAGTGTCCACTGAACTCCAGTTGTCTTTACAGTTTTCCAGAGATCCTCTGCTAATGGGAAGCAACAGCAGCTAGGAGTTTCCATCTCTTCAGTGCCCAGGCAACCAGCATACAACTCACAGCCAGTGAGTGGAAGTGCTAATGAGGACACCTGAATTGATTTGGTGGTGACATTCAGCTGTTGATCCAATCACCAGACTATAAAAGCAGTGAGGTAGGTTAATAGAGTATGTTGCTTTATACTGAGGAACAAAGTCTGTGTATGGTAGTGTTGCTTTATGGTACCTCATAAAGTGCGTTATGCTAGAGCAAAGAGCAGTTATTCTAGTTTTACTAGAAGTGGGATTTAAAAATGCATGTAATTAAATTTTTACACATTCTTCTGTGACTTTCTAAATAACTTCAATGCTACTAAATGAAGAGATTGTAGATGTTGTGAATAGGTTTGGTTAACTGGAGGGGGGTGAGAGGAAAAGTATTAGAGGTCTCTTTATCTTCATTTTTTCTTTTTTTCCTGGTATTTTCAACACAAAGAAGTAAATGAATTCTTCATGAAATTCGCTGGATGGAAAACTTCTCTTTCTTTTCACAAGTCCTGGAGGAACAGCAGTGGATTCCACCACCTTGCTTGACTTCCTGGGTTGGTCCCTTGTGTGTGTCTCATAGGAGCTCTGTTTGATCACTACTTTTATGTTGAGATAGTTCCAGGTAAGTGTTTGCTTCATAGGCTGGGGTTTTTTATCTCTTTTGTTTTGATCTCATTAGAACTTGTTAGCTATTGAGTAGATATGGCCAGTTCAGTTGATACAAATCAAAGGATGTTGATCTGATGTTAACAACATTTTTAACAATAAGTGTGCAATTTTACTAATGCTGCCAGAGCAACCATTTTTTTTATTTAGGTATTTTCTAAGCAGGAATATAAAGAAGTTGCCTGAAATTTGCTGTTTAAGTTTATGTGATGCATTGAATCAGCATAACTGTTATTTTATGAAGTCAGTTATTGCCATGTTTTTAGTTCTGATGCATTTACAGGAACATTTTTTCATCTAACAATGCTTGACAGAGATGGGATTCTTTGCCTTCCATTGTAACAATTAAATATTTATTTTAATTTTTTTCCACATTTTAAACTGTAATTTCTTGTTGCACAGTACTTTGATATGCCTGTTCAGATAGAAGGCATTATACAAGAATTCTGTTGCTGTCAGAATTGACTGAATGTTAGAAAACATAGCTAATAAATTTATAAATAACTTAAGCTGGATTTGTGCTGTTGTTGCTCAATGCAGTAGCATTTGAAAGACTTGGTCGCAAACTGGAACCCTGCTGTGCCCGAAGTGGTATTGACATTGGACAAAAAGGTAGCCACTGCTCTGAAGTGTTTTCAGTTTTCCCACAAACACTTAAGCAATTAAGTTGGAGGTTCAGTTTGTTTGCTTGCTTTGGTGCTTGCTTTGTTACTTGCTCTGGTTTTTTTGCTTGCTTCTTTCCTGAACAGTAGTGAAAATATATATTGAATGCATGTTGTTTCAATTGTCTAGAATATGCCTTGGTGCTGTTACCTGAAAGCTTTATCCCCTGAAATTAAGGAGAACTTTCCTTTGTTGCTCTGCAGCAAGTTTTCTGTTCAATGACCGTCTTCATTCATGTTCTTAAACACTTGTACAAAAGCCCCAGTAAACCTGTATGAGGGCAAATGCCACTGACCAATGACTAGAAAAAGCATAAAAATTTGCTTTAAAAAAAATGGCTTTGAAAAAACCCTAGCCATCTTCAACCTGTTCTAGGCAATCTTTACCTGATCTTCAAAACCAGAACTACAAAATGTGGCTTTTTTGAATAAAACAGTGAAGTTGTGGCTGTTTCACAAAGCCTTACTGTGTCCTGGCAAGTGGATAACTGTTTTGTGACCTTGGAGGCAAAATTAGAAAATCCATGTCATTGATGGAAAGAAAGATTCAGAAGCCACAAAACTTCCCTGAGCAATTTATAGGAGGGAACTGACACAGAACGGTGAAGCACATTCATGATGTTAGGGGTCAATCTCATTCACTTTGTCCTGGCCCATGCTATGTTTCCACCTGTTGCTTCCTAAGCCTATGAATTCCCCAACACTGCTGTAAACATAAAACAAATCCATTTTGGTCTGCAAGCAGCATTTCAGCCTTTTAGGCTTGGGGATACTTGTTCTGCTTATTAGTTGCGTGTCTTAGGTGAATTCATACAGATGGTTAGATAGGGCAGGAGATTTACATTTAGATTTATTGATGGAGCCTATTTTTCCCCCTGGCTGACATCAATAGGGTTGTGTGGTCTATTCACTTCATCAGAAAGTGCACCCTGAGAAAGTACAGAGAAGGACCCGACTGCAATCCTGCCTTCGAACAGGTCACAACTCCATTGTTCTGGAACAATAAAGGTTTTATAAACAGTCTGACTAGAAAGATTGTGAGTTATGACACTACAAAGAGCCCTGCTGAAAGCAAAACAAGACAAGAAAGAAACATGGTAAGGCATAGAAAAACAATTATAAACATTAAGTTAAATCCTGTGTCTTGAGCAGGACGCTGATCCAGTGTGTCAGAGAAACTGTGCTACCTTACAGCAGTGCCGAAGTTACTCTATTAGGGTTTACACCACGCAGTGTATATGCTGTATAGTTACAGTATAAATAAATGTGTAAGCATGTGAGTACTTAAAAACCTGATTACTACTGACTTCAAAGGGATTGCTTGCAAGTTTCAAGGTAGGCACATACTTAAGCTTCTTTCTGGAGACTTGAAAGGGGCTGTGGATGGTGCCCTTTTACTTGCATTGCCCATCATTTTTGTCTCATGTTACCTTCGGTTACTATTTGAAATTCCTATCTGTTACCTCTCATCATAAATTTAGCACTGCCCCTAGAACTTTCCCATTGGCAAGGCCTGCTACAGTTAATCATAGTGGTAACTGATGTGGAAGTATTTTTGCAGTACTGGAACTTACTTTGAAGTGTAATTCTCTTCGCTACACAACGTGCAGTACCTGGTGTAACAGGTGCCCTGTGGGTGTAAAGCAATGCAAGCGAATAATCGGTGGCACAAGTGAAGATGTTCTGGGAAATACAGAGCACGAAAAAAAGCCTCTCGAATTCAAATAGCTGATGTGTTGAAAGCATTCAGACTTAAATATGTTTTAAATTAAAAATAATTTCACAAAGGTAATCTGGGTAACCTATCCTTTGTGCGGTCATTTACACGGTCTCTTTATCTAGGTGTTATTCAGTAGAGGGGAAATTATCAGCATTTCACTCCATCACACCAAAACCAAGAAACTTCTCTTCAGAGCTGTTCTGTAAATGTAAAATCTTTTTTACTTCCTCTTGGAACTGTAGGTCTCTGAAACAGTAAGATCATATTACTGTGTTATATGAGCTGCTAAAGTTTTTAATTTTGGTTGCTGGTGCCCAGAGGACAAGTAATCAGTTATTAAGCTAATCAGCCTTATGTTGTAGTGCATCAGTTTGATGAGGTTAGTGTTAAAAATCTGGCATAAGTATTTGCAACCTTCCTGCGCTAGTAGAACGTAATGCTTTTCCATGCAGGGATCAACTTAACAAGCAGATTTAATCTGACACTGGGGGAGAGCAGGGTCAGGGCAGAAGGGATTGAAGCTCTGTGTACTAGGCTTCCACCTCTACAGCTATGGCAAGCAATTTTTACCAAATAAACGGTTCAGCAGTGTACTTCAGTAAGGCAGCTGATCAAAATGCAAGGCAGTAACAATTTAGAAGTTACCATTTTCCTGCTCTTTTTTTAATGCATCTATAAAGAGTGCTCAAAAAGGCTTGTGTGCACCTGTTTAGAAGCATTATAATTAACTAGCTCTAAATCGTTAATAAGTGGATAACAAAAGACCAGAAGCACACACTTGCTATTTTGTTTTGCTTTTAAACTAAATTTTAAAGGGGTCTTGAATAAGATTCAGTAGTATGTGATGTCTGTTTACTAAATGTGCCAAGCAAGCTTTTAGACAAAAAGCAGGGGACTTGGATAGGACTGAGAGAAAATTATTATTCAGAAAAATACTGCAGTGCAAGCTTCCAGTTAGGTGAAGCCCAGAGTTGCTTGGGATTGATTGCATTAATTCAAATAAGAGTATGTTCACTGGTTTTATCAGGATGCCGGAGTTTCTACATCAGGATTGTTTGGGGTGGGGAGTGGGGGCAGTCCAGGTTTATCGAGCTGAAGTTCGCATTCTGCAGCCTTCGTCAGTCTGAAGCTAATTAGCAGCCTCTACACAATAAGGCCACAAGTCATTAATCATAGGCGATGAGAGCAGTCAGCCCCCCATCCTCGACATCTCAAGAAAACTTTTCTCTCGCGCCTTTTCTTTTTTTGTGATAGGGCTTCAAAAGTCGCAAGATTGCTTTTCATGGTCAATAGTGTGTGAAGTATAAGCCATGTCTTGATGTGACAGACAAGGGACCACTGTTCAGAGACCCATTGGATTCTTTTTTTTCTTTTTTTTTTTAATGCTGTCCTCTAACAGAATGGAGTCAACTGATGACTTTATTTGCTTTGAGTTGATGCACAGTTCAGATGGGAATCAAAAAAAAGTTTTAAGTATAATTTTTCTTAAAGGGAAGTTTGAATTTTTTACAAAGCTGCTTAGTTCCTCTAAAAAGTTACAATCCTTTCTAATGCACAGCTAATGAGGAATGAAAGTCCTTTCACATGCCTAATACAGTTTTGTACAGTGTGTCTTGAAAACTAATGCTAACAGCTGCAGGCTAAGCACTAGGAAGCCCTTGCAGGAAAAAAGGAAAATCAAATTCTTGAGGCTATTGATCAAACTTCCTCCGAAGTAGTGAACCTAAATAACAAGCTTGTTCTCTGAAATGACACTGAGAATTAGATTATGCACTATAGTTTATCTTAGTGTATTTTCTATGTGCTGATATCTATTACTCCCACAATAGAGGGATAAGTATCTAAAATAACTATATAGATTCATGGAAACACTTTCCGTAAAAGAAATTGTGCTTCCTGTATCTTTCTTAGTCTAATTTTTCTCTTTTTTGGGTGTGTGTGTGGGTCATGTCGGTATGCTTGATGCAGGTCTCTAACAGGTCTTACTCCTGAATTGTCCATAGCATGTCCCTGCACCTCTTGAAACAATGATGTTATCAGGCTGAGAATGTGTTACAATATTACAGCCATTCAGAGCTTCTGGCTGGGGTAGTTGGGAAGAGAAGGGGATTTTTTAAGTCTTCTCTTATTAATCACTGAATTCTTAATATAAACAAAACCGGATTTTTTGTAGGACAGGTTTTAAAAAGATTTCTTGAAGACCTAAGTGTATCTCTCAAGGCCTCCTAGTTGTCATATCAGCCTCCATGGACTTTGCTGGTTTACTTCAGGAATTACAGTAACACTGAGAGCAGATAATGGGCTTTTCTCTATTCAACTCTCCAGGAGTCCCTTGTTCTAGCAGGCACTATACCAAACTAAATCCATCCTTGTGCCTGGAGTTATCCACTACATGCTGGGGGTGGCTTTTAGCAGGTGTTAGCTTAAGCAGCAAAGCTGCGTGGTGACAGTACTCCACATTACTGGCAGCAGCCTGCAAACACTGAGATTTATTGCTCCTCTATAAGCAGTTCAAGTTGAGCTGCAATTTGGTTGGTTGGTTGGTTGGTTTTTTTCCTGCTTGTTTGGGGAGTCAAAATAATGTTGAATATTGGTTTGGTGGGGGGCTGGGTTTGTGTTTTGTGGTTGAAGATTTGGTTGCTTTTTGTGATTTTAGTCTGTGAGATAAAAACTGAAAGTGGGGAAAGAAAAAAATGTAATTTGGAGGCTCAAGCAAGCTTCTGCCTCCAGAAAGCAGCTGTCTATACTTCTGGTACAGCTGTATGTTGTGTTTACTTGTCTGAATCACCAATGGGTTTTGTCCTTGGACCTCTTCTGTTCTAATTCAGTGGGAATGATGTGTCCAAGCTGTTTCACATCTTGTGCCTATTCTGGGATCCAGAAGTCTCTGGTGATCATCAGGTGATCAGTTGGGTAAGAGCAGGGAGGAAATTATCCCATTCATAAGACAATGGTTGAGAAGATAATGCTAGATGAGGTTTCAAAGTGAGAAGGTCTGTGTTTTGGTGCCCAAGTGGTATACCTTTATTTTGATATGTTGCTTCCTCCTGGGAAGGGAAGCCCTGTTAAATGCAACATTTTCATTGCATATTTGGTTCCTGCTCCCCCACCCCTATTTGCGTACTCCCTTGCTCACTCCTTGCTTTTGAGTTCTCTGTTTTTGAAACGTGAAAGTGACATTCCAGTCCGCACCAGCTTTCCATGCTGGCCTGAGTGGGCCTGGCAATTAGGCTTCCCTAAGAAAAAAGGCCCATGCAGAAACTTGAGCAGAAAACCCTCCAAACCCTAGGATCACTGAAAGAGCCATTACATTCCTCCTGTCGTATCAGTGAAACGGCACATTTTGAAAAGTTCACCCAGTATATCTTTAAATCATTGACAATAGCACTGGTTATGGTCTACTGTATCACCTCATAGATTTCAATGAGAGGGCATTTTCTTTTCCTCTCTTTGTAATCCTAGGAAGAAAAAATATGACATGCATCTGCACAAAAAAAAATAGTAATGAAATCACATTAAGGATTTGACTAAGCCCACACAAGCAGAGAGTTAAGACTGATATTCTGCCATTACCTCAGCTCATTACATCTTAGGGTTTTGTTAGTTGTGTAGTTGGTAAGATCACCCGCTGTCTGGAGAATCCTGTGCTACCTGGAAACAAAGGGAAGTGTTACGCTGCAGCTTTACCTCTGAAATGTTGTTGCTTTGCCAACTCTCCTCAGTGTTACCATAAAACAGTTTTTGGTGACTTATATGTATTAATGGCATTAATTAAACTATCAACAAAGCTGAATAGGAGAAAATGTGTCTCTTCTGAACTTGTTTCTTGAATAGGAGTAAATGCCTCATTAATCTTAAGCATCAAACCAAGAACACTGTGTTTGTTAGATAGAATAATAAATGACTTTACAGGAAATACACAATAGCAGATGCTGGAATGCATCCATTCATTAGTCACTGTGCATAAATATCCCCTTATTTCCATGAAGAGACATTTAATGGAGGGCCAGTCTGACAAACATGCGCAAGCTTTCACTCACTCACTGAAAAAACAGAAGGGAGAAACTGTCATACAAATTTGCCTGCTGAACACAAAGCATCACATACCTTATCATGTGTGCCTTTTCTGCTCCTTGCCTATCTTTCATCAGATGGAAATGTACGTTAGCAAAGGCAAAACTGTCAGACAGCTCTTGGAAGGCCATAAGACATTATACTTAGTTCCACCTCTGGTTAGAAAGTCTGTTTCACTAGTGTGTCATCTTGGAGACAATTGCCTACTTTACTTATATTACTGTAGACTCGAAGCCCGGTTTGACATCTGGTAAAGTCAAAGGAAGGCTATTTGTCTCAGAATCTTACAGCAAAATATTTGGCTTGGTTTTTAATCAGTCTTCTAAGATACTAAGAAACAAGCTTGCTTCAGTGAATAATGATGAATTTTAAGAATAAAAGAATAAGTAAGAGTATTCCCCACTCTACTACCCTTGCTTTCTGTAAACTTTAGTAAACTTGTATGTATTTTCTAGTATCTGGTAAGATAACTGAGACAATGAGGAACCTCTGGCAAATAGGTACAGCCACATTGTTAAAAAACCCAAAAGCCTGTATAGTAATTGTGTGGAGGGGAAAGGCAAAATGCATTATTTGGTGAATCTTCTCATCAGAATTGGGAGCTTGGCAATGTCTTATTGTATTGTCAAATAATTGTGGAGCAAAAACTTCAAGCTGGGTACAGTGGTAACTTGGGAGGTAGTGCTTACTTTTCTGCAGTCTTTGCTCAGAAGCCCTGCTTATGTGAACAAAGCATCAGTTTGCTTACAGATTTAGAGCCATAGGTCAACAGTGAGTTATTAAGAAAGACAAGGGAGGAGGAGGAGTTTTGTTTAGAAGTAGTACGTAATGATGATAGCAGCCTAAATTTTCAGAGGTGACCAGTGATTTTTGAAATTGAAAATACCAAAGAGCTTGGTGTTCCCGCAGATTTGTCCTCTGAGAACTAGGCCCACTTCAGTTGGTCATAGAAATTACTGCTAGGCTAATAGTTCACCAATAATGACAGACAATATTAGTACTTTATGAAGTGAGATGCAAATTTAAGTTTCTAACCAGCTTTTCACCATAAAAGATCCTGGGGAAACCTCACTGGAGAATTAAAAAATTTTCCCTGTTGTTATTGTCAGATTTCCTTTTGGGGTAGCTTACATTTTTCCTGCATTACACTACTGGTATGGTTTCATGTGGGTAGGTACACCGGTACTTGGGTTTTAAGTGTTCATATCCTTCAAAATCTGTCCCATTGTTGTACTATAATTATATTTCTGTCCTAGGAGAAACTACATTCCTGTGACCAGCCGAACCCTTTCAATATTCACTGCACTAAACTGAATTACACCAAATTTAACCATCTTAGCATTGATTAGACAGGTATGCAGCTAATAAAACAAGCATTACCCTTTTCTCCCAAGGGATCATACTGTGCAATCATAATGGGTCATTTCCACTACTGGTTCCAGCAGGTCAACCATAGCTGGAGCCAGAAAACTCCTTTGGAAGAGAAGAGCAGAGTTGTTCTTTACAACTGGAATAGGGGGTGGGAATCCTCCGGACTCCATCTGGAACAGCTTTGACCAAACAAAGGCCTCAGATCCGCTCTCAGTGCAGCCGGTGGGAATACTGCCACAGCATTCCTTGGGAGCAACATTAAGCTTCGATTATGGTCACAGCAAGAGAGTAGTACATGTACAGCTGCCAGAAAATATTAACAAATAATTCTAGAAATGTTTCTCTCTACTTTCCTTTCTTTCTCTTTTAAAGCAACTAACAAAAAATGTTTTCCCCTGTCAGGGAATTAAAATAAAAGTCCAAGGCCCAAGCTTCATCTGCTTGCCAAAGAGAGACAGGTCAGGAAAGCCATGGCTTTCAAAGTACTCTGAGCCACTGTCCCCTATTCCCAGTGCAAGGTTGTGCAAGAGCGCTGACAGCCACTGATGTTGTCAGCCCTCCCAGGGAAGCACAGTATTTCGGGGTGCAGCCTGCCTTGGCCTTTCCCCCTCCTAGCCACAAGGGTCTACACTGGGACTGCTCGAGTTTTCTTTGACAGCTAGGTATACTGTTGGAGCAAGCTCAGCAAAATCATGGTAGGAGATGTGAAAAGCAGGGGCCAGATTGTGGCCCTGAGTCTCCAAAAGGCCAGAGAGCAACAGCACCTTTTAGATATGCTCTTGGTGGGAAAGAGCTTCTCCTCATGTGCTCAATTGCATCCACACCATGTTCTGTGTGCTAACTCTGCCTGTGCCTTTTTTATTAGTATTTCACAGCATGTGTGCTCAGAACAGCTTTCTTATGTTAAAATCTTGAAGAACTAGCTTTGCAAATCAGGATAACCTTAACCAGGAGGAGAGGATAAAGCAGACTTTGTGGTTCCTGAATTCTTTCTTGCCTGAAACAATTAAACGCATGGGCAGACCTTGGACCTTTCCGGCTACTTAGTTTAAGTACAGTAGAATGGGAAGAAACAACTGCAGAAGTTTTCTTTAAAACACAGCATAGACAGATTTTATTCCATTAAATTAAAGGAAAAATGGCATAAATTATGTTGTATAACTTCTTACAGTTTTGCTGTTTGCAAACACTGAAGTCTTAAGCTCCTGAGGTTTTAGCATTAACTTCAATGGAAGTACAATAGGATTTTTTAAATGATTTGTTTAGGGACCTCCATAATTATTCCTTTCCTGTGAGGCCTTTCAGAAAGGACTATAACATAGATTTTCTTTCTTCATAAGAATTAATTCAAGACAGTAGGAGATGCCTCTTTGTTTGTAAATTTTCTAACTGTATAATCCAGACTTTAACGCTGACCGCAGTGTGAGCACTGAAGCTTCAAGTCTGGAGTGCTTTGGATTTTGTCCCATGATGGTTCTTCCATAAGCTACAAAGGAGAGGCCTTTCCAAAAGTGAAAAAAATGAGAGTATGTTCCTGCTGATCTAGACGCAGATCAGGATACTCAGTAAGGTATGAGAAAACGAAATCCAAAGGCCAAATGAATGTTGTCCATTCCTATGAATGAAATTTTTGTGTGTATGGAATGGTGAAAATATAAGCATATAAATAGCTGCTTATACCAAGGAACTCATTATAACTGGATTAAAATACTTAGGTTTCTAATTCTCTAAAGACTATTCAGAAGCATATAACAATTAGCAAGTAATTCTAGACTGCTCAGTATCAGCCTAGGGAAGCAAATGTAAAACCAAATCATTCTGACTTGTTGGATCTTGGATCCACTTTGTCATTGCTTTGCAGTTGCAAAAATGAGGCACAAACTTCAGAGGAACTCAGATCAGCTTCCCTTAAAACCTGTATCATTCACTCCAACTACTGAGAGTCATCAAGAGGTTGCTTTGGATCTAGAAATTACTAAATTTTATTCCATGTGTTTTGGAAATACCTTTCAACCCCACGAAGTGAGGAACAGTACATGTTTACTCATTCCCTCCTCTGTGGCTACCGGCAAGTACTTGCTGGCTCTGAACCTGTCAGTTAGAACAGCAAAGACCTGTCAGTTGTCTTTGATGCAAATGTCAAGGTACTGTGAAATGTGGTCACACAGAAATGTGCTTGTTGGGTAACAAAGGGAGAAGATCCTCATGCAAGCTGTTTGGTCTAGTCTGGTTTGTTAGGATGCTGTAGCATATAAGGACTATCTGTGGTGTCTGACGACATCAAAGTGAACACAGATGTGCAATCACTGCTTGTTCATCTTCATATCAAGTAGATGAGAGAGACTGTAGTGGGAGTAAATCTAGATGCGCTTGAAGAAGCATTCCTACCTACCCTCTACTCATGGCTCTTCAGTGACTCATTATGTAGCCAAAAAAAATTGGATGACACCGTATTTTTGATCTGGCATATTTGTTTTCAAACCATTTCACTTTGTATTTTTTTTTTTACTTGGGCAATTGGCATGCTGTTTCAGCTGTTGTATGCTCTTGAAAAGAAATACACAAAGAATTGCAGCTGTGCATGGTATGATATAATTTGCAGGCACTACGTATATGTTTGCATGCAGAGTTCTGAGACTGTGATCTTGGTGTGCTACACTTTACATCTTCATCCCACCTCTACTTTTAAGTGCATGCCTGTTGATCCAGCTCTGCTGGCTGTCAAACAGTGGGAGAACTGTGGTCTTGCTGTGTTTGTCCACATTTTAGAGCTATATCCTCCTAATTCTGCTCTAGGAGTTCAACGACTGACACAATTTTGACATCCCCAGTACAGATGAAGAATGAGGCACTCTAGTTCCACATCTTTCCCCTCCACCCCCAACACAGATGCACAGCCTAAGCCTGTGACTAAGTGTCATTTTGACTTGAATTCAGCAATGCACTCACTCAGGCTTGATCTTAAGCATATGGATAATTCATTGCTTTTGAGCAAACTTAAATACACCATCTTAAGCGGGACTAAGCATGTGCTTGGTTACTGAAATAAGATCTTTGGGTTTTTTAAATACATTCATGCCTAGCTGTAAGTACAAACAAATGCTAGCATACATGGTTAATGATGCTCCAGCCAGAATTGCTCATCCTTGCAGCTGTACATCAGAGTGAGTTTAATTAGAGTTTAATTATCTTTTCATTTATTTTCTTCAGCGAGTAAATTTATACCTTGCTGTAAGTTTTCCTGGGAATGTAAATTAAAGTAATATTAATAACATTATATTTGTCCTAATTTGTGTGTCTGCGCTTATTTATCTGGGATTTTTATTAGTCCTAATGAAGTATGTTTGGAGAAATCAAGCAACTAATCTATGTATAGAACATAATGCTAAGCAATATCATTATAATAAGAGGATGTTTCTGATTTACTGAATAGAAATAATAATACTATAAATTTGCAACTGGGGGTTTAATATATTAAAATTAATCTGAGGAGAAGTTGTCTGAATAACAGGAGTTTAAGTAGCAAATGTCTTTATTTGGCACTGGAGATGCAAATGTTCAAAAATGAACTTGAATTTTATTTTTTATTTTCCAAAAGTCATCTATTAATGGAACTTAATGTCAACCTAACTTACAATTATTTAATACTTTGTTATGGAAATCTTTTCTGGAAGACATTTGTTGGAAAAAGTTTGCTTTGAGCATTTTTACCAGCTTAGGGAAGTTCAGAATGTCCAAATTTTCCTATTGGAGTTATTCTTTAGGCATAATGCCACATATTTAGTAATTTAAGAATTTTTATTTCTGCAGACACACTTCCTTCAGGCCAAGTAAATGCTTTAAAATCATTCATCAATGTATGAGAAAAGTTGAAAATTATTACGTGCCTCACTGTATACAGCAGAAACCTCAAGCACAGGGGAACAAGTTACAATGAATATATCTAAAGTGACCAATCATTTGAACGATCAAATTTTGTACATTTTACTTAAAATATCTAAAGAGATTGACTTATTTGTACTGGCCATATACAAACCTTTTCTGCGTCTTCTTTCGTCTTTTTTAAATCTGTGGATTTTTTCAAAGCACTGCTTAGCCAGCATCCAGATTATGGGTGGGTGGTTCTGTTGTGTTGCTTTTGGTTTGTAGTTCAGAGTTACTTCACTCTGCATGCCTGAGTCAGCTGGGCTCACTTCTCTGGTATCTAAAAGTTCTTTCTTCAAGTTTCATGCATATTTGGATTGCTGCTAATGTAGGAGGTCTGAGAGTCTCTTCAGACGCCTATCACTTACAAAACAATATACTGCCTGCTTCCTCCTCTCCCTTTAGTTTCCATATTATGAAAAGTAATTTCAGGGGGAGAGGGGAAAGGGGAATTTTTGCTTGGTTTTTGTCCCCCCTCTCTCCTTACCCCTTTAATTTTGGGATGCAGTCTTTCTAACCTTTCCAAAGTAGCAAGACTTGCTGTGGAGCTAGCAAGTGATTTTCTACTTTCCTTCCCATATGGCAAACTGCCTCGCTGTGGGAGGTGATATCTAGTCATAGGTTGCCTCTGCGGAAGGCAGAGGATTCTTGTTGTGGATGTCTAATGGTGGGCAAGGTAGTGAGGCGTCGGAGGGGCTATGTGGCATCAGGGACCAAGGCTAATTGCTACAATTGCATTTCTGCAGATTGTTCTGAGTCCAGAGGATGTCACCGAGTAATGTGGTTAGGAATAGTGAAAATATTGTGAGGGCCAACCTACATTGCAGGTATTTACCAGGACTGTGTATTCTGTTCTGCATGACCAGAAAGTGATGGTAGTATGTGTGATAAACCTCTGCCTTGTCATTTCAGACTTCTAGGAGTCCTTCTTTGAGATTCCAATTCCATGTTATATTCCTCCAGTCTCAAAGCTGAACATGAAATAAATGTGTTGCAATGATAACCTTAGATTTAACAGCCTGTGTATACTGTAAGTGACAGACTATTCTTTCTATTTCCCAATTTGATGGAAGCATTAAGCTTTGAGTCTCTTCAGAACAGCATAACACAAAGAGTAGAAACTGGGTAAACCAGGTTTACAGAACTTTCGTAAATGTTTTAAACATTTTCCATTCTAAGCCACACAAGTCTTGCCTGAGGCACCATTTCTAACATAAAATTAGGCTTCTGAAAGATTTATTGGCTGCTTTTGGAATTCAGCGTAGTTGTCTTTTGCTCATTCACATAATGAGGCAGTTGTGAAACCCTGACTCAGGGGTGAACTAAGCCCTCTTCAAAATGGGGACAAATGGGAGCGTGTGGTCACACACATGCAAATACCTCCTAGAACTGAATCTGTATGCAGTACAGATCATGCTAGGGAAGGGCTATGTACAGCAACCCCAGCTCTCTTCTGCATCCAGTGCTGCTGCAGTCATTGTGAGGACTGCTGTAGTCCTCAGGTATTCATGAAAAAAAAATGGTGCTGTACATGGAACAAGGAGTCGCAAAAGCATGTGGAAGCAGATCTGTGTGGTCCCTTATGATGACTGTCCCCTAGCAGAGCTTGTACTTGCCTATAGTGACATTCTGATCTTTCTTATTTAATTGCCCCTGTGTTGGCTCTGATTCTTAGTAGGGGGTGATTAGAGAACCATGTTTCCTCCCTGCTGTGTTAAACAGTCTTAAGTGAAGTGTACCAAGTGCTACATTTAGTGTTGTATACTTCACACAGGAAAAGACTACAGCAGCATTTGAAGCTGTTTCAGTTGATCGCAGCTAAAACACCAGAACTTCCTGCTGCTACTGCCACTCCCAACCCCATGCAATTTCAATGGCCTGTTTTGCTGAAATCAGCCCCCCTCTGAGTTGTTTACTCAACAAACTGGTTTTGTGATCTGGACACGTTAAATCCATTTCAAACTGGAATAAGCTTCAAACTAGATCTAGGAAAAGGGTGTGGGTTTGTGCACACACCTGTGCATAAGATGCTTTTTCCCTGAAATCTTTCCATAAACACTCTGAAAATTGTTGGGCTGTTTCTTCTTCTGCAGCAGTGTCTGCTGTAAGACTGATTAGATTCAGGTGGCTTAAAGGAAGTAAAACTGTTTCTACTCTGCATGTAATTCTTTCCCTTTGTCTTCCTGTGCAAATACAAATAACTAATGCAGGCAAACAGTAAATTCCAGTGAGTGGTGGAAGTGCTAAATGGTAGCACACTTAAAACATTGCTGAAATTCAGAAGAGCAGCTGTTAGACATTTAAACCTATCATTGTCTTCTGAACATACATCAAATTTACTTCGTAGCACTGTCATAAAAATGTATGAGAATGTAAATGCTTGAGTGACCCATTAATCTTTTGAGTAGTAAACATAAAATCTTCTTAACCTCAGTGATGATATAACCATACTTTATTTTGAATGAAGGCTTTATAGAAGTGAAGATGTTCTGTGTCTTTGTGGTGTGTAAATAAGAACAAATTAATATTAAAGCCTGATATGTATGAAAAGTGTACCATTATATTGATTGCAGTATGAAGATATATGCAGCCAACAAAGCTACAATTTCTGATGAGCACAGAAAATCTAATAATAAATATACAAAGAGAAAAAGCTCATTACTCATTGACAGCAATCACTACTCTGGTGCAGTTATCATTATTATTTACTAACTAACTCAATAATGAGTGTTTGTTCTTACAGAATTGTGCATAAAACCTTCCTGTTTACGTATGTCAAACGATAAACCTGGTTTCTAAGCTCTCTTTGTGGTGAAAAGACATCCTCAAATACTGGAATTGTTGAGTATCCATTTCTGTGCATAGGCCAGTCAGTTTGTCTCTAACCAAGCAAACCTGTAATTTATATCAAGGAGAATTTTGCTCCAATAAGGACTAGAAAAATATTTTGGCTCCAATTTTGGAACATTACTGTTTTTCCATTTATTCCAATGCTTTCATATCCCTTCCATTCCCTCTTGAAGCCTTGCTTGAAAGATATCTTGACTGGGCTTTAAAGGCAAAAAGTACTGTTCATTAACAACACACTGCTTTCTTTTTGCAGAGATAGATTAAGCCTTGATATAAATAGGAGAAATTCCATTAAGCTTCTGAAGCTGTCCAGTTCAAAGCATTGCGCCCACAGGGTAAAAAGAAAAAAAAAAAGAAAAAAAAAAAACTAAAATGGGAGACTTGGAAAACTTCTGTTAAATAATCAGTTTCATCTTCCCATCCAGCCAGGATTGTTTCCAGCAGTACACTGAGATTTCTTAGGCAATGTGACTTCGTGTGTGGGGAACTTCATTTATTCATAAAACATCTGAAACATGCCCAAGTAAGCATGGTAATATTTAGGTCTGTTAATTTGTAGTGATATTTGGAAGTGGAGGTGATTCCAATGGAGGGAGAGGAAGAGAGAAGGGAAGTAAAAAAAACCCATACAAATCAAGTAGTTTAACAGATTGAGATGAGCTGTATTAGCTTAACTACAGATGCAAACTAGCTACCAGGCTGCATAGTCCATGACAGGCAGGTGTCTCTAATAAGACACTTTGTTTTTCCACTGTGCTCAGCATCTGGCTCTCTTCCCATTGTTCCTTGAAGCTGTCTTTCATATAATACTAACTCTAATAGCTAACAGAGTATTGTGCTAACTCTCCCCTTGAGGCAAAGTATATTTTGGTGAACACCAAACTACAAGGTGTAGGGGCCTTGATGAGAAGCCGAAAAGATTATCTGAATCTGAAAACCTTACTTAAGTTGCAAGGCAGCTTGCAAAAATAAAGTCATGGAACAGAAGCAATATGTTAGAAAGTAGAGTCAGCCCAGACTTACATGTGTTCTGAGAGCTCCCTTCAAAAATGACATGAAAATCAAAGCAAAATATCATTGGTATGATTAATATACATGGTAGTCTAAGACTTGTAATCTTTCTTCAGTATTAAAAATACTCTGTTGCTGTTGCATAGCTTTCTAACAAAGGGCTGGCTTTAACCGGCATCCTAGACTGAAGGAAATTCTTTGACGAGAGTTGGGATTGAGGTCAGTGCGATCTAGGAGCAGACCCCATACACTTCAGCAGCCAAAACGGAGCCATCAGATCCCTGACCAGTACTATCTGCACTTGTTCTGAAGCACAAAGCCCTACAAAATCAAGTCCCAGCAAATTGGTATGAGGTGGTGTGGGTAAAGGCCATTTAGGGAAGTGGTGGAAAGATAAGAGAAGAAAGGAGGTTTTTCCACTAAGTTCACCAAATCTTCCCACATCTTAGACTTCCACTTGTATTTCACAGTCTTAGAGGAAGAGGAAAAAACCCTTCCCATGCAACCCACTCTTCCTTTGTCATAGCATGGAACGTTGTTGCTCCCAGCAACGAGGTCAAAACAAATAACACTGCTCTTTATCTGTGAGCAGCAGAATCAGTCTTGCCTGCCGAACTCTAACTAAACAAAATTTCATTATTCAATATTACACTTGCTACTTTCATAAAACCTGAGTTAAGATATTTCTGAGTTTACTCACACTTTCCTGAATGACCTTCCTCTTATTCTACTGCTTTGGCACCACATGGTTAGTCTGGGTAAGAAATGACAAAGAGTGATTGCATGTTATACTGAACATATATATAGAAGTAATTGAGTGTTTGACAGATGGCATTGTTATATGATAACTTGCATAGAAAAATAGCTATTCATTGTGACTTTTAGTATTTCCAGTCTACTTAATCATAGAATCATAGAATGGTTATGGTTGGACATCCAGTTCAAGCCCCCCTGCCATGGGCAGGAACACCTTCTATAAGCTTCTTTTGTCCTGAATTTTCTCAGCAGCAACTTATCCCTTTAACCCTAACCCACGAACTCTCAGTTGGCCCATCCCCAGTCCCCAGGTAGGGTTCCGTACTCTCTAGCCTGTCATTGACATAAATAGCTACACCCCTGTCAGTCTGCCCAGCCTGTCTTTCTGAAAGAGCCTATAACCATGGCAGGAGGGTTGGAACTAGGTGATCTTAAGGGGTATTCCAACCCTAATTATTCTATGATTCTAGCACTCCAGTCATAGGAGCCATCCCACCATGTTTCTGTGATTCCAGTGATATATCCCTGTAGGCATGCACACATCTCCAATTCCACTGTTTTATTTCCCATACTATGCGCTTTTGTATGGCGGCATCTGAGCTGAACTCTGAATAAAGCTGATTGTATGGCTGGAGTGGCTGAAGTACCTCTGCATCACTCTGAGCATTTATTACAGGTGCTGGCATCTGACTGGTACTTTTGGGATGGATTGTTTTCCCCCTCCCCAGTACATCTAGTTTAAAACTTTCTTGACCAGCCTGGCAAGTCTCCTACGAAAACCTCTCTCCCATTTCTGTCAGACCAGCTCCATCCAACCTCCAGTAGATCTGGCCTTCAAAATTGAGTCCCATGTTCTAAATAACCAAACCCCTGACTATGGCATGACCTTTCTAACTATTTATTAACCTGCCAAATCCACATGGTCTTTTCAAGGTCCTCCCTTTTGACCTGGAGGATTACTGAAAAAACTGAGCCTGAGAGCCCCTAACCACCTTTTCCAGGGCTCTGTTGTCCTTAATGATTCCTTTCTGATATCTCTTAGGCTCTTGACAGTCTCCTGCAGCTCAGTCACCTGCTGCAGGAGAGCCTCCATCAGGGCACACCATGTACAGCCTTAGCCACTGTTCACCCTTGCCTCAGGAGATATGTACTTTCTACAATAAGGTCTGCACTGCAGCCTCCTCTTTTATCCACTCCATCTGGGTGGCTCTGGCTGTTCAGGAATGAGGATCCTGGATGCTGCAATTTCCCCACACTCCAGTGTTTAAGACATCTTCTCTGGAGCTGCGCACCTTGGCATAATTAATAGCATTGCAATGTTCATTGTGGATCTAACTACATTCCTGGGGAAATTCCCACAGATCTTTAGAATAAGCTTGCGTGACTCATAGCACCTGCAAGATATGGCTGAGAGATGTTAGAACACGGGCCAGTGAGTGTAAGGGCAATTTGAACTTACTTTATGAGGCACTGTGAGGTCTAAGCCAATATTACAAATAAGACATCTCTGAGATTAAGACAACAGTGCATGAAGGAATTGCAAAAGATTGGGCCTTAAGACAGGACAGGCTCTGAGAGTAGCAGTGCTGATACAGGTATTTAAGAGGAGCAGTTCTACCCTATTAACTTTTTGCTTTGGTTAAAAAAGGGTTTCTCACTCTGGCTGAAGAGTGCTATTGGAGTCCTTGAGAGCTCAATTAAAAAAGTCTTGCTCTTGCAGGAACAACACTCATGAATTCAACAATATATTCATTAACCAAAAACAAAGAACTGCAGATAACAAACTAGATCTGAGCAAGAAGCCCTTAGTAAAGTCATATTAATAAATGACAAAGCTGTCTGAATTTTGATACCAATCTTTCACAAACTGTAATTGAGACTGAGGTTTGGTAGCCAATGTATTCATAAACCTCCACCTAGGCAAGTCAGAGCTTGCATAATCTTTTGTACAGACTTCTGTGATATGTATTTATTGAAGGCATGCACATTCTTCTGTTGCCCATCAAAACAAGAACTCTAAAAATGAGCAACAGCACTAAAAATGTGCAACTCTGAAGCGTTTTCAGTAGATTAGACTACTGTGTCGTGCTGGAAAGAGTTCCCTCTCAGCACCATTGCAAGTAAGCATGGAGATGTATGCCTGATGCTTATAGCTGGAGCCAGTCTAATGTCACTGCACGTTACTTCCTGAAGCAGTGCCTGAGCTCTGCTGGAAGATGACTCTGTGGCTCTTCCCTTCAGCCCACTTCACAAAGGAAGAGCTTCCTTCAAGAGCTAAAAATTGCTTTCTCTTTCTACTGTGAAATCAAACGTTTCTCCCACACTTACACGTATGTGAATGCAGCATCAGTTAAACAGTGCTGGAGACTGAAAACGCACAGCTATAGCTGTTAAAATGTCACTGCAATTGTGCACAAGATTATCCTTGTCCTCTCAGGTGCTTTCTCCAATGTGCGACAGGCTGAGGACTCAGTAATGGTATCTTGTCCCTTGCAGAAGCTTCAGAGTCAGTGTTGCGAAGAGGTGTCTAAGGCAACGCACATACCTGAAGCAGTTACTCCAGGTATCCTGTTTCATAATATTGTAAGTGAATAAGGCAAGTGACTAGGACAGAGCTTTTTATTTCTCTTAGTTAAAATGGAGTTTATTCTAGTCCAGAAAAGACTGGACATCCTTCATATAAAGATACCATCTAAGATACCTTCTTGGACATTCAAGTCTCCATGGAAATAAAGGTGTTTCAGCTGTGAATTTCCAGTATAGTCCTGATTTTCTGTTTATTTTTTGATTACCCCAAGTAAGCTACATCAGTGCAGAAAATATCTGAATGGTCCATAATAATAGAAAGAAGAATACAAAAGCAAACTTCTCCCCACTCATTTGCATATATGTTTTTTTCACTCACATGCAGAAGGAAGAAACAGTCCTTTTTTGCCCATCTCTTTCACTAGCTTATGTAGAAAGTTATTCAATGCGTTGACTCCAGTCTGTCCTGAAGGTCTTGATAAACACTACTCCGTTGCATACTACAGGCTGCTGTAACTTACTGTTGAGTACCAATTCAATTTTTTTCAGACGTTTTCATTTTGCTTGTGACATTTTATTTGCTACTTTTCCAATCACCTTCTACAGTTACTCAGGGCAATGAACTTTCTAGCAGTATAGTTTTTGCAGCAAAATATTTTAATTAAGTATTGGGAATGTTTCTTGAAAGTAAATAAGCCTGTAAATGTGAGAATTTAGACCAGAAAGCTGAATCTTACTGAAGACTTGCATCTGTCTAGTCAGGGGACGAAAAAATTCATCTAAAGTTCATAATCAAAATTTCCCTAAACCCAGCTCTTGTCTTTTACTATGGAACACTTTGCAACAAGCTACCTAAGACAAATAACTCTGCAGAAAGTACTTAGTTGGAAAATGTGAATTATGAGTAAATTAGAGAAAATCACTATCTGCTGGTGTGCAATTTGCTAGAATAAAAAAAACAGATGAAATGTATTGAATATGTTACTTGTTATGAATTATTTGCCAATTACAAATTGACACCCTGCTCTACTCATGGATCTGAGCCATGTAGCATTTCTCCTCTTCCTGTGCAGTTTATTAATATTCATTTTTTCCAGTTTCTCCTTACTTGCAAATCTTTCTTTTCCCAATGAAACAACATCTGCAGCTAGCTATAAATATTTGTCACTTGAGAACAGTCATGACATGAAAGACATCTAAAGAGTGAGATTGGGGGACAATTGTTGACTGTGGGTCACTGATGCTGCAAAATTTGGAAATGTTGAATCTGAAGTACAGACTTACAAGAGCCTGTATTATAAGGCATACAGTCGCTCACCAAAATATTAAAGCTTCTCAGATCTACCACTCGCCTGAAAAAATAAGTTCCTGTTTATGATTGGGAACACATTTTGAAATATGCCTTTCTCTTGTTTGTAAGCAATGTCATAGGCTACCGTGGCATGTGAAGATAACTGTATCCTTCTTTACAATTTGTGTTTTCTCTGTGGGTAAAAGGTACCGGCATAGGCTAGAGAGCAAATATATTTACAAACAAATAAATGCTGTAGGTTTGTTCTGGTCAGAAAAACACTACGAAGTGGGACAGTGGTCCTCTACCAAATACATCCTTCAGCATTTAAGGATTAAGGTTGAGCCTTTTAAAGTCCTTTTAAAAATGAAAGGATATCATACTTAATTTGACCAGTCATTGAAAAATTTACTGACAGCTTCAAGCTGAAAGGTGTTTTTTGCTCACTGCAAAGAAAGAATGACAACAAATATGTACTTGGAAAAAACCCAAAACCAACAACAAAATTAAAAAGGTTAGCACTATCTAGATTTCTCTAACCACATGGCCTTCCCTTGCAGAGCTATTGCATCAGGGTTATGGCTGGGTAGGTTGTTTTCAGATTCTCCTGATCAGCCCCTTCTGAGGAAACTGGATCCTTTCTACTAAGAATTTACAATGCTCTGCCCAGATTAAGGCTCCTTCTCTTACTGAATTTAGTCACCTTTTATAAAAAGGATTTAATCCCTGTTCAGAAGATCGATGCAAAGTGTATGGGCTGCTGGTCCAGGGCTCAGAAGTAGAGCTAATTAAATATATGAAAGTGGAATTTTCCAAAATACCAGGTTCAAGCTTAAAAGTGGAGATATGGACAGAGGTCTTGGAACTGCAGTGTGAGAAGGTCAAGGATGCAGAGTGGCGGTTCAGATACAGCAGTGGGTAAAGTCTGCAGGTTTGAAAGGCCCTAGAGGATGCTGAAGCACCAGTTTCCATGTTAGTTGCATGCTGAGATTAAACCGTTACTATGTTAGTAAAAAAATCCTTTGTCCTTTTTACTCCCTCTAGTTTTCTGTCTGTAGGTGTTAATGAAAAACAGATGCTGGAATCAGCCTGTGAAACAGAGGTGTTTGAAACAGTTGTTGCACTGACCACAGTTTTGAACCATGTGGGCACTCTTCCCATTGCTATTGCCCTCTCAGTGCTTAGTTGCTCTGTTCCTGTAAAGTCACTGAACAGTCTCACTGCAATCAGGGAGAAAGATAAAAATACTAAATGCTTATTTCATCTGTTGTATACCTCTCAGATAAAAGTCATTCCATGAACAATTGTTTCCAGGGATAAGGATGTATGTGTGAATCATTTCTCACAATAATGACAAAACGCAGTCCCTAGTGAGCTAGCTAACCCCTACCTGTTCACATGCTCACTATATAAAATGTCTTTTAATGGGGAATTTAGGGTAAAAGCAATGCAGTTCCTCAGACTGGAATTTGCTCAGGTCTTCTTGCAAGAACATGATGGAATCTGCAGTTGTTACATTTGTCAGGATGTCAGCTGAACAAGACAACATCTCTCCAACAGGTAGTACTTTTATTAGTGGGTACATTTATTACTCGTTTATTAGTGATTCAGAAGGGGAGAAGGCTGCTAAATTAATAGCTTTAATCACTTCATGCTACAGCCTGCATTTGCCTTAGAAACTCCCCAATCAAATATATTGACCCAGTTCTCTCTAGGTGTAACTTCTCCAGACACAGGCAAATAGCTCAGAACTATTGGCTGTGATTTGACCTGTATTTGTCAGTGCAGTGTCTCAGTGCACCAGGGCTAGAAAGGAAATGAATGGATACATATCATGAAGAAGCCTATCCTGCTCCTTCTTTGAAGATGTATACATTATGAGGTGATGGGATGATGGGTGGCAGAATCTTTCTCTTATCTGTGGTCAAGCCGTGGTCATAACCTTCCAATTATTGTGCTGATGACTTTTAAAACTGCTAGCTAAAAGTGTGCACCTCTTCTGGAGGAAATGGCAATAAAAATATGGGGTTATTTTTGTTTGACTTCTGTAGAGTAATATGTGCCAACATTTATATTTTCTTAGACTGTGTGAATTTTTTAGGCAATGAAACTCTTGGAGGTAATGTAGAATATCAAAAGTAAACTTGGACTAGCTTGTTCTCTGGTGATTTTATCAGCTTCTGCTGAAGTAATTTACTGAACAAGTATCTAGTCTTTACGGTTCTGAAAAAGTCCATGATAGGCCTACCTGTGTTGAGCTTATAATAAAATACATAACACAGGGACTTTCACATTCTGAAGTGAACTCTGAAGATGTTAATTTCAATGTCATCAGATGCATTTATGGCTGCTTTATGCAGCTACTTTAGGACTGTGTGTAAGGGCATCTTCATAATTATGGCTTTGGTCTGAGAACAATTCACGATTTTTTTTCCTATCAGTTGGTGCTCTTTTGTCTCAAGCCAACCATCAGTGCAGCAAAAATCTGGATTGAAATCAATTTCAAGGGAACGTTGGGTGCAAGTCAATTGAGTGTGGAAGAATCTAGAAATGCGCTCTACAGTCTCATGCATTATCTCTAGTGAAACTTCTTCCCCTTCAAGTACTACTACAACTCTGGCACAGGACTTCACCCTCATCCTCATCCACCCATATTGCACAGAACTAATTGAAGCTTTTTGAAATTAAGTGCATGGGATTGGAAATCTGGAATAAATTAAAAAATATTGCACAACTATCAAATTAATGGGGTTCACACCTTGTGATCTGAGGAATCTGATGTTCTCAGCCAAATTAGTGAATGAATACAGCGTTACTGACTACTGGAACATATCAGTTAGCATTTGCAGATAAATTTTGATTTACCTGCCTATCTTAAAGTTGTTTCTCCTCACTATACTGGATGGTTGATGACTTATTGTAATTAATTACCATTACCATAAATAAGGAAATCGGTGCTATCAGTAACAGCTAACAAAATTAATCTGCATTGTCCTACAGTCCTGTTTCTATTGTATCTTTGTTTGTTTCTCTGTTAACTTAAATCTGATCATTCCATTGTTGCTTAAAGATACAAGGGTAGCTCTTCTCTGGTATGGTACAGAGAAATTAACTGTAAATTGAAAAACAGATCTTAACTTTCTTACTTGCAGTGATAGAAGTGACAGTTGAGTCACCACTGCCCACGTCACTCTGTTTTACCATATAGATTTTAAATTGGGACTGCAATTTCTGGTCTAGACTTTTCCAGAACAGATTAATATGATGATAAAACACAATTTACAACAAAATATCCCAAGACTGTAAGTGAGTCAAAAAAATCCATTTTTAATCTATGAAGAGAAAGGCAGAGAGAGATCTTCTTTCAAAACAAAAGCGTTTACAATGTCTGGAACTACTTGAACTTACGTAGGGAATGAAGCAGCATACAGGAAATATGCTGAATCACTCACTGTCCCTTAATATGCCGCTATATAAAAGGTCTTTGCCCAGACTCTGTGGTGTCTTCATTTTACAGGCTAGCAATTAGCTGAAAGGAAAACTGTAAAGCATGTCTTTCCCGTTCCACCTTTGTACGTTACTGCATATTCTGGCGATAGGAAGAACCTGACTCATTATAATTCATTAGGATTTTAAGGGTTATATAGCGCAGTCACCCTGTTAACAACTGAGCAAATCAAAGCAAGGAGAAATGCTAAACAATATGGGTGGGGGGAGTTATATGTGGTGATTTACTAGAAAGTTCTAATGCATGGTTTATAAAATCCCAACTCCAACAAAAGTTGACGTTACACTACTTCACTGTAAATACAAGTTAATTTTTTCTTCAATCAACCCATAAAAATAACAACTGCGCACCACTGATTTGCCATCAGCAATGGTGTCTTTCCTTAGCATGGTGTCAGTCCACCTTTCTGCCTCCGTGTTACCTCCTCAGCAGCTGTGCTGGCTCCTGAATTTTGTTCAGAGTGCAGGGAAAATGAAAGTGGAGCAGTACATGAAAGAACACCATTGGCTGTTATTCACTCCAGCTTCCACATCTATACTTGTATGAATAAATGCTGTGCACCTAATAAACTGTAAATTGTCTGTGGTGTAAATGAGGAAAGCTGCAATTCAGCTAAAGTGGGATTCACATTCCTGAATTAATTTTTTTGGTGGTGGGACGAGGAGTACCACTAAGTCTTATTCCAAGCCTCAACAGTAAGGGATCTCTACTATTTATTTTATTAGGACTAGGTTCGGAATTACACCAAGTAGCTGTGATTTTAATACTTTATTAATGATGCTGGATATACCTCTCTCTACCGGGAGAGATGCATACAGTTCTGTGCATTTTGCTTTTACATTTTAAGCTCTTTAATATCCACTTAAGAATTAAGCGGTAACTTCAACAAGTTCACCTTAATCATTCATAAAGAAAGAGAAAATAAAAGAGCTATTATTCCCAGAAGTAAGGGGGATGGGAGCACACTCATAAGTAGAATTCATTTTAGTTTTGACACTTAGAAAACGGCAAGTTTAGCTTAACACTTAGCAGAGGTTAATGCTAACTGTCATTGGAATGAGCTGATGAAGTCAGCTATACACTATAAACACTATAGTCAGTGTTTGCAAATAAAATTACCTGGTCAAATGCAAAGAAACCAAAGGACTTCTTAAGATGGTCACATTTAAATTTCTCAGTTGGGAAAAAAACTAAGGCTAAGTTGGGAGTATGGTGTTTGCTATTTTTCAGTATTGTCCAAGCTTCCCCCACTCCCCTTTCTGTTTTTATCAGAAGTCCAAACACTTAGTGCAACAGAATTTATCTCTATCTGCTTCATATGTTTTAAGCCAAACAGTATGCTCAAAAGATTAAATAAATCCAAACTTTTTTCATTGATATATTAATGGCATTCCACCCCTTAGTTAATTTATGTAGTAGACAGGTTTATAAGTGCTAAGTTAGCATCATGTTTTACAGCAATAATTTTTATAAAATCTTACAGAAGTGGGCAGTAAATTTAAGTGCTTTTTAACAGCTGTCTTCAAAGGCCATCACCCCCTATAAGATATTCAATAAATTCTCTGTTGCGATAGTAAGTGCTTACATCATGCCAAAGACTATTTTAATTGTTCTGTTTAGTTATTAAATGCCAGGTGAATATTTATTTTGTTTATTTTCATTACAGCTTTTAGCCTTGTTACTGAAGTTATTTAATTTACTAGCTAAACCTTACATTATTAACAGCCACAAATTCTGTCTAAGCCTGGTCCTGTTTTTAGGAAAAATAAAGTCAAAGGAGCTGCTCAGTTACGTAAACTACAGCATCTATATCAGTACATGTAGACTCAGAATATTAGGCAGTTACTCCACATAATTTTATGATTCTTATGAGTAAAACATAAGGAAGACTGTCATGTCAATTCATAGAGGATACTGCACTAAAAATTTCCAATAGCTTGTGATGCTCGATGAAAGCCCCATGGTGCAGTGCTGTAGGACCCAACATTCTGCTTTCAATCCTAGCCTGCAAGAGGTTCCTGAATCCTGAAAGCATGGTGAGCAAGGACAGCAGTCAGATATTCCAGGTAATCTCATAGTTCATCAACCCTGAGCTTTCTGCCTAGGAGATAGCTCTCAAACATAATTTAGACAGGCTTTTACATTTACTAAACTTGTAAAGAAACATCAAATTAATACTTGGTTGTTGCAGTGGTTCTTAGCATAGTTGGCAGCTGGTGAGTCCCATATCTCATCCCCATGAGAAGAAATCTTATTTTTCCTTCTTGCACTTCCCTAAGTTAAGAACTGCATGTCTTCTCTTGGGAGTATGTCACAATTACATAAAAGATATGTACTACAGTATGTGCTTTTTCTTCCTCATTTTAGCTTCCTTCTCTACTGCAAAGTAATAGGTCTGACTGCTTAGTGTGCTAAAAGAGTCATATTTCAGCAACACCTCAGGCTGTGTGTCTGAACAGCAGGTTTTTCCTTTGTTGTTCTATTGAAATTAAGTGCAATGGTGTGCTTTGTTCAAAATATCTTTCGTCTGGTTTGGCCTGTCTTTGTTTTCATCACTCCATACTAGAAATTCTGGGCCATGAAACCTAAATAAGGACATTACCACCTCAGTGAGTTTCTGCTAACCGCAGCACAGCAAATAATTGTGCTTTCTCAGTCAGAACCAGTGTTACTCAAGGACCTCTTTAAACTGATGTTCTTTTTCTTTCCGTTTGGCAGAAAAAGTTTCCCCTCACCTGGAAATATTCAAGTGACAACAGAGATAGTGCTTGCTGTCCTAGCCATCAGGAGCACTGAGATGTAAAAGGACTGCTTACATACACAGAACAAGGCTCCCAGGTGCCAAATATAGTTATAGGTAATTCCTGTGATGCTAGGGATGAACTTGTCCCTTTGACTTCTGTCATATAACTTTCACTCAAGGATAGAAAACACAAGTAGGAATGTATTAAATACTGTATTTCTATAAAAGGCCTGATCCAAAGACCAGTGGAGTCAGTTGGAATCTTTCCAACAATTTCTGTATGCTTTGAATCAGACTATAAATGCTTTCAGCCAGGAATATCACTCGGAACTGGATCCCACAGATGATCCAAGGTCATTGAGACAACTTACTTCAGTGAAGAATAATGTGAGGGGCTAGAATGCTTTGATGTCCTTGTTATTAACTTTTACACTGTGCAGACAAACCTTTTGCCTTATGAATGGCATGAGAAAGATATGACCCTGGAGAATAAAGATTTAGAGATCAGAATTCAACCCACTTTCGTTTTCCTGTCATAGGAAATTCCTATGGTTCTGGCTGTGCAAACTCCAGGCCTTGGTGTGTAGCACTCACTGAGAATGTCTCCCTGTCCATTCTCCTTAGTCAGGAGGGTTTTTATAGCCTTAGAACTTACTTATCAGTCCTTAGTGTGTACTTGGGCTATACACTGTAATGCAATTTACTCTCAGTTACTGTATTTCTATCTGAGAAACACAGCAATGAATGAACATGAAACTGTCTATTAGGTGGGATCAAAAGCACTGTGCATCATCAGGAAATAAGGTAAGAATGAAATGAAAACATTTCTTAGGGGCAGACAAAATGGCTTACAGAGGTTTCACACACTAATCCAGCCAACCAGCACTGTGACTACTAGAACCTTCATAATGTAGTTTAGTAGGTCCAAGTAGCAAGAACACTGACATATATTTATATTATGGCTTAGGTTACATAGACTGCTGTAGCTCAGGAATAATTCTTAATCCATCAGATTTTGAATAAAATATCATAAAGCGTAACTTGAGTTCTGCTGGGAAAATGCCTTCTCTAATGCCCATAAAATCTCTCACATTAATGTTCCCATATATTTTTAAGGCAAATATAAGCAAAATAATTCATTAGTATTCAAAGAAGGAAATGTAATTAGAAATAAAAATGTAAGATAACCACATCCACCTTCCCAAAAAGATATTTACACTAAAGAATAACATCACTTGGAGTACTGCATTTAGTTCTGGTGTCCTCAACATAAAAAGGACATGGAACTGTTGGAACAAGTCCAAAGGAAGGCCATGAGGATGATGAGGGGACTGGAGCACCTCCCATATGAAGATAGGTTGAGAAAGTTGGGGCTGTTCAGCCTGGAGAAGAGAAGGCTGCGTGGAGACCTCATAGCAGCCTTCCAATATCTGAAGGGGGCCTACAGGGATGCTGGGGAGGGACTCTTCATGAGGGACTGTAGTGATAGGACAAGGGGTAACGGGTTCAAACTTAACCAGGGGAAGTTTGGATTGGATATGAGGAAGAAATTCTTTACTGTAAGGGTGGTGAGGCACTGGAATGGTTTGCCCAGGGAAGTTGTGAATGCTCCATCACTGGTGGTGTTCAAGGCATGGTTGGACATAGCCTTGGATGGCATGGTTTAGTGGGAGGTGTTCCTGCCCATGGCAGGGGTGTTGGAACTAGATGATCTTAAGGTCCTTTCCAATCCTAACTATTCTATGATTCTATGATTCTATGAAAGTGTTTGCTCTTAGAGCTGTTTTTACTGGGTAATTTCTGATGGAACCGACCTTTTTTTTTCCTTCATTTCACATAGCTGTCCCAAACCAAGTAAGGGCTATATTTATTCTTCAGTTCCGAATTTCTGGGCTTGTGCTGTTGCTCAGCAGCTCTTCTTGGATAAAATACATCATCATTTACTCTATTAGAAAATATATGTATGGATGTATTATGGAATTTGCATTCCATTACCTTGGTTTGCATGCCATAAAACATTTATTACACCCTTGGGCCACAGTCTTAATAATGACTGGGTGAAATGCACTAATGTGGTCTTGGCCTTGCAATAGAACAAAAGATTAATGCTCTTTGATGTCACCCAGCTAATAGTTTTGTTCGCTAGTTTGTCCCTTCAAAAGACATTACAGTCACACAGACAATCCCTGCAAGACTAAAGTGAACAAAAACTGTTTTAGCCGAACCACAGGCTGAAGCCTAGTTAACCAAATAAGCATTACATTAGATTTTCATCTCTAAAAATGAAGGTATGCAAGTTCCCTTCAGCAAAGGAAGAAGTATTTTCCATGTTTTATTTCACCCTCTCATTTTCTGATTGTACCCAGCTGACACCAAGTTTAAAAAAAGCCATCAATATTTTCTTATATTTTATGGCAGATACAAAATAACATTTTAGTTAAGCTCCTGGAAGGCATATATCAATACTGTCTACAATCCCAAGCCTCTCAGGCCCTTCTCATGTAATAAATTTCACTTGCCTCAGATAAAACTATTGAATTTTTGTCTACCTGCTCTTCTTTAGGGAAAGGAAGAAGCTGTCCCTTTAACCTTAAGAGACAACTTTGAGATTTTTTTCAACTTGTCTTACAAAATGAATAGCTAATGTTCATGTAGCTTATAAAAAATCCCCAACTATTGCAATTAAGCCACCCTGTCACGCCTGCAAAAGTTGCAACTTTGTCAGATTTCATGAATTGAGCAGTGGATCATTATTTGGATTACAGACATCAGGGGAAAAACTGTAAGGAGGATCCTTGTGATGCGAGAGGCAGGCATCTCCCTGAGTTTGTGTCCCAGTAATAGAAGGGTGTCTGTGCTGCTCAATGTGCCAACTTTCTAATGATCCTAAATTGAGAAAGAGGGCCAGGTTCACCATATGATGTAAATCAGCATTGCTATTTTGAAAGCAGTGGAGTGACAGTGACTTACACCAGCCGAGTATTTTGACAAGACTGTATTATTTGTCACATTGTGCTGTGTTCCAGTCTGGACACATGGCACTATGCCCATTTGAATTTTCCAAGTAGTTTCAACAGAGGATTTTCCTGTTGTTGCAATTTCATTTTTTGCCCATAATTTTTGCAATGTCCTTTCCAATTGAAAGCCAGATGCTGGTAATTCCAACTAGAAGTGGCTGTGCTACTGGGATGAAGGAAGCCTGTATCTGTTTGAGGCAAAGCTGTTTGTAGTTATGTAATGTAAAGCACTAGATATATAAGCATGGACTAGATCAAAATCCTTTCAAAGCTCTAGTGGATTGACTGACAGGCTATGCAAAAGCATGCTTATATAGCAAAAACATTAAGCTTTCAAAGCCACTAAAGTAGTGGTCATAAAGCAATCCTTTGCAAGCAGTTGTGATTAACATAGCAGATGAGCAAAAGTGAACATCTTTTTCCTTTCATATTGCAAGAGAAAGCAGAGTCTGTTTCAAAAGTCTCAGTGCACGGAGAATACAGCAATATAGAGAGGAAACTAAGACTATGATATCTGTTGATATATACATTATAAAAATGAGTGAGAATTTGATGTTTGCTGAATGGCAGATAGAAAATGTCTTTTTATAAGTGTAGCCCCACAAATAATACAGTGTGCCCAACATTGCTTCTGCAAACAAGAGGACAAGGAAATATTCCAAATTATGTTACTTTTCAAGATTTATTTTGAAGTAAACATTTTTAACATTTCTCCAACTACATGGCAGGTGTTATGTTGCTGTTTGTCCATATCATGTATCAGACACATAATATATGAAACTTCATGTGTTAACAATAGGGATAGGTATCAGTAAATTTGTTTAGATCAGCAGTTTTAAAGGAAAGTCTTTGCAAACCTCCAAAAGCTTGTGTAGAACTTTAATCATTATGTGTGCATAAGACATTTCTGTTGTAAACATATGTGTTTTGCATTACAAAGGTTCTATCTTTGCTTCAAACCCTAAAGCCTGAAGTAAAATGTAATAGGACCAGCCATGCAGATTTGGGGACCCAATATGGGGAATAATCTAATGTTTGATTAAAGAGCAGGGGCTTAACTATTTAAGTAACAGGGCTTTTTAGTTGGCTGTGTAGAATTGCCTTTCTTCCTCCTTTTCAAAATACCAGATTACCTGTAATGATCCCAAGACGATTGGACTGCAGACCTAAAAAAACCTCTACCAACACTGGTGCATGGATCTGTGCAGCACCATGGGACATTTATTTCAAAACTAATTTCAAGTGAATTGCAAGTTCAGTTCAACCTCTGCCTGGTTGGATTTGTGATTTAAGTCTCGTGTCTAAGTCCTAGTTAAACCTGCCCCTCCTCAGCCTGAGTTCTGGTCAATTCAGGATCTGATGTCTTTGTGTTTGGAAGGTGCTGAACTGTCTCTGCCTGACAGACATAACTGTTATAAGGAAGAATAAAGATATCCCACTTTTAGGTATAAAGTGGGCTGATCTCTTATTTCTCCTTCCATATGAGCCATATGTCTCTCCTGGCAACTGTACTTGTGCTAGCTTCTGTCTGTGTTTCTATTTTCCCTTAGGGAGACTGGCAGGTCAGAAATTCTGATGGTATATAGCTATACTAGCAATACCTAATTGTAAAGCCCAAACCAGAGAGGACAGGCCTGTTCTGCTCCTCTCCACAAACCCTTCCCAGTATGGCAGCTGAATGTGACAGTTGTTTCTATGAGCTTGCATATTGCGCTGCGATGCTACAGATCAGAACCACAAAACATCTGTCCCATGAGAAGTTTATCATTGCTTTTCTCCCAGAGCTTGGTAGACTACACACATAACCACTGTCAACCTTGATTCCATTCTATCCTTCCACAGAAACCTTCCACAAACTATGAAATGTAATTGCAAGACCAAGTTTAACCACTAACTGACTACTACTAAACCAGTCTTGAATCAGAAAGTGACACAGCAGAATACAGAAGGTTAGTTGGGAGCTCCTCTCTCCTTAGGACTTCATAATACTTTTCTAGAGGTGCTGTTGCTAGGAGTTGTCTCTCTAAATCCACTACTTTTCAGGAAACAGTGCATCTATAATATCTCCTCTCTTTCCCCCCAGCAACCCAAAACTGTATGTTATGGTTAGTCCTTACCGCAATCATGTGTTATTTCCACCAGACTCTTGCTACTCAACAAGACATTTGTTTACCTCTTGGAATTTTACATTCACTGTGTGGCACAAGCTCTACCAAAACTATCACTGAGTTATCTTTTTCATCTTTCACATTTGTTTTCTTACTTTATACCCACAGAGCTCAGGCACAGCCAAAAAAAGAAAAAAAGTAGAACTGTCTGAGGTTGCTGGAGATGTTGTCCATGTAGAGATATCTCCAGCTTTGATTTCCCACAGTACTGGGCTTTTTACAAAAGGATCTACAAAGTGAAGCTCCAGTCAATACCAAGTACGTTTGAATTGGCTAGTGTTTTATGTTGATCACTTGAAGCTTAAGGAATAACACAGCTGGTGACTCCCTCTGAAGTCATAAAGTGCTTGTTCAGCATCATATAAAAATTCTTTGGCAGAAGATAAGCTCCAATTCTTAACAGTGGCATTCAGTGGTTTTAGCCATAACTGATTTTTTCTTGTGTTTTCACTAGTGGAAGAGATAAGGTAAAAACCCTACCACACACAGGATTCATTGACTACACTGCCCTGGGCACAGCAGCTAAACTGCGCTCTGAATAGGGCAGTCATTTTGTTGAATAGATAGAATGGTTCATGGTGTACACGTCAAAGGAATCAAAATAAAGCTGTGCTTCTAGTTTGCTTCTCGTTACCTAAGTCTTGATTGGCAGACTTAGAACTACTAATAGGTGACTTTATTGTTCAACATTTAAAACAAGCAATACTTACAACATAACTGCTAGTTTCCTTCAAGGGTTTTTAGATTATTAGCTCAATGCACAGACTTTTAGCATTTAAATTATGATGTGGTTGCCAAAGAATGGCTATTCTCCCCTTTCTGTATTAGTCTTTAGAAAGGAATTAGAAACAAAATTTATTGAAGAGTTTCGCAGACAGCTGCTGACAGGGGAAGAGATCAGACCCAATATTAGGCTCAGTTTCTAGGGCATGAACTGCAGGAATAAGCTCCTCTGCCCCTGCGAATCTAGCCTGTTAGCTACCACTTTATACTATTGTTTCTCCACAATTCAGTCTCCTCCATCTTTCACACTCTGAGCCCACAGTAACTGCAGAAAACATTGCTTAATGCTTGCACCCTGGTCAGAAGCATGCATCAGCTCTGCACAGCATACGTGGCTCTTCTGGCACAAATGGCATGAAGGAAATGTGGGATGTGGGTTATACTTTTCACAATGAGTAGAAGCCAAACTGAGTGGCTGTTCTTGAAGCATGCACTTCCTGGTTAATCGAGTATCTCAAGGGGAAAGAACAGCATGCCCCCTACAATTGTAGGGTCTAATATGATGTTCAAGGATGGCATAGTAAAGCTTTCAAAATGAGATTCTTACTTATGTCCCTTATATAGAGCCTACTGCTATTTATTAATCAGCTTTGAAGTGCCTGGTCTTAAAATCCACTCTCTTCCGCTTTCCCACTTGTGTGGTGTCACCAAAATGTAAGATTTAAAATCTCTTCCTTCAGCCTTAACAATTGCAATGATTATGGTAAGTAATGGTTTAAAAAAGTCTTACTTTATGAAAAATCATTTTACATCACTTATACACTGCCATTATTAGTATCTGAAGTGTTATATATTCATTGTGCTATTGATAAGTTCTCTTTCCCGCAATGTAATATGATGCCTTCCAGGTCACCAACATAAGTTGGTTATTCAAATTTTAAAAATCACATTCCTATTACAGGATTTATTGTATCCTAGAATGAGGACTTGCTTTGCATGAGAAAACATCTGTCCAACATTCATTCATAGCTTGAAAACAGGAAATTCTAACAGAAGGATGGTTTACTGAACTTCTGCTTAGGTTATCCCAAGCTCTTATGGCATAGCTCAATCTAAGAATAGTAACCTATTACCTATTCATTGCCAATAATGATCATCTTTGAGCACTAAACTTGCTTTTCAGCACAAGTGCTGAGTTGGCTGCAGCCCAATACATTAATAGTAGAGTCACTGGGGGAAAAGAATCTGTTCATGGAGTGCCTGTGTTTGACATGGCCTTTGGTTTAGTAGCCATTGAGTTCAAGTTGCTCCTGAATCTTGAAAAAGTTGGAAAGGCATAAGTAAACCCATTTGCTATATGGCTGTCTTCTACTAAAGTAGTTCCTGGATACTGGAATGACTGCTGGCAGGTCAGTGTGCATCTTGCTTGCAGACATGTAGGTAACGCAAATTTCCATATGGTAGGTAACTTTCAGTGTACTTTGCAGATCATAATATTAAATATTTACGGGCAGATTCTGAGAAAGTGGGAATGTTTTTTAGGGGAGGCAAATATAGCAAAGTTCTTGTACCTAGAATTTGAAGATACCTGTCAGTTACTTTTTTTCTACAGAAGGAAAGATAGTGATTGCCCAGTGTGGCTCAAAAAAAGGCAGTGATTCATGGACTGAGTTTTCAGAACTTTGATATAGAGGAATTAAACATGTGTTACCTCTAGCAGGTCATCAGGACACATTCAAAAATCCATCTTCTGCTAATGGGTAACAGCAGTTTCAGCTGCCATGTAACAGTATTGTCCTAAGCCTGACAGAGATCAGAGTTGGAAATTGAGGAAGGGCTTTTGCTGCAAGGCCCAAATGCATGTAGTTCATTTGATTATTTCAGGAAGTCATATATACTTTGCTCATTTTGGACCAAAATGCATAATGCTTGTTTCTTTCAACTGCTTTCTGTACAATTAACTACAAGATGTTTTCGGCTTGCCGGAGTATCTGGTAGGAATGGTATGGTTGATCTTTGCTGAGTCAATTCTTTTCCTTCCAATAAATTGTAAAGAATGTTACGTGATGATTTTTTTAGTAGGCCCTTTGTTATGTGAAACTCTACAGAATGGCATTCTGTGCAACTCTTATTTGATATGCATGTGAGAACATTTGAGACCATAAGTGGACTTATTAATGTGCAGATGGCACTCAGCTGTCTCTCTTTCGTATCACACCGGAAGGTTAAATCTCTTTGCTCTTGTAGAACCAGATCACTTGGGAAGCTAAAAGGCAAGTTGGACCAACCTCAGTTCAGATAAAATGGAATCTGGACGTATGGGGGGATGTTCCTGAAGGTGATTGCTGACAGGGCAAATGTTCTCTCTTTTCTAAAGAAGTATGACTGCATTTTTATTTTTTCCGGCAAAACCAGTATGTTACAACTTTCTGAGCCTTTTTTAGTTTTATAAACTTCCCTGCACAGGTCATTGAAGGAAAAACAGAACTCTGGTGCCTCAAACTGCAAGCTATGGCCAACTATAGGCTGGAATAAATATCATACCACTGGCTTCTCATTCTGTTCTATATTCTGTACAGAAGAGAGCATCTAGAGAAACCCAAAACTTGTCATAGTGGCCATGATTTTCTTAGTTTGCCCTAAAGGTCCACCACCTAAATGAAAAGTGAAATAACTGAATGTATAAGACTTTAGTAAGTCCCATCCGTATGGTAGTAAGGAAGGCTGAAATCTACTGGAAGCATGGCAAATCATTGTTAAATAAACCTCAGTTCTCAAACTGACTTTTATTTGGGATAGCTAGTCAATTTGGAGCAAGTAAAACTTAGACTTAACCTTTAGCTATATATGAGCCAGTGAACGCCGTTGTAGCCTGCGAAGAGCCAGTGATTCAGAAAAGCTCTTTTGCCCCTACGCTTTTATTGATGCAACCAGACATAGAGCCATAAGCAATGTATTTATAGGTATTAAAAATCAAGAAAAGAATTAATAGTGTTCAAGGAAAAGCATGACAGAATGTAAAACCCTTTTCCTAGCTGGCACATTCCTCCATTGCAAATAATCAGTTGATGATATGTGCAATGAACAAAGAATCACTGCTTTAAAAAGCTGCAGCCTCCCGCAGTTATTGCTTTCCTCATACTTCCTGACAGAACAAGGGAATAGAAAGCTTTCAATTTGATGTTGACATTATTTCCTTGAATGGTTTTGTTAAAGTGCTGAACATACAGTTTGTTTGCTAGCAATCTTTGGATTTACAAGTTGCCACTGCTGGAGATGTTACAGTTTGTCATGCATTTTCCTCCTGATTTCCTTTCTTTATCCTCCTGCCTTCAAACCTTTTTAAAGTCTTCCCATTGCTGATACTTGCTCTGATGCTAACTGGTAGTAATAGAGTGCTGTGCAGCTGTGGCACTGTAGCTTCTCTCTGGATAATGCTGACCGCAGACTTAGCAGCATGTGCCAGCTCAGCACATCTTGATAACTCATAATCCCTACCATAGGTTTTTATAGTTTGTCTGGTCTACTGTAAATCTCTAACTCACTGTCATCAACAGAGCTCTCGACCTGATTCATAGACATGAGGAATTAAGCTCCTGTCACACACTGTTAAAAGATGACACCATTTATGCTGTGATATTATACAAACAAAAATAGATGCTCTTGAATATAGTGAATCATAGAGCAACATCAAAGGTCACGTTATTATTTTGAATATTGTTAATTAAGCCAAGTAACTAAAAAGAAGAAAAAAAACCCCACAAAAACACAAGGAACCCACAAAAAAAGAAACTTGTGCCCTAGCCAGCACTTAGAAGTACAGGCACTGTACTTCACACTATACTTCTAAGGCACTGTACTTCTAAGTGTTTCTACTAACACAGCTGTAATTTTGGGCGATCTTGTCTAATAAGAAAATCATGTACGTGTACATTACTAAAAAGTTATAGTTCTGTATTCTTTTTCCCCTCTGTCTTGTCATGAATCATAGAATGGTTTGGATTGGAAAGGACCTTGACATCATGTAGTTCTCACCCCCCTGGTATAGGCAGGGAAGCCTCACACTAGCCCATGTCACCCAAGGCCCGTGAATGTGTAAGTTGAGTTCTAGTGATAGAGAGTCTTCAGTTCTATTCCACTTTTCCAATGGTCCGCAGCTATAGATAGATTCTGCCCCTCTAAGGAAAAAAGAACCTCAAAAATATTAAAAGAAAGAAAATAAATAATTTTTTTTACATTTTGATGCAGCAGAAATTAGGTTGTGCTGAAAAAAAGGGAGCCTAGTCCAATTTTGTCTAGTTTCTCATTAAAAATCAATTTGTCCAGTAATGAGGAACCTGGATAGGGTACCGAAACACCAGAATTTTATTCTGGATCAGACCCTGACTTTTCATGGGACTTCTGTATTCAGGCTTCACTTTTTTGTAGTTTTGATTTTTACTGTATCATTTGTAAGTCTTGCTCACTCCCAGCATAAGATCCCAGGAGACTGCCTCTTGCCATGTGTGGTCACTGCAGCTGGCCTTGTGGAAGCTCTGATTGCAGGTGGAGGAGCAGGATGCTGTAATAAAACAAAGTTAATCTTCAGGGACTCTAAATAAGACAGAACCATCAAGTTGCTTTGAGTAAATCATATTTAAAAATGCATGACCTAATTTCGTTCAGTCATTCCAAATATTTTGCCTTTGTTACATGAACAAATACAGACAATTTCAGCTGAGAAGGTGAAGTGTTTTATAGACACAGGATATAATAAGATGATGATCTTCATGGAAGTACTTTTGTATTTTTAGTTATCGTATTTGCCAGGATGAAATCACTTCATAATTAGTAAATTCTTTGACTTCATAATGCAAACTAAACACTCTTGGTATACAAACATGATTCAATAGCAGAGGTCTTGTTTGAGGGAGTGCAGGTTTCTTTGAGAATTACAGAGGTTCCTATATTGCATTTTTTGCATATGGTGGTGAAACTACCTGCTCCTCCAGCCATATTTTCCTGAAAAAAGTATAGCTGATCGGACCCACCTATCCCATGATCATTTTAATGATCAGAAAAGTATTATTATTTTCAGGAAGTTTCTAGTCCCCCTAATTCAGTCATCTTCACAATCAAATGCCCAAGTTGTAAAAAATCTGATGATTAAAAATACATGAAATTGCAAAGTAATTGCAGAGAGACAGAATAATATGGTGTTTGTAAGATAGGAGACTACACAAAGACGACATTAGACCACTTCTTTATGCAACTGGTTTAACTGTGTCAGTAGTTCTCATCTGAAAACCAGTTTAAGAAGCAAGTTAGCTATTTTTATTCATGTGCAAAGGAGCTAGCAGAGAAGGGAACAAGTACCTTGTGGTATTGCCCAATATACTTTGGGCAAGTTTATTACAGTTCATAAGGACTGAATGGGCACACATCAGCTCCCTGGAGGACTTTATGCCTTCTGGCTGTGATAGAAGGGCACTGGCACACAGAATAATGAGCACTGCGTCTTCCCCATCTATTGTGCAGTCAGTCTAGAATTTCAGTTTCTACAGATGATTGACTTAGTTTCTTTCATTCATGTTAAGTTCACTTGAGAATGTTTGGTTTGCACTTTGAATTGTAGAGGTATATCTTGTCATTAAAATAACTTTATTGAAAATTTGGCCCCATTTAGCCTCATAGACATATTTTTCCTCTAGTGATGTCAAGATTAGATGATGTAGTGTTTTAATTTGTCATAGATATGGCCTGACAATATCTACAAAATCGAAACACTTAACAGCATAATTCAGCATTCTAAATTCAGTGACCTATCTGTGCTGTGGTACATATGATCTATAGCACTTCTGCCTATATCTCTAAGGCATATTGGTACCAATTGATGGTGCTAAGGAGACACAGAAGGAAACAGAGCACTTCTCCGGTATGTATTTCTTCTAGCCTTAGGATACAGCAAACCTTTGTGTGAACTCTCTAATGTTCTGACTGCAGTGATCGTGATCAGAAAAGGAGAAGATCCAGCAGTTCCTCACCCCCAAGCCGTGCTGAATTGGGTACAGGTTACTTATGCCAGGGCAGTCAGGGATAGAGTAACTGCTGCAAGGTTAGCATTGCCTGGAAGCTTGGGTGGTCATAGGTTCTATTTCATGTCTTGGTAACAAAATCCCTCCATTTGGATGCCTCTAGCACTGAAAAATGTAGGATTTCTAACATGCCTTCACAGAGGGATAAATCTCAGTTTCTCTTGAAATTTATAGATAAGAACTGTGTCTCAGGTTGGGTCTGCTGAGACCCTTGAAGGAATAACCAACCAACCCATTGGACCAGGATGGGACAAAATGTAGATAATTTGTAGCCTGCTGTGTCTGTAATCCTAAACCATTTTAGCCATACAGAGACAAATGTAAGAATTGATAGTTACTAATCACTCCAATAGAAAAGGGGTATAGACTGCTTGTTAGCCTGATGCATGTCAGTTGGCTAAGTGCTAAAGCTCTGTCACTACCTTAGCAATATCATTGCATGTCTTTTCACTAATTTGTTTCTATAATAAAGATAAATTATGCAGATTAAGGCAGGTAATATTCAGATCCAGCTCTCTTCTGTAAAAGGGAAGCTATTTAACAATGATTATTTCCAAATTCCAGTATGTTTTTCTGTGCTTTCTGATTTGATACTTCAGTGTGCTGTCACTTGAAATTAATTGCAACTAATTAAAAATGATCCAGTTAGGACAATTGGACAGTAGCGCTCTGGAGATTGCTTTATTCCCAGAGGTTTTAGTGGCTTGCTGCTGCACTGGTTCAAGTCTTCAGAAGGGTGCTATACATCATAATGTCATTTTACATTGTTATTTCTCTGAAAGCAGCAATTTAAAAGAGTCTCCAGTGAACCCTGAGCAACTTTGCACTAAAAAGAAAAATGTTACTCTTCAAGATCTGTAAAATATGAAATATAGATTCAAAGAAATCACTTGACATGAATAGTAGCATTAAATTTGTGCCATTATTTGCATGTAATATATAATGTTGTAGTAAAAGGCTAACAAAGCATTTAGGCTGCTCTGGAGCTCATTGATTTTCGGCACCTTTGTTCAAACTAGGTCAAAACCAATGTTGGTCTTATTTTATCACACACTTTTTTCTAGCGTTTGAGACTTATGTCTTAAAGTGATATAACAGTTTAAACCCACACCATATTGTGGCCTACAGCACCTATTTAGAGAAAAGCAATACTCTTGTTTTGGTTTAAATTACCCTAACCATGCAGCTGGCTAATGCAAACTAAACTTCAGAGTATACAGAGGGCCCATTTTTCTGTAACTTGGGTGAACTTAGGGCTTAATGGAATAAGGCTTGCTTTCATGTTAGGGTGAAGGCCAGTCATTTAAAGAATTATGAAAATGAACCTTGTAACCAGTGCAAACATGTGGCTCTAACACAGCTAAACTGCTCATTTGATATTCTGCCTCACCACTATAAGCAGAAGCATAGAGCCACTAAAATTAGATTTTGTCCCAAGTCCCAAAGCAACAAATCTGACTGCCTGTGCGACCCATACTTAGCAAACTTTATTCTGGGAAGAAGCAGAGATACAGAATTGAGGATTAGTGTAGTTCTCAAAGATGACAAACACAAGATAGAGGCTAATTTAGAGAATGATGAGGCTTTTAAAGAAATTGTATATAGTCCGGACATTTCACATCATTTCTCCACTGTGAAGCATGTTCTATCATTGAAACCAGCTTATTTGTTACAGTGTGTGATCCTTCCTCCCACGACAGCAGGAACATCACTTCCTCTCAGCATATTTGGATTTTCTTAATTCATCTGATTTCTGAACAGGACCATCAGTCAGCCTTTGAATAGGTTTGATTCAATGCTGTTATTTCATTTTTACACTGCCATAATAGTACAAAAATCAATGGAGTTGCGCTGACATACAAATGGAGTAACATATTGGCAGATCAGACCTATTGAATCTATTTTGCTTGCAAGACCATTAAAAATGGTTTTAGAAAACTTCAGCTGTGAAATAAGCAGTTTATTTTCGTACAGATAATCCATCCTGTGTTCTAATACTTGTGCTCATACTAATGGAGACTGAGCCGCTTCTTGACTTTCTTGTACAGAAATGTTGAGGAAAGTTACATTAAAAAAATGCGTGTATTTCTTTCTATGACAGTAATCTCCATGTGTCTTATACAGACACAGAACTGATCACATACAGACAGGCTAATGGATAAATTACAGAGCCAAAAAAAGACAGTGACAAAATGCTGGTCCCACTACAGTCAGTTGCAGTGTTAGCTCTAACTCCACTGGAATTCGGAATTATCCTAGGGATCTCCTTTTTTTATTTATACCTACTCAGCCACACTAACCAGTGTACACAAATACATGCTTCCATGTATGCATGGCATTATTATCTTCTTCATTAGATCAATACAGATCTTTCAGCATTTTTCTGGGACTATCCCAATATCCTTTTGCTAAATACAAAGTGAGGTTAAGCAGACTTCACTTGTGTGTTTTGTTCAAGCTGAAGCTCAGGCTTTGGCAGACTTAGATAGAGTTCCAGAGAGAGTCAGTAGGAATGTTTTGTCCATCAAGATGTTTGAACCAGACAATAAAAGCACTCCAGGCATTTGTAAGTTATAACCACTAGAAGATACAGAGAAAAAGGCAGTCTCTGAGATAACTGAATCCTAGACAATGTACTTTGGCTGGAAGATAACTCATGTCACTACTGCTGCAGTTAGTTTTTTAAAAGTAATCTTTTTCTATTCAAGGCAGGGAAGAAAATCACTAAAACAAATAAATGACTGGGTGAAACCTAAAGAAGCCTCACATGCATTAGCCTTTATTTTGTTGGTAGACAGATATGTTTTGCTCAGAGGGCTGGTAACAGATCATAGAGTTAAAGAGGGAATGAGAAGTCTTTCTCTGCTTCTCTCTCCCACAGCTTTTTTCTCTCTGTGTCCTCCTTGTGTCTCTCACCCTCCCCCACAGTGCTCTCAGCAAGTTTTGAACCTGATTTAGGCTGTGATCTGACGTACACTGCAGAAACTGCTTTGCTAGCTTACAACAAAGTCCTACTGGCTTTACCTCTTCCCTTGACGAAGGTTATTGGCCCCACAGCAGTGAAAAGTTAAGTGGATTACTTAAAACGGTCTTCTGTGGTGGATGAATCTGTTCTGGCTGACTTTACAATGAAGTGGTTGAGGATCACACATCTTCCCCACTCTGTTGGCTCTGCTTGAAGCTGTGGATAGCAGCACAGAGCTGGTCACCCAGCCACTTCTGCGGTGAATGCATCCTCGGTATGATCATAAACAAAAGTTAACAATTTTAAGTATTGTGTTAGAGCCTCTTTATTATGGTGTCTTTGTGCACTGGAGCTGTATACTTCCATACCCACCCTGAAAGAGCAGCTGAGGTTCTCCTTGGTTTTAATTCACTCTCTCTAGCTGCCTCTGATGGAAAAGGTAGTGGGGGGAAAAACCTTAACAGATTAAATCTCCCAGACCCAACTTCCATTTACTGAAGTTAAGGGCAGTTCAGTTGAATAGAGGTAGCATGGTTTGATTTGTTTTAAAGACCTGTCTGATAGTATTTCAGTATCACTAGGATAATCATTAAAATAGTTTTCATAAATGCATATACTACAGATTCCATCAGAGAGACAGATACACAGGACTGGAGAGTCACTGTTAGTACATAATGTGACATTTCTGTAATTTTAAGAAAATATTAAAATGTTAGCACAGAGTTCTACTCTTTCAACTTCTTAGTGTAAACCTTCTGGTTATGTATTCTTGCAAACCAGTAAACAGAAATCCAGTTTTTACAAACATTCGAAGGCCTCTACTCCATGGTCTACAACACCTGGTGTATCTCAGCTCTTGGCATAATTCAAACAAACAGGCCATGTAACACATCTCTTTCTCAGTCAAATAAAGCAGACTTGGCCTGCTGCCAATTCTGCTCTCATTTATTTGCTAACCCCAGGTTTTATTTATTCCCTGAATCATCAAACACATTGCAGAGAGTGACAGGAGCAGACAATATTACATCTAATAGCTGTATAATAATGTAAATAAAATATGGTAAATCATCAGGTACATTACTGGTTTGAACTACCCCATTTCATTTTTTTGCACTTGAACCAAAAGTATAGTAAATTAAAAGCTTTTTGCACAGAGCTGAGTTAGAAAGAATATACCCATTGGATACTGAAGCCCTGTCATTTACATTAAGTGAAAAATGCCTTTTACATAAAAATACACCTGGATGTAATACAAAATTTGTTGCATGGGCCTCATCCTGTGCTCATTATTGTCTGTGGCAAAATCCCTTCTGACTTCAATGACTCAGAGATCAGCCCAGTCCTGTCGAGCTGTAGGATACAGTCCTGTAAACAGTAACGGAATGAACATGAGCCAGCAGTGTGCACTCGCAGCCCAGAAAGCCAACCATATCCGTGGGCTGCAACAAAAGGAGTGTGACCAGCAGGTCGACAGAGGTGACCTGCCCCTCTACTCTGCTCTCATGAGACCTCACTTGGAGTATTGTGTGCAGTTCTGGTGCCCTCAACATAAAAAGGACATGGGACTGTTGGAACAAGTCCAAAGGAGGGCCATGAGGATGATCAGGGGACTGGAGCACCTCCCATATGAAGATAGGTTGAGAAAGTTGGGGCTGTTCAGCCTGGAGAAGAGAAGACTGCGTGGAGACCTCATAGCAACCTTCCAATATCTGAAGGGGGCCTACAGGATGCTGGGGAGGGACTCTTCATGAGGGACTGTAGTGATAGGACAAGGGGTAATGGGTTCAAACTTAAATAGGGGAAGTTTAGATTGGATATGAGGAAGAAATTCTTTACTGTGAGGGTGGTGAGGCACTGGAATGGTTGCCCAGGGAAGTTGTGAATGCTCCATCGCTGGCGGTGTTCAAGGTCATGTTGGCCTTGGATGGCATGGTTTAGTGTGAGGTGTTCCGTGCCCATGGCAGGGGTGTTGGAACTAGATGATCTTAAGGTCCTTTCCAACCCTAACTATTCTATGATTCTAGGATTCTATGATCTGTGAAATGCTGGAATGCTTTCCAGTATTGAGTAACAGTTACTGAGAGGTTTTCTATCATCAGCAGGAGAAAGGAATTAAAAGGGAGAGGAGAAAAACTATGTTTAGAAGTTAAGAAGTGTGAAGGAGATCATCTTCAGTTCCCACAGGGGAGAAAAGTTCATGGTCAACAGACTATTGTGTGGATTAGATAGGCAGAACAAGTGTGTAGGTGACAATAAAGCCTTGCATTTGTTTAGGTTTTGCGCTTTAATGAGATTTGTCTAGCTAAGGTCTAGCTCAACTTTACATCAGACTGTTTTTCACTAGAGAGTTGATTCAAACCCTCACCAGATGAAGGATTGGAGCTGACAGGTCACTTACATGTCATTTCCAACATTAACTACTGAAGAGAGGAATTATAAGTTTTATATCTGTAGTATTGCTGTTGAAATATATTTCTGAAAACTGGTCCCATGAAGAGTCTTCAAGAGTAACATGCAAAAAATGAAAGGAAACTGATGGCCTGAAGGCTTTTGTGTGCAGTTTCTGACTGTAAAAGTTCACCAAACACTTACTTTCTTCTGCTTATTAGTTGGCCATTCCCGCTAGGTTAACATGGGAAGAGAAGACTCTGCGGTACTTGGGGTTGTGCCTTGACCATGTAATTGGAAAAGTAAATTGGTTTCCCTATGACTAGAGTTGGAATCTGCACCAAAATGACTGAGCTCCATTCAAAAAACCCTTCTCATGAGTCATTTTGTGGCAATGATCTTGAGGTCCTTTTCAACCCTAACTATTCTATGATTCTATGAATGCCTGTTAAAAGAGATGGCAAAATACCAGGAGTAAAATAATCAGCACACCTCAAGCTGCTAATAATAACAAAATAAGCTTTTCCTACTGTGAAGCTGGCTTCTCTGTAGAGTCTTCAGACTTACATGGGCTTCCTAGGCAAGCGTCTAAGTCAGAATCAGGCCACAGGGTTTTTTTCTCTTAAAAAATATACATTGAGAGCCCAGTTTATCTCCTGTCCTAAAAGGTAAAGAAACAGTGCTTAAATTTCCAGTTTGTTAGCTAGTCCCAATGTCCTTTAGGATGCTCCCCTTCAGGAAATAATGTCTGCAATATTTTGCATCTGAAAAAGAATAAAAGGCAAGGCACAGTTGCAGAGGCTGGAATTAAAGAATCATTGGCCTCACTAGAGAAAGCCATGAATCACTGGCTTGACTGTTCCAGGTCCAATTCTGGACACCCCTCTGTCCCTAAACCCATCACACTATATTAGTGTGTACTAAAGCTACTCATGCATTGTGCAATACATCCATTTTTACTCTCTTCTCTTGAATTGTGCTCAAAAGAGAGCTTCTTTTTTTCCTGCTTTTCTAAAGAGCAGCAGAGGGCTGCAAGTCCTCACAGAGTAATGGAGTAAATGCTAAAGAAAATAACTATTTCTCATATTCAGCTTATCAATTAGCTCTCCAGGATTTCAGTAGCCATATTGAAGAGGAGAGTATACGCATTAATTTCTGAGGATTTGGTTCCTTCCTCTATTATGTGGGCTGGGCAAAGAGCATGGCCCTAAGTATTTCTCATGTAATTTATTCGACATTGACAGCCACTTAAGTGAAGGCAAAGTTAGACCCAAAAGGCACAAAGTGATGAAAGCTGGAACTGAAAAATAGCATGACAGTCAAAATAGCTGAGTTTCACGCAGCCCCTGCTCTGACAGTGTTAGAAAACCCTTGGTCTAAAAGAATCCCTAAAAGCCCTCTGGAAACCCAATCCCATGACTCATATGCTCTCCTTGAAGGTTTTTTTCTTTCCCTCTACCAAATGACACTGAAAAAAGCCTTGTGGACTTCACTACTTGCTGCGATTTGGCAGCTTTTAGTCAAAATGTTTTCCATTTACGAGAGAAGGACTTCTCTTTATCCTAATTGAAGTTAAATGCACTAGCATCTGCAAGTCAGACTGGACTGCTGCTGGTTGGGTCAAAGGCTAGATGATTCCATAGAGATGCAATGCCTCCTTGGCAAGGGATAGGAAGGGATACAGAGGAATTGTGCTACCTCAAGATCTTAAGTGTGAATTAACGCTGGTGGCTCAGGCACTGTTTCCCAAAGACTCCCAAGAGCTCAGCTGTCACTTAATGAATCATTACTTTTATGTTTGTTCAGTTCACTAGACTGGTTGACTGACAAGCCATGATGCTGTATTACCACTGTAGGAGAACCTCAGGGCATAGGTCACTTGGTATATAATCATTGTTCCTGTGCAAAAGTAAATAGAAACAAAGGAGTACCCTTTCCTTCCAAGCAGCCACCCTATGGTGGTTCATAAAAGCCAGATACTATCTGTTCTTCTCACTGGGATTCAGTTAAGGATGCAGTCATGATATCAGACCCTGAATACACTGATTATTACGCAGAACCAAAACTGAGCTACTTAAAAGGAGCATGCATTTCACACACAAATAAAACTTATTTGAGGACAACAGTGTTGTTTTGATGATTGCTTTTCAGAATAGAACTTCATATTAAAATGAAGACGTAGGGAATTGTCCACATAAGTTTGGAATATTTTTAAGATAGCTATGGCTAATCCATTGAAGCCCGTCCTGGGTTCAGCAGTAGCAGTCATTTTTCTCTTTCTTAGTAGCTGGTGCAGTGCTATGTTTTTGACTTTCGGCATGGGAACAGTGCTGATAATACCGATGTTTTTAATTGCTGCTCAGTAATCTTTACTCTGACCAAGGACTTTCTGAGTCTCATGCTCTGCCAGGGAGAAGGGGAAGCCGGGAGGAAGCAGAGACAGGACACCTGACCCAAAATATCCAAAGAGGTATTCCATACCACAGCACGTCATACCCACTATATAAACTGGGGGCAGTTACTCGGAAGTGTTAGATCACTGCTCGGGTCGGGCTGGGTATTTGTCGGTGTGTGGTGAGTGGTTGCATTCTTCCCTTGTTACTTCCCTTACCATTATTATCATTGGTGGTAGCAGCAGTGGTTTGTGTTATACCTCAGTTACTGGACTGTTCTTATCTCAACCCATGGGAGTTACATTCTTTTGATTCTCCTCCCCATCCCTCTGGGAGCAGGCGGGAAGAAAGAGGGGAGAGTGAAGGAGCGGCTACATGGTTCTGAGATACCGGCTGGGCTTAAACCACGACAAAGCCAATCAGTCTTTTGAAGTTCGTGTGTTACCTCTTATAATCCAAACAGTGTGAAAAATAAAAAAGTGATTCCCGTGTTTTCCAGCTTCACTGTCAATAGCTAAGAAACAGGTCAAAGAAACAGGTCACCACGTATGTGTTTTGATCATCTTCTGTATGTAAGACGATGCAATGAGAAACTGATTTTTTTTTCTTTGGCATAAGAAATGGCATTCAGAAGGAAGAAAAAAACTGACCAGAATAATGGGGCATAGATAGGCCTTTTATAAGTGATTTTAGAAAAATCAGAATTAAAAATTAACTAATTCATCTTATGACAAAAGTTAGCTAAAAGTACAAAACCTGTGAGTTTTATTCTAGTTTGTGTTGTCTTCAGTGTGCCTTAAATTAGCTGCATGGATCTCTGTGTTTGCAAGGTGTTCTTCTGACTATATTGAAGAAGAAAGAAAACTTTGAAAAGAAATTTTAAAGCCGAGAGTGCAATTGCAAGTAGTTTTATATGTTTTTATAATACAAATTTAACAAAGGGTGCATTTTGTTTTCTCTCTGGATTTTCCTCTTTCTCAACATGAGAAAAATTAAAGCTTAGCAATTGTATGTTGAGGTCCATGCTTATGTCACCATTAAGGTTGCCTATGAGAAAATGAGAGAGGCTAATTTTGTTCACTGATTAGCTACATGTACTTTAAATGTTTATACACAGTGAGCATAAAAAAACATTTTCTCATTTCCTTAGATTTGAGTTTGCAGATCTGGCACTGCTCCCCTTGCTGCTATGCATAATAACCACTTGTCTCCCTAAATTAGAAGCTCTACAGTCAGTTGGGATGAAAATGAAGGTGTCAGCTACAACATTAGGGTTTTCTTTTATGTGACCCAAACAGTGGCAATGTAGATTACTCATCAGGAAAATCTGGTTTGGAGAAATTATGTGGATCATAAGCAGGCAGCAATTTGTTACTGCATAGGTGCATAAACCTACTATACTTTACATGCCAAATAGCCACAATTAAAATCGGCTGTCAGGAGGTTTTAACTATGTTCATAAGGTCTCTGTTGCTTGGCACCTCTATTGAACTAATGCTGCCATATAACTAAATAAATGTTTGAGACACATTCCACTCTTTCTTTCACTGTATTACTGATGTTGGATTGAAATATGCATATCTAGCTTTTGTTAATTCCCATGGCTTCTTAGTGTTTTTTAATAAAAATATAAACTCTTAATGTAGTCTAATTATTACTTCAACCCGTATCCTTTACACTGACTTTAAAAGCATTCTAGATTTCAAATACAACCTTACAACTACAATGCAATAATCAGCAACTTATTCCACAATGGTTAGCAAATGAGAAAGTAACCATTTTTTTTCACTAGTTATTACAAACCTGAGCCACATGCAAATTAATAACATACTGAAGAGAATTTTAGGGCCTGAACATCCAGCACTCCATATTCCACCATCATTTTCACCAGTGAATCATGGTAGTAACATAACTCCATTGTATGCTGCTTTGAATATCTGTCAGCATACATTTACACACAGGAGAAACCAGCTTTGTATACCAGTGTTGGGTACCCCACATTCTCTAGTTGGTTTTATTATAGTTAACTATGTAATGGTCATTTCCTCAGTAAGCACATGCGCATTTCTTTGGGTAATTCTATTACCTTGTAACTAGCAGTGTTGCTACCATTAAAACTTTGTTTTGCAGTATGTTACTTAGTAGATTGGTTTACTAAATTGCAGTAAACATAAAACAGCAAACAAAATATATGCATAAAAATTAAGATTCTATTCTTAACCTTTTATGTTGTGGGTTTCGGTTTGGTTATTTTTGTTTGGGTTTTTTTGTTGCGGTTGTACTTATTTTGGTGGGTTTTCAGCTTGTCTCCTTTCAAATTACTCCTAAATAGTACAATTTATTTTAGATGATTGACTACAAAAATCTTGTGCATGCAACCAAAGGCCAGCATTTTAAATCATATCTCCTTTTCATTTTTAAGGAATGAAATGATCTTTATATCATGACTTGTTTTATCATTTTGAGACTGAACCAGATTTCTTTATGAGTTCAATGCGTAGCTCTTTAAACTGATAATCAGTATTTATTAAAAAAAAGCACAGCTTCCTATTACAGCTGTATTTCAAAGTGAAACAAATAGATTGAGTTCTTTGTAATGGTATCATTAGTAAATGGCATTTTTAATGTCTTCTGCTAAAAAATCTTCAGAGGATCTCATATGTTAGTACTACAGTACTGGTTTTACCCAAGTCCCACTGCTAAATAGACAAAATTCTGAAAGAGGCTTTTTTATCGTGTATTTACTAAAACTTGTTCTCTGGGAGGACCAAATAATAGGAATAAAAATAATACATCATTTTACTCTTAATTATCAACTAGTCACATGGGACTGTCCTTACCCTTTTCATAGTAATCCTAATCCATACCCCTAACAGGCATAAAAGTGAGCTAATAGAAGGATTCCTGCTGTCTTTTGCCCACCACATGTTTTTGGTCATTTGTTTCTTGAAAATAAAAGTGAGACAATCCATCTTTTGTCTTTATAGATCATGACTATTTTTGCATAAGTTGTTTCTTGATAGTATTTGATTTACATGGGAAAATTTTGGTGCCACAACTACATCAGGGCCTATGTTTTGCCCTTCATTCACCACACCTGTGCTGGCAAAGCTTCTATTTTATATGCATTTATACCACCCAGAAGTCCTGTTGCAGTTTTGCTTTTCTTGCTTGAGAAACAGTTTTGTTTCTTCCACCTACCTAAACCATATCCCTTCAAGGACAGATTACTTTCATCTTGGCTTTACTAGTAAGCCTTTGTAAAAATAGACATGTCTAGGAGGTACTAGGACACAGATTTGGACTACCTCAATGACACCATGACCTCACTAAGACATTATGCAGTAGCACAAATTCCTAAAAGAAAGATGGGGTCTTTTGGTCTTCCTCATCAGTGATTCTTTTAGTACTCTAACCGCCTTCACTGATGAGCTCTGCAGATGTCTGCAGCCTGTCAAAGATTAAGCAACTTGTTATGTAGGGCTTCAAGTACAGGAGTACTGATAGTATAAAGGACAGTGACAGAAAAAGTCTTTACAACCTTAACAGTAAAAACACACCATAGATAGAAAAAACAGGTTTTTAAGGATTCTTGGTAAGTAATGTGACAATCTAAGTTATAAAATCTTTAAAAGGCCTATAAAGGTCAGTGGATTCTGGTAAATTTGACATTAGTACTTTGAAGTTTTGAAATTAATGCACTTATTGAAACATTTTATTAACATTTTTCATTTTAGTCAATAGATGTGATTTTTACAAAGATTAGATCTTTGTGGTCTACTTCTTCAAGCTGTCATTATGTCAATCAAAACTAAATCCAGCTAATAAATTATTTTGGCAAATAAATTAAATGCTTCTGTGGTTACTTTAGTGTTTTCCTAAAGTCCCAGCACAGTCTAAGGAGTATTCTGCCTTCTCTCTTAACCAAACTTACTGATTGCTTTGTGTCAGTCACAGGCTGCCTTGCCCTTACAATTTTTCTAAGACACATCTTAACCCACAATGGCTTAAAAACAAACGCAGGAGGCAGTGGTTGCTCTTTAAATTGTTACACAAATATTTTCCTGGTGAAATATAAACACATATTAAATAACATGACATTAATAATTGCATACAAGGAACATTAAAAAAAATAGTTTCAGGAGAGAGGATAGACCACTAATGAATTATTACATTAGTGAAGTAGTTTCGATAATAGTTGAGATGTTTGCACTAAGTTTATAAATGCCACGCTAGTAAATCACTTGCATATATTGTCTTTCCTAGCCTCAGTTCAGAGTCCTTTAGATCTACAAAGGTTGTAGATAATTTTTGTACCCATTCAATCAATAACTGACAATGTGGCATGTAGCCGCAGTCATTCATTCTGTCAGTCAGCAGCCCTTGATAATGTGCCTGTCAATATAATTCAGTGCCTGTTCAAGGGAAGTGACACTTTGAATAGTGGACACTTTTCAAAAGCATTCATACAGGGTCAGTTCTATGATGAATAAATATATTTTCTGCTTGCAACAAATAGCCAATACACAGGAGCTGGAGTCTGAGCAGAAATCGCAACCAGCCTGCAGGACACAATGAACCTTAATGAACAGCGCATATCATAAAAGCAACTTTGTTTTTCACGTTATATTAATTATGGGGATAATGGATAATAAAGTCTTCAGGATCCTATTTGGCTCAATTGAGCCCTGATCCATGACCAGGGGCACTATGCACCGCTATACTACAAATGAGATATTAGAATAATACTATCAATAGTTCTTTAAACCCTATAAAAAAGGGCACACATTTTCATTGCTCTAAATGAAAAACACAGAGAGCAATCTTTAATTACCACTAACAGCATGTTAAAGAAACTATTTATATGGCACACAGTGTTTAGTTTCTAGTTTCTATTAATACAGGCCGAGAATGTGAGGAAGAAATATGTGATAGTGACAGGATTTTTAATGGTACCTCACCTTAAATGCATTTTAAAATATGTAAATCAATAAAAAAATTATTTGTAATAGCAGACTAAGAGTGCTGGTTAGCCTTACTGCTGAATGAAATGTATGCTACAAGCCCTATTACCATACATCGTGGGAGCTGTAGTTAGGATTAATCTGTCAAAAGGGATGGTTTAGTGTTGATGAATATGACATGTGACCATTAATGATGTTGATTTTATCTCCTGAGATTAGCATGATTTACTTCGGATGGATAATAATGTCATTTACTTGATGCAGTAGATCTGTTTACGAGCTGATTAAATTGTAAGGCCTTGCTTCATTTCATGCTATTTGGTTTACAGCTTCATTACTGCAATCACAAAAGCTGTGGAAATGTCCCACATCCTGTGTCACAATAAATCATTGTTTAAGATTGCAGCTATGTATTTTAGCATTTCAGTTTTGCATGGACCATGCATTCCTTAACAAATATGTGATTGGGAATACATTAACAAGATATTCTGGAACATACTGCTGCAGAAATGTAGAAAATCAGCCTGGATCTTTTAATTGAGATTAAGGAAGCACTTGAGTAATTAGCTGTAACAAATTACCTTATTATTTAGACAGTGAAGTAAATGTTTTTGTTGCAAGAATGATTATCATAAATCTGTAGAAAAGTGACAGTCAAACAACCATAAAGGAAACTTGTAAGCAAACTACATTTTCTGCCTATTACCTTTTACATTTAAATAAAATTTATCAGAGACACGCTCTAAAGAGAATGCGTTTGTTGTTTAGGGATAGTATATGTTACAAACTATACCATCTGTAACTACTGCACAAGGAAGAGTTTATGAGTGTAAATGGCAAAAAAATAAAAAAATCTATTAATTATAATGGCAAACGCTACTGCTGCCATAGTTAAGGCTGTGTCAACGTTTTCATTATAAACCCAGTTATAAAGGAAGAAGGGGAGAGGGAGGGTGGTAATCAGCCTTCTGAGATTGCTGTACGCTAAAATTTTGTGTGAAAAAGGGCACACTGAGCCCTCACACCATGTAAACCAGAGGTGTCTGCGAAACTATGCTTGCAGTCCCAGTGAGAGAAGGAGCAGGGCCAAGCTCTCATCTTGGGAGCAAGGGTGGCTTTTATTTTGCAATAATTTTTTGACATTTCACATAGAACGATATTGCTCCTTTTACTGTGCAAATGAAAAAAATGCTATATTTATCAGTCAAAGAGGCCATTCAGAGCTTATGGCTGAATTTGATAACTACAGTTGATTAAGTCTCGGTTCATGTGTTCAATGGAAGTTTTTATAAGTTTGAAGAGAATGCCTAAATAATTAGCTTAAGTTGCATATTTTATTGTAATAAAAAAAATGGAATTTCTTTAAGTTCTTTCCCCTTCCTTATTTTTTTTTCACACATACACACACCCAACCCTCCAAGCTGGTTCCCAGTGGATTTCATGGAAGCATCTTGAGTTACTTTACATGTGAATTCCGCTGGGTTACAATATGGTCAAATGTGAATATGAACTCTATTGTGGATTTGTGAACATTTTTTTTCCTTAGCTTTTATCTAGCAAAACTTCACTCACTGCCTCCAAGCACTTCAGTTGTGAAAAACCCAAGAGGAATTATATTCATGTAATCATATACATGTACTTGAATGATATTCTAGATCAGGCCTAGAGTATCGAAGGATTTCCAAATGTGTTACAGCAATGACCGTGATCAAGATTTTTTACAAATGATTCATGACTTGGCTATTCTGGTCACCCAGCCTGATACATTTTAAAACTGACTGCTTTTTTTTCTTGTTTGTTTTTAATGGCTGATGAATGAAACATCCTGGAAAGCGGATTCTTTCAGGAGAGTTCATGCTGTGGATTTGGAAAGAGGGGACAACTCTAATGCTTCCAACTCAGTTCTGTCTGGTGGTTTGGGGGCAGATTTACCAAGCTGATTTAGTTTTCCAATATATTGTGGCTGCTGGGCATAGATCTACCAACTTTGACTTTTTGCAGAGACAGTCCCAGTTGACACTGGTAGAGTTAATGAAAATGTTTCGCATGTTGAAATGTTGATATTTCCAGCAACATTTCACCTAAACAAATAAAACCAATGATAACCATTTTCTCCTGTTTTCCAAACAGCTCTAGACCTCAGTTAATGAAAATACATCCTTGAAAATAAATGGATGAATAGGTTTATTTTGCACCAAAAAAAACCGTAACTGCTGGGGCAAAAAGAATAAGTAAAAAGAGAAAACCACACTTCGAGTCTCCATTGGTTCAGAAAACATTTGGTGATATACTGCATCCCTGCTCGAGCTAGCTGAAATGTTTTTACCACAGTTTCACAGTTTTGTTTTATAACTTTGAAATGAAACAAAACAAAGGCTTCTAGTCTTGATGATCTGCACTTTTTGACAGTAATTTGGTTTCTGGCCAAAAAAGAAAATGCAAAGGAAGAATTTTTCAGGGTGCACATTCTTTCACTGATATTCCTGTTGAAACTAAAAGAATGCCCTTGAAAATCCCAACTGCTGGCTTTACTACAAATATATAATTTCACCATCCACCTGCCAGTGATGGTTAATTTAATGTAATTAATGCATAGAAGAAAATCCCTTCCTAGCACTATGAGTTGGAGAGGCTATCAACTGGTTTGATGGAGTTATGGTAGCTTTGTGGAAAGAAACACCTGTAACCTGAATAGCTGAAGTCATCTCAATGAACTTTAGTAACCACTATTCACATTAGCAAGGACAAAAGTATGAGGGACATATAATTTCTTAGGTTTCCTTACAGGCTGCCCTCTACCATTCCTCAGACTCATGATGTTTCAGAAATATACTTAAAAGACAACTAATGAATTCTGCCTGATGCTTTCAGGTTGTTTTTCTGAAAATGGTGTCACAGTGTAATGCATATGTGTCTACCTTACTGATAAAGATGCTACCATGATAGGAATAAAGAGACTATTTTATCTTCATGACTGAACCCTGAATAATCAACTTACGCATTCAGAAAGTTGATGGCTGCTGGAAGAGTCTTCATTAATCTTCTAAACCTCCAAGTATGACAATTTTTGAAGTAGTACAGAAAGAAGTAAAAAAGGAATTTAAAACAATTGGGATGGATGTAATTAAAGGGCAGAAGTTGATTCTCTGAGTAGAAGAGGGGAAAACCTTTGCAATATTTTGCAATGGGAGAATTGATTTAGCTGCAGGTCCGTTCACTGATAAAGGAAGCAAGCTAATCTGAAAATAATAATTTTTAAAAAAGAAAAGGGGAAAAAAAAAAAAAAAGGCCTACAGTAGAAGGATCCTGGGCAGCTTTAAGCCAAAGAATTTGCCAGACTGGTGTTGAAACTCAGACAGGAGAATAAACTTTATGTCTTGCTTTGGATCTTATTCTTCTACCTAGAATATTCTTAAACCTCAGGCAAGATCTAAATTGTATATTCCAGGTCATCCACATAGCTGGAGCTCTTGGAAAGTGGTATTTTGAAAGACAGCACTGCTTGCAAGAACTTATAACTAGATTGCAGACTTCCAGATAGAAAGCTGAATTTAGCAATGTGTTAGCACTGTTTTCTGTTTGAGCACTAATCCTAATAGGGGTATTTTCCCAAATTTAGGCCACTAAGAAGAAGCACTGAATTTGCCTTGAGCAAACAATTTCTGTTCTTTCATGAACTTGCTGATGTCTGCAGCATTGGGCAGGCATGTACTGGGCCAAAATTTTCTTTAAGAGGTTGTTAAGAAATCAGCAAACCCTAAAACCTTGGCTGCTCTAGAAGGCATCCAAATGGGTGCTGAGGAGGGTAAAAGTTGTAAGCAAAGAAAATCTACAAGGCAGTATGTATACACATATTATACAGGCATTATGTCCATTGTGAGCCTTGTTATAGTACGCAGGGACTGCTTGATGGCACTTACAGAAGTGAGTTCTGAGCAGCTTTAGGAATTAGAGCCATGTGTTTTCTGAAGAAAGATAGATTCCTAAAAGATATCTTGATGGATTTCAGGATGAGAAAATCTCTATGCTGATGCAGTCTGATTTTCTGTATTACAAGGGCAATAGAATTTTGAAGAGCTCCAGCATTAAGTGCAGCTATGTTTGATTCAGCTAGCTAAAGAGTATCGAGAGAAATTGGGGCAATTTGTTATTTTATCCCTTTGTACAGCTCAAAATATAGGTTTTGCAAAAAGCAATTATGCCTCTTTCAATTATTGCATTACCTCTAACACAGGCTGCTGTAGTCAAGCCCTTTAATGAACAAATTTTGTAGAATTTAGGATCTCTGAAGTGCAAAGCCACAACAGTGTGGCTCTTAATATGCCATATGAACATTATGTTGCTTGCTTTCTCTGTCAAAGCTGGCATGTATCAGAATGCAATAAAAGAAAAGCTAATTCATTCAAAATTAAATGGCGACATCCAATTAAAGACTCAAGTCTGAAACCATAAAATCTATTGAAAGTTTCTTTCTGTTTTAGAGGAAATGTTCCAATTGCTAATGGAAGAGTTACTCTAAATGATTGTCTACTTGTTAACTATTATGTGTTCTAGCAGGATTTGTGGTTGGATTTTTTTGTCATTCTTTCTTCTCAGAAGATTTGGAGAAAAGAACAGAAAACTACTGAAAAGGTTTGCTTAGACTTTTATCTTTTGAATCAGTGTCATACCAACAAAAAGATGTTTTGAAGTCTTTAACCATTAATTGACTAACTGGTTTTCTTTAGACATAAAACTTGTCAAGGCCTTGATTGTTGTGAATCCATGGTGATAAGATTCTGGCTGACTGCCTAAAGTACAAGGTCTCTGAACACTAGGATAATAATTTCTGAAACAATATGGGTTTATCCTCCCATAATGTCATTTAAACAAAGTTAATTGACTAAAACTTTCATTTTTGTACATTCTCCATGAGATACTGTTTGAACGAAGAGGCCTTTTGGGAACAGTCCCTAAATGACAAAATTTGACCTCTACCTAGCCTTAGATTTCTCAATTCTTGTTTATTTACACAAAATAAGCCAATACTAACTGCATTAAAAAATCACTATAAGCAGAAAGCTTGTTATATACTCTCATTTTCCTTTAGTGAATAATCTTTACAATGGGTCGAAATGAGACTCTATGAATAACATGAAATTCACACACTTCTGCAGTAAGACTAATCATTATCTTTAGATAACTGCCCATGCATGTTAGTTAATAAGCTTGTTTTATATGAAAACAATAGTAGTGGTTTAAGCCCCTCAATAACTCATGCAGTCGCTCTCTCACTCACTCCCCCTCTTGGTTCCCACAGTCCTGGCAGGATGGGGAGGAGAATCAAAAGAATAGAACTTCCACAGGTTGAGATAAGAACAGTTTAGTAACTAAGGTATAACACAAATCACTACTGCTACCACCAGTAATAATACAAGAGAAATACAACGAAAGAGAATACAACTGCTCACCAAGCCCGACCCAGCCAGTGCCCCTCCCACCTTCCAGGTCTCTGCTCCCGTTTTTACATCCTGGGCATGATGTGCTGTGGCATGGAATAACCTCTTTGGTCAGTTTGGGTCAGGTGTCCTGTCTCTGCTTCCTCCCGGCTTCCCCTCATCCCTGGCATAGCATGAGACTCAGAAAGTCCTTGGTCAGACCAAAACATTCCCAAGCAGTAACCGAAAACACTGCTGTTATCAGCACAGTTCCCAGGCCCAAAATCAAAACCACAGTGCTGCACCAGCTACCAAAAAGGAGAAAAATTACTGCTACTGCTGGACCCATGACAACAATAAAAATTTTCAGGCTGAAATTTAACACTTGACATTTTTTGTTGCAGTGCGACTTTACTGGAGAGATGCCCGTGGGATGATTTTCTTAAATTTAGAGTTCTGGACATACTCAGAATTATATATCCATCTCTACAGAATAGCATTTTGCATTTTCCACTTCTCTTTCAATGGTAAAATGACTTGGGCTTGAGTAGAAGTAGTATGTCAGATTTAAATAACATACAGGAGTGATAAAACTGTAGTCTAACACTTTTTGCAGGAACATGACAGCTCTGGAATGACTTTCATCTCTATAAATTCTTCAAACATCAGAAGGTAAGAAAGTTCTTGACATTTAATGAGTTTTGAATGGCTCACACAACATAAGATGGTGATAGTACTCTACTCTCTAGTTGCCAAGGTCCTCAGGTCTCTAATAGGTCTTAATGGCCCTTATCAGATTCCCCCAAGGTCTCCCCAGCTCCTGCCCACAGGCCCTGGAGTTCTCTCAGTCACTGTCTGAGCTAGACCACAGGAGTCCCAGTCACCAGCCTGGCCAGTTTTGCTAAGTCAAATATCTCCATCTATAGCACTTGAATATCTGATACCAAAAATGATATGCAGGTCTTGTTTCATGCAAAGGCACAGAGTACCATTCAACATAAAGGTGCAGTGTCAGTCTAACGGCCTTATCTGGACAAGATGAGACTTTCTGAATAACAGTATTTCTTGCCATTGTTTTACAGAATCAAGTCTACTGAGAGCATATAGCAGAAAGCTTAACTACATGGCTGCAGAAGAGTAAAAGGGTATTTTTGAAGGAAAAATGGTGTACTGAGGGATGCTTCTAGGATGCTTAAATGTACTGTGATTTTTATATTATTTTGATGTGCTGCATCCGTAGAGCTGAAAATTAGATGCAGATTGAAAATTACTACTAAGAAAAGGCTCAAGGCCCAGTACCAACAAGAAGAAAGCACCTGCCACCACTGAAATAAAGGATGTGTACTCCCTTTGGGGCTGTACACACGATCTCCATGATGAACGGGAACCCATGTGAAGGAACAATGAAGGAATGACCCTTCATTGTTTGGCATACTGTTTATTTACTGTTGGTTTTTTCTAATTTTATAAAATAGTTTGAACGTTATGAAACTTTTCTCATATAACTTCATGGCTCTTCCTTTTTCCCCAAGCACTTAAACCTTATTTCACAATTAAGCCAATTTATTAACAATAAAAAAAGTATTGAAATACCAAATATTGTAATGAAAACCGTTACAAGAATTCCTTCCACCAGTAGTAAAAAAAGGAAATTGAATAGGTATGTGTCAAAGAAATATTTATATCAGGCAACACAGTCTCACTGGTAGCAGTAGTGGATAGCTGAGTTGTTGCATGGAAATTAGTGAGAACCAGGAGTAACTGCTGCACAAGTTCATGGGCTTGTTCCTCATCTGTCAGTCACTATATGGCTGTGTGAAGGACTATCCACAGGTACCCATGTATTTTAAAGCAGGATTCAGCAATTTAGGTCAGTAGGAGAGTAGGGTAATCCTCCAACTGCTGTCAGTTCTGCCCCTTCATCTCTGGTTTAGAGAACAAAAGGGCTGCAGTTTCATCCCCATTTTCTCACTTCTTTCCTTCTTTCATGCTTTTCAGCTCCTCACTGAATGAGAGGTGCTGGTTCAATCTGCACTACAAGTATTTATGCACTTCTTGCCGTAGGACATCCAAAAAAAATTTCCCTTCTTGATTCCTTATCTGCTCTCCAGTAATCTGGGTGTTTATCTCAGACCTATCTAAGAGAGAAAGTCCTACCAAAGCAAGGAAAGAACAAGTATTTTTTATCATTGGAAATACAGAAAAAAGGCCTTTCCTTCTACCCTAAGCGGCTTGCAAGGCCAAACGTTAGTAATTTTACATAATTAATATGTCTTTATTTCATCTCTGTTCATTCACTTGTTCAAAAGCTCTTTCAGGCCAGTTTACTAACTCACAGGCAGGCCAGTAATTATTGCAGACTTAAGATACTTAAGACCAAAAAACTGTCAGGCCTGACAGTTGCACAAGTGGATCAGAAGAAAGGGCTGACACATTACTACTTTTTCAGATTAACAAAGCCTTGGATGCAGGCTTCCCTCCATCATTTCTAAAATGATGCTAATCCTTAGACCTAAGGTTTTGCAATTCTATAGCTGGACAGCACCTATACTAAAAGGATTTTCCATTGCTGCTGTCTGCTTAGCAGATTAGTCATAGGAGGGGACTCTACAGAACACGCTATGCTCAACCTACAACAGAATTCCCAGCTGTCCTGAGTTTTTCATGTTTAGAAAATTCTCAATTTGCTTGTGAGACTGCTGTCTCTGAGCTGATTGAGGGGTGACAAAGGAGAAGGTAGAACATTCTTAGTCCTTTCAACAGAGAAAGGAAATAGATAATTTTTAGAACTGCTTTTGTCTCTTTATTATGCAGGATTTGATGCTGAATTTTTTGGTTCCCTCAAACCAAAGACTTCTTTTGCTGTTTCTTGCACAAGCTTTCATACAGATTACAGTTGTGGATGTCCCTCCTGAAATGACACTTTCTGCTCTATTCACACCAGAGGGCAATCAGAACTTGCATTTGATTCTCCATCCTCCCAGCAGTTCATCAAAACATCCGGCCAGAGACTGCTGATGCATAGACAGCTGGAAGATACAGTATCTTATACAGGGAAGGAATATAGGAGTAAGTGAACAGAAGAGGCAGAAATCCTCACCGTTAGGGAACTGTGGAACTGACACTGAAAGACTGTGAAGTCAGTATTTCCAAGAATGAGAGAACGTGAGTTCAAGCCACACATAAATCCAGATTTCAGAGGCTTGAGCTCAGATAAGACTCTGGATTACATGAAATTTGTACGGAAAGTACAGGAAATCTACAGCAATTTTGTGGATTTAAAATCTGTTCTCAATCAAACTGAGACAAATCATTTCTTAAAAAAAAAAAACAAACAAAAAACAAACAAAACCCAAACCTTGAAGGAATTCCACAAATTCTGAATGAAAAGGGTTTTTAAAATTCAAGTTTAATATGTTACTGTACTCGAAAATTATTTCAGGCTGAGGCAGGCTGTGAATTTAATGGTAACATCCCTACAAAGGTACCCTGCGTATAGAAGCTGATCACATAACATGGTTACCTTATTCTAGTTTGTATTCTAAAAAAAGCATGTCTGCATAAGGAGTTATTCAATAAGAATGCTGCTTTTATTCTTGAATAATTCCACATGCAGTCAAGCCTGTAGTCAAATCAGCACAACTCTGCATGTGGATAAATTGTCAGTCTACCCCTGCTTGCATTTACAGGAAATCTGTATCTGTTAGTAGAGACAGCTGACAGATCTGAAAACGTCACATTTATTTGCAGAATAAGCATAGATCTTACAATCCCCTGCCCTTAATAACCTATTATTATTTGTGTCCTTTTGAGGTTTTATGAACTGCATATCTTTCATATTTTGTGTTCAGTGTCATTAGCAAACTAAGTGCTATGGAGAGAAGGAAAGCCTTTTTCTTCCTTTGTTTGCTGAATAGCCAGAAAGGAGCCTTTTTGAGTGCTACAATGCTCCACCAGTTTAATACAAAAGTCCAGGAGAAGAAAGCAATGTTGTTTTTCTTTTGGGGAAAACCAAACAAGCATCAAAACTTTGTTCTAGTTCAGTTAAAAAAAAAAAGCCCCAAACAACCAAACGAAAAAACACCCACACTTTAAACCTTTTAAACATAAATGCTTTCCTTTCTTCACGCGGTCTAAATGTTTGCGTTTGTCACCTGTGTTTGCCTAGTTCTGTCATGAGTGCTGGCTCAAAGCCTTAATAAAACATTAATGTCCGAGCTCCAGAACTCCATTGTTACATTTCTATCATTTATCTCTGTTACTGACTTTAGCTGTGGTTTCCTTTCAGAAAAGTAAAATAGCAAGCTATATATTTCAAGGAAGACACAAGATTAATGAATGTATACAACTGTGTACTGATGATAATGATTTAAAATACCAGTATAAAGTCTTAATATTTAGTTAAAATTGTTCATTTTCTACTTTCGGGAGGGTTTGTACCTCCACTTGAATATTCTTCTCTAAAACAGAGTCTAACAACTCAAGTACAGACCAGGTGGCCTTACTATCATCTTTCTGTTAATAAATAAGTTTATCTTTTAATTTAATTGCACCTAAAAGTTGCTACTACCAAATGACTGCTTTCTAGTTTGTTACCGGTCAGTACTATTATCACATTTATGGTATACATGCTATGGACAGGAGTCCGCATCCCTGTTTAACATCAGAGCAGACTATAGATATCAGGCATTATACAAACAGTGGTAACATTTTTCACGAGCATCCAAGCCCAGGACCAATTGGTTTTCTTGCTGTGGAGGTCATTTTAGATTTCTGAAATAGGATCAGTGAAAAAGATAATGCTGCCATTTAGATATGGCTTTGGTCTTCAGATATGTATCATCATCCTTACCAATTATTGGCTATTCTGGCAATAAGATGAAGACACATTCAGGAATGGCGCAACCTACACTTGTGTCACTCTGCTTGCATAAGTATTACATTCAGAGAACATCAGCTCCACAGTAGTCCAAGTAAAAACTGCCTGGGAAAAGAGTAATTACTAACGTCTGGCTGACTCTCGTTTGTATATGTGGGATACTCAGAACAGGTGCAATCCAAAGGACTCTTTCTTCACCCTGATAAACACAGGGCTCCTCAGCTGGCTGGAGCCAGAAGACTAGCCAGCATGTGGGATGTTTAGATCTGGCGCTCTCCTCAGGGCTGTCATGTCAGCAGCACTTTATTCACTACATAAAATGCCCACTCCCACACACACTGGTTTAAAGGCAAGGCTGAAACAAGTCCTGCAGCCTCACGTGCTGTCTGAAGCGATCTGCGCAGGGCTGATGGGCACTGCTGGCAGCTGGGGCACAGCAGGGCTGGGTGGGATTTCTCCCCCAGGGCATGCAGCCCGTTCGTCCGAGCAGCAGCCTCTCCCAGCCCCTCAGGTGGCTTCTAGAAGGTTCCCCAGCCCCTCAGGTGGCTTCTAGAAGGTTCCCCAGCCTCTGCTCAGGGGGAGATGTGCTCCCTCAGGAAATCAGGTTACTAGTGGCCATCCCCAGCATGGGGTGCTGAGTAACACTAGCTGGGCAAACTGAGAGGAACTGTGTAATTCAACTCACTCACCTGAGAAAAATCAACCTTTGTCACACTGTTTTCACTTTAAAAGGGGTAAAATGGGTGCTAAGGGGTTTCAGTGTGGGTAGCTGTGTTTGGCTGCATGGGAAGGGAGAAGCAGGAGCCATCTTCTATTACTAGAAATACCGATAGTAACAAGCAGGCTCTGAGCTGCAGGTTGGGTTGGTCTGGGTTTGGCTGTCTGCTCTCCCTGGAGCCTTGGCCAAGGGTTGCATGGCCATGGAAGAAGGACCTCGCATGAAAGCAGAAGGGAGCACCTGCGAGAGCTGCAAGCAGGTCAGTGACTAAGCAGAAATTAGTTCGCTTGTTCCTCTGAGGAATTTTTGTTGTCGCATTAACTTATTCTGAACCTTTTAAAAATATATGTCTAGAAAAATCCTTTCAGAAATCATCATCTACTTAAGTTGTCTTTGCTTCAAATGCTACTGAAGGTGAACTTTCTTTGTAAAGTGCTATTGTCCTTTAAAGGGTTTTGTGTTTGATATCAAAGTAGCCTTCAGGTTGTTTGCTACTTATGCATCTTGCGCTATGGTATATCATTTTAAGAAGGAATTGGTTTTGGCAGGATTATTTCCTTCAAAAATAAAAATGTTGATTTGTTTGACTTAAAATTTTATGGATTTGCTGATAACTCATTTTCTACAGGAAAAAGTAATAGCTTGTCAGGGTGGCCTTCCCCTTCAGATGGGAGCTCTGCAGTGGTTCTTTATATGCAGTGTGGTCGGCTCTAACTGGTTGTTTTGTTTTGTGAAACAAAAAGCAAACTGGGGCTTCTTAAGTATTAGACAGAAAAATGCACAGTTTTTGAACTATTGACTGCCTGTTAGTGTTGTGCAGTTCTTTCAATCACAAGCATGTTATTTAATTGTTTAATCATAGTAGATTTAATCCTATCTACTAACTCCTCCATTGCAAGGCTTTAGAACAAGAAACCATGTGCTGGGTTGCATAGTCCTTCCCTCTCTATCTCTGCTCTCTTCCCTCAGCCATCACATCAGGTAATTCTTTTTAAGTGTATTGTACTCCGTGATTTTACTCCATCTTAACAGCAGTGCATAGCTTGTTTTCACTATTTCCAGAGCATGGCTGTTGTAGAACATGATTGCTTTTACAGTATTGCTGGTGAACCGTTTGCCGTTGGTACTGATATAGGATCTAAATTCAAAAACAATGAGCTACCATCATACACTTAAACCAGACAAAAAAAAACAAACGCCAAAGCCTTGAGCCAGTTATCAGAAAGGTTCATCACCAGTGCCATGCTGGTTAAGAACTGTCTTCTAATTTCAAGTTTAGGTTATTCATGGCCAGCTAAAGCCTATTTGGTCTTGTGACAAAATTCTCTTTTAAATTAAATAGTACTTTATTTTTTCCTCTTTGCTGTCTGTGTTAGTTAAAAAGCTATCCTATCCTCTCTCAGCTTTTGTTATAGTAGGCTAAATAAATCAAGCTTGCTTAATAGCATTTTATGAAATAAACTTTCCATTGCCCTGATCTTTCTAGTATTGTTTCTCTTTTACCTGTTCTAGCTCTGGTTAATGTTTCAAGCGCATGTGACTAGACTGTATGCAGTATTTCAGGTGAGCACTCCCATAGTGCTTGGCACAATGCTATTGTTTTTTCTTGCCTCTGTTGGAAGTTACCCTAGCTGCCTTACCCTGGTGATCCATAGTAGTTGTGTTTTAGCAGAGCCTCCTCATTAACATTGAGAAATGACACCAATTAGGCTTTTTTTAGCCCAGAATGCTATGGCTTACTTGGTTGTTGTGGGGAGTTTTGTGGTGGTGGTGGTTTTTTAGTTTTTTTTGTTGTTGTTGTTGGTTTTGTTGTTGTTTAAATCTGTGAAAGTTTAGTATGTTGTGCTCTGCTTTGTATAATCCCAGAACATATCTTCTAAATATTTTTTCTCTGCTACCTTCAACTTGTCAATGAAAAGTTTTTGCTATTACTTGAAATTATTTAAATCGGAATGATAAATGTACCAATGTCAGACATATTGTTTCCCTTCTTCAAACAGCCTTCATTTGTGCCAAGTTTTGTTTTGGTTACAGTTGGTAGAAAGTTCTTGCTGCTGTTGTGGTCTCATATTCTAGGGCTCTGAGCTGTAGTGGAGATTAACTAGATTCTTAGAGTTTGGAGCTATACCACATTTTATTTTATTTCTACTTCACCTGATTTTCATTCTTTAACATGGTTCCTGTTAGCTATTTCCCCTTCACCCCATGCTCAATATTGCCATTTTTACTTAAATTAATGCAATGTATAAATTTGAGGTTGGGAATGTGCTTGCATTATCCTTAGTCTCTACTGCATTCCTTTCATTTTATTTAACTAAAAAAAAAAACAACCCATCCCTACACACTCATCTATTTTAGCATTTTTGCAACACCTAACATAGCTCCTCTTTTGGCAATACTTAGTTAGTCCTTATCTGAGAAGTACAGGAACTGAATACCAGGGAAAAGGGTTTTTTCCACATGCGTTACTTCTGTCTCTTTTTTTGCATAGAGCACATTTCTTGAGGTGATAGTTTATCTGGTTAGGCCTGGAGTACCTTCTTCTGGAATTCTTTCTCCAATGTTTGGAATATAGTTTTTTGACCATTTTAATATTCTTGATGTGAAGTGTTTGTAAAACTTTGCTCCCTAGCCAATCTATTAACTCCTCAGTCCAGCTGACATGACTACACCATGGTCATAGGATCATAGAATAGTTAGGGTTGGAAAGGACCTTGAGATCATCTAGTTCCAACCCCCCTGCCATGGGCAGGAACACCTCACACTAAACCATGCCATCCAAGGCTATGTCCAACCTGGTCTTGAACACCACCAGCGATAGAGCATTCACAGTTCCCCTGCGCAACCCATTCCAGTGCCTCACCACCCTCACAGTAAAGAATTTCTTCCTCATATCCAATCTTAACTTCCCCTATTTAAGTTTGAACCCATTACCCCTTGTCCTATCACTACAATCCCTAATGAAGATTCCCTCCCCAGCATCCCTATAAGCCCCCTTCAGATGTTGGAAAGTTGCTATAAGGTCTCCATGCAGCCTTCTCTTCTCCAGGATGAACAGCCCCAACTTTCTTATCCTATCTTCATATGGGAGGTGCTTCAGTCCCCTGATCATCCTCGTTACCCTCCTCTGGACTTGTTCCAACAGTTCCATGTCCTTTTTATGTTGAGGACACCAGAAGTGTACGCAATACTCCAAGTGAGGTCTCAGGAGAGCAGAGTAGAGGGGCAGGATAACCTCCCTCGACCTGCTGTTCACGCTCCTTTTGTTGCAGCCCAGGATACGGTTCTGTGCTTTTGAAACTGAAGCCTTTAAATCTATTTCATTTGTTCTCCTGTTTAACTTAAATCAGTGTTTAAGTCGGACATCTGACTTTATTCAGAGTGGACTTCTGTAACAGGTTTATTTCTAATATTCTTACTACTTATCAGCAATAGAGTACAAAACATCTTAGCACCTCTTGTTCTGGTGAGAATTTAAATGCATTTTATGCTGCAACCAAAAATAACAAGGTACTACAAATAACATTTGTAATCAATTTCGTCCTTAGTTTTGTAGTTATTAACAAATATGTTTTGTAGTTACTAACAAATGCCTTTAGCCACCACCCCAGGCAAAAAAAAAAACCTGTCATACTTTACACAATGGCCCCCGACTTAGAGAATGACAGAATCTAAGAAAATGTTTCCCATGCTTTCGTATGCTGTAGTGAGCCCTGCTAATTGTACCAGCAAAGCCAAGTTGTTTTCTTTTTTTTTTAAGAGACTTGAGCACCTGTAGTTCAGTTCCTCTGAAAATCAATTTCTTAGCCTATAAAATGGATTAGTCTCTAGCCAATCTTTAACTTGCTTTTGAGTAGGTATGCATATGTAGCCCACTATTGACTGTGCTATGCCTCCCACTCTGTGTCTACATCTGGCCAACAGCGGATATGAGTATGCTACAGCTGCTTGCAAGGGTATTTAACTTGAGGTGTAAAGGTTTGTGAGAGCCCTGTAGGTCCTGTTAGGACCTGTAGGTACCCTGTAGGTAATGAGCAAGATGATGATTATCACACTTCCAGAATTGTATGTACATTCCTAAGGACAGCTTGTGATGGGGGTGCAGAGAGCATGGTTTCCTTTTATCTGTTGTAAGGCTCACACCACTTCCCCCCCCCCCCCCGAATTAAACTATTACAAAATACATCAAAAGAGACTTCACAGAAATATGTTTGTCTTTGTTTTCATGTCTGCAACAAAAAGACTGGGATAATGTTGCACAAATGAGTTTAACATTAATAGATGATGAAGTAACATGGCTATGCAATAATTGTGTTCAAGATGGAGATGAAAAACTCACTACCTCATTCTGCTAGCACTCCAGTTAGTGTGTAAACTATCTTGCGTATAAATGCATACAAAATGTGAACTAAATTACTGAGCAATAAAACTAAATTATTGCATTTGCTTCATCCAAGATGGTTGGCTATTAGAACAGATTACCCCTTTTCAGAGGTGCTCTGCATTAAAACAAAAAAAGTTGTTGTTTGACATGCAGAAACTTTAATTTTATTTTCTTATTAAAGGAATTTTTAAGGAGGATTTTTTTTTTTTATAAATTAGTACATTATTTTCTTGAGAAAGGACCTGGACAAGTCTTTTGTGTAAATAATATATATAAGGTAAAAATGCACACATCTCTCCCGTTACCGAAATGCGTCAATGTCTTGAGTAAAACCTGAGATGACTGATCAGACAGATGTCCTGATTAAACTCTCTGTGCTTTTATTACCTTGAGAGGCATCAGCTCAAAGTTGACTATGGCTGTGATACAATGGCCTAAACCTACTTTGGTTTGTTTGTTTTGCTTTTGTTTTTTTTTGCATAACATCTACAAGAACATATGTTCAATGGGTTGTTTTTTTTTTTTACTGATTTACTACTTATCTGCCTTGTATGGTCTCTTCTGATTTTTGTCATCTGAACCTTTTCATCACAAACAGAAAACCGAAATTGTCATTACTTGCTCCAATGTACTTCCAAGCCCCTTCCCAGTTGGTTTTGGATTATACAACCGCATTGCATGTGTTTAGTTGATACCTATATAGAATTAGAATTTGCAAGCTTTAGGACCTCTTCTGTCCAAGGAAAAATCCTACCATTCTTAGGTTTACTAGAAAACTTCTGCTGATTTCTAGCTAAGATTTCACATTAGATTGTGATCTTAGGGTGTATGCAAGTTTCAATAGCTTAAAAGTATAAATGTAAATCAACATGATCCCATTAACCAGCAAACACAATTAACCATGTGGAACACCAAGCTTATACAAGTTTAGGTGTTCTAGCTAGAATAAGTACTTTCTCCATTACAGAATTAGGGGGTTTTGCGAGCTGGTATATGCACAGCAATGATGATTCACAGTACCTTTTCTAATAGGAGTGAAGTACCTAATAGGGATAAAATACTGGTACCACGTATCGGTAGTGGTAGAGTTTACTGGTATTTTTACTTACTTTACCAATATCTACGTGCAGGAAAATGTGCAATTCTAACTTGGTCACTTTAGAAATAGGTGAGCTAAAATAGTTTAAAAAATGTCGATTGTCCATTGAGGAGGTAAAACCTGCTGTTGTGCTTTTCCAACTTATTTAACTCTAGAATAAGATTGTGGCACTTTGAGTAGCCAGTTTTCTCGGAGAATTTCAGTACCTGATTTGTAGATGCATCAGCAACCATTCATTTCTCAAGCAAATGATACAGTTAAACTAGAAAAATTAACTGCTCCATCTGGTCTAAATTCCTTTCTCAATCTTTTTATAAACCTATTGATGTATGCAGGGTATCTGCTTTTGATCAAGCATAACACTTTACCCAAACTCCATAAAGTCAGCCTGAAGACCATAATTAGAAATGTGATTAGGTCTCTTCATAAAATGTTTGACACCTCTACTGGAATGCATTTAGCAGTTGATCCTTAGGAAAAAAAAATGCAGAAATAAGGTGGGTTTTCCTGGTTATCTGTTTTATCTGGAACACATTCCCTGGGCCTGCTGGTGCAATATATATTTAAGGAAATTGTAATCTTGCAAAGGGAGAGGAATTGGAGGGGGTGGAGGAACATGTAGGACAGAAAAAAATCTTGTGAATGTTCTCAGATCCAAGTAGTTTGTGATGGAAACTGGCTATAGCAGTTGTTATTTTGAAAAAATTGACACAAACTTAATCTTGTTGTAAAAAATGCATGTAGGGGCAAGTAAGATTTTTTTTTTTTTTTTTGACTGGGTTTGTTTCAGTCCCCATCAGTGAATTTCTGCGGTAGGCTGATACAAGAAGGTGTAAGCAGCGGTGGGACTGTGTATGTGTGTCATTAGAGGGATGGTCACTAGTGGCTCCCTGTAGTAACAGAAGTACAGATGGAAGAGGAGAAAAGTTCTTATTTGCACAGCCAGGATCTCTACTACAAGAACAGGATTGTTTGGGGCTTTTTTCCTGCGGTATTATCAATGCATGCAGAGGGAAAACTTTGCCTTTTTCTGAAGGCCTCCTCAGCAGAGCTTGCTGTTGCCTAGCCTGCCACTGGTGGCTTCTGCTTTCTTTGAAAAAATGCTGACTCAGAGGTCCCTATTCAGATAGCTATTTATCTAATAACTCAGTAGTGGCAGATCTGTAGTCTTTCCTACTCCACCTGAGTAGCCTCTTCTCTACTGGCCATCTAGGGTGGAAAGGGGGAGTTGAAAGAGTTACCCTTTTCTTGATAGAGAATGTTCTAAAAACTTTTTCTGGGGCAAAGAGAGTAGGTGGGCACATGATTAAATCTGAGCACTGATTAGAAGAGCCAGGCTCCAGGCTTTGGCAAGCACCCTAACCAGGAGACTAAATCTGGTTCTTTCCTTCTCCCTCCCTCTGGCATGGTGCATTTTTACACAAAGTGAAATGCCTTTAAAAGAGGGAGTGGGGATTTCCCCCCACATGAGAATAGCCCAGCAATCAGAAACCCAAAGAAGTGAGAATTGTAGTTTTGAAGCTTTTTGGATCTGGGGATTGATATGTATTCCTCTGCCTCAAGACAAGTACTTCAAGCAAGGAGGAAAAAGTGCAGTAGATGATGGCAGCAGCTGATCCTTCCCTGTATGAGAAAATTCATCTCCACCAAGAGACTATTAAGGACTGTGAAATTGCGCAAGAGGGAAGACACTTGGCTCCCCTAAGGTAGATTGGCTGTTTGAGAATTTGGGCTGGTGTTTACAAACTTCAGTTAAACAAAAACATTATATTGCAGCTGCAGTTTTAGGTCTTGTGATGCCTGAAAGGGTTTTAGGAGTGGGATCACTTCCCTTGCTCAGAATGTGGCTCTCTGTCCCAGTTCCAGCTGAACCGACCCCTCTGCACCCATGGCAGTAGATGAACTGCAGAGGCAACATTTCCCAAGCAGGGTACCTCGCCTTAAAAAAGCCGGGTGGCTGAAAACTGCCCTTCTCCGAGGGGGCCAGGCCTTTCCCTGCCTGGTCCTGTCTCCAGGGCCCCGAGTTGGCTGCTGCTGGGGTGCAGGGCTGCCCAGTCGCGTCACCCCGAGAGGGAAGAGGGAGAGCAGGGAGGTGCTCGGGCCTGTCTCTCGGACCCCGTCTCAGCCGAGAAGCAGAGCGCCGGGTGGATGGGACGGGGCCCTTTTCTGAGGTGCCGGTGCAGGGTCCCGGGGGCCGACCCCGGAGCGGGGGGGGGGGGTGTGTGAGCCCTCAGCTGCGCCGCGTCCAGGTCCCCGCCCTCCATCCCGCAGGATTGGGTGCAGGCAGGGCGCAGCTCCCGGGCTTTCTTCTGTCCTCCCCCTCCTCCTCCCGGCAAAAATAATGATGGTATCGCTAGCAACTGATGCGTTTACCTTTGCAAAACCTCTTAGTGAGTAGCCGCTTATGTGTGTAAGAAGGCTGGACAGCCAAGGATCTAGTAGAAACGCTGAACCTACTGTAATCCGGAAGGTTAGGCTCTTAACTGCCAGCATTCTGCTGTCCTGCCTAAACCGATCAGCTCTACATGTCTTTGTGATCTGCAGCAATGATCCCTATTTATTTTGCAAGACTCTTGCGTCGCCGAAGTAGCTCGAGGTGAATCTGTAGGGCCCCTCCGGCAGAGAAGGCTCCTCCGTTAGATTTGGCTATAACAGCTTGCAAATGGCAGAGTGAGGGTGCGCCCGGCCGCCCGGAGGAGGGGGCTGTGGCCGATGGCTTGGGCTGTGCAGCCCTGGTGCCCGGGTGCGGCGGGGGGCGACGGGAGAGCGCCCCAAACATTCAGCCTTTAACTCTTTCAAATAATGATGGCGGGGCTGGCGTGACAGGTGAAGTAAGTGGAAATTAGCTGATATTAAGATGAGAAATCATTAGTTTGTTTAATGCTGGTTGGGTCCAGTTTTCTTAAGGTGATTGGATGAAAACGGGAGAAGGGCTTGGGGAAGTTGGAGCTCGTGTACCTACTTCTGAACTGCATCAAACTTCTAGTTATACATCGAAAATCCTTTTCTAAAAATAACTGCTGTGCATCCAGTAGCGTGAATGACTCGCAGTGTTCCTTGGTCTGCTCGATCTCAATTCTCTAGTAGCATTTCGTGCCTCCTCTCCTTTTAAAACGATGGGAAAATGTGGCTGTTGGATTTGGACTAATTTTTCACCAGCGATAAACAGGCTGTTTTCTGTAACAGCGTAGATTATTAGAAACTTGTGATTTGCAGTTTGCATTTGCCATCAAGATCACAGCAGGGGAAAAAGAGGCTAGAGTCTAAACTAGCTTCAGTAATTCCTGTTCATGGGTTTCATGTGCCGATGGATAAAAAAACGCTTTCGGAGCAAACTTGCTAGAATGTAATATACAGTGACTTTAGAAAGTGCAATAAAATCAATTAATGTTGCAAAGGCATTGGCTAAAAAGAAAGCAGTGAAAGGATTTATGGAAATGTAATGGATTTATAGGCATTTACCCTGGGACTTGATAAACAGCAATGGGAAGCCGAGATGGTGAAAATAATTAGTCCCGCAGCCTCAGTGAATATGGACAATTTATTATTATAATTTTATCCTTTCAGTAGTTATTCAAATTTATTTTTTAATTTTGTGATCTGAAGCACAGGGGGATTAATCTAAAGTTTGGGCTTGGCTTCCTCAGGGGCTGGGTTTCCTCTTCTGACACTTGCCCTCTTTGCAAAGCAAGGAATGATCTGTCATTTGCTAGGGCTTCTCCACACAGCTAATTCTTAGTTTTTCTGCATGTATTTTAAGGACTATTATCATTGGCCTTAATAAACAGTGTGACCCAGCTGATGACTGTTTGCCTCCCTGTGAGCCAGGGATTTCTCTTGCTTTTGATTTTTGGACGCGTTTTCATGGACGCTTTGGAAGCTCTGAGGTTGTGCAATGGCAGCAGAAGCATGCCCTGGCTCTGGAGCAGAGCTAACACAGAAGGCTTTTCTGCTAGCTCTCAGAAGTTTGTAGCCCTGTTATTACAGCAGAAAAGAGACGTCTAACATGGAGTAAAGATTACAATTTCCAGAAGTCAAAATTTATTACAGCTAAACTGTGATAAGATCCCATCTGTTATGAACACATGTAGCACCAATTGTTTTTCATACAACTGCAATTTATTTACCCTTCAGAGTGAATGAGATTACAAGTGTGATTAAAAAAAAAAAGTACACCAACCCACAACACGACGGGTTTGGTTTTTCTATTTTGTTTGGTTGGGGGTTCTTGTGTTTTGTTCCGTCCGGCCTATCTGTTTTCATCTGGCTAAATCCATTTATGCTGCAATACTTCCCCTCGGATTAGATCGGAGATTCCCTCTGTCCCAAACAAGCGATTGTTATCGTGCTAAGGACCGGCAGTTCGGATGCCGCGGGAGACGGCTGCGGGGCGCAGCCGGCGGCCGAGGCCCGGCCTCGGGTGGCGGGGCAGGGGCCAAACCCTTCCCCGGCGCCCTCCGCCCCTCGCGGAGGGCGGCCGCTCCTGGCGCTGCCCCTCGCCTCCTCCAGGGACCCGGCAGCGCCGCCTGGCGGGAGGCGGGAGCTCGAGCCGAACCTCGCAGGGCCGCGAAGACAAAGGGAAGGGGACTTCACTTTCCCCACCGGGGCAGTTGAGCTGCGCGGCACTACGGGCCCGCGTGAGCCTCCACCTAAAACGTGCCATGCTCTGGCCTGTGCTTCAGGAGAGCAGCAATCTTTAAGTGCAACGAGAACCTGAAATGATGGAGGGGTGGGGAGACTTCGTGTTTCCATTGGTCGTGGTAGTTTAGGAGCAAAGAATGGGTCTGCTTGTTGTCTTACTCCATCCCACAGAAGTGGTTTGGATCAAGGAGCACGAGCTTCACAAAGTCAAGCAGGAAAGATGAAGCACTTAGCTTAAAAAAAAACCAAACCAAAAAAGCTTCCCACGTTCTCACTGCGATAGCCTAAGAACCGTAATCTAATTTTGTTCTCTTTCAAACTGTTTCAAGACATATATGTGTGTGTGTATGTGTATATATATCCTCCAGGTTTCAGTGGGCGTCTTTCTGCTGCTCTGTTATCATTATTTCGTGCCTTGATGTGACGTTGAAGACAGATGACAGCATTGTCAGGTTGTCTTTAATTCATTTGAAGATAAAAAAAATACACACAAGCCTTCTTACAATATTCAAAGCCTGAACGGATTTACTTTTTTCACATAGGGGACGGGGTGGAGGCGAGGGGGGAGCAGTTGATGAATTTCAGACATGTAGAGAGAACAAAGTCTGTTCATTGCTGTGCATGCACACACGCACAGAACAAGTGGCCAGAGGTGGGATTTTTGCAGCAGCAGCACCTGGTTGATCTTGATGGAGAAATACCCAGCATTAGAACAGTCTTTTCGCGTTTATGCACAAGCCCAAGTGTATAATCTGCTCAAATTTCAACCCTGTCACTGCTGCCAAAGCATTCCACCTCAAAAGAGGTGGGAGCATACGGACCCAGGGTCCGTCCCTTTTCTTTTGACACTTTGTTTTTTACCGCAACAAAATCTTACCTTACCAAAAAAAAAAAAAAAAAGAAAAGAAAAAAGGCAATCTGCCCCTGATTTCCTAGGACTGAGTTGAGAGGGAGATTTAGCAGGGATTAGACACCTCCGATCCGGACTGATCACTTGCCTGCCGCAGGACTGCTCATGAAGCAGTGCGGACTGTGCTTCGCGATGCAGAGAGAATCGGGGTGTGGGGAGACACACGTTGGGGTTCGAAATGTTCAAAAATATCCCCGGAATCTGGCTGGGAAGGAGATTTGATGTTGGTAACTTTAGCGATTTTCCAACTTAATATTAATTCCTTAAAAAAAATACACCACCACCACCCAAAAAAAGGTGCGTGCGCACACACACAAAAACCCAAACAAACCCCTCTGTCAACCACGTTCTACTGAAAACCTGTAGCATGAGCCAACAGTATTACAGCAAGGCAGCATTTCAGCATTGCTCTCTGTCTTTCTAAGTCTGAAAGAATTAAGTTTGACCCATGTTTTTACAGACTAGGAATGCACATATGCGGTTGTTCGGGAAGCCTGGGCCTTTCAGGGACCCACTTGCCCGTGTGATTTCGACTGTAGGTGTGACCAGTGCATTGCGAAGCTGGGATCAGAGAGCGGAAGCTCAGCCCAGACACCGCGCTGTACGTACCTTGCTGGCTGCACGGAGGGTACCTTCAGAGGCAGCGATGGGCAGAGGGTAACTTCCCGCCCTTAGAAAATGGAGCCTCTTATCGCTGTGTAAAATCTTTCCGTCTTAACGGTATTCCGGAATTTTAGCTGTAGCATACATTCTGCGCTCTAAAATCAGGAAAGCAAATTATACGTATGTGTTTGGAGCGGACATGTACGAATAAACCAAGATACATATGCCCGTATAAACTCAGATATATTACAGAAACTCCTTTGCTGTCTGTGGAGTCTGCTGTTTTATTGTTTCATAAAGCTAGCATCATTACATTTTCCCGTCGATAAGATAAACAGAACCTTTCTTTTCTAAGCGTTGCTTATCAGAAGTGTTTTGTCGAAGTGGCATCCAGCGTAAGCCTTTGAGAGGGGATGGAAACACATTTTTATTTTATTTCTTCAGTTGCACTTAGCATCTGACAGGAGTTGATTTAAATATTACATGCGGTTATCTTTAATGTTCAAAAAAGATTTGTGAGAAAGAAGAAACGGTTTAATTTAAACTAATGTATGCCTGACTCTGGTCAGATTGATCAGAGTTTCAGGTTTTGATGGGTTTTGCCCTTCTGCTGCTTGTCCTCTCGAGCTGGTTTTTCGCTGTGAAATTATTTTAGTTCGGTGGCATGGACCAGCGGCTGCTGTCAACTCCACGACCCATCCAGTTAGTAAGAACTGGGAGGGAGGGGGGGGGGGGGGAATAATAATGCGGTCCTTTTACCTAAAAACATTAATGTCCATAAGTCAATCTGTATTAGGACAAAAAAAAGCAAATTTCCTAAATTAATATCAAAATCCTAGGTGACACTTGCCAGGTCAAATACTTAACAAGCCTGGAAAAGAGACCCCCCCTCACCACCAGTCTACATATAAAATAAGCTATTTTAAATTTTTGCTAATCTCGGGGACAGTATCCGAGAAAACAGTAACATTAACGTTAAGCGTTCGCTTCATCACTCGCATCAGAAATCTTTACGTGTGTTACTTTTCAGAGCTGGTATGCACAAGGCTGCCATTAGGGCTCCAGGACACAGAAACCCCTCTCGGCTCTTTTAAAGTAGCCCCTGCACACCTGGTAGGTTACACCAGCGAGGGCTGCGCTGCAGCTGTTAGGAATCTGTATAAAGTGTAAAATACGTGAACAGAAGAGGCGCGTGTGCGGCGCTGGTGGTTTTCAATCTTGGCAAATCTGTAATAGTTACTCGCACACGCAGATGGAGTCCGAAATGCAATTTTCTTCGAACTAGGTGTGATTGAAACAGCTAAGCGGGGCGGGCAGGCCGGCCGGGGGCTGCTTGCTTAATCGGCCTTTTCCGGGCTCGCTGGTTAAGTCTTCTGCCATCATCGCTCCCACCCCGACCCGCAAAGCCCTTCTTTCGCCTACTTACTGCGTTTGTATCTGCTTTCTATTTTATTATTAAGTTCACTTGGTGCAGTTAGCAGTGCTGCCTTCACCTCCCTTTCTCCAACTCATCAGTTCATAACGACAGCTCGATTTACATTCCCTAAAGCGGAGATAGGCAACGGTCCCTTTCACTGTTAAGTGCGGGGGAAAATAAATTTGTTTAAAACACGAAGCATTTCCCGCCGCCTGATCAATGTCCCAAAAGAGCCCTGCACCCGGCTTCCCCGGGCGCAGCCCGGCCCCGGTAGGCGCGTCGCACCGGGTGCCGGGACAGCCGGGCGAGCGCTGAAGCTTCATTAGCCTGCTGCCTTTCTCTCCTTTTGCACATTAACGCTAACTTCCACTAATTATCTGGAGTAAATGTATTAGACTAATTAGCATCCGAGCACCACGGGAAACTTTGAACAGTAATTATATTGTGGGGCATACACAAGGCTTGAGAAAACCCAGCGATTTGCAAAGTTGCCGCTTTCAACTTTTCCCCCTGCTGGCGCGTCGCGCTGGGGCCGAGGCGAGGGCAGCCCTCAGTAGGGAGAGGGGCCGTCCGAAGGGCAGCAGGTACTCAACCCGCCTGGGCCGTCCTGCGAGCGTATGGCACGCCGCGGGAGCGAAGCCCTTGGCTGGCATTGCCTTTACGGGCTTGAGTATCGCTTTTCCGACTTTCTCGGCGGCAGCGGTTAGTTCCGCAGTCGCAGTAGCTGCTCTAGCTTTCCCGTCGCAGCTCCCGCTCCTACCTGCATGCAGGACGAACAGCCGGAGTCGGGCGGCGGCCCCGGACACTGGGAAGCCCGGGCTAGGGAGGCAGAGGCGCTTCGCAGGCTGGGGCAGCCCTTCTCGGCATCACGTCGAGTTTGGCAGCGCACTTGAGTATCAAGAGCAAACTCGGAACAAGTAACGGATGGACTTCGTGTTTTGCCCCTTCCCTTCCTTTTTAAAAGAAAATGAGTTTTCAGAGCTGTCCGATTTTTTTTTTTTAATGTGACGATCGTTTGTGTTGCAGTAGGAACTGAAAAAAGAAATTGAAAATAACTGGATGAGATCAAACAGCGCTTCCCTAATTGCTTCTGAACGTCTCATTTTGAAAAAGACGAATAGTTATGCATTACACTGTAAAAAAGCTTTGAGATAATCTCCTTTCTCTTTCACAAATACGTCCTGCCTTCCCCGTTTCTTTCTAAAGAAAGAACGAAGTCTTTAAATTGAAACCCAGATTTAAAAAACAGGTTTTCACAGTTGAAACGTAAAAAAAATATTAATCTTACTTAGGAAAGTGAAAGAGATTAACTGATTCTCAGTTTTCCTATTTCGCCCCTACGAATTCTACTAAAGGGAAAAAAAAATACTCCTGCCTGTTTTATTATTTTTTTTAAGGAGAGCCCTGGGGTTACAATAAAAAAAAAATAATTAAAAAAAATCCTTTGGTTTTTATTTTAAATTTTAATTAAAAGTGAATAAAAGATTAAGGAGAAATTAGCAGTTGCCTCCATCCAAGACCTTACTTGGGGTTTAGAACAGAATCAAAGCGTACTAAAAAAAAAAAAAAAAGTAAAACCTTTTAATACATCAAATATACGGAATTTTAATCTTTAAAGCAATACATTGTCTATTTTAGTACATGACGTAAACCTTACTTAACCCTTTTTACAGGGTGGACTTAAAAATTAAAAATAGTTAAGTGTTCCTTTTAAAGAACAAAATAAGGCAAATGAGGTTTTTGGAATAGAATTGTTTTTGTTTTTCTTCCAGAATACATACAAAAAAATACCAATTCTCTTTCAAGGGTATACACCTTAAAAATAATTGCAATTTGAAATTATAACTGACAAATTGCGAGTTGTTTTTTAGTAACAAACATGCATGTAAATTTTTTTGTTTCAGTGAGACATTAAATAAGAACGTACAATACAATCATAGCAATTTTAAAGTAACATTAAAGAGAAGACCTCTATCTTTTTATTTATATTCTACAATGGGTGTTCCACTTTTACCTATTGAGCTCAGTTATGTAATGCACTTTATGATTTGTTGTCCCGCTTGAAGCTAACATAAATAAATACAGTGCTCACGGATCCAGTCCTCAAATGAACACTATTTTATAAAAAGTCTGATTTTTGTTTTTGCTTTTCTTTCCAACTTTTATAAAGTTTCGCAGGGCTTCCTTCCCTCACTGCTAGACTCTGTGTTGTGTGTCAAAGCCCCGCTGCCTGTGCTCACTGGTACCCCAGGGCCGAGGCTGTGGTGAGTCTTTGCCCGTAGAGTGCGTAAGGGGAATAGTAGGGTCCGGTGGCGGCGGGCACGGGCACAGGGGCCCCGGGGGTGGGCAGGGGGCTCTTGGAGTATGGGTGGTAGCGGCTGCCGAGTCCCAGTGCATGGTGTGGGCTGCGCAGGGCCAGCGTGCCCGGGCTGCCCGGGGCGCCAGTCGTAGGGATGTGCATATGACATGCCATGGCCGCTGCCGCTGCGCTGGCCAACGACGAGGAGCTGGGGTAGCTGGAGAGGAGTTTATCGGTGCCCGGGAAGGCAGTATGGGTCCGCAAGTGGCTAAGCAGCTCCTCCGAGGTGGCGAAGCGCTTGTCGCAGGGTCCGTTGGCTGACACCCAGTTGCAGATGTGTGGCTGGGGGTCGTTGGGGAGCATGAAGCCGTAGGGGTACAAAGGGTGGCCGGCCAGGGAGGGCGGCGTGGCGCCAGTCAGCGAGGAGTGCACGCTGTGCAAAGGGTGGGTGGGGTAGACGAGGGGGTATCCGGACTTGAGGGCCTGGTCGTGGGCGCAGGAGGCGCCGGCAGCTCCAGCGAGGTGGCTGGCGCAGTGGTAGCTCAGGCAGTACGGGTCTCGGCACAGGCTCGCCGTCATCACCGACGGCGGAGACGCGCCCGCCAGCGGGCTCGACCCCGCCGGCTTGCTGCAGCCCAGGCTGCCTGGCCGCAGCCAGCTGGGCTCCCACCAGGCTGGAGGATTTAGTAGGGTCCAGCGCCACTCCGTGCGGCAGGAACTGGGGCGGGTAGCCGGCGTAGGCTCCAGCCAGCGTCCCCGGGTAGCTCATGCCCGCGGGGGGCAGGGGAAAGACGGTCTGGCCCGGCTTGTAGGGGGAGACGGGGGCCACGAGACCAGAGCCCAGGACGGAGGTGGAGGAGGTGGCGGTGGTGCTGCTACAGGAGGAGGCGGAGTCCGAAGCGATGGGCTTGGAGCCCGGCGCGCTCTCCTGGTGCTGGTTGACCTCCACGTTAATCCCGGCACAGCTCACGCTAATCCGGCTGTGGCTGATGCTGGTGGTGCCCGGTCCTCCCTCCGTCCCGGTGCTGCCGCTCTTTCCGCAGCCCTCAGAGTCCTTTTTGTCCTCCCCGCCTTTGCCCTCGGCCGGCAGCAGCCCCGGCGAGCAGGCGGAGGCGCTGGAGTTGGGACTGCCTGTCCTTGGGGTGAACGGCTGGCAGGTGGCGCTCGGCACCCGGAATCCCGACTTCTCCCCGGCCGCGACCCCCGCGGCGGGGGCGCCCGCGCAGCCCGCCGCCCCCGGCTCCTTCTTCTCTGCGCCCGGCTTCGAATACGGCTTGAAGCTCGACTTGTCCTCCACGCCGATGTCGCTGAGCTTCAGGGGGCCCGACTTGGAGTCCTTGTCTCCTCCGGAGCCATTGGAAGTGACAGAGGAGAGTTTGGAGGAAGGGGACGGGTCCGGTTTCCCTATCTGCGAGCAAGTTTGTGCCAGAAGGGCCAAGGGACTCTTCTTCGCATCCAGCTGCGGAAATCAGAAGTACAAACAAAGACAGAGGTTTAATCGGGGGCCGAGAAAAAGCCCAGGCGTGCCTAGGACGCTTGTCCCGGACGGTTTTGCCGAGAACATCTTGGAAGAAGCGAACGATTTTGCGCGCATTCATCACCCTGACTTCTCCGTCCCCTGCATGCACCATTTTCCACAAAGCCTTTAAAAAGGGCTGGGGCTTTTAGTATCCCCTCGAGCCCACCGCGGCCGCCTTCAGCGTCCGCTGCTTCCCCCGGCAGCGGTGGCTGCCCGAGCAGCCCGGCGCTCGAGTCCTCGCCATTCGCCTCCCTGCCGCTCCGGCCGTGCGGGATGACAAACCGTTCGTGGACTGGAGCGGCTGCAGCATTTCTACCCCTCGACTGCTGACACTACTTATAAACAGAGCCCGAGTTAGCTGGCTCCAGGGGAGAGGGGTATCCTCGCTCCACAGAGACCTTAATGAAATCATTCATCCCCACGGACACACCCTTCCCACCCCCCGCTCCCTTCGAGTTTCGGTCCCGCAAAGAGCGAGCTACGCACAGGGGGACCGACAACCTCGACAAGAGGAGAAAAGGGACTAATAGGGCCCTCGGAGTACAAGCGCGTGTCGGTACTTGAAAGGAAAAGGTGGGGGAGCTGAAATAGTTATCCTCCTGCCGCACCCAGGCGTGAGCCTGTCCTTCTGCCCCCCCCCCCCCCAACGCTCCCTGCAAAAGCAAGGTTGTTTGGCACTCGGAGCACTGCTTGGTTGCGTGGCCTCATTGTGACCCCCAAGCGGGTCGTTTCCTTCCACTCACCCTCCTCTCGGGGAAAAAAAAAAAGAAAGAAAAAAGCTAAAAAAAAAAAAAAAAGCAAACCCAAAAAGTTAATTTACACAGAAACGAGAAATTATCCCAGTAAACATGAAAATAACAATCAGGAGCAGTTCCTCGCACTAACTCTAGATCAAAGCAGCCCCTTTCAAAGCGCAGGACGGTGCCGAGGGAGCCTGGCGGGGCCGCCATGTACAGGCGAGAGCTGAGCGGGGAGCGGAGAAGGAACCAGGGCCGGCTCCGAGAGGTCCTTACCTCGATGGGGCTGACGGGCGTGGACGGTAGAGGCTGCAGGTATTCGGGGTGTAAAATGTGTCCAGTCCGCGCCGTGAGCATTTTCAAGACTTTGATGGGAAGGCGGTTGGCTTGGCGTAGCGGGTCCGAGGGGGGTACGGCGTGGAAGCAGGGCTTGGCGGCGGCGCTGCTGCCGTTACTCCCAGCGTGCCCGTTCGGCCCGGCGAGGTCGGCGGCGCTGCGGCTCCGGCGGGGGCTGCCTCCCGGCTCGCTGAGGCTGCTGCTGCGCTTACTACTTCTTATAGCAGAAAGCGAGGGCGATGTGATCATGACCCAAAACCTCTCATGAAAACTGGGGCAAGGGGTGCCGCTCGCACTCGGAAACGTTCGCTCGCTTTCTGCAGGCGAGGAGGGAAAAAAGCCGCACGCCCCCCGAGCAGGAAAACAAACATAAAATGTCCCGTGTCTCTCTCTGGCGGGGAGGGCGTGGGTGCGGAGGGGGAGGGAAAGGGGGAGCCGGCCGGAGAGAAAGAGGAGATAAAAAAGCCAAGTAATCCTTGGGCTGTGCTGGGGGCGGGGTAGGGGCTACGAGCGTGTGCCGCGGTCCCCCTCTGCCGCTCCCGGCTCCGCCGGCTGGCGCGGTGCGGCGCGGCGCTGAACGGAGCGCTCGCCTCCGCCACTCAGCTGCGCTGCGAGTCGCTGCCCATCCAGCCCGGATCTGGCAGAGAAACTCACTTCAAAAGCAGCTGAATTAGTCTGAGATTAAAGCCTTTGCCGCCTTCCAATCAAATGGGACCCCGAGGTGATTGGAGGGTCAAGGGGATGTGACGTTCCCTTTTCTGGGGCTTTTTTTTCTCTGTTTTTAATGGTCTCTCGCTCTTTTTTTTTTTCTCTCCCCCTTCTCTTTCTTGTCCGCCTTCCCTCTCCCCTCCCCTCCTTTCCTCGTTGTCGCTTCCAGGACGGGCTGGGCGTTAATTCTGTGTTTCACATCGCGCGCTGGGAACGTTTTTCCTCCTCTGAAGCCGGCGCGGATCGCTCGGCAGCAGTGGGGCAGCAGTGGGGCGGAAGTGGGGTTGGGGGCACCGCGCCTGCAGGGGGGGGCGGCTCCGGGTTCCCGTCGCCCCCCATTATCGTGTGCAGCCTCGCAGCACGCACAGCGCCCCGAGCGCGGCCTGTCCGCCACGCACGGCGCTTACGGGCCCAGCCCGCCCCTCCGCTTCTTCCCGGGCCAAGCCTGTCGGGACAGCCCCGTGGCCTCGGCCGCGCTTATCCTCTCCAGGCCCCGAAGAAGGGAGCGAGAGCTTTTCCTGCCCCTCCCGCCTGACAACGCGGGGGTAGGCTCGGACGAGAACCTGCAGAGCGGCGGCCTCCACGTCGCCGCCGGCGGCGGGCGGGAGATGGGGCGCTGCGGCCCGGCTTGCGGCGGCGCGGGGAGCGCGGCGGGATTGGGGGAGGCCGGTCGTCACACGCGGGGCTGTCACGCACCGCTCGCCGCCGCCTTTCGGGTCTCTCCGCCCCGCCGTCAATTGTCAGTGCTCCCCAACCGCAATCAATCAGTTATTTGTCAGCCCCTGTCAATCCGCCCTTGATTTATGTCAGCTTTTGTTGCTGATTACAAGCCTGGTGTGACTTGAAGGGGAAAGAGAGAGAGAGGAAGAAAATAGAGGGAGTCGACGGGCTTCTCGAGAGAAAAAGCCATTCCGTTTACGGAATAAATCCTTTGAGTAAACTCGGTTTGTGTGCCAGCACCGGCAGCCTTCCCCGCACAGCGCTGCCCTGAGCGGAGTCCGCGGTGTGGGGTCGGGGAGGACTGCCGGGCTCTTCTTCCCCTGTCCTTCTCGTCGTCTTCGAAGAAGAGCCCTTCGTCCCTGCACCCCGCCGATCTGGCCCGATCGCCGGCACTGGGGGCCTGGGGATGCGGCCCCTCGCCTGAGCGAGAGTATCGTATCGGTTCGCCATTTAAGTGTTCGCTTTCGGCTAGACTGTGTTGAGAACCTCGTGGGTGTGCACACGGGATCCACCCGAGCGTTATATACATCCTGCTTTGTGTTTGTATGCTCCCGAAGCGTACTAAGTCCTCTGCCCCCAACCCCGGCTTTTACCGTGAAGGCAGACGCCCCCATCGGAGTCCACAGCCTTTCTGTCGCTCCCTGGATTGCCTTTTTCTTTCTCTTTGTACTTTGCATCCCACTATCCCCCCACCTCCTCATCCCATAACATTTTTTCACAGGCAAAATGTGTTAATCAGTCTTTTACTTTTGTTTCCGGATCTGACATGGTGGCCCACACAATCTACAACATTAACAAAAAGGTCACTTAGAGATAAAACACGTTTGACAAGTGAAGAACAAGGCAAGTGCTTTAGGGGTCGCGTCCAATTCCTGACCTGGACTCCAACCAGAACAGGCGCTGATCATGGAAGGGGTGGGCGAGAGGAAGGACTTTCACTTTCTCGCGTTTATATCTGCTGAACCAAGTCCTTTTTCTTCTCTTGAAACACCGATCTCCCCCAGTCCCTAAACAGATGTGTCAGAGAGCCTTTAATGATATGCTCTTCTTACGAGGTAAACATAAGGCAGGTTTTCCTAGATATGTGATGTGTGTTGTTCCCCCCCCCCCCCCCCCGGTAAAGAGGTATCCTTTAAATCCTGCAATTAAGTAAGTATATATGTTGTCTTTTATTAAAACCACTTTACTTTTTTAACGTAGTGTGTAGGGCAGGGTAAATATGTGGAACTCCTCTAGCTTAAGAAAGATACAGTTAATTTTAACAAACTTTTTAATTTCTGCATTTTCTCTGAAAGCATAAGGCTTACTTCCACAACTTCCCAGTGGAAAGTCATAAACGTACTTTCATTTTGCAATCTCGGGCGTCTTACAAGACCGTGAAAATTAAAACGGGGTGGTGGTGGTGAAGAAAATCTCGCATAAAAACTGATATCGCAATAGGACTGACAGGACCCACAACTAGCCTTTAAGGAACTCTTCCCCCTCCCCCCCCCCCTTTATGTAGAGTGGAAGTGACTTGAATCTGCCCCAGGTTTTCCCCCAGTTCTTTCTTTTGTTGTCAAGTCCAATTGATAAATGGAGTGCAGTAAAACTCTGGAAGGGAAAGAAGGAAGAAAAAAAAAAAGGCAAAAAAAAAAAAAAAGCTGAAACCTTCATTTGTGTTCATTTGCATTAAAGTGCTTGGAACAGCTGTTTTCCTTACAGGACCGGGGAGACTTCTATCTGTTTTCTCGTTGTATTTATTCTGCCTCCCAGGGTGAAAGACTAAAGATTAATTGTCTTAAGGTAGAGTCAGCTGTAGGAAGGCTCCCCCCTCCCCATTTTCCCTTCCCTCTGTGTTTTCCTGTGGAGGTGAGGGTGATTTCTGGAAAGGGCGGTTTTACTTGTGAGCCAAGAAAGCGAAGGCGATAACCAATACATGTGTAAAACAGGCAGCTCACCGGCGGGAAGAGCGGAGGGAAGGAAAGGGGGAACAGCACTAACCCCGATTTTTCTGGCTGAAGCAGAAGCATCAGAGGGTAATTTAATTAGTATCTTCAGAGAACAGCTTTTTCTGTTCCTTTTTTTTTTTTTTCACTCAGCCTTTGAAATGAGATTGAAATCACGCTCAGCACTGTAAACTTTTTATGTAGAAGCTTGTAAAAAAATCAGCCCCAAGACATCCCCTTCCCTTTGCCACCCTCCAGAGCGTTTCTGAGCTGTGAGAGCTTATTCACTGCGCTCAACACGCACAGGAACCGATTCCCAGTGAGTGTTTCAGAGTTGAGATGCACACGCGTAGGGGCGGAGGAGCGGCGGGATTTGCAGCTTGGAAGCGGTGCGGCGTTTTGGTTTTTGCTGCTGCGGGCTCCTTTCCTCTCTTGAGCCGAAGGAGAGGGATTCCGTCCCGGTTGCGAGGGACCTTTGCTTACTGAATCCGTGCAGGCAGTCTGTTGTTCGGCAGTTACTTGTGTCATCTTGTTGAAGTTTTGGTGGCTGTTGTTTTTATTCTCCTTAAAAAAAAAAAAGCAGCAAGCCACCAACACAGAAAAAGCGAAGGGTTGGAACCCGTCTTCCTCCTCTTACAAAGGAAAATTGTAACTTAAAAAAAGGGAGAGCAAAGGAGGAATTAATTAACAAGTGCCAGTCCACACTTTCCTTTACCTACCAGCTATTGGCAAGCATGTCAAGTCGATTTTATTTGCACACAATGGAAATGATTTATTTTCTCTTAAAAAGGAGTGGGCTGGCAGATATTTGAGGAGGAGAGGAGAGCGAGAGAGGAAAAAAGTTTGAAAATGCCTTGAACTATTCACTGTCGAGATGGCTAATCAGTATTGAGGCTCGAGGGCACTCGGGCAGCTTTTCAATGCGGTTTTCCTTTCATCTCAAGCTGGATGGAGGCGCTCAATTAAAAGCCTATCAGTTTGTAAGTAAATCAACGCCTATCAAAGTTGTCACATCAAACAAAACGATTATTATTGCAGCCCGCCTCCCCTATTAATCTCCCTCTAAAATAATCCGCTTGACAGGTCAGGCTGGCGAGCTGTAAACCCTGGTCAGGATCAACCAAAAAACCCGGACTGACTGTTTTTCCCTCGGGAGAGGGAACTGCAGGAGTATTGGCACCAGCGTGCCCACTCTGCGAGCCCGCTCTCCTGCCATTTACACGTCAGCTTGCTCAGATCATGTTGGAAAAGGGTGTTTAGTCTTTTTAAACTGAACGGCAACAACCCTACAGGCCCTTTAGATTTTTTTTCTTGTTCTTACCACCCCCCTCTCTCGTCTACCGTTTAGAACAAGGTTAAGCTTTTAATTAACAGAAATGTAGTCGCAGAGTTGTGCCTGGGCTATATTTCCACGTGTAACGCAATTCAGCTACCTGTCTGTCCGTCCTGTGCACCAGATTTATTTGCTCTGGTAGTGCTTGCGTTTCACTATCCACCCCAAGGCTTTTATGAAGATATGCATTGCAATAGATTCTTGTGCATCCCATTTATTTCTTTTTTTCCCCTTCCTTTCTCCCAAGAATGATAATACTTCGGATAAGAAATGTGATGGATTATCAGAAATACCGCACCACCAATTTCGGCAGAGGCACCTTTTTTTTTCCTTTTCTTTTTCTTTAAGAGGAGGCTGCCTGTGCTCAGAGAGTGGCTGATGCATCTGCCCAGGTATCCGGCGGAGGTGTAGGGTATTTCTTCCAGAATGTCATTAAAGTGAATACTTTGAATGCTTGCCAACAGAAAGATTTGCAAACCTCTCCCCTGTGTGCATAGTACTTTAAAATATTTACCCTTATGATTGTTATTACTTTCCTAATATAAATAAGCAATATATATTTTACTCTGCATGAGATATAGGTAATGGTTTTATAAGCGTTGATAATTTGAGAGCCATCTTCAAAATAATAGCCACATTTAAGTGGATGTGTATTTTGGTCACCAGTGGAATTTTTACTAAACGAGCAGAAAATCCCTTTTCGGTTTATTTGTTTGCTTACTGCTTTCGGAAATATACCTTCTCCGAAAATGTTTTCGAATGAGTTTGTCTGATTTTGTTCCTTTTGTTACACTGAGATAAGGAAGAGATTAATGCACCTAATAAAACCCCCCAAACCTCTCTCTTTTAAGCCCTTTGATAGATTCCCCTATTGACATTGTTTCTTGTAAGAGTGCGAAAATTTTTGCTTTGGTGTTGAAACCCTTTTACCAGCAGCTATTTTCCAAATCTATCCTCTTTTATGTTTGAGGTGCTTCTTATGCAAACAGCTTTTATTTTAAATAAGCCTTAAGGTAACTTTCTAGAGGGCGAGGGAGAGAGCAAGTCAAACGAGTGTGATGACACTGGAAAGGCTGGGTATATTTCCTCTTAAGTACCTGGAGATTTTTTGTGCCATTTCATGTTGTTAAACGTCCTACGATTAAAATGATCGAGCTCAATGCAAGTGAACACGTTTCCCAATTCGTATGTATGTACTCTAAATGGCATTTGCTGCCGGGGCTTTAAGGGTAAAAAAAAAGTCTTTTAGCATCTGTAACACCTTGGTCTGATCACTGAATCTCAGCAATCATAAAGGCATCTCTATGTTTATCTTCTGCGAAAGCCTGGAGGCTACGGGGGAGTATTATACCAACTAAGCACATATTTGGTTACAGTAATCCCTCAGAAATTAACCGTGGCACACAAATGGAGGCGATCTTTAGCTTCGTCACTTGGATTCCAAATGTCGAGTGTTTATTGACAACTTTGTTATGGAAACTGCGGATCAAGCAGATGCGTCTTCAACAGCGTGAGGAATAGCGTCTTCTGAGATGCGAGGATAAGTTTCAAGGATATGGCTGGAAAAGGCATTGGAACCCAAATAATTAACCTTATCTAAACACCCGAATGACAAATGAACAATAATCCTTGAAGCAATTACAAGACGGCTACGTTTGGGCAGGGGGCAAGGGCAGGGAGAAGCATGTAATACATCTTAGCTATCTTCTTGAAAGACTTTAGGTCCGCGATCCGAAAAGGTTAAAACAGTCTTAATTTTAATAACTATTAGCTTGTTTTCAGCCATCCCTAATGATGCATTTAGGTCTCCACTAATCCGCACTGCTTTCATCTTTAGCTTTTTACACCCTAAAATTAATTCCACCTAAAGTACATTTTTCATTTTGTACTGTACCAGCGATGTGCAAATAATTTACATCAGCGTTCATCAGGACTGTCCTGAAGTGATGGATCATTTTGTTGAGTTGCAGTAAAAGTGCAGAATGATCTATAATGATGTAATATATACATTAAAAGGGTGTCTGGATGATCAGAGTTTTGCTAAAAATGTAAAAGGGCTTTTTGATTGATAACAGGGTTGCTGTTTTTCTGCAAAGGCTGTCACAGGCTGACACAATGCTTGAGTTATTAGGGCAGAGAAGGGCAACCATAAATTTCCAACGTCAGGCAAAAACTCTCTTTATTGTCTATATGATGGATGGGCCTCCGTACTAGACACCAAATACTTCGTATCACCCTTAAATGGGAACACATTTTTCGTGGCCATAATTCATGTTTTTTAAATAGAAAGTTTGAAATGCCTGCCTATATTTCACAATCCTGACATATTTATGAATCACTCCCTGCATGCAAATATAATTATTTAAAGCACTGAGGTGACATATGGGTTAGAAATGTACCAAATGCTGTTAGTGGAGTGATTTTTTTTAATTCCCTAAATTGAACACCACAGAAAACTCTGCCTGTCTTTTCAGATCAATAAAGTCTAAGGTGAAGTTTTACTGATTTTGTCAGTGCCACATACAGATATTCGGTTTTGATTAGGTGAAGCTGACAAAAAGGGAGTCTTTTTGCAATTACCATTAGGTTAATGAAAGAAACACTCATCTTTCTCCTGGCACCCCCTCGCAGGCACACGGGCTTTTTCCCCTCTCTTTCGGGCGATGAACTACCCGGAGGTAAATGTGACAGGCGTGGTTTTTTTTCGCCTTGGAATTTACTTCCCGCCCAGCAGCGCTCGCGTTGGGACCGCCGGTCGCCGAGCGGGAGAGGAGCTGCTTAGGGGGACATCGGCCGCTCCGGGGCCGGGCCAGACAGGCGCCCGCCGGTTCCGTGATTTCCCGGCGTGCTGCCGCCGCGGCGCCCGGCCCCTCTCGCCCCTTCGCGGCGGCCGGAGACGAGCCCGTCTCTCGCGGCGTTTGCCCCGAGCTGCTCCCGGTAAAGCCGCCACAGGCAGAGAAATCCACCGCCTCTCCCCGCCGGCAGCGCGCCCCCAGCCCGCTGCCCGGCGCCCACCGGCAGCGCGGGGCAGGTGGTGGCGGTCGCCGTCCCAGCGGCGGAGCTGCCCTCTCTGCCGGGCATGGCGAGACGTTACCTGCCGACTTAGGCGGCCGGCTCGGCTCAGGCGCACCGACCGGCGACAGCGCGGGCTTGGCGGCCGCCCCGCGGCTGGTTTGCTCGAGTTAATTACGGGGAAAAGCCATCCCGCCCTCTCGGCGGGAAGGCCCAAGCAGCAACGCCGGCAAAAGAGCCCAGCGCTCTGCCGGCAACGCCGCCCAGAGCCGCCGGGCAGCCTCGCGGCCGCCGACACTTCCGCCGGGGCGGGCGGAGCCGCCCGTCTCTGCTCCGCCCGCCGGCTGCGCCGCCCCCGCTGCTGGGTAGGGGGAGCCGTGGTGGCCGGGTGGGAAGGGGGAACGCGTCCAACCGCGAGTGAATACCGCCGGAAAGCACCGGAGCGGATCGGTGCTCGCGGTGGGGCTGGCACCTGGGGGGTGGGACTCGCCGGTGTGGTCCTGTGCCTCTTCGCGGCATGCGGAGAGCCTTGGGTCCCGCCGCAGCCTGCCCCGCGCTTTGGCGGGGTTTCTTCTGCCTTGGAGGGCACGCCGGCTGGCCGGGAGCCGCTAGCTCAGCTTTAGGGTCTAGCTCATAATGCACACCTTTGTGTTTGATTGAAACTTGGATTGTTTTTAACGGAGCTCAAAAGATACGAGCGTCAAAATCACTTAGTGTCCTGAATATTATTTTTTTTTTCCAGTGGACTTGTGTGTAAATGTGTAAAATGTTTGCACTAATCTAGACTTACTATAGCAGGCTCTTTGCCTGTAAAATGTTAAATCAGCTGTGACAAGACTCATTTTCCCATGTCAGCCAAGAAGACTCTGTAAATCAACACATTAGGGCTTTGCTGGGTAGGAGCTGCATGCGCTTCATGCAAAATGGCCCTGACAGCCGCTCTCTTGGTGCTGTGGTCATCAGCTTGTGGCTGACTGCAAGATTGTCATGTGGCAGAGGGAAACCTTGCAGGTAGAGCGCAAAATCATTGGCAGTGAAATATACAAGAGACTGAGAACTGGCACTGTGGAAGGAGGTGGTACAGGTTGGTTTACCTTTTGATCTGATTGCGTTTTTAAGACTCACAGGTGTTCTGCATAGCTTATCCCACAAGCCTGAGTCACTTAGATGAGCCTCTGCCTCCTGTCAAGGCCTGGTTACTTGTATGGGGGCAGAGATGCTATGCAGGCACTTCCTATTATCTCAACATGGAACCCTCTTGGTAGACATTAAATTAGGCTCATCTCAAGGTTACGAAGGGGTGTGTGATAGCTATACCTGGATGTAAATAAGCACAGTGGATAAATACAGCTAGAGAAGGAGTAGCCAGAGTCATTGCAGAAATAACCAAGGCAAACTCCTTTCTTTGTTCAACAACAATAAAAGTAATCTCTTCCAATTCTAAAAAATATGCTGTATTCTGTAAAAAGCCTCAGCCAGCTGTTATCTAAACCACTATCTCTGGGTAAGAGTTCAGACACTGGAAAGGTTATTTCTGGGTGCTAGTAGATTGAAAGGAACTGGAGACACACAGTACAGCAGGTAGCAAAATAATATCACCCCTTACTTCCACAGAACAAATCCCAATAATTATACACATTGAATCAGATTAGATCCAGATATCAAGGCAGAGCTTTGTGCTATATTTTATGAAAGGGGCCTCAGCATAGAGCGATCATTATCCAGTGCTCCTTGCTGGATTGCCTCCCACTCAGAGGAGTGACCTCGCTGTGACCCAGACTCTGAACACTTGCGTGTAAATTTAATTTTCAGCATTACATCATTTCCACAGGAATCTCACCTCTTTGCTCACTGTTGTGCTGTGTGGCTTACCTGGAGGTAAAGAAAGAAAAAGAGGAAAAAACAGCACCAAATAGTAGGAAATATAAGTTTAGCTTAAAAGTATGCACATAGCCACTTCCACCCTGTGGTCAAGTGAGACAAAATGTGTGAGCCACCAGTATGCTGGGGAAGGGGGGGGTGGGGAAGGGAGCATATGATAAGTTTAAAATCCTTCAGGCTGTCAAGTGGAAGAGGGTTACTTATGAAGTGGTGGTACAAACTCTGCTTACAAATTTCTGTGTTAAGAAACACAAAAAAGTCAGAGGCATCAGTCAAACAAGTGCCTGTAGCAGCAGTTCTTCTTGGTGACTACTCTGAGTACCTAAGAGGGGCTGAACATTGAAAACATGCTCTTCATAACCTGATGCACATTCTTGTGTGGTTTTTGCTTATTTTCTGCTTTCTCCAGCAAATTTTTGGCATGAGTTGTATGTAAATGAAAAAAAAAATTTGCATTGTAGAAGTTTCCCAATGAGAATTAACTGTTTCAATGAAGATGTATTTTTTAGGGAACTAAACTCAGCCATCTTCGAAGGCTTCCTGTTCCCCAAAATGTTAAAGGATTTGAAACAGACTAAGAAACATGCACATGTGCTGCTCCATCTAATTGTAATTTTTAGTTTTCATTAACTGAGACAACTGAATTACCCTTCATGTCATTTCTTTCCCATAAAAGATGTATTTATTATTTCTTTTTCTGTTTCATTCGCAGAAAGTTCATATCCTCAGTGGATGACAAAGTATGCAGAAGCATCTGAGTGCAAAGAGGTTGTTTTTTTTCCTGACCATCTTCATTCAGGTACTCCCAATTCTGATAAACATACTACCTTTAGTGTCAGGAGTGGAGATTAAAGGCAAGAGGGGCTTGGCCAAGGTTACAAGTCCTTACAGTAAATAAGCAGTCTGTTCAAGTAAACTTATGAAATTGTAGCCACAGAAGAACAGAGACTAGACAGAATTAGTAACTCTTAAGTTGCATTCCCAGATTTACCATTAGCAGTGTGCAACTTTATTGTGTGGCTCTATACCTGTGAAAGGGGTCCTGGTATTTAGTTATCAATTACAGGAAGTTTTAATGAGGATAAGAGAGTAAATGCCTTAATGTATTACCATGGCATAAAAATACAAGAACTTAACCTCACATTCTCTATAGAAAAGCTCCAACATTATGCAGTGTATCTTGCTGTATATTAGCACAGTCAAATCTAGAGGATCATCTCTTTTCCTGTTTAGGGTGCCATGATCTCTTATCAGAATTAAATATGCCAGTGCTGCTGTAAGTTCTATGTTCTGCATTACTCTGTTACCAGAAACAAACATGTTTCAAAGTTTCTCAGTCCTCCACTGATTTTCAGATTCATGAAGTGACGTAATGCAATATACGTGTGTAATAACGACATTTATTTGGTCCTTTGAATTAGTAGTTGCTAGATGTTTCTGTTCTTGAAATTGGTGTTCTTGTTTTCTTCAGATTTAAACAATATGATGGTTTTACGTGTGATCTTGAAATCCTGAATACCCTCCATGCTAGTATGGCAAAGGTACAAATGGTATTATTGTATAGCTTTGATAGTCTTGTTTAGATGTTATTACTATACAATAGTAAAATCAATTAGCAAACCACCATTTTTGAAATGTAATTTATTAACACTGTATAAGAGTATTTTTCAGTTGAATAGCTCTAAGACGGAGATAATATAATAGCATTGTGGCTGCTTCAGTTAGGGCAGCTTTTTTCTCCGTGGCCTGAAAGGCAAAATTTTCTCGTTTACTTCTATATGAACAGAATAGGACTGTCATAAGCAGCTGTTTTGGTTCAATAATCACTCATTGTCTCATTCCCATGTTTTTATTGTGATCTCAGTGGGAAAAAGCAAATTTAAGTTGGATGCCTTCATATGCATTATGGGTATTTAGTATCAAAGTATGTTATTAAGAAAGAGGAATGGTTGGACCCGAATTCTAACATCTAAGAAAACCAGCAAACTTTACAATCCAATTGAAAAAGATGCTTCACTTTCACTGGATTGTTGGTATCCATTTACATCTGTTATTATTAATAATAAATAATATTAATAAACATAAGGAGAAAAAATAGGAATCTGATGCCATTTTTCATTATTCATCATGAGAACTGCATAGAGTAAGTAGGATTTTTTAAAGGTTATATTCCTAATTATAGCACTCATATAAACAACCATGGATCTGTAACAGGCCCTTTACAGTGGACATGACTGACAGAACTGCCTGCTTCATTCAGTATGCCTCTTAAAATCATTTGCGTAATAAAGACAATGAGAAAGAGTTTCCATGGGACACGGTTGTGGATAGAGAGATAAGTTGAGCTTGATTTTTTTGAGCTTGAATTTCTGCGGCTTGGATGGCATGAAAATCTCTGTCATATGCAGTAGTGAAGGACAAGTTTGGTTCAGTCAAGTTCTGGGTGAGCAACCTGGTGTAACAGAGAAGAAAGTTGAAAGGAAATAGGGCTCTTTCTTGTGACAGGATTGTAGTTCTATTTATATATTTATTCTGGAGTAATGAAAGCAGTAACATTTTCACAGTGAACTGTAAATAATCTTGGGATACAAAAATACCCAGCCCAGGGAAGGGTATATTTATGTTTGTAGTATATACACATGCACAAAAAGCATTACCTCTTGGAGAAGTGCTGGGCTAAAGATGATTCAGTATCTTTTACACAATCTTAGCTGCACGTCTCTAGGTAGGTCAGATGTTTATCACTAGTGCCCTTATGTCTTCCCAGAAGGCCTAGGTATGCTTTCTTGTGGAATATTATGAAGTCTGCCAGGAAAAACAAACAAACCAACCAACCAAACTGATCTGCAGCACCCACAGATTTCTCCAGTTATCTGTCCTCAGCATGGGCCCTAGAATATCAATGGATCTGTTGCACTGGGACTCTCCAGGACCTTGTAAGGCAGGGTGAATATCATCCTTATAAGATTAAGAATGAAACAGACTCCTGAAGTCTAGAAAAATTAATTTAGCGGTTACAGAGATGTCAAATTGATGACACCAGAGAATTAAGTGCAGAATGTCCTCTGCCTTGCCAGAATAACTAGAGATCAGTTCATTCATATGTTGATTCTGCAAAAATACCAGTTGTGTGACTGGGCTTCTGATAGAGATCCCCTCCAAATCATCTCACAGATTACCTAACAGCTAGCGTGTGGGAACATCTTTGATACGGTAGCCAGTGGCTACTGGCTCCATGTTTCATTTTCTAAATTTAAAGTTATTTGATTTTTTACCTCTGCTCATACTATGTGGCTGATCTTGACTCTTTGCCCTTTTTACTGCTAAAGATTTTTAGTCCGCCTTTAAGTGACAAGTTCAGATATGAACTTCTCAGCTTTTATCAGTGTAGATCAAATCATGAACAGTTTTTTTGGATTAAAAATGCTTAGTTTCCCACCCTTCCATTCCATATCAAATAAAATTGTCTGAAGATATCCACTATAACCTAATCTATGATATTCTGATATGTACTGTGGTTTAACATTTTAAAATATTAACTGAATATCTGCTACCACTGTTTAATACAAATAGTTCTGAATGATTATAAAAATATCTAATGCATAATGCATGTCACCCAGGTATTGTTGTCAGTAAAGGATGAGGAACAACGTTTGCATAATTTATAAAAGTAGACAAAACCATTTTTCAGTCGTTAGTGTTTTCAGGGTGTTGGTTTCCAATAATAACATTTTGGTCATAATACCTTTTTAGCATAACTTAAACGACTTTACTTACGTGAATTATTGAGCCAGCTTGAGTGCTTTTATTCTACCTGAAACACTGAATGTGTCTTGCATTATAGAAACATGTATAAAACCAGTTCAGCTCTTTTGCCTGCTTCAAGTCAAATAGTAAAACAGATTGCAATCTTTCTTGGTTACAAAGTAAAGAAGCCCTCCCCTCACCCCTGTGTGTAACTTGTGAGGTGTCAAGGATTTGGAAAGGAACCTTGATAACTGGTTTCCCTAAATGGTTTCGCCTAACAATTGGGAATCCTTAAATGACAGAGATTTACGTAGAGAACAAATGTGAAGTGAGGGAGGGAGCATGGCTCAGGTGCATTGTGGGCTGCAGTGAAGCTGAACCTGGTGTGACTGCTCTAGTAGAGGGTGAACTGTCATTCTGGGAGCTGGTAAAAAGCTTTTCTTTAGTTTCTACCACAACTTTGAGGTGTGCCAAGCCTATCAAGGGCTGTACCTACCGTGTCAGTTTAAAATATGCTCAGGCTTCGGTGTCCAAGTTGCGAACGCTGTTTAATTTTAGGCTTCCACCTGGAACAAATATTTTCCTTCCTACTAAGAGAAAGTTTGGGGTCAACTTAGCAGGCAGTTTACTTCATTGGCTGCTGCATTGGGACAGTATAGACCCATGCTGGGTTTCATTTCCTCTACTTAATTGTGAGGTATGCCAATTATATCCAGAAGGCCTTGGAGATTCATATGTCCCCTTAGTGCCATCAGACATGCACAACATATTGTATGTCTCATACCAGCTTATAGAAATCTGTTTGACTGCAATGCAGCCTTTATTTTTTTAGCCTTCTGACTTCTTTCAACCAATGAAAAAACAAAACTATGATGTTGCAAGGGCACACAGTTAAGAAATGAGACCTGAGGAGATTGGGCTTGCTGTAGGTAGCCCAGGTCTATGCTGAAGAAAAGTTTCTCAGCAGCACACAAGAAGAGGTGAATTGGTGGCATTTTGACATGGCTGGTTATGACCACAGAGAAAAGCAACTTGAAGGAGAAGCCCTGAAATCTACCTAGTTAAAAGATAAGGATGCTCATAGACCACTAGGGTAGCTCTGCATAAGTATCTATGTTCTGCTGAGCTGCACTGAATTTCTGACCTGAAGACAAATGCAGAGCCATATGGATTCCTTGAATTTGCAGTTTAGGGCCTGATCTCTATGTTAGGCTGGGTGAATATAGAAGCTGAGCCTCCACAGTCCTCTAGGGAGGAAAGGAGAAGGTGTTGTTTTCTGCCCGTCTTGCATCTCCAGGGTAGCAGTGGCACAGAAATTCCTGTGAGACGAGACAAGAGACCAGCTTGGGTAAGTACCCTGATTTTATTATACCTCTTTGAAGTTCAGGAAGGAAAAAGAACATGGACAACTTATAGAGAATATATGCTATATGGCAGTGGTCAAAAAAAGAGGAGGTCCCCATTGCAGAAACTTTGTGCTCAAAGGCCTAGAAATGCCTTCCAGAATCCATCCTGTATCACCCACAGTTGTAAGAAAAAAATGGCCCCTTTAACCAACAGTTTTGCAGACTTATTGCTTGCATAGTATGGACTACTATATATGCCTGTACACCAATTGTGACACATCTTAGCTCACTAGCAGCCCAGAGCAGGGCATACAAGTCTCAGTGAGCAGTACTGTACACCTGTCATCACTAGTGCACAGTGTGCTCACAGCTTGAACTCTATGTGCATGCTGCTGTTCACATTTGTGTTCCACTATCACCTTCCCTATCTATATCAAATTTCATAGAACCATTTTCAAAGTGGTGCCTAGCAGGCAGGGAAGATAAATTCTATTCCTCTTATGTATTCTTGGATGTAACAACCACAGGTGGTAAGAATTCATGTTTATTAAGCTCTCTAACATCTATTTCATGCTTTCCCCTTAGCTTTGTTATCAGTCATATTGCTGGCTCACTAAGGTGTAAGATAGTGTTTTTCTTCTGATGCTGCCACCCTAACCTGGAAAGAATAAGGCTCAGCACATTCCTGCAGCCTCTTCAGGAACATGGATAGTCCATTCACTCATGTGGGGAGGTCACTGATTTTTCCTGGTTGCGTGGTTTCTGCATAAAATGCAGCCTCATTTCTAGCTTTTTGGATACAGTAGAATTGGAATTCCTTGGTTGAAATTCACTCGGGAAAAGAGGGTGCTCACCTAGCCCAAGGTAAAACTCAGTATAACTGGACATGCTCTTCACCACTTCTATAGTAATCATTGTAGGCCTGCAAGACTATAGATTGTTGTCTGTTCATTCATGCAATTGAAAGTCAGGTGGGAGCATTGTACTGGATGACAGTCTGCATGACCTTAGGAACCTCTAGCTGATACAGACTATGCAGGGGTAGAAAACTGATGCTACAGAATTCCTCTCTGCCATACTGATTTTCCCACTCAAAAGAGCTGGAGCTGCCAGACATCACAGTGTTATGGTCACCCTCTAGGTGTCCTCTAACAGCTTTCTGGAACACTGGGAGCTGTCACTAATTAATTAACTGGTACATTGGGTCGCACTGCTTTTACAGAGCATACCTGAGAGGTCATGTTAAACACGAAGCATTGATTAAGTGATTACAATATATGCAGAGTACTATAATGGCCTGTGGCTGGAACTCGTAAGGGACAGTTGTGGAGCCAGTTTGGAGATCAGCCCATCTGCATAAACAGGATGTGGAGCTAGGTCTTTCTGCCTGATGCAGGGGCGTTACAGATGTACTCTAAGTATCTGGCTCAGAACTTCAATGACACTCACAGTGACTTTAAATTAAAAGAACATTAAGCCTGCTAGGTCAGGCATAGAAAGAAAAGAAGTGCCAGAATGGAGGTTGCCTCTACAACCTTTGTTCTGTTGTTTAGTTCATAGACATGATGAGAGTCTCGATAATGATAGGACATGAAGATCAAATGCTATCACCTCTGTGTAATCCCTGCTTCATTTGGTGCAAAATCTGCAACAGAGGCAATGCCAAGAGGCCATAATTTGTCACTGAGAGTACTACTCTGAGAGGAGTAGTACTACAAAACTAAGGTAGCACAATATGGCCAGGTAGCCTATTTTTTCTTCACCCACACAAACCATACGTAAGTCTGATACAAAATGGGAAATCTGTAATGGCTTCTGTATAAAGTTAGAAGACTAAAAGCAATAAAGAATTATAATTTAAGGTAATAAGAATGCCCTTCTAAAACAGTACATTTTGAATTCTAGATATTAATACTAAAAGCATACAGAAAAATTTTGCAGTCGTATTACTAATATGGGTTACATTTAGGATGCATACCTGGAAACAGATTGGTTTACCATTTTATCAGTGACAGACTATAGTATCTCAGAAACAGGATAACCAGGATGACCTTTCTCAATTCTGCATATTAAAATCAGGATAGAAAATTGAAATAAATTATTTTCTAGCGGCACTAGATTAGCAAGTTTGATAGAAATAATGTGATGTAACACCATATGGTTATGTTAGTTCGGTGACTCATTTTTACTGTTCAAACTAGCATAAAGTGGCATGGACTTGCTCTAAGGGAGCCAGCTGAAAAAAAATACCCATCCCTGAGTGGTGCAAAGCTGAAGTTCTCTTCAGTTCAAGATGTTTAGTCTGGTATGGGCGGTGGGGAGAAGCAAGGTTAGTATGGACTATACTTCTGTGCCACTGTTTTTTCCTTTGGTCTACAGGACCACAGCTTGTGGAACTTGTAGAAATCTTGATCATACGTGTTCACTTCTCTCAAAGAAGTTTGCAAAGCAGTAGTTTGACAAGAAAAGGTAAAAAAATCTGTGAGAGCCCAAATTTTGGTCCATTAATTTTGCCTTTTATTTTTATATTTTCCATTCTACAACAGGGAAAAAGCTTTTCATTTTTCATTACGCACAGAGAAGCGATTGTCAGTCTTGGGTTTTATTCCCATTCCTGAGTGGTATTAGCAAGATAGCTAACCTTTCAAGCTATCTTCAGTGTAACTAACTGTAAAATTGGGATATTAATACCTAATTGAGATGGGTATAGTAGGGCTTAATTGATTAATATATGTAAAATGTCATGAATTTTGCAGGTGAATGACACTTTAGAAATGTTAGGTATGACTTCCTTTATATTTTAAAATAACCAGTATAAATAGCACTAAAAAGTGATCATTATGAACAATTTCTGCAAACACATTTACTTATAATCTTTCTACTGAAGGACACATTACAATACTATACAGTGAATACGATTTGAAACAGTAAAAGTAGAAGGGAATTAACATGCATTTCCATTCACTAGAAGGAGAAGATGAGCACTAATAAAATTTCCTTGTAGATAAAACTTTGAAAATATTATTTTCAATATGCCAGTTTAAGGGCCCACATGATGAAAAAATATATATCTTCATGTAAGCAGTCATTAAGGTTAAAATAGAATCTCTAAAATATTTCAGCAGACTTGTCAAGTCTTTTTGCTCACTTACCTGTTAAATTGTTGATGAATGTTTTAGGTTTTGCTTTTCTGCTTAAACAGAGCAATTTTTAATTAGTGCTATAAAACAAGACACCCTCAAACTTTTTTCAGGTAACAGAAGATTTTCAGACCTGTGGTTATCTTGTAATTAGAACTTCCTGTTTGTGACAGCATGGACAGTTCTGTAGCTTCATTAAAATACACATCGTTTCTTCATGAAAAAATTAACAGTAGAAAAGAACTGAACTGAGTATCTTGCTGTACTTTCATATGATTTAACTTATGAAATAAGCAGAAATACTGTCCATGCTGTTGCATCTTGGGACTGTTTCACCAGAGGTTTTTTTTCTTCACTTTAAGAAAAGTTTAGTCTTTTTCCAACATATCTTTCTGAAGTCGGACTTGCACTAAATGTATGATCAAAGAGGAGAAAAAGTATCCAAATTAGTTATTAGGTCCCAGGTAGTTAGGATTTTCTACAAGAGAAAATACGCTGGGTGCACTTGTGTATCCAGGCTGCTGTATCTAATGTGCATGTGAAACTCCATTTTGTGATTGGAATGTTGGGGTGCCAGAGAGCCAGGTGGTTAGGTGAAACCTTTCCTGGCTGTGTATCGTCACCAGCATGTGAACCAGAGTGCATGTTCTCAAGAGAAGAAAATGAAGTTTGAATTCCAAAAAAGCTTATTAAATTATCAATAAATATTTTATCGGGGGGTTAATGAATTAATGTAAGATTAAACAGGCCATCAGATACTGCTTTGTAGCCACCCATGACTGCTACTGCATAATCTCATCTTCAACACATGGTTCTCAGGCTGTAAAAGTTTGCAGATTCTCTTACTGGTTAGTAGTGCTCTGAAAACTATTTACAAACAGAGCCTTCTTATAAAGTAAAGCCCCGTGGTTGTTTCTTTTTTTTCCTTGATTTAGTAGGGAAGTCTAAGACAGTAGACAAACTGTGAAAAAAATGCTAGAAACTTGGCTGGCTTACCTGGATATTCCTATCCTTTCATCCTGAGAATTAACTGTGCATATTTCTTAAGTTTTGAGCTGAGAATAAAGTAATTTTTGTTGGTTAGTTCCAGTTCTCTAAGAGCTCAATTTGCAAAGCTGTGTTTTATTTCTCTGTCCTGTAGCCCGTATCCATGATGATATTTGTTATGACAGCTTCCTTTTTGCTGAGTTCTGTCACATAAATCGAGTTACTCCACCAAAAATAAACAAAGGCATTTTTTTTTTCAGAGAGAGCAAAACAATTAATTTGCAAAATTTTTATGAATAATAATATTTTAAACTTCCTGAACATTTTTCTTTGGCTTGGTATGAATTCGTTTGTAATATTGCTGTGACTGAATTTTAAATGCACAGCATCATTAGTGACTAGATCTCTTCTAGCCTTCACTTTTTATTACAGAATTCACCCAGCCTTGTCTTACCATGATACAGGATCTCCAGTTAGTGACCTAAATGTAGTATAGTAGTCTAACTCACTACATAACTATGTGAACTATTATGTCACTCAGATAAACTGGTATGATCCTTGCTAGAAAAAAATCCCAAACCAGAACTCTATAGTGCTTTTTTGTTTTGGCAAGTTAATGGTTTTGAAATATGCTACACTGTCAACTTCAAAATTGAAGACCTTAAATCACTGCAGTATGACTCATGCTATATCAGTTCTGTTCTGGAGACAAAACTTGGAAGAGTTTGAAGTGGTTTTATTCTCTGTGTCCAACAGTGGTATCTGTTCCTATGCTGTTTTGTAATACAGGCATCTCTCTGCTGGAACTGAAATATTTTGTTCCTAATGAATCATATATGTTATCCAACACCATCAGCTGATAGTGATAGCAGATAGGTAGCTCTACTCGTCTGACTGGGATTCGAACAAGAAACACAACAAGGAAAGTTTTATATAATGTTGTTAACAGTTTTACTTGAGAGCAACAAATACTAATCTGAAGCTCTGTTCTCTTGTGATTATGGAAAAGGTCGCAAGTACGATGGCCAAATACCTAGCACATTTCCAGATATATTACAGTCAAAGTTGGATTACAAAATTAAGACAAGAATTTCCTTATCTTAGCATTGGTCTGTGTCTAATAATCTGCAGTATAAACAGGAAGTCTCTTTGTTTTCAGTCTGCTGTTCCTTTTGTGTTTCTCACCAAAAGAAAACTTATCAAAATATTTTTTTTTTTTGCTCTTTGGACAGATGGTTTGGAGACTAAAACATAACGTACAGCTTATGGAGCACCACTCTGTTCTCAGTGAACAAAGCATTACATTGGCTCAGCCTCTTTTCTTCTTTTCAGTTTCCTGCTTGATAGTGAGAAGGGTATACAAGAACAGTTTTTTTGGAAAGGAGTGGGCTAGTATTTGGGAAAGTTGTAATTAATTTAGTCCTAATATCACGGGACTGCTTGACCCAGAAGTTGGAATTTTTTGCCTGTATTTCCTATTCACAGTAATGCCATTTTTCTTGTTAAAGAGCAGCTCCTTCAGAAAATACCTTGCCAACTGCACTGGGGTCCTTTGTTCTTCTATTAGCATATGTGTGATTTTCTAGTTCTTGAAGAACTGAACATTGTGTGACTGAATTGAGCTAGATGCAGGACAAAAAAGAACCAGCAGGTACTATAGAATCTACAGTCTACAGTTAGGCACTCTTACTGCTTCATCTTTCATAGGAAATGGTATTACATGTGTTATTGGGTTTGAATGATTTTTAAATTAATATATTTACATGAAAGGAGGGTTGAAGAGAGGAGTAAAATACCAAAGTCACCAGCAGGAAGATTCAAGAACAGTCAAATTCAACTAAACCGCCTTGATGCATCATGCATTTTCTCCCATTTTCATGAAGTGTAAAACCTGTTTCTTGTAGTCGTGAGGTTTATGTATCTCTCCCTCTATTGACAATATATTGCTTGTGGAGACTGCATCTCTGTAACTTCAGCTCTTCTGTCCTGCATCATATGTGTGCATATTCTTTTACCAGCAGTGGCTCCAGATGATGCAGAATTAATGCTAGCTGAGCTATATTTATCCCTCCTCACCCAGAAGGATGGGTGGATGAAAGCAGTGAGTAATGGGAAAACTTGCTGTTTAACAAACTGCAGAGGATGGTGGCTTTTGTTTGAGTTCTGTTCTTTCATAGGCGTCCAGATTGTTAGCAACTTCCACACATTTCTGTGGGAAACTTTGGTGCTTAAAAGGTACAATGAAAAAGAGCAATTGGCTTTAGAACTGAACAGTAGGGAACTAAAACTTTTGTTCCTTAAAATACAAAAGTCATTTCATATTGTACTGTTGACTTGTGATTAGACTGTATACCTGCTTACTGCTTTCTTTTCAGTAGCAGTATCATATATCTATTATCTGTGTGGAAGGCTGTGGTTTTACCCTTTGCTGGTATAACCAACTCAAAGATGTAAGATTAAAACCAGGGAAAGAACCTGTTTGGTAATGTCAGGTATTCCCACACCTTGTCTTGAACTCCTTCCTGATCATGCTATCTTCTGCCAGGGTAAAGACAAACTCAGGAGTGTTGCATCCCAACTAGAAGGAAGTGCTGCAGGAGGGCCAGGAGACCTCCTTGAATGGATAAGGAGCGGCTGAGGAAAATCTGAAGGAAAAAAGGGGCTTATAAAAGGTGGAAGCAAGGACAGGTGGCCTGGGAAGAATACAGGGATGTTGTCCGGGAAGCTAGGGACCAGGTTAGGAAAGCTAAGGCCTACTTAGAATTAAACTTGGTTAGGGAGGTTAAAGATAACAGGAAGGGATTCTATAGGTATGTAGCAAATAACAGACAGACTAGGGACAACATAGGCCCCCTCAGGAGGATATCAGAAGTGGCTACCCTGGATTTGGAGAAGGCTGAGGTTCTTAATGACTTCTTGGCCTCAGTCTTCACTGGCAAACGCTCTGACCACACCACTCAAGTCTTAGAAGGCAGACGCAGGGACAGTGAGAATGAAGACCCTAAGCCCACTGTAGGAGAGGATCGGGTTCGAGACCATCTTAAGAACCTGAACTGTACTACAAGTCCATGGGACCTGATGAAATCCATCTGTGGGTCCTGAAGGAGCAGGCACATGAAGTTGCTAAGCCACTGTCCATCACATTTGAAAAATCATGGCAGTCAGGATGAAGTTCCCGATGACTGGAAAAAGGGAAATATAACCCCCAATTTCAAGAAGGGGGAAATGGATGAGCCAGGGAACTACAGACCAGTCAGCCTCACCTCTGTGCCTGGCAAAATCTTGGAGAGGATTCTCCTGGAAGGTATGCTGAGGCACATGAAAAACAACAAGGTGGTTGGTGACAGCCAGCATGGCTTCACTAAGGGGAAATCATGCTTGACCAGTCTGGTGGCCTTCTATGATGGAGCTACTGGAACTGATGGACAGCAGTTGATGTCATCTACCTGGACTTGTGCAAAGCTGTTTGACACTGTCCCACATGACATCCTTGTCTCTAAGTTGGAGAGACATCAATTTGATAGTGCATGGAGACCTCATAGCAGCCTTCCAGTATCTGAAGGGGGGCTATAGGGATGCTGGGGATGGACTATACATTATGGACTGTAGTGATAGGACAAGAGGTAACGGGTTCCAACTTAAACAGGGGAAGTTTAGATTGGATATGAGGAAGAAATTCTTGACTGTAAGGGTGGTGAGGCACTGGAATGGGTTGCCCAGGGAAGCTGTGAATGCTCCATCGCTGGTGGTGTTCAAAGCCAGGTTGGACAGAGCCTTGGGTGACATGGTTTAGTGTGAGGTGTCCCTGCCCATGGCAGGGGGGTTAGAATTAGATGATCTTAAGGTCCTTTCCAACCTTAACTATTCTATGATTCTATGATTCTATGAAAGATATGTGTTTAGGGGTGGAGGATGTTAGGAGCATAGGACCCCTTCCAACATGTATTTTCGATATTACATACCCACTTATAGATAAGTCTTTCTTATTATCAGTGTTGTTGGCAAAATAAGATACTGATTATGCCTCCTTGGATTAATCAGGTGAATATGGTTCCTTCTGGAAAAAACCCAAAACAAAACACCTAAACTGACTTCTGTCTGGTCCAGTATTTCCTTTCTACAGTGAACTGCCAAGAAAGCTAGACCAAGAGAGACCAGGTCAGCTACAAGCTTCTCTGGCCTCTGCAGCCACTTCCTTTGTTGTTTAATCTTTGTATTGAAGCACTTCCTGCAATAATTTGTTTTGTCTTTGTGCAACAGACAATCACTGCCCCAGATATTGTCACAGAGACATGGAGCAAGAAAATAACTCACTGAACTTCTAAAACCTCAAGCCTGTTATTTGGAATAGAACTGCAATGTTGGATGGCCTCAAATTAGACTTCATCCTTTAATACTTTCTTTCCCCCATCTGATTGCATTCCTATGAGCTAGCAAGCATCAATGCAAAGAGATGTACAGTTGCTTCTGTATTTCAATTTACTTTCCTACGATAATCCAGGCAGCCAACCTGAAGTTCACTGATCTGTAATGGATGGTAGGGAAGAACAACGCTTCAGGTTTGTTGTGAGTCAGTCATTTTAGGCTTTGAGAAAAAAACAACCTCTGTGTATGTGTGCAACATATAATTATAGGAGAGGCTAGCAACAGCTTCCACACAAAGATTACTGAATTCCTTCAAATTAAAAAAATTTTATGATCTTTTATTGTTTTGTATCTCCATGATTAGCAGCAGGCCTTTGAAATTTGTCAGGAGGATTAACCTTTTAGTTGGCTTTATGGAAAAAAAACCCAACATCTAGATCACATGAATTATAAGTTATTGAAAAATACCACTTTTTTGTCTTGGGTTTGTGCTATACATTTAGATTTGGCAGCATGTCAAAGTCCTGTAATAACCTACAGAGCTTGCGGATGCCCAATGTCAGCATCTTTCTTCTGCATGCTGCATACTCTGTGTGGGACACACCCTTCAGGTGGGACTATCCTTTTGCCTGCAAATATTGTCCACTAGGAGCAAAGAAATGGTGGTTCTACACTTGTTTCTTTTCCTGACTGGAAATAATAGGGTTTTATTATATAATACTATTGTACATTTACACCAAATAGGAAAACCCACAACAGAGTATTGCCTACAGTTAGGATATCAAGCTAGGTCTTGGGATGCATAGGTTCAGTTCCCTAGCTGACTACAGCTAATGAATGTAAGTTTTTTATACAAATAATTTAGCCTTTCTGTGCCTCAGTTCCTTTTCTGTAGGATAGGTAGAAGAGAAATGGAAAATTTTTCTATTTTTCCAACATGGAGTGAGAATAAATGCATTCAAAAATGCTAGGTGCTCTGGTAATGCAGTGCATTGAAGAAGGCCGATATTTACCTGGCTGAGTTAAATATACTTAGCTCTGTTCATTCTGTAATCTAATGGAAACAGACTCCTGTGTATGAAAAAAACCCCAAACCCAACAAACGCAAAAAAAAAAAAAAGCAAGAAACCCAATGCTGTACCTGTAAAACCCCTGTAAAATAGCACTTATTATGAGAAGGCAGAATTAAATTGCACAGTTAACTGTTGCTATGTCTTAGTTGTTGAGCACATCACTTATTAAATGTGATTTGAGCCTAATAGCTATAGTGGGCTATATAATGTAACATAAGGGATTTCTTTTTTCTAATTGTATTTGGGCTATACCATGGTTAACAAAACTATCATTAAGTTCAGTGGGAGCCAGATGAGATTACTGGATAAAAAAATACAAGAAGGCTTGGTTTTGTTTTCTTTCTCTTTGTTGGGGGTGTGTTGTTTTTTAATTTTTTGTTTGTTTATTTTCCCCTGGCTTTCAAAACCTCTTAGCTTATAGTATATTGTATTATAAAGCCTATACAAAATCTTACCTTAAAGGAATGCTAACAAGATTACAAAATGAAGCTTTCCAGGACATCAGAAAATGCTAACCTTCAAGGTGCCTTTGCAATACAACAGTGAGTGAGCTTATGTTGGAGCTGCATTCATTCACAATCACTGTGCTCAAACCACACTGCTGCCATATAATGGGAAAATAATAATTAAATACATCCCAGGTGTGGTTTTAGACAGAATTCTACTTTGCTTGGGGACAGGTGAGGAACCAAAGAGCCAAATACAAGAGGCTTTCTTAGGAAATACATCAGATTGGACACTGCTGCTGCTGCTGCAGGAAAGGATAAAAAAACCCCGAGCACTCCAGATGAAAGTAAAAATATTAACCTTTTTTTTTTTTTTTTTTTCTTGTAGGAGTCTTCACAAGAATGGAAAAATGAAAATTAAGGCCATTAGGTAAGCATAGGAAATGCAAAGTAAGCTCACAGGTATGACATAGGCCATGCTAGTATGGGATAACCAGTTTTCATCAGCTGCTTTTCTGGACAGATGTATCCTGCAGAATTTCACACACAAGTGTTGGCATACACATCTGGGAAAAAAAACCAAAACAACCTACTTTAGGACAAGGGGTAATGGTTTTAAACAGGGGAAGTTTAGATTGGATATAAGGAAGAAATTCTTTACTGTTAGGGTGATGAGGCACTGGAATGGGTTGCCCAGGGAAGCTGTGAATGCTCCATCCCTGGCGGTGTTCAAGGCCAGGTTGGACAGAGCCTTGGGTGACATGGTTTAGTGGGAGGTGTCCCTGCCCATGGCAGGGGTGTTGGAACTGGATGATCTTAAGGTCCTTTCCAACCCTAACTATTCTATGATTCTACTGTCATTTGGATGTTGTTACTTCAAGTTCTATAGCGCTACATCACACTGCCATACTAATACAGTTCAAGAAAACATATACTAAATATAATGAGTGTACATGCATAACTTGCTTTTCAGATCCCTTTAACTTATTTATCACTAGCTGTTAAATGTCTTTGTAAGCTGGGAATATAAGAAATAGGTTGGAGATAGGAAAACAGAAACCTAATTTCCAGCAGTAAATCTTAGGAATGGCAAATGATGTCACTGTTACTGTCTTTCTTTCTGTCTTTGTCAATAAGATTAAACTACATTATTGTGTTTAATCTTCTTTCCATCACGTTTACTTTTTCCTGTGTGTTTCAGAGCAGAGAGTGCTAGTGATGCTATTTCCTGGGAGATTTATGAAGTTATTAGTTTGGACCTTAAACACCATCTTCAACTTTGCAATTAAAACCAGGCACATGTGAAGCTGTGCATGAATAAAATGTTCCTGTGGTAATACGCACAAATATGTCCATACTACAGTCAGTCTCTTTCAGCTAAATTGATTCAGTTTGTATTAAATATCATATTGCTGTGGATACTTATCAACAATATTTTGAGACAACATTTTTATTGCGAGCATCAAAAAAAAAAGAGTTATATGGGTAAACTCTGAGCCAAATTTTCTGATGGTCAAGTTGGAAGAATTCTGTGGTCTGCTGGGATATTTTTTTTCCCCTTGAAATATTTTCCTTTGAAAAACTGTTCAAGCACAGTATTTTCTCAGGAGAAAAAAAACCCTCTTATTTTAAGGAGACAATAGTTTGTTGTTTGACTTACTCTGTACTCTGAAATGCAAGATAATTGTATTCATGCACATGCAGAAACATGCATAGTGTGCTGTAAGCTGGAAAACAAACCATTTTGATTAACTCAGTCTGAAATCTAAAAATACGGTTTTCAGTTAATAAAACATTTATGATTGCTACTTTTCCCTGTTATAAACCTTCAGGGTTCTTTTAAGATATGACAACACTAGTACATGTAGGTTTTACATCAAATTATATAATTCATTTGGTGCTTGGTGCTTTGCCAGATTTACTGGTGTGTATTAGCTAATTATTTTAATCAGTTGGTCAGTGAGATTTCATAATTGTAGTGGTGTATACATTTTAGGCTAATGACTGCTAAAATGACTTAAAGCTGCATTATTATGTGAAGAACTTGGAAATAAGTGACAGATCTGATGGGTATCTAGCATGTTTCCAATACTTTGCTTCCCAGTTTTTTGGAGGCTGGTTTACAGATACTACCTTATTTTGAACTTACAGTGCTCTACTCAAGAAATGGGTCTGCTCAATTTGTAATATATATATGCATGTATATAAAAAATATACTGAGCATATTGGTGTCACTGTAGCTTTCCAAAAGAAAATTTATCTATTTTTTTTTTTTGAAGTCTGTGTTGTTTTTTTTTTTTTAATGTATGTTACCCATATATGGAGCAGTTTTTGACTTTGTCAAAAAATCCCAGGAATGCATATTTGAATGTCACCTTTCTGCTTCTAACTGTTCCGTGAAACTGATAATTTAAATAAACAAGTGTTTGGGTTTGTTTTTGCATTTTCTGTACACATACACTGCACACAATAAAAGGCCAGCTAAACCCCACTGTCATATTAATTATTTCGAAGTCTACAAAAAATCCTCACAACATTTTCAGCTTCTAAGGAATCACCAATAAAAATATATTCTACAAGTACAAACTTAGTCCTCTGAAGCTTTACTCATATAGGCAGTTCTATCAAAGCTGAAGAAAGCATTCACATGATTGAGGTTGTGCAGAGCCAGGACTCAAGGAGGTAGTGTTTTGGGATGCTCAGAAGAATAAATATATAGGGTGAGGTGAAAAACATTCTAAAACCAGAGGCAGCCTCACAGTCATCGTGAATCTGTGCTATGAAGTGACACTGATGATTAGCAGGCTCAAAAGCTAAAAAAGCCCTCCTATATTTATATAGCGCTGTAATGTATTTTGGCTTCATAATAACAAACTAATGAGCACCTTGACTCATAGGTTTGAAATCTGAGACAATGTTATAACTTCATTACAGTGTCAGATTAGATGTTACAAAATACTCCTTTGTGGTAGACAGTTGCAGCTGTGGGCTTTCATTCCTTTTGAAAATTATGTGCAGGTGATGGGTGCTTAGAAATTAACGAATGAAAGAGAGGCTCGTAAAAAAACAAAGTCTGAGAAATTTGCCAATCATGCTGTTGGAAGCTGGCAGCAGAATGAGGGCTTTCAAGATGTAAGTTTTCAAAGTCTAGAGAAGCATCATAACAAGACACTCACTGCTTTCCTCCACTCCTCTGTTTTGTTTTTCACTTCCTATATGGTACAATAGGCCCATTTTGTCGCTGTGGTCAGTAGCACTCCCTGTTTGTTACACACCATGGTATTTGGATCTATTATTTTATCCATGGCAGATAATCATCTAGGCCATGTCTGCACAAGAAAATGTTGAACTGGTTTCAAAAGAATGATTATAAGCCAGATGCACTTAAAACAGTTTGCCACCTCCTTAAGTTGTTTTTGTAATTTACAAAATTCAGCTCAACTGATTGAAGAGATGATAAAGTCAATTTAAGTCACACAGTTTAGGGAGCTGCACCTGCAGCTTTTCCCTCTAGACAAGGTCTTGCCTTGTAAGTAGGAGGATCAATGGCAGGTTAATGCAATTGGCAATGTAAGAAGCCGGAAAAAAACAGACTTGTTATTATTTGTGCATGCTATTTTGTAAACTGTTCAGGCACGGATTTTTTCTTTGTAGATATCTCTAAAGTGACAGCTAACACTCTACTAAAATTAATACTAATAATGTAGATAATGATGTGCTAAATTGTTTTCAGTATAGTTATTCCAATTTCATAGGAGTGTAGTATTGAACTGAGTCGGCTCCATCAAGACAAATACAGCTAACTTGAGCAGTGGGCCACTCTGTGCCTTAATCTGTACATGCTCGTTCTTATGGAAATCACATGCTTGTAACCAAAAGAGAGATAAAAAGAGATAGATACAGAATGAGAATGCATTGCTTTGTTTAAATTTACAGTTTGCTTACTATTTGTTTTCCTTGGCATACGTCATTTGCTATGTAATCTAATAAATAAATAAAGGTCCTGATTGTTTAAAGCATGCCGAGTGATGACCTGAACTAGCAAATATGCCTTGATGGAAAACTGTTACTTAGAGAAACAGAACTTTTATTCATCAGTGTAGGATCAGCTTATTTGCTGTGGATGAAGGTTTTGATTCTTCGCTCTTACATGATACAAGGAAAATTGGATCCATGCAAAGCAGTGCAGTGATTTGTTCATTGACTGAGTCTGGATTTTTCTACATGTTGGCCCATTTCTATTTCTAACACAATACATTAAAAAAACAGGGAGGAAAAAGTGGCGCTTTTTCTCCATGGCTATTTGCTGTTTCCTGTCCAGCAGAGTAAGAGGAGCGATGGCTCTAGAGGTATAGTGCCACAGCACGTCAAGAATTTATTCTGCTGATATTAAGAGGCAGAGAGGCAAGTACAGTATTAGTTTCTGCTGTGTTGCTGAATAAACTGTAGAAAGTGGTTTGCAGTGGAGAATACATATCCTCCTGAAACTTATTTCCCCTCACAGCATGTGCCTCTGCTTTCAGCAAAAGTGAGTTATGCTATATTAGCAATAAAGGGGAAAGAGTCGTTGGATTTTAAAGGTGCTTAGGCAGCTGAAGAGGTAGGTAGATGACTAATAGGATTTAGGATACAAGCCTGGGAAACCTAAGCATCTTTAAAAGTCTTACATAAAATTCTTACTGAAAATCTTTAATTTTCCCACTCTGCTTAACCAGTGATAACCTACCATCATGCTATTATTTTAATTAGCAAACTCTTATGCTCTGGAAGGACTTGTTTAGCAGGTATTTCTAATAATTCCAAAGGTTATTTCTGTTTTCCACACAAAGTACCCTATGTTCTATAGACAAAAATAACGCTCTGGGGATATGAACCTCTTGTGTAGCTAGCACGGAATTATTTCTGCAAGTGTTGCTTTACCAGTAACATACATCTCTTCAACAGTAAGCGATGATTTATGCCATGAATTGGCTGCTCAGTAGGTGAAAGCCAGTACAGGTGACCCTCCAAGTCATGTAGCTCCTTATGGGGAAAGAAATTCAAGCCCCAATGCCTCTGTCACATATCTGCTGTTTCCGCCCCTTCTTCCCGGGGCCTATTCCACCACCATTACAACCCAAGGCTGGGTCCCAGCCTAGTGCTGACAGGTGGCAGTCGGATAGATGGCGGCTGGACCTCCACTGCGGGTAAGGCGCCGCAGGAGGCCTGGAGCCGCCGCCGGGCAGGCCTGGAGCCGCGGACCCTCGCCCCACGCCAGCCCCGTGCTCTCTCGTCGCCTCCGTCAAGTGGAGCGCACCGGTGCAGCAGCAGCGGCAGGGCCCCAGGCCGACCGGCGCGGGGTGCCGAGGCAGCCGCCGGACCCCCGCGGGGCTGCCCAGGTCCAGCGGGGGCGCGCTCAGCGCTGCCGCCGGTGGCGGCGGGAGCCCCGCGCCGCCACCACCCCGCCCGCGCTTCCGCCCGCGTCAGCTGACTGCTGTGAGGAAGAGGCGCCGGCCCCGGCCCGGCCCCGAGCCCGCGGAAGCCTCGGCGCGTCCCCCCCCCCCGCAGCCATGGCAGGGGTCGTGGTGAGCGGAGCCCAAGTAAGTGTCTGCGTCCCGCGGAGCGCGGGCCACGGCGGCCCCCCCTGCCCGGGGCAGCCCGTCTCGCCTCTGCTGCCCGCCAGCGGCACGGGCGCCGGCTGACCCAGCTTCCCGCCGGTATCTCGCGCTCGAGCGGTGCCGGAGGAGGCTGCTGCGGGGCGGGCGGCAGCGGGCTCGCACGGGGCAGGGAAGTTTCAGTTTCCCGCTCACGCGGCTCAGATACCGCCTCTCTCGCGAGCACGCTGTCCCGAGGCCGTCGAAGGAGACGGCATCAGGAGCCGTCCCTGCCCCCGACAGCGCCAGGAGGCGGTGCGGAGGGGGGAGAGGGCGGGGCGGCCCCTGGGGGGTGTGCTCAGAGCAGCGCGGGTTGGGGGTGTGTGCGTGTGGCTGCGTGGCCGTGCTCTGTGGTGGCGGGGGTGTTGGAGCCCCCGGGTCCGTGTCGACGGAGGTGTTACTCTCCCGCTTCTGCTACTCCCGCGGCCCCCTCAGGTGCAGCAGGCGTGTTCCTGAGGCTTTGCTGTAACGGCTCGCTGCCGTGCTAGATCTCAGCTACCGGCGGAGCCCGACGCAGGGGTCGATGGGCCGAGGAGCGTGTCGTGCTCCGGTTGATCCTGGGCTCTGCCGCTGTCAGGCTTGAGTAGGCTGCAGGAATCGGCTGGAAGACTGAAATATGTGTTGTTCCTGCTGAAAGTAAACACTGTCCGTTTCGTTTTGACTAAAGAGAGAAGTTGAGAAGTAAAACAAATCTTGCTGGCCTTTACCCAGATCCTTATTTGGCTGCTGGAGAACTTTCTGGCTAAATTTGATGGAATTACTGCAGAAGCTGTGGCTAAAACTAGCAAAATATTCCCTACTCCTTCCCTCTCCTCCCCCCAATAATAAATAAAGCTTGTTTTCTTTTCTACAAACGGTTTGGTACTAAAGCAGAGTGCTGCCTATCTAACTGCTTATTTAATCTGGTCACTATTTCTGTGTGGAATTCAGGTAAATGTGTGTGTGATATGGAGGGGATCGGCTAATTTTGCAGTTGCTGCAGGGAACTGTGGTGCTGCTTAGCGTGCTGCCTTCTTCCCTCCAGTGTGCCTTGACCTCTTAATTTGGCTTTGTGACTAAAATATAACCTCCTAACAGCATATAGTAAAATGTAATGCTCGACTGACTGGAAATATTCTCCAGATGTAATTCCCTTCAATGGAAGGGATTAGGCAATATTGAGAGTTCATACATGGCCTTTTTGGTGGTGTTCTTTAATAAAGATGTTACTTTATGAGTTACTAAAATTACAATATCATCATAAAATGATTGCAGAGATTACATGGTAATATCCTCTGAAATTAAAGCAGAAGAGAGGTGCAACTGCTATTGACTGGTTAACTTTATGTTTTAAATACTTTGTAGAAACTTATTTTTTCCTGAATTACATACAGTGTTTTGAAGAGTCTGCAAGAATGTCTGAGACGTCCATAGCCTGATGCTGGGCTTTGTGGGAAACTCTCTGAATGTTTTGGTGGGATATTGAGCAGGGCACCAGTAACAAGAATGATTGACTGTGACCAACTTGTCACAGATTTGAGTTGGAGAATTAGGTAGTGGAAGGATCTACATCCATTTTTTAATCCCATGTGATGTTCTGTGACTGGTATAGAAATATCTAAGAAATCGCTGTTACTGATGTGCCTGGCACCCAAAAAGTGGAGGAGTCTTGGGAAAAGCATGCTTGCTCTCATTTCTCAATGATGACACCTCTGGATATGTACTTGAAAGCTCATACTCATTCTGAGGGTATTTGAGATGGATGCAAAAGGAAGAATACTGAATTATGTACATTTTATTGTGTTCTGGGTAAGTTGTTTTGAACTGAAAGAATGAAAATGAAGAAATGTTATTCTTCGCTGCTATTGAAGTCTTGTTTTATATCAGATTGTTCAAGGATTAAATAGAAGAGTGGGGAAATGACTCTTAAAAGCTTGTTCAAAAAGGCTAATTGTGTATTGCATTGCTGTCGGTCGCTGCCAGTAAAGAGAGTTATTGTGTATCTGAAGCAAGTTCATGTATGTGGATTGTAGAGATCTGAAGTTGAATACACTTGGTGTATTTTGTGGAAAAATAAATCTCTTTATTTTAAAATAAAAAAGGTGCTTGTGCTGTTAGTGTGCTGCAGTGGACTTTGTGGAAGTAAAATTCCTTTTACAAGGCCTCAGCATTAAAAGGTCATGACAGTGATATTTTTGTCTGCAAATATGTCTGTGAATAATATGTTTGTACCAGTTGTACAAATATATTTGTATATTGTGACAGTTCAAAGGCTTTGGAACATTTTCTTTATTTTGCCTCTGTGTGCTCTAAAACACGTTTGTATGAGCTTTTTTTCTTCAACCTTTCTTCTTGTGAAGCTAGAACATTTATGACCAGGTAAGCTTCTGAAGCAGTGAGAATGCAAGTCAGAGTCCCTTGCTCCTTCTCCATCACTCCTGTCTGTGTTAAAAGCTAGGTAGTGATCTGTTCTTTTGCTGGGTTTCTAGTTGCTCAGGATGGTCTTGCACTCCTGGTGTTAATAGGCATCACATTATGGTAATCTGTATTTCAACGTGTTACATTGAATTAAAAGCTTAATCAAAAGTATTATTCTTCTGTTTATGTGGTGCCTTTCCAAGGATTTGCAGGTATTAAAGAAATCTATCATTCAGTGGAGAATGAAGCGATTCTTGTATGCATTCCTGCATGTGCGTCGTAAAGTGCATTGTAGGTGTCTTGGATAAAAACTGGAGGAGCCCTCCCCCGTATTTATTTCAGTAAATTCTGCAAAACAGTTTGTTATGTCCAAACCATTAGGATTCCAACTGCCCAGACCACTTGCTTTCTCCCCTTTGTCCTTATTTGCTGAAGTCATGTATATGTTTTGTAGTAGAATTTATTGCAAGAATTTATTAACAAGGGGAAGAAGTTGTTAAACTGAGCTTCAAGCTACCTGTATCCTGCTCGTAAAAATTATTTCACTGTTGTCAGCTTTATCTGTTGAAGTTATTGAACAAAATGAATTAAATGGGATGCAATATAGTATTATCAGATTGCAATAATTTTTATAGTGTTAGAGTGGGATAACTTGCAAAAGTACATATTGTCACTGTTGTGCAGAGGAGTCTCTATTTTAACAGAAATTGAAATGCTATCAAAAATATGTCTGTCTGATTTTTGGCGTATTTTTCAACTAGCATCTTTTAGACGAATGAGGTATGGTCTTGAAATTGACTGTATATTAAAAATTTAGATAATAGCAATATCTTGCAGATAGTGATCTAACACAGTGTTGAGATCTACTTAACTAGCAAGTTGCCATTTAGGGGCAACTAAGATTTCTTTAGCACAAAATCTGAAATGTCAGTGTTTATGCTGAGATTTTGAACACCGGGAGGATGAGCCAATGTAGATGTATCGAATTCGGTTTTGTGGGCATTCTTTGAAGAAATCAAACCAAAGACTTCTGTGACAACACAGCAGAGAGAATAGTAAAAGTTCAGTGTTTTAGGTGCAGCAAAGCTGATTGTATCAATGGGAAATTATGGTAGGTTCTATAGCAGTAAAATTGATGTGGCTTAAATTTGTAATGAATATTTACAATATCATGTGTTGTCATTGGCTCAGTGAGACAGCATATGGACAAAGAACTGAATAATCCACTTATGAAATGTTTCCTTTTTACTTCCAATTCTCAGGTGTCCTATATTAGTCAAGACTGTGAAGAAATTCCAGAATTCCTAGGAAGAAAATATGGACATATGGCAAAAAGGCTAGACCTTAGCTTCAACATGTTAAGGTATGTGGCAATATGTAGGTTTCCAAGTGCAGTATGGGACACCAACTCCAAATACAGAATATTTGTGTATGTATTTATTTATTTATTTTAAAATTCAAAGTCGAAGCGTACATGTATGTTTCATACATTTAGTAGTTGACAAGTAGGCACCCTTGTTTTGTAGGCAATGATTGTTTCCTTTTCTTGTGCATTTGGAACACAAATAACCAGGTGAGGCTGGAATTTTCTCATGTTAACATAAATGTCCAGCGAGGATCCTATGGTTTATTGTCTGCTCAAAATGGAAAATAAGCATCATTACCTGAAGAAGTGAAGAATGGAATCAAAAGTGAATTGTTCTTAACCAAAACACAAGTAAGTGTGTGCTTCACTCACTTCATCTGTAGATCTCTGTTTATTATAAATAACCAGAGATTTGTAATGCTCTTTTCCCAGACGATGTGTTTTTGTTGTTGTTGTGGTATGATTTTATTTTTGTGTAGTTAAGTGCTAAAGCTAAGTGCAGTTAGATTTTATTTTCATTATTTTAATAAACGGATTAAGAACGCTATAGTATTCCCATTAGTTGTTACAGTGTCCTTTTTCATTTAGTCCTTGTGAAGAGAGAAGGTGCTAGTTTTTGGAATAACTGCAGTCAACTTTTGATGTAGGATAGCTTGCTGTTTAAGATGCATTTTAAGGCCAAAAAACAGATTTGGGGAAAGGAGAGAGTTTTGTTGTTGTGTGCTTGTTTGTAAAAAAGAAATTTTAGCTTAGGGAAGCTAATACTAAATGTGATGAGAGCAGTAATGTTTTTTTTTTTTGAGCTGTGGTAGGTATACTAGACATGTAGAAACTGAGAATGAAGTATTTATTATACAGTAGCTGTTCAGACAGGTCTGCACTTACATATGAACACTGCATGTTATATAGACAGATCTAGAATAAATGTCATAGCCTTAAATGAATATGAATATAGAAGTGATGTCTTGGGCAGCTGTTGAAGCAAGTGTAAACAGTGAGATCATTGTAATTTTCTTTAAGCAAATGCTATTAAAAAATCTGACAGTGCTCCAGTACAGTGGTGAGGTTTATGATTTTCATCAGTGAATGTTTAATTTTAAAAGTTTAGTATGTTGTCTTCAGTGGGGGAACTTAAATGTCTACGCTTAAATGCCTACACTTTATTGTCTTTAAAAAGGAGTTTGGTTTTCTAGAAAAACCTGTTATGTGTTAGTAAAGACATAAGTTGAGTGAAGAAAACCAAGGGTGATCAAAATATAGAAAAAGATAAAGAGAATATTGTGCTTTGATGGCATAGTAGTTATTTGCAGTAAACATATTAGTTTTCATTATAATATGATTCATTATTTAATGAGAGCTTGAGTTCTTTTAGAAGAAAATAAATATTTCAGTGGTCACTAATTTTTTAGCCTGTATTTAAACCAGAGAAATGCTGAAGTACTCAACAGTTACCAGTTCTCAGTGTTAGGCAGTAAATAGGTGCTTACCAACCTTTTTTTAAAGTTGTTTTGCATATAATAGGGTTTCTGTGTCATGTTCTCTGTAAGTATGGCTACTGCTGAGTGTATTCTGGGAAGGAATTATCCTTCTGTAGCAGGCAATAAATTCTGTTATGTAAAAGTGCCAATAGAATTTCTGACCACATAACAATTACATTAAGAATTTAAGAAATTGAGCATCGAAGGAAGGTTTTTTTTTGTGTTTGTTTTTTAGTTTTGTATATGCAGTCATGTTATTTGGTATTACTATCATGGGTACAGTTGCTTGGAGAAAAAGCGAGATCTTTGTTGTAGTAACGTGTTCAGCTTTGGGGTCATTTGGCAGCAAACTGACAGAGGTGTCCTTTCTGAACCAGGAGTCATGTGCGGTTGTAGACTTGCGGCCGTTACTGTGTGCAGACACACACGCTTATTCACATAAGAGACCCTTATCAGAAAGATGTATTTGTACTGCAGGATACAGGTGTCAGAAAACTTTGTTATGCAACTGATATAATGTAATACTTGATTGAACAATTGCTTCAGTGAATCGTACTGATTTTGATACCATCGTAGTGTAGGTAACTTTGTTGCAAAAGTCAGAATAGAGCCAGGTAAGTTATTTTGCCATTTAAGGCTTTCCACTGTAATTATGTGTGTTTAGAGGCTTGTCCAGGTATGCTTGAAAAAGTGTAGGAAGATGGGCTGATGCTGTTAGTAAAGTAAGAAAGAATTAGTCAAACATGCTATGTTTTGTGATTTACATGCAAAGAACTTTTGCCAAGCTTGTCCCATAAGAAGACATTTAAAGAGATGCTGTTGTATTTTTCTGGGAAATTCAGTTTGTTATTTTGTATAAATGAAGGAGTTTCTTCTCCTGTGGGTTGGAAAGAAGATAGAGCCAAATTCTTGTCAGCTGTGGAATCTCCATCCTGGGTGATATTCAAAGCACAACTGGACAAAACCCCAAACTATCTAATCTAGTTTTGAAGTCACCCTGCTCTGAGCAGGGTATTGGTTAGATGACCTTTAGATGCCCCATCCAACGCAGAATATACTATGATTCTGAAGCTTTATTGGTGTGGCCATCATAAAATGGACAGAGTTGTAGCAGCTTTTTCGATTTGATACTGGTAGTGATTTTCAGCTATTTTAGAAATGAGTTATTTACAGTAAGGCATGTTCCAGGAGCAGAGATGTTTTGATTTGGAAATCTGCTCCTGAGTCTCTCATGACAACTGTATTTGATAGCCTTTCCTAATATTAGAGTGCTGTAAAGGCTACTGTTTTGTTTCATAATATGTGGAAAGCATTCCCCGGTTCTGAGGTAGTGAAAGAATAGAGTATCGGAAGGAAAGTCACTGATGGGCCAGTGTTAGGGTTATGGGAGACTTTGCTGAAGGAGCAAAGGTAAATAATCATCACTAGTGAAGGAAAGAAAGGAATAAGTAAGTAGGAAGGATGTAATGTAGGTAGGGATTAGAGATTTATATGAAGAACCAAAGATTTTTTTTCAGATGCATCTTGCTGCCTTGTGGAGAGAAAAACCCCACCTATTTAAAGGTTATTTTATTTGTCCTAGTAACTTTCTTTGTGCCAAATTTCTTCTTTCACATTAAGGGCTAAATGCACTCCAGTGCTTGAATGACAGATGTCAGTGGTTTTGTACAAATAGGTGCCATGCTTTTATAAATATCTACAGTTTGATTCACAGAGAAGTCCATCTTCTGATTCTGCCCTCAGTAGCTTTAAACATGTGAGTTGTTTTTGTTTTTCTTACAGAGATTTCTTCTGGATCTAAGCTATGAGGCGAAAAGGGAGAGTGACTCTTTAATCTTGGCCAATGAGGAAGGATTAATCCAATAATCGCGCTCATGGAGATACAAATATCTCTTCCTTCTCTCTAGGGTGCAGATTATTTCTGCTAGAGGCATGAATAATTTGCACAGTGTGTGCTTATGCATATTTTTCCACTGTCCCATTAAGAGGGAGTATACATGAAAACATCCTGTTGAACTTTAATCCTAGTCTGGAATGTTCGTCCATGATTTTTGTGAGGCTTAGGCTTTGTAGTATCCTCTCTGTAGACTGGAGATTGTTTGTATCTCTCTTCTGCCTACTGTTTTCTTGCCTGGGAGAATATGCAAGTGGCAGCTTGAGACTGGTCTTCAGTTGTACAGGGCATGTGCTTCTTTGTGACTTGAGTATGTGAAAGAGAGGCCTTTTTATTTTATTTTCTTGCCACCTTCCCAGTGCATGCAGCAATAAGAACAGGAAGATGAACAACAAAAGGGAGATGAAAATAAAAGCCAGAATTAAAAACAAAGCATGACATATTTTTTAAAAGCCTTTAGATTGATCTTTATAGCATTTTAAAATGTTGAAGAAAATGCACTATTGTTAAAACTTTTTGATGGTTTTATTTATAAGTTAGAAAAATATTTTCACCATAATTGGGTAACTCTTAATCGTAGCAATTGCATATTTATCAGTGTGAGGGGCTGTTATTAATGTAGCTGTCATGCACAAACACATTTCTGCATTAAATCCATTTAGTATGTGCATTATTCGGTCTAGAATGTCACCAGGACATCAAAGCCCCCTTAGGCATAAGAGCACAGTGCCCTGCTGTGGCTGCAGAAAGGGCTTGATCAATAAATGTAACATTTTAATGCAGAGCAAATAGAATAAAAGATTTCTTTGACAAGACATGAAAAATCACCTTGTGGCAGCTGGCATGGTGATGCCATTTCAGCGGAGACACTAGCAAAGTTGATCTGACAAGTAAAGAGGAGAGATGATGGTTATAAGGTGCTTTTGTTTCAAACTTCTTTCTTGACCTGTCAGGTTTTGAAGGAGCCTGAATGGCCCTTTTTTGTCATGTGAAAATTGTAGTCTTAGGCAGTTATGAAGCAGTTATCTCTTCTCAAATTGTGAATGCTGCTGTTTAATTGATTCACTTAGCATTTGAAACTGTCACGCATTAATAATTGCTAAATCCTGTAGATACTGCTCCAGTGTGTCATGCTTAAATGTGTAGTTATCAGAAAATTAATATCCTTAATGAACCGATGCTTTCAAACTAGCATTGCATGAAATCTCTTTTGCCCTTTCATTTGCTGAAGGTATATCAGCCAGTTTTCAGAGAACCCCCTCCCGACAGTTATGTGGTTTTATTTATTTATTTTTTTGATGCCCGACAAATGCCAGCTTTGCTTTGGGTACATAGTATGCTCAATGACAATAAATATAGTAATTACGCTGGAGTTAGTAATTAACATAATTATAGTCAATTACGACAAATACAGTGCAGAGCTAAATAAATGAGGGTGAGAAATTAGCAAGCTAATTGATTTACCTTACTTGCTGCTTTTTCTTGCAACTAGCAGTTGGAGATTTTCTGCAGGAGAAAGAGTGTGGTTTACAAATAGCTGATTGTGTTTTGAAATTATTCTGTTTTATGGCTCTCACTCCTGTTTCTTTTACACTAAGGTGAAGAGGATTGAAATATGGGGTAGTGGTTAGAAGGAGAAAGGAGCTGCTTATCTGTCCTCACTCAGTGCTTTGAAGGAAAATGTATGTACCTGCTTTAATTTTAGATGCTTCTTACGGTATTGAAGGGGTAAAGGAAAAAGAAAAGAGTCATGATTCTTTACAAACAAAACACCTTGCTACAGAAATTTTGGTCATATATTTTAATCCCCTTAGATGTAGCCTGAATTACCTAAGAGACATCTATCCATCTGTTATTGACATTAGAGAGATCTGCAGAGCTAAAGAAAGAATTCGAATTGTTCAAGTAATCCGAGTGTGTTGAAACAATATGCCCTTGTTCAGCCATCAGTTTCAATAATTTAGAACCACTGGACCAGCAGAGATGCATAGTATCATAACGTTTGTGCACATTATAATTGCCTGTTTTGTTTCAAGATGATTTATAGTATGTTGTCTGAAATAAGTGTATTGGAGCTATGCAGTTAATCTGTTTCATTCTCCTTGTTTTTTGTTTTCTTTCAAGCATGACCACAGTTTACTATGTGAAAAGGGAATTAATATGTTTAAGTATTGAAGATTTTGTATTGCTTTTTTTTTTTTTTTAAAAAGAAAGATGCTTAGTAGTAGCTGAGGTTTCTTTCTTACTCTAAGAAAACAGTGGTTTACACATGTTTGTAAATTTTGTACTTGAAATAGGTAACTCCACGTAAACGGAGATGTATTTAGAGATACTGTTTTATATTAGTAAGCAATCTGAAATGTATAAATTCTTGATTTTTTTTTTCCTACTGTTGCAGTAATGTATCAAGCTCAAATGAGTAGGTTTGTAGTTTGAGGTCGGTATTTAATGTTTTCCTGTAAGCGATGTCCTACAGTAAGTGCAAGATGCTGTTTTTTAAGTAATATTGAAATGTAATGAACGTCTGAAAATAAACATACACTAACACTGCCAAGAGTGGTCATTCTTCAGAAGCAATTCAGTTGGAAATCAATTTGCTAAATCATAGAATAGTTAGGATTGGAAAGGACCTTAAGATCATCTAGTTCCAACCCCTCTGCCATGGGCAGGGACACCTCACACTAAACCATGTCACCCAAGGCTTTGTCCAGCCTGGCCTTGAACATCACCAGCGATGGAGCATTCACAGCTTCCCTGGGCAACCTATTCCAGTGCCTCACTGCCCTCACAGTAAAGAACTTCCTCATATCCAATCTAAACTTTCTCTGTTTATAAGTTTGAACCCGTTATCCCTTGTCCTATCACTACAGTCCCTAATGAATAGTCCATCCCCAGCATCCCTGTAGACCCCCTTCAGGTACTGGAAGGTTGCTATGAGGTCTCCACACAGCCTTCTCTCTCCAGGCTGAACAGCCCCAACTTTCTCAGCCTGTCTTAATATGGGAGGTGCTCCAGTCCCCTGATCATCCTCGTGGCCCTCCTCTGGACTTATTCCAACAGTTCCATGTCCTTTTTATGTTGAGGGCACCAGAACTGCACAAATGAAATATTTATAAACAAGGAATCATTTAAATTTAAAATTCACAGATGTGGTGGTCTTTCAGATGAAGTTTTACATATTTATTAATCACTGTGGACTATCTTATGCATAATTGTCATTCTATTACAATAACTATGAAATAGTTTTGCCTGGGTTCACTTTCTACATGGTAATACCTAGGGAATAAGTAAAGCTTTGTAGGTGTATTTCTACTGTAAAAATAGAAAGAAGAGTATCACCAGTAACAAAAAGGGTTTGAGACTTCAATTATTAATTAATATTAATTAATACTAATTCTACTTTTGCGAGTTGATAGACAATCAAAACTAAATCTACTCCTTGCTGTTTTCTTCCCCTTCTTTTCCCTCCTTCCATGCTTCCTCCCCTTTTTGAAAAGTTTCATTTCAACAGGAACCAGGTGTGATCTGGGTAATGTATAAAGAAAACCTTTTCTCCCTTTGAAAACTTTGAATAATGTTAAAAAAATATTACTGAGATATACCTTGTCTTGCATATAGTAGCCATGCAAGTGTTCCATTATTTTGTCACCTTTAAATGTGATTACAGAATATTTGCCTTTACAAAGTACTATACTGTGTGTGTTTTTTTGTGACTTGTATATTTTCCTGCTATGTCTTATTTATGGTCACTAGTTTATTGTTGATATGAGGAGACCAGTGAATGACTAATTTTAAGAATGTCAGATCAATGGCTTATGAAATGTATTTAAATATATCTCACTGATTTGAGCCTGCTGTGCCAAGGATGAAAGCTGGGGTTTGTTTTTTTTTTTGGTGTAAGTTATTTTTCCAAGCTCAGTAATACGTAAGGAAAAACTTAAAGTATAAATTGTTGTATTTCAATCTCATACTGTTGGTTGTTGTCTTCTTTAGTCCCATCAGCCACTCTTTTTATCCATTGATCCTTGCTTGACTTTTTATAGCCACACAGTCACTAACGGACTGTGAAAACACTGTAGTATATATACCTCTGACCCCCAGTGCTAGCCATTATCCATTGATTTACTGTATCTGACAGATCAGAACATAAGATTGTTTTCTGTTCTGCTTTTCTCAAGAAGGCTTAATACTGTGGAAGGGGTTTTCTTTAGAATGTATGACGTTGCAGAATTGGGCAAAAGCTTGTACCTGAACAAAATGGGGTGGGGGCTGGGGGTCAGTGTGTAGTCGAGAATTCTTGGGGGGTTACTAGAGCTGTTAAATCTGGTAAAAATGTTAAACATACTGAACGATTTAACATGAAGTACAGTAAGCTTGTGAGCTTGAACTGTTACATCCTTAAATATAACTAATGATTATTGCTGTGATGGATGATGAAAGTTGTTGTTTTGTGACATCCATCTAAGGGGCTGTTACAGTCATGAGTAAAGGTGAAATCTGTATTCCTGGACAAAGGTGAGTAACAAACTCGTTGGACTTGAATAGAGATCGAATGTCATATTAAGCATCCATTGACTCAAGGCTGTTGATAAAGACTTTTTGACTGAGGTGGAGCATTTCCCAGTGAACTGGTGTTTGCATCACATTATTTCTGTTTGAATGAGCAGGGAATGAGCTGCTTTCTCTTGGTCTGGTTTCTTCTGTGAGATGGAAGTTGGTTTTTGGAGTGACGTTGGAGGCTAAATCCGCACAAGCTGCACTTGTTCTCTGGGTACCTGGAGGGCTTAATTCACTGGTGCAGTCAAGCCAGCTGCTCTTGCGAGAACTGTATTCATAAACCAAAATTGTTTTTGTTTTGAATTCTGTTCTGAATAATAGGAATCTGTGTCATATTGAGAGAAAATCAGTTAATAAATGAAAGACTACCACAATCAATGGAAAGTATTAGCATTTGGAGGAGAAATAGTTCAATGTGCTTGTTGTAGTTTTCAAAGAATATCAATAGATTGCAAATAGTCAGTGTACTGGGGGCTAAAGAGAAGAGCGTGATAAAGTGAGTGTTGTAATCAGATGGACTATTTCTATTTCTGACTTCCTTAATCTCTCTTACTCTAAAACAGTATTTCCTCATCACTGCTGTTGTGAAACGAGTGAAGGACTGCAGGAATAACTGTTGTCTGAGGACAAGGAGCTTGACTGGAGGGAAGAACCTGAATTAACCCTGGATCTATTGTCTGTTTCTTTTCCTCTCTGCTTTGCTGAAAGATGTCTTCTCTCCCTAATGCAGTACACAAGATTCCCAGCATCTGGTTGCGGATGTAAAGTACTTAACTAGTTTTGCTTACCAATCACTGAGTCAGAAGAGTCTCTGTCCTCCAGTATTCAACAAACCTGCTGAGTGGTTATGGTACAAATAACTAGCTGGCATTTTGGAGGTAAAATCCTTACAAAGCTTCTGTTCATGCATTGCTTGTTACAGGTTATCTTGTGTGGTTTGTGCCATTTTTGAGATCCTCCATTTTACGCAAACCATGTTTACATAAATTATCTTCGAGGTGATTTCTCAATTTAAAAAAACAATCGCCAAAGCTCATGCAAGTGTGAAGAATGAGCAGCATAGAAGTGCAAAAGGGCCATTCATTTTTCTCAGGCTCAGGAGCCAGCATGTCAAACCAGACATGCTATACAATAATTATATTGTCTTTAAGGTCATAGTTAATGCAGTGTTACAGCTTGGTTGCGAGCTTTACCCATGAGCTGATGCTGGCAATCATATGAAGCTTCGAGATTTTTATTTCTGTTTTTGTTTTGTTTTTTCCTGGTCTTTCTTTTTCACCATGCTTGCCTGAGTGAGTTGGAAGATCATTTCCTTTCTTTATAATTTTTTCTCAATTTTTAACCTAATTTGTCCTCTGAGTCTGTAAGTGGTAGCAGTGAACATGCTTTATATAATACAGCCATAAGAGTTTGTTTATTTTTAGAACTGACTTATTGCCCATGTTTGTAGGAACCCTTGCTGTGGTGAAAGCCTGTAGAAATCACTTTTAGAAGAACATAGGTAAGAGATGTAAAGTATCTAATGTTAGAGAATAGTTTGTAATCCATCCAAAACTCAGGGCAGTTGATGAGGTCTTGCAAATTGGACCAAACTGGAATAGGTTCTCTTCAGGTACTTAAGTCTATTGTTTTTCCTGTGCAGTTGGTATATGAGCTGTATTGGTAGATAGTAGTACTTGAATGTGTGCACACCTCCAGTTAATTTTTTCGTGGAAGGCATAGTGTGTAGGGGATGCCGTTGCAAAGTAGTTTAATGGCATTTAGTGTGTTGTCAGTCCAGTGGTGACTGATGCACACTGCAGGTTATGAGCTGTTTGTCATAGATAACCAACTCCCTGTGTTTGGGCTTGGTGAAGTCAGGCTCTTGCTCTGTCAGTATTGTTGCACCGAAGACTGGAGTGACAGTGCAAGACTTACTATTTTTTTTTTTTTTTTTTGTAAAACTCACAAAAGATCATAAAAGGCTGTGGGGGGAGGGATTTTTTTGTTTTTAGCATGAAGCTTATGGGCTCCATTCTCTCAGCTAGTTCATTTTTATGTAATGTGTTGGACTAATGCAACCATTTTGAGTACATTCAGTCCTTAATTTTTGTATTTGCATTAAGTATCATTTTTCAGTGCTTGCTTTGCTAGATATTGAATTATGAGGAATAGATATAGTTAAAATATAGTTAATGGTGTTGAAAATGTGGCTCATGTTTTATGAGCTAACTCTGCATTTTCCATTTGGCAGTTGGGCCAACTAGTGCTATTTGTTCCTTGTGAATATGCCCAATGGAAAGACATTCCATTTTTAAAAATGTGTTTTTAAATTACATTCAGAAACATGAGCTGTCTTTCCCTTAGAATGTTAATCTATGATCAGACATGCTGACAGGGAACTAATTTTATGAATTTAACAGAAAAGCTACCTATTACCCACATTCATTTTTTGTAAAGTCACTGCTTCCAACAATTAGTTTGAAGATCAAAGTTCGCATATGTATTACTTGTAAGAGGCACTTGTGGTGACTTAATGACTGCTTTAGTAATTACTTCAGATACTTATTCATCATGAGTATTTTTTTTTAATCTCTTCTTCTTTTCATGATTTCAAGACAAGTATATTGTAATTTCAAATCCTTAGGTTTTTGGGAGCATCCAGTTACATACTTAGAGCAACAGAGCAGCTTTTCATGACCAGGATATGACTAGTGGTTTTATTTTTGGGACAGTGGTTTAAGGTTTCTGTTCATCTATTTTTGGTCTTATTCATTTTTACAAAATGCTAAAAATGATTCTATCTCTTGAGTGTAAAATCTCTTAAAGCACAAGGAAATGCTGCACAATTGTTGTTGAACCATTTTAGACGTTAAGGGTCCAGGACTTACTTCACTGCCGTAATTCTGCAAGGCCACATAAGCGCTGGATGAGGATGCTGCATTTTAGACTCCTAGGACTTTAAAGACCTTTTAGCAGGAGAAGAAAGATGAAAACCTGACGTAGTTACGTAAGTGATAAAGTGTACTACTTATTTTAAAGCACTTACAGGCTGAGGGAAAGGTGTTGTAGACATGCCAGGGAATAACAGTATATTGAATATTCAGAAAACTCTGCTTCCAACACAGTTACATTAAGATAATTTGACAGTCCAGTGTGTGGATATTAAAATTACAGCCACTCAAGGATCTGAACAGTTTCTTTTGCTACCTATTATCTTGCATTTAATATATGCTCTGTCTTGGACATTGACTTTGGAATAGAACAGAAGCAGTCGTGTGTGAAGGTGATTATGTTGGACTGGCTTTGGGAAAAAATTGTCAAATACTGTGTTTTCTAAGAAATGGAAACTAGCCAACTGAGTGAGAGGCCGTGTATGTGTCCAGTTTACTTTCTTATCTTACTCTGTACATTCCTTTCTTCCTTCCCACTGCTTCCAGCTCCTTAAATCCACAGAAGGCTGCTGAAGGTGCTGGTGAGAGATTTGGGTGCAGGTGCAACATGAGGTTCTTGCTTTCTTGCAAATGCTCTCTCTTTTGTTCACTGTATTGCTTGTAATCAGGAGCCAGGCATTAGCTAGCTCAGCTGTTCCTCTACAGTATTGGTTCCAGTTCTACCAGGTGCACAATTAGTAAATTGTCTTCCAGCCTAAGTGGGAAATGTCAGAGGGTAGTTCAATTTCTTTCACTGTTAATTATTTGGCTTCCTTTAAATAAGTCATATCAACAAATGGTTTGTTACTACCACTAATAGGGCTTTTGAAATGTGGACATATCTCTAATGAGAATCTATCTCACCCCATTTAATGTGGGCCACTACTTGCCACCAAATTACAGAATCCGGTCACTGCAACCACAGGTGGTTTGAAACAAGAGCTTCACCTGCATTTAAATTACTGAGCAACAGAAAAGAAATTTCTGAAGTTAAAGAGACTAATGAATTACTGTAGATTTTGTTTTGACCATCACTTGTCTGACTTACTGCTTATTGGTAAATGGAGGAAGAGAGGACATATGTCTGTATTGAGCTGAAAGTGAAGGGGCAAGTGTTTCTTCGTGCATTTTGGTACAGCAGATGAAAATCGTGGTTACTGTAGCCCTAGTATTTGATACAAAGCTGAAAAGGTGAAGTTAGCTTTAAGGTACTAGCACTTTTTTTTTATTATTTTTTTATTTTTTCATTTCTTTGTGGAGACAGAAATGCACTGGGGGTGGGCAGAAGTAAAGTGGACAAAAAAGTGGCACAAGAAACCTTCCAGGTAGCTGGTAGCTATAAAGTTGATACTTGTATTTGCAGTATAGTCTATTACTATCATATAACCTGGAATGAATAAATAATTCCTATTTTATAAAGAGGCACAATAGTGTTGGAACTGGTCAGTGAGCTTCATTGTATACACAGAAGCATCAGATGTTTTGGGTTCTGAACCTTTATCTAGTGCAATATTAGGTCATAATCTAAATCGGATTTTCTGAATGATTACTTGACTGCAGATTGCTGTACAGCTCTCATTCTTAGGAAAGAAAAAAGAAGAGAAAAAAGCTTCTGCATGTTAGAGAGTGGAGTGAAACCCTTCAACCCTTTTGCCACTTGCAGAAAATAGGTATTTCCTTTCATTAGATTTTATATGCTGAACACAACTGAGATCTTTGAATAGATGTTGAGTAGAAATAACCTTATTCATATTATAGATCACATTCACATCTGTGCATATATGTAGAAAGCTCTATGCTACTCCTTTCCATCCAGTACAGGTCTAGTTTTCTGCAGTGTTTTAAAATCTGTCCCTTGTCCTTTACTTTGTTTATTTATTTTAAGGCCTTCATGTCTTTTTAAATGATCATTGAACAGAGAAAGTAAATTGCTGTTCTCTCACAGGTGAATCCAGCTAAGCCAACCAGAACTAGGGTATGAAAAACAAACAAACAAAACCCCTGCTTTTTCTTCATTGGTGTCTAGCTAGCAGAGTGTATGAGAGAGCTTTGACTGCAGACAGCTATGCGTAATAGACTCTTTCCATACTCGTGTGTAAATAGTGCTAAGGCTCCGTGTGTAAACTTGACAGTACTTCTCCGTGCTTAACATTGTAACATGCTTTTATGTTGCTTAAATATACTAAAATGTACCCTGTTTAAAACTGCAGGTGCTGCTACACTTCTACTAGAGCACAGTAACATTTGCCTTAGAAAAACTCTGAGGCTGGTGAAAGAGTTAAGCAAAGCAGCCAGAAACCATCTTCAGCTTTTACTTTGCAGATACAACCTTTTAAGCATACCTACATTTACCTGCAATGGCAATCGTTTTGCATTTTAATGACAAATCAAGTATGCTAACTTGCATTTGAAACGAAAGTGCCTTAAATGTCTCTGGCTGTCAGAATGAGATGTTAGGAGCTTGATGAAAAGAGAACAAAGAAGACAAAGTATGAAGCCTAGATACAGAGCAAAATGAAATAAAACCTTGTATGGCCTGTCAGGGGTGTCAGTTGATATTCCTATCTAAAGCACATTATAGTATTACTTTGCAGCTCATAGCTTACTCATCTGTCTTTTTTAATTCATCACATTCTAGCCCACATCTTTTAAGTCCCATGTGTCAACAATGGAAGAAATCTGTTAATTGACAAATGAGTGTCACAAATGTGAATTGGTGCCTTTACATCAGAGGCAGGTAGTCTCTGTTGTTTTTTGTCGGCTCTATTATTGGTATAAGCCAGTGTAAGACATCTGTCTTTGCCAGAATGAGAGATGACAGCCAAAGAAGGGCTGTCATTGTTTTAGTGCATGTTCATTCTGCTGAGATACTGTATAAAGATAAAATGTCAGTTAAAAGAATATGAAAAACTATCGGGAGGAAGTCCTTAAATTACTTGGGAAGGGGATCCGGGAATTGGTGCCAGAATCGAAATCTGAACGTTCCAGTTTGCATCTATCGCATCAATTTAAGAATAATACTTTCTGAGTAACTGGGTCAGTTTATAAGGCATTTAGGAAAACGTTATGTTGTGTTGGCATAATTAGCTCATAAGGTGGAAGGGAAGATATACCTCCACAGGATATGAGTTTATTACAAGTTCATTTTTCAGACATGTATAGAATTGTCTCAGTAAAAATATGCTGTGTAGCATCTCTGGCGTTGATTTGCGTCTGTTTTGAAATATTGAAATTGCTCCTTTCCAATTTCTTTTTCTGTTATAGTTCTATTTTAGATTGATGAATAACATAATGAAATAAAAAGCATAGCCAGCTGTGAGTTGATGAGACAATTAATAGGAAGAAAATTATTAACATAGTTCTGGGGTGTCTAGAGGGTGTACAGTATGCGAAAGTTACTCCCCAATCACTAAATCCCTTTATTGCAATAAATGACTTTTTAATATCAGATAGCAAAAAAGAGAGGAGGAAAATATTTTAATGGAGGAGGGGGAGAAGGGGAACAGAATGAAAATGTCATAAAAGGCTGCCATTTTGCTTTTATTTTAGATCAAGTCATAAGAAAGATAGATCAGCACATAAATCTTCAGTAACTCTAACAACCATACGCTATAGGTGCTGCAGGACACTCCCCCATGTGCCCACCTCGTTCCAGAATGAGCTGTGACAAGGGTTCTAAATGACCTTGTCTGAACTTCAGGGCTTTTGAGGACTATGTTGACGAAATCTGGTGAAGGACCGACTCGATCTGTGAGACTGGCTGCATTGAAGTTTCAAGATGGATGTTTCTGAACAACAATTTACTAGAAATCTTAATTTTAAAATTATTCAGTTTTGCATTTTAAATAGAGCTGTTGATATAGTAGATTTTGGAAGTTCTCAATTTTGATTGTAATTACTACAGGTAGAATCATTATTCATAAATGTAGGATTTTTTCTATAGATATATGTTTTAAAATTTGATTCCAGCAATTAGTTGAGCAGCAGAAAAAATGTCAAACTGATGTTTCTCCCTCCCCTCCCCACCACCTAATGTGGGGTTCTCAAATTTTATCTTTGGTAACTATGTGTATATCCAAGCTGCCTCCTTCCTGGTTTACTACAGTTTGTGTTTAATGTTGACTTCAGTTTTAATTTTAATTCTTGAGACCAGCAGCAAAGTGAAATACTTCTAATAGGCGCTAGTAATTTTATGGGTCTTTTGTATCTTAGGGTTGAAAAAGCTATGAATGAGTAACATACAGCTTCCTTTTAAGTATTTGGATAGAAGTAGATCTTCCTTTAAAAAAGAGTACTAAGGGAGAAGGTGGTTTGCCTCATTAAAGCCTCCTTTAAGAAACAAACCAACAAACCAAAAACCAAACAAGTCTTTTCAAAGTTCTTTGGAATTCATTTTTCTAGACATAATTTTAGAAGATGATAATCCATGAAATTTAGGAAGTGTTTGCTGCTTGTATACAAAAGTTTGTGCACCTAAATTGAACAACTGTAATTTTAGTAGTGGAAGCCTTGTTCTTCCATTCCCAGCCTTCACTGTTTAAATTTCCAGCCAAAAGCCATTCTGTGGGTGGTGTTATGTAAAGTGCCTGGCATACCTTTTCAGGCACAGTTTTTAATGGTGTGTTCTCAATTTTAGTTTTCTTTGAGAAGTGGAAAGACAGCATTGTCTCCATTTTACAAATGGCAAAACTGAGATGTGTAAAGGCCTTGTTGATAAACTATAGATGCTAAAAATAATTTTCATCCCTTCATACCAACTTTTATAAACTGCTTCTTCCTGTTGTGCAAAGTGATGGTTGACACCTATCCACCTACGAAATCTGTTGTGATCCTACAACACAGTAGGCAGTTTAATCTCATGTGCTACTTAGCTTAATTGAATACTATAGGTTAGCAATGCTATAGGTTGAATGCTATGGAATTAGAAAAATAACAATAGTAACAACAAAAAAGATGTGGACTGAGACTGTATCTTCTACTTTTGGTGGATATTCTTTCTTTCCTAGCTAAAATTTGGAGATGAACAGTGAGGATAAGTGGGAAGAACAGATCTCATCTCTCTAAAAGGAGTAAACTTCATTGTGAAAATTCATGTGGGGGAAATACAATTTGAGCTAGTTAAGATGCCATCCCGTGCCATTCCCAGTGCTTACTGCAAGATGCTGCGTAGAACCTACAGAAAACATTCAGCTTGGAGAATTCAGCTGTGGGAGAATGTGTTTGTATGCGGTATTGTCACTGTTACATTAACTCTAGAAAGGGAAGATACTGGCATTTAAATGCAGAAACTTTGCACATGTGTGTGCATGTGCCCCCTTGGTGATTTCCCCCCTCCTAACTGCCAGCTGTCATACAGAATCTGAAACAGACAAAAATTTATTGGGTAATATTTAGAAACATGTCAGTGGCAACAACTGGATCTCTGATTTCAATTATCACCTACTAAATTTAGGCTAATGTAATGCATTTGTAAACCTGTTGAATGCACTTGACATCATGTTTAAAATATTTGAAATTGCATCGTTTTTTAATATCATACGTTGACCACTTCCTTTTTTTCTGCACACATCTGGTGCATGGCAGCAGGCATCCCATGTGACCTATAAAAACTTCATTTGTGCTAGTTTGAGAGTTTCTTTTTTCTTTTTTTTCTTCAGATAATATTTCAGCTGAGAAGAAGAAAGTAGTCTGAGACTACAATACAAAAATTGGCTTAACGAAACGTGAAGATCTGTAATTCACCATTTTTCTCCCTTTGAAATCAGTGTCTAAACAGCATTTTAAGCTTTATTCCTATTGTTTAGCTTTATCTTTTCATTGAAAATCCTTGGGATTTAGGTGCCTTGGTAACTTGGAGCTCTTAAAACTATTTTAATAACAATGTATTTTAATAGTAACAGCAATTTTAATAACCTATAGTCACTCTTTTTCTGTAGATTGGGTGAAGTTTCTATTGTTAAATTAGCAGAGATTAACGTTTAAATTCAAATTGCTTTGAGTTCTGCCTTACTCTGTGAAGATTTTATGTGCTGACAAGATTTTATTTGTTTAGGATTATTGAGAGGGATCTTTTTTAAAAATGTTTAATTTTTCAAGTATTGGAGTAGTTTGTTCTAGTAGTGCAAAATAGTTTCCTGTCTTCCAATTTTATTTTCTTTCCCTACCCATCATTCTCATACATGCTAATTAAATTTATATGCTGATGTTTTGCAGCTCTGAGCTTGCTTTTTAACTATTGGAATGCTAACTGTAGAAGACATTTGCTTGGTAGTACTGAGTACTAATCACAGCTTTTAGTTTGTTTTTCACAGTTTTTATGAAAACATTATGAGCTTTTAGAGTTGTGTCCACATCCGCATTCAAGTAATGTAAGAAACAAAATAGTCTCCAAATATGTGTATGCTACTGTGATTAAATTCATTGTCCACACCTGCATAGACAAACTTAGGGAATTCTTGAAGAATAAATACTCTCTTCCTTTAAAGCATGATCCCGGCTTGCTTGAACCAATTTGCTTTGTTGTGGTTTTTCATGTCTTGGAATATATTTTTCAGTAGTATTCTCAGTGGTGGTTAGCAGATTCTTTTTATTCTTGCCTAATTCTTCCACACATTCTTCAGCTGACATATCCTTAAGAATCTCAAAACTAGTTTAAATTGAAATTGTTATAAAACAATTCTGAGCATGTTATCTGTTTCTGAAATACAAGTCAGAATAGCAGATGTTTTTCAAAAGGGTATTGGAAACATGCCTTCTGGGACAGGAAAATGTCTTGAAGATTAAATTTCAGTAACGTTGGACTCAGGTCTTCTGTTGAAATGGGTAAGGATGCACAGTCTTACTGAGGAGTAGTTAATTTCAGAATTGCTAAAAGCATTTTGGATTCAGGAGTAATTTCCTCTGATGCTTATTTTCCAAGATTTTTTTTTGGTTTTGATGTGGAAATTATCTGTGATTCCTCAGAAATTCTCCACGCTGAGCATGGATGCAGATGGCATCTGGTAATTGCAAGGGATCTACATAGTGGCTTCATGATGTAATTGAAGCTGCCATAGTAAAGGAGGAGTGTTTTCTGTTCTGATTTAAGATGGTCCAATACAAGCCTAAAACTTATCATTGATCACAAGTCACAGAAAAAGCTTACATAACTTTATTTCGTCCAGGCTGTATATAGGCTGTATTTATCTTCCTTTCATACAGATATGTTTTTTTCTCAATGGAGGATTCCTTTAACATGAGTCCTACAAGGTTTTTATTTTTCCTTGGATGTTTGAAAAATGAACCTAAGGCCTAATAAGTCTTCAAAATAAAAAAAAAATCAATCATAAACTAAGAACAGACTATGTTTTAAATAGCTTGCAGATCTTGCTTTGCTCTGTTACATATTTCTGTAGTAGTTTGCGACCTGATGAGTGGATGCTGTTCTGTGCCACCAGCATTCCCTACTAGAATGCTGAGATTTTGAAAGAGTACAGGTTGGGTATTTCACTTGTGTGTTTTGGCATGTTCTAATGATAGTATATTGGTTTACAAACACAGGGGACTCCTCTGCTGCTCCTTTTTTGCTAACCTTTCTGATTGCTCTGTACTCAGTTCTTAAATCACTCCTGTGCTGCCTAACTGCCACCTTGGATGACCCAGTTTTGGACAGTTTTGCTGGCTTCCACTTTATTCCTGCAAATTCTTCTAATCTACGTGACTGCAAAAATGTTTCCTCTGCTTTCAGGTATCTTCGCTCACTTGATAGTGTGGTGTGTGTAGGTTTTTACAGCACCTGACTGTACTTACATCTTTTGTTTAAATCAGTAGAACAGTTACTTCTCTTATTACACCAACATGGAACTTCTTCACAAATATCTGTTACTGTGCTTATTGCAAATCTGTTGTAGATGGTGTACCTGTTGTCCACTTGCTATGTCAGAAGAGCATATACATTCTTGAAGACCAGAGAAGGGAAAAAATAGTGTGTGCTGTTCTTTCCTTGTTAAAGCTGATATGCAACTAATATAGAAAAAAAGTCCATGCTGCATTCATGAGCGTTAAGCTAGGAGGCACAGGAATTTTTGTATTGCTTTATCAGAGAAATAAAGTACAGTTTATATAATTGTAGAGGAGGAAGGTAAATACTGTGGTATTTACTATAATCTTTAAGCTCCAACAGTAAAAAAAGTCTTGAATTGTATTAAACTTAAGCCTGATTTTAAAGGCTTTGTTGTATGTTGTTACTTCTCATGAATGCTTCATCAACCATCATAGTTTTGTAAAGTAATTTTTGTGTAGCAATCAGAAGTCATTGCAGAGAGCTGTAATCAGAATAAAAAACAGCTTATACTTTATGGGCAAATAATTATTAGTTGACTAAGAAGAAGTAAAAAAACATTACACAATCTCATGGAAGCCAAAAAGAAGCGACAAAAGTAGAGAAGGCTGAATGCTTGCTTATTTTTGTTGTTAATATATGGTTTTCTTTCGAACTGCACTGACTTAATTGCTGTCCTTCTATTGAATGGTGTGAGTGTCCTTCTGGCATAAAATAAGTTAATCCTTGTTTTAAATGTGAACAAATGTACATTTACTCCACTGAAGAGGAAATGAGACAACTAGGGATGTTCGTGTTTGGAAAGAGTAGAAAGGAGTTTTATATGGGTATTGCCTTTGTATGTTGATAATGCTATGTGATGCTTTCTGTTGCATGACTCCTACAGGAGGGTGGTGGTGGGTTATGTGAAGCCAAGTGCTTTGGGAACAAACTGTCCCTTTTTTCCCAAAGCTGGAAGAGGGGTTTGGCTCTTCTATTTTATTCCCCCGCCCCAAAGAATTTCAAGAAAACTGCTGACACTGACAAAAAGAGGAAAATATGATTTATGATGACAATGTATTACCCAAGCAAATTTGTTTTGAGGAGGATTATTTTTTATGGTGTGTCAAAATAAAGAAAATGTGAGTCATTCTTGAAGGAGTATTGGTTCAGATTCTTTTCCCTTCTATCATCACTGCTCTATTCCCACTTTTCTACTTTGTCTGTCTTTGGGGGTCTTAATATTGATGCTAGTTACAGAAGGTTGTTAAACAAGTTATCTTCAATCCTTAAACATAGCTGCTTCATGTGGGCTGATGTTATGTGAGAGTAATCTCTGCCATGTGGCTGGAGGCTACTGAATAGCATTGGTACTGATTTACTGGCTTCAGCAACATTTCATTGCAAACTTTATTTAGAGGTAGTAAATTTCCTTTGCTGAAGAACTGTAGCAGCCTCATCTACTAATGGAAGTTGGCTGTTTTCAAACAGTATTTCATTTATGACCTAGTTAAACTGGCCCTTGTCTATCAAAAGCTGTGACTAAGACCAGTCACACTATTTGTTCAGGTGATGTCATCAGCAGCAGTGAAGAAAGCACATGAGTAAAATACAGATAATATTCCAACTTAGAATAGGTTAAAAAGAAAGCTAACTGGTATGGCTAGGTAGATTACTCTAGTTTTACAGATCATGCTAGCCAGTAAGGCTAAATAAGACTTCAGGTTACGTGAGCGGTAGGAAGGAGATGATGACTCAGTGTAAGTCGTAGACCATCACTCAAGCAAAATTCTCAGCCCAAGTGCTGATACCTGGGCTGAGACACTGGGGCGTGGGAGGTCAAGTGTCTGTTGGCTGCTGAGGGTAAAAATGATTCCAAAGAGGAGGATGTCATCTAACCCTGTGAAAGCCTTTTCCTTTAAAGTTAGGACAGAAATTGACATTTATGACTGTTTCATAGAATGATAGAATAATTAGGGTTGGAAAGGACCTTAAGATCATCTAGTTCCAACCCCCCTGCTGTGGGCAGGGACACCTCATACTAAACCATGTCACCCAAGGCTCTGTCCAACCTCGCCTTGAACACCACCAGCGATGGAGCATTCACAGCTTCCCTGGGCAACCTATTCCAGTGCCTCACCACCCTCACAGTAAAGAATTTCTCCCTTATATCCAATCTAAACTTCCCCTGTTTAAGTTTGAACCTGTTACCCCTTGTCCTACCACTGCAGTCCCTCATGAAGAGTCCATCCCCAGCATCCCTGTAGACCCCCTTCAGGTACTGGAAGGTTGCTATGAGGTCTCCACGCAGCCTTCTCTTCTCCAGGCTGAACAGCCCCAACTTTCTCATCCTATCTTCATACAGGAGGTGCTCCAGTTCCCTGATCATCCTTGTGGCCCTCCTCTGGACTTGTTCTAACGGTTCTATGTCCTTTTGATGTTGAGGACACCAGAACTGCACATAATACTCCAAGTGAGGTCTCAGGAGAGCAGAGTACTGGGGCAGGATCACCTCCTTTGACCTGCTGGTCATGCTCCTTTTGATGCAGCCCAGGTTCTTAAAATGGTCTCCAACCAGATCCTCTCCTACAGTGGGCTTAGGGTCTTCATTCTCACAGTCCCTGCATCTGCCTTCCAAGACTTGGGTGGTGTGGGCAGAGCATTTGCCAGTGAAGACTGAGGCCAAGAAGTCATTAAGAACCTCAGCCTTTCATAAAGTTTGTTTGGTTTGTCATAGTTCTTAACTCCAAGGAAATACAAAATATACAGAAACAGCTGTGGAGATGTCCAGATTGGGGTTTAATAAATGTTGCTTGATCCTTCCATTGTCAGTACTAGTTACCCAATTGCACTCTGCCTAACGTCTGAGGGCCTGATGAATTATTTTACTAAAAGAAAGGTAGCATAGACTTAAGTGGCTGTTTATGCAACGCATTTTGTGCTTAAAAAAGAAAAGGCAAAACAAAGTAAGAAGCCTCCAGTGGTGCAATGAAATTCAAGCTGTGTGATGCTTGTATTTGTACAGAGCAGTCCCTTGCTTTGTGATTCCCCTTTACTGCCCCATCATGTAGATTGGACCTTTGATATAAAGTAAGTATCTAAACCTTTTATTTTCCTATTATGTACCCCTCTGAATATGCCATGCATTTGCCTTTCCAACTAGCGCTGTTTTGAGGAGGGGCAGGCTTTGCAGTGGGACATAGCCTTTGCAAAAAACAGTTGGAAACTTGGGGGATCTGTGTTGCCTCAGGCAAGGTGCTTCCGATTAGTCAGAAACGCTTTGCCACTGCAGAAGCACAGGAAGAGGAAGGTGCAGCTGTCTCAAGAAAAGCAAAATCTGGAGTCTTATGGGTAAGAAAAGCTGATCAGCAAGGCAAGGGCCTCAGGCTCAGTGTGAATTCCTAGCTAGTTTAGTGAAAAGCATTGACTCTCTTGCTTTAACTTTTCTAGGAGTCAGTGCTTTGCAGGGAGCTGAGAGTTAATGTGTAGTACTTCATTTCTGTACAAATCAAGTGATGCCTTGCACTTGGGGGTCCTATCCCTCATTTCCCCTCACTTTGAGCAGTGGTGTGATACATCTTTCTTTGTAATTCTTGAAAAGTCAGCTTGATTGATTTTTATGTAATATGCATTAGGACTCAACCTTCCCCCAGTCTCCTTTTAACCTTGTCAGATTTCTTTCTGGTGTTCCTCCTCCTCCTTTTTTGAAATAATTAAACTCTTGCAATATGAATCCATTTACACCTCAGCTTTAGTAAGTATTTTTGAGAAACATGGAGAAACTGATGCTTCCAGAAAAACCTCATTTTTTTCTTGAGGAGACTGAGTTTTGTGGACAGAGCTGTGAACACTGAATCCTTGCAAACTTTCAGTTCCTGTAACTTATTCAGCAGAATCCCTATAAAGACTACAACAAAGTTGGTAAAAATCCTTTCATCATCTACAGAAAATGTGACAATATAACAGTAGTATAGTTGGTCTACACTATACTGCAGACTGTCTTGGCACCTGAAAGGATGACTGCTTTTTCTTTCATTTAAATAATAGGCATACAGTATGTGCTTAACCATGTTCTTAATTGTTTTGTAATACAGGAATGGAATGAATGTCCTTATGTGCTTTGCTGAGTCAGGATCTTGGTGGATTCCTGTACTCGTGTTTCATGGTGTTAACTCCCTACCAATGTACGTTCTTTCTGTTAATAGCGATAAAGTCACAAAGCAATTATACTCCCACAGGCTGTCCTTTAATAACCTCTGTCGTTTGTCAGAGTGCATTAGGCCCTTGCAAATTTTTAAAGACAAGCTATTGGTCTTCATGAACTAATAGAGTGCTCTGATGTGCCAGCTCATCTGACTTGCCAAATTGCTGTTGTTGTTTCAGAGGGGAGCTCACTTCAGTGTCAAGAAATATTTTACACCTCTTTCTGTTAGAGCAGAGGATTTTCGAACAAGATTAAAATCTGACTTAGCAACAATCAACAAACAATGCTCATTGGAACTATCTTGGCCTTCCAGTCCTGCAAAGTTTATGTTTCAAGCTTTTCAATTGTCTTTGGATGTGAATGTAATTTATGTTGAGCTAGAAAATGCATTATGATGTTCATGTGGTAAATTGCAGTGGCTTTATCATAAGCATGTATTTATGATGCTACACCTGTATTAGTATTTGGGACTTCAGACACTCTGTTACACTGCAAAGGTATAACTACAAGCAGCCAAGGCGTATTCGTCCTAGTAATTTACCAGCACGCAGTGGATATTTGGAGTTTGCATGTTCTTAGGTTATCTTCTATAAAGGAAAATATGTGGGAAAGAGGGCAACTAGCAGTAAAATTGTTTAGTATTTTGTGAACTGTCTTGTGTTAAGGATTTATAAAGGTGACAATTCACTTGTAGTTGTGGTAACTACTATATACATTTCTATTCACTCCTGACAGCCCCTTCAACAGATAGAGTTCTGATGCTTATAGTACTTACTACATCTCTGCTTCAAGGATTGCTTTTTTCTTGGTTAGATCATGTTAAAGCCTGATGGGTCACTTTTACTCGTAGATGTGTGCGCTCCAGTATTCAGTACCTGGGTACACAAAGAGACAGATTACATGTATAGAAGCCAGTCAAATAAACGTGTTTTGCTGTTGTCTGACTGGGAGCTGGATAGCAATATATACAGTTTGTAATAAAAGTAGCATGTGTTCTTTCAAAATATTCAGATTATTTTTCGCATTGTAACTACTTGGAAAGTAAAGCTTTAATATAATCTGCATCCCACATTTCTAGCTGTTCTGACTGGGTTAGACTGGTGACTATGTACATCATTAATGAACAATATAATTCACAAGGAATACATTCAAATTAGCAGGTAAGCAACAATTACAACAGTTACTGACTTTGACGGAAGGGTTTTGTATTGTAGTCTCTCATATCTTTGAAGCAAACTTTTTTTTTATTGCTTATCCTACCTGTGCTACTTCAGTATTGTAACAAACTGGGCAAACTGTCAAGCGGAGAGATTTCATTTTTATATTGATGGTGTTTGTGCTACTTCTTTGCTCTCTCTGTTGCTTGCATGAATATGCATGTATACGTGTTCTGCTGGAATTCAGTCTCATTGTTGAGCTGTTAGTCTCAATATTGTGTGTGGCTTTTATTTTTATTTTAAAAGTGTCCATCTGGCAACTGAAGGCAAGTATTTTGTTGAAGGATTAGAAAGGTTAAAGGTTCTTGAAGTTTGCACATCCTGTGAAAAAGACAGGTCAATTTTTTCACTGTGGGCATCTGTCTCTCATAAGCTCATAAATTGCCCTTGAAGCTAGATAGAAAAAATACTGAAGGCAACATCATATTTAAGAGTTTAAATGTGCTGATTGGAGTGTCTGAGAGTCTAACCTCAGGCAAAAGGTCTCCTTTTCAGTCTTTTTGACTGATGTGGAGTGGTCCACTGTTAATAATTTAGTTTTGAGACCTACTAAATAAAAAATAGGAGACTCATAGCATCGGTATCACTGTTGATCTTCCCTAGAAAGTGTGAACACATTGTATTTTGATGTGTGTTTCCATTCTTCACACACTTAACTGTTCTCTATTGTAGCCAATGCATCTGATTTTTTTTTCTTAATGAGCAATGATTTTGTATCTACAGAACACATCGCTTGCCCTGCAGGACCTTATGTTCATTTTTAGTCTGCTCTGTGTAGTAAATAAAAAATGGTAACACTCTGCCATTAGCCATTTTGCATGCATCACTCCTGACCATGCTTCTGAGTAATCTGCTAAAGAGTGTGATCATGTCTTCAGCTTGTAGACCTGGAATACTTTAATCTTTTAAATTAACCTAAAATATGTTACATTTTTTACATTTAATGTGTGTTGGGTTTTTGTTTTGGTTTGTTTTTTTGGTTTGATTTTTTTTCCTTTTTTTTTTTTTTTTTGTGAGTTAAAGGAAACATGGCAATTCATGTGGGAGAACCAGAACAACAGTCCACTTCTCCCACTTTAGAAATGGAATGAACTGCGGTAGCAGCTGTTACGTTGCTTATAGTTCATGTAATGTTCACTAAAATAAAGATTTATAAAACTGTGCATTTTAAAATTGTTCTTGAGCTTCCTCAGATCATGATAACCTAGTTTAGCTGTACTATTCTGAAATTGGTGCTCAAACACAGGAGGAGGGGAAGTGGTTGGGCAATCACTGGGGCTTCAGAAAGTCCTGATTGTGTCCCTGTTAAAGGGATGGTGTTTTACCCTTCTAATTGCCTCAGAAGTGTTGCTATCTGTGCCTGGCACTTGCTGATCTACATAGAACATATAACTGAACTGCGTAACCGAATGTGAGAATGTGTTTTTACCAATTGTCTCCGGAGGCTCACTTGACTTTTTAGGGCATCTGTACCACATGGCAATTTTGATATTTAAACTAGGTCATTACATTAGCTATTTAAAAGTGCATGAGGAAAGTACATTGTGTGCTTTGTCTGTGTCTTCATTTCTTTAGATGATAACAGAGAAAAGGATGTGTGGAACAGGTCTCTCATTTTATTTGGAACTTAATACTGTAAAATTGAGCATGGTTGCCAGGATTCCCAGTATGGGAGGTGAGTAGGTAATGAGACAAACTTTTTCTCTTGAATTTGGAGATTGGTTTCGTATGCATAAATGTGAGTTTCCTTGAGGTATTCAATCATGTTCCAGCTTTACTATTGTGGTGTATAAATCATTCTGTAAAATAGGAGAAATAGACCCCATTTTCTGGCAAACTGGAATGCCTCAGGACATATTTGTGCTGCTTCTATGACATGTGGAATAGTCTGAGGTAGCTTTTTGAGCATCTAGGCTGAAGAGGTCAAAAAGCATGTAAGGCTACCTTCAGTCTTGGCTTCCTATGCAGTCTTCTGGGAGAAGTATTGAGAATGTCTATGTAAGGAAATCATTGTAAGTAAGTGGATTGAATACTTCCTACTGCTTAAAATACTGGTGTCACAAGTCTGTAGAAATGAAGAAGTCGAATGTCTAAGGAGCTATGGAGAATGAAGGTTCTTGTTTTTTTTATCCCAGTGATGTTTTATTTGGCTGCTCCTTCCATGTATTGCTATTTGTACTGTACTGACAAGCTGAAAATTATGTAAAAGATTTGTAACCTAGGTAGAACTTGCAAGCCCTGTTTTCTCACACTGAAGCACGGTACTTAATTCCACTTCAAGAAAACAACAAAGTTGGCATCTCTGTTTCCATTTTTAACTTTTTTTTTTTCATACCGGTCAGCGAAACAGTAAAGGGTCCTTATCTGGCTGTATCTTGAAGATAGATCCTGAAGTCTGGTTGTGGTGTCATTATTTCAGCTGCTGCCTTTCTTGTCTCTCTTTCCCAATGAGGTTGGCCTGAGTGTAATATTTCTGAATGTCTTTTTTTTTTTACAGCAAGGCATTTTGAACAGCAGTGATATAACAATTATTTGACACTTAGGCTGAGCCTGTACCTCCTTGGTTTCATGTAAGTGTTGTCTTTTTTTTCCTAAAGCCTAAAAGGACCTTCTTGAAGGCTGATTGTACTTTACTGGTAGACCTTTAATTTGCTACCATCTCTTATTCACATCCTTTCTTTTTTTTAATACTTTTTGATTCTCTAAAAACTAATTGTGATGGTTGAGTTATGCACAGCCAAACTGGCCAACCCTTCTCCCCCTCCCCATAATCTTAAAGTTGATTGACCAAAGTGATGAATAAGAAAACGTGGACGTTGAATACATTACTTAACCTCTCTTTGCCCTACACTTGCATTTGTAAAATAGAGACTGAAATGCTAATCCACACAGAACACTGAAGCTTAATGCATGTTGGTAAATCACGATTGTCAAAGATACTACAGAAATACCTTGTTGATGTTATCTGAATTATGTCATTGCTTGGTCAAAAATTAAAATCAAATGTGTTGTTGCCTGTGCTGCTGAATTTATGGTTCAGGGTATTGTTTGCCAGCTGTGATGATCTTACAACATACTCAAGCTAATAGGGGTCTGTGTTTTGATAGCATTGGTGCAGCATTTTATTATTAAGCAAAGACAAAAAGATTTCTGGTCCAAGAATTACAAACCATGTTATGTACTTGCTAAATAGAGTTAAATTTCTCTTCCCTTGTTCCACCAAGACAATTGCAAATTAACACTAATAAATCACATTGCAGCAGTTTGTAAGACGTGAAAGTATTTTAATAATTAAATAGGTCTTTTCAGCCCCCTCTTCTTTTTTTTTCATGCGGTGATTTTCTAGATTCAAAATCAGCGAGTCTCATGCATGCTACCTATAATATATAGTTGTTTCAAATCAGCTTTACTTACTGAGCTTTTTCTAGTAATGGAGCTCTGTCAGCAAAAAGCATATGCACTAGCAAATGATGAACGATGGACTTGTGTCAAATGGAAGCTTGAAAGGTGCTTCTGTCGTTAGATGGATTAGTCTGAACCAGGAGTTCAAAACTCCTCAAGTATAATTGTTTCAGAGAAATGCTATCCCTGGATTGATGGGCAAGAGTAAGCGCTGAGAATTGGAGGAAGAACTACTTCATCAGATGAAAGCGAGGGTTTACTAATTCACCCTAAGGATAAGCTTTGTTGTCATGAGATTGCCCACTTGATATTTCTGTGAGGTTTTTTTTTAATGTGAAATTTGCAAAGATTCAACTTTATGTCAGTGAAAGATACTGATATTTTGGGATTTTTTTGTCCGCCCAAAATTAGAAAGCTTAATTCTAGTTATGTGGCTACTGGCAACAGTAATTTAAAATAATCTGTTATAGTTTTCATATGCGTCCTAAAAATGTTGGTTCTTGTTTCAGTAATCATTTTGTTAGCTGTGAAACCTCTTTAATCTGCTATAGCTGTTCTATCAGAGGCTGATTAAGATCATTAGAGGTAACTATTTCAGTGGAAGACATTCTTGTGCGTAGTGTCTGTAAATTGTAATTTTATAGAAATAGTATTCTAATACTGTAGTTCATTGTTAAATGTATTGTGCTCTTATGTTGTTATTGTGTAAATCTCATTGGGAAGAATTTACAGGGGGAGATATTTATATCAGGCATTAAACTTTTGAAATATTTTTTCTGATTTTTATATATTGTTTTCACTGTGCTTTAAATGGGTGTGCCATAAGAGTGCTCAACAAAAGAATAACTATAAGCAGGGAGGCTTTCACTGCTCCTCAGTCTTTCCATTGTGCCACTTTTTCCCTCTCTTCTGCTTCTTTGCAATTGTTAGCCTTCATGTGAACTGAAAGGTACTTCAAAACAGTGGAAGAAAATAGTCTGAAAGCTTCATGTGCATTTGCTTCATAGTAAAGAGAAGTGAAGAAGCTGAAGACTTTTTCCAGTGACAGGTGTTTGTGTGTCAGAGCAATGGATGCTTTTGATGGCAAACCCACTTGCTTTTCTTCATTGTACTCTTTCTAAATATTGAAAAAAAGGCAAATTCTGACAACAAAACCCAAAATTCTCCAAACTGTATAATAGAAAACTTGCTTTCTTTCTTTATTTGTTTATGAAGAAATTTAAATTATTTCAATGGCTATTCACTTTCTTTCTGCGTGTGGCGAAAAAAAGACAGCAGTTGAGAAGTGCCTGGGAAAGGTGAAGGTAGTTACGAGTTGTATTCCTCATTACAGAATCATAGAATCCTTATGTTACAAAAATATTGTCATCTGATGATTGGCTGATGCAAAGTTGCACTGTATTGCAGATTGCAGATCTTCTTCAGAACAATATAAATTGCTAGAGCCCCATCTTAGAGAGCATAAAACTATTCTAAATCACTTTTTGTTTTTAAAAATTGTTTTCACACTTCTAAATCCTATTCTGCAAGTATATTAGTGTGGCACGTGTCTGTCTCCCTTATTTGCTTAGTTTGTAATCTGACTAAAGACAGTAATCGAAGATTATTTTGCAGGTGTTAAATGTTCTGATCTTTGGTTGTTTTTATATGCTAAGCCATGCAATGAAATTGCATCATATGGAACTGTAAATGCATCGACAGAACAGTCAAACTGAGCACATGGAAGAGATTAAAAACAAGAGTTGAGAAAAAGACAACTTAGGTGGTAAGCCTGTTGTTTCAAACAGAAGAAAAAGCTCTCCTATTTAACATGGAAACACAAAATGTTAAAAAATTGCTTGCAATTAAGTTCATTTTTTCTTTCGGTTAGCAGTGGAAGCAATTTGAATGATGGTAAAAATTGTGCTAAAGTGAAGTCTAAACTTACGTAGACAAATGTTTTACAGAAGTGCTGGGCTATTCATCCATGCAGGAGAATGACACAGATGCTATGTAAATTCTGCTGCAGAGCAAAACTGACCCAGCAGCATAAACCAGCCTTCTCCAGGAATACTCCAAATCACAATGGGCAGAAAAACCAGATGTGTAACTATAGAATATTAGGTTATTCTGAATGTGTAGCAGGTTTGAAACAAAAGAGTTGTCCTCTTCTATCTCAAGGCAATTTCAATATATATGATCTGGTTTTCACTATATAACTTTTGTGGATAACTTTTAAAAATGTTGTAACATTTTCTTTGATGGACAAATGAAATATTATTTCAGAATTTCTGGAAATCTTAACTTTTCTGTGTGTCTAAGATTTTTTAGGTTATTTTATAATACCCTTCCCTCAAAGCCTCTTTAAGGTTTTCTGAAGGTCAGGCTTTTTTCAAATGTATCTTTTTATTTGTGTCACTTAATGCGAAATAGTTCACTAATATGTTTGAAATGGATTGCCAAGTAATGTGAGAGCCTGATTAGTATTGACTCCTAAAGTACCTAGGCTTCTGAAAGTCTCAATATAATGCTGAACCTGATAGTCCTGCAAGTGGAGGAGAGTGAGTGTGCTCCTGGGTTCCTTGAGTCATTCACAAGATGGGGAAGGGAGCTGTTGGCTCCCAGTATGGTCCTGTTGAGCACAGGGCTGCAGTAGCAGGCACATCCCTCCCTGTAGTGCTGGATGCTTCTGTGTCAGGCTGAGCTGGCTTGCAGACCTGTCACAGGTGCCCTGGATCAGGTTAGAGGCCAAGGGGTGTGCTGCAAATGCTGTGTGTGAGAGTTGCTGTTGGGGAGGTCAGATGAATGGCTTGTTAGTGATTACACAATCCGCAACAATTCTGAAGGAGCCTGAGAAGACAAGTTAGGTGTATTGCCTGGTGAGAATGCACAGGCCAGGCCCTACAGAATCTTTTTGTCGTAAGGAAGGTGAGTTTTGCGTCTTGGCTGAAGCTGCTATATTGCTCTGCTTTCCCATTCACCCCAAAAGCTTGAGGCAAATCTCTGTTAGAAATAACACCATGGTAGTAGGAAGGAGCAAACACGATTGCCCTCTGCATTACATTGCATAGTGGCATAAAAGGGTAAATTTTAAACCCAGTATATGTGATACTGAGGTGCAAATTTTGACCAATCCTCAGCACTGGCAAGGTTGCTGCATAGTTTTAACTGTCACCTATATTGCAATGATATGCCTGTAAGTCCAGGAGTGCTGCTTGGATGCTAAGGTAGCCCAACAGCAGGAGCTCTTGTGGTGGAAGAGAGGTATATCTGAGTAGCCAAACTACTAAAGAAGTCTAAAAGGAGTAGTGAAAACCCTTGCCAGTGAGATGGGAGGTTTTAGTCTGGACTGTCCTTTTAGTGCTGCCTTAAAAACTAGACGAGTGTGACCTGGAGTCATGTGGCCTTTGTCTCATGTGAAACTGTACTTTGCTCTGCTTAAAATCTTTTCAGAAGTGGACTGTTTTCCACCCTCCCCCATAGCTTCCTCTTCATGTTAAAGCTATAAACCAGTGATATGCCTGAGTAGAGCTAGTCGCAGATGCTCTGTCAGCATGTGACTGTTGTGCCTGAGCCTTATCATTCCTGCTAACTGACCCTTTTACTAAAAGTTTAATAGGGGATAAATTCACATGTGAATTCATAATCCCCTCGGTTGTGCCAGAAGGATTCCTTAACAAGCAGGCAACAAAGAGAATCTTATACAGCTAGAGTTTTTATTCTTCCTTCTTTTCATTCTCTTTCCAACTTTATTGGGTAGACTACTTCAAGGATGTGTCTTCAACTGTCATCCAATATTTGTTTGTGCATAAACCTAAACAAACAAAGGCAATATATTCAGTGTAGCTTTCAGAGCAGCTCTATGCAAGGAAATGAATGCATTTTTTAGCTTTTAAGTACAATAGGTGGAAATATTACATCTTCCAAATATTTATTATTTAGTATTTATACTTTTTTACTATAACTTAAAAATAATTTCGTTTATAGCATGTATCATTTGAAACTTAAATGAAGTGTTTATTGTGCGATATTAGTTCCTAGGGGCTTTTGCATTGTTTCAGAATCTTGTATAATGTTTGCTACTGATACCTAGAGAAGTCTGTGAATGCAGGTACTGCAAATAATTTCAGGAGAAAACACTTTTAATCAACTTGGTTACTGATATTTTGAGTTTGAAAAAAGAAAATTGTCTCTCTCATAATGTTCTGTTGAAGTGCCTTTAAAGTGATGATATCACTTTAATACATCTAACAGCTTTAAGGTTGCAGCATTTATTGAGCAATGCTCATTTAAAGAATATTGATGTCTGGAGGCTTGCTGCTTTTATAAAAAGGATACTGCTTTTTTTTGTAGCCTCCGTGAAATAGAGCTTATTTTTTTTTGTATTTCGTACTGTATTTCTGGCATAGAAAATGAGGAAATATGCATCATCTCTTTACAGTACGTTGTTTTCTGAACCAAAACCTGCTGGGACATGCTAGCCTGGATGAAATGTTCTTAGAAGCTCTTGTTCCAGAGCCCCAGCTTTCCATAATTCCATTGTATATACAATCAGCATGTTGCAAAGAGGTTAAATCCTGCTGCTTCTATCAGTGGGCAGCTACATTTAAATAATAATTTTTCCTTGTCAGACCTGTCACGTTCTAGAGGTCTCTGTAACTTCAGAACTTGGCATTTCCTTGTTGGAACCAGTGAAAGGTGGTTTTGTTTTGTTAAACTTTAATGGAGGTTGGATGCAGCTTCTTTTGCAGGAGGAAATCCAGTTTAAGTATACTATCCAAAGAGAGAGAGGCAGGGAATATGTCTGTATATAGGGAGGGTGTGTACACTGCGTAGGAGGAGGTGTATTTGGGGTGAGAGCCAGGTTGGGAGATCAAGAAAGTCAGCTGTGTGGAGACTCAGAATTTAATAGTGAGGTGTTGCTGACACTGTCTTGTTCTGATTCTGGTTTTTCGGTTGGGTTTTGAATCACTTGAGACATTGTGGACTGAAATGTTTTAACTTCTGAAATACGGTAGATGTGTTATATTCCAAAAATCCAACGACCAACTTCCCTTTCCTCTCTGGTCTCCCTGTTCTCTCTCCACCCCACTACCCAAGTTGAACTGTTTTAGGAACCAAGGATAAGTAACGCAGTTTTCCCCTTAATAGTTCTTTGGAGTTACAACAGAGTTAATTTGGAAGAAGCTTTTCTGTATTTTGTGATGATGGTTCTAAAACGAGCCATGGGGTGATGGGTCTGAAAACAAACTTTAGTTCATCAAATTTGGGCAGCTGATACTGTGGTGTTTTGGCAGCTGCCATTAGTATCTTTGAGAACCTGTATGTTACCCAGCCCCACAGTGCTTGGGATTCAGACAAGTCACTAGTCAGCAGCCAGCTACTGCTTGAAGATGGTAAAAAGAAGGCTGAGTTAAAAGGTATAAGAAAACTAGGTTGTAATTTACAAATGAAGCTTCAGAAAATAGAGACAGCCCTGGGACACTTCGGAATTTGATTCCAAACTTTGCTCTATTCTGTTTGTTGCTTAGGAAAAGTTAACAGCAGATAAGAGAACTGAATGCTCTAAAATACTACATTTTAGTTGACTGAGGGATTGTTCCTTCAGAAAAGCAGCCTTAGCAAACTTGAAATTTGGACCTCTCTGCAGATCAGAATTAGGCAGAAAACATGCCTGCAGTGTCCTGGCAGTCACTGAAAAAAATACATAGATGCTTGTTTTGCTGAATCTTCATTTTGAGCCTATATGCTCATTGATCTCAAAAATACTTATTCAATTTTATGGTTGGCACAGAGGTATTAAATGCTGCTGTTCTAGTGGCATTTTTCTTTATATCTAGTGCTGTAAATAGAAAGCCTAGTAAGTGTACCTTACTGTAAAGGTGTGATTTACATTCTGAGATTTTAAGTGATATATGGGCTTTCAGTATAAAAGTAATAAAGGCAGTTTGGGTGACCATTTATGAAAGTGATTGCTACAATAGTAGTTTATACAGGTTTCTTACATGATAAGCATTTCTACTTCTGTGTAAGACTTCAATGCAAACTGTACAGTAGAGTCCTAAGCTGCTCCAAAGAGATGATTAAAACTTCCCCCTGGAAATTAATACCACTATATTTTTCAGAGTATCTCTGAATTTCACAGTGGTTTGCATTGATGGGTAGGAGAATTATCAGTCCTACAAATACCATTGAAACTGCAGATTTATGAGGTTATTAATTCATTTCCTAAATCAAAGAAGAATATTATTCCAGGAATATGTAACATTTGAAAAAATCATGTGTCTTTTCACACTCTGAAGTAGAATGCAGTTACTAGTTGGGTGTTTAAAGTGTTCTTGGGGTTGTTTGCCCACTCAGGGAAGTATGGGTCTGAACTGTCAAATTATTAGAGCAGCGTCCTAATGGTGGTAGACATAGAGGTGTGACTACAGAGGACTCTCTTTTGGACTCAAATTTTGCTGTGTGAACATGTCAAGTAACGTCACATTCAGTCTCCCCTTCCTGCTGAGCCCCAGATGAGTAACTCTTCATCATGATGCAGGGTTGGTAAGTTCTTACTGGCCTGTTTTTTGTTTTTTAAAAGCTGTCACAACGAGTGTCCCTGGCAATGGTTGCAGGGGACAGTCCAGTACCCTGTTGCTCCCTGAGCATTCTGGATCATGGAGGTTGGGTGCTGTAATTGCACATAAGATTTGGATGAGAGTAATGGAGTATATGAAAGGGTATGTGCCTGGAAGGAGAGGCTTGAGATTCTTCAGGACTAACTGTGGGTCTTGTTTGAATCTGTAAACGCTATTTGTAGGGTGTAGGTGGTAAACTTTTACCACAGTGCAGTTTTAAAAGGCAGTGCTCCAGAAAGCCTTGCTAACTTTCTTCCACAAAGTGACTCAGGCACATGCAGTCTAGACTCCTTTTTTGGGGGGAAAACTAGGCTAAGCCTGAAAGCTGTATTCTAGATTAGCACAAAATGAGCTTTAACCTCTAGTGAAGGCATCAAGGCCTTTGAACATCTTCAAACCTTGTGAGTAGTGGCCACACTTTCTGGGGAGAGGATTTAGTGTGAGATACATTATGGAAGAAGTGTCATGGCAGATTATTGGAAATGTGAGGGTAGTGATAGCGTTATGTTTCTGACAGCTGAGTTATATTTAAGACCAGAAATGGTTTGTTACTGCGCTGGACAGCCGATCCCAGTGCTACAAGTATACATGCGTATGTGTGAAAGTTGTTTGTGATGCACACTTTATTACAATGATAAATGTCATCACAGAAAAGCATAAAAGAAAATTAGTAGTATAGACTTTGCTGGTTGCAAGGAGAGCATCTTGTGTGGGCCTTTCTCCAGTTTTTTGTTCCTTAGGGCAAGTAAGTCATTAATAGTAAATTAATTTTGGTTACAATTTTAGTAGAACCTCCTGTGCCAGAGTATCTTGAGGCCTTTTTAACTAGCAGTCACTTCACCCATACTCACTTTGTCCACCTCTGAAAAGCAACAAATCATTTAAAATTCCAAACCACCAGCTAGAAAATGAATTTAACTTCGTCTTCTGAACTTTTCTCCTTCAGTGATGAAGTTGATTGCAATTTTTTGCAAAGTTACATGAGCATTCTTTCAAAATGTAAATGTCTTTGTCATTGCAGTCTATGTGTTTTAGGGTGTGTTTTGAGCTCCTCTTCTGCACCATGTCACAGGCTTTTATAGGCCCTGTGTTTCTCTGGGTGTATGGCACTTAGCCAAAGGCTAACTATACTGCGAGTAAAATAGTGCTTTACAGAATTTTTTGGAAATCACACTTCTGCTCTTTTATTCCAACAAGTTTTTGTTTATTTGGCCCATTTTTTTTTACACTTTCAGTATAGCTGGTTCATATTATCCACACAATACAATAAAAAATATAATCTAATACCCTAATCCTGATAAATGGGTGATAGCACTCATGGTATGCTTTTCATTTATCAAGGTCCAAAGCCTTCTGAAGAATTCTGTTTCATGTTATTAATACTGAATTTAATTTAGTATGTAACTAATTTTAACCTAAGTTGAATAGGTATAAAATAATTTTTGCTCTTTTTTTCCCCCTCCTTGCTTCCACATACATTTTTTGCAATGTCAGTATATTAGAGGTAGCTTTGTAGTTTAGAGAGTTCTTAATGTTAACTTCTTTAATGTTGTCAGTGGTGGCCTAAAAGCACTGCCCAAATCATGCTACAATATTCTACACTAATGTCATTGGTTTTGATATTTAAGCAAAGCCTATATGTAATTGTTTTTTTTTTTAAACATTCTGGTTCTAGGTATGTAAATAAATTTGCAGGGAACATGAATGGACAATGAAGTGACTGTGGTATAGAGTTAAATCATGAAAAGTTTGATGTCTATTTTATAATCTACATTTAGATGGTAAAAATTTTTCTCTTGTGAAAGCAGAACTCTGATAGCTAATGGTTTGTCTTGTAACATAGCTACAGATGTGCTAGTCTTCAAGAAAAACGTAAGAAATGGAAGCTGTGCAAGCAGTTTTATCAGCTGAGCTGCATGGAAGCAGAGCAGAAGTCTTCTTGCTACTCTTAAAGATGCTGCTTGTTTACTGTGACTGGTAATAGTCCTGCTAGCTATTTGTCTTGAATTTCTATTCTTTATCCAGTTTTTCTGTGCCTATGATTGTGAAACACCTAGGAAGAGCTTTTGCTTAGAAGATACATTCATTGTGCTGTGGCAAGTGGCTAGCTTGTTTTCTTTCAATGTTATATTACAACTTTTCTAATACTGGTCATCTGTAATTGTTTGGGTATCTGGTATGCGTTATTTCTAGCCATTTTAATGAAACATTACAGTTATTAACTATGACTACTGGTTTATAGTGGCTGTAATCCTTGAATGTTGTCTGTTATTGTAGTTTAGGACCACTTTGTTAGAGCATTAGCCACCTTCTGGTTTGCATCAAGGTGGCTGTCTAATGGATCATTAACTGCTAGCGAGGCCTGGGTCCTTGGGGACTTGCTGGGTACAGCAGTTGTGGTATGAGAAGTAAAGCTTGTAGAGCAAGCAGTCTGAATATAATGAATCCTATAGCAGTGTAAAATGAAATTACTCTGTCCTTTTAAATTCTTGTTTTTTTTGCTATAACACTGTTGCCACAAGTGCAGTGTGTGTTTTAGATGCTCTGAATGGGCAGGTGTTGATTAAGTGGATATTCCTGAAGCAAGCATTATTGTTCTTTCCTCTGTTTAGGATGCTGATCTTGATACCACTGGTAGGTGTCATCTGCTGCTGGAGAAGATCATTCTTATTTTCCTTACTAACTTTGAAGGCAACACATAACAATTATACGTGGGGTATGCATGTTTGCCCCACCTCTTTCTTTTGTGTTCGCTTCCCCACAACTCTCCTCCAAATAAATGCATAGAACTAGCACAATATGAGGAACAGCTGGTGAAACAAACCTGTGGAGAGGGAGAGTTCCTGTGTATCTTCTGCTAACCTACAGTTTTCTGAGATCCCTTCCTGTATTCCTGACCTTCCAACAGTAGTTATTGTCTGAACTTCACTTTGTTGGAGATGCTTCTGTGGTTTGATCAGTTCAAGCCTTACTCTTCAGCCTCGATGTGATAGTTGGAGGCAACAAAGAGTCCTCATTAGGTTCCTAATTTAGAGTATCTTTTTTTTGTCAGTTAGGACTTCAACTTGGGTCATTCAGAGGTTGATGACAGGTGATGCCAGATTTCTGAGAAGTGTTCAGATCTTTGGAGGTAGCTAAATATTTGGTCTTCTTCAGTCTTGTTTATCAGATTGTATGTGTTTTAGGTGTTTTTGCCAAATGACAGTTCTTAGATGTCTTTACCTGTGTTTTAAATGTCAGCTGAGAGACCTCTTCTGTGGCTCTGACCTTGCTGAAATTCTTGTGTCAGGTTATATATAGTAAATATCACAGTTAAGGATAAGCCAGTGATTTTTACTACAAATTGCTGCCATGGTTTATCAAGTATTAAGTTGGCATTTTTCCTTGTTAGGATATCATTTAGCTGCCTTTTAATTTCAAAATGACAACATGTACTGAAAAACACTGGTTCAGTCCCTCAAAATGTGAGTATGGACTGAGAAATAATAATTACAGAGTTGAATTTTACTTGCAATGGGATCAAAATATTAAAGCTTTAGGGCTCAGGCAACAAAGGTCTGTCAGTGTTTGGCAAATACTGAACCTCCCAGCACATTTCCCAGATAGAAGTACTCTTTCAAGCAGTGTATATGATGAGATATAAATCAGTTTAGAAGGCTGTAGTTGCTATTGGATTAAACTGTTTAAAATTGAGATGGTTATGTGCATGCTGGTTTTGACCTTACAGAAAACATATAAACAGGTTTTTTTTTCAGCAAATACTGTGGTTCAGTTATTTGACTGGTTCTTTTTGTTGGACATGCCATTAGCTTATTTGTAACTTAAAATGGACGTATTTATTCTAACGAAATTAGGAGGGTAATGCAAATATCAATACATTTTGGGGGGAAAGTAAGACAGAATGAAGGAAACAGGAATTCATATTTAGAAATGTCACATTTTTCAGAGATGGGGGGCTGGGGAAAAGGGAAATTGCTCTTAATTAGCTGTAACTGTTTGCCAGCATGTTCCTGAGCACATGGAAGTACAGTCCTGTACAAATGACACAGTTCTCCACTGCACCCTGTTGATGCACAATTTTAATTGTATCAGGATTTAGTTACCAGACTGATGCACACAGCTATGCTTTAGAAATTCAGGGTTTGTATCTCTTTCATTTTCTGGTACTACTGAATTATGAATATATTCTGTCACTGTTAGATTTTCCTAATCTGTAAAATTACTGTAGCGTAAAAAATGTTATTGACGTGTGTGTTTAATGATTACAAAATTGGTAAAACAAGCACTGTTGCTTGACTTTGAGATGTTCATTTGGCCCTTTGTACATGAGCTCTTGGCTCTAAGAAGTGGCAAATTAAGCTGTTGTTGTTTTGCCTTCCCCCCTGCCCCCCATTAGCAATCATTCTGTTGCACACAGTATGTGATAAATCAACCGCAGGAGCTTTAGAGTTGCCATAACATGACATTACCTATCAGCTCATCAAGTCTGTGTTGACTCTGCGCCTTTTAGGCTGTATATTTCTTCAAAGTCTAGCGCCAGTTACTTAGTCAGCTCTAACTAATTTCAGAGTGGAAGGGAAACTTTACTGGAGTGCTGTTTGGGATCTGCTTTTTAATCCTGGTCTGTTTAATGTTTGCCTCCTGACATTCTAGGCCAGACATCATTTTAATGGTATGTGTGGTGATAAAGCCAATAAACTGTCAAGATGATTGATAATCTAAGCATTATAGCAATATGACTTTCCTGTTCTCCTCTGTGCTTTAGATGATGGTTTCCAAATTGAATTCTTACAGTGTGCTGTATGCGTGTTGGAGAGCCTCTGAACGAATAGTTGGAAGGAGCTAGCCGTCACTAATGCAGGCTGTTAGATTTCTGTAATTATTGGAAGGACTTTTAATTTGGGAAATGTTAAGAGGAAATTCCGATATTGGAATAGTCTTGGTCTCTGAATTTTGGAAATTCTGTTATTCCTATGGCCACCTGGGATGAACCTCAAAATTTCATGTGGCCGATTGCTTTATCTGTGCTGTCTTTCAACTGGAGATAACAAAGCACAATGCAGTGTGTGAGTGGCTTCTGGGTACCCTTAAGCAAATTCAGTGGCCGTTTTTCATCATGTTAATTGAAAGTCATTGATCAGACTTGCTCACTTTTTATTTTGTGAGCTTGGAGGCAATTGATTTGTATTATTTTTACATGATGCCTAAAATTAATGGTTTTCATATTGTACTTTTGTACTGGCCCCTGGACAGTGACAGAACCAGGACAAAAGAATGATGAATGTTTGTGTTTTGGACCTGCTCTGTGTGTGTGACTTGTTTGTGTGTTTGTTTAAGTTTGAAAGTACATCAGTTTCCTGGTTGTATTTATTTTTCTTTAACTCAGAAGTTAGCTCTGTTGCACCGGCTGAAGAAATTGTACATGGGTAATCCTCATTAATATACATCAGTTGATAAATCCTGCATGCTTTCAGTGATTCCTTGTGCAGTGAGGTCAAAGCAACTTGATTTTTTTACTTAAACTGTAAATTTTTTTTACTTAAACTGTAAAATTCCCCCTCCCCCCCCCCCAGCTTACTGTTTGGCCATTGTAGCCAGACCCAAGATTCTGGGGATCTAGTACAAATCTCACTTCAATGATATTCAGACTTTGGACAGTTAAATACTACTCCCTCCCTAGTCCCCCTCCTGCTTTGTTATAAACATTTTCCCATTAGAAATTAATTGTTAACTGTGTTATATGGGTGAATGTAAAGTTCTGATGCATTAGGAAAACAAACCTTTGTTCAGTGGGTTTATCACTGCAGGGGCAGTCTGAGTGACTGAGACTAACCAGAGGGACTCAGACAGGCTTGAGAGGTGAGCCCGTGCAAACCTCATGAGGGTCAATGGACCAAGTGCAAGGTCCTGCACCTGGGTCAGGCAACCCTTGATATAACACAGGCTGTGGGATGAAGGGATTGAGAGTACCCCTGAGCAGAAGGACTTGGGAATACTGGTGGATGAAAGATTGGCTATGAGCTGGCAATGAAAGCTTGCAGCCCAGAAGGCCAGTTGTATCTTGGGCTACCTCCAAAGGAGTGTGGCCAGAAGGTCAAGGGATGTGATTCTACTCTTCTGCTCTGATGAGCCCCCACCTAGAGTACAGTAAAGATAAAGACTTGTTGAAAAGGGTTCAGAGAAGGGCCACAAAAATGATCAGAGGGATGGAAAAGTCGTGTATGAATTGCTGTGCCCTTCCTGCTCCCCATGTCTGCTGGAAGATGACTCTCTCAGGTCATGGTTCCTGTAGCCCCGTTACACTTCCATATCATTGGAACTGCTGGCAAACTGTCTCTCTAGGCATTGAGTGATAGACTGCGGAAAGGCATTAGTTGATCCTAGTACTGTTTTGAAAGCCCTTTCCCATCTGGAAAGTTAGTGGGTTAGCCAGACTGGTGAAAGACTTTTTGTGTCAGTAGAAACTAGATTAAAGATAGTAGCTTGAGAGCTTTGTTAATTCTGAGTGAAGATGCATCTAGAGCAGTCAGAGCTGAAAAAAGAATCTCTCCCTGTTTATACCTCCAGGGTAGCTCCTCTGGCTGCTGAGAGCCGCTCTCCAAAAGGAGTCTTTTGCTTTCTGCTTTATCTTTGTTCCTTCACCTTCTTTCCTCTTCCTACAGACAACCCATCTTTTTCCCATGGACAGTTAGCCAGTTTAAGTTGTGCTTCTTCATGTTGCCAGGATGATCTAGTGTGTTGCTGTGTTCGTAAAATTGCATGGAAGCACTCTGTTGAATAAAGGGGATAGACCAGAAATGACTTTGGGAGGTATTCCAGAGAATGGATTGGTAGGGCATTGGGGCTTTATTGCGTTCTCCTGTGAGTTAGAGGGAGGAAACTGCAGGATTTAATCCAAACTTAAGAACAGACCTGATGTACAGTGAATCTTCCAGCTGGGCTTTGCACAGTCTTAAGGAGAATTCTGTCTGGGGTTTAGGGATCTTTCGCAGGTGTCTTGTTCTGCTACTCTGCTTTTTGGAGTGCTGGCTTTTTACTCAAGGAAGGACTGGTATGTATCAGTAGTGTTTGCTGGTACTGAAGCCCTTCATCTTGGGGGTAACTGCCAGGCTCAAGCCTTGGCCAGAATAAACAGAAGGTTCTATTAAAATTCAGGCAAATGGAAAATGGGTGTTGACAGATACGATGGCCAGATTAGGGTTGATTGCATACTGCTTGAAATTACGTTCCTCAGAACTGCTGGGTCAAATTCTAGTTGTGTATATCACCTGAAAAAATGAAGATAAGCAGGCCTTTTTTGTTTTGTTTTGTTTTTTGTTCTCAAAGAAAGACTAAAGACTTTGCACCGTTGCAGTGGTTCTCATCGACAAGCATTAAAGGCAAAAGCTTGATTTACTTCTGAAAAATTTGGCTTGTGTTTTGTAGAAACAACTCAGCAACAGTGAACTAAGCACTATTACAATTTTATTGGTTGGCTTTTGTAAGACCCTTGCAGTCAATCTAATTACAGTGCTCTCTGGAAAAAATGTCGTTTCAGAGTCAACTTCTCTACATTTGTTTGCATGATTACCTGCCATCTCATCAATTTTTTTGTAGCAATGATTATTAGAAAATAAAGGAAAAGTTTAATAATGAACTGTCTATCGAGACAACTGAAAACTGTTTTCCAGAACACATTTGGCTGTGCTTGAGTAGATTTTCCTTCTCCCCAGGTGTTCCTTGGGTAGCTTGACTCCATTTTTTTTTTCCATTTTAATGTTTTGTGTTTTTAGTAGTATTCTCTTCACCCCAAGGTTATCATTCACCAAGAAGAGTGTTAGGGGCCAATGGTACATTGTACGGTGGTGTGATAGAAGCAAACCATGAATTCATAATGTGAACAAAGGGTCTTAGACTTGCAGAGAATGATCCATCTAGTTGATTGGTTTCCCCCACCTCCCTTGTCCTGTAATATTCGAGATGGCGTACACAGCTACCTGGTGCCTTTGAGACTTTTGTCTATTTTAAAGCTTTTTACTTTCCTGGCATGTTATGTATTGGTAGGAAAGAAAAATGTCTGTAGTAGTAGTATTTGTTATCATTCATCTATTATTTCTGTCATATGTATGTTACAATGATTGGAAGGCATTACGTTTTTTATTATTTAATTGATCTAAAATCTATCATTCTTTTGCCAAATATGTCTGCTGCAATCAAATGATTACTAGGTTCACTTAAAGGGATGAATTTTTACAGTAGCTGATTTTATATTATATAGGATTTGAAAGAAGGTGTGCCTTGAGATATTCAGCTCAAGTTTTTGTGTAACTGGATGCTATTTTATGAGAAATTTATAGGAACGCTCGCAGGCCCTTGTTCTCATGGGGGACTTCAAACACCCTGATATCTGTTGGAGGGACGGTACAGCCCAGCACAAGCAATTCAGGAGGTTCCTGGATTGTGTGGAAGACAACTTCCTTCTGCAAGTAATAGAGGAGCCGACAAGGAGAGGTGCCATGCTTGACCTTGGGCTCACCAACAGGGAAGGTTTGGTTGGAAATGTGTCGCTCCAGGGCAGCCTTGATTGCAGGAATCATGAGATGGTCAAATTCGAGATCCTCAGCACAGTGAGAAGAGTGTGCAGCAAGCTCAGTGCCCTGGACTTCAAGAGAGCAGACTTTGGGCTCTTCAGGAACATGCTTAGTAAGGTTCCATGGGATATAGCCCTAGAGGGCAGGGGGGCCCAAGACTGTTGGTTGATATTCAAGGATCACCGGCTGCAAGCTCAGGAGCGATACATCCCTACTAGAAGGAAGTGCTGCAGGAGGGTCAGGAGACCTCCTTGGATGGATAAGCAGCTGCTGAGGAAAATTCAAAGGAAAAAAGAGGCTTATAAGAGGTGGAAGCAAGGACAGGCGGCCTGGGAAGAATACAGGGATGTTGTCTGGGAAGCTAGGGACCAGGTTAGGAAAGCTAAGGCCCACTTAGAATTAAAGTTGGCTAGGGATGTTAAGGATAACAAGAAGGGATTCTATAGGTACGTAGCAAATAAAAGGCAGGCTAGGGACAACGTGGGCACCCTCTGGAAGCTATCGGGAGAACTGGCTACCCTGGATTTGGAGAAGGCTTAGGTTCTTAGTGACTTGTTTGCCTCAGTCTTCACCAGAAAATGCTCTCAATACATCTCCTAAGTCTTGGAAGGCAGATGGAGGGACAGTGAGAATGAAGACCCAGGTCCCGCTGTAGGAGAGGATTTGGTTTGAGACCATCTTAAGAACCTGAATGTATACAATTCCATGGGACCTGATGAAATCCATCTGTGGGTCCTGAAGGAGCAGGCAAATGAAGTTGCTTAAGCCACTGTCCATCATATTTGAAAAATCATAGCAGTCAGATGAATTTCCCGTCGACTGGAAAAAGGGAAATATAACCCCCATTTTCAAGAAGGGGGAAAATGGATGAGCCAGGGAATTACAGACCAGTCAGTCTCACCTCTGTGCCTGGCAAAATCTTGGAGCGGATTCTCCTGGAAGGCATGCTGAGGCACCTGAAAAACAACAGGGTGCTTGGTGACAGCCAGCATGGCTTCACTAAGGGGAAATCCTGCCTGACCAATCTGGTGGCCTTCTATGATGGAGCTATGGACTGATGGACAGGAGTAGAGCAGTTGATGTCATCTGCCTGGACTTGTGCAAAGTGTTTGACACTGTCCCACATGACAACCTTGTCTCTAAGTTGGAGAGACATCAATTTGATAGGTGGACCACTCAGTGAATAAAGAACTGGCTGGATGGCCGCATGCAAAGAGTTGTGGTCAATGGCTCAATGTCCATCTGGAGACCAGGAACGAGTGGTGTCCCTCAGGTATGGGTGTTGTGACCGGTCTTGTTCAACATCTTTGTCAGTGACATGGAGAGTGGGATTGAGTGCACCCTCAGCAAGTTTGCCGATGACACCAAGCTGTGTGATTTGGTTGATGCATTGGAGGGAAGGAATGCCATCCAGAGGGACCTGGACACACTTGTGAGGTGGGCTGATGCCAACCTGATGAAGTTTAACCATGCCAAGTGCAAGGTCCTACAGCTGGGTGGGAGCAATCCCAGGCACAGCTCCAGGTTGGGCAGGGAAGAGATTCAGAGTATCCCTGCCAAGAAGGACTTGGGGGTTTTGGTCAATGACAAAATGAACATGAGCTGGCTTCAGTGTGCCCTTGCAGCCCAGAAAGCCAACCGCATCCTGGGCTGCATCAAAAGGAGCGTGACCAGCGGGTCGAGGGAGGTGATCCTGCCCCTCTACTCTGCTCTTGTGAGACCTCACTTGGAGTATTGTGTACAGTTGTGGTGTCCTCAACATCAAAAGGACAGGGGACTGTTGGAAGGAGTCCAGAGGAGGGACACAAGGATGATGAGGGGACTGGAGCACCTCCCATATGAAGATAGGCTGAGAAAGTTGGGGCTGTTCATCCTGGAGAAGAGAAGGCTGCGTGGAGACCTCATAGCAGCCTTCAAGTATCTGAAGGGGGCCTATAGGGATGCTGGGATGGACTCTTCCTCAGGGACTGCAGTGGTAGGACAAGGGGTAAGGGGTTCAAACTTAACCAGGGGAAGTTTAGATTGGATATGAGGAAGAAATTCTTTACTGTGAGGGTGGTGAGGCACTGGAATGGTTTGCCCAGGGAAGCTGTGAATGCTCCATTGCTGGTGGTGTTCATGGGCGGGTTGGACATAGCCTTGAGTGACATGGTTTAGTGTGAGGTGTCCCTGCCCATGGCAGGGGGGTTGGAACTAGATGATCTTAAAGTCGTTTCCAACCCTGACTATTCTATGATTTTAAATGGAAAAAGTCAACTTGTTTTTCCTCTCCTTAGGCATAAATCATATTCTTAGTTCTTTTGACTGTTTGTAAAATAATATAAGTAGCCACTTTGTAACTCTTGTATGAGGTAGCATGTTAAATATTCAAGCTGTGTTGGTAATGGTGGTTGTTTAGATTTGAGCACTGCTTATGTATTCTTTGCTAATAGCTCCTGCTTGTTGAATCAATTTGTACTTTGAGGTTGTTTTCTTCAGATGGCAGGGATATGGTTTGTTCTGGATATTATTTCAGCTATTTTGCCCCAGGAAAAACATTAGTAATTTATAACTAAAGTACATATACAAACAAGATAAATCAAATGGAGATTTTTTGATCACAAAGACATTACTAATTTCAATGCCCTAATGTGGGATTGAATTAGTTTAATTTACTGATTTATGAACTGTTTATTTCAGAACTAGGAAAATCAGTTAAATTTCTGTAATTTATATAGAAGAAGAGTCTTGGCTTGGGTCTGTAATCTGTAAGAAAAGGGTGCAAGACATATCTTCATCTTGCTTTCTGAGCTTTTTGGTTGCACCTCCAAGTGGTACTGCTCAGCTAGCAAATTAAGCATGTGCTTTACGTGATGTGTAGCTCATATGTGGCTCCATATAGCTGCATGGATGTGAAAGCTTGCAGAAAACTTCTTGTGTTTAGATTTTATTTTTTTTACTCTTTATTTTTCACAGCAGGTAAACAGACGTTGGCAGTGTTTGCAGTAAACAAGCAAAGATAGCATCATCCAAAAGAAAATTATTATCTTTTTATCAGATGGGATTCAAGAAGAAGTTTCATTTCTTTTTCCCCTCTCTCTGGAGCAGGGATCAAACTGGTGTAATTGTCAAGGCAGGTCAGTAAGGTCTTATTGACTATCCAGAGTAGTACGTAGGAAAAGTGGAAATGTTTACAAGACCTTTCTAATACTTATCTGATCTTCCATTAGATTTTAATGCTGCTGCTATTGTTTTAATTGTTTTAAAGTGATTGTTCCTTTCTTAAATGCAGGATATTTTTTTTCTTGAATTATTTAGGTATATTTTTATTATTAGGTATTTTCCTTTGGGTATTTTCTTTAGGACTTGATTTTTATTTGCGGACTTTCTTGTCTGCAGTTCAGAAACGTTGAGAAGGTGTCTACACTGTGTTTCTGCATTATTTGCTGAGTCATGTGGAATAACCCTCCAAAGTACTTGTTTTCAGAGTGTTTAATTATTTTACAGCTCTTAGAGCCACAAAATAGGAGGAAGTTTTACAAATTGTTTTTAAATGGCAGAGGATTTGCTGATACTCTACTCTAAAAAATAGGGGTAGAGTGGAATGGCAAGTCTTGATATCATATCCTGCGTTGAAATTCTCCTCAGTGGTTAGTTGAAAAAGTGCTTTACCAAAAAGAGGAAAAACATGTTTCATCTTTTAAAATAAAAGTTACAAACTAATGACTGTTGATCAGAATGTATACAAATAGTCGTAGAAAGAGAACATAAAGCATCGTTTAGGTAAATGACTGATAAAATCCATTTTGTGAGAAGGAAATACTGTGTGATAGCTGTTTTATGGGGTCTGGTTCTGGGCTCAGGGGAGAGCCCAGTCCTGCACTGTCCCATAATGCTCTGTTCTAGAGGCCCACAGCATTCGGGTTTGGGTGATCTGTCCATGCTAGATCTGTTCTATTCTGTTCCATTGCCTGTCCTGGTCTTGTTTCTTCCAGGCATAAAGACACGGTTAAATTACATAGAGTGATGCGCAGTTTCATTTAAGAAGGTGATAAAGCAAAAGAACATTTTTTTTTTCTAGAGGAAAGAATTTGGAAACCACTCTTTACTCCTCTGTTTGGGTCACCTTGTTCATTTCTGGATGTGACCAGTAACAGCACTGTGAACTTGGTACTTTGAAAATTAATGACTGCTTTGTGGCTCTATATTTCTGCTATAGTTTTCCTCCACGCTTTTTAACAACAACTGTGTGAGTATTGATCTGCTAGTGCCTAATAGTTCAGAAACACTGTGAATGCAATATGAGGATTAGAAAACTGCCCCAAAACGCAAAAGCATTGAATACATATATATTCTTCTCCCTGTGATTTAGTTCTGATTGAAATTTATGGTGCTGGTTATGTGAGTAAAATTATGGGATGGTGACTCTGAGTGCTTTTTATATGTCTGGAAAAGCATACGGGATACTCAAGCATGATTAAGTGAACTGTATTAAATTGCTTACTTTGCAAAATTGCTCACCAATTATTATGCTAGACTATTTCAATAGTTTATACATAGAAGGAAAACTGGATATGGTTCAAAGTAAACAAAAAATGCTTTGTTTTGCTTAGCTGATCAATAGGAAAGGATAAGGCTATGTGGTTTTATTTTACATTAAAAAAACCAAACCCTTACCATAAAATGTTAGGCATGGATTTTTTTTCAGTCAAAATAATTTTTCAGCGCAGCGTGAAAATGGAAGACAGAGAATCTGAATGGTTCTGCTTTAGAACCACACTGAAAGTTTTTTGTTTTATGTAAATAGAGATTGATGGAACATTTTACACAGAGTGCAGGTTTTTGACAAAAAGTATTGATGGTTGCTTTCAGTAAGTGTTACTGGAGATGACAGAACATTGCATTTTAAGATGAATTACAGTAGAAACTCCCTCTTTGGGAATGTCATACATTTTATTTCATCTGTTGTTTTGAGAAAGAATGACTAAAGTCATAAATACCACAGAGTGATCTCTCTTTCCTTAACATCTTATAGATCTTGCATTAGTTTGCTGTGCTATAAGTAGAAGTTATATTAAAAATAATTAGGTGGATGCATGTGTTTTGCTAAGATCTTCTTAACGTATTCTTTTTTTTTTTTTGTCTTACCTTTTGTTGATGTTAATCTTAAAGGAATGGTCCTTTTGAATTTTTTATATTGGCTTATGTTTAATCCTTCAGAAGAACAAAATATTTTGTCTGATGCATTTAGAGGCAAACTGAATTTGGATATCTGGTTTGAGTGGCAAGAGACTCCTTTTTGCAAGAGCAAGATGATCAGCTTTACAGTACCCAAGTGTTAAATTTTTAATTACTGCTTCCAAAAGCAGATAATTGTCTATAAACAGAAGAGAGGTTTTCAAAATGTTTTGTCCTGCTACTGTGCACAGTGTTGCCAAAATTTCTCTCCAAGTGGTAACAGAAAACCAGACGTATGGATGACTGAATTCTTAGAACTGAAAATACAAGTAGGATTTGGACAGTGAGATGGGATGATGAGGTCAATGGGAATTATAAGTGGTACTTAGTAGAAAATGAATTCTATTGTGAGCATACATTTGCATTTTATATTTTAGATGTTTTAAAATTGTCTTCTTGTTAAAATAGTTGTAGCCTAAATGACAGATGTAGTCTCTGCAATGTTTAATTTTGTTACTTTCAAATTCTGTGGAGTTCACCCTCCCACTCCCCTGCCTTCCCTTAAAAAGGCAGAAGGGAGGTTTGAGAAAATGCTGTGCAGTGGTGGGTGCAACTATTAAGGAAATTTCAAGGGAGGACACAATGCGAATGTGGTCTCCTTGGCAGGTTTCATGGTTGAGAATGACAGCTTGAAAAGGAAGACTAGATGTCTTCTTCGAAGAGTGATAGTTTTAACACAGATCAGATTCTGGGCGTGGTTTTCAAGCCTTTTATAGAATACTCTCTTTTCTGAATAATAAAAGAGCAATAGGGATAAATGTATGTGTAAACGGGAAATATAGCCAAAAGGGTATTGTCACCCTGAAATAAAACCTTGTGTAAAGAAGGCTTATGCTTTAGAAAGGAGCATGGAGAAAGTGACAAATCAAATATCAACAATAAAACTGAAATTCTTCTAGATTGCTTCCATTTCCATGTTTGCATTCTAATGCCACCCCTCAGCACTTACTGAAAATCAGCTCTTTCTTGTCTGCAGCTGGTTTATCTAATGAGAAGAGAGATGAATTTTTCTTATTCCTTTTAAATGCTTGAAAATGGTTCCTTGAAAAGTAAAGTTATTTTGATTTATCATTCTTCCCACCCAAAATATTTGTTATTGCTGCTGATTAAAAGCATTACTAGTTTTTTTTTCTTTGAATGTATTTTTTTTTTCCTGTTCTTACAACATTATATTGCCCAAAAATATTTTGAAACCTAGGTAGATGTGAAGCTGTTTCACACATTGATTCTCTTCTTTCACCATTTAATGGCTTCTTTTAGCAAGCTGATGATAGGTTGGCTCGGATCCGTGCCCTTAGCTGGACTGGGTCACATGTCATTGAACCCTGGGTATTTGGTTAACAGGCTAAACCCACCACTTCTCCAAAATCCTCCATGTGGCGTTCCATATTTGAACCGTGAAAACCAGTCAAGTAGTGATTACATACTATTGCATAGGCATCTTTTTAACTGTTGTGTGAACTGATTAAATAAACAGAAGATTCAGTGTGAAATTTGTCTTTTAGTTTGGACCATAGCTTGTCAGTCAATGTCTCGCAGTATTCAATAGCTTATTCTCCTGTTTAGTTTATAGATCATCAATAGACTTCTTAATGGAGTCATTTTGCCTGCATGTTGCTGACCTGAGCTGGAATACATGGAAACTTCTCCCTGGCTGCTTTGCTCGAGGACTGTCACTGTTTCTGCTGTGTTAGTGTCCAGCAGCTGGGCCTGAAATGCACCTCTTTGCCACAGGTAGAGCAAGAGCTTCCTGGCTCCTTCACCGAGTCATGCCTTTCTCTGCAAGGAAGCATTCTGGCAGATTGTAGCCGGCTGTTGTTTCGTAGCAGACTGCTGCATGGTAGGCAGTGTTGTGAAATAAATCATCAAGCCTTTTTAAGAAACAACAATTTATTAATGTCTCGATAGTCAACCTTACTTAGAGGAAGGAAATTAATAATCAGCAGCTCTATGGAGAGAATGATCCTCTACTGGTTATCAGGCTTGAGGGAAATGTAACAACTTTGTGAAAGAAAAAGGCTTTTCCCCATTCTGTAAATATCCTAAAAATTCCAAGTGTTGTATAGTCAACTCCAGGACAAGATTTAAACAGATGCTTCAAAGAGACCTTAACCCATGAAATCAGCCTATCCTGCAGCTAAAGCCACACCTTCTAACTCCTGAATAAATAGATTCTCCTGACAGAATAATTCATCTCCAGTCATGAAAGCATCAGCTTTAAACGACAGGTTGTAGAGACCCGGTGCTTGTTAGGGCCAGATCAGCAGCCCAGATGCCTTGGATGTAAACTCATGAAGGGAAGATTAATTTATCTGTCATCCTATGCTTTGACAGTTGTTGTAAATCTTATTTAGCTCTAAGCAGAAATAGGGGGACCTTTGAATTTATGAGGGTGATACTAAGAAAACCTAACCTAGACTCTCTGAGCCTTGAAGGAGCGAAATATACTTATGGTCAGTGAGATCTCAAGTCATCTTCCGGCATAAAAAATTGAACAGTGGTGGGGGGCAGGGTGGGGAAGGCTCACTTTCCATAGGCAAGAGCTCTGCGAGTGCACTAATGTGGTGTGCCCCTGGAACTCTCCTCAGTGAATAGAAGCAGAAATAAGGCTCTTTGCTTATTGATCGATGGTAACAGACAACTCCAAAGGCCGAGTGTGTGTACCTTTTTAAAACCTCTGTTGGCACTGTTTTTAGAGCCTTGCCTTTTTTGACATTTTGAACTTTATAGAAGTATGGGTTTTTTTCTTTCTGAAAATTCATAAAGCTGTCAGACTGATTTATTGTGGAATGATGCTGTGCAGATTTTAAACATCTATGGCAGTACATTTGTAAATTTAAATGACAACTCTAATAGTCATGACCTCACTGCATGGACTGTCTTATGATAGGAGCATTTGTCTGTGGAAACAGTACAGGTGGTTAAAGCTAGAAAAAGTTTATCTTGTTAGTGCTACTCTGCTAGTATCTTGTGCACCATAGGAAATGCGCAATAGTGTGTTTCCTGCCTTCTTTCTTATTCCACATGCTTCAAATTAAACACTGTATAATAATTGTGGAATTTTCATTTTCATTGTCATATCAAAGAATTGAAAATAAAATCGGTAACACTTTTAGCATCCGAGTTCTCTAGGGTAGAATGGTGCATTTTTGTTAGGTTACTTTAAAGGCATCTGCAAATCATGTGGTATCTGCTGTATATGTTCAGTGCAAAGAAGGCTTTAATCTTTATGGAGGTGAGATACCTTTGATTTATGCTGAATTCAGACTGTATAAAACTTCTGAGAACCCGCTTCTAGTGTGTTACTTTACATATAGCTCAGGTCTCTAAATGCATATCATTGCTCTGCAGGACTAGAATGCAGAGATGTACATGATTTCTGCATGATTTCCTTCTGGGTATGTACAGTGTCTGCTTCAGTGGAGGGGTGGTCAAACTGCTGTTGCTCATTTTACGAGTAGTCCAAGAGGGAACTACTCTGAATTTTAATGAAATAAGAAGGTGTGTATCCCCACACTGTTGATTAAATTGCTGAATGAGTGTATTAGCAGAAAAAGTACAAAAATAATCAACCCTATTAAACAAAAACTCAAATGAGGGATGGAGAACTGTCCTGCTGTCTTCCCTAGCAGGATAATATTTAAATGGAAATTATTTAAAAACCTAAACCCCCACCTTTTCAGGTGTGGAAGTCAGAGTAGGTGTTGAACAATTCCAGCACAGGTAGATTTTATGGCAGATTTGTTACTTTCACTCTGTGGATTCTGAATGACTTAATGCTATACCTACGGTTTGCTAAAATTTTTCTGAAGAAAGATTTTCCCCTTACCCCCAGTCATAATGAGTTAACAGCTTAGTTAGACTTCTACAATTTAGGTTTGGTTTTGAGTGCATACATGAGGTTTTTAAGGTTTTATACTAGCAGACATAAAAAAGGGCAAGTGAAGATGGCATTGTGTAACTGAAGTTAGAATCTGAGACAAAAATCTGGAGGTAACTTTATTTTGAATACTTCAGCTTGATTCAGTGAAGAACTGATTTTCATTTCAGGTGTAGTCTGACCTAGACTTGCAGAAAGAAAAATGGCACGATTTGGCACAATCTGAAATAATTTCTGCACCTCCTCTGGGAAGACAGCAGGACATTGTTCTACAGTGCCTTGTACAACTCAGGACAACAACTAAAAGACTTTGCAGCAAAGAGTTTACAATAAAAGCAATAATGCTGTAAATACTTGCCAGCTTCCTACTCAAATGAAGCTTTAAAATCCTTCATGAATACTGTGTTAAGGTCAGAGACATTTGTAGTGCCGTAAACAAAAAATGTTTGTTCACAACAGTAACTCCGAATTTTTATTCTTTTTTTTTTTTTGTCTCAGTAGTGAAAAGCAGAAAACTATATTCTAATTCTTGTACTGGTCGGTCATGAAACACGAAATCTATCCTAAAAGGAATCTTCTTTCTTACTACTATTTTTTCTCACTTCTTTTTTTTGTGTTAAGCTTGATGTGGAAGTATATGAGTGTTAGCATTATTCAGCTGTGCCAACTGGTATTTGAGTGAAATGTTTATTTAGAAATGTAGTAGTAATGAATGTAATGACCTGTAGTGATAGCACACTTGTTCTTACTGTGATCAGTCATCTTCTCTAAAGCATTATCCAGTTTTCTATTTCACTGTGGTGAAAGCAATGTAATTTGATGAATTTTGCACAGCTATGTACTAGATTTGCTCATGAAATGGCTAAGATGAAACTTTGTATGGGTGTAGTAATTGCAGGAATTGAAAGTATAGTATTATGAAAACTTGGCCGAGAGTGTTCCGATTGCTTAAAGTAGGAGACCGTATTTTCTCACTTTGTCCAGGCAGGGCATAAGAGGTGCCTGTGACGTATTGAGATCTGAGTATTTGAGGAAGGAGGATCACTTGTGACGTGATCGTGAATACTGATGTTTTAAAATCAGCATAAAATAGTTCTTTCAATATATAATCTTCACCTCCCATTGTAACTCAAATCAGCTACACACCTGAGATGGAGAGGCGGAGTGGCTTTTTGCTTACTGTCTTTAGTTCTGCATGGTGTGTGATAGTGTGATGAATGTATTTTTGCAACTTACCTAATTTGTACTAGTAAAATTAATGATTTTTTCTGGCAGATGTAATCTCATTAAGGACTTTCATAATTCTAATGCTTAAAGAATATAAGTAATCTCTACGCAATCCACTGGTCTCTCTCTTGTTCATTACTTTTGCCTGTAAAGTAGTGTCTGAAGTGTATCTCAGATATCCCATTTTAATGGCAATGAACAGAGCAAAGTTCTTTTGAAAATAGCTACGGTGGATGGTCTGGTTTGTTAGTTAAATAGGAACCAGTCTGGGGACACAAAACAAATCAATAGCAGGTGTTACAGCTGTTGAGCGCTGCTACAGAAACCTGTTAAGAAGGTATTGCATGAATTGACTGGATGAAGGCTGGAACCAGTCTAAGAATTAGATCCTAGAAAATATTTGGCTTTAATTTCTATAACATAACGAAGCATTCCTAGTCGCTATACAAACTCACTGAACTATATGAATCTTTCTCCAGTTTTCACAACATTTTACACCTCAAGTTATTTTAACATCCTTTTGGGCAGGTCAAAGTAGTTCTCTGTTCTATGCTACTGCAGACAAATATTTTAATGAAGCATGGCTTCATGTGTTTAATGGGACAAGATGTTTTCAGAAGCAAATGAATTCTTCTAGAAGACAGTATGCACTTGACACCTCTCTGAGGGAAATGTATTTGTGTACAAGAATTTCCTCCTGGATTATTTAGGCTATTTGAATAACAAAATAATAATTAAAAAAACCCAAACCTAACAAAAAACCGCAAAAAAACTTTGTACAATATTCCTAAATTTTTTTTTCCATTCACTTTTAAAGGCACAGTAGGGAGCCATGGGAAATGTATTTTCATCTAGGGTTGTAGGAGGAATACATATTGTTTCTTTAAGGCATCAGGTATTGAGAAATGGCAGGGTGAAAAGTTTGACCTGAACTGCCAGATCTGATCTGCAAGGGGGTAATTGAGTTGCCATGTTTTTTTTCTCCTCAGTTTAAATCAAGTTTTGCTATAGCCCATTTAAGTGTCAGACTGGTAGCAAAACTTGACAACTTCAGTGTGCAAGCTTGCTTTTGATCAGGATTTACATGCAAATCATTTTTGCCTTGAACTGTCAACTCCTGTTTTGACACTGTGTGGGGAGGTGCCCCCATTTCTTGCAGTCTTTGCTTCTCAAGCCATGGGGCTGATGGTCAATGCTGTTAGTTGACCGGTAGAAGAAAATTATTCTGGTTTTATGGTGGTTAAACTTTTTATGTCTGTCTGTCTATGTATGTATGTACGTATGTATGTATGTATGTATGTATGTATTTTTTCTGCACCCTTTCCTGTCAGTCAGCTGTTGCAGCTGGGCTTCTAATCTCCTTTTTGCCTAGAAGAAAATCTAACAATAATCCTGAGTTTGATGTCAGAGAGAAACTAGAGAATTGGGGTAGAGGGTCACCAGTGTACTGGGGAATGGGCTTAAGCTGCAAAACAGCACAAAGGATGCTGACAGTCCACATTTTCCTGGGCTTTAAACAAAGTCTTTGGTAAGTTTAAAGCATCTTCTCCTTGCATGACTAAACCTATTGAGGGTTTAGAGAAAAAGCTTCCTTAGAAGGCTTAAGGCTGAACTTTCTTTCCAATTTTATTTAAAACCCTAAGATGTTAAAATTTTTTACATTGTATAATAGGAGAAAAATTAAAGAGGGGCCCATGAACTAGGGATAAACTCTGTGAATGAACAGTATGTCTTCTTTTTGCAGCCATATCTAGAAAAAACTTGTGTAATATAGCTTATAGATTAATTTCCATTTACACTTTACATCTGGAGCTAATCTTTCAAGAAAATCCCACACAGGAAAGTAAACTAATAAAACAAAACCTGTAATTTAATACTTCAGGGTTTCTAAAAATAAAATCAACTTAGGAAAGAGACTGATGAGACTTCATAAAAAAACCCCGTAAAATTGCTATTATACCAAACTAAACGAATGATGCAGGAATTTGCATCTTGCAAGTGATGTTGCTATTCTGTTTTGTACTGAAACAACTTTTTCTTTGTCCTATTAGTAGAGTACGGACATCAAAAACACTGTTTCACTGAGGTGGCAGGCAGTGTCGTGTTTGATAATCTACATATGAAAGCATTACTTTTAAAGTCAAGATTTTGAAACAGAATCTGCTTTATCTGTCTTGGACCTTATTTTAGCAGGCAAACCCCTGAATATCCTAACATGTGCTGTGAAATTTTAATTGAATTGTTAATGACACTTTGGAGTGACACAACATGTGAGAAACTTCCAAGAACCGATCATAGGAAGCCCTTTTTCTTACTGTTACAAAACAGAAGACACTGGGAACTTGACAAGTCCAAGTGTCTGAGGCCAGGGAAATAATTGATAGCAGGCTGCCTGTATCCAAGGTCCTTTAGCAGTAATTGCAAGCAGGATCTGACCCTCTGATCTCACCAGTGGTATTCACCATGCCAAAACGACCAGGCTTTGACAGATTGCTTTCCTACAGTAATAACTTAGGCATGTTCCCATCCTTGCATGAAGCTACACATCCCTCCCACTGGAGAAAATGAGTTGAAAATGAGTTGCTTCTGTTTTTTTTTTTTTTTTCTAACAGGGCACTGTTAAAATAACTCTCTTCTATTATATAACCCCAGTATTGCAAGGGGACTAAATTTATATGATTATAAACAGGAGATACTGCTTTAGAATACCACGATGTAATGTTTCACTATTTCTTAGGATTTCAAATGTTTTAAAAATAATGTTTGGCTTTTTTTTCCTTCCTTCTTGCTCTTAAGAGACCCAAAATATCACATTTTATGTTTAATTGCTTTCATCTCTCTCTGATTTTTATAAACTCGGTGCTGACTTGCATTCAGATTTTTATCTTGGATGAATTCAAGTCCCCAGAGGGACTAGGTTGGTCTCTGTTACATTTTGAGTTTTCTGTGTAGCTTGTTTCTTTCCTTTTTTCTTTTTCTGGAACATCATTTTATCTGTAAACTATGATTGGAAGCTCTAATGTCCTGGATGATATATAGCAGTCCTGGATTTACACTCCTTTTAGTGACAGGATTTCACTAATTCTGATATAAGGACTCCTGTGTGCTACTCTATGGTGGTCTGTGTTCTCTGGCATAGTTGAAAGCCTGGAAGCTCCACCCTATAGCTGTCTAAACAAGGTTTCTCACCAGGCACTGACATCAAAAGAACTACAGTAAGCTAAGGCTACAGGAAATTGTAACCACAGTACTAAGTTTATAAAAACTGAACATCTACTACTATAGTGACTGGCACTTCCATTACTGCATGCAAACCTCTAAGAAGATTAAGGTACGTTTCCCTAAGTGTTAAGGGTGGATGGTTTTATAACTTCCAACTGCAAATAAAAAGCTGCGAGAATGCAAGGTTCTTAGCTGTGAAAATAAATTGTATGCACATGGTAGAATACTCATGGTGACTATGTGGCATCTAATTGGTAACTCCACAGTCCTTTGGAATAAAGAACTATAAAGAAATTGCTTACATTCTTTAGCAAAGGTAAGAAAATTGGAAGTAAAGTTATGTAGTTGTTTCTTGTTAACTCCAAAATCTGCGAGAATTCAGGTGATCTGCCCTTAGATGCCATCGGGACTAGTGAAGAGGTTCTTGCACAGAGTCGTGATATCAGGGATCCAATCCTGTGGTCTTGTTACAGGATGTAGAGAGATAATTTAAATTTATTTTCAGTAGGGGATGTTGGGCCATACACTTGTTCTGCTTTAATGTTATTTATTTAAACTTATTTGTCTCCTTTGTATGGTTTTTTTGTGGCTCTGTGGAGAAAAACTTGAAAATGATTAATGGAAAACTTTAATCTCTGAACATACTGCTGTAGCTGTATAAAAGTAACTTTTTTCTTCGTCAAGTATGTGGCTTGAAAGCAAGATGAATTATTCACCATATACCTAGGGGGTCATATAGCTTACTCATAAGCTTCATCAAACTTTAGGGATCATGTGAACACTTTTAGAGGCTATTCCTAGAGCTTTGACTTGCTTTGATTGCAGCAAATAAATCTTTATTTGTAATAAGGTGGAAAAATACAGGACAAAATTGAAGTTGGGTATTAAAAATAACTAAGTTTTGTGGTCAAGCCCAATTCATTAAAATGAAAAAAGCAGAGGGGAGAGTAAAGCTTGGCAGTGGTTTTGCAATAATAATTTATCTGTACCTTGAGCCCATCCTTTGGACAGACCTTTGTTTGAACTGCAGCTGGCTTGGTTTATGTATGACCTGCTGGGAGCTGAGGTTCTAATGAAAACCAGTTATTCTTTCAAATTACTCACAAGAAGAAGTGCCTATTTTATCAAGTGCTCTTCTTAATTTGGCACATAGTAAGACTCTTAATATTTATTTTTTCTCCATTAATCACAGTGTATCTTATAAGAAGTCTAAACACTCTGATGAAATACTGTATGTTTTCCTTAAAGCATTCTGAGGACAAATGCTTCTCTAGAGAGTGGCTGGCAAGAGCTCTTACTGTTAATTAATGAAGTTGTTTGTTGAGGTTTTTCATGCGTGTGTTGCCGTATCACAAACTTCAGAATTTTTCATGGATCAGGATTGAGTTTCATTTTGCAGACTAGCTGGTGATAGGTTTAAGGGGCAAAAATGAATGAGGAAGGAATAATGGCTTAAGAAAAACAGAAATGGCAAGACTCGTAGTCCTTTAATTGTTTGAAATAAATTCAAGATGACAATTCACTGATGAAATGGTGATTGACTTAGAGTTATTCTGGTTTTCTTTGTTTTGGATATCACCCTACTTTTGTTTACTCTGAACTTTATGCTCAGAACTGTACAAGATAAACATACCTGTTGTCCTGTTCAAGTGAAACAGCTGAAGGTAAAATAGTACTAGTTTGAGGAAAACCTGAAGTTGATGATAGCTGTCTTTGTGCATCTATTACCAGATAGCAGAACTTAGATGCTCAAGAAAAATGGGAATACTAAGTGAAAATGAGTTCATACATATAGGTTTGGGTTTCTTTTTTATGTGGTTTTTTTTTTTTTTTTTTTGGTTTCCTCCTAACATCTGTGATTTTCTGAGATTTGAAGAAAGTGGAAAGTGTTTCTGTTCCTTAGGTAGGAATAAACCACTCTTTGAAATCATATGTATGTTAATCCTTAGATCCTAGACTTAGGGCATAGGACGTCAGTTCTATTGCAGATTTCTTGTAAGCTGAAAGCATTAGTGGTGGTGTTATAAGCAGAGCTGTTGATTCATTCATAGCTTGTTGTAAGAATCCAGACTTGTGTTTTTGGGAATTCAAACAAGTACTAAACCAGTGGGTTGTTCAAGCATTGTTCATTGTAGTACTAATCTTGAGTTGAATTTCCTGGCATTATTTCAGTTTCTATCATTCTTGCAGTTGCTTTTCACAAACCTGAGGTCCTTTCTCCTATTTTAGGATGTTAAAAAAACCCAAACATGAGTAATAATTTCGTGCTGACAAATACTGATGATATTTTATGTACTTAGACAACTTTTTTGCAAATGCAGTTTGGTTGTCCTTTCATTTAGCTATTTTTTACATGGGATGGTTGGAAGACAAGCATCAGAATTATTCCCTGTAAACAATGGGGGGGAGGGAGGGAAGTAGAGGTTTTAGATACAGGAACTTCCGTTTCAGAGAACAGAATGAGAATGACAAGGGAACGGATATGTAATAAGTAGATCATCTTCCTAACGTTATTAAAAGATAGTGCTGACTGTACCCTCTTTCCACACTTTCTTTGATATTTTTGGCCTCAAACAAATGTAGCACTGGTCTACTTAACTCTGGTGTTGTGCATATTCTCTCATTGCTTTAATCCACAATTAAATAGTCTGGTTATAATAACCTCTAGTCACAAGAGGAGTAAATAGAATCTCCTGCTGAAGAAAGCATTACAATAAGAGGTATTACTGTTTGCTTTTGTTTTGTGTAAGTTGGAAATTTAGATAAGTAGGGTAGGATGCTGAAATATTTTTGTAATGTTTGCATATTGAATAGGTGTTGAAGACTTGGTGCATAATGAGTCCATCAAATACTGCTTGTAATGTCCTCATTTCCTAGTGCCAGCAGATGGAGTGGGCTTTGCACCACAGCATTATACCTTGTGCCTTTTTTAGTCTTGGTTGTTCAGTTTGCTTGTTCTAAAACAGTATATTGGAAAAATGTAGTGGTGTGTTTGTGTTAGGCAAGCATTTAAATGATTGCTGGGAATCTTGGGGTTTGAATTCTCATATCTAAGCTAAATACCTTATCTTAGGATGTACCTTACTTGGAGAATGTTGCGCAGTTCTGGTGTCCTCAACATCAAAAGGACATGGAACTGTTGGAACAAGTGCAGAGGGAGGGCCACAAGGATGATCAGAGGCCTGGAGCACCTCCTGTATGAAGACAGGATGAGACAGTTGGGGTTGTTCATCCTGGAGAAGAGAAGGCTGCGTGGAGACCTCATAGCAGTTTTCCAGTATCTGAAGGGGGCCTACAAGGATGCTGGGGATGGACTCTTCCTGAGGGACTATAGTGATAGGACACGGGGTAATGGGTTTAAATTTAAACAAGGGAAGTTTAGATTGGATATGAGGAAGAAATTCTTTACTGTCAGGGTAGTGAGGCACTGGAATGGGTTGCCCAGGGAAGTTGTGAATGCTCCATTGCTGGCAGTGTTCAAGGCTGGGTTGGACAGAGCCTTGGGTGGCATGGTTTAGTGTGAGGTGTCCCTACCCATGGCAGGGTGGTTGGAACTAGATGATCTTAAGGTCCTTTCCAACCCTAACTATTCTATGATTCTAGGATTCTATGTATGCAAGCATGTTCAGTATGACTTTAGTTCAACCTTGATCCAGAATAACCCTGACAAGGAGAGGTTGGAATGCAGAAGCTAGGAAGGGTGTTGGTGCAAGTTCTTGACATGTTTTTACAATAGTGTCTTCCAAGCAGAGAGGCTATGTTTAGTAATGCAATGACTTATACTGCTTTTTCACTGCATTAAAAACATGAGGTTTATGGATGCAGTATGTCCTTTGTTATATAGAATGTTGGCAGTGCTTGCGGGAATTATGTATATTTTGAGCTTTTTTTGCCACTATAAAATCTCTAATATTTCTTCAAAGTGGCTTAACTTCCTTCCTGTTTTATTTGTGGGTTAAAATTGCGCAGGTTTGCTCATTTTTAAGCAAGTTATTTATGTATCAGTGAGCTTTTATTGGGTTGGACTAATTACCCATTTTGTAGAGGTTGTGCTGTTTTATCGTTTATTTCATAAGTTATCATTACTTACACAACATATATCTATATTAGGTGCACAGGTCCAGGTTGTATTGCAGGTACTACCAAGAACCAAGAGAAATAATAATAAATAGAATTTACTGTGGTCATATGAGAGAAGGCAATTAGGCAAACCTGGTTGTAAACTTTTAACCAGTTCTATAAAGTGCCAGTCATAACTTTATCTACTGTACTTCCCATGCTAGAAACTTCTGAGCTGTTTTTTCTACACCTTTGGAAGGCAGGATAGTTTCATCTGAAGAAAGTAGCAGTGTAACTGCAAGGTGGCTTCCAAAATACACTTAATCTTTCTTCAGTTTGGATTCTGTAACTTTTAGAATTTGGCACTAAATTTCAGTATTTGCAGTCCTCTCAGTGGTACACACAGAACATCACAGTTTGGTTTTAATATGGTTCACTTTGTTAGGAGATGTATTTCAAATCAGTATATTGGGGAGGGGGGTATCATTCCATCCCAACACACCCAGTCACATGCCAGAACCTATAGTAAATGTTCAGAGCAATGAAGAGATATTCCAGCTGCTCCAGCCAATCAGGCAGGTTCATTTGGAGCTTGGCTCAGATGCCTCTTGAACAGGAATTAGAGATGTGTGCACGTCTACAGGGGTATGAAATCATAGCCATCACAGAAACATGGTGGGATGGCTCCTATGACTGGTGTGTTGGAATGGAAGGTTACAGGCTCTTTAGGAAAGACAGGCCCATCAAACAGGGAGGAGGTGTTGCTATTTATGTTAGGGATACGCTGGAGAGTATGGAACTCTGTCTGGGGACAAGTGAGCAGTCGACAGAGAGTTTGTGGGTCAGGGTTAAAGGGAGAACAGTGATGGGAGACATTATTGTGGGGATCTGTTACAGACCGCCTGACCAAGGGGTCTCGGTGGATGAAGCGCTCTATAGACAGGTAGAAACAGCCTCACCCTCACAGGCCCTTGTTCTCATGAGGGACTTCAAACACCCTGATATCTGTTGGAGGGATGGTATGGCCCGGCACAAGCAATTCAGGAGGTTCCTGGATTGTGTGGAAGACAACTTCCTTCTGCAAGTAATAGAGGAGCCGACAAGGAGAGGTGCCATGCTTGACCTCGTCCTCACCAACAGGGAAGGTTTGGTTGGAAATGTGTCGCTCCAGGGCGGTCTTGATTGCAGGAATCATGAGATGGTCAAATTCGAGATCCTCAGCACAGTGAGAAGAGTGTCCATCAAGCTCAGTGCCCTGGACTTCAAGAGAGCAGACTTTGGGCTCTTCAGGAACATGCTTAGTAAGGTTAGAGGGTAGCAGGGAGGAAGCAGAGACAGGACACCTGACCCAAACTGACCAAAATGATTATTCCATACCACAGCACATCATGTCCAGGATGTGAAAACGGAGAAGAGAGCCCCGGAAGGGTGTGGTGGTGGACTGGGAGGTTCGCTGCTGGGGGGTGCACTGGCTGGGTCGGGCTTGGTGAGCAGTTGTATTCTCTTTCCTTGTATTTCTCTTGTATTACTGGTGGTAGCAGCAGTGATTTGTGTTATACCTTAGTTACTAAACTGGTTTTATCTCAACCTGTACGAGTTGCATTTTTTTTTCTATTCTCCTCCCCATCCCCCCAGGAGTGGGGGAAGAAAAAGAGGGGAGTGAGTGAATGAGTGAGTAAAACTTTGTGAGTTTTAGAGGATTAAACCACGACAAACCCCCATTTTCAAGAAGGGGAAAATGGATGACCCAGGGAACTACAGACCAGTCAGCCTCACCTCTGTGCCTGGCAAAATCTTGGAGCAGATTCTCCTGGAAGGCATGCTGAGGCACCTGAAAAACAACAAGGTGGTTGGTGACAGCCAGCTTGGCTTCACTAAGGGGAAATCCTGCCTGACCAATCTGGTGGCCTTCTATGATGGAGCTATGGAACTGATGGACAGGAGTAGAGCAGTTGATGTCATCTACCTGGACTTGTGCAAAGTGTTTGACACTACTCCCACATGACAGCCTTGTCTCTAAGTTGGAGAGACATCAATTTGATAGGTGGACCACTCAGTGAATAAAGAACAGGCTGGATGGCCGCATGCAAAGAGTTGTGGTCAATGGCTCAATGTCCATCTGGAGACCAGGAACGAGTGGTGTCCCTCAGGTATGGGTGTTGTGACCGGTCTTGTTCAACATCTTTGTCAGTGTCATGGAGAGTGGGATTGAGTGCACCCTCAGCAAGTTTGCCGATGACACCAAGCTGTGTGATTTGGTTGATGCATTGGAGGGAAGGAATGCCATCCAGAGGGACCTGGACACACTTGTGAGGTGGGCTGATGCCAACCTGATGAAGTTTAACCATGCCAAGTGCAAGGTCCTACAGCTGGGTGGGAGCAATCCCAGGCACAGGCTACAGGTTGGGCAGGGAAGAGATTCAGAGTATCCCTGCGGAGAAGGACTTGGGGGTTTTGGTCAATGAAAAAATGAACATGAGCCGGCTTCAGTGTGCCCTTGCAGCCCAGAAAGCCAACCGCATCCTGGGCTGCATCAAAAGGAGTGTGACCAGCGGGTCGAGGGAGGTGATCCTTCCCCTCTACTCTGCTCTTGTGAGACCTCACTTGGAGTATTGTGTACAGTTGTGGTGTCCTCAACATCAAAAGGACAGGGGACTGTTGGAAGGAGTCCAGAGGAGGGCCACAAGGATGATGAGGGGACTGGAGCACCTCCCATATGAAGATAGGCTGAGAAAGTTGGGGGTGTTCATCCTGGAGAAGAGAAGGCTGTGTGGAGACCTCATAGCAGCCTTCAAGTATCTGAAGGGGGCCTATAGGGATGCTGGGGATGGACTCTTCCTCATGGACTGCAGTGGTAGGACAAGGGGTAGTTGGTTCAAACTTAACCAGGGGAAGTTTAGATTGGATATGAGGAAGAAATTCTTTACTGTGAGGGTGGTGAGGCACTGGAATGGGTTGCCCAGGGAAGCTGTGAATGCTCCATTGCTGGTGGTGTTCATGGGCGGGTTGGACATAGCCTTGGGTGGCATGGTTTAGTGTGAGGTGTCCCTGCCCATGGCAGGGGGGTTGGAACTAGATGATCTTAAAGTCCTTTCCAACCCTAACTATTCTATGATTCTGTTATTCTGTGATTGATCTGTATTACAGATATGTATGTTGATAAGCATTTTTGTGAGGAACACTAGTAACAGTTGCCTTATGTCTGTATAATTATTTGTTTTCCAATATGTTTTTGAACCGTATGGACTCCAACATGCTGGTTTAAGTATAATTATTAGTTTCTGTTTTCTTGTATTACAGCTACTTCTGCATTTTTTTGGCATAAGTAATTTTTCAGTTTCATTCTTGCATAATGTCCATCACGCAGCACCTAATAAAAATGACAAAATTTGGTCAAAATTTAAGTGGGATTTCTTAGACTCCTTGTCTCCTAAATCATGGTTGCCGCTGAAGTAACTGGGAGTAGAACTACTTAATTCTACGCTGTATTTTTCAATATTAAGTGACTCAGTAAAATTAAGAATGAGCTCTGAAAAGCTCTTTAGGTTAATTGTTTGAGTTTTATCTTCTTTTTTTAATGCTTTCTCCTTGTAAGAATACTGTATTTGGATTTTCTGACAATTTCTTTTGTCTCCGAAGAAGTGCTAACAAGACGGAACTATTTGCTTAGAGAAGAAACGGACTCATTTAAATACAAAGATTTTTGAGGTTATTTTTTTCCTTTTTTTCCCCCCGAGAAGTGAAAGCAGAGCAGCCTATTCTTTCATTCAGACACAATGTGACTGTTAGAGTATATTTTGCATTAATTCATGGAGGGACACTTGCCTGAATTGCTTTCTGTCTCTTGTGGAAGTCTTTGATCCTGGTGACACTTTGACTGCATTAGTGAGAGTGTACTGGTTAATCCTTTGCTTAAGTTGTTCTCTTTGGCACAGCCAGAGGCCTTTGCAAAGATAATCCATCAGCATATACTAAATCCTAATCAAACAGGCCAATAGAAGAGCTGGGAGATGTGTTGCAGGCTGAAGAACTTTTTGGGCTAGGTATTTTTTGGCATGGTATTTTTTTGTGTAGTCTGAAAATTTCAGCGTGTATATAAACTCTGTTCAGTCATAAGGTCTTCCATCCTCTTTGAACACATTTGTTAAAGGGTACATTTCTGATGCCATAAATGCTGTACATCTGCTTTACAACCAGGGGTTGGTTGTGATAGGGGCCTGGGTATTTTCAAACCCCTTAGACAGTCAGTATTGAACAATACATCTGAGTTTCTAGTTTCATAAGATCAAAACTCATTGAAGACCGAAATCTTTCACATGAAAAATGTGGTGTCTGAAAAAAAATGGTCACACGTGGATGACTAAGCTGAAAAACTTGTTTTTCGCTGCAATTGACTGTAGTAAGAAACTATTGTTCAAATTGGGAGAGCTGTAGGTTACTTTTAAAACTGATCCTGACTCTAACAAATGGTTACCAATAAAGCCTAGTTTTTGCACTCTGAAGAAGCTCCATGTAACTACACAAGACCAAGTAACAATTGGTATCCTCGACTGCCTGGCATAAAATCAAGTATGTACATTCTTCTACTTTTGCAAAATAAATTGGAATAACAAAAGACCAGGAGAGGTCTTTTCTTTCTCTAAAATAAAATTATATCTTGATATTATTCATTATTAGTAGAGCTAAAGTCAGAACTGTTCTTTCAGAATTGAAGTGTTTCAGTTTCTTTTCAGAATGGTGCTTAGAAAGTGCTTATTAATGTACAAGTGGAGGGAAATCTGAGATACATTTTTCCCCCTTGTCAGTTCAGCAATCAACTGTAATAAGAGCTGATGTAAAATTTTCATACAGTTTAAGTCATTCTTTAATGTCCTTATGCTACTTGAAACACTTTTCATTTTTATTTCACTTAACAAGCATATTGGGATATTCTTTATGCAGATAAAACAAGTTTAAATAAAGTTGTTAAAAGTGCTTGCAAGTAAATTGCTTGTATATTCCTTTTACCCTACTTCTTCCTTCCCCTATACTTAACATGATTAAATTGTATATTATAATATAGTTCATGCTAAATGGTTCTGTGATTCATATCAACCTTATTACTATCAGCTCAGCCAAAACAGTATCATTTTCAGTCTTGTGCTGCTCAACTATGTAGTGGTATTATGGCAAACAAGGGATGCCTGGATCCAGATGCAAATGTGATTCCTCTTTCTCGATAACATTTCTTCCCACATTTTCACTTAGCCAATATTTCAGTTTGTAACATGTTTTTAATTTTGATTTGGTGGATGCCTTAGGACTGTGCCAGAATATTCCATTGATGTTCAATAGGAAAAGTGTAGACTGATGAGCTTCCACATAGTTTAGTTACCCTAAATAATGGGTGGGAGGAAAGGGGAAGAACCACACCCAAACAGCCCCAAAAGCCTAACTAAATGGTTAGCCTTTTGGCTTTAAACAGACATTATGCTGATTGACTAATCAAAATTGTCTAAGCAAGCAGAGGGGAAAGTAATGGAAGCCATCTCTGTCTGAGATTTTGATACTAAAGAGTTTTGTTGATTAAAGGGCAATTGGCATATTGTGATCCAGAGAGGATTTGGTTTTGCCTGTACCTGGCCATACTCTTTGTATGCTGTTGGGAAGAAGTTGTGAATATACTTCTAAACTATTCAGGATACCCGTTTACTTGAGAGCCTCTCCCATGAATCATATTGCAGAAAATGCTTTGCAGTGAAACTGATTTTTTTAGATAACTTCAGGGCCAATACCATGATTGGCATGGTTGGTGTCTGAATCTATATTCTCTGCATAGGTTCCTTGTGTCTTACACTTCTATTAGAGTGGGTGTGATTTCATGGTTCCTAGGGTGGCAGCTTTAAAGGGTGTTAGAGATATCTCAAAAATTGTAAAAAACATGTGACACAAATCCCCTACCTTTTTGTAGAGTCTGCTGTGTGGTGCATGGAATGACTCAGATCATGGAGGTGGAGTTATATGGCCCATAAACACAGATGAATTCTTGTTAATATGTTGGGTATATTTTCTGGAGTTACCTTTGAATCTCAACCAATTGTGAAATGTGGTACCTCATCTTCTGACGCTGAAACCACATTAAACTCTGTTTTATGGCTTTTTGTAGCTATGTATTTGTGTGAAGAGTAGTATATGGTTTTTGGAGAGAAGAAAGACATGACTAGACCAAAACACTGACTGGCTTGTTTTCTTTGGATCTGTGGTTTGGACTTCTTTTTTTTGCCCTTCTTTTCCCCCCAGATTATTTTCCCAGTGTAGAGAGCAAATTTCAGCCTCAGAGGGTAAATTTTTCTCTTTCCAAAACTTATGGACAGTGGATGGAGCCACAAAGTCTTTGGACAGTTCTCTTTGGACAAAATCTCTTAGATTTGAGAGAATTATTCTATATAGTTCTAGTGAGAAGCTGCTACTGAGTGGCTGCAGAAGGGGATACTCAGTTTTCTGTCCTGATTGTAACATGGTGTGCTGACCCATGCTTCATGTATTAAAAGTATATAATATGTCTTAATTTTAGGCATCTATTTTTGAAAACTGTAGTATATAGTAATCCCAGTGAGACAGGGATATGTTTGACAGGTTGTTGTTCTATCCTTTGGCATGCTATTTTGATTCTTCATACCACTTTTTTTGTTTGCATCATACTATTTAGTATTCGTTTATCTTATTTTTCATTAATTTGAAATACTAGCCTCATTAACATGATTTTGATATATTGGCCTGCTCCTAAGTTTTGACAAGTAATTAGATGGTATTTTTTTAATACACCAATCTGAAAGAAGTTTTGGATAATCATGGATATCTCTCTCCTAAGTTTCTGTCAGCACATAGTGAGAAAAGTGTTTTGGGATACATAAAGCCCGAGTTAGGTTCGCAATGCGTATCATTGAATAAACTGTGCCTACGGTTTTGAAGTAGTGGGAATAAATATGCACTCTTCAGCTTGAACAGTGATGGGCAGTTTTCTGCCTGGGCATTGGAATTCTCTTGGGATTTTTCATATGGTGGCAATTATTTCCCTGGCTGCGTTAGTATGACTGTGAAGTAAACGAAATAATAAGTTAGGAAGATGGAGCTGAAAATGTAGAATCTCAGCCTAGCTCAACTGTTTTGAGCTATGCAATCATATCTGTGATGCTATAGAGGAAGGTAAAATATTGTTTCTATAATGTGCTAGTCGATGTAGTGTGCTGAGACACTTTGTTTAGCTACTATCTTAACAGGTAAAAGAATAAACATGTTGGGGGAGTGTGTGGCAGGATCCTGATTGACTGCAGCAGCAGGCGATTAATGGGCAACAACACTTTGACAGGAACTGCTGACAAGGCGATAATGAGATTAGCACCTTCTGATTCTTTTATTAACAAGTACCTAAAGAATCATTTGGGCATGTCAGTAGATAATGATGGAAATTAAGGGACACTGGAACCTTTGGATAGCAGATCATACACCTAGTGCTCTGAAGGGTAGATAACAGATTAATTGAATCATCTCCTTTTGCATATGTAATCACTGAATATGACGGTTTTAGTTAAAGATAATAAGAGTGGATGTAGTATTGCATTCATTTAGGAATGTTAGCAATTCAGACATATTGCAGTGCAAAACTTTATTTTAGATGTGGTGCACTTGCTCACTTTGAAAAAAGTACATTCATCAGTAGTTATACCAATATGAAAAACTATTCATGGAGCTTTATGCTGGGATTGATGATTTTGAGTTACTGTTTCTCAGTGTCTTTTCCTTGTTGTGATGCTTGTCTTGTTTCTGGTGTATAAAAAACAATTACTTTTGGGGTAAGAGACTGGGGAATAAGTATGAATGGATAGATGTGTCAGGGTTATGGGGAGGAGTGGGAATGAGAAGAATGGAGAAAGATATAGACGATTTCAGTATGTGAATACTTGAGAGAATTGAGGGTGGGAACAAGTACAGAGCTATAAAAGTATGGAGATGTGAAAGGGAATGGACAAAATCCTACTGAATAGTTTATTTTGGGTCTCAGAGACAGTGAGTCTGGGATTAGCTTCTGGGCAGATCCTGGAAATGAAATACTACTGTGGCTGTGATTCTGATGGAAGAGTAGGAGAGAGAAGACCAAGGCCTAAGGACAAAAAATGAAGAGTAAGAAAGAAAATAAATAAACATGAACATGATAAAAGACTTGGGCTGTTTGTTTTGGAGATGTCTTGGCATTTTTCTTATTTCACTGTTCTTCTGGCAGATACCTGGCACAGAAGTTTAATTTTCTTTATGGTCTTTTAGGAATAGGTGGGAGAAGGAAATGAATTGTTATTTTCAATGGTTTTCAAATATTAATAGCTACAAAGGTATTTTATGAATGCATTTAATCAACTGTCTCATTGACATTAATCCTGTTTGACAGGGAAATCTGATAAGAATGTTGCCATGATTTTTCATTTGACCAAGTTAAAACATCTTAATATTTATCATCATACTCTAAATTGGCTTGGAGACTTTTTCCTAGGGGCTTGCATTGATGCAATTACTCAGGTTGTGTGAATGTGAACGGAAGCACAGATGTGCAGATTGGCATGATTTAGATCATACCTCCTTTTGATCAACATAATATTAAGATATGACTGATATAAATGCTTAGTTCTTATGTCTAATTACAGTCAGGATGGCTGTTCTCCACAGAAACCAAATTTGATTGTGCATTAGGGTTTAGGTTTGCAGGTCACATAAGTACTCTTGAAAAAACTACTTAAACTTCTATGGAATCAAAGAAGGTTTTGTAAGTTTGGAACTTCCCACCCTAAGGATATCAGAAGTGCTCCATGTGATGGGTCCCAGAACTTGGCTACCATTGCTTTCTTCTTCTTTGGATGCAAACATGGGCATTAATTGTGTTCATGTGCTTGCTGAAAATCAGTGGCAAATGCCACTCTCATCCTCTTAAGATCCTTTTTTTTTCATGTGTGACTTTGAGAGTCTCACAGTATTGTGCTCAAACTTATAATAGTTTTGAAATCTCCATCATTTGGATGTTGCATTTTTCTTGAGCAGCTGATAGCTCAGTGTTAGAAGGAAATCAGCAGTGCCAGTGTAGTAGAGAGAAGGCTGTCTTCTTACCTTATATTAATATATTTCTAATCATTAAGAAAATGAAAAGAGGAAAAAAGAGAGCCATTCTGAAGTCAAGAATAATGGCTTTCTTTACAGCAGTGTTTTCTTGACATGGCAGAGCTAGCTCATTTGTGTCTCAGACTTTCCTGTTATTCAACAAGTAAAATGGTTGTCAATCTGTTTTAAGCAAAGAAAATTGAACTGGGTTTTTCAGGAGTATTGGTTGGCTTAGTTATGCCAAGCTGTTTCTTTGGATGGCAATAATAGTTTTCTGCTTCAGCAGAATCTCTGACACAGTTGGCTGGGTTTTAAGTTTACTTTTTTTTTCTTTCTCCCTCCTGAAAAGCAAGTTGCCACATGTACCTGGAATGCAAAGATGCAATCCAGTTGTTCCTCTTAAAAAGCACTTTTTAAAGGGAGGGGATTTGGAATAGTTGATTTATATTTCACTCCTGTCTTTGCTAATTTCTCTCTTAGAGCCATATTAGAGTGTTTTGAAATGTTTTATCAGTAATAATACATTAACAGGGAAAACAGTCAAGCTGGGGCACTGGTTCTCATAATTCCTTTTTAGATCATGTATTTTTTTAACCAGTTTTTACAAACCAAATGTTAATGCATATGCTTGATTGCTAACCACCTCTGGGCATCGAACCTGTTTTTTCTTGAGTGCAATAAGTGATTATCCAACTCATGCTGCTCAGAAAAAGAGGTTTTGTTTTAATAAGCAGTGTGCAGTTTGGCACACAATGCTGAGGAAAGCAACATTATCTCCAGCAGTAAACTCTGCAGTCATTGCAAAGCTTGACAAGAAAATGATTGAGTCTGTTTGTTATACCTTTGTGGGGCTGCCACTGCTGCTGATGGAAATGTTGCTGTTTATTCAGCAATGCAATAACACTTTCTATAATTTATGGATGCACATTCCCCAGATTACTAAAGGTAATATTGTTGACTAAAGGAAAGTATACGAATGGATAGTTTCAGTTGTTCCTGTCCTTATAAAAGTGATTGACTGTTCACTTTGCACTGGGAAGAATTTGCACAGGCTTTTCCTCTCTTAACAATTACAGATTTCCCTTCCACTGACAGTTACAAATAACATGAAGGGTTCTAAGTGGCAAAAATGTACTGACTTCCACAGGTCCAAGGGGCAAAATTCTAGAAATGCTAGAACTTGTGTTCGCAGGTTGTGTTTGTACTATTTATCAGCCCTTTTCCATCAGTAACGTTTGTCCCTATATGCAAGCGAGTTAAGACTTCTGTTTTGTTGTATTTGTACACATGGAAAGAGTGAAAGTTGAGAACGGTGTGTGTATATTTGTCTATCTCTCTCCTCCTCTCCATTCCAACACGTTTTCTGAGAAGTAATACATATTCACTTGGGGGCCCTTTTGTGGCCATGCGTGTTAAACAAGACCTGTCTATGCTGTGGAATTGGCAGGGGGGGAAAAATCAATGTAGTACTTATGGTTACTAAATCTGGGGAAGCAGACAACTCCAGCAATGCTAAAATTCAAGCCTTTCCTCTTCCATCAGAAATCAGCTTTTGGTCTCCACAGGCAAGTTCTGTCTTTTGACCTTTCTCAGCGAATGGCTCTGGTGCTGGTGCAGTGCTTCAGCTGCTTTACAATGCCTCTTCCAGTGGCTGTCATTTTATGAGAAAGTTTCTAAGCCCACTTACTACTTGGACTGTCTTCTATTGTACTATAAAAGTGGTGATATTCTGTGTTGAAAAATGTTAGATGTAAAGGAAGATTTGAAGAAACAAATTAGAAAAAAAAGAGTCTCATGACTAGAAAAGGAGAACATGCATCCTTTGTTTCCAAGACATTCAGTCAGAATGAGTGAACCAGAATACTAAACTGCCCATAAATCTAGTTAACTGTTGGTTATTTTCAGGTAACTACCTTAGCCCTTTTGCACAGGGGTGATGGTCACTATGGGAGCTATGGAAGTAACTTGTCTTTTCCTCTTTCATAAGGCTGGGTATTTTGGGTAGCAGGCCAGTGCAAGTAGGTTTGAGACATATACTCTAAGCCATAAGTGGTTTATCTTGGCTGATCTTTTGAAGAAGCAATGTTGTTAAATTTATTACCTGTTTGAAGGTATTTACCTTTACAGTTTATTACCTGTTTTGAAGATCCCATGATTTGCAATAATTCTGGTTTATGTAGGTTTGTTCCTATGCCTCAATGGGAATTCTTCAACAGCTTGCTTAAGCGTTCTTTCTTATCATTTTGCTCTATGAGGGTAGTCTACAGGAGCAGAAAACATGAGATGCAATCTCAGTGGCAACATCAGTGAAGCTAGGTTGTCAGTTTTCCTGAAAAGTTTCCTTTAGAAGAAAGTTTTTGATGAATATTAAATTTAAATTCAAACATGTTGCAAATGCCAGGATTTTCTCGTGTGTATTTCTTTTTATTTGTAAAATGGTATTTGCCTTCTGTCCTCCCCTCCCATTTTAGCAAATATAAGGTAACTCTTAAATGTTCACGAGTGGTGAGGGAACATGTGGGGATGTGCTGCTATGTTTTGTTTTTGTTTGTTGTAACTGGAATTTCCAGTATCTTAGGTTATGCAGCAAGTGTAGAGAGAGCACGTGATAGCTATGAATGTGAAATAGCAACTTGTGCTATCATAATTTGTACTGATCATCAGCTTGCTGCATGTATGCAGAGTGACTTAGACAACATTTCCAGTAATACTCAAGTTAAAAAAAACCCAAATATTTCTTTGAGGTCTCATTGGCTGAATTTATACATGTATTATTAGTTTCTTTATCTAGCAGCTTAGTAGAAAGCTCTAGTTTTCGAATCTTTATAAGCTGCTGAACACTTTTGGTTTTAAGCAAAATGCCATAAATAATGTTTTCCAGCCCTAATCATAGGTATAATTTAATTAAATTTTTTTTTCCAGCTTTACAGACTGTTGATTTGGTACTCCTAAAACTTCTTACCATCCCCTGTGGTACTCCTGTGGACAGTTCTCAGCATACTTCAAAACTGCATGATTTTAAACATCGTATCAGTTTCAGCATTTTTGTGAAGTTTCCTTGTAGGGTTTCAAAACTCTTGGTATAAACTCCTTTCAGAAGCACTTTTTCAGAATCACTGTATTCCCTTTATATTTCTTTTGTGAGAGTTAACATTAAATGCTGTGCTTTTCTCTTGAATAATGCTGCTTATGGAAACGCTGAACACTTAGCATTTTACTTAATGTCTATGTGGATTTCCACCAGAGATGGACAGCAAAATGTAGCTTGAAAAGCCTTACTGGTTTCTGAAATTGCAATTTTGTTTTTTGTAACAACTCAGCAAGAAAAAATAAAACAGCCTTCCAAAGTAAAACAGAAAAAAACCCCCTCTTGAACTTCTATCAGCAAGAGTGGCATTGACTAACAGCTCCAATGTAATGGATGCATAACAGCATTGCAATCTGGGATATTGTTTAAATACCGTAAAAAGCCTTGCTCATTTACTCTGTCTGAGCACTGTAGAGAAAAATGGTGTGGTAATCCTGCCATAGCAGGTGGTACTACTTTCATATCAGTATAAAATGAAATTCTGTGGATGGTTTCTTTTTTCTTATTCACTCTTTTTAATCTTTAAATAAGACGATTGGTAGCCTGTTGGCAAGAAAATGGGCCCTGAATTTTTATTCAAAGTTATACAAGGATGATAGTTGGAATTTTTGGCAGGAGGCAAGCCATTGCTTTTCAGAAAATGCTGTCAGGGGAAGCTTTTTCTGAGTTACCTGCTGGGTCCAAGCTCTTTTATGTTGTTGTTGTGACAGGTAGATTTATAAGGCTTGAAATTTGTACAAATCAGTTGTCATTCAGTGCAAGCTGTCAATGTGTCAAGCTGTCATGCCTGCTGTGAGGGGATGCCTGAGGGGGTGTACAAGGGGGCAACCATGGATAAAGGAAATGAGTTCAAACAGACCTGAAATGGAGCTCACTTCTCTGGGTTTTCTGCCCCTGTAGAGCTGGCATTGATTTTTCTTGATGTTGAGCAACAGCAAACCTCAAATGACATGTTGTTAGCAATCTAAAGTTGCTGTTTATTGTCTTTTAAATGGCAGCAAATCATGCAGAAGAGAATATAGTGTGTATTTTTGAATTGTGCATGTTTAGCAGCATCCTGTTCGTGTCGCGTTCTTGGCCTGGCTGGTTTCAACTGTAAGAACTGCTGCTGCTGAACTGATAAACACAACTTTATGTAGTGTTTTGCAGGCATGATGTGAAAAGAAGTTTTGCAGTCTTTTTTCTCAGGGCTGAAGGTCATTAATGAACATGAAGTGAAAACGGGAGAGTAGCAGAGGTGTTTAAGCAGGAGAAATGGACATTTGATGTACTTGCATGTGTTAGGAATTACAATATGTTAGGTTGGTTTACTGATCATATTCTCTGGTTCTTGGACTCAGTAAGAAGACACTTAATGCTTCACAGGCAAGATCAATTGTTAAATTCAAGCCACCCTACCCTACCAGGTGACTGCAGAGCAGTACTTATTTGTTCATATTGTCAGCTCCCAATAATTTCTAGAGTAAACCAGCAAAAAATCTGAATTTCTGAATCACTTCATAATATCTGTGCATCTCCTACACATGAAGTGCTTTCATTTGATCAACCCTGTACACTTGCTTTGACTGTGACTTGTGACAGTGAAGTCTTACACAGCGTAACTCTTGTCACCTTACTCTTCAGGGTGGCAATATCAGTATATATTAACTCTAGCCTGGTAAATACCATTAAGAGCTCCATCTCTTAAATGACTGAGCATTTCATGTGTGTGACCTGGCCTCAATCCAAACTGTGTGTTCTCTCCACATCTGGACAGGCTGTATTAGCTTTAATTAGTCATAAGATTTTTGGCCCATTCAGTTCAGTCTTCATCCATCAAGCAGTACTGGGAGGGGGAAAAATACTGGCTAGGGATGGAAACTGGGAAGGTGACATTTGAACAACAGTCAGCGTCTAGAGGTAAAAAAAATTAATCAAAGATTTCCATAAAGCCGTTACCAGCTGGCATTCATGGCCTCTGAGCCGTTGAGCTAAAAAGTCTACAGAGAGGCTCATGGCGCAGCTGAGTTTGTCTTGTAAAAGCGCAGCTGTCCAAAACATGACAGCTACAGCATTAGCAGGGCCATTAAGAGGTGTAGAACATTTCCAGGGAAATGATTTGAAAAATGACAATGCTGGCTCCTGTGTGATATTAATTATACCCTGTGCTCGTGGCAAATAAGCTAAAATAGTTGGCAAGAAAGACAAAATGAGGTGTCTTGTTTCTGATAGTCATTTTGATCAGTAATAGTACAAACTGCTATAGCTTTTTAAAGAAACAATAGCGCTGATGGACAAGCAACATTTCTAGATTAGTTCTTTTTGAGCTCTTCAAAATAAAAAGGCAAAGCTGCAGCCTGCAGGAAAAGGTAATGCATGAACCCTGAAAGATGAAACAGATGACTGTAACATCTTATCTCTGGATGCATATGTCAAAGAATACTTCCTACACAGCTCCTAAGAGGGTTCTAGAGAATGGCATAAAGCCCATAGTGTGGAACAGTCACATATGAAAATAGGAAAATTTGATAATGTATGAATCAAACGTCTTGAGTTGTCCTTTAGTGAAGAATGAAAGACGTTCTGATAGTATGTGAATAGTACTGAAATAAGATGAAAAACAACATTGTGTGAATGTAGACTGAGAACCAGGTAAAAGCTACATGTAATTTTATGGTCCTCTAGGAAAACAGTATTATATTTCTTCCTGATAAAATATGTTTATTTGCATACTCTACCCACGTACTTGTGGATGCAAAATACTTCTGCAGTGCAAAATTTATGCTAATCAGTAGGGTCTTTGGAATGCTTATGACTATTTTTGATATTTAGTGGTTTTGTTCTTAATTCCTTTGAAGGCATGCATGCTTCTTGTAAAAGAAGAAGTACAGCCTTGACTGCCTTGACTTCAGCTGGAAATAATTTTCAAGGTTTAGTTTCTGTTAGTGCTATGTCTTCCGATGACTGTTCACGCTATTAGGCTCACTCAGATAACCCAAACATGATACCAACTCCTTGACCCTAAAACAGCTGATGAGGTTTCTCTGATTCCTGTAGCATCCATTCTTTCCACTTTCCTGGAAAAGGTTTGGAGCAGGTTGTTACCTAGCAGCATACTCCTGTAGAGAGGCATACCTGTTTAGAAGGGCAGGACCAAAGCACCATGATCTGAAGTGCATGCAGTCTGCCTTGATCTTGCCTTTTTTGTGTTTGCTGTCTGCTGAAAGTGTTAGTGCTGGGACATTCTAAGGCAATTGAGGGGAATGAAGTAACCAAAAACTGATCGTATTTACTTATTTATTAGTAGTTTTGGTTTAGGGAATCACTTACCCTAAACCAGTTTAGCATGCCATTGGCTGAGCAGAAACTGCAATAAACAAGTATGTCTGTTATAAAGCTTGATGTCTTGTTTGGGTGGTGCACAGAGCTCAGGCAGCTTTCCTTTGTCTGCAGGTTGCTAAAACATCATGATTTTTTACTTTACACTGAGAGTAGCTAGTGCTATCTGTTGTTTCTTCCAAGGAAGGTTGAACCCAATGTAACCATGGTCTTCACCTAGCATGAAACAGAATATTCAACTGGGATGATGGGAGAGCCAAGCTGCTTGGATTTGCGTGTTCCACTGTCAAACTTATTTGGTAGGAAAAAAAAAAATAATTTAAACACCTTTCTTTGCCTGCGTTGCTAGCATCTACATTTACAGTGAAAAAAAACGCTGGTATGATGTAGATCTGCAAGGAGGAGACTCGCATAGCAGAGTAGTATCTGATAATATTGGTATGAAATTTTAATGTTTTCAGGCTTTCTTGAACTGATAAAGCTAAGTTTAAATTCTGAATCTGTATTAGCGGTTACAATTGTATCTTCCTGGGAGACAGTTCACTGTGTTGCCGCAGTGTGCCTTTTCCCCTCCTGTGAGACTTCCTGCTGCCAGTCAATGGGTAAACTTTAGGTGGTCCACAGATCTGATCCTGTTAAATTAAATCTCATAAAGAGATTCATAATAAATCAGAGTTTGCAAATAGCTTGTCATAAATGAAAACACAATTGTAATGATGATAAACTAAGCATAGTTGGTAATTCTGAATTCTTTGTATTGGAAGAGATTTCCCCCTGTGTGGCAAATTCTATTGAATAATGTTGAATTTATGTAAATAAGTCCTGCCTTTCTCCCCTGGGATAATGGAACTTTAAAACTTCAGAATTGCAGCAGGGCAGGGCTTTAACACCCTGTGGAGACAGAGACCCTGGATCATTCCTGAATTCGTTTTTTTCTGTGCTTATACATGAAAAGAACCCCAATTTGCTGGCTTGCCCCAGGAAAACTGTTCAATAGGCTTTTCTCTAACACTGGTGAGCAATGCTTTTTTTCTTGGTCTGTGGATCAAATACATCACACTGCTCCCTGCACTGATCCTGTAGTTAAATTACCTTATATAAACAACTCTTTGTTATCCTGCCTGTGAAAAATGTTGTGTTCTTTTGGTAAAGAAGAAAATAGACCTGGAAATAGGAGGTCACAAGCAGGTCAAAGTGTTTAGCTGAAAGGCTGGCAGAGTTTCAAGCAGTGAAGTTTTGGATCTAAGATTGAGATTTAGTTGAGATGGAGGTTAAGTTTGGGGTTTGTATAAGTATCTGGTCACAAGATTAAGGGGGGAAATCTACTAGGGTCAGTGTAGACTATTTGAAGAGATGTTTAAATGTTTTTGCTCTGTTATCTGTAATCCTTCCCTAATTGCGTTGAACATGAGAAATAATACACAGCGTTAAACCACCGAGTGCAGAGAAAATGTCTTAAAATTACAGTGTGTAGCAAATTAGAGTCTGCCTGCTAGTTCCCTTTTCTAGAGCTGAGGCAGACTGTTTTTCTTTTACCTTGTTTACCTTGAAAAAATGCTTTAATGCCTGTGGTGTTTCTGTTAACCTCCTTGAACTCTTGTGATTTCTTTCATGTGATTTGTTATTGAATGACCTTTCCAGGATTTTACAAAACATGACCTTTTCTTGTCAAACATTCAAAGGTTTGTAAAGAAAGGCTGTCATGGGGACAATACTTGTTTTGCTAATTATAACTAATGTTTCCAAACATCCTTGAAAATGCAGATTCATATTTGTGCAGCCATTGATTATTTTTTTTTATATAGAAATGACTATTTATAAGAATATGTGCAATTTCTGAATAAGACTTTGAAGTTTTGTATTAGTACAGTAAATAATAATGAACATTAAATTTTTTCACTTGTTCTGAGACTGTATCACTGTAATTAATATTATTGTAATTATAATTAATATTATAATATAGTTCACCTTTTCAATAAGAAAGTATTTTTTAGTAAATCAGCAGTTTAGAGTTTTTTAGGAATAATTGATGATGAAGTATTTATGTGCCAATGTGCTTCAGTTACAAATTTTGTTGAATGGGCATAAATGTAATGAAGATAGTACTACAGTTTTGAATCTTTACTGCTGCTTTCAGGTGAGTTGGAATTGTTTTTCGTACTTTGATAAGTTTGATAGTGCTGTCTAGGTTATTCCGAAATCAGATCTGTACAGAAGGTTGGTGTTTTGTTTGTTGTGTTTTTGTTTGGTGTCTCCCCCCCACCAATGGATGGAGGTTCCTTTATAACACATAAAACCAAATCTGTATTAATAGAAACATGCAAACATGCCTTTTGTCAAATGTCAGTCCAGTCATGTATTGACCAGATACCAGTTTCTTAACTGTAAGTGTCCAAAAATGATGCTTTTATAAATTTATATAAATAAAAAACCCCTCTGCAATACTAGCTGAAACAGGAGGAGGAAGAAAACAGTAGGATCTTTTCTGCAGAAACATGGATTTGTTTGTATTGTTGGAGGTATGTGTGGCATTTTGTTATAACATTGAAGGAAAGTATTTGTAGATGGTAGTTGATGAGATTTCTTTTGAGGTTCAGTTATCTGGTAATTCTGAGTCTAATTTTGTCTTTTCTGTAAACTTCAATAGAGGTAGAATAGAAACCACTCCTTTTCTATGAAAAATATTCCCTTTTTGTCTTCTCAACTCCATCTTTTTCTCACAGAGGAATTCCTTTGATTTTTTTTTTTCCATTTTTTTTGTCCCCCTCCTGTTGACATTAGGCACAATATTGCTCTGAATTACCAGTATACAAAGTGAGGTGTGGTGTCAATGGCATGCAGTTAAGTCTGTTGTATAGCCCTGACATTTAGTGCTTATATTATGCTGGGTAGCTTGGTCTCTGAAGAGCAGGAAATAGTCAGCAAATAACACAGCAAACAGGAAAACTGAAACATAAAGAGCACTCATAGAGGAGCTTATAGCAAAGCCTTTCAAACTTGCTAAATTGCCTTTAACAGAGATGTAATAACACATGCACCTGTGCTGTTCAGTTTTATTGAAACTGCCATAAATAAGTCTTTCTACCGATGTATGTCCTCCAGCTTCCCAATCCAGGAAAGTTTCACTTTCTTGAATTGAGGCAGTGGTCTCCCGTGTATAGAAATTGATTTCTCTATCATGTATTTATGTAAAGAATTGCAAGTAAAAAAGACAATGACATTATTTGATCCTGCATTACATCATATCTATTTCTTTCAAGATGTCTGAACTTCTGTCTTACATTTGATTTTACAGTGACAGAACAATATGTTAGGGTCCTGCCTCCAGAACAATGTGGAAATCTCAAACAATGTCTTAGGATTTTGAAGTTTTGCTTGTGTCCCTGTCCATCTCCTCTCCCCTAGCCCTCTGCATAGCACAATTGCAAGATGCTATTTCTCCTCCTGTCTTCTTTGTGAGAAGTCAAGTAAAAGAGGAGACAGAAAAGATCAAAATTAACAAACTCACATGAAGGACAGTTCGGAAGGTGTAGTTCCTATCTAAGTATCTGGAGAGCTGAGCAAGAAGTAACCAAAGATAATACCGATGTTTGCAAGACAATCAATTAGCAAATATGTCCAAGGAATATTTGGAATCCTGTGATTAACAAGATGTTTGAAATCTGTATCATTTGCAAGCAGGTCATTCTTGATGTATGATCTCAATTAAAAATAAAGATTGCCAAGAATATTTGATTATTTGATGTACAAGCTTATTTCTGAGGTGTTACAGCCAGTTCTTTGTGTCGAGTTCTTCTCTCTCACTTGTGGATTATTCTAGCCAGTGAAACTTACTGTCACACTGCAACCGCCACCACTGTTGGTAGCATCTTATTCACTCCTTGCTCTTAAATGGCTTTTTAATACACTACAGTTTTGGGATATTTTATGTCAAACCTAGTTTCTACTTCCATTAAGTGAATGTTAGATGGCTTTTTTTACAGGACCCGATGCAGCAAAATGTGGTATATATTCTGTCTTATTTAACGAGATGATGACTTTTTGACTTTGCTGTCTACATGCTGGTTCCTGTTTAAGGCAACGTATCCAAATCAGACATGTGTCTCTTCTGCCTTGCACTCTGTTTTTGAATAAACAGAGCTCTTTCCAAGCAGTGCAGAACTGGCAGTGGCTCTGAACTGTCTTCCATGGTATAGTGATGTATCCATGGAGGCTCAGAGAAACTGTATTTTACAGTATAGGGCTAAAAAATCTTGTTGTAAGGATCACAGCTGGCTGTGGGATGGAAGAAGCAAGAACCGTGTTCCTCTTCATTCTCCTCCCACTCCACCAGTCCTGAAATACACTCCTGTTGGTGTTCTTAGCTGTGTTGGGAAGCATGTTGCTTTAGATCAACAGCAGAAGGCTCTCTGAAGGCCTCTGGCCTGCAGATCACTGTGGTGATGGAATGATGGTGGTGATGAAAGTTTTTAAGAGTAAGTATGGGCAACCTTTGCTCTGGCTAGCTGCCTTTTCTTTTTGTAATTGAAATTCTGTTAGAAGGTAATTGATAATGACAAAAGCAACTATATTTCAGTTCCCAGAGTTCATTATAGTTTAGCCTGTATAACATCCAAGGTATTAGTCTTCCACAGAACCAACCCTCATTTGGAAAATATATTCACTGGAGAATCCTCCGTTTAACTAAATGCTCTAAATGAAAGGAAAAAGTCTCTGTTAAATAATTATCTTCTGTCTGTTTATATGCTTCCATTGACCATTTAACATAAATGAATGTAGGAGATAATTTCAGACTAGTGGTACTCTTAAAATTCTAGAAGAATTTAAATTTAGAGTTTCAAAAGTGCTTTGAACTTTTTTCTCTTTAAAGTCTTTAGGAGGCTTGGGCTAGAAGTGTTTTTCACTCTTTTTACAGGACTGTTCTTGAGAGCCAGGCAGTTTGTTGTAAAAGAAAAAAAAAAGAGGGAAATATCAAGAATGAGGAAAGTTATTCATTCCATAAAACATGTATCTCTTATGACTTATCTACTGCAGCCTTCGATCTTTTATGAATCAGCCCAGGATGTCTGTGTGTGAACAATGTTGTTCAATAGGTTATTTCAAACATACTGAAGGTGTATATGATTGGTAATTAGATTTCAACTATGTAGTATTCTAGCTTTGTACAAAAGAGAAGCTGTATGCCATAGGGCTTAATATCAAGTTTATGTAATCCAAGCTCATACAATTTCTGATGTGCTCAACTTGAATTCTTTAGAATTTTTAAAAGCTCTTCAAGAAGATATTTAGAAAACAAATATTATTATCCTATTCTCAATTAGAATTTTTAGAAGTACTAAAGAAGTACTAAATGTGTGTTTTGGTGTGTACTGCTATTGATTTTAATGTGATTGTATGATAGCTTGAACACAGTACTTGATGACAGTGGGATTGACTGTGTGACAATGGGATTGAGTGTGCACCCTCAGCAAGTTTGCCTGATGACACCAAGCTGTGTGGTTTGGTTGATACATTGGAGGGAAGGAATGCCATCCAGAGGGACCTTGACACACTTGTGAGGTGGGCTGATGCCAACCTGATGAAGTTTAACCATGCCAAGTGCAAGGTCCTACAGCTGGGTGGGAGCAATCCCAGGCACAGCTACAGGTTGGGCAGGGAAGAGATTCAGAGTATCCCTGCGGAGAAGGACTTGGGGGTGTTGGTCAATGAAAAAATGAACATGAGCTGGCTTCAGTGTGCCCTTGCAGCCCAGAAAGCCAACTGTATCCTGGGCTGCATCAAAAGGAGCGTGACCAGCGGGTCGAGGGAGGTGATCCTTCCCCTCTACTCTGCTCTTGTGAGACCTCACTTGGAGTATTGTGTACAGTTGTGGTGTCCTCAACATAAAAAGGACATGGGACTGTTGGAAGGAGTCCAGAGGAGGGACACAAGGATGATGAGGGGACTGGAGCACCTCCCATATGAAGATAGGCTGAGAAAGTTGGGGGTGTTCATCCTGGAGAAGAGAAGGCTGAGTGGAGACCTCATAGCAGCCTTCCAGTATCTGAAGGGGGCCTATAGGGATGCTGGGGAGGGACTCTTCCTGAGGGACTGTAGTGATAGGACAAGGGGTAATAAGTTCAAACTTAACCAGGGGAAGTTTAGGTTGGACATGAGGAAGAAGTTCTTTACTGTGAGGGTGGTGAGGCACTGGAATGGGTTGCCCAGGGAAGTTGTGAATGCTCCATTGCTGGCAGTGTTCATAGGGCGGGTTGGGCATAGCCTTGAGTGACATGGTTTAGTGTGAGGTGTCCCTGCCCATGGCAGAGGGGTTGGAACTAGATGATCTTAAGATCCTTTCCAACCCTAACTATTCTATGATTCTATGATTCTACTATAATAACTGTTTTGATCTGTGTAAACTCTGAGGCCAGATGGTTGTATCAGAAATGTGTTTGGACTTGCATTTGATCATTTCAGATCCCAAATATGAAGGTGAGTGAAATTAAATTGAAATATTTGGTGTTGAAAAGGAAGATACTATAAGTGAACAGAAACAAAGCGTGAACTGTCAGAAGTTCAAAATTTAAATGAAGACAGGCTCTTTTCACTTTCTTTCCTCAGTCTTTGAGCTCCTTTTGTTCTTTCCCACATTTTAAATGATGCAATAAATACCATGTGCTGATTATGGACTGTGATACCAGTTACTTCTGTATAATAGAAACTCATTTATCCATTCCATTCTCCCTCTTCTTCAGAATCTTAATCTCTGCTGCCCTGCAGTTTCTTCTTCTCTATGGAGTATCCCCATTATAGATTGTGTGTTGGGCAGTGGACTTGCCTCAAATACTGGAGGAAAAATCATAGTCTTTGTGTAGACTTCTTTTCATGACTGTAATATTTTTTGGGTATATCTGTAATCAAGTATGCTATGCTAAGTTGAGAATGAAGGGGAGAAAGAGTATTACGTGCTCTAAGTAAGTATAAACAGTTAGAAAAGTGTATTTTGTATTTATAGTTCAGCTGTGGGGAAATAACCACTGGATGAAAAATGTAAAGAACTTTGTGCACTTACTGGCTAATGGATGTCAGGCAGCATGGTGATTTGCCTGCTTTATGGTTATTGAAAAATAATATACAGTGATTATGCAGATTTGACACCCAAACAGTCTGTGGGGAATAGCATAAACAAGTGTGTGGGGAGAAAGCTATAATTCAGTTTCAGCATAATTCTGATACTAAGTGGAGCTAAAGCAAGCTGTACTCTTAACAGTGTTGAAGGGACCGCTTGCAGTCTTGGCACTGTGCTGTCTTGCACATAATGTTGCAAAATAGGCCTATAGAGAAGCTCACAGTCCATACAGCATACATGATGGGTTATACAGTTGTCACAATGAGCTTGGTAGCTCTGAAAATGTGTATGCTGGTGTATCTCTAGGCAGAATATTTTGCAGAGGTTCATAACTACATGTGTACAAGGTCTTCTGTGTAAAGGTGCTGTTGAGCTATTGGTTTCCTTATGGGAATTTATGAGAACTGAGCATATTTCTAAACCAGACAGGTATTTTAGGGGAAAATAAATTTAATCAGAAACTAAAGTGCAGGCACCTAAGTGAGTGGCTTCCATTTCAGAGAGACTGCCCTCTCTCCCTTTGAATCTTGACTATAGGTGCTGTGAAGAAATAGAGATGTACTATTAGTAATGTGGTGGTATTGAGGAATTTCTGACTAGGATTGGAGTCGTCTTTCTGATGCATAGACACACAGTAAAAACACAGTGCCTGCTCCCCAAGAGTGTTCAGTGTAAACACAGGATTAGAGACATTTTTCACCCTTAACTATAAAACTATCATTGTCCTGGAGATCATTACTGTGCAGCTCAGCATAGAGTTTATTTTTGGAGGAACTAAAGAAAGCAAACTCTGGGGTGTTTTTAGAAACAGAAGACAATAAATTATATGCATGGACAATTGCAGCTGACAGGTTACAATCCTGGCACCAATTTACATCTAATAGTCTGGCATTCATTTTACCTCTTAATACTTTCCGAAAAATTCTAGAATATCATCAGAGGCAGCCAAATAAAAATGATTGTTGGCTAAAAAAGTTGGAGTCCATTTCTTACGCCATAAAACTGACTTATGAAAGGCTATGACAGAAGGTTATTCCATTCACAGGTAAATCTGCTCCCTAGGGCAGTGTCTGTGGCTGGTGGGAGCTGTGCGCTGGCTGGGATAAGGACAGGGTCAGCTTTAGTGAACAGCACCAAGAAGACAGGTGTGTGGAGATTCCAGTTAGGCTCCTTCAAATGGGCAGCATATGAATGAAGGTGACTGATGGGTTTATTGCGTGAATGAAACCTCTTGAATTCAAAGCTGTGCTGTAGAGCTGGATAGTGACTACAAAAGACATGTCAGTCTTCACTCTGAGCATCCAAAACTTTACACTGCTGTATGTTTACCAGCAGTTTTCTACTGATCAGATAGAACAGCAGAGCTGAACCTTGTGGTTTTGGGGGAAAAATACAGGAGAACTTGCGGCAAGACTATATCGGATGGGTTATTTTAATACTGAGATACATCATGGCCTGCCTTCTTTATTCCCTCCCTAACTTAAAAATAAAGTCTAAAGTAATTTCTCTTTTGCAACAGTCTTTTGTGAAGAAGGGAAGAAAAGAATGCCCCATCTGCAGTAAGCTGGTATATGTTATACTTTCCATCAAGGATTTCAGAGTGCTTAGGCTGGCTTCTGCTCAGATGTTAAATTGAGAAAAAGCTGCATATGTAGAAATTTTGGCATTCTTTTCTTAGGAAATTTTTTAGTAGCAAGAAAAAAGATGTTGTTAATTCAGAAAATGTTGTTTATTAATTAAAGAATCTGTCACTGGTGTTTTGCACATCGGTCATGATGCTGTATCCTGTCACTTCAGGATCAGGCTTTGTAAAAGAATCTGTCTCAGGCTGGAGGGGCTGTCCCCTCTGCTCTGGAACCATGGCGTTCATTTACTTACACAGAAAGCCACATTGGAGCAGTGCTAGTCAAAGGTTAAAAACCCATGTAGAAAGCCAGTCTTTTAACTGCCCAGCTCCTTAAACGCATTGTGCCCCATGCCCCCAAGGACTGAAATCTTGTGTTTGCAGTTGGACTTCTGCCAAGAACTATTAATTGACACTATGAGTTTATAGTCATAATAAAAAGGACGTGTGTACCGATAACGTGTTATGTGTCTGAGTTAAAGGTGAATATTGAGGACAAGGTTTTCAGTAGTTTGCTATCTGGAATCTACCAGTTAAGTATCTAAGTGAACATAAGGCTTTTTCAAGCACTCATTGGCAACTGTTGGCCTTTTGAAAGCATGTCACTTTTTGGTTTGGGCTTAAATAGTTGTTTGAGTGATGTAGTTATGAAATATAAATGAATTCAACTACTAATAATGTGCTTTTGCATATCTTTAGGAAAAAAAGGGAACACAGTGATTGGAACCAAAACCTTACCACCTGTGTTCATGTTAATCTTGATATTCATACCAAACGATGCATAGGGGTGCATGACTTAGTTTGCTTGTTGTTTTTTAAAAGGGGAGAAGAGGGAGCCTATATGTGTGAGGGAGAAAAACAAGCAGTCCTGTCAGTCTTGATTAGTTCTGAATCATTGATATTTTTCATAGAGGATGATTAACAAAGAATTTCAGTTTACCTTTCAAATAGTGATTATAAGCAGTAAGAAACTCCAAGTATCTTCTGCATTGTTTTATTTTTGAGTTGGTATCTTAAGTGCCTTGTGCCCACTGTCCTAAGACAAGTAACATTCAATGTGCGAAACAGAAAACCAATTGCAATATGTTATCTTAAGCTGAAGCCTTAAATAAAAAAGAGGAAAAAAAAAAAAAGATATTCGTAAGAAATTTCAAGAGGTGCAGTTTTAAGTTAAGGCCGGAGTGTTGGTTTATTAATCCTCTTAAATCTTTGATGGAATAGTAAACACTGTTTTTGCATCTCTAAGCCGCCATTTGTTTTCAGCTTTTTTCCATGACTATCCAAAATTATTTTGATGATCTACTGCTATGCAGCTAAAGCTTAAACCACTGAACTGATTATTCTTATTTTTGAGGGGGTTCGTTTTTTTGTCTTGGACATAGAAAATTAACACTGTGTAATACAAGTTGTCACCAATGTATTATTTTAAAGTTTTAAAACTTAAAAGCATCTTTTACATTAGAGAAAATAGTCATGAAATAGAAACTGTTTATTTGAATACAAGCCCTGAGTGTGCAGGAGACATGTTAGTAAGTCACTGACATATGGATGTGATCACTGTTTCCTTTGACCAGATTTGGTTTCTGCAGAGTGCGTGAGAAGGGAAGATAAATTTTGTCCTAGTAATACTGTAGTGACTCATAAATAAATGGTTACCCTTTGGTGCTTACAGTTTTCATTAAAGCGGCCTGAGCTTTGTTATTGACACCATAGGTTGCCTATTCAGGGAAATGCAGTAAAATTTATCAGTGTGCTTTCTACACCTAATAAATCATCCAAACAGGGAACCATATGGCAGATAAGACCTTGAAAATGTGGCTTCAGCATGTGAAGAGTCAAGTTGCTGAAATCTTGAATGATTACAGCTCGTGCATTTTCCCCTGGAATATCTTATAGTTATTTTACATGCCATTTTCTTGTTCACCCTATTGCCTCTTTGTCTCTCTCTTTCCCTCTCTCTTCCCCCCTTCTTTTTCAGCAGAACTGTGATTTCAGAAAAAAGTCGAAAGCAGATAAGACATTTTTATAATGCCTCGCTGGTAGGAGGAAGAGGGGCAGGGAGGAGCACAGACTGATGGGAAAGGATGATATATGTGGCGGCTGTGTCCCAACTCTCCTCTAGCCCATTGTCATTAATCATGGCTATTAGTTTTTTCAGAGCTGCCTTGTCTGCACAGTGCCTCAGAAAAGCCATTGTTTTTTCATACCATGGTCCAGGGAAAGCAGCGGGGGGTGTGGGGGGATACGGACAGTACCTTCTATAGTACTTCTTTCTCCTGTCTGCCTGAATTATTTTCTCTTTTTTTCCCCCCCTCTTCCCCCCCCCTTTCTTTTTCCTTTTTTTTTCCTCTTCCCCCCCCCCCTTTTTTTTTGTTTTTGTTTTTTGCCTTTTTTCTCACCTTTCCTCAAAGGGAAAAAGGTCTCAGTTCGCTGTTTGTACATGCATGTAAGCACTTATCTGGTGACATAAACACAGGTTGGACAATTGTAATACATATTCACTGACTAGTAGCTTTAGCGCACACTGCCTTTCTTAAGCTGATTTTTTGAATAATGCTGTAGATGACTGGACTTGGACACCTTATAATCTGTGGGCATCAGCAGGAAGTGAGGACTTATCCATGATACATTTTAGAAGAAGCATTTTCAAATCTTGGTGTTTTTCCCCTCTCTCCCTCCCCCCCCCCCCCATTACAAAGACAGTTGTTGGCTAAAATTAGTACGGTTCTGCAGCTGCTGTGTCCTTGACTGCTTCTTGGTTAGGCATAGGCTGAAATTAAAATCTTCCCTTAAAAGTGCCCACCTAGTGAAAACAAAAGCAAGTGGAGGAAAACACCGTAACTTTCATACTGGCTAGGGAGATTAAAATGCAGTCAAGTCAAGCAGCTGTAAAAAGTTTGTTTTCAAAACGTTATAATTGAGTTTATTATTTCTAAAAAAACGTGACAAATACGTTCTGTGTAAAATATACAAACAGCACTACTGATAATAGCATTTAAATATTCGTGGGTTAGCAGCTGAGGTTCAGCAAGGGTTTATACTTTGGAAACTCAGGCCTGTTACTTGTAAGAAGTACAGAAGAAAACTTATTCTTTAAAGGTACAAATTTTGATTAAGTTTTATTACAGAGAAAAATAGTATATTTGGAAATGATTAAATTTTGGCTTTTAGAACATTACAATAGGAACATAGGTGTATGATCTAATTACACTTCTGCAGATTAAAAGAAATAAAATATGAAAGCTTTCAATCCCGTAAGCAGGTGGTCTTCCTGTTTATATTTTCTCCTACACAATAAAGCAGTAATGGCTGGAAAGTTAAGGATATCACAAGCAGTCAGTGATGGCTTGTGAAGAAGGTAGTAATTGATTAAAATATTAAATACTATCTGGATCTGTCTCTTTGAATCAAATGTGACATTGATCCTCATGATTATAAAAGTCCATATGCCTTGATGCCTGTGGAGTTAAGAGGCAACTTCAGGAAATGTATAAGAACAAAACTGCTTTTTTAATCACTGCTTTAGAGAACTTCAGCATTTGAAACTTTAAACCAAGCACTTCTAACCAGCAGGTGAAGATGACGCTGTGCTCTAGGGTAGCAAACCAGTAGTGCTTTATGAAAGAAAACAGATCTTACGATCATAATCCATCTTTGGTGCAAAATCCTTTTTTCTTCTTGCAGAATTGTCTTTATTATCATCAAGAGCCTCAGATTTTTAGAGCAAGTGTGCTTCTGACGAACCTGCTCCACCGCATACTTGGCTACAGCTTCTTGTGAAACTTCTCCTGTACATAAGTGATTGGATTTCCTTTTTTCTCCTCTCCTATTTTGCTAATGCTTCTGTGGAAATATATTTCTGTATGAAGCCCTCGTAACTTAGTACAGTTAAGTTGCATATGAGCTCAGAAAGGGAAGGTGGGCTCTTGAGCGGTTTTCTTTAGGTTGAGCAGTGCATAGCTGTTCATGTTGTACTCTAGGAATACAGCCTCTAGGGAGATTGGTTTTGAAAACTTGGTTTCTGTGGTTGCCTTAGTTATGCCAACATGGGATGATTAAAATTCTTCTGCAGAAAAAGAAACTTTTTCCACTATGCTTTAAGACATCTATCAGTAATGGTTTGGGCCCGGGGTTGCCCAGCCCTTGATTTAATAAGAAATTTATGCTATTTACTTTTCTAGAGAAACTAGAAGATTGGCTATTTTACTTCAGATGCTATTAGGGGAAATTTTGTTAAGTTGAAGTTTCCACTGAAAGTGTTAGGCTACGGGTATGATCACTGTGTCTGGCTTGACTGGAGCCAACAATCGGGTATGCAATGACATTCTCTGTGGTTGGGTGGGCTCTCTGCTCTCTGGTCTGTTTCCTGGTTGGTTTTTTTTTTTTTTAGTTTATTTTTATTTTGTCAAAAAGAAAAAAAAATGCTTTTGTCAAGTAAACAAATACATGTTTCTTAATATATTATAAACTTAATAAATAAAGTTAAGACTGTAGTCAGTATAAATCCTTAAAAAAGGATTTGGAACTAATTTAGGCCTTACTATTAAGGTGTATGTTTCCGCTATCTGTCAGTACCTGAAAGAAGTGAGTGAATTGACCTGGTACATCAATATTTACACTCTTGGCATAAGATTTTATGTTTCCTTCCCAAAAAAGTGGTATAGAATTAGCAAACATTTGCTGAATTTTCAGCACATTGAGTGTTTTTCATTCCCGTGTTCATATTGTCCTTTAGTTTTGTATGATGCTGGGCTAGTATAGTGCAGCAAGGTGAGGCTTCAGTTCTTCTGCTGGTAACTATTGCTAGTTCTGTGGGATGGTGTTTGAGTAAAGTGTTTCCATAAGAATATTATAACATCTCCTAAATATAAACCCACCGACTGCATTTCAAGTGTCTCTGGTTGCTGTATTCCCTGAATTGCATGCCTTTTGCTTCCAAACTTCACTCTTGAGTGCTGTCATGCACTTTTAAATCTTCATCTTATTTGGTTACTTTTTCTCTGTTTTTTCCTCTTATTGTCTTCTCCAGACTCTTGTCTCTTGCTTCTCCTATCATAAGGAGATTACCTAAGACATGATAACATGTACTCTGTACTCTTAGTCCTTCCTGCATTTAATCTTCTCATTTTCAACATCAGGAAGGAAAAATCACAGAAGCATGACTATTACCAGATTTGCTTCTATCCTGTGACTATCAGTGAATATCAGTCAGCTGGCATGGAAGATATATTCTTTTAATAAACCAGGCCTGGTTTATCAGGAATTTTCAGAGAGGAAACTGTGTTTATACATGCTTAATTCCTTATTCTGATCTTGGTCCTCCACCTTCTTAACACCTGGGCACCGGTGTGCTTTCTTATTTCAGGAATAACAATTTAGAATATATTATGGATTATCTTGTGATAGCAATAAAGAAGAGTGTGGAAAAAACCAAGCAGATCTTTTCTCCCTTTAGAGACAAATTATTTCATTTCTGTGTGATGACAGAAATGTCTGTGCATGGTGGTACAAGAAACGGTAATCAAAATAATGCATAAAAAATAACTGAATTTTAAATTTTTAAAATTAATTTGCTTTAATAGATCACCAATTTGATGGTATTCCAATCACTGAGTAAGGAAGCAGGAGGAAGAACCCCAGTAATAGAGGTCTGTGTGTACTACTTGCTTTTTTTCTATTTTTTTTTATTTTTTTAAATAAGATCCATCTAGCTCGTGGATTATTGTTCTGTTGGTTTAACTAATATATTTATTTTTTTTACCACAGAAATCTCTAGTGATGAACAGTAGAGAAATTATTACTATTATTATTACGTTAAATCAAGATAAAAATCAAGCTACAAAAGATTTGCCTTGGCATATCAGAGGAACTGGAGGCCTGAAAGAACATTAAAATAAATAAATAATGTTATTCTGGTAGTATGTATACAAAGCACTGTGTGCAGACTTTTCTACAATTTTTATGTTCTGCAAAGTCATATGTTTTTAGCCATGATTGTGGTCTGTGCCAAATGGTTCACCTTGTCTTGTGTAATGAGTATAAACAACTGGTCAGTGCACTGACCAATGAAGCTAATAAAGATATATGGCACTGTGTTTGCTTGGGGAGTCACATACAGAGTCTCAAACTGTATGTGACATTTTTACCAAAGTAACATGGTTGCAAACTCTCTCACTCTCTGCTTACAAATTCTGAAGAAGAACAAACTATTTGACTGATGGTTTGCTAAATTTAATATGCTTAGCAAGTGAAATTATTGCCTACTCTAATGCTGTGTAATTATTAAGATACACTGCTTTTAAAAATACCAAGTGAATAATATTGATTTAGTGAACTGCTATTTAGAAAAATGCCAGCAAAGGAGGAATATTTTATTTTAGCTGCCTTAGAGCTGTAATGGGTCTGTACTGAGATATGCATGTGGAAATAAATTATGCACAAGGTAAACTATTTCGTTATACAGTACCCATAATATTAATTAAGCTGTAATTTTACCAACAAAGCTTTAATTTAACAAATAAACAGGAATCATCTGTATGGTTCTACACAATATACAACTTTGGGGCTGTAATAAAACATTCAGGAGCACCTGCAATTAATTTTAAAGCAAATAGTGTGACTAGCAACTTTAAAGGGTAATTGTAATTTATAATTTATTTATTTGACTCATACTGGATATAATTACAGTTATAATGCATTATTATTTTCATACAAATGTTAGATCTATCTAGTTTACATATAAAGTGGGCAGATTGATGTAATAATAGCATACATATTTTCTAGTCTTAACAACAACATACTAAGTAATAGATACAGATGGACCATTGTCAGCCAGAGCAGTTCAAAAGACACTTTAGCTCACATTAAAATAGATGAATGTATTTTCCCTTTATCAAGACATTTATGCTGTGTTCAGAAGTTCTGCAAATGTCACATTTACACAGTAAATCTCCTAAAGTATGGTGTGACTGGGTGATATTTGCATTGGAGTATCATGTCTTAACAATTTTGCTGGAAATGTTAAAAGTAGGTGATTGTGGCTGTCCTGGTTGCCATTTTTTTAAAAAAAATTTTCAAGACCATTACACTTTTCAAATTCTATTTATGATTTTTATTTGTATTTTTGTGTAGAGAAATAGAACTGAGAGAAATACCGCTGCAGAAGAAAGGAAGCAATTATGTGGGCCTGTTCTGTGTGTGGCTAACAGAATGCTGAAGTGGCAGATTTGCAAATTTGTAAGCGAGGAAAGCTTCGTGTTCATCTTTATCAGCCAAAGTGGTTTCTTGTTAGCTGAGCAGCAAGCTAGAAAGCGACTGATTTTGACAACATAATTTACATCTTTGTATAAAACTATTGCTGGCAGCCGAACTAATTTGCACTGGATTAGGTTGTTTGTCTCTGCTGCTGACTAACCATGCAATCTATCAGGGACCATTTTCAAATATCACTTTTCAACTGTGCCCTTGAGAGGAGGAATTGATCGGGAATATACAGAGCAAAATTACTCCAATATCTTTATAGAAGAAACAATTACTGAGTCATACAGATGTGAATAATTCTGAAAAGCTGAAAGAAACTTAATGAATTTAGCTCTGTGTCTATCTTTAATGTACATGCCCAATGTATTAACATAAAGCACACTTCTGTTATTTTCCTGTTACTTTGAACCTGCAGGAAGGTTTGCAGTGTATGTGTAGGTACTTAAGTATATTAGCCTTCTAAAATACCGCCTGATCTGTGTTTGTGAGATTATCTTTTTTCTTTCAACCACACTTTGCATTTCCTTCTTATAGAACACATAGGAGTGTTCTCTGTTGTGCAAGTGCAGAGTAACTTTGTCAACTTCCCCATTGAAGTTATTAGTTTGGGTTTGATGATATATAACAAAAAGAAGTGCTAGCAATATGAATCCATGCATAATTTGTCATATATTCTGCATACAAACATAACACCAATTTTATAATGGGGAAAAAATATGGGGTTTTTGTTGGTTGTTGTGAATGTGGCAGTGTTTCCTTTCTCTGCTTTAAGATCATGGATGGTAGAGTAACATAAGGGAGGAAAAACTGTTTATGCAACTGATAACCAATCCTTAGTCATTTATAAGATGCTCTAGATTTGCTAGGAAACAAAAAACCATTAAGTGCCTATTATTTTAAAGCAGTGGGTACATTTTTCATCACATTTCTCTGATGAATTTTCATTTGTGCATCCTGCTGGAGGTAATTAATTGCTTTCAGTTCAGAGGAGTAATAATGCAATAAATTATGCTGGTATTTCTTGTCAGGGAAGAATCATATTTCTGCTTCTTTACTAAAGCAGGACTAATAATAATATAGCTGGACTCACAGACTCCAGAAAGTGCATGTACTGTTAAAATGCATGTAAGGAATCGGAAGACTATGTATTCTCTAGAATTACATTAAAGATATGACTCTTCTGTGTAAAAGTGGTCCCTTGTAATGACAACTGATGCTGTGTCTTCATGTATATTCCTTTTTTTGTCACCTTGGGCATGTTACTTAACCTGCCTATGTTCAGTTCTCTGTCTGTGAAAAAAAGGATGATGGTACTGGCATTCACATTAACATTTAAGTTGCTTTATAATGTAAAAAACAAGGCATCCAGGTAAATTTACTGTTTCATGATTATTGATGAGTACATCTGCTAACATTATTTGTCCGGATTGCAGTACTATAAAGAGAATTATTTCTGACAACATTGTCATATCAAAATGTTTACTCAAAATGACACATAAATAACACTGCTGTTTTGCTTGCGTTTCATTTGAAGAAGAATGGAGAAATGCACTGATGTCTAGAGAAAGGATGTTCCAAATGATAGCTATTGCAGAGCTGCTATGCAGAGTGACTTGTGCTTAATGATAATAATGCCTTGTTACCATTAAGATAGCTTGCAACCATGCTGTGGTTTCCAGGCTTGCATCTTGAGTGGGCCAACAGCACGTAACAGAGTGGTGCTGCAGCACCTCAGTCAGCAAGGCATGCAGCTCTAGTAGCAGTAGGTCCTGTGGCTGGGAGCTGCATTGCGGTGGACAGAACATCCCCATAGCCAGAGGAATCCAAGGGAGAGGATTCCATGGGAAGTTTCCATGGAGGATAAAGGAACTAGCAAATGCTAGGAAATGTTCAAGAACTCTCCCTCCTGGAAGCACAAAACCAGCCTACCCTCTTTAAAGGTAGGGGAAATAGGCAGAACAAGAGACCCTCTTGGCTTAACTGCGAGCTTCTGAGTTTGTTCACAATTAACAGAAAAGTGTGCCAGAGATGGAGACACAGATGAATACCTGTTGAGAACTACAAGAGCATTGCCAGGGTGTGCAGTGATGCATTAGAAGATGAGTTAGAAAAGCAAAAATCTCAGCTCAATTTGAAATCGGCCAGAGACGTCAAGAACTACATGAAAGGGTTCTTCAGGTAGGTAAACAACACGCCGAAACAGAAGGAATGTATTTGCCTTCTGTTAAGCAGGAGAGATGGATTAGTCACCAACAGCACTGAAAAGGCACAGATTCTCAACACTTTCTTCACCTCGTGTCTTTAGCTGCACTGATTGGCTGCAGGACCTGGGAACAGAAGTCCAGGCTGATGCAAATACACACCCACCTATCGGTGAAGGAAGACTTGGCATGTGAACTATTACAGGAGCTCGAACCCTACAAATCTACATGCACTGACACTTGAGGGTGTTACGAGAGCTGGCTAATGTTGTTGCAAGGCTGCTGTCTATTATCTTTGAGAAGTCATTGAGACTGGGGGACATCCCAGAAGACTGGAGGAAGGCAAATGTCATCCCCATCTCCAAGAAGGGCTTAAAGGAGGATCCAGGAGATTGTAGGCCCAGTAGTCTTACTTCTGCCCCTTGTAAAGCTATGGAGCAAATCCTCCTGGAGGCTATCATAAGTCAAATGAAGTGACTGGGTGAAGCTGGCAGGGATTCATGAAGAACAAATCATGCTTGACTAACCTGATCTCCTACAACAAAGTAACCTGCTTGGCTGATGTGGGTGAGCAGCGGACATTGTCTACCTGGATTTCTCCAAGGCTTCCAATACGATTTCCCACAGTTTCCTCCTAGAGAAAATGATGTATTAAGGTATATATAAGTGGTCTGCGTGGTGTGTGGGAACTGGCTGACAGGAAGCACCCAGAGGGTACTGGGAAATAGCTGCTTTTCCAACTGGCAACCTGTCACTAGTGGGGTCCCCCAAGGATTAATATCAGGCCCAGTGCTGTCTAACATCTTCAGAAGTGATCTCATTTGGAGGTGAGATGACAGGTGGTTTCTTGTTCCTGCTCTGTGAATATAGTGCTCATGTAAGAAAATTCCTTAGCTTGCAAGCAACCTAGACTAGAGGTATTAAGTAATTGCTGTGTTTGGCATTCAGCTCTGCCAATGCTTGCTGTGTTGGCCAAAGCAATTTGTTCCAGTTTGGGGTCATCTTTTGCCAAGAATTACCAGATAATCTGAATGATTAATCAGGGAGTGGTAGGCTTATAATGAAATCTAAGTGACAGGAAGAGATCTGGCATTTCATTGTCCCTTTTGACCTAAAAGGGTTTTAGCTTGCCCTTCGAGCTTAGAGAAGCTTTTGTACTAAAACACTTTTTTACTTGTGTTGGCTCTACTGTTGTGTGCAGAAGTGGTAGGTGCTTGAATGGGATTCTTAGGAGTTGAGAGGAGCAGCGCTGCTGTCCTTTGTGGGTTTTTGTTTGCCTTTTTTGGGAGGGGGAGGTGTTTGGTTTTTTTTTTTTCCCATGAAAGATTATTACTTCTTTAGTGCCACTGATGCCTGTATTTGGTTGTATTTATGCAACTAATATCCTATTTAATTGTGAACTGAGTGAGACATTATGAAGAAAAAAAGCACCCAACCTTTAGTGTTTCTTGTCCGTGTATGCTTGCTGCATTATGTGTATTCCCTCTACCGTATTTCCACACAAAATTCAATTTGGGTTTTTCCCACCAAGCTGTTACCTACTGGTTTTGTTTTAACAAAGGGAACTTGCAAGAAGAAAGCCTTCAGAACTAGCAATGTAATTTTTCAGCTTATATGGAGAATGCCACATTTCCAGTGCCAGTTTTCTGTGAGAAAGTTATCTTCAAGGAAAGTGAGGCCAGAAAAAAACATTTCTCCCTTTTTCTGAAATGAAGGTGAGAGAAGTACATAGTTGCAGTGAGATTCCTACATTAGGTATTGGTAATCTACTGTAAATGCCCATTCCTTTTTTTTTTTTTCCTTCTTCTAATTTTTGGACTGTTACAGAAAATAGTACTTTCAAATAGAACACAAGTTTTTGAGGAAGAAGTGCCCCATATCTGCCAAGATTTAGTTTCCTTTTACCAACCCAGAGTTTCATGTAGCTATGTGAGTGAAACCCCTTCCTTCCCTCTGCTGTATTATGTCTGTCTCTATGGGCAATCTATACTGTGTTAGGTTCAGCAAAGAGGCTGGAGCAGCGCAACTTCACTTTTATTGCAGGTGAGTCTTCAAATTCCATCATATTGGTTTGAGTTTAGAAATCCCATGCCTCAACTTCCCTCATTTCATCCTTATTTCTGGCTTGCTAGCTATGATGGTATTAATGCTTCTTTTGGGCTTATGACAGTAATTTGGTATTTACTTGGTGAGTAGGTCTGCAGTCAAAATACTCAATTTGCTTTGTTCCCCACTTTCAGAGAAGGGCTTTAGTTGATAGCTCTTTTGTTTAGTAACATCCCCCACCCCAGTTACTGAAAAAAAACCCCAGTTTTTTAGATCCTTGGGTCTCAACCTATCAGGGGTAGTGCACAGAATCAACCTGCCTGGTGACAAATTGTTCCCTCGTTCTGAGGTGCTATATGGCACTGGAGAGCTGAGGGCAGTAGACAAAGTATTTGTCACAGTGGTGCTATCACTTGACTGTCTCTGTTACAGGCTTAATGGCAATTTTAAAGGTAGGTAAGACTTTACCCAGCTGTTCCAATTCTTTGTATGCTGCAAAGCTTTCCCCTTTCACTACCTCCAAACCGAGCAGCTGTTAATAATTTTAACTTTTCAATTAATTATAGTTCTACTTTCAGAGCGGTGACAAGGTGTCGATTGTTGAAAAAGCTGTTTTTTCCATTCCATACCAGAGAGAAAGCCAACAAATATTTATACAAGTCTTTCTGGGGGCACTAGTGGGTTTAAGAGTGCCTTTAGGAAATGCCTTAGTAAGAAGGTCTCATCTACACCAAATAATTTTGAAAGTGCAGATCATCAACAAGTAAAATACTCCAGTTATATACTATGAAAGAAATGGCTGTTGTCTTGACTGCTTTGTGTGCTCAAAGGGGCGCTGCTAGGTTGGTTCTTCTTCCTCTTTTCTGTAGTGTACTCTTCACCTGATAACTGATCGGGGATATCAGACAGTTTTGCTGGTGTTTGGCAGAGTTCTGCTGCTGCAGTATTTTTGAACAGGGAAAATAGGTTGCTGAGCAGTTGCTTAGGCTTGTGAGTGCATTCTGGTATGCGATGTGTGTATCTATTTAGTGCCTAAAGTGCATGTATGGAGGCAGGGTGCAGAAAGTGTTAAATCACGGGGTGGCGTATTCTGGTTTTGTAGCACAGACAAAAGAGAGGACTTTTTTCCAAGTAGACTTGAAAGTTAGTGAACTGGCCAACTGCAAAATTCTGTGACATGTCAGCCAGAATGGGTTCCTCTGTGAAGAGTGCTAACTCACCTGTCTTCAGTTCATAGGTCTAAATTTTCTTCTAGCTACTGGTGAGGCTTCTTGCTAATTGTAAAATGACTCAGGAAAGAATGTGGAAACAAGACTTCAATTGTACCCTTACCTTTGACAGGACATGGTTGTCCTTACTTTATTGACTGATGTCAGATAAGTTAGCAAGCCTAGTATCTTCCATTACCTAGATACTGAATTAATAAATGGTAAGAATCTGACAAGTTGCTTTTTTACCATTTTCATAAAATTCCAGCCTTTTTTCTTGGTATGCATTGCTTTTTAATCTGTGATGGTTTTGAGCAGTGAGATCTGCATTACCTTACTGTGTAGAAATAGTCTATTGCTTTTCTGATCCAGCTTTTTAGCCTCCTAAAAATGTTACCTCATCCTCTAAGTCCTACTTTGCCAGTGAGCAAAAGATCCTTTTTTTTCCACAAAAGAAATCTATTCTGTGACTGCTCATTTTAAGACTTAGGCTGAGCCTTGTCCCTAGAGTGTGGAGCATACTGAATAGAGAAATCTTCCTGGGTTACCAAAGCTTTCGTTTTGTGAACATGATAAAATTAGACACTGCTTTAAGTTTGTCACTTCCCTTCCACTCCCACAGTTTTAGTTCCCTAATGAATTTCAAGCCCAGTGTAGCGTTGTGAAAGTCAGGCAGGTGTACAGTTACCGAAGCTGATACGTTAACACCTGCAGGAAAAATACAGGTTAAGATCCTTCAATAATTTTGAAAGTTGTTGTAGCTTGATGGGTATATCACAGTGAACAGGCAAAACTTGAGCTTTCTCAGTGTTGTCTTGTCGTGGTTTAAGCCCAGCCGGCAATCCAGAACCACACAGCACTTGCTCACTCCCCCCCTTCTTCCCCTTGCTCCTGGAGGGATGGGGAAGAGAATCGAAAGAAGGTAACTCCCACGGGTTGAGATGAAAACAGTCCAGTAACTAATGTATAACATAAACCACTGCTGCTATCACCAATAATAATACTGATAAGGGAAATAACAAGGGAAGAGAATACAACCACTCATCACCCACTGACCGATACCCAGCCTGACCTGAGCAGTGATCTAGCCCTTCCAAGTAACTCCCCCTAGTTTATACAGTGGGCATGACATGCTGTGGTATGGAATACCTCTTTGGTTAGTTTGGGTCAGGTGTCCTGTCTCTGCTTCCTCCTGGCTTCCCCTTCTCTCTGGCCGAGCATGAGGCTCAGAAAGTCCTTGGTCAAAGTAAACATTACTGAGCAACAACTGAAAACATCGGTGTCATCAGCGCTGTTCTCAGGCTGAGAGTCAAAAACACAGCGCTACCCCGGCTACTAAGAAGGAGAAAAATGACTGCTACTGCTGAACCCAGGACAGGTCTACACTGCAGAATGCATAGAACTAGTGAGATCCTGAGCCATTGGGAACCCTGTTAAAGTCTCCTGTCGATTAGGTGGAAGGATGCTACTTCACACTGGCAAAACAACATCCATACACAATGCTCTTGTGATGGATGCACAAGGCCAAAGATCAAAGATGCACAAGATCAAAAGGGTCTTTTTCCTTACTTCTTCATCAGCAACCTTCGTTTTGCCTTGTGAGGAGGCATTTTCAGAGATGCTCTTTTTCCATGGTGCTGGCGGAGCTGAGTAGAACCTAATCGCATTTGGCCAGTGTGGTTAGCCAAGGGTTTGCTGTTTCTAGTCACCTCGATCTCAACACTGACCTTACCCTAGGCTCTTTAATCTGTCATGCTGTCATCTCCAATGGCATCAGTTAGGATCTGTTTGCCAGGCTGATTGTTGCTAATATTCTGCTAGCAAGTGTATCAAAATCTTATTCTAAAAAAGAAGGTTCTTTAATGTTGTTGTTTATGCAGACAAATAGTTAAAAATTCACATATAAAAGATTAAATATTGAAATTGCGTAATTAGAAAAATGTTACATGATTTAACATAGCATTTTTCTATTTATATAAGTGACAACTAATGGTTTCTTTTTTTCTCCTAGCTTTAGGAAAGATTCTTCAACTTTGTAATTTTAAAACATTTTCTCCTACACATGTCATTGTTCTTTTTAATAGGATCTGCCAGAACAATGCTGAGCAAAAGCTCTGCATTTTCACATTATTATCTCATTGTCTATCCCTAGTGTTATAGCCTTACTGTGACTTCCTAACTAATCAGCTATTTCAACTTTCATTCCATAAGCTTTATGTCTGAGTGTAATTAAATGAGCATTAAGTCCTTTTTTTACTAGCAAAGCCTGAAAGTTCTGATATTACAGTAATAAGTGTGAAGTGAATTTTGAATGGCATTTATATCCTTTCATGGGCTCTAAATGTTTGATTTGCATAACTAGTTAAAATGATATCAGAGCAGCATATTGATTTAATTCCATCTCAGAAAACTGTTAATTAATAATGATAATAAATGTGTCAGTCCTTTATTATCTGCTTTGAATTGGTGATGATGTCTATATTAATAGTACTTCAGTAATAGACCTCTGCTGGCTATTGTTGGCAAAGCTTTGACGGCTTGAATAACTAGCAATCAGAATTTATAAAATTTATTACAGATCAGATTTTAAAAGAATAGTCATTTTATCACGTGTAATTTTATTAACACCTACTACTTAACATTTTATTTAAATAAATCACTAAGAACAGAAACTGGCAAGGCTTCTGAACAAAGAAGAGGTTTTAATTTCTTAAATATTTTTTGTCCTTACAAGTTATATTTTTAATGAGCAAACACAATCCCTTCATGTAAAAGAGAGGACTGAAAGAACTATGTCAATTTCAGTTTTCCTTAACACTTCAACAGGATTATCTTTAAAAAACCTTCAATACACCTAAGGCTATTTTGTGGAAAAGAGGTGCTTGGTCAGTGCAGGTTTTCTTTTTATTGCTGTTACTTTGCTATATAATTTTTCTAATTCTGTTGTGATATCTGTTATTTTGACTCCCTGTGTTAGAATGAAATTAGATTATCCCGTATTCATTTTTTGCTACCACTCTTTAGTTTTTAAAACGGAATTGGTTTAAGGTCTTACTTTCCTTCTTCCCTTTTAGAGACTGTCAAAAGAGTTGTTTATTCATGCTACATAAGACTGAATTTTGGTTCCTTTTTCAACAAACAGTGTTAACTGTCCTAATATTCAGCACTGAAGTACGTTACGGAACTGAATTACAAGTGACTAGAAAGGAAAGCACGCAGCCTTTGGCAGTAGATATTGTGCAGTACATTCCTTTATGAATGAAGAAATATTTAGGAAGCTGACTTTGGAGGCATTGGATTTGGTTTGCATGGACCCTTAAAGTACGTCTTGAATCAACCCTTTTGAGAAGCTCTATAAGGACTTTTAAACCTGGATGTTATAAGTAACATCAAATTTCTGGAGACTTCTTGCACAACTTTTTGTTTGCACAACTGTGATGACAGCTGTGACAAACTATTTTGTTTTCTTGCAGTGACAGTGTATGGCTATCAAAAGCTGCTAAATTTTGAATTTAGCCAGTGAAGTTCTTTGTGTTTCTGGGAAAACACTATCGGAAGTGCATGGCTTTCTGACAATTCTTGCATAACAATTGAGCTACATATAGAAAAGCATTGATCTAATTTTACAGTATGGTATAATAAAGCTCTTAATCAGATTTCAGATGTGATGTTTAACCATCAGTATAGTGCATGGTGATGACTGAAATGAAAATACTGAATCTCCTACACTGTGTTTCAAATACTGAGAATTAGTCCCCAATATCTAAATTTATCCCCATGTCAATGTTGACATATGGAGAGTATGTTATGCTTGGATGTCTTGCTGTCCATCTTAAGAAGCTATGTCATCTGTTCTTTGGTGCTCCAGGAAGGTGATATCATGTGTCCAGATTACATTCATTCACCACCTACCCACTAGTGATTTAGTTTCTTGCTATCCAAAGAATAGGAATTTGGTCCACTTTCACTAGATGCTTCAGCCGCCTGGTTTCCATAGGGTTGGTAATTTTTATTTAATTCCATTTCTGATGGCTTTCTCAAAAGTTTGTTAGCCTTTGAAGCAAGAAGAGAGGCAGTGTGGAAGTTTAAGAATAGAGGCAAAATGTTGTGTTACGTTTCCTGTGTCAGTGGGTTGTCCTTCTATGTATTATCTGGAGTTCCTGTCAAGATGATGTATTTTGACATGAATAGCCATCAGTTACATTTAAATATGCCTTCTTTTTTTCTGTAGTGTTTTTATGAGTGACAGTGATCTTAAGCAGTATAACTGGGTCTCCATATGCTCTTTATAGAATTATAACTGATTTTACAGAATTCATGTTTCCTTTATTTGTATGAGGCAATGGTAAACACAGACCACTGCAGCAGCCCGTTATAATGAGACACAGAGAACATTGTTGGCAATTGAAACTTCATAAAGGTAACAGAGGGGTTTAACTATCCATACTAGAGTTCATCCAGAACTTTGCTATGGATTTTGGAGGTTTTTTTGCCTCTGAATTTCAACAACCACGCTCCCACAATGTTGATCCAGACTAGGTGAGGAAGCACAAATAGACAATGCTTTGCCTGGTTAGTGATTTTAACTTGCACTTGAAAATAAAGAAAAGCTGCATAAACCACACCCACCCACCCAACTCCCCCCCTCCCCAAGTTGTTGTCTGTCCCCCCCCCAGTCTTACGTGCACATTGAAACATATTTATGGTTTTCTCCACTGGCATAAATCAGATGTAGGTGACAATATATCCAAATAACCTCTTTGATGCATGGTTTTTGTTAATAATTATGTGCTGCTAATAATTAACAGGTGTGTGAAAAAATGAATTAGTAATGAGAAGAGAGTTTGTAAGCCGTCTGTTATCATCCCTTGACAAATGCAAGCAAGGGCATAAGCTGAATACAAAGGCCCTTGATTATAGTTTAATGGGATTTGATAAGTTAACCCCTTTTGTCACATAATGGTGCTGAGCCTTTGTTGTGGGAAGTCTGCTGTCTGATAGTAACAATGTTGTTTTTCTTTTTTAATCCAGCCTTCTTAAAAAGAAAACAGTCCCTAAAATTTCCAGAGTATCTGGGACTTAAGATTTCAAACTCTGTTTTCTAAGTGACTTGGGAAGTTTGGAAATTATATGAAATAGTTGTTCAGTGGTTACTGAGACAGAAGCTTTTATAGGCTCTGCCTCAAATTATGGTAGCAAGTGGATCCATAAACTGTCTTGGATATTCCCTAGATTTCAGTCCTTCAGAGAATGAACCCTTGCAACCATCTGTAAAAGAGAGTATTATGCCAGGGAAGCACAAGATTTCACAAGGGGCAATTTTGGTCTCTAAAGCTTGAAAGCAATGACAGAAAGTGTGGTCTTGATTCAGGTGTGGCCTGCTAAAAATTCTCAGAAAATGCTTGTTTGCAAGAGCTGGGGCCTGGTTTAACTGTGCTTCGAATCAGTTGCTGTTTGTGGATGAAGTAAACAGGCAGTGATGCAAGTTGAAGAATTCCAAAATTTTCTCTTAAAAAGAAACAAGTCTGTTCCTTTTTCCCTGGATAAATTTGTCAAACCTTTGTATTGTTTTGGCTTATCTGGTATTTGGGGTTTTTAATAATTATTTTATTATGCTTTAGTCCACTGTTTTTCTAAGGTCCTTCTCTTTCTCTTCTATAGGTTTCAGTTTCCAAAAGGCCTCTGTCTTTAAATCTGTGGTGTATGTGTGTAAAAAACTGACTTCAGAACTTGAAATTAAGTTATTAAATTTATGATGGTAGAATATCTGAAAACCACATTGTGGTCATGACAGTTGGCTGGTTTGAAAAATAAAATAGAGATCTGGAGCTGCAAAGCAGGATGGCTGCAGGCACTTCTATTCAGTATGTAAAATGTGTTCACTTTTGTGTTGAGAGACAATCAAAAGAAGCTACTGTGTTGTTGCTGCTATTCCTATATTGTCATCTTTGCTGGCAATAATAAGTATGTAAGACATTAGGGATGTGATTTACAATGAGAGAAAGAAAAGTTTAGAGTTTATGAACCTGGGGTTTGCATATTGAGAAAGAACTAAAGTCTGCCAAAACTTAATTTGGGACTATTGGTTTTGAGACACGTTTGTAGGAAAGAGCTGTAAGTTTTCTGTGAAGTGGCATGATCTCAGGAAGTGGTAAAAGCTCATTCTGCAGGGTCTGCAGGACAACACTGCCCACTGGGAAATCCTGTCAGTCTCTATATTGGCTTGTTGCATAGACTGAGCCTTAGTTTTGTGCATCTGTCTACAAGTTAGGTTGCTTTGGCTGCGACAAGATGACAGTTACTGTTGGCGGGTCTGCAAGGTGATTGTATTTTATAATTTAGAAACTGCAAAATCAGTTGAGGAAGTGTGTGTTGCTGGTATCTTTGCATGACTCTGACTGCTCTCTGGGAACTCCCCGTATAGGTAGTGAACCAAGCTGGCTTAAACCTACTGGAGATCAGTATCAAATGCTCACAGTTGCAGTTTGCTGTGTTTGTATAATATATGTGGTGAATGGCTGCTTTTCAGCCTTTTATTAGTACTGCTTTTGCACATTGAACTGAAATATCGTTCTCTTTACCTTCTAATTCTTCATTTCCCTTTTTTATAAGCAACTTCCCGAAGGGGAGCCTTGCATTTTTTAACTAGTGTTCAGTGACTGGTGCGTCAGCTCAGCTGTGCAACATGCCGACACTAACTGCTCCTAAATAACATCTATTTGCATAGTGCATTGAGAGCTGTGAATTCTCTTCTCATTAAGTGTGTGAGAACTCTTGCTCAACCAGAAACACTCAAAATTGAGCTGCACTCCTGTGGGTTTTTTCTAGTGTGAGCCCTTCCATTGTATTATACCACTGTGACATTTTCCGGGGTGACTGACATAATAATGTTTCAATGAAGTAAAGGAATAATCTAAAGGGATTGCATGCTTTGGCTTCCTGTTTAAACTGTTTCCTATGCTCTCCTCCCGTATCTGTTCTCCTGTACGTTTCTTGATGTGGGAACTTAATGTTTTCGATGATATATCAACAATAATCAGTTCATGGTGGAGTGAGGAGGAAATGAATAATCTATTGAAAACATCTCATCGCCAAATTCAGCACTCTTGAACTTCAGTTTGCAGTTCTTTGTGTAAAATTATGTAGTGATGTCCAGCAATATTTTATTGCAAGTTATGTTTTGTAATGCTTGAGCAATATATAACTGTGATCAATGTTGTGACCTCAGGGAAATTGCTTATATAATTACAGAAAGTTTACAGTAGTAAGACAAGGAATGGGGGAAAATATATCACTGTAAAATATAAATATGTTTAAATTACATTTAGGATTTGGAATAGTTCCTTGCTTGTGTTTTACAGAGTAATCTGTGATTTAAATCAGGTTTAGTTGTGGTTTTTTTTCTAAATTGGGTATTATAAATCAAGAGTGGTTGCTGCATATAGTACACAAGAGGATTTCTTATACATTTTAATGTTGCATAAGTAAGAAATACCAGTAGTTCAGCAGTAAAATTGCAAATGTAAGCAAAAGTGAAGATTTTTCTAAATTTCACTAGGTTGCATTTGTTTAGTAAACTCTAGCAATAATTTACTGTTTTATTGCATTTGCTGTTGAGAACTTGCTAGTTATAAAAAGGAGGCTGGGAAATAAAGGAAGCAGCTATGTTATAATTGCTCTGAAACTGGGGGGAGTAGGCGAAAATACTGAACAGTCTGCATACAATAGGTTAAAGTAGAGAAAATAAATCTTGGCAAGATAATATGCGTCTGCAGAATTGTTTGAGATGAAGGAACTTTTAGCTATGTGCATTCTGTATTTGTGGGTTAGCACAATTTCTAATAAAAACATCGAGCTCAAGATGTTGTGGTTATGCCATCTTAAGACTTTGGAGGCATGAAAGATAAGAGGCAGCTTTTCTTATTAGTGAGTTTCAACATGCAAAAAGTAGAAATCCAGGTAGTTATACTTTAAAATGCAACAAACACATTTGCTTTGTAAATAAGGAAGTTTAAGACTTGATTTGAATTTTCTCTGTACTTCTGCTTATGCATACTTTATATCTGGCTAGATTTCTATATCTCTTAGTCTGTTGTTATAAAACCTGGCTTAGTTTAACTGTGGTTTGAAAGAAGTGAACGCTAGGATTGGGCTGGATGATGTTGATTAATAGGTGTGCGAGGGTGAAAGACTCCAGGGCCAAGCAGTAGGTCCATCTTGGTGGCATCTGATGTTGATTGGCTTTGTCCTGCGCGGCTGCACTGGAAGAGCGGACATTAAGATTAAGTGATGCTGTCGTGTTGAGGAGCGCTGCACTGCATCATTCTAGGAAGAGACAGCTGTGGTGGTTAATCCTTCATCACCAAGGGAGTGCTGCCAGCAGAAAGATATACAGCCAAAGATAACCCTCCATAACTTGTGCTAAAGATCAGAAAACTTTGAATTCACATCCATCTGCTTAGTCTGGGGTGAAGATGAAAGATAGGCAGAATAGGAAATGAAAAAAAAACCTCTTGTGGAATCAATCTTACGTTATGCAGCACACGGTGCAAAGGCTGGAGCTAAATTTTTACACATATCTTAACTGTATCATTCAGAGTACAGAAACTAAATTTTACTTCAACTGCTGTAATGTTCATACTCATGATGCTCATTTATATGTACATCATGTCTTTCGTGAAAGCAGTTTCAAGTGTAAGGTTTAAAAAAGACTAGTGTCTGTTAATGCTGCACTTCTAACTAACTGATGCGCAGGAATGGATGACAATGGGGCTTTTAGCATAATCTGTAGTAGAGAACTTTGTTATTTACTCTTATAGTTAGCAGGTCAATTCCAAATTATTATACCTCAGACAAGAATATATATGCTGTCTTGAATGGTTGTGAATAGAAGCAGCTATGCTGTTATGCATAATTTATTCATACAAAGTGAGAACCATTGCAAAGCCTAGCTCAAGTTGTCATCTTTGGAAATTAGTTGATATGAAAGAATAAGATAGCCAAGAGGAAAAGCTATACAAATATATTGCCTTGGAGGGTGTCTTCTAAGCAATAACCAAATTAATAAAATATAGTTCAATTGCAGTAGTTAGTGATAATAATTTGAGATGTTTATCCATTATTTTAATGCAGACTGTTGTTTTAACACACATTTCAAACCTTAGAGTAGTATTTTTAAAAGAAGTTCTGTACTGAATGGTGGAGAAAAGGGGGCAGTGCACTCTTTTATTATAATGGTGATTGGTTTTGCTGTGACCTCAGGTCTGCTTCTCCTTCAGCTGTTTGTCAAAGAGTGGTTTGGTGAACCTCATGTTGTCTACTTAATGCCTGTATGCTATAGGTTGTCTATAAAAAAAATGGAAATGGAAGTTAGTTACTTGGCTGGTATAAAGGCTCAGCATAGGCACTTAGATTTATTGTTCCAGCAATGCACATTTCTGTACTACCTGGGCATAGTGAAAATGTAGAAATGCCACCTAGTCTTGGTACCTAAATATTTAATATGAGGGGAAGATTATCTGCCCTAACACATAGTGAAATGGATTCTCAGTCAATGTCCATGGGAATTAGGCACCAAAATCTTTGAAAAGTCTGGCCCAGAGGGTTCAGTGTTCTCTCAGGTTGGTATTTCATACGGTGCAATTACTGCTACACTACACTTTGTTCAGAGGCTGAGAATTGTTAGCAGTGTTAGAGTACTGAGAAAAAAGATGTTTTTATATGGGGTTTTGAAATTCTTCTCTCTACTTAACATGCCAGGTCCTTCTGCTCTAGAGGCATGGATGCTTCGGGCAGAGTAGCTGCATTTTATCAAAGCCAAAATTTCTTTGGTGTTTGGCTAGCTATAGAATACATTATGACTTCTTCTTTCTGAAACTATTAGATACTGGTGTCTTATAGTGTTAAGTGTGGTACTTACTTGAACTTTGGTAGTAGACTAAGTATTTTGGTTGGGACCTGCTGAAGTCCTTTGAAATTAATAATGCTATAGATATAGGTTGCCTTGGATTAAGAAAATCCAGAATGAAAGATGTAGTAAATCTGTTGATGTCTTCTCAAGTGTGTAACGAGATAGTGTTTTAGTTTCTGTTTTTATTGAGCTTATTCACTATCCTATAATCATAAAAATACCAATTAAAAGAAGGTTTCATCATTTCCAGAGAGTTAGTTGTATCAGCAAAGTGCCCCTCAAAACCATCTGCACTTCTTGTCCCTCACTCTTGTTTTTCTTGATAAATTCATCCTACAGTTAAATCTTAGGTTATGACACCTCTCGGGTAAAGGTATAATATATATTAATGTGTCATTTGAATTTAATTAGAAATAATGAACCAATAAATACCAGTTGATATCATATGGGACAAGTATTTCTAAGCAGGCTAAGTGTGTTAGTGAGTTAATTTCACATTTTGGCAAAAATCCTAATTACTTTAGTATCTGCATTACGGTATTATCTTCAAAATCAAATTGGCATTTTTGGCTGTCATAAGTGAAATGGAAAAAAATTAAGTTTGGATAGGTTTATATATTTGGAGGAAGAGGTATATATAAGCAAATATGTGAAAAATGACCACCGCCTTTTCTACATTAACTGTTCTGCAGGTTCATCAAAGGAAGAATAAGAAATAATGCTCACATTGTAGCAGGAGGAATATAGGCTGAACCGAAGGAGAAATTTTCACACAATAAACACTGTAAACATGGGAATGGGCAAATGAATGCAACTTCTCAGGAGGGTTCTTTTTTTTTGTTTATTTTTTATTTTTTAATTTTAATCTTGACTGCAAACTGCATAGAAGTGATTATATCTACAAGTGTGGGATGGATGAGGTGATCTTTGATCATTTGAGGTCCATTTTTAGTCTTGCTTTCCTCTGATGTTAAATTTGGTAATGCCTTAATGGTACATTTTGAAAGTTCTGGCAATTTAGAGCTAATGAAAATCCAAATGTTTAATAGAACACAGGTTGAACTGAACAAAGTTGTTCATGATGAACACTAAAATGCCAACAATTAGAAAGGAATGGGTTCATACATTGACTAATGTATTTATGATACATTTATGGTTTATGAGAACTGGTCTTTCTCTTTGTTCTTTTTTATCATATACATTTTTCATGGTCAACCTAGCAATTGAAGCAAATGGCTATTTAAGTTGTAAAAAATGAATCACTGCAATTTCTTGAACTGTATGATGGCATGGTTTAGTGGGAGGTGACCCTGTCCTTGGCAGGGGGGATGGAACTAGATGATCTTAAGGTCCTTTCCAACCCTAACTATTCTATGATTCTATGATTCTTTATCACGAAGCCTAATAATATTATACAACAGAAGTTGTAAGGATGTTGTAAGCCTTGAGATATTTTGCTCCACTTTTTTTTACTTTTTTTTTTTTTTTTAATGAGCCAGAAGTATTTGCTACTATTTGTATGGAAAACCAAAGACGTGTTTAATAAACCCCTAATTTCTTGTCCACTGGTAATGACTAATGGTGAGTGCACACCTTCTGTTGCGTAAACCCCAGTGTATGTAGAAATGGTTCAACTGATGGATTGTGTGAAGAACTGGATGCAGGTTCTTTGACTTAAAAGCCTCTTAAGAAGTAACAGGCACAAATAAAAGTTTGAGCTTTCTCTTTAAAAGGAAAATGGTGCTGCATGTTCCATTCTCTCTGCAGTGTAGACCAGAAGGTAAAAACTAATATGTATTTGTTGTGTCAGCATGTTTTCGCTCTGCTGGATGTTGTATGTTTACAGCTGGTTCTTATACAGCTGTCAGTGTATAATTGATGAGCATCATCATTTAAAGTGTAAAAGAAAATGTCTTGGCATAGAGGGACATGATAAAGTGCCATCTACCAGGCATTGTGGACATATGTGGTCACCATTTCCTTTTTCTCCTCTCTCTCTGCATTTCTTTGTTGCCCTTGCCAGAATCTACAGAAGTCATCGGGAGCAGCTCAGCCCAGCCTCCAGCCTTCTAATATCACTTTGGTAGTTGTCAGATCATATGAAATGTCAAAATTCATGTGTCCTTCGTGAAGAGATATATTTAGTACAGCTGCTGCATACCTACGTAGTATCTCTGACAATGACATATTAGTTATGCTGTCTTTTGCAATCTGATATCTTTAAATTTGCCACCTTGTTAAGTTTTGATTAATGTGATTCCATTTCACTAAAGTAATTGGCTTGGCCTGTTGTAGAAAATAATCAGCCTTTCTACGGAACAAATGCTAGAACATGCTAATGAGGGAGTGAGTTCGTTAAATTGATGGCGTGGAGTGACAGTTATTAATGATTGTTATGATAAACAGACGAGTGCGAATTGGGATGAGTTGGGCAAAAGTGACAGTTTAAAAATAACGTATATTGGAAAGTACTAACGAAGTAATATACTGTTAGGAAAACAATCATGCAAGTTGTCAAGGGAAGAAGTGTAATTATACAGCTGCACAAGCTGCCTGGGAGGACAGGGACCTGGCTGATAATGGACACGTTTTTTCTTGGCAAGGGGAAAATATGTTAGAGCAGAGAGGAGTACAGATTGATAAATTAATTGGCCTTTCTCATTGTTCCAAGAGCAAACTTGGCCAGCAGTAGCCAAGCAGATTAGGTAAATAAATGAAGTGACCAGCACTTCCTCTGCATCTGACCCATTCCCTGCCCTTTCTTTTTAATCCACCTATGCATGAACTGTCCAACTGCCAAGTCCAACTGCCTAGGGTGGCAGTGTTCACATATATATAGCTTTCCTGGAAATATTTGACTTTTTAAATTGACATGCTTTGTATTATGAGTTTTTTCCTGAGGATGAAGTTTAATTATAATGAGCCATCAGCCTTACGCAATGTGGTATCAAAGTGAGATGGAGGATGCAAGTGTGCTGATTTTTAGGCTGACTTCCCTTTTCTGTTAAAATTTGTATAGAGCTGTCCATCTGAAAGGTTGGAAAAAAAAAAAAAGATAGTAGTTGCTAGTAGGGGTGTTTGGGAGGTAGAGGTATGGTGCTACTGCTGCTTATTGTTGTGTAAGTTTGGTGCTAAATAGCTTGAGGTTGTTGGCTCTAGGAGAAAGACATTTGTATTTCTGAGACTGACAGCAGTGCCATACATAATTCAGCTGTCAGATTGACTGTGTAGTTGACTCAGTGAAAGAGCTGAGGAGAAATGTTGAATATTATCCTGATACGAAGGAGAGACAAAGTAAGTAGGCCATTATAAAAAAAAGTAAAGCAGGCATCAGAAAAATTCGATATGGACAGTGATACTCCAACTGCTTCTGAAGGTTGTCATTAATAAGAATACTAGGTAGCACATTGTGGATCTTTAATGATCTCTGCTCTAATGCTGAGGATTGTGAAGGTACATTTGGGCAGGTGTGGAACTGAGTAGTCAGTGCTGTTCCACTTCTTTTAATTGTTTGTTTATACTGCCTTGCATTTAAATATTACCTTTCCTCCATGGAAATATGAGCAAATTATCATATTCTTCATAAAGACTGGGGAAGTGATTTTGAAAAGGTTGGCTAAGAGGAAGCGCTGTCATCACTGTCAAATTCCAGCTGCTTAGGACACACCAATGAATAGAAGATGGAGGAGAATTTAGATTTTATATGACAGGATACAGCCATATCAGCACTGAATGGAGTCTGTAAAATGCTTACTTAGCTGGTCTGCTAGGTGTTTTACTGGATTCAGCATGGTCCTGGTCTTGCATGGGCTCGAATAATCATGTTACCAACTCCTTGTGGTAGCCCTCAAGACCATGATCTGTTCACTAATCCTGCCATGTTTCCTTCACTGCCCTAGCTTTCTAATTTCTGTTGTAAGTACTATTTTATATAGTCTTAGACTTGTGAACACTGATTAACCAGATGCAAACATCTAACCAAAATAAGCAAGGATAATAATCCTCTTCATTAAATAAATTGAGTCTAAGCCTTTATCCTAATAGTTTGTTATAGGTAAAATCCTAGCAGTCACGGGTTTTCACTGTTCATGTAAGGAAGAAAAAAAAATAAAATTTGGTTTCCACAGAACTTATAATTTTCCTAATAGTGTCATAGATTCAGTGTGTGTCAGGTGTAGCTTAGGGAACTGCTAATTAGTATCTTTTAATGCCATTTATTGTATATAGATTCTATTATACTGAACTTCATTGTTTAATTCAGAACATGCAAATCAGTGACTAAAATGCCCCTTTTTAAACAAAAATATACCAATTTCCAAATTTGTTTGCAACAGATGAAAACAGGCATTAAATTCCAAACTATACAGCACTTCTGCATGATGAAGTCTTGTTTTACCATCATATTACTTCTTGAATAGCTTTATGTATTAAAGAATTATGTAAGCCTTCTCTTTCAAACCAGATTATAAGAAAGGGAAGCAGTCTTAAGAAAATCTTCATTTCAGTATTTGTAGTTTCACTTCTGGCTCTCAACACACTGTTTGTGCTTTGCTTCCATTGCCAGACCCTTAGTTTAGTACCTTAGTCTTTTCTAGTCCAGAGTGATAGTATTCCTTTTGGTCTCTCTGACTTTTAGGATGTACCTGCATTGCCATTTTAGGCTGGATAAGGCTTGTGCTTTTGAAGTGCCTCTTCTGCTCTTCCACATCTATTGAATTGCATTTTGCTCTGCAGAGTCTGGATTCTTTTCTAATGAAGTTGAACTGGAGGATGTCCTTCAGAGGTACAGCTGCTTCTGAGCATTCAGTCTGTGGAAACAGATTACATCAAATTCTTATTATAATCGTCCAAAATGCATCTGATGTTGGACTAATTAGGTCCTTGGCGTTAGATGTTTTCCTCTGGAGGTCTGCTGCATTTGGACATCACTATCTGCTCATATAGATATAGTCAGTCTTGATAATACTTTAAAGTAAATATTCATATGGTGTTACTGTTCCTTTGTCTTTTTACTTAATCCCATTTTTTCTCTTCATTTCTGCCTAGCTGCACTGCTCATTTCTGTCTGGTGCACAGTATCACTACTGGTTTATTTATGGGTAAGGGGGCTAGTCAGGGTGGCTTGAGGCCATTTCTTGGTAAACTTTACTTCTGCCTTTGCTCTGTTATCCATGATGCCTCTTGAGTTTGACCATTAACTTGTATGTTAAAAAATCATTTCTTATTGAGACTACCTAAAAAAAAATTCTTTTATTATTGAATTTGTCATATTGCCTCCTCTGTTAACATCTTAGATTGGTTTCTTTTTAATTCAGTCCCACAAATGATATTAGTAATTTAAATTACTTTTTTCTTGAACAAAACTTATCCTAGAAGGAACTTATCCTTCCTGGCTATATATTTTGTGCTTAAACTGCATGCTTTGTATAAAAGAGATTATTAAGCCTTTTGAACAGGTTTCTTTTGTCTAAAAGATGCTTATATAATAAAGATGTAAATTTTTTCTATTTGCCTCTCTAAATGCACATTGTTTGCATTTTCAGTATGGAAAGGTAATTGATTTTGTATATTTTCTATCACAATAAAACGATGGCTTGGCTCTTAGGCATGGAACCTGAATTTGGAGGAGCTCTCATTTAACCTTTTTGTTTGAGCCAGTGTTCACGTAGCAAGAATGCTATAAGAGAGACTTCTCATTTCTGTTTGGTAGTAGCAAAATCAGTTGACCGGATGTCTGTGAAGAAGTGTTTCTCCTATGAGACTGAAAACTTAAGTGGGAGTGGGTGAGTGGAAGCTAACTGCCATGTAACTGTTGAGAAATGGTAAAACCTACTGTTTGGGTCTAGATTTTATTCTATTCTCTGCAGCTGTCCTCTCATAGAATCATAGAATCAGCTCGGTTGGAAAAGACTTTTAACATCATCAAGCCTAACTGTTACTCCAGAACTACCAATAACCATGTGACTAAGGGCTACATGTTTTTTGAACACTTCCAGGGACGATGACTCCACCACTTCCCTGGAAGCCTGTTCTAATACCTGACTATCCTTTCAGTGAAGAAATTTTTTCCTAATATCCGATCTAAACCTCCTCTCTCATAGCTTGAGACTGTTTACTCTTGTTCTGCCACTTGTTACCTGGGAGAAGAGACCAGCCACCTCCTGGCTCCATCCTCCTTTCACGTAGCTGTAGAGAGGCCATAATGAAGCCACAGTACTACTGTAGTGACACAACATTTTCCTTATGATAAAATGGGAATGATATTTGCTTTCTTTAGGTGGAACACTAAAACTTTTATGTGTTAGTATTATGTAGCAAACCTACGTGCAGTTTAAGGGAACTGGCTCCTGAGGGGTATGGAATGTATTTTATAAGACAAGTTCACGGAAACATGAGATGAGAAGGTGCTAAAATACATCTCTGTATGGATGTGAAATAATAAGTTGCTAACTTAATTTGAAAAGCTATTTACTATATTAATGCTCACATAGTAAAGAATATTTTACTTTCCAGGCAATTTTTTAGCTTTTTGTTAAAATTTCTGAGGGCACAAGTTTTCTATGTATTCTTAAAGTAAAATCTGAGTTTTCTAGGTTACACTATTCTTAAATTGTGTTCTGATGTTGTATGCCATTCTCATGGTCTTCTCTGAGGCAATCACAGCAATATTAAACAGTTATCAAAACAAAGATTCATAAGAGGTGCCTGCTGCTTTTTCAGGCTCTCAGAGGTATAAGAATGCCTACATCTTAGAATGAGCAATCACTTCTGTTTTTTTGTAGGCTAGAAAGATTTTAATTTTGTATCTTTCAATCACTTTTGAGAAACCTGTGTAGTAGTCTTTGGTAAATCTGATGAAACTTGGCTTTGAGATAGCATTAATAACAGCTATTTCCCAGAGATATTGAACAAATAGGATCTACAGCTGTTGTAAAAGTTGTGAAGAAAAGCATTTATTTTGTCCTTAGTTTTAACTGTATAGATGTAGAGAAACCTCATTTTTGTTTATCATAGTATAAGAAGGATTTAGATAGAGAATGGGAGGTTGTTTTGGGTTGTAAAAGGCAGTATTAGGTGACATATGGTTTACAAGGTGAATCCGGGCTGTGTCCAAACAGTATGTATGAGTAACTTCAGGATTAGCAGGAGTCATGCATCCTTAAAGAACATCATGTTATTGCTATGCACAGACTTCTACTTCTGAAAATAGCTTTGCTTTGTGAGTATAGGCACCTATTGTACTGATTCTCATGGGAAAATCATGGTGTACTTCTCTGAGGCTTTTCTTTTTTCCTTCTGGGGAAATAAAGCATGTATTTTTAGGTTGTTACCTATGGAGACTGAGTGCCAGTGCACGTCATGAATTATCTCCCCCACTAGCTGTGGAACTGATGAGTTAGCCCCTACCCAGGGAAATGGATGGAGCTGATGGAGGTGACCAGGTGGATACCTCCCCAAGGTATCCAGCTTCGTTCACCCTGCGGGAAGGGTCCTGCCAGCCTCTTGGCTGTAGGGGTGCTGCAGTGTGACCCCATGCCATACTGAGGAGTGAATTGGCCCGAAGAGCAGGCAATGTGAAGCCTGGCGGTGCTGGAGAGAAGGAGCTTGAGCTGCGAAGGAAGGTCTGCTGCTCTGTGGACAATGGGTACAACTGTGTGGGAAAGCAGTGATTAGTTTAGATATTTATAAAGTCGTGGGGTTGGAGCAGACTTGTCCAGAGAAATGTCTTCAAGGGTAGCTGCTGCTAAAAAAACATTTTGCTTTCCTTGGGTATATATAGAGATAGTCATACTTCCAGTTCTCCTGTATTCAGTATTCTAGATCCCTGAATATCTGCTTTAAGAGTAGCAAGTGGAAACTGACAGACAAGCCCTCATCAGAATGGAGGAGAGCCTGCAGTTGAGAGATGGGATGTCTTTTGCAGTTTACCAGCCTAAATTCTACTGATATGGCCACCTTAGATGCACTCTTGACGCCTCCCTTCCTTCTTCCCTCAAAACAATCCCAACTGTTTCCACCTAGTATTCTAAAAAGGATGTGCTGGTTGGAAAATAATCGCTCCTTCTAACAGCTTCCCTGATCTGCTTTTATACTGTGCAAAGCCAGAAGGTGAGCTGTATTTACCACCTCTGTGCTATAATGAAATAATCATTAAAAATATTAAAATGACCTACAGTTAATTTTAAATGGCAATGCATGCTAAAGGAAAAGCAAAAGTGAACCATACCTTGAGAAGTGTCTGGTGTCCAGCTATCTTTCGGTCTTTCAGGTGTGAGGTTCTTACTTTTATATGTCTATAAACTGTAAGAGGAGTTTTGAGGAGATTACTATGGGAAGAATCTGACATGAGAGAAGTCATGGCTGGCAAGAAGAGTTTTACTTCACTGTAATTGCCTCTTCATGGCTGTGGTCGGTGTTGCCTGTTACCTGGTGTGGACAGGTGAGTTTTAGTTTATATGATACTGTGGTGTGCACTTCCTTTATATGCTGAAATCTTTGCCCGTGTTTTGCATTTCAAGCTAAAAGCCTGAACAACGTTTTTTTTGGTTTTGGTGTTGTTGCTGTTGTTTAGTTGGTTTGTTTTAGTGGGTTTTTTTGGGGGTGGGACACACAGGGTATGCGTGCTGTTATCAATGTTGGTAACTTCTGCCAAAGTATGCTAAGCAGTTTTGATGATATTTGATGAGTCAGATCTATGCTTTCCTACAATTATCAGCTGTAGGCAGGTATGCCTACCTGTAGATTAGTGGAAGCGTCAAGGCAACTGTTGAATTTTTAACAGATAGAGGTGGTTTATCATAGGCATTATAGAGTACTTTAGTCGTCTTAGTTCCTCATATTTATCAATACTAGACCAGAGAAATTGTAGAACCAAAATAAAACCAAGTTAGTTTGCATTCTTAGGGAAAAGACTGTTTCTTTGAATGAACACAGCACCAACTGCGGCTATAGAATAAACCCATGATAAAGCAAAAAATGAGTGAACCCCATGATATATATTAAAAAAACACCAAGCAAACAAAACCAAACCCCAAACCAAAAGGCAGAATTGGAGTGGTGGGAAGGAAGTATTTGTATAACAGCTGTTTTAAAGCATGCTACTCTTCAGTAAAAAAGTACTTCTGGTCAGTGTTCCTGCTATACCTGACTGTGTCTCAGAAATTACGCTATTGGCAGTGAAGCTCGTTGCTTTGGGAGACTGATGGCATTGAGTCTTTGAGTTGTGTTTGTTGCTGATCATATTCATTCACATTCTCTAAGATGCTATGGCTGAAGGATGTTAGGGAAGGACAAGTTTTAATTGTCTGTATCCTAGATACATACCAGTATGCAGCTACGCTTTATCCAGCAGCACACATACTGGCTAGAAAGACTTTTCTGGGGAACAACTGCTGAACTGCTGCTCAGGACCCTGTTCTTGAAATTGAAAGCTGTCAATTTTATGCTTTCCTTTCAAGTAACTGGAAAATATACTTGCTCCTTTTTTTCTGCTGTCCATAAAAACAGTGGTTTTGAAGTCATTGTCTCTGTTGGAAAAGACAGTGAAACACAAGTCCTTTTGGCAGAATTTCCATTATACCTTTTATTTTCTGAGGATTGGTTAGTGAATTTCCTGTGGTTTTGGAGTTCCATTTTAGTCAGCATTTCTAAAACCTACTCTACACTGCAGGATAAAAGCTATGTTGGATGTGAGAGGGAAGTGTCATCTCTCTGAGCTGTCTAATTATTCTCAGTACATAATGCAGTCATGAAAGAAAGCAAGTTACTGAAACAGGTTATCATTAAGCGTTGCTTTTCAGCAGCAAACAAGCACCCCCACCCTTTCCCTCTGCCACAGCTGAAATAACTCAAAAAGGGTAAACATTTTTCTGTTCCAGGTGTTTCAGTTTCTAAGACTTATATAGCTTCCACCTGGAGTTTTATTCACAGGATTTTGTGTGGATCCATCTCCCAATTTAAGTTGAGAGACTTGGTGGAAAGTAGGAAGTCCTTAAGTACTTATCTTATAGTTTAGCACTTTCAAATACTCAGGAAAAGTTTTGGAAGCAGAGGTCACAGGGATGCTCTGCTGTTGGATAGAAATGATGCCACTTTAGTCCCTGAAAAGAAAGAGGCTTACAAACAGGGCCTTGTGACTGTATGCTGCTACCAAAGGAGGTAACGTTAGCTTTTTTGCTTTACATGTTACTCAGCTGTGATTTGTCTGAGCTAGATAGAACATTGCTGTTTCATTGTACCTGAAAAACATGTTTTGCATCAATCTTCTTTGGTATGAGTGTTATGTTCTGAGAATTAGAAATTCTAGGTTTGTGTTTTCTTGATTTCTTTCTGGAGAATGGAATGGACTTCAGTGCATGAGGTTTTCTTAGCAGTCTGTTCAGTCTTTGTCAGAGGTGCTATGTGGGATTCACTGGCACAGGCTATGATGTTCTAGATTTCTCCACCATTTTTTGTGATGCTTCCATGTTCTGGAGAAGTCACCTTAGGTTTTTTTATGGGGCGTATTCAAGAAGAACTGTCTTTCTGCTGAGACTGAAGGTGGGGGAAAGAAGTCTGTTTAAGCTTCGAAAATAAAATTTATTTAATTGTGAGCAGTAAACTTCTTTGAGGTATAAGATATCATTTCAGAAAAATTATTCTTTATTATTGTCTAAACATAATTATTCCAACCTTTGCTGGCATTTAAAGATATATAGTAGTGGATTTTGTGGAATTGAATAATTTAGGTTTTGTAGAGCATTGGGATCTCTTCACGATCAATCCATACTAATCTCTGTGTTCCGCTGTACAATAAATTTGGACAAAATGTCAGCAGAATTCTTTGCATGCTTGTATTTGGGATGATAGATACTATTAATTGATTTTAGAATGAATGGTGTTATCTTTAGGCTGAAACAAGAAATACACATTGTCTATTTTTGGGTATTGGAAAACAGTTCTATTTTAGCTACTAATCCAGGTGAAGATAAAAGAATGAGCTTCCTATTGAGCAGGCATGAGTTCAGAATTCATTAGATAACGGACTTTCTTTCAAGCTTTACATGGGACAGTGAAGGGAGCAAACCAGCATTAATGTTTTTGTGCCTTATTAGCTGTTCTCATTGTATGTAATGCAGGAAGTATTAATTGTCACTCCTTGATTTGTTACAGAGAGTAAGACTGAGGAAAATTTGATTCTCTTTGTAGCAAATATGGGGGGGAGTGTGCTAAAAATGTGTTGTGTTTTCTAGGGATGCTAATTCTGAAAAACAGAGCTATGTTATGGAATTCCGATGGAGCAGTGTTTGATAATTCTTATCTGTGGTCAAGGAACTCCAATTACGCACTAATTAATGAACGTTTTACTGCAATAATCAAATACGGTAGTATGCTTAAATATTAAAAGTTGTAACTGAATATTTTTTAATAATTTACACTGTATGTAATTATAAAATATTGTAACTTGTGAAATGAACTCTAATAATTTTTAAACTGAATCCAGCTTTCATAAAATAGCATTACTGATTCCATGGTGTGGCTTAGGAATGTGAAGTCAACACTATAAATTTAATTTGTTTACTACTGTCTGTCGCTGCTATTTTTACTATGAATGCTAAATAGTTGTTATAGAAGTCTATTTCCATTGCAGTTTCTTAAAACAAATGTTTGCTGGCGGACTTTCTTACTTGCTATCTCAACAATTTACCAGATGCGACTATCTGGATGCTGGAGAGGGACTCTTCCCTACGGGAAGTAGGAACTAGGGGAGTAGGAAGACTCTACCACTACAGGAACTGTAGTGACAGGACAAGGGGTAGTGGCTTTAAATTTAAACAGGGGAAGTTCAGGTCAGATAAAAGGAAGTTCTTTACTGTGAAGGTGCTGAGGCACTGGAACAGTTTGCCCAAAGTAGTGGTAAATGCTTCATCTCTGGCAGTGTTCAAGGCTAGGTTGGACGGAGTCTTGGGCAACATGGTTTAATGTGAGATGTTCCTGCCTATGTCAGGGGGGCTGGAACTAGGTGATCTTCAGGTCCTTTCCAATCTTAACCGTTTTATTATCCCTCACTTCTGACTTGCAGAGGATTTAGGTGGGATGCAGTCGAGCCCTTTTTTCCTAATAATAATAATAATACTAATAATGAGAATCCCATGGTGTGGAGTTGAAATCTAATCCTTTCAGGACTTTGTTTTTTGCTGTGTTTACTCTGCCTGATATAACTAACTCAAGTGAGTTACATGAGATGGCAAATGTGAATTGCTTAGTGTGTATGTGCGTCTTGCTGTATCCTTGTACGTATTAGGCAGATTACACACATAGTTTTAAAAAGGAGTAAATATGCTTTACAAAAGCTTTGCAAGTGAAAAAAAAAGTTCTATACCAACTAAAAGCAAAGCAGACAGAAAACTGATGTAGTATTGTTAAGTAGCACACAGGTCATGGAAATATGCTATATGATATCATCCTTTAAAGTTTATCTTGTTTGCAGTATTAGTATATGAATAGTCACTTGACAACTTTTAGTATTAAGAACCTTGCATGCACAGATTTTCACTTTGAGAATCTAGGTACTTCAGCAGGTACATGTAACTGATAAATCTTTTTGTAGTTGTCAAAACAACTTTGTACTTTTTCTTATTCAACTAAAAGCACTTTGACAGTCTGAAACCTGGTATATCAATAGGGAAAGCAAACAGTCTATTAATTTTAGTACCACATTTCACTGAGAGTTTTGACATTTTGAAATATATCACTTCAAACACTGAGACAGAGATGATTAAAGGTTGTTACTGGCAAAAATGTTGTTGGTTATTGATGGTGCTGATATCACACAGTGACATCTTTGCATACTGGTAGAGTCTTGTTTGAAAACCAGGTTAGTTTGACCATATGGGCTCTTATCTCATTATAGTCTGAGAACTAGTTTCTATGCCTTGAGGGCCTCAAAAAAAAAGCCCAAAACAAGCCTAGCCAAAAAAAAACCCCACCAACCCTGACCTAGATGCTGCTTGGTGATTGTCACTGTTTGTAGCCTACCTGTCAATTCTCAGTTTTGTTGATGTGTGGAACAGCGTTGTCCTGATGTCTAAAGTCACTAACAATTAACTTGAACTAGAGATGCTGCTAGAGAAGGACTGGTTTAGAAAGATAAAACAGACTACAGGGATCTGATATTTGTTTTTCAGTCTGGGAAAATTACGGTGTATTTCTTCATAGTGTGCACTGTAGTCTGAAATAGGCTCTTTGCAAAAACTCTGTGTGGTCCCAGGTTCCTCAGTGCAGTTACACTGCCTTTTGGTTTGTGATTCTTTCTATGTTTAAATGGATAATTTTCTCCTTTTAAGCTGTTGAGAAATCACAGATATTATTGCAAATGTCTTGCCAGACACCAAAAGTAAATAGAAATACACAGCTGTCTTGTACAGTTTCAAAGCTGACGTGAGAGCACTCTCCAGTGCGGTCTTGCAGAAGATGATAAAAAAAAAAAAGGTGGTGCAAACCATATTTTTTAATAGCATTGTTTTTATGGAGCTCAATCCATTAAGGTAACATGAATATACTGCTTTTTGTGCTGGAGAAGGAAAGTGATTGACATAAAATAAGCATGTAAGAGTTGTCTGACTTGAGTCTGGGGTACTGTGGAGGAGACTTGCAGTATGTGCTCAGGGTGTGGTGGAATGTGGGCACTCAATATATTGCAGGCAACTTCTTAACTCATGCATGTGACATTGTTTTGCTCACTATGTGTACTTAGATTACGTAAGCTGGAACAGTTTAAATCTTTCTCAAATTCCTCTTGAAAGATGAACTTTCTAAACTTTGCTAGGGTGAAGTTTAGAATTAGTGTTTATTTACTTGTATTCAGATCTGAGTGTGTGTCTGAAAACCTTTTTGTTAATGAAAATATATTCATGTTTCTTTGCATTTTTAGAGAATTTAGCTGTTAATTTAGACATAATTTTGTATTTTAATGAAACAGCACAACCTTTTAGCTGAAAGGTCATTCAACAGTAAAGTCTGGCTATCTGTTTCATTTTGGCCTTGTTTTTTGTAACTCCAAACCTTCTGTGTAGTATGTAAATTGTTCAGCACACAACGTGGTTAAAAAAAAAAAAGGAAATTCAGGAGAAATTACTAATAGGGTTGGATAAATACAATGTTCTAAGAGATCTGTAATCCAAGATACTCTGTGGAGAAGAAAATAGCTAGTAGCTGAAGCTCTCAGTATGCAGAATATATATAGCACAAATTTGTTTATCCAGCTTTCCTTTGGCAGGGGTAACATCTATGCTGATTTGTCCACTTACATAGGGTTTTTTGTTGTTACTGTTGACAGAAAAAAAACAATTATAATATGAGAATGATTGATTGCAGGATGGAGCCATAGGCTGACTCATCCTATATAAACTAATAACACAAATATTAATGGAAGCACATTTCACATGAGCGTGTTTTTTCAGTGAAGTTGTTTGGATTCCCGAGGCTTATCCTAACAATAGTTCCAGACACAATAATAATTTCTATTGCTTTTGCAAAGTGAACTTGAAGACCGTATAATTGAGATGAGGGTGTCTGGAGATGACTTGCTTTAATCATTCTACTGCCAAGCTCTTTGCAGCACAGTTAGACAGTTTTAAATTAACCCCATTTTGAAGGTATGGATATCTAGAACTAGAGATGTCCTTAGCAGTGCTAGCCTATCACTAATCATTCCACACTCACTAAAATTCTCCTTTTAACAACTTCAAAGCTGAAGTGTGCTAGCAATCTGCGCGTTGACTTTGTTACAGAATTTCATGGTAACTGCCTGTCCAGGAAGAGTTATTTAATGGGTGGTGGTAAAAATCAAGACTGGTACAGGCTTACCTTATGAGAACTGAAAGATGTTCTCAGTGAAAAAGGGAAAGCAGTTCACATACCATGCTGCTTTTTCAGGTGCCAGAATTTACTCATATGGAACTGAACAGTGCTTTTCATCTGTCTGTTGTCCGTTGAATCTCTAGATGGGTGCCCATCCTTTTGCTAGAATTACAATTCAGGTATTAAGAAAACCTCTAAGTTACTTAACACAGGAGTATTGTATAGAGTTTCTAACAGAAATGTGTTTGAGTAGGTGACTTCCTCATAGAGGAAAGATTTCTAGATTTAAATTCGCAGAAACATGCAGCACTGCTGTTGGCCAATAGAATGGTTGTACAATGAGATCCCAACATAGGGCCTTTTTTATTTCGCTTACCAAGTATTTATTCTCTGTATGGAAGTCCTTGAAAGGGTGTTCATTTGTATGGAGGAAAAGGATTAGTTGCAAAACGGACACTGTGTGCCTATAGCTTCTGGTGAGGGTGAAAATGAAGTGCCTAAGAAGTCTTTATTTATCAGAAAATGTCGGAGTTTAGGATGCCTGCTAACATACAATACAAAAGCAAATTTCCCAATATTGGAGTCAGTAACGCTACAACCAATGCTGATTAGCTGAGGCTTTACCGGATTATAAACTCAAACTGTAAGAGGATTTGTCAAAAGGGAATGTAGAGGGGTGTGGGGGGGTTGTTTTTTTTTTCTTTTTGGTTTTTGTCTTTAACAAGATGTAGATGAGGCAAAATTTGGAGAATAAATGCGTTGAACTAAGAAAAAATTGATAAGTGCAAAATATTCCTTTTGTAAATTTTATTATTCTCAAATATGGGCCTTATGAGTGTTGATACTTCACATGCAGAACTGATGCTGCTGTTCCCACTGTTGCCTTAATATCCATTTCTTTGATGTTGCAATGAGATTTTTTTGTCTGTTTTTCTTCTCTCAGCAAAGTCATTTGTATGTACCAGAGTTTCAGCTTGAGAGGCAACCCACCAATATCTTCCTAGCGCATAAGGATGTAACTCTACATTTAAATTTATTGTAAAACATTATGCTCATCTGTAATTATATTACTTTAAAATAAAGCCTTCATCCACTCTAAGATCTTTTGATGTCCCTTCCCTGCTGACTCTTTTTTTCTTGTTCCCACTTACGTTAATACGAAGAGACAGTTGAGTAAATGCACAATGAACTTCAAAACCTAGTAATTGTTTTTCAGAAAGAATGAAACCTGTGAATTAGATATGGATTGTAAAAGAACACCAGAGCTGATTAGTGTTCGTTCGGTTTGCCTGCTGGACCGTTCTGACACCTGTCTTCCCGCTTTCCCCATAAATGCCATTGCTGATCCCTCTATACTGCCAGTCACATGGCAGCCCAGGAGAACTTGTGGGTGGGAGTTAAAAGACTCCCAGTGAACCTTGTCAGGCTTAGCAATTCATGAAACTCAACATAAAAGGCAACGTTAAACAAAGATGAGTTGAATCCATTTACATGCAAACTGTAGTTATCTGTATGAAAAAAGCCGGGAAGGGGGGAATGTTGAAGGGGTTACTATTTCTTTCTTCCTTTTAGGATGTGTAGATAATGAGTTGTGTAAGGCTTAGAGGGGGGAAAATAAGCCAACTTTCAAGGCATTGAAAAATTGCTTTTTAGGAAAAATCCTTTTCATCCTAACCATCTGGTTGCATCTTGTTTACAGCACAGTGTGCCAGTTTGTGCTTATTAATCATGCTTACACAAGTATCTTAATTACTCCCCATGTAGCTGCTCTGTTTTGAACTCAGGAGTTGACCTTTTTCTTTTTATTCCTTTAAACCATTAATCATACATAATCAATGCCAACAGGGCAGAGCCATGGAGAAGGCTACCCAGATTCCAGAAGCACATGCTAGTCTTGAGAAACCCTGTAGACAAGAGTGACTGCATTGCTATCAGTCAGGCATATCTTAATTAATGACTACTTTGTGTGCATGCATACTTAGATGTCTGAAACCTGGTGCTTTTCCCCCTCTTCTGCTTCTGTCTGTTAAGATAACAGTTGCTTCCCTGCCTTGTGACACTGAAGATAATTTTAAAACGTTTCTTTATGAAAGGATCTTCAGAGACATTGTGAATGAAATGGAACTGGTTCACTTGTCTATGTTCTGTTGTTCCTTCTGTAATAATTAAAATTTAGAGAGGATATAGGATAGCCACAAAAATTTCTAGGCTCTGGATTCTTCTAGTATAAATAACTGTGTTGGAAGAGGGTGAATTCTTCAAAAAGAACTAGAGTAACAAATGAATTCCTCTTCTTCCTTATTTGAGAAGAAAAGGGGGTGGGGGGATGGAGGGAGAAAAATTGTTTGAAGTAAAAAACCAACCTCTTGTCTGTGAGAAGACTTGAAAGAGTGGAATTTGAGAAATGGCGTTCTGGTTTCTAGTGTATGAGACAAATTATAGTACGCAAAAGTAATTTTGCCTGCTCTGAAACTCTGCAGCATGATGAAAATTTCATCACTAAAAAGAGGGGACTATCCAGTCTACTCAGCCAGCTTGCATGTTTATATATGGGGGGGGGAGGAGAGGGGGAAGATTTGCAAGTATGACTTGCATTTTCTCTCTAGTGCTTTTGAATTTTTGTTGGTTTTGCCATAAATACTGTATTTAGAATTTATGCTGCTTAATCTCAGTTGTGCTTACTGGAGATGTGATTTCACTTATAGAAGCTTTAACCACAGTTAAGACTCTCTTAAAAGCCTTATGATTATGCTATCATAATAAACAGTTTGTTTATTTTTATTGCACCACGGAAAAAGAAAATATTCTCAAAAGAGTACAAAGGGAACAGAAAAAGATGAAAAAGCTGCATCAGAATATTTACATCATGAAAATTCTTAATATTTAATTCAGGTAAAAGCTTTGCCATTTCAAATGTAGAAGAATGCATGGCTGTCTCTTCTTATGCTAAAAACTACTTGTTCTTGAACTGAGTACATGGTGTGTGAGGTGAACTGTTTAATCCAGTCTTGTGTATAATTTGGCCATTTTCATTGGGCTTTTTCTTTTATTTGAGCTAATAATTGTATTTAGCCTTTTTTACTTATGTTTCAGATAGGATCAGAGTGAGCAGGTATCAATGGAATTTTTTTTTTCATCTGAACCTTGTGGTACTTAAAGTGCAGATGTGAATCACAACGGTAACTTCATGGGTGGCACAGTCACAAGGTGCTGATGACTTTGCTATAGCAGATAGCCTGAAGGTGAAGGGTGGCTTAGCAGCAGTGTAGCCCAACTGCCCAAATGTAGTTATCCTAACCAGGAGACTGATGTAGGTTGAGGAGTTAGTGATCCACATAACAGTTAACCTGGGTAGGGCCTGGCCTGTGCTGCACATGTACCCTCACTGTAGGGTAAGCTCAGCCACTCACTGAGAGAGAGGAGCCTGCAGGCAGCTCCCACTTGGCACTGGTGATTATGCCACCTGCATGGCCTTGCCTTTATCTAAAGCTGCAGCAACAAGCTCTCGTGTGAACATCCTTTTTGTTTGGCAGTAGAAATGATAAATAGGATTGCTTTCATTGCAGAAAATCCTGTAAGACCTGAAATGAACATAGTGGAGTAACCTTTCTAGGGATGGGATCTGCATGAAGGGCTGCACCCTGGTTGGTGCAATACTACACAGCTCAGGCTTCCCAGGATCCGAAGGAATGTAAAATTATCTATATGGCTTTCTTTTTCTTTATAGTTTTAGATCACATAAATCGCACACTTTATGAGGCCTGAGCATTTCTCTTACTGGGATCCTAATGAACCAGCACCTCCTGGTGTAACCTGCAAAGCATTTGGCTAAGTAGATCACTACTGTTGCCTTTCTGCAAGGCTGTGTTCAAAAGACTGCTACTTTGTGCTTTTTTCTTTGTTTGATTTGAGCATTTAAATTATAAGTCAGAGGACTGAGACAGAGGTGGTTCTGCACTGAAGGCATGTATCTTGAAGTGCTTCTTGTACTGCAGTGCATGTAAAGGCAGTATGTTGAGATAAATTGTAAGAGTGGTTAGTTTGTGTAATGAATAGATAAATAGGCAGAATGAAAAGGTAGAAAGGGACTGATGGTGGGGCAGTTCAGTTACCTTTCATCAGAAGTAGCTTTTATTACCTGAGCCAGCAGTGTGCTCTCACAGCCCAGAAAGCCAACCATATCCTGGGCTGCATCAAAAGGAGCATGACCAGCAGGTCGAAGGAGGTGATCCTGACCCTCTACTCTGCTCTTGTGGGACCTCACTTGGAGTATTGTGTGCAGTTCTGGTGTCCTCAACGTAAAAAGGACATGGAACTGTTGGAAGGAGTCCAGAGGAGGGCCCTGAGGATGATGAGGGGACTGGAGCACCTCCATGTATGAAGATAGGCTGAGAAAGTTGGGGGTGTTCATCCTGGAGAAGAGAAGGCTGTGTGGAGACCTCAGTAGCAGCCTTCCAGTATCTTGAGGGGGCCTATAGGGATGCTGGGGATGGCCTATAGGGATGCTGGGGATGCATGAGGGACTGCAGTGATAGGACAAGGGGTAATGGGTTCAAACTTAACCAGGGGAAGTTTAGGTTGGATATGAGGAAGAAGTTCTTTACTGTGAGGGTGGTGAGGCACTGGAATGGGTTGCCCAGGGAAGTTGTGAATGCTCCATCGCTGGTGGTGTTCAAGGCCAGGTTGGACAGAGCCTTGGAATGGCATGGTTTAGTGTGAGGTGTCCGTGCCCATGGCAGGGGGTTTGGAACTAGATGATCTTAAGGTCCTTTCCAACCTGAACTATTCTATGATTCTATGATCTTATCGTTGAGGAGACAAGTGCTTTATGGCACTATTTCCTTGTCAGTGTTTTAATCATTGCTTTTATTTCATGTTTGTGATTATGTGCTTTTCATTTATGTGGTTTCTTCTTCTTAATTCTAGTGTCAAATTCGAATGGAAAATGTTCTTATTGCATATTCTGTCCTCTTGAAGCAAATACATGACTATCTCAAATAATTTGAGTTGTCTTCTGTGAAGCCCTTCAGGATCTGTTTGTTGATGTTACAACATGAGTTCACAGCAGATCTAAAAAGGGGAGAATGCCTATGTGAAAACAGTGTAACCTCACATTAGTCATGAAACATTTTGGTTAAAAAATGAATCCAGAAATATACTATTTGTTGGAATACAGGCTGCTGGAAAATGGCCTGTGTGCTCAGTGTAAAGTTCTCGGAACTGTACATGTGATGACTGTATAACTGTAGTGATGTGCTAACAAGTAGTGTCAACCTCTGTAAGGTGAGACAAGTATATCATTCACCTGGAAAGCAGTGGAATTTTTTTCTGTTTTGCCAAATGAGATCTTTTATAGGTACATACTATGGAAAAAAAGTGGCCCTCAATTTTACGCAAACGGTTAGTTTTACCGTTGTGAAATAGTCTCAGTTGATTTGGTGGACAAACAATAAGCAGAACCATTTTCCTGTTAATGGTGAAATATTTGTTTTAGATATAGCAGTTAAATAAACTAGCTGTTTATATGTTAAAATTGAAGTTTGTGTAAAGATGGGGCTTCATCTGTGGAAGCTGGATTGACTACATGTTGCATTTCCTCAGAAGAAAATGCTTAAGCCTGGATTCCATAGAACTCACAGGTACAAATTCAGGAGGTGATATTTTATATATCACGTTCTTGGCAGCAGTATTCATTGAAAATATTTCCTCTGTCATCACTGACTACTTGTTTCGTCTTCTGTATCACCTCCTTGGCTGTCCTAGCATATCTGACAGGCAATGTGCTGTGCAAGCAGGCCTGAAAAAATGTTGGGAGGGAGGTGGAAAGATGGTAACATCTTAAACTGGTGTCATCACTGAAGACAGCATGCCTGCAAGCTGCAGCCCTCAGTTCTGGAAGGTTTCTTGGTCTGTTGGTGGGATAGAAATATAGAGATAGTTGCTTATTTTGGCATTTTTTTTCTTCCTAGAGCTTTTGGGCTTTATGGTAGAGCTAGTCTTTGGTAGCTGAATCCTGTTTGTTTCTGGTTTTCTACACCACTCAGAAACACTCAATATAAGTTTTCATCTGTGTATCCATCTAGGTGACGCATCTATAGTAGAGGATGGAAGAAGGGATAATGTATTAAACTGGTATACAGTTACGATGAGTTGACCATGGCTATATGCCAGGTGCCCACCAAAGCCACTCTATCAGTTCCCTTCCTCAGCTGAACATAGGAAAGAAAATACAATGAAAGGCTCATAGGTTGGGATAGGGACAGGGAGAGATCACTCACTAATTACTGTCACGGGCAAAACAGACTTTACTTGGGGAAATGAGAGTAACTTGTTACCTGCTAAAATCAGAGTAGGATAATGACAAAACCAAATCTTAAAAGCACCTTCCCCTCAGCCCCCCCTTCTTCCTAGGCTTTACTTCACACCCAATTTCTCTACCTCCTCCCCTCCCAGCAGCACAGCGGGACAGAGATACAGGGGTTGCAGTCAGCTCATCACACATTTTTTCTGCTGCTCCATCTTTCTCCTCTGTGGACTCCTCACAGTCTTCCCTTGCTCCTAGTGTGGGATCCATCCAACAAGAGACAGTCCTCCTCAAACTCCTTCACAAACTGCTTCAGTGTGGGTCTGTCCCTTCCACAGGGTGCAGTTCTTCAGGAACAGACTGCTCCAGTGCAGGCTTCCCATGGAGTCACAGCTTCTTTCTGGCATGCCCCTGCTCCAGCATCCTCCACAGGCTGCAGATGGATATCTTCTACACTGTTAACCTCCATGGGCTGCGGGATGACAGCCTGACTCACCATGGTCTTCACCACAGGCTGCAGGGGGATCTCTGCTACAGCACCTGGAGCACTTCCTTGCCCTCCTTCACTGATCCTGGTGTCTGCAGGGCTGTCTCTCTCACATATTCTCCGCTCTCTGCTGCAGTTGTGGTTGCCCATATCCCCTCTGCTCTTATCCCCTTAAATATGTTATCTTGGAGGCACTACCACTGTCACTATGTGCTCAGCCTTGGCCAGTGGTGGATCTGTCTTGGAGCTGGCTGGCATTGGCTGTATCTGATGCAGGGGAAGCTTCTAGCAGCTTCTCACAGAAGCAGCCCCTGTAGCTCCCTGCTACCAAAACCTTGCTGCGCAAACCTAATACAATAATAAATGCCATTTTGTATGATCGTGTTATGATGTTTGGAAAACATATTTATTCTTAAGTGTTTAAAGGCTTGAATTCAAGTATGAGAAATAAGTAGTAAAAGAAAATTAATTAAAAAGATGTAGTGATCATAAACCAGTTGCATTAAAGCTGGCATATGGAAATATGGATTGATCTTAAAATGGATTATGAATTCTCTATAAATACTCTGATCTTAAAAAGCATCTTTTCTAATGTTGTCTTCCATTCCTATGTTACTTTTCACTCGTAAGCTCTGCAAGTATGTTGGGGGTGGCAAGAAGCCCATTACAGCTGACTAAATATGCGCAAATATTTTAAGTGATTGAGTATGACAGAAAGGGTATTCTAAGAGATAGTCTGCTGAGCTCCTTACATTTCTCTTTTTTCTTCCTCTTTTCACTAGTGCAGGTATAAACTTGTTCATAATATGTATATTATACTTTTTTGCCTAGCAAGTGTATGTATTTCTTTGAATATCAGAATTATTCCCCTTAGAAATAAGCAAATAAATGAAAGCATCAGCCCCTAAACCTCTGAGTTATCAGACTTCTAAATTAGGGATTGTCAGTATTTAGCAATGCCTTTTTTGACAGTCTGTGATAATATGCTGTGGTGTAGATTAGGATCGCCTGAGTTTCTTATTGCCTCAGTTGCATTGGGTTGATGTCTCTAAGCATCATACTAGTTCCATCCTTAATGGGATTATATCATCGGAAGAAATGTTTCGGTATATTTTTGAGTGAATTACTAATATTGCAAATTAGAATTAATAGAATTGGTCAAATTAATGCTGTCCTTTACACCATGTTGGACTGATTTGTAAATCAGCCAGTTTTACCTGTTTATATAGTCTGAATCATTTTGAGGATTATCGCAAATGCTGATCTGTCCTTGACATCACTTTGGTGCCTGAGCTAAACCCTTGGAGACTGATAGCATTAGTAGAGTGTCAGTTTTGTCACTTGGAAGCCTTCCTCAGTCAAATTGCTGTCTGAAGACAGTCCAATATAACAGTTCAGATGTCTTTTAAAACTTGGCTTTACCCTTCAGAAATAACAGAATATACATTAAAATATATATATATATTTATTCAATAAATTATTTAAATATTGATTATTTTTTTTTTAAGGACAGCTTGGAAGTAGAGACCATAGTAGCAAAGTATTGGTATGGTTAGCAATCTTGGCAAGTTTCTTGATTTCTCTCTCCTTTATATTATACCAGCTAATGAATAAGTCTTGTTAGGAATCACTTGATAGCAGCACTGAACACTTCATCTTATGACTAGCACCAAATGAACTCTTACATTTCTGTTCCCAGGTCTACTGAACAACCCTGTCAATCAGAATGACTGTGCAAGTGCTACAGTAAAACTTTATGAAGCTTTGGAAAAAATTCTGCCATAATTTTTCATCACTTTCTGATCATAAGCAAAACAAATAGGATTAACTGTTTCTTACTCCCAAGGGTATTTGCATTATGCAGATGAATAGAGATGGGGACGGAGGGGCAGGAAGGAACAAGATTGTGTAGCATATTAATATTAAGCTTTGTTTTCAGATTAAAAGGCTCATAGGAAAAAAAAAATCTTGTTTAAATCCTTGCTAAATTGAGACATCTCAGTGTGTGAAATTAGCAAGCTTGTTCTAGTATGGCCTGCAAAAGAGCATTGCCCTTGGGACTGGTTGTTAGTATTTAGCTCTTCCTGTTTGCAACAGGATAGTAACTTGTCAAACTGTTGTGATAGGACAAGGGCAATGGGTTTAAACTGAAATAGGGGAAGTTCAGGTTAGATATAAGGAAAAAGTTCTTTACTGTGAGGGTGGTGAGGCACTGGAACAGGTTGCCTGAGGATGTTGTGAGTGCTTCCATCCCTGGCAGTGTTCAAAGCCAGGCTGAATAGAGCCTTAGGTGACATGGTCTATGGTGAGGTGTCCATTCCCATGGCAGAGGAGTTGGAACCAGATGATCTTAAGGTCCTTTCCAACTCCAACCATTGTATGTTTCTCTGCTTAAATAAGCTTCATGGGAAAAGCTAAACAGTTGCACTGTACAGTGGTGTCAGTTCTTGGTTTTATTCCTTCTTACACCACAGCTAAAAAGGTCACATATATTAATTTAGAAGGTAATTAAAATAATCATTCACTATTGGTGCATTGTTGACTCTGCAAAATCTGAGCAGTTTCAACTTGCAGACAGCATGGATTACTCTAGATAAACAGTGAAATTTTTTTTTCTAGATTCTGTGTTGAATAAAAGGCACTGTTGTAAAATTAAAACGCTGAAAGATAGCTGTATGCTTTGACTTGCCTCTTTGCTCCACACAGTCTTTCCAGAATTCCATCATTTGAGATGACCTGGCCTATTGTTGGCTCTAAATCGTGCCTCCATGAACTTTTCAGTTAAAGTTACATTCAGGTAAATTAGAAGAGAGCAGTACTGTTTTGGCCTCTTTTATTTGAAGTTGTATATTCTTGCCTCCTATTGTCCACACTGTAAACAAAGACTATGGCATGGTCTGTGTGACAAGGAGTGGGGAAAAACAAAATAGAAAATGAGACTAGGCAGAACTATGGAGCAAATTCTAGCTGATTATTTCACTGGAGGATTTTATATTTCTTTACAGCAGTGCTTCTAAAGTTTGGTTTCACTTCCTTGTGCTAAGTATTTAGCTTCATTTTTATAGGTTTGCCTCTGGGAATAAGAATCATTGAAGAACAGAAACCTCCAAAAGGACTAAACTGTTGGTTTCTTCCAGAGAAATTCTTTTGTTTGCTGTTGTGATAATGTCAGGTTTTTTTATACTAAAGGTGCATGGCTTCACTAAGGGGAAATCCTGCCAGACCAGTCTGGTGGCCTTCTATGATGGGGCTACAAAACTGTTGGACAGGGGTAGAGCAGTTGATGTCATCTACCTGGACTTGTGCAAAGTGTTTGACTACTGTCTCCCGTGACATCCTTGTCTCTAAGTTGGAGAGACATCAATTTGATAGATGGACCACTTGGTGGATAAAGAACTGGCTGGATAGCCGCAAGCAAAGAGTAGTGCGCAATGGCTCAGTGTCCAGCTGGAGACCAATAAAGAGTGGTGTCCCTCAGGGATTTTTGTTCGGACCGGTCTTGTTCAACATCTTTGTCAGTGTCATGGACAGTGGGATTGAGTGTGCTCTCAGCAAGTTTGCCAATGACACCAAGCTGTGTGGTTCGGTTGATACGTTGGAGGGAAGGAATGCCATCCAGAGGGACCTTGACACGTTTATGACATGGGCTGATGCCAACCTGATGAAGTTTAACCATGACAAGTGGAAGGTCCTACAGCTGGGTGGGAGCAATCCCAGGCACAGCTCCAGGTTGGGCAGGGAAGAGATTCAGAGCAGCCCTGCGGAGAAGGACTTGAGGGTGTTGGTCAATGACAAAATGAACATGAGCCGGCTGCAGTGTGCGCTTGCAGCCCAGAAAGTCAACCACATCCTGGGCTGTATCAAAAGGAGCATGACCAGCAGGTCGAAGGAGGTGATCCTGACCCTCTACTTTGCTCTTGTGAGACCTCACTTGGAGTATTGTATGCAGTTCTGGTGTCCTCAACATCAAAAGGACATGGAACTTTTGGAAGGAGTCCAGAGGAGGGCCCTGAGGATGATGAGGGGACTGGAGCACCTCCCGTTTGAAGATAGGCTGAGAAAGTTGGGGTATTCATCCTGGAGAAGAGAAGGCTGTGTGGAGACCTCGTAGCAGCTTTCCAATATCTTGAGGGGGTCTATAGGGATGCTGGGGAGGGATTCTTCATTAGGGACTGTAGAGAGAGGACAAGGGGTAATGGGTTCAAACTTAACCAGGGGAAGTTTAGGTTGGATATGAGGAAGAAGTTCTTTACTGTGAGGGTAGTGAGGCACTGGAATGGGTTGCCCAGGGAAGTTGTGAATGCTCCATTGCTGGTGATGTTCAAGGCCAGGTTGTACATAGCCTTGGATGGCATGGTTTAGTGTGAGGTGTCCGTGCCCATGGCAGGGGGTTTGGAACTGGATGACCTTAAGGTCCTTTCCAACTCTATTCTGTCATTCTATGTTTCTAAAATAGACCTTTCCACTACTGAATGTTGACTTAATGTTCCAAAAATATATAGTAGCTGTGCATTTCATTTTGCCACCAAAAGTCTGTGGCAGCATCTCCTCTAATACATTTATCTATGGAATTGTAGTAATTAAAGGCTGTTAGTTTTATGATTTCAGTTGCATGAGGTGAGTCTTAGCCTAATTGTTTAATGAACAGTTGGATAGTTTTCTTGATCTTAAGCCATTACTGAGCTGACCATGTTTTGAGTCTAAGCATAAAGACCAGTTCACATTCTGTTTTGTGTAGTTGACACTTCGGAAGTATGTGACAGACATATGGTACATTCTGGTCTGCCTCACTACTGATACGCCTGTCCTGATATCAGTAAGCAATATTTGCAGGTTGTTGAGTGATTTAATTTACAGTTCCCCCAACTGGGATCTTTCTTCCATGTCGGTAGGAGCAATTCATCTGCATTTGACTGATGCTGTGTGTTCAAAGCTTGCATAAAGGAGCCATCTCCTCTTACTCAAGTAAAGTAGAGCACTAACAAACTTGAGGAGTACAAAGAAAAAAAATCCGTGTTGATTTTATGTGAGTTCATATAATGATAAAACAATCTCATTTTAATGAGTTGCTTGTAAAATGATGGGTTTTCATTTTAACATGCAGAATTTTGAAGCATCAGCTCTGTAGCATGAACTGATCTTTTCTGAAAAATAACTTTGGACACCTTAAGGCGTTGTTAAAATAATAATTTTCCTGAATGAAAATGTGAAGTTACATGAACTTCTGGAAAAAAAAAAGTAAATCTGAGATTCTTCTTTTGTTGTTAATCTTTAGCGTAGCTTTCCATATGCTTTTGGCTTTTACCGAAATGGTAAAAAGCAAAAATTCCCTTCTGTGCAATTCAATACATAGTTAACTGCAAAATCCTTGTAACTGACATGACTTCAGGGAATATGAGTACTAGATGTTGCTTAATATGTGTGGTAATTCTTCTTAATTGGGGTATTTGTTGTGATTTTTGTGATGCTTCCTATTTGTCTGTGCCAGACTAGTTCTTTGCTCCTTAGGAAGCGGTTTTCTACTTTGATGTGCTGCTTAATACACAACCATACTAAACATCACATGATGGCTTCTGGTGGGGTTCAGGTCTTACGTTAGTGTAAGCGATCCACTTTCCAGGCCGCAAGTGCTGAGTAAGGGATAACCTGACTCTTTCCCTTTATAAGGCTTTGGTACTGCTGAGGTCACAGCGCTGCTTCCTTCTCAGCTTTGCTCCATGGAGGGACCACAGGGGTGCTGATGTCCTGAATTCTTCTATCTCACGTACAGGGGAAACAGGCATTACTTTTCTTGTGGGTTTTGGCCATTCGAAAGCACTACATTATGTCACTTCCAGGTTCAAGACTGGCCCATTCCTGTCTGAACCAACCATGTGAATGAAAGTAATTTTTGCCTTGGGTGGGTATCCAAATTCTCTGGGACTGGCTGATTTACCTAAATCTTTAAACAGTCTGGAAAGATTTTTTTGTGGTGTGAAAAATATAAATTCTACTACATGATTGAATCTGGTAACCTGAGATGATACAGTTATAGTTTAGCAGTTTATGATGCAGTGCTTATAATAGTCAGTACTTGCCTTTATAGTAATCTACCAGAGTTGTTGGGGTTTTTTTGTTGCACTTTTTTTTTTTTTTTTGTATTTGGTTTTGGTTTTGATTTTTTTCTGTAAAAAGAAATGTATATCCCAGATGCTCACTTAAGAGATCCTGTTCAGCTTTAAGAAGTTTACTGCAAGTTTACCAAGCCCCCATTGTGTATATTGTCTTTGGACTCTTGAAGAATCTAAAGGTATGTGTAGTGAGGATACATCTATGTCACTTTGCATGGAACATGCATAAATAAATTATATATATGGAGTAAAATATAAAAATGGAATTTTCTTTTAGAAGTTCATTTATTTGATTTATTATCTTAAAATAAGCTTCCAGAACCATGATTGCCTTGCTGTATAATGAAAAGTAATGAAAACTTGAAATGATTATACATGCTTTTACTGTAATGTGAAGATTGCTATTAATATTTTGGTTATCTGTAATTCAGTTGTTTGGAATATCTTTCATTTAGAAGGGCTCTCCCATACTTCTTTGAAGTACAGGCTGTAAGTATACTTTTCTAGTAGTATTAATAAATATTTGCTTGACATTTAATCTCATTGTTCTTTAATCAGTTCTTAGTGTTTGCGATAACTGAAGTTACAAAGTTGAAATGACTTCCTTTCTGTACAAAACCATAAATGTTGATTTCTTTTATTTGTATATGTTTTAAAGATACTATGGTATGTCATTTATTTCATTTGACTTAACCATTAGAGATTAAAGGTGGCTTATTTCTTAGACATACACTTAACAAAGACGGATTTTACAAACATCTGTGCAAAACCATACATCTTCCTGCTTTCTTATCAGTAAATGCAGCTGTTCCTGTTTTTAAGAAATCAGATGAGTATGATAATGCGGAGGAGCAATGTTTGAAGGCTTCATTTTCTGATGTCTAAGGCATGTTTCTTTTTGCTGTATTTGGACAGGTATAAATAAAAAAGATAAATTTGCAGCTAATGCTGATTCCCATGCCACACCTCCATGCCCTACCCCTGAAGAGTATCAGAACCTGTAACCAATGTCATCTGCTAAGTGAATTGCAGTTTCTCATCACATGGATGCTGGTTAAGGATAGTTAGTCTATACTCTGAGTAGTTTTCAACTGTACACAATAATTCAGCCATTTATGTGAATTAAAATGTTTATGATTTTTTAAAATTTCTAAATAATTTGTTGATAATAGAAGGCAGATAACTTCTATTCTTCACAAGTGGGGTACTACCAAAAAATCCAAACTCAAATTGTCTTTTTAGTGGTTTTGTTCTTAGTTTAAAAGTACCTACTCTGTTCACTATTTGTATTGACACACACAACCATGATAGTGACACAGGAAACGTCATTGTGGAGAGAAAACAGATATGCAAATCTGTTTATAAATCATTAAATTACTATTTTAAGTAGCTAAATTAGAGTTTTACCCTGTAAATTTTTACAGCTCATTTCAGGTTTGATTTGTTTCTTTGTTTTGGAAGTGAGAGATGCGATATGACCATTAGTCTTTCAAAGTAGCCACAAAACTATGTCTCGTGGGAATCTCTTTCTGGCTAAAGTCCCATAAACTAATGGCAATGTACATCTTTCCATCTAGAAACCCTCTCATTTGTGTTGGTTGTAACATGGCATGGATAAAATCCAGTCACCTGATTGATAGAGGGGTAAAATTTTATCTGCATAGTTGTATATACCTCATCACTATATCCATAAGTACTTTTTTAACTTAGCACTTCATAAAATTGAAGAATAATGATATATAATAATAAGAAGAATCACAGATGATGACTGCTTTTTAGTGAAGACTGTCATTAACACAAAAACCTAAATAGTTTCATGGTTCTTTTGTTTGTTTATTGCTCAGGTCCCTCATTGAGGTCTTAAACTAACCTGATCATGCTTAACGTAAGATCTGCTTAGATCATGCCTGGCAGATTGTCTTCTTTTTCTTAGGTGGCTAGTAAATTTATTTCTCACATCAGATGGTGTTGTAAGGAAATCTGGGAAATCTCAGCCCAAAAGCTAAGAAAGAAGACACACGTACATGCATTCACACACACTTCTTGTGAGGAAAAGAAAGTGCTTCACAGGCTGGATTTTTTAGTTAGGAAGCTCTTTAAACAGCTGTTGCAAAACCACAGATAGGTAGTCTTGGTGGAGGGAAAGCTTATTTTCGCCTGTTTTGAGTTGAAATCAATTTACATTGCCTTCAAATGAAATAAGAGTGTAAGTATAGATGTGTGCATCCATTTATCAAGAATACTTTAAAACATGTTTTTTGGTGGTGCAGTAATTAGACTTCTGTATGAACTCAGTCTTACTCTTCAACCACTAAAATTAACATTTAGAAAAGTTTGGCATTCTATCAAAAGGCATTAATTACCAAGTCCTGCAATTGCAGGTAGTCTCTTATAAATATGGTTGTATTAATCAGAAGATGTAACATACTCTTCTTGCTTCTTTCTAGGATCTTTTGCATTATCCTTTATTGTTACTTGCAGGAGCTAATTTTTGATTTAATACCCTGGAAAAACTATGTCTTATTCTGGTGGTTCACCTCGAGATTTGATGAGAAGCAGTCTAGCTACTTTTTTATTATCGATAAATTCTTGCTTTACAAAAGTCATCTTGGTACTGTAGGGCTGAAATCAGGGGCAAAATCAAAATACAGTTTTCAAACATACAGATTTCTGATTTTAGGAGCTTTAAGATGTTCCTTTTTGACTGCTTGTGACAGATTCCATCATATTAAATTTTTTACTGAAAGATTGGTTTTGCATTCCTATTCTCAGAAACAGATTTAACTCTTGTCTGTGTAGTGGAGTTCAGTATATGAAAGTGAAGAAAACTTATCTTCTAGTATTCATATTTCTTATAATCAGACTTTTCAAAACTCCTATTATTCTTTTCAATGCAAAGCAAAGGAATTTTATTGCTGTTTAGTTTTTTGCTATAGTAAGAGATTTAGTGACAGGCATGCTTTCATCGTTTGTGTAGTCATAGAACTTAAGGTCCTCCATCCCAGGTCAAGATCCCAGCCAGGATACCTGTATTCCATATTTTACTTTAGAGTGGGATGTTTTATGCAGCACTTCTAAAGCCCAGGCATAATATGGGATAAGTCAAGCTAAAATGGTGAACAAATGTTCTGGTTTTCTGCATGGAGGGAGAAGGAAAGTGTATGCTTTTGTCATCACCTGTAAACTGACAGCTAAATAAAAATAGACTGACAATACATGTGCAAGAAAGGGGATAAAAATTGCCTCAGTCAAAATGTCTTTACAGGCAATCTTTTAGATGCCTTTTTGCAGAAAGTGTGCAACATTGGAACATGAACAAGTTCCTCCTTCAGGAGCTGAAATCAGCTATTGCTGAATCACTAAAATACATAAAGAGTAACTCTTGTTTAAAAATGAGAGGCCAAATATTTGACCTGTCTTACTTTGGTTGTACCTTCTAAGGCTTCCTGTGTTGTTGGTGCATAAATGGTAATTCTAAAATAAGTGCCGGATAGGATAGAGTTATAATTATTGAATTACTGAAGAGATCCATATTTCATTTTTTAGCAATGCTTTCAATGGCTGTGTTTCACGGGTACTATTAATATGTTTACCTGTATCAATTTTTTCCAAAAGTCCTTGTTCTTGATCTTATTTTTATGAAGTAATTTTATTTTTATTAGTATAAGTAATAGGAGATTTTGGCAACTGGATACACAACAGACATGCTATTTGCTCTTCTTCGTTTATTTTTCTCTTGTTAAAGTCATCAAAATGTTGACAGCTGAATAACTCTTTTTAAAGCTTTCATATCCTGACAGATATTACAGATATTTGTCATTTTACTTACAGAAAGTGACAGCTAAATTAGCTTTATACTGTATTGGAGGATATCTCAGATGTAGTGAGTCCAGTCAAATTTATATTGCATCCTTTAATGTGCAGCTGATTTTTGAGTGGTTATTAAGGAGTGAAGAGTGAAGAGATACATGAAGAATGTGAAAATCTTGAGCTAGCAGATATTCAAGGTTAACAGATGAGAAATACATTCCCCTTTTATTACTTCTATCATGTTGGATAGTCTGGTTTTTCCTTCATTTTCACTCCTTATTTCAGTTAGATGTGGGGTTGAAGATCTATACGTTAATCCTTCTTTAATAGATAGCCACTTCCCAGCTGAGTATTTAAGGCTGCCAACAGACAGTGTAGGTGTTTATAGGTCGTGGTGGGAGCTACTAAGTGGAACAGCATCGATTGTGTATCACTGCACCCACCTCCTGTAAGTTTAGTTAAGTACAGTTCATCCATTGACTAAATGCAGTATAGATGTATTTCAGGATGTATATGTACATTTCTTTTTCAAAAGTTTGGGTCAAATTAATTATGGGAAGAGAACAAATGGAACTACTGAATGGAAAAAGCCTTTTTGTTGTCAAGTAACTGATTCAGTAATGTCACTCTACTTTTTTGTGCCACACAGAAGTACTAAGCACAAGTTAAAAAATTGCACTGAATCTTTAGAGTATTACGCTAAATGTGTCTGCAAACATGTACACTGTAGAAGGGGGAGAGGAAGGGGAATTAAAAAAGAGAAAGATTTTGTTGTCTTATCCAGATAGTTTAATTACACAATTGAGTGTTTCTCCCAGTTGTCTGTTTAAATTGCTGTCAGAAATGGAAAATTCTGTGGTAAGATATTTTCACAATTTTAGTATGTTCAGTGTATTGCTAATGATAGCTAGACTTTCAAATTGCTATAAACGTATCAAAGATGAGTTATACATGTTCAGTGTATTAACCTACTGTATTCCATTACTGCTGTCTTACTCTTGGGAATCCCACTAGCGTTTGGGGGATTAGTATTTGGAACAAGTCACCATAAGGTTAGCTTGGTGCTACTAAAATCAGGTGGGTGAAGTGAAACAAACCACCTGAATTGTAAAAGAATATCTGATTTAACAGTGTAACATACTTTAAATACCACTTTTTACTAACTCCAGAGAATTTTGGCTGGTCTGAAATTTAAGTTAAGCAATACAGTTTTTCCTACAGGACCACCAAAGCAGGGGTTCTATGTGTGTGTATGTATGTACCACTTTGCGTGCAGAAGAGAGCAAAACTAACGGTGTTGAGTGAAAAATTATTTTTTGGGATTACTTTGGACACTGGCCTGAATTGAGCACAGAGTTGGATTTGTTCTGCTTGAAGCTGATGCTGAAACACCTACATACCTCTCAGAGACTAAGCTTTACAGCAGTTTTAGAGAATCCTATCTAAGTAGAACATTGCAGTATGCACTGATTAAAGATATTTTCTTCCAGTACTATAGATATAGCAGATCTGTGGCAGGGAGTAATATTTATTGGTAGAGAATTTCTTGAGGAAGTCTCTAGAGTGAAGACAATGCAGTGCATTACACAATTTGGAATAGAATTTTCAGCATTCCTTCCTCCTTCCCCTGAATGTTTGGTTTATCAAAAAATATAATGCATAAGAATTTTTGAGGGATGGATGTATGCTATAAAGCTTTGTCTGCTTCACAGCACTGGGGGTGGGTTTTTATTGTAATCCTGAACGTCAGCAGCTATAAACAGTGATCCTAACTATCAGTAAATACTAGGATTCGATCAGTGTTTTCTTGCTTGCTCTTGAATGAGAGCTTTCTGTAGTCCAGGAAAATTATATAGCTTATTTAGCACTCTCTAAAAACAATAATAGGCCTATTCAGATTTTATCTGTAACTTTACTTTGTGTTGAGCAGTACTTGTAACGCTGTCATAAACTATACTAAAACACTTTCCTAGGCTTTATCAATAGAATAAATATTCCTCAGGAACACACAAGCAGAACATGCAGATTGTTTAGCATAGGTTAAATGTACCTATCTGGAACATAAACATGTTAACATTGCATCTTTCAGATTTGGCAGGAAGCCTTAAGAATATAGTATTTAACATTGGTTTTATAGATACTTGCTGCAGAACTGGACAGGATTAATAATGGATGACATATATCGCACTTAGTACAGTATTAAATTCTAGCAGTGGAAGGATGCAAACCAGTTCATAACCTTACAAGAACATTACATTGTGTGCTACAGTAATCTTGGTAATACTGTACAGTCAAATTAATGATGAATAAATGTTGATCTCTGCTTTCTGTCAGAGGTAGCACTCATGCAGTCTCTTGTCAGTCTGTGTGCATGCTGTCCTGAGTGGGTCACTGGAAAGATCATAAGATAAAAAGATGTAATGGATTATTCTGGCTGCATAGCACATTATAAGAAAGCTGTCAAGGACCTTAATAAGGACAGGTAGTTTTGCATGTTTCAGTTCTTGAGTGAGCAATGGCATATGTGGGAGTGCCTCCCTCCAGAACATCTTTGTTTATCAAAATCTATATTAAAATAGAAGGCCGAATAAATCTCAAGCTTAGCCTGTAGGCAATTGATTCAGTATAGGCTTTTTATTCCAGATGTGGCAGAAAGAGGAGGCAATACCTCAGGGAGATACCTTACAGGGCTACAGCTCTTACCATAAAGCACATCTGGGATCTATCAATCAATAGCTTCCCTTGTGCAGGTTGTGCTTCCTTTGTACTTTTACACTGTTTTGCTGGAGATTTCTGTCACCATTTATCAGTTGGGTGGATACTGTCAGTCCCCATGTTCTTTCATTCCAAGGGTTACCAGCATCCGTTCTTAGGAATCTTATCACCTTCTTTTAAGGTGCTTGGTGATGGATTGGGAAAAGATGGCTTTCCTCTCTCTGTATAAACTAATAGGCCTTCTGTCACTTCCAATTTGGACTATGGAAACATAAGAAACTGTTACTTTACATTTTCTTTGCATGCAAAACAAAAAAATTGAATGAAACTCAAGCTGCAGGGAAAGGAATTTTGAAACGTAAACCACCTACTTTTCTCTGAGTAGAAAGGTTGCCTGCATAACTACAAAACCATAGTGCAACTGTAAGCACAGTGAACATCATATTTATATCTGTAGACATGCGGATGTGGATAGCTTGCGCAGCCTATGTGCAGCAACACGAAGTGTCATCTTCATAGTCCAGTGAGGCCAAAAGCTTCTCTTTGGCAGTTCAGAGCCTTCTCTGTATGGCTGACTGAGGTGCGGACAAAATTTGTCCTTTTGGAAATCCAAACTGAGGCAAGATGAACCAACCACTTTGAAAAACTTTGTGTCCAGAAGACTGATGTATATGGTTATTCAATTCACTTGTTCTCTAAGAAAACATATTTGGTTTGAAAAGTACGTCAGCCTTTGTGGAGGAGAAATGTTTAAAGAATATAACAATTCTTAGAAATTTTATTTATTAGTTATTGCTGTCTCAAAGAGGAGGATTTGTGTTCTGGATTCTCAAGCTGGGACTGTGGCAGGAACGAAGTAAAATAGACCTCAAAATATGTCATGTAGAGTACTTGAAGGGATTTGTTAGGGTTTCCTTTTTTCAGTGGGAATCTGAAACCCTGAGAAGAAAGGTGTGTCCTCAAAGATTTATATTAGGAAGAAATAAAGTAAAGGTTGGAATAAAAGTTTTAGATCTCTTCATTTACTCCTTGATCAGAATGCAGGCCAGGCTAGTAAATGCTTGAAATATGATTGTTAGAGGCTGCTCTGAATTTTTATTAGGCATTCTCAAATATTTGTTTTAACTTTGAAGAGTGCATCAATTAAAAAGAGATGGTGCCTCAAAGAAATGTTTGCAATAAATGCTAAAAGACTGAGCGGGCCTCTTGTTATTTGAAGCACTAGTTCTGAGGCAAGGTTATAAAGTATGTTCATGAGGAAATGGAGAAAAAAAATTTAATTCTTGCCATCTTGCCAAGAGTTAAGTACTTACTTCTTGCCATCTTACAGATCTTTACAGGTAAAAGATCTATTTCTAGGGTTGTTGTTTTATATTTGCAGATCCCAGTCAAGCTCAAAATAAGGTTTTAGGGGACACTGTATGCTAAAAATGTACCTTTCCCAGAGAGATGTGTAATCCAGGTGACAATTAAAGTCTGGGAAAGTAACCCTGTTTTCACTCCATATGGAGAAATTCAGTCAGTTGTGGCTTTTCGCAGTATTTTGAAACACTGCCTGGTCTCCGAGTTGTGTTGCCAAACTGCCTCTCAGCAGTCAAAGAATAATGCATTTTTCTTAAGAACTGTAAAAGAAACCTAAAAGAAGTTAAAGTTTTCTTTTTTGTTTTTTTTTTTATTAATTTGAAATGGATCTGAATTGCACTGAGAGGAAAAGATTTATTTATTTATTTATTTTATATGTAGAATACATACCTATGAAGGACAACATTCTTTTTGTTAAGCCTCTACAGTTTGAAAACTTGTGTTTTAAGGAACTGAATTAGGTGGAAAAGGAAAAAAATAAACCGTGTCACTCTTTCTGCCAGGCTTCCATGCTGTGATTGTCACAACTCAAAGAGATCAAGAAACTGCTTAGAGTAGTCTTGTTTACCAAAATTTACCTGCTTACCTGGTCTTGTCCCAAAAAAGCTGTTTTGTTTTTAAAGCCACAGTTGCTTAGCAAGCAAAGGTGCTGAAAGATGTCTTTTTTTTTTGCTGATATACTGTTTGCTCAGAGAATAAATGCATATGTATGGGTTTTTTTTAAAGTTAGTTAATGAGATTTTGTTCTGTAATCAGTGAATGATGAACCAGTCTGAAACCTCACTGACATTCATATGGGGTGATTTCCTTTGGTACTTATCTGTGAAGTATTTCTAAAATATAATTAATGAGATCTTTACACTTCATCGTATTTCCCTTTCTGCCTCATGTAGTATTTCATCGTATTTTTAAATATAGCAGTTCTTATACCTTAGATTTTGTATCAGATTTTTTTCATTTTTTCCGCTAGTTTGACTAGTAACTTAAATATTATTCTTTATAGTCTCCTAGAATTCAAAATAATGTATACTTATCTAGCCAAACCTAAAACTAGTTCAACCCTGCCCTACTTCTGAGATTGTTCCTGTACATATAATTATACCAATAAATATAAAGAAATCCTTAGACACTTTTGCTAGAGGCTAAACATGAATCTACATGAAAGAATTTTTAGAATCTATATTTTTCTTGTTAGAAGATGTAAAACCTTTCACGTTTCCTAGTTGGTTTGTATAAAGGGAGAGTCCCTTAGTCTTCCTTGATGCATGTGGCTTCCTCTGTGCTCACAACTATGGGGAAAAAGGTATTAAAGAAAAATCATGGCTTTATGCTCCAGGCGCTTGCTCTCTTTTGGGCATGCTGGCAAGGCTTTCTTTGCTATCAAGGGTATGAATGTAATTGGGTGAGGTCATGAGATGGGACTGGAATTCTTTGAAAGGGATTCTCCTGATAGGTATTTTTGCAATGTCAGTATAAATAGGAATACTATCAAAATTGTTTGCACAGGTGGAAAAATAGGAAAAAATACAGACAACCAGCAGAAACAGGGCGGTGATGCTGCAAGTTGCTATTATTTTTAGCAGAAGTCAAAAGAAGTGAAGAATTTCTTGATAGATCCCTTCTATTTCAGACCTACTCTGTTGCTTGTATCCAATGTACTAATGGTAGATATCTTTTTTAAGAAATGGAATACTTATATCTCCCACTGGTATTGGTTTGAGGTTTAGGTATCTTGCTGCGTTCTGGAGTTATTTGTATATGTCTTGACAACTGTTGTAGGTTGATTTTCTCAGCTGGCTTTTTGTTCTTCAATTTTATGTCTCTGTTTCATTTTTGAGATTAATTCCTTAGTGGTTTTCTTTTCTTTTATTTATTTTTTTTTTTTTTTTCAGTCCCCAAAATATCTGCAAGCTCTTTCGGTAAAGGTTGTTGCCTCAATTTAACCAATACCTGGTTAAATTTAACCTGATTTCATAATAGTTACAGAGGGTTCTGTGACTTGACAGATTTATCCCTTCCCCCTCAATTATAAAGCTGGAGATGAAAACCCCCGAGACTGGCTTTGCTCTGCAGAAATGTTTCTGTGCAACAGCCAGTGTGACATAGTAGCTCATTGTCAAACTGTGCCAAAGAATTCTGGACATCTCACTCTGTCTATAGGATAAATGCTCTTCCTCTCTTTTTGCCTTTGTATACTTGTCAGAGTTCTTTTGATACCCCATATCAGGCCATTTTGTTCTTGCATTGTGTCAAGAATTCTTGTCAAGTGGCAGCTTATCTTCAGCTCTTTATTTTGTTGGCATTTTATTTTTAACAGCCTGAAATTAAACTAACCCTGTATAGTCAAACAGCGACAAATTCAGAAGGGTCTAGTAGTAGTCACAAATTAAGACAAAGTATTTCTAAAATGGAGAAGGTGGATCACAAAAATAGGATTGAATGTAGTATATGCTGCCTGTGTCCTGCATATCTGCTATGGGATATCAGGTCAGAATGATGTGCGTTGTGAATTGCAGTGTACGCTCTGGTGCAGAGGAGAAAGACCATGGTGGAAAACAATGAAACAAGGAAACTGGCATGCAATCTCTTAGTATTTACTTTTCTGTCTAACTTGGTATTGTTCAGTACTAACAAAAGAGTAGCAAAAAAAAATAATTTCAGAGCTTGGCAGATAGATGCATGTGCAGCTTGATGTTCCTCTGCCTTACACAGTGCATAGTCACAGACAAATAACATTTGTTCTAAAGGAATAACATTGTCCACTTGGACAATCTACTTCTTTCTCCTTCACCTATTGTAGCCCTTTAAGTCTACACAACAGTGGTAGCCATGTCTGTAATCTGGGGTTTGTTTTTTTTGGACATGTGATATGCCATTCTAACTTTCCATATAATCCTTAGGCCACAGGTCTTTCTGTGACTAAGGAATATTCTGGTCTTGAAGGTTTGCCCTTGATGCAAAATTTAAATATACTAAAAGTAATTTTTGAGAACTAGGTTGGGAAATATGATAGGAACTTGTACATGGGTCCTTTTTAGACCTCTGGAAAACAACTTTGGAAAGCAAATTAGTGATCCACAGATCATTACACAGAGGTAACTTAAGCCCACTGTGAAATTTTATTCATGAGCATTTATTGATTGAGAGATTGAGAATGTGTTTGTCTAATGAAAGTGGTATATTCTGAGATTTCTCTGCATGGATATTGTGTCATCTGAGTTCTGTTGTTTCTCCTAGCTCAGTATAATTAAACTAAAAATATTTGTTAGGTTAATCACAGCACATTTTGTATTAGCTGTTCAGAGTTGTCTGTAGTCTAGGCTCCAGCTTGCTTGGTTAGTCAAAAATTTGACCCAGAACATCATGGTCTCCTGAGACCTCACTTGGAGTACTGTGTGCAGTTCTGATGTCCTCAACATAGAAAGGATATGGAACTGTTGGAACAAGCCCAGAGGAGGGCCATGAAGATGATCAGGGGACTGGAGCACCTCCCGGATGAAGACAAGCTGAGAAAGTTGGGGCTGTTTGTCCTGGAGAAGAGAAGTCTGTGTGGAGACCTCATAGCAGCCTTCCAGTATCTGAAAGGGGCTTATAAGGATGCTGGGGATGGACTCTTCATGAGGGACTGCAGTGGTAGGGCAAGGGGTAAAACTTAACTAGGGGAAGTTTAGATTGGGTATAAGGAGGAAGTTTTTTAGTGTAAGTGTGGTGAGGCACTGGAATGGGTTGCCCAGGGAAGTTGTGAATGCTCCATGCCTGGTGGTGTTCAAGGCCAGGTTGGACAGAGCCTTGGGTAACGTGCTTTAGTGTGAGGTGTCTGTGCCCATGGCAGGGGGATTGGAACTAGATGATCTTAAGGTCCTTTCCAACCCTAGCTATTCTATGATTCTATGTATCCTGAGCACAGGGTGCACAGTTGACTTGGCTTATTTGGAGTACGCTGTAAAAACAATGGTCATAGGAATGCATTTTGTTTTTGCCCAAGTGGATGATTGCTTGAGATCCTTTCCAGCTCCTTTGTTTCTCTATTTTCTGAAGTACAACTTTTTTTTTTATGAGACATAAACCTCATTTGTATTGTCATGATTTTACGTATTATTTCCATTTTGATTTTTGTGGCTGTTTTTTATGGATGTTAGTGATAAGAACAAGTGAAATCTTAGATGTAGGTGGAATTTGTGACTAGAAATCAAGGACTAAATAAATACAGAGAGCAGTAATACCTGTTGCTTTAGCCAGGGCACATTGACATACAGTCTCATTCAAAAGGCCACTAAAGGTATAAAACAATAGAAAAAATTGATTTCAGATGAAATATAAGTAAGCAACACGACTGCCACTGATGATAGTGGGGTAGAATATTTCACCTTCAGAAATTTTCCGTGCTAAAAATGATGGCATAAAGTATTTGCTGATTACAATAATTCAAAACAAATGGGTGGATTATGTTTTTTTGGATATTTTGTTTCCCAAGTGGCTTTATTTTGTCTTCAGAAGTGAGTAAAGAGCATGAAATTTGCTGTGAACTTCAGAAATTCATTTATGTTGTTGCTTTATCTTGGTTGGTTGGTTTGCTGGCTCTTCATGAGGGAAGAATTCCCACCCCCTGCCCTCACCACACTGCTGATGCTGGGACATCTTACTTTGTTGAGAAGCTGTAATTCTTCCTCTGTTTTGAAGTTGGGAAGGATTTTCTGTATTCTCATTCCAGGTAAAGACAATGCGCTAAACAACGCAACACTTGACAAGAGGTAAAATTGAGGTGTTTTTCTTAGGAAGTCCATCAGGGTGGAAACAAGTTAGGTTTTTGAGACTATTCTAAGGGATGGTGCTGCTGCATCTCTGCTAGTGTCTTTATTTTCAGAGGCTGTTTTTAGCAATGACAAAAAATGGTCTGGGGGTTTATAAGGCACATATAATGTGTAGAATTCTGACTTCAGAGTGGTGTTTTGTTTGTTTCTTTTTCCATTTGCATAATGGCATTAATTTGTTGAAACTGTGAATGTCTGGGCATCATAGAAGTGGACTTGTGCAGAAAAAAAGAAAGGTGGGAAGGGGAAGTTAAACTAAACCAAGCTGAATTAAGTACTCCTTTTAAGACTGTGCATTTAGATTGCAGCAGCTAACTATGTAGAAAGCTTACTGTTGTTGCATCCAACTTGCATTTCATATGGTTGACTCCTCTAATGTTAACAGTACCCTTCGTCTTAAATTCCAACATATGAAAGGGATTATTGTTATTACATCTTCATATTAATAATAACTGTAGTTTTGTACTTTATATAGGCATACACAACTGCTTTAGTGTAAAACTTGCCATCCACAAAAAGAATTTTTCTGTGCCAGTAGTAATTGTTGCTCCTAAAATATCTCTTGAGCTTGGATATAAATTTCTTTAAACTAATTAAGAAATAGCTACTTTATTTTTTAATATCAAGACAGGTTTTTATCTCAATTACGTGGCATTGCAAGGGTGATTGCAATCATAATTTCCTTCCGTAAGTTACAGTTAGAGATCTCTTGTAATTGCTCACTCTTTGTAGATCTGAATTATCTGCCATTCTGCCAGTCTAGCTATTTCCATATGAATATCTTAACTCATTAGAGTAGTATCCAAAGCATGGTAGGCTTCACTGTTGTGCTGTTTAATACGCACCTTGGCTGCTTCTCACAGCAATGCTATAGGCTGGTTTTCTGTTTTTTGCAGATCACTGCCGTTGTTTGCTGAGTGCCCATGTGGGAGCACTTTTTGTGATCTAGTGTTTTTGCTTGTATGATACTGATTCAGAAAAACATCCTGCTTAGGGAGAAACATTAATTAGGTGCAAAGAAGGCGTTATTCTGTGCTTTGAGGGCAGGGGGAAGTACAGAAAATAAATTATCTCCTATTTGTGCAGTGTTTTATGGTTGTCAGCTGTCTGTTGCCAAAGAACCCCAATGGAGTTAAATGCTTATGATACCTTGCCCAGTACAGGATATAGTAAAAACCTGTTATGGAACATGCTCTGTGACAACCTATGCTAGTTTATATTAGCTTAACCAATCACTTTTTCCTGTGCTTGGCAAAATTTGTTAAATTAATTCAGTTGCAATTAGCAGATTTATGAGAAAGTACCCTGTTATCCTTTAATTGGAGAGCATAAAACTACAAACTGAATCTGCCGGTTCTATTTGTGTAATAGGCAATCTATCTACGACAAGGTTTGATCGATGGAGTCGTATGATGCCCTTGCCTTGTTTTATATTGGCTGTCAGCTCTTAACTGGGACTGAAGTATCTGGGTAACAAAAATTGATATAATGACTTAATGCGCCTTATTCTCTTTGAGCTACATCAGTATGGAGCACTTCTGAGAGAAAAATGTCTGGAAAATATCAGGGAGTCATTTATCAACCTGTTTTCATTAGCATACTGCCTAGCACTGGCAAGGATTTGAATAAAAAAAAAAGCAGGATGGTACAATTTATTTCAGGTCTCATATTTCTTGGATGAAAGGAGACTTCTAATAAATGGAAAATATAGAAAGATGCATTTCTTGCTGACTTTTCCTGAATAAAAGCTGTGCAAAAACGTATCTTGTGTTTGATTGATAGTAGTATAAGAAGCATATATGTATGAAGATAAGCAGAAAATTAGCAACAGCATCTCCTTTACTATGTCTTGTTAATTTATTTGTGGTATACTACAGAATAAACCCCATGTCTTATATATGCATATATGAAAATTTGTGTGTGGGAGAGATAGGGATTGTCACCATAGGGGGTTTTACAGAAACTTAAGATCTGATCTCTTTAAAGATAAAGCTGTTAAGCTATTCAAGAGTCTGCTGAAAGTAAAGTGAAATAGGTACAGATCAAAATGTTTGTATAGTTGGCAAAATGTGTGCACTGTATCAAATAATTTGTCCTACCAGAAGAGGTAATAATAACTGAAAAGCAGTTGTGTGCAAGTAAGTCCTTTTTTGCATGAAATTTTTATGCATCAGTCAGACTGCATACAGTGTACTTAATGTATAAAGTAAATTGGTGCATAAATCAGATTATGAGCAGCATGTAGGCAAGTCTGCATTTGCGCACAGGAATCAAATCCAGGCATGGGAAACTCAGATTTTAACCTCTAGTGTGAGGATTTATCAGGTGGCGGTTGCATGCTTAATTTTCTAATAATAAAAAATGAAAATAAAATAAAATAGTGTTCCCCCATCCCTGGTGAAACCTGAATGTAATGGAATACGGAAAGGTCCTTAAAATAAAGGACTTATGGACATGCAGAGCATCTTCTTGTGACTCTTTCTATAGCTTCTAATTATGTCAAGGGTTTGGAATGCCAATCAATAGAAAGTGATTTATGATTGGTATAAGCAATTGCACATGGCTTCACATTGATCAGTATGTAGATTCCCTGACATAAGTTATTATCTATGACACATACTTGTCTAACTGCTAATTGAATTGCACATTTTTCCATCAGTATTATCAAACTACCACCGAATATAGACCACAACTTTGTTGCTCTTTGCATGTGAAAATAAAACTATGATGAACAGCAAGTGTCAGTGTATAGGTTGTCTGACAGTAACCACTATTTATCGATGCAACTTGTGCTTGCTATAAGATGACAATATCACCCACTGTTGCCATGACAATCAAAATGAGTGTTGGGTCCGTGATATTTTCTATATCTTGGTAGAAAATCTATTAAATCTAAATTATCTATTGCCTGTTACCCTGTAAACAGTCTCCAGAAGTGCAGTGCTGGTGTTCTAGTAAGGGAACCTTTGTAGTATACAGGCACTTCTCCTTTTACTCCTGATTTTATTTTTTACTTTTTTTTTTTAATCATTCTGAATAAATGATCTAAAAGCAGTAGTATTGTAGTATTTCTGTGCAATGGGCTTTTACCTCCCCAGAAGCTTTTGATTAAAATTAAAACTTCTTTGGTGTCCACTTGCTCAAATACTTTGTGGAGTTGCCATTTACTTCAGCATTTATGAATGTTAACCGACAATGTTAAAACCCATCTTACTTTACATACTGCCTAATTTACCGTGATCCTTTCACTTACCTACCTGTTGAAGCTTTCCTTAATGAATCATGAGATCTTTGAATGAGAGGTACTCAGTGCTGAGCATTACAAAGCCTCGTATTTGGTGCTTGTAGACTCTTGTACTTCATACTTCCTTTCTGTACTTTAACTGTCATCTTTTCTCTGATCTGTAGTAACCCCAAAGGACTGTTTTGGTTTTTATCTACATCACCATGTTGCTTGAGAATAGCAGGGTCCATTCTGCAGTATGTCTGAACCTGTTCAGTAATTCCATTTTCTTGTAAAACTACATAATATCTCAAACAAGAAACTATACAACTATGCATCCCTTCCAGGATAAGTCTGCGTGATACCCATGTTTGTTGGTGAGTGAACAGTGCAGAACCTGGCAGAGCTGCAGGAAAAGGATTTGTGGTACACCACAGGAGACTATCCCTAGAGAAACCATAGATCTGCTTTGGACTGTAATCTGTGGAGTCCTAGTATTTCTCTGCTGTCTCACTCCCAACCCTTTTGGCCTTGGATTAACATGGGGAAAAAACCCTGAAAAAGTAGAAATGTGGGAAAATCTAATGTTTTGTACATAATGTTTTCAGTAAATTCTTGATGGTTAGGATTCTTCAAATTTGGTTTGGTAGAGACTTTCAGATATTTTTCAGTATTGAATAATGTTGTATGCTTAGTAATTATTTTCTTTCAGTTTTCAAGGGTTGCTACAGCCTTCAGGAAATTTTACCAAGTTCTGAAACTCACCTCACCACCCTGTTTTAACCAAATTTGTTAGTCATGAGCAGGATGAAGCAGCAAATCAAACGCGTTGAATGTAAAATTTCAGTTACTTTGCATCCAATTGCACTACTGTATAAACAATCTTTTTTTTTTTCTTTTTAAATATATAATTTCCATGAAATAAGCAGATAAAAAATCTAGGTATTTATTGTATCACATTCCTTTTTTAAATTTTTAATTAAAAAACTTATTACAAATTTCTAGGCAATGTGACAGTGCATACAGGAGACAAAGACTTTTTGGATGTCTCAGAATAGCAGCAATTAGAATCCTAGTTTTTGTGTACTTGGTATTTTCACATGTATACAGCTAAATAAGCAAGGGAGACTAGCCTTTAATTTACAGCAAAAGATATCCATGTGCGTGTTCCAAGAGGAAGTCAGCATGATGTGCTTTGTAGGTCATCTGGTATATAAGTGCTCAACTACATAGTGTGCAGCCCATAATGTGTTTCATTAGAATAAGTTCCTGTTGTAAAATTAAGCAAACAAACCAACCAAAAAAACCCTAACCAAAAAGCCACACCAAAAACTTTTTTGAAATTATTTTTAGATGTCACTTTGTGTTCCCACAACGTCAGCTTTTTAATGTTTTATTATTTTTTTTTCAACTGCAGTATGTTGTTTAAAACTGGTAGATCACAGGCCACAGTTTTTTCTCCTGACTAGCAGTGTCCGAATGGTATGCTCAAAATTCATGTAATTTTGGATGAAGTTTATGGAGTGCATAAAGATGGGACAAAATGCAAGAGACATAAATAGAACAATTTCTTTTCAGATTTAATGAAGCACTTCCTATCTGAAATTTTCTGAGTGCTTTTTTTGAGTGATGGATTAAGCTTTCAGACTGAACCTACCAGGTAGTGGAAATTATTGTGCTGTTTTTGATGTATACTGAACAGACCGAGGTATTGAAAAGTTGATACTAGAAATAAAAGAGCAGGGGTATAGGTCAGAGTTACTGACTTTGGGTTAGGTATCAGTCAGTGAAGTATTGTTTATTGTCATGCTTTTTCTGGTTTTATGCATGAACTTTTGTGCACAGTTCCAGAGTGTTGAGACACAGTTCCATTGTATTAAATGTGTTTTTTAGTTTGTGTGTGTCTCTGCTTGTGTATGTGATAAACACATGTATTGTGCAAAAAAGAAACCGCGAAATCCCCTTGTTTTTAAAAATGGAAATTTAGGGGGAGAAGGAACTTTTGTTTTAACCATTCCTTGTGTGTTCTGTATTGCAGAGAGAGTGTTTTGAGGGCTTACTGGGTGGGTGAGGCCTTTCTCCCTCCAAAGGAGGACAGATGTAAGCTGAAACATCTGGGAAAGTAGATCCTTTCAAATAAAGAATATATTTGATTTTGAAATTAATAAAAGGAACTATTTTTATTAATTCTTAACAGTGCGCAGACTGGGGACAAAGGAAATGCTTTGCTAGTATAATATTCCTTTTAGATACCTGCAGTGAAGTCAATATAACATCCTTTCATTGTTTCCCCTTTTCTAATTAAGTTACTGTTGATCTCCAAAATGCAGAACTGCTTTGAATTCTGACTCTTGATTCCAGTCAAGGCACTTCTCTTCTTCCTTTGCAAGTGGAAGAGAGCGTGTCTGTGATCTCTTTTCACACCCCCTCCTTCACCCCCCACTCCTTGTGTCTTTCTGTCTTTCCTCTTTTTAACAGAGGAAATCATCCTCTTTGCTAAGGGATGTATAGGCTGGATATAGCACCATGTGAGGCTGTGCTTGTTGTGAACAAGGTAAGGTTTCTGAAAGCAAAAATTTTATTGGGATTCCTTCTTCTCTCCGCCACCCTCCCCCCTCCAATGCGGTCTCTGTTGGCACATGTAAAAGCATTTATTGCATTTTTAATCAAATATTTTCAGTCACTTTCTGGTTTTTTTGGCTCAACTTCTGTTTCTTTTGTACATCTCTACAATTGAATGCCATGGGAGAGCTGAGTAATCTCTGTGACTATAGAATTGCTAAATAACTAAGATGAAAATGGTCAAGTAGGATTCAAAGCTTGGTTATATATTGGATGATGAAGCAAAATGCTCAGGCATTTTAAAGGCGGGCATTGTGGAGTTCGTGAATTCGTGTATGTTTGGTGCATTGTAATCTCGACACCTAAATCAACAAGAAGCATGTAGCCTATCAATACCAGCTAGTACAGATGATCAAGGTTGATTCAAAAGCCATAACCTCAGTTCTTTGTGCACATTCATCTTTAAGAAAAGAGAAGGGGCCTAGTTTGTTAGTTTGCGGATCCTTAAGGTATATTTGAAAAGGAATCATGTGAGTGCATTGAGGATAAAAGGGAAGAGCCTGTTAGTCCTCTTACAGAGTGAAGAAAAGTAATGAGGGTTGGGATAGCAGACAGGATATCGTTGGGCAAAGCTGGTTTAAAGAACATCTTAACCTTAGGTTTGAGAAAACATTGATTGCATATACTATTGGAATTGAAAACTGGGAACAAGAAAGAGTCACATGACATTAAAAAGATACTAGTTGCATAGAGTTTATCTTGATAATGGAGCTGGTTTGAATATTTTCAATCAATAAACATACTTCTAGCAATGTAACAGGACATATAATGATGTTTCACTGTGAAACAACGCAGCTTGCATTAAAAGACTTGTAACATAAAGACGTTCAAACTGAAACGTGTTTTTTATTTATTAAGGCATCTCACTTGTTAGTGTCTAGATATGTGAACTGCATAGTACACTTTGCAAATCTTCAAAGTGTTTTGATAAAGCATCTCATAAATGGCATGGTAGAATTTCCAGTGCTGTGGTGCTCTGCAGTTTCTGAAAACACATGGGGTGGGGTTGGGGCTATCGGAATGGTGAACTGAAAATTAGTGGTTTAGCAATTACTGTAAATACCTCAATTTTTTTTTCTTCACTTTTTTGTCAGACTTCACCTGCACAAAATCTCTTATCTTCCTGGAAAACATATACACACAAGTGAGAGTATAAACATATCATTACACTTTCATGGCAGATAAGCTTGCTCTGTTGGAGTGTAAAGTCATTTTTCTTTAGGTGACCTTTAAATAGTATTGTGCTATTGGATGGGATTTAAATAAATAATTTTATCAAAACAAAATAAATATAGTGTTGAGGATTGCTGGTTTTTTTTCTTGTCTTTTATCATTTGACCAGTTCTTTAAACTATCAAGGAATAATGGTTTTCCATGTGTTATACTCTATGAAAAAGTACTCTAAAATTCAATTAACTAGTCTTAAACCCCACCAACTTTCTCTGTTGTTGTTACTGCATAGTTTTATTTAGAAAAATGTTGAAACAGCAGGATAACATACAGCATTACTATAATTAGTGACTTAATGCCTTTTCTGCGTTCACATTGTAAAACAACAGTGTCCCAGGTGTGAGAAGGTTAAAATGAGAAGTACCCAGTAGTTGTGAAGCAGCAATAATGAGTTTCCTTCTACTTACCACGGATTTGTGTGATATACAACTTGCAATTAAGCATGGCTTGGTGATTCAGTGATTAATGTATATACGACTCCTAAAGGAGCAGCACAGGCCTCCCGTCACATCCTTCATGATGTTTACAGCTGGGTACCTATTAACAGGAAGATGGAAAGGGCCATTTACAATTCAGTAACCTTTATGACAGTGAACTCTTTAATCAGCATTTTATTTCCTTTGTAACACTTTAGTCATCTACAAATGTCAGAATAAAATAGGGCTATGAAATATTTAGGATCGGCATGTGGAAATTGACTTCCTTGATTTAAGCTGCTGTGTCTTTTCATTTTGTTGTTTTGGGAGCTTTTACTTTTATTGAAAGACAATTTATAACTAAATGCTCCCAGTAGTCACTGGCATTAGGGCTGGTGAAATTACAGAAATCCATGTTCTTGTTCTGTAAAATGTTGATAGTTGCTGTGTTGGGTAATAATTTATTCAAATAAAAACATTAGCAGTGGTGTTCACTTTTCAGAGTAGTGTTTTAGTACAAACAGAGTAGACTTGGTTAGTTTTTTGACAAAATATCCCAACCTACTCATAGAAGTAATTAAGTATTAAGTGTATCCTAAAATAATTTGTCATTTAAGTGTACTTGTGTGGATAAAATGTGCATAGTGTTTTATTATTTTCTCAAAACTATTTTGGAGTTCTCCCAACTTCCACAATTATTGTCTTGTGCTTTGTGTGATGACATTCATCGATCTTCAGCGCCAGGAAGAAGTATTGTCCCTGCCTCTGTGAACTGCAGTGGAAATACAAATCCTTCTAAGCAAGTTTTTTTGTTCATACATATGTATGCAGTTTAGGTTATGAATTGGGATTTATCAAAGTCTTTTCCTAATATTTAATCCTTGATATCTAGAATATTTTAAGTCAAAGTATGCCTCAATCATTTTCCTGTTGGTAATGTATCAATTGCAGAATCATCAAGCTGGAAGGGGCTTCCTGTGTCCTGAAGGGCACAGCTTTATCCTCTTGGGGATATTGGGAACCTTTGACCTAGTCTTGAACTGTATTTAAACAACTGCTGTACTGCTGCTTGCAGCGTTCAGCCCAGCATGGTTTTAGTTCAGTTGCCTGCTGGTGTTGTAAAATACTGGCTCAGGTGACTGGAACTGTGCTTTCAGGGTTATTTGTAATTTCATCTCCCAGCTGCAGATTGGTAACAGTGAAGGTAACTTCCCATTTTGCAGGTGTTAATGAGGTTTAATGCATTTCGGAGATGAAGGTTTTGTTTGGTGCCCTGTGAGTAGGGGCTGTGTCCTGGCCGAAGTTATGTGCTTTATCTCTGTATAGGTAGTGATTTTGTGCACTGTAGTTAATTTTTAAAAAATGAAAGGGAAAAGCGTTCTTAAAAACATCAGATACCTGCAAGGCTTACAAGGACAATGCTGAGAACACCTTTAATTTCAGACCTTTTCTTACTGAAACACATTGCTTGGAGAAAGTATTTGGTCAGAAGATGGGCTTGTGAGCCCCCAACCTATTCTCAATGGTATCTATTTATCTAGAAAAAGACATTACCTCTAATAAGAAGCCTTATCTCCCAAGTATGCATTCAAACTCTAAAATAGTTATGAAAACTATGAATGTTTGGTATTTTATGTGCTTTTCAGTTACAAGCTTTGTTTCTGTTTCTTGGTTAACAACCTTTTTTTTTGCCCCCTTAACATCAGAACCTGTTGAAGTTGAGTAAATTTTTTGATGTAGTTCTGAAATATGGTAATGTTCAAACCTGGTTTATGTATCTTGATCATTACCATCCTTTCTTCACCTCAGGATATTTAGATATCAGAGAGATTAAGCCAAAAAGGAATTTCATTGAGTTTAGGATTGTGAAGACTAAAGAAAATGACCTTTTGTCCCCAAAGTTGTGTATTAGACACAGTATTTAAGAGATGGATGCGACTGTAAAAGATGGAAATTTGAGAGCGTGCAGTAGTGAGGGTGAGGGGAAAAAGGTCCCCCACAGTGCGATTTTTTTTTTTTTTTCTTTTTTTCAGCCAGTTTAAGGTGGAAAATAGAAATACCCCTGCTATGAAGGGCTTACTGTGAGACACTGAAGTTGATGATATACAACTAGGATAACACCACTTAGGATGAAAAGAAAGACAAGTTGGTAAATTTATACATAAAATTGGGATACAATACAATGTCCCTCACTGAGCCATGAGGGTTATCAAGCCAGAGTATACCTGAGTTGTGATATTTGCCACCTTTGGCGAGCAATGGTGGGAAGTCACTAGATGATGGCTAGTTTGGCTAGTTGTGTGAAACTGGTGCATGCATGGCACCACAGATATGAATGTTGCGATGGGATTTTTGTTTTAATATTTTTGGTTTTTTTTTTTCCATTTGTCATTAAAAGTACTTGTATAATATCTTCTTGCCATGGTTAAAAGGTCCTTTTTCTTGATGCGTATTTGAGCTTGTTGATGATGCTAAGCTGTGCAGTGCAGTTGTCATGCTGGAGCGAAAGGATGCCATCCAGAGGGATCTTGAGGTGGCCAATGCGAACCTCATGAAGTTCAGAAAGACCAATTGTAATGTCCTGCATGTGGGTTGGGGAGATCCCAGGCACAGCTACAGACTGGGCAGAGTTTGTGTTGAGTATCCCTGAGAAGGGCTTGGGTGTGGTGTTTGATGAGCTGGCGATGTGTACTCGCATCCCAGAAAGCCTACCATATGCTGGGCTACATCAAAAGAAGTGCGGCCAGCAGGTCAAGGGAGGTGATTCTCCACCTCTGCTCTTGTGGGTCCCCACCTGAAGTACTGCTTTTAGTTCTGGGGCCCTAGCACAAGAGGGATGTGGACCCACTCGAGTGCCAAGGGGGCTACAAAGATGCTCGGAGGGCTGGAACAATTATCCCCATGAAGGCAGGCTGAGAGAGCTGGGCTTGTTCAGCCTGGAGAAGTCTCAGGGGAGACCATATGACAGTTTGCCAGTACCTAAAGGGGGCCTACAAGAAATCCAGAGAGGGACTTTTAACAAGGGCATGTAGGGATAGGACAGGGGGAAATGATTTTAAACTGAAAAAGGGGAGATCTAGATTAGATTAGATTATATTAAATTAGATTAGATTAGATTTAGATTAGAAGCTCTTCACTGTGAGGGTGGTGAGACACTGGCACAGGTTGCCCAGAGAAGGTGCAGCTGCCCCATTCCTGGAAGTGTTCAAGGCCAGGTTGGACAGGACTTTGAGCAACCTGGTCTAGTGGAAGGTGCACAATTTTGCATACACAGTGTTTAGAAAGAGGCGATAAACAAACATAACTGGTAAAACTAGAAAGAAAAGAGGGCAAAAAGTGCCAGAGCTTAGATATAAGCAGTGGATGGACACTGCCATGCAAATTAGGCATGGATTTAACTCTATTTACTGTCGTTTGTCCTTTGCTCAATAGGAATATATATGAAAAAGTATAAAGAGTTGGTGATGATCAGAGGAAAGATTCCAAATAGCTTATGTGATTTCAAGGAGGATACCTCACAGCATGTGATAGTGTAAGTTCACAGTTTTTGATGATATGTTGTCCAACTTGTACTGCTGTAACATACCTTGAAGTATCCTATTTCTGTATTGGCAAGCTTTTGTTGAGGGATGTAATGAAATTTATATTATTTCTTTAAAAATAAAGTAAGACGTGAGCAAGAGTTTTGTGACAGAAGTGTATACATTTGGAGACTGAGTCTGTGATATGGCATTGGATTAATTCAGTGCTTTTTTATTGATTGAAAAGACAATTGCACATTTAAATGATAAAGAAAAAAGAGATGAAGTGGATGTAAACACTGTGTACTCTGTTGCTGTATTGCCGTGGTTCTTCAAAAGTGAATATATTTTAACTTTAACATTCTGCTGACCTCTAAAGAAAAATCCTTTTTTATTTTGAAGAAGAAAACGTGTCACATTTGGTGGTGGACTCAGGCTACCTTGTATGCAGGTGTTTTTATACTTCGTGATCCAGCTGAGATAAGTGAGATCTCTGTGCAGTATTAGTTCTGGCACTGGCTGTTTGGTTTTGTTTGTTTGTTTGCTTGTTTTTATATGAAGAACTCAAAGATGTCCGAAATGTTAAAAGCATTTGAAGAAGATAGAGACAGGAAATAACTCATATTAAAAAGGAAAAAATATTGATGCAGGTTTCTTTTTTCAAGATTTAGTGTTTGGCTTTGGGGGGTGTGTGGGAGGAAGGGCAAGTGGTTTCCCTGACAAACATCCCACTTTGAGGGTACAGCTATCCTACTAAGTGATAGTGCAGGAAGCAAACTCCAGCAGGTAAGTACCCCAATGTATAATTAGAGAAGGGAAACTCTGGGAGTTAATACTACCAGTATCAACTGTTTGGGATCTTGAGACTTCAGAGGCTTGGGGTTTTTACATGTCTCTTGCAGTTTCACAGCTGTTAAATGTTGCCATCTTTTTGCTGGGATTATTTAAATATTTATCCTTTCTTGCTACTTGACCTTTCCTGCTTGGCTCTAATTCCTGTGGCCAGCTTGCTTTGTGTTTCAAGAGCTCAGCAAAGCGTGGCCTTCAATTCCCTTGTTCTAGTATTTTCACTTAAGACCAGGAGTGATGAGCAAAAGGTTTCAGGCTCAATCCTTGAGCAAAGGGCCGCTGTGACAGGGATTATTATTTATTTGTCATCTTGGATGTAATAAGCTGTAGGTACAGCATCGAGAGCCCTTGATTTATTGCGCTGTCGACTGCCACTAGCAGGACGTCTGCTGTACCATGCAGGATGAATACCACACTGTCAGCTCTGTCGATCTGTCTCTGCCATTGCGCTCTCTCTCATAACACATTCCCATTTCATGCCAGAATACATAAACAATCTTTCATTATTTTGATGCCTTTTTCATATTTGTTCTTTACAGAACATAAAGTTTGAATTTATGGGTTTCCTTTACATTATTTCAACACACTCCACCATTTTCCGGGTTTGTGGTTTAACTCTCAGAAATTGGCTGCCAGGTGATTTAGTTATTTTGGCTTTCTAGTTTTATAGTTATTTAATATCACAGTGCCAGATACTGAGAAAACGTAGTGGATAGCAGGTATGGGATTTGCAGTCAGAGTCTGTCATCAGCAAAACATGGCCATGGGGACAGAATGTGGAAATTAAAAGCTAGGCATGCAGAGCAGGAAATACTCCCTGCAACCTTTGTTTTTATTTAAATACTTTTCCAAAACATTTTTCCTTAGATGCTGTTATGAACATAATGGAGACCTGTTTAATTGGAAAAGAACATGTGAATAGTGAGCAAGCTATTTCCCTTGAATAATTGCAATTAAGGGAATTTCTAACTTGTTGGCAGAAACTTTGCTCTGATTCTTCTCCTGTACTTTACTGTAGGTGGGGGAAGGGGAGGAAATAACTGTTCAGAAAATTGTCTGCTTTGTCCTATGCATTCTTCATACTTTGCAGCTGTAATGTACATCTGTTTGTGTCCTCTAGTTTTGTTTACCTAAGGGTTTTTTCTTTTTTTTTTTTCTTCTTTTTTAATTTAATACTCTGAAGCATATTATTCGTTGAACTCTGAGGAACTGAAAGTCTTTGCTGAAATGAGTGAACTTAAATGTCACTATAAATACCGCAAGTCAAATATGAATATATGTCAAAATAGTTGAAAATGTGTTATAAAAAAGGCTTATGAGTGGTATTAAAAAAATTATTGCAAACTGCGCAGAGCATGAACCAGAAAATGTAAAGTGTTACTGCCAACGTAACATGCATATGTAACTTTGGTCATGTTAACAACCTTTTAGTCTGGGGGTGCAAAATTGAACTGTAAAGTCTTTGGGGAGGGTGTGGAGGGGAAAAGGAAGGTGTTTAACCTGTTCTGTAACAGTATAAAACCGAATAGGGATTTGTTTCTGACTGGGGCTTCGGATGTTACAAATGATTTACCAAGATCAGGAATACACCTTCAGGTTGCTCATGTATGCAAACATTTTCAAGGTAGTAATCCATAATTATTTGGTAATATTACACTGTGTTTCCTCATCAAGATGTATTAACATCTAATAAAGACCTGTTCATACTGTGCTAGTGTGCAAAGCTTGCAAAGTTTTTGTGTTCAAGAGACAGGTGAATAACTGTTCTTAAATTTTCTTCTGTTGAATGAAGTAGGGCTGCTTTTTTGTCTTTGGCGAACATCCTAGCGTTTTTTGTAGTTGTGTTTTTTGCCTTTTCTTTTTTTTCCCCTTAATGGAGAGGAAGAGAGTGGCGGCTGTGCCACTGATGCTATAGCTGGTAAAAAGAAACATGTTTTAATTGGCTGTGAAAATAGGCATGTTTCTCTTGGATGTTAACAAATGTGGATTTCACTGTATAAATGCAAGATAATAATTGTCAGTTCTTCCTCCTCCATACAGCCTGCTTTAGAACAGCTGGGAATATGCTTAGCTCACATTACATAGCAAAGATTTGTTCATGCTGCAAAGAAACCAGAGTTAATTAATATGAGAAATTTGTTTTGTGTCCCGGGTAAAAAAGGCTGTGCAGGTTGGTGTTGTCAGCAAAAGCTGCTTGTCACTTTGACCTGCTCTGTTAAGTGTTTGATGTGTTTTCTGAGAGTAATCTGTGAATAACATTACATCTAACCAGCAGAGAAATAGAGAGAGCGATAGCAGAATTAATATCTGGAAGCATTGATAATTATATATCAGAATCTAATATTTAGCACAGAAAATGTGTTAATGACAGAGAAGAAAACAAAAACCACTAGCTTCTCCCAGCAGGATCCAAAGTGTCATTTATTATTTCTCAGCTGGATATCTATCAAGTTTATGGGTTAATTTTTCTGCAGACTGTTATTTATGGGTTTTTGTTTGTTTTCAGCCATCATTACTAACAATACGGTTAATAGCAATCATTTGTTATCCGGCAGCAGCGGTGATGCTTCAGATGCGAGCAGTGAACTGAGAATACTCATTTGGTAGCTGAATAAGGCTTTGACAGGGCCCATTTATAACAAGCTCATTCCATAATGTCCAGCCTATTAATAAAATTTTGTTGCTGTCTAATTAGAGATGTCTGATGTGTATAGTAGCACAGCAAAGAAGACTTTCTTCTGCTGCTTTTCATTTTTACTGTATCATACCTGAACATATCTGAGGCCAGTGGTTCAGGAAATAAAAGTAAGGTGTTCCTCTGGGGTTCTGTCTCTCCCAGTAAGGGAAATGAAATGCAGGTTGTATGGCAGGAAGACCCTGATCACAAATACAGGCATGTTGGGAGAAGGTTGTTACTTTCATTGGCTAAGATTCCCTGCACATCTCCCTTTTTTCTTCTTTTGTGTACTTTCTTTTATTGGCTTAATGTTTAAGTTTTACTTTATTAGTAATTTCTAGATAAATTATATGTGATATAATAATTAAACCTACGTGTGGTTCTTGGGTGTGTCAGTATGGCTTTGAGGAAAGAACAGTTTGATGCCTCAGGGAAGGGGTTTAATGAGAGAAAAAAGTCAGTGCCTGATTATTAGTTTTTTTAAATTTTAGTTTTTTTCTCCCTTTGTTCTACGTGTTTGAGAAGCGAGAAATCAGCGGCATTTTCTGAAGTCGGCAGTAAGGTGATAGTATTATAACAAGGGCCAAAACTACCCTCTTCTAGCTCAGCAACTTCCAGAATATTTGTGGTGCATTATACACTTTGTATAGCAATCATATGTTTATGCTAATAGGATCTTTCATTCAAATTTATAAAAATAGGTCATTAGCAGTGAACTAGACAGTGCATTCATAAAGTTGTTGTGAGTGAGCAGTTTGTAATCTGAATCACGATTAGGCAAAAAGATTTATACCTGGACATAGAAGTTGTTTGTGGGAAGGTGTTAGTTCCTTAGTGAGTGATTTGATGCCAGCTTTATATTTCTGTTCCTAAAATGACCTGTCAGAAATATTCCTGTTCCAGTTTGTTATTACGGGTAGAGTCAAGTATATGATAATGATGAAAATAAGTTAATTTCCCTTTAATAAAATGCTTTTACTTGCTTAACTGCTGATTTAGCGATAACAGATACTCTTCCACCCTGCTTCTACTTTGCAGTGCACAAATGGGATGTTTGAAGAACTTTGTCATTTGTAGCTATTGCTGTGGTGGTTATTTTATTTTTAGCAGCAGCATCGTGTTTTAGCAAGAATCTTGGTACTAATTAGACGAAAAATTCTAATAGGAGTTATTGTGTACTCAGAATATTGCACTTTTGAACTGAGAAAAGGAAGCAGGCAAAACACTGAAGACTGATTTAATATCATTTCACTGCTAGGTAACAATTTGTTTCCTTAGTCATATTCTTACGTTTTTCCAGTTGAAAATTAAATCTTTGTAAATTACCTTGTGAATAAAGCCACATCTGGTTTGGGCGTGTTATTGTCCCAGAATGTTGCTTTTAAGACAGCATGTTTTATGCAAGGAAATTGTATGAGATTTTAACTTTATGTTGCCATGAAACTGCTGTATGGATTTCAGATGGCAGAGAATCTGTATAAGCCGGTAAGGTGTCCGTCCCCCCCCTCCCCAGATGCTCTTGATCAGAGAGCTTATAAACCCTTAATTAGTGATACATTTTCTCCTTGTGATTTTTATTGATGTTTTGTAATGCTGAAGATGAATTGAGCCTCAACCTGACTAGAGTACGAATTGTTTTAGAAAATTCAGCAAACATCTCTCTCTCCCTTCCTCTGTCTGTTTCTCTCTTTCGCTATTCCTCCCGATAGGAAAGGTGAAAAGCTGCACAATAGAAATCAGGTTCAGTATTAGTGGTTTTGCTTGCCTGTGCAATAGAAAACGACAAGCGTCAGGGCCTCAGTCAGCAGATCAGGGAGACGCAGATGGGAGGCGAAAAGCTCCCTTGTGGCAGCAGCCTTGCTTGGATGTGATTGTGAGAGCCAGGATGAAGTCAGCACTGACAAAGTGTGTGGATTGATGGATGGACAAAGCTGGGAACTGGATGTGAGAATGGATGAGGGCAGAGGGGGAATTTAGCACAGACAAACAGAATGAAAGACAGAGAGGAATTGCCTGCTAAAGTATTCCAGCACTTAGAGCCCACAGCAATTTACTTACTGCTAACCGAACACAGGAGGATTCTTTGCATCTTTGCAGATTTTCTTAAAATATATGAAGAAACTAAGCAGCCGAAGGAGCTAACAAATTCCTGTTAGTGCTTTTTATTGCCATCTGTCCCTTTTACTTGAGATTCACTCACACTCAGTTAATTCAAATGGAGCACTTGATTATTTTCAGTAAGTTTACAAAGTATGCTAGAGCAGAATATATTTTCTCTCCATAGCTGTTATTTTAAGGTTTACACTAAATTCACTTTAATCAGTTATTGTTGCTTTTACTATCTTAAATAAAAGTATTTGCTTCCCTTACAGACTGTGCTCCTGCTAGATGCACACTTTTGGATACTGCAGAACCACGATAGTATTGTGTTTTAAGAGAAACAGACCTGTAGCTTTAGACTATTACCAAATTTTATTTACAAGAGAGGATTACAAGGTAGTTTTTGTTATTTCATTGCTTATGTAGAAATAGAAAAATCTGAATTGCCAAACTGGAGCAGATCAGTAGGTCTTAATTTTATCAGTTGCTTTAGTTTCAGAAATTTAAATATCATTTCATCAAAGAATGCAAATAAAACTGATGTTTTAGATATGACAGTGGCCAAAATACCCTTTGCTTGTCAACTTTAGGTGGTTATGTTGCCTCCAGTGGGATTCCTGTGGAGTCATGCAGGCACATCGAAGGACATGATTTGGCCCAAGCTATTACCTCCTTCTCATGAAGAAACCGAATGTGCTGTGCTGACAAGATGTTCCATGTAGTTCCCTGATGTGCTTTAAACAGGGGAAAAATACAATTGATCAAAGAGAAACTGTTCCTCAATTGTTGGCTTCAGTAATATGTTGAAAACAGCTATTTATGTAGTAATTTGATGCATTTAATTGAATCTTAACAAAGGCAATATAGTCTTATGCATGTCAATGTATGAGTTGCTATTAAGGTTATGATAGTGTATTGGTTTTATTGATGAGTTTTCCAGAGTGTCTGTGAAACACAAAACCATCTTTAAACTGGAGAATTTGTGTTTATTAATAGAGACTTCAAACATCTTCAGAGGATTATTTTGGACTTGGAAGGATGCATGGAAGTTATGTGGGAAAAACTAGTATTGTTCACATTATATGACATATCTGTTAGTCTGTTTTTGAAGCCTGTGGTCACATACAGTGGTTTCCAGATGTGGACTGCTGAATACATTGTGAATGTCTTTGTAAGGCATGGGTACTCCTGGTGGGAGCTATTTCTATCATCTGCTGTTTTACTCTGTACTCTCTCTGCGAACTCTTTAAATCGGGTAGAGTAATTCTGGTCACACTGATAGAAGAAGGAGGTGTATATCTGATGCAGTGTGTACTTATGAATTTCTAAAAAGGGAGGAAACAAGTGGATAATCTTTGTCTTTTAAAGCTTTCTGGTTAGGAAAGGTATGATTATCAATATGACAAATATGGGTGCTGTTCTTAGTACAAGTAGTAACTGGTTTCTTAGGGCATGAGAGATTTTGATTTAGATTACATATTTTGCATTAACTTTGTTTTTTAAAGTAATTTGCCTAACATTAGAAGATGATTTGCTGCATCCTCTGTTCTTGCAAGCTGTGGAAAGGGGGATTTAATCTTATTCTGGTATGAAGTCGTGTTCTAAGCAAGAAAAACCTGAAACACCGATCTGCAATTTCTCCAATTGTAATCCTCTATTTTCTTTATTTTTTTTAAATTGAAAATGAAAAGGAAAAATAAGATCCTGGAATTTCATGTCATGTGTCCTGGGTGTTTAGATGTGTGATTTATTTATTATCTATATTTTTTTAACTATACAGCAAACCAGTAGGGGTCTTAATGTTCTGGGTAAATTCCTTTGGGAGTGTGTCAGGTCACATATTACTGTAAATAGAGCTATATGCAGCCCTGATATAAGCTCCTCATGCCTTGTCAGGAGTGGCCCCTGTATTATGTGAGACAAGAACATGAATTCATTTGCTAGATAATATTTATGATAAGAATGTAAATAGAAAGTATTGCCAGTCATTTAGGTAAGTATGATTAGAGGCCTGTTCTCAGTGTAACTATTGGTTTGAGGGTTTACTGGGGTTATTTCTTTGAGATGGATTTGGTCATGATGTCTCTTCAATGTAGATTAAAGAGTCAGTAATTTCTATGTGGAACATGGATGCGTATAACTTATCCGCTGTTTGTAGCAAATTTTTGGCATCTTTCACACTTTTATTTTTTATACCTCTCTCTTTCTGTAAATACAGGAATATGATTTTCGTCAGTGCTACTAGTGGGAAGTACTAAATAGAATGTGTTGGCCCTGCATTTAGTGTACTGTTCAGTCATCCTTTTTGTAGTTATCCCATTTAGGTGTCAGCACTAACTAATAAAGTTAAACTAATGGCACAAACTGATCTTTCTGTTGTACTTAGCTGAGAAGGCACTAAAAAACTATCTAGTTCTTTTATAAAAATAGAACATTTGTCACTGTCAGTGCTTAAATGCTTTGTTTACATTATGGAAAGCTGTTCAGTAAATTTTAATGAACTTTTCTTTAGTAAAATTGTTAATACTCTTGGAAAATGAGTGTAGTGATATGCTGTCGTCACTCATAGGCAATGTGAAAAGACAGTTTTATTTATTCTTTTCCATACTGTCTTGTAGAATCTTCACTTTCTATGCCAGGCAGTAAAGTGCACAGGAGTTTTGGCATCTTCGAAATAGGCTTCTCGATGGGGAGTGACAGATATTTGATGTTTGTCTGCCACTTTGACAAATTCATAATTATTTTGTAGGTATCCCATTAGGTCTTCACCATATTAATTCCTGATTTAAAATGGTGAAATACCACTCTGCTTTCTAAGGAGGAGCTTACTGATAGCCAAATCAGTTGGCTTTGTTAGTTATTAACATGCTGCAAATCATCCCTTGTAGTTAACTGGCTACTTTTGTGCCTGGTCTTCTGGGTATGCATTCATTCCTAATTGTTCCATACATGAATTCATGGAATATTTTGCTTTATTAGTCTGGTTGAAGTGGAATTTATGCTCTAAGTTTGATATTTAAATTAAAGTCTAAGAAAGGAAGGAAAAATAAAAAAGACATGCTAGTACTCTGCTTCTGTAGCAGTGATAATTTTTATATTATATGTTGGAAATATTTATAATCTTATTGACACAAAAAAATAAACTTCAGACACTGCAAATAAGTAGAGACAAATGATTCCCTTTTAACTGAAATTCTTACATTTATTACATATCTAATCTGATAGCCTCTACTGCTTACCTTAATTTTTATAAACAGTAATGTCAGTAAAATGTTTCCTCCATGTATGAAGAAAGCAGATCTGTTTATAATAAATCTTTGTGTTGTATGTGTGCTATCATTTCCTTCATTTGACCTTGGTGGAGCAGGCTGATGGGGCAGTGAAAAGTATGATATGAAAAATGAGTGAACAGAGCGAGGTGAGCAGTGAATCAGTCTTGTGTGTGATTAGCTGTGAAAATCTCACGAACACGACTCTGAGTCACTTTTCTTCTTACTTTTGTGCCTGTTTCTCAAAGGCGTTTCTTCTCTGTGTATATTAGTCATTTAGAAGTTAACTAACAGAACAGAGGCTTCATTTTAATACTTGTGGTTTAATGGTTTTAGGTGAGTGCAGTGTGTCTGAGGGTTCAGTCTAGAAAAATCACGGTCCATTTAAATTTGTATAGATCTATTGCTAAACTGTATTAGTAGTTATTGCATCATGTTTAGAGACATGGATGTGGCACTGATTTCAACATAGTACTGCAAATTTGCAATTATAATTGTAGATTCAGTGACTCATCATTGAGATCTTATTTTGCCACATCAAATGCTGTAAAACCAGAATTCCATTAAATAAAACAAATGCCATTTGAAGTATGCATTTAGGCTGTGCAAGTCTTTGACTTATCAGAGACTCATTTGTTTTTCTAAGCTCGTTCTGTTTCGTGTCTTTTTCCCTGGGTGGTGTGTTCAAACTCTAGGTACGTGAATGGTCATGATAATTTTTCCAAACCAGAACAAAGATTACTTTAAATTTGGAGGTAATTTTGTCCATATGATAATTGTAAACCTTTAAAGATGACTACTTTGTCTGTGTTGGTGAATACTGTATAGTCTCTGTTATTCCACTGAATATCACAAGTTTCAAACCGATACCATGACTAAACAATATTGTGAGATAGTTAGAAATTATTCTTGTGTAAAACCATGGTTTTTTTTTTTTGTATATGTAGATGAATTCTTGTCTTATTTTGGTTTTGTATAAAGCTTGGAAAATGAACGCTTTTTTTGCAGATTTTTGTCCCGGGACCTAGGGCACTTTTGTACTTCCTTGTGTCAACGTGAACAGATCAGATTGACTGCTTAACTGATGCTGGTGCAGTTCCTTTTTGTCTGAGGATGTAATGTGGGTTTCCAGCTCTTTCAAGTGTGGTAAGGCCAAGAGTACCTTTCCTTCCATATATTTTGGGTAGTTTTTGGAAGATGGTAATCCATACAAAAACCGAATGTGTTTTCATCTCTTAGGTGTCATGTCCTTTGTACAAAATGGCTGTGAAAAGCCATAATAAAGGTGGGCATTTCATGAAGAGCAATATAAACTAAATGGTAACTTTGGATTTTATAACACTTGTTGACTAAGTGTTGAACCCATTCAGTGAGTAGGAATATTTTGGCTTCTAATATGTTTATACCATAATCCTATATTAAAAAAAAAAAAAAAGAAGGCCTGCAATCTCATTTGCTTGATTGCTCTAAGGGGCATGTGGTTTTATCCAGGGAAAACTGTGTCTCCTTAATCTCTTGAAAATAGAGGAGTTGGTAATGGGACTGTTTACCATTAAGGTTGCTGTATATATAGGATTGATCTGGAGACCTGAGATTTTTTTTTTATTCTGGTAGCTGTTCTTCTGTACGACATCTTCCTTGTTTGGGTATTAATGTATGTGCCTTTTCCTATTGAAAGCCAACTTTTTTTAGGTTGTGTTTATGCACAGTGAGCATGAATACATTTTTTTTTCTATTGGCTTGAATTTCAGCCTGATGTATCACCTCATTAGCAGCTCCTGTTTTAGAAAATATTGAAAGATCTGTCTTGGGGGGCACAGAAATTTATTTTTCAGCCATTAACCTGTGTTATTAACAGTCTCAAATAGGTTCATAAGTGAAGGTATTTATAAATTACACTTTGATTGAAATATAACACTTTTCTGGCACAACTCAAGTGTAATAGTTTATATAATTTGTTATGTTCCGGTAGCACAAGTAGATGGGAATGTATTTCAAGAAGGCAGAGTATTTTCACTAAGGCCCTATGCTAAACTGAACCCCTTTTCCTTCATTTCTCATCTTTCCTTCTTTGTTCCCACCCTCCCAGCCCTCCTCCTGCCTAAATTCCCACCTGTCCCTTGCAAAGGCTTTTTGGCATCTCTGCTAATGAGCTGGTGCTGTCAAATTCATCTTTTTTTAAAGAGATTCAGAATCTGTTCTCCTGAGGTGAAATATCATGGCTTTCAGACTGTATTCTTCTTGTAAAATATAACCTAGATCCTTTATGATGAAATAGGCACTTTAGAGACACCTGGGCTTATCTTTCAGTTTTTCTCCTCAGCTCTGTTATGCACAAAGGTCTTTTTCTAGGTGACATATCATGTTGTATTCCAAAGTACACTTTCTTTTAATTTACAACTTAATTTTCAACCTAATTCAGAAGATTGATACTATAATGCTATTTGCAGAAGTATTGAAATGTCAGTAAGTTTTATTGTAGTAATAAAGAGAATTCCATATATCACACACTCTATAGGGATCCTTGCTTTTTGCATAGATCTTCATAGCAACAACCAGTGGCTAAATGCTGGCAGTCATTAATTTTTAAAGAAGACATGGTTATGATGAGTTGAGAAATTAAGACCATAGTGACAAATGAGCTTTAATTTTTGACGCTTTTTGTTAGAGTCTAAGAGGATACAGGGGTAGGTTGCGTGGAAGGGGAAGAAGGGGGTGGGGGGTGGGGGCAGGAAATTGCCCAAATCCCAGGTTCCTAATACTGAAAATGCTGTCTGCTCGTAAAAGATTTCAGTCAGGGACAGGCCATCTTCGAGCTTCTCTTAACAAATGGATATCAGTGGTCCATGAAATAATCAATGTCGATAATCCATCCTAGGGTCTGCCAATATGTTAATGGCCCTGCCGCATCGTTATTGCTACAAGGCCATAAATCATTTCCATACCAGAATGCTTAGCAGTTGAGGACTCAAACCCCTAGCCTGGAATAAAATGCTGTCTCCTAACAATTAATGTCTAAACATTTTGCAGCTTTGTGCCTTGATTGTTTTTAGATGCCAAAAAAGTAAGTAGGACAGATTGTAAATCAATAAAACAATAAGACAAAGTGTTTTAATAATAGAAAGACTCGAAGTAAATCATAGCTTTGTGTTTATTATTGCTTTGGAGTCTATAAATAAATAGTACCAACTGGTAAAGGTTTAGTTAACAAGGAAAAATAAGTCTGGCATTGACGTTTTGGGCACGCGTTACGTTACATTTTCACTCCAGAAGGTGAGGTAGACAGACATTTAAATGGTTTTTTTTGGTGTGTGTTTTTTTTTTTAAATGAGTGAATAGGAGTTAAGAAATGCTTGTATCTTCGAATTGTCATTCAATAGAAAGAAGGTCTTTTTCTACTCTGCCCAGCAATTGATCAGTGGTCTGGCCCTGTGTCTGGAGAACACCGGCACACAGTCACTGGTATGAGTGGCTGTGCAGAGCTGCCAGCAATCACAGGGGAGTCTTATTTAGAAAGTAGACTTGGATCAAACTGATCTGACTTAGGTTAGTTTATGTCAATTTAGCTCACTATTAAAGGCAATGTAAAATGTGATGGTAAGTCATTAACTCTATATTGTATAAACACAGCTTATTTGTGCTGATTATTGTCTCTCCTTCTTCAGTTGTGCACCAGGCTGTGTTTTGGCAGGATGGTAACCAGTGAATAAACCACAGTCCAAGTGTGAACATTTTTGTGTTGCAGGAGGAAGGGTGCATGCACCCTTTTTCTCTATCTCTGATCTACCTCTGTGGTGAGATAAGAAATTATATACACCCTTTCTATTCCAAATGCTAATACTGTTTCATTTGCTTATTTTTAACTAAAGAAAATAGAACTTGATATGCATTTGTTTATCTACAAACGTATTAATGATCACAAATATGCCGAATTTATGTAGTATAACATTGATGATTATCCATCAGGTGGTGAACTGTTTTCAGTTTTGGGTAAAACTGGTATTTAGAAACAAGCTCTTAGTGAGCTCAATACTTTTTTTTTTTCCAGTTTTGATCTATTCAGATCCCAATGTCTAATTTCACACAGTATGGACTTAGCCCAGTGTACAGAATCATAGAATAGTTAGGTTTGGAAAGGACCTTAAGATCATCTAGTTCCAACCCCCCTGCCATGGGCAGGGACACCTCCCACTGTTTATACTTATATAAATAAATGTATGTCTGTATGCAGTTAAATTTGTATCTTCGTGTTAGGATAATGATGACTAAAGAAAGATGCATTTATTTTGAGTATTGAAAGGAGTCTTGTCAACCTCATTTCGATCTTTAATAGCTTTGTTTGTACTGTTCTTGTAATCTTTTATTTTGATGCTTATTTTCCAGGAAAGGTATTTTATCTGAGGTAAAGATTTTGAAGTTAGCAGTTTTGCGTGGTAGTATTGATCCAGCCAACCCTACATGCTGTATTTGCATAATGCATTCAGGCTAGGTCAGAGCTAGTTTGTTACCTTAAAAACACCCCCTACTCTCCCTTCCCCCAACTTTCTTAACAGAATTCAGGGAAGAAAGCAAATAACAGTGGAAATGACAAGTGAGCTCAGGGATTTATTTATTTATCTTTAGAGGACTGACTTGCCTAGCATTAAGCAATTTGATATGGTCATAGTTTATTTTGGTGCTCAGGATGTAAGGGCAGGAAGGAGCTAGAAAAACAGTGGCTCAGTATAGACAAAAAGACAATTAAAACTGATATGTCTCTTAACAGAAGTGGCAACAGCAGCCAGGATGGAAGTAATTTATTCAAAAAATTGTCCAAATGAATAAACTGCACTGAGGTATGGTATGGTGGTGGGACAGTGGAAAATGTGATAGTTGTTTCCGTTGTGTGAATTACTCAGGCAGGATGCCTTTGTGAAGTAAGGGGGTTTGTTTAATGTTCTGACAACAATTTAGATCCTGTTATGGTTATTGCAGTGTAATGCAGTAGTAAAAATTGAACATGACACACTAGCAATTTATTATTTGTGTGTTTTTTAACCTTGAGTATCGGATTGTTTGTCCAAGCATATCCTTTGATTTACTATGAAATTTATTGTTGATAAAAACAATCAGATTTCCATTAGAAGCAAAAAATTCATTTTTTTTGCCATGAACCATAGATTTAGAAAAATTTCAAGCTCGGCTGCAGGACTTATGACAGGTAGGCTTATGACATTATATGGTAATTCAGCATGAAAGAATAATTGTGACACTCTACTTGGTGCTGGAGTATAATCGTGCTGTGAGGTTCAATTCACTGAAAGGCCAAATTATCTTCAACTACATTAGTCTGACAACCTATAATGCTTTGCAGAGGCAATTTGTAGATGTTTCACAAAATGCCAGCAAACATGGCTTACCATTATGTTACCCATTAACAAATTTGTGCAGAGGAAAAAAAGTAACTTTTCCATTTTCTTAACTGTTTTTGAGCTCTGGCATACAATAAATGTGTACTGCGTAATAATAGTGTGTGCTTTCCTCTCTGGGTAAGAATAGTGCATGCTTTCCTCTTTTGGTGTTGGTTTTTAAACCTAAAGGGGACATTGTAAGATAGATTAATTTCTTTATGGGTACTTTTTCTCAGGAATACTTATATTTATTTTTGCACTTAAAGAAATGTACTAGCTTCTGTTGAAAGAATAACATGAAATCCAAATGAAGGTAAAAAAAGCCTGGCATATTAATAAGCTATTATAATATTTATTTTTAGCCAGTAAAAGGAAGCAGTAATGCACAATTTGGAAATACTGCTGTGTTATAGCTTAGAGGGACTTTGAGCGTGTGTGTGATTTTCCTCTCTTGATCAAGTGGGAGTTGTGGCTGTTAGAAAATGTCATGTCCTTGACTGCCTTATGTGCATGTTATTCATCTTTACCATCCAGAACATACTATTTCCTAACTTCTTGTTGAAGCTGGTTTCAATTTGAACACTACTGTACTGTGGAAGGGTGGAATGAATGATCATGTGGCAGTGTAAAACGTTCAGTATTACATGAATTTCATACCTTTGCAGAAGTGATTATCTTCAAGTGCTAGAAAAAGTCTATGTATCAAAATTCTTATTAGGTAGTATTTTGGATAGTTTTTTATAGTAAGTATATTAGTTGGCATTTTAGAACACTTGGAGTTTGTTACCTTTGTCTTGCAGTAGGAAGGATCCCACAAACATGGGCGGTGCAGGTAAACATAGATTAATAGAATGGTTTGGGTTGGAAGGGACTCTAAAGATCCTCTTGTTCCAATGGTCCCGCCATAGGCGGAGACACCTTCAGCTGCAGCAGGTTGCTCAGGTTGATGTACCTGATGAGTCTGTAGTCTGAACTGGTGGAACACTGGCTCTTATTTGTCTGCTTTGCTGGTGAGCAAAATGGTCACTCTGTAACTTAGAGATTAGTATCAATAGAACAGCAGTCATTTTTGTCCATTTCCCTGAAATATAATTTAATGAATTGACTTGGCAGAGGTATCTTAAAATTGATGTAGGGAATCTGATATGCATGTGCTTTTGGTTAGGCTGTGCTGAGATGCTCTCCTGGTACCTCATATTTGCTCTTTTAAGACTGGCGTTGTAATGTCCTTGAGGCATTCCAAATATTTTACTCATTTTCTAGGTAAAAATAGCTGGGTGGGTTTTTTTTTTTTTTTCAGTAGTAGTGCTTTTTGTTGTTTGCTTTTTTTGTTTGTCTGTTTGGTTTGGGTTTTTTGCCCCCCCCCCCCCCCCCTTTTTTTTTAGGGTAGCAAAAGGTGAAGGAGAAAAAAACCCAGTTGTTAACTGCAGAAGAGTACCTAACTGACTTAAGCTGAGAAGAGATAGAAGGGTTGTGTTGGTACTTTGTGTCACTGAAGTTAACCTTATTGTGAAATACCATCTGCACGAGCTGCTCTGGAGAAATATTTACTCAAGTCCACAAGCTGATTTTCACCTTTTGTCATCTTCAAAATAAAGTACAGTACATCTAATTCCACTACCTGGAGATAATTCTGGAAACTACTTTGGTGGTATCTGTAATTGCAGGCTGAGTTTTAGTACTGCTCATAATTAAGCTACTAGAAGAGTTTAGCCATTGAAATCAGTTCTGACAAAATCATATGTCTTATATTGCCTACTAAATCTTCTGGCTGCTTATCTCCTTAGCATTTTCTGTAAAGAAATTAATCCTGGAAAGTAACTGAAAGAATTGATGAGTCTTTGATTATGATTTTTGGATCAGTGTCAGACAGTTGTGCATTTCATAGTTTCCCAAAAAGGTGACACACTCTTTTCCTTCTGCTTGTAGTTAATAGCAAAGAGCATTCAATGCTGCAGTACCCAAAGGGAAAGGTTTGAGTGACTGCACAGGGAATGTGGATTGTTATCATTCCTGTCACAGGGCACTGCACAGAATCACAGGCTCTTCAGTACTGCCACTTGAACGCTGCCACTGTTACTCCTACACTGCTTTTATGGTACATATTAAAACGTTTTATTTGATAGTGGAGGTTCCCTTGGTGTGTGAGGATTTTTTTTTTGTTTTTTTAAGTACTAAATTCTAAATCTTCATTGGGCAGTAGAGGAAGTTGAGTAAATTTACAAAATAGGTTCTGTTAGAAAATTTTCACAGAAAAGTGAGGCTTGGTAGGAAGATAAGCCCATATGTAAAGATCTGGTCACTTTCATAAAGACTGATTGAAGTGGTTTTTAAATTAAATCTGCAATGAAGAAAACAATGTTGATTAAAGAATGTGTTGGGTAGAACTTGCTAGTGGAGGCATATGAATAAATTTTGTTTGCTCTTCTTAAGAAAAGAAGATGGATAAGCTTCCCTTCATTGAAAACCTGACTGCCAAAGGAGGTGATATTGGTTATTTTTCTTTGCTTTAAGGAGCCCATGATGGTGTGTAAAATTGTCTGCATCAGTGGCCTAATCTTCCATCCAATTTCTTCTCCTGTTCACAAGAAGTACCATAGGTGCATGAGCTGAAGCTGTACAGGAGAACACTAAGGCTTTCACAACTTGTGCACCTCCAGCAAGAGCTTTCCTTCCCTTCCATTCAGGACAGGGTCTCTTCAATGCAGTATCTGCCCTGCGATGAAAGACTCCAAGGTCTTTTGTTATCAAGTGGATAATTTTTTGTCCGTGATATGGTATAGTTGACCAACTAACAGCAAGTGTTTTGGTACGCAGTAAAGCAAATAAAAACAGCAGTAATATTCCAGTAATTTTTTTCTTGTTAAGGATCCCTGGTTGAAACAAAGCAATGTGAATGGAGTAAAAGTTTTTTACACAGATAATATATTCACCTGCCTTCACCTGGTAAATATTCCTTTTCACTGCAAGTGTGCAGAATACTTGTGTGTTCGATATCCAGTTGTGTCAGTATGTTGGGTCCCTAGATGTCTAGAAGAGAGACTTCACTAACATAAGAATTGTCCCCAGACTAGAGGGAAGTACTTATAATTTTTTATGGGGAATACTGAAAAGAAAGAATAGAACATCAGGTAGGAGGGGCATTGGATAATTTTAAAATGGGAAAAGGCTTTTACAGAGGAAAAAAATCATATCAAGCAGCATTATTTTGCAGACTATAGAGTCCCAGTTGTATAGTTAAGGACATGCTGCAGCATTAATGTTTACACATAATGCTTTCCAAGTAATTTAGGCAGAACTGCCACTGACTTAGTTAACATTTATAGGTCAACCACCTGCAGAAAGGGCATGTAGGTAGATTATTGTTGACTTTATGGTTATGGAAGGTAGCTAATCAGTGAGCATGCTGGGAAATAACTTGTTATGCCTGGATAGCTCTAATACCAGGCTCTACGATTTCTTATGGGCACAAGGTAACAGAGTAATATCTCATGACTAAGGCCCTTGCTGAGAGGGGAGGTGGCATGTGTTGAGGAGAAGTAGGTTTAGAAAAGGGAAGGGGGGTGGCTACAAGATTTAACAAGTAGATTGCAGGTACAAATCAAATAATAATCCTTTGCCTAACATACTGTAGCATTTCAAGTGAAGTTGACTCAATAAGCAAATTTACTGACTGTGTATTAGGTGAACAGAGCACATTCTGGCTGTTGCATACTTTGCAGAGCTGTTCACTAGAGCCCTGTGAGATATCTGTTCTTGCCTGCACTGACACAAATGTTTTTTTCCTTGATCATGAAACATAGAATAACTCTGGATTTATTTATTTTTTTAATTTTTTAGCAAAGTGTTTGAAGACTAATCGTTTTCTCGCTTTACTCCTGTTTTTTCCCTATTACTTGTCTCCACAGAGGTACATGTACTCCCTTGTGTGCTAATTGACAACTTTTACCTCTTAAAGTTCACAGCTAAAAGTCACAGACTGGAATGCATAATGAATCAATTTGCTTAATTTGGTTTGGGCCTTTGGGTAGTGCAGGCATTGCTAGTATTCGCACAGCTATCTCAATTATCATGTTCCTCTTGCAAGAACTAGAAAAAACCCAGAGGCTTTGTTTATTTAAGACCAGAGCTCCAGTCGAAGTCTAGAACATCCACATGCATCTGTCCCCATTTAGTCCTGTGTGGAACTTGTCACTCACAGATGGTAATATCTAGAAATCTTCAGTTAATGTTGGTCATTAATTGCAGGGATTTTTTTCTCCCTCAGCTATTCTTCACTTTTCATATTTGCATGTATGCATGTATGTTACCCATACATAAACACAGCACACAGAAAGTAAACTTAAATGTTTTTGAAAGGTTTTGAGTTTCAGATAGATGTGAAGGAAGGATAAATTCATTTAATCTTTCATTCTTCTCAGCTATGTTCATGCAAAGTATTTTGTGCATACATCTGTACATGTGTGCTAATAAATGTATATTCTTTCATAGCAAAAATGCTTTTTCAGCATAATGGTAGAAGAAAAAAATATAAAAAAGGATTGCAGTGATCTATTTACATGTCAAAGAGTGATAAACTGTAGGAAACAGACTTTCCACAGTTAGTTTCTTTCATGTTTGTACTGTATTGACTTTGAAAAAAAGATACGCAGCTGGGTACTGTAAAGCAGCACAATTAAATGAGATTTTTTGTTTTCAAAGTACTGATATTTTCTAGCTGGTAGTCTCACATTATCAAACACTGTGAATATTGTGATGAGCAAACTTGTTTTCTTGATTTTTATTTCATTTTTTTTTTCTCTCTGGAGACAAATGCATAGGATCTTCTAATGATGAAATGTGAGTGTATAACTTTTCATGTGTCAAAGTGCAAAAAGCAAAATAAATGCATTGGTCAGATGTAAAATGATTGACATGGAAGACAGAGGACATCTTGACAGTTGTAGGATTGCTGATAGTGGAAGATCACCACCACTACAAGTTGAACTGCGCATACCTTATTGAATAAAATTGTGGTAAGAACACTTAAATGCAACTCCTGATAGGACCCCAGATTTTCCAGGATAATTTAATCATCAAGTGCCCTGAATGATGGTTCTGAAATGAATATTATTCTCCATTAGTTTTTGTTTCCCCCCCAAAAAAGAAGTAGGTTCTCCTAAGCAGTGATAAATCATCCTAGTTAGGAGCCAAGTCCTGTTTTGTAGTACTGTTGCTATTTACTAATTTTTTTGTGCTAATTAGGAGGATGTGTGTTATATTCATGTTTTCCAAGCAATTAGATAGTTCAATCCATTTTCCTAAAATGTAAAGACATGAAAAATGACTCATTTCATATTTTCTACGTGAGATTCTTCCTACTCCTCATGGTCAAAAGGGTAAGCTGGGCTACCTGAAAGCATGGTGCCTGCCTTTTTTTTTTTTTTAATTTCAATTTGAGTGTTTTAGATACGAATGAAAACTTTTATGCTTAGTTTTGGTTTTCCTTTTGGTCAGATACAAGGTTGATTTGTGACTTGACTGAGAGGGGAAACAAAAAACAAGCCTAAAATACTGACCTCTGTTCATGCTAATCTTTATTTTTAACTGTTATTTCTGAGGGAGTGATTTATTTCCAGTGACAGTTTGTTACTTATGGTAGCTGCTGCCAGTTTCTGAAGTAATCTTGATAACGTCAAATTGTAAAGGGAAGCTATAGGCTTTGCCTTGAATGACTTGCTATAAATCATGTTCATAGCTGGTGTGTATAAGGAACGCTTGGGTTGATACTGATAGAAATACAAGTCAAATACAAGCATATAGTAACCCAGTTCAGTGCTAGAGATTCTCATTTAAGCCAATTGGGTTCATATTTTAAAATGAAGTTAATTAGGCATCCCTGCTTGTATGTCAAAGCCGGGGATGATGCACCAATTTAGAGGCCACAAAGAAGGAAGAGGATATACAGAAAAGAGTTAACACAATGACAGGCAGGTTTTGAACATTCAGAGAAAAGAAACCCATAAGAAGTAATGGACAAAGCTGCCTGGAGAGCTCATCAACAGTCAGAAAAAGTGATGGCCAAGAAATGAGTTCAAAGTCATCAGCACAACAGCATCTTATGGCTTCCATGGAGACAAGTGTCAGTGCAGGATAAAAATTGTGCCAATGTTGTCAACTGGCTGCTGCAGCTGTTGTATCCACAGCTAATAATGAAACGAGTTACGTGATTTTTGGTTTTGTGAGGTGTAAGTTTGTTTGATTTCTGCACTTCCTGAAGAAGGAAAACCAGACAGTCCTGAAGAGTAAACGATAAAGGCAACAGTTGTGTTATATTGGATAAACCCATTGTGCTATTTTAATTGCAGTGGTTGCGCCTGTGGCATCTTCTGTGACAGCAGAAGTGAAGGCCACGAAGTACCACATGTCACACGAGGAATTGAGACCTGCTTTTTTACTATCTCTTACATGATCAAGCTGCTCTTGTGCCTTCAACTTACAGTATAGAAACAAGATGTTCTATCCAGTGGATACAGATAATTAATTTTAGAGAAGGAAGCTGTTTTCAGAGGTGTTCAGGAAAACTGTTCTTCACAGAACAGGCTAAAAAGTCCATATTTCTGAAGTAGGCCTATTCTTTCTACACTAGGCCTATTGTGAAGGAGAAGTTGCTTTCACAGTTCACTGATTCTGTGTTTATTAACACTGCCTACTGGGGGAAAAGGGCTTGATGCTAGCCTTTCATTACATTTTGTATTTGACTTTGCCTAACCAAAAAACGTGGAATTACCTGTTGCTATTTGATGCATCTCCCATTCAACTGGCATAACTCAAGCTGTCTGAGAGAGACTGCTTTTTTCCTTAAAGGCTACCAACATCTCAAACCCCAGCAGAGCTATCCTGTAACTTGGTCTCCCCTTTTTCCCCATCCCCAATTTCTTGCTTTCTGTCTCAAGCTGTCCCTTCCCCTCTCTTCCACATGCTTGTCACTGGTGTCCAGATATGCAATAATGAGGTGGTTTTTTCAAGTGTGATCTTCAAGTGCATAATCAGTTCATCACAAACAGATGCAAATTACCTCAGAAGAATTTTGCACCTATCCTTTTTTTTTGTTACGGGAATTAATGAGCAAATCCTCCTTTTGTTTGAAGGTAAATAATAATGCTACATCTTGTCAGAGGTAATGGTAATTGTTAATTAATACCACAGTGGTTTATATATCCTGATAACCAGGTAAAATGAAATTACTTTGACTACCAGGTAATGCTTATATGGTACTGGCACTGACAAACTGTGAAAGGGAGGAAGAAGTCCCCTGTGAGACCATGAGTTTATTATACAGATAAGATTTCCATAATAAGGGATAGTAATTATAGCGAAAGGCTGAAACTCCATTAACTGAAACAAATTACTGTGACAAAGCCAGAGGGAGTGCTTTGCCAAACTTATAACTCCTTTCGTAATATTCAAATGTCTGTTGGTGCACACTAACCAGCATGTGGACCTACAAGTCAGGTTTCTGGCTCCTTTGTGCCCTGCCACTGTCACAGTACAAGTTTTATATAGAAAGTGAGTCCATTTATCTGGGCATACGGAGGTTGTACTTGGTAATGTGTCAGGTGAGGCATCAGGCGTTTTCCCTACAGAAATAAGTTGCTCCTCTAATGCCACTGTTTCTCTATTAAGTGAATCTTAATTGTCAGATAAATGTATGAAATATATAAGCCGTATGGAAATTCTGCAAACTTTGAATTTATCTGGCCACCACAACTTGGCATCCTGACTAGGATTTATATTTCTTCCTTTCGCTAAAAAAGAAAGCAAATATGCTGATTTCTTTTCTATATGTAATGTTATGTGTGCCACACCTCTTTCAAGAAGTGGCTCTCATATTCTGTCTGCAAAAACACAGACAGACCTGTGGGGGTTCTTCTTGGATTGGTCTGTGTTCATGTGTATGTATATACAATTCATTTGAAAGGTGCTTATGGCTCCCCAACTTGTATTATTTGTGGAAAAAAAAAAAAACCAACCCAGTAAAGATGTTGTTTAAATATAAACATTGTCATCTTTGTACTAATTTTTGCGTAAAAAATAATGCTGTAGTTAAGAATTTTGTACAAAAACCTGTTAAAGTTTGCAGTTACAGTTCTGGTAAGAGCAGCAGGGCAAGAATATAAGCTTTAATTTATGTTGTGCTTTGGACATTTTTCAGAAACTATTTACCCATTACCTCTTAGGTCAGTGGCCTAATAATGCAACAAAGCACTTTTTGAAATTGCAGATAATTTTCAGTGCTCAGATCTCTGTGTAGTATTGATGGGGAGGGAAGCTGATTAGGATCTTGGGAATTGTGCTTGATGGGAACAATCTGGAAGGAGTGAAAAATTATTAAACACACACAGCGGGAGTTGTAGGATTTACCATTGTCGTGCAGTGCTATTAATTCTCATTGCATTGTACAGCAGCTTGATTGCACACTGTGAATACTGTTTATTGGAGAACGGGTACAATTTTGCTGCAGTTGTTGTAATGTAATACTAAATGCTAATTAGGCTTCTAACAATAATTAGAACCTCTTGCTAGACTTGGAAATAGAAACACTCAATTTACAGAAAGAAAAACCTTTTAAGCTATACCAGGAACAGTATCTGCACCAGCAGTATCAACTTGGTAAAGTTGTAGGGTTTTTTGTTTGTGGCTTTTTGCTTGTCTGTCTTTTTAATTTTATTTTTTTTTTCCTTCCCTGGTTTATACCTGTCATTTACAGGATTGCAAACATATATTTTTATGGTGGATATAAGGAGCTCATTATGCTCTCAATAAAGTTATTTTCTTAATGAAAGGGTTGAAAAAACAGGTAAATGTTAGAAGGACAACTGCAGCTAAATTTGACATGAAAAACTGTTGAGACAATCATTGAATGGCTGGAATTACTAAATGTAATGCACTATTTCTTTTAACAGTTTTGTAACATGGATAAGAAATAACAAAACCCAAATCCATCAAAAACTACTTCTTCCGAACCTTCCCCTCTAAAGTTAGATACCAATTTTTTTGCCAAATTAGACTTCAGAGTTCTATGTAAATATTTTCAAACACGGCAATGAAGATGAGCTACAGCTCTGAGTAATTTACTACTTTGCCAGATAAACTTTTTTCAAATTTTGGAGGTAAATGTAGTTTTTATTTTATTTTCAGTGGGTGTTTTCTTGGAATCAGGATCGTCAGGATGTTAACAAATGCAATTGAAAGGGAAAATGCATGGCATGCGCATTTTGAGCTTGCTTGATAATTTTGTTGTTACTATATGTCCATATTTTCACAAAAGTCAGTGTAGAGAACATAAAGTCCTTTATCCCATGTCACTGCATTACAAAAAAAAAAAAAAGAAGAGTAAAAAAAAAAATCAAGTTTCTTATTCCATCCAAACCCAAATTTTATGGTGCATATTTTGAGAAGATCCTGAGCTTGGGTTCCTATTTTGAAAACCTCTTTTATATTAATGAACACAGAACCTAAGATTCTTGTTTGAAACTTGGTTTTAAAGGCTTAATGTAGATATGCTGATTTTTGGTTTAAAAACTCTCTTGTTTTCCAACCTTCTCCAAATAGGAAAATCAGGAGCCTTTGAAAAAGAGCAGTGGAAAAGGTTTTATCATGGAAATACTGGAAGAATCTTAAGTATAGTGCACTAGCATGCATGAGTACCAAGCCATGCTCTAAGCACTTTGCTATCCAGTCCAGAGGCTGTAGTTACATTGAGAGCTTTTACCACATCTGTGGCAGTTGCTATACTTTGTTTTGTTCATTGGTTAACATGTTATCATAACACATAACCAAAAATGGTCACAGTGCTTTCTGCTTTCATCATATTGTTGATCTTCCTTAGATTCCATCCTTGTAAGTTTATCTAGTGCACTGATAAGGGTAAGAGGCTTTCCTATTGAGTAACTTTACAGCATACCTTGTCAGTTTGGGGTTTTTTTAAGCAAGGTTTAACTAATAAATTTTCAAGAATGGAAAAAGCAGTCAAAAGCAAACCTGTTGCCTAATATGTTTAGTGACATGCCTTCAGCATTTGCACACTCCTTTTGAATTGTTTTCACCCTGTAATTTACCCTCACCCCCAAGCCATGTAGAAGCATTGCCTAGTACAAGTTAAGTTTTTGTGTTTTAAGTTCAGTCCTAATGTTATTGATTGTGTGATGCAATAAATAAATAGTGGGTAGTTTGTACATCATAAATTATTACAATGAATGCTTAGAGTTATGGTCATTTACCTGTACCATTTTGTCCTCAATTCAATGTCAAATTCTATTCTGCAACTTACAAGAATGCCGGTTAACAGAAATTTAAACCTTAGCAAATGAGATTTTCTTAAATGTGCCTTCTTTATGACGTCTTACTATCTTTTGAGTGGCCTGTGTTTTTTCTTTAAGGCTTAAACTGTCATCTGGAAAAAAAATTAACTTGAGCAAGACAGATTATTCTGTTTAATTTTCCATTAGTATTTTCCTTGCACAATTCAATGTCACCTGCTGAGAGGTTTGCTGAGATATGACACCCTGCTGATTAGCAAGTTTTACTTTTCTCCTCAAATACTGACCATTACCTTCCTATTATATTATAAGTGTGTTCATACTCTGGAGGCAGTCAGGGTCAATCCAGTATGGCTGACATGTTATATGTTTTTCTTGTAGTGTGTCACATGTAGCCACTGTACAGACTGTGACAAACTGCTGCTGTATGACCTGGTAGTCTTGGGTCAGAGTGAGAGAAATTGGTGTTGAACTAAGATGTATGTTAATACATATATTATTTATATGGACATTAGTGAATGCTATTGTTGTCTCAGCACAAATCAAGGTCCAGGCCATGGCCTTGGGGCTTTCAGAGGCTCACTTTTTCATGTGTTGTGATTTTTTTATTTTCTTTTTTTTTTTCCCTTCTATTTATGAATAATTAAAAACTTAAATTACTTGCCATGTTCAAAATTCATATGCTGGAGAAAATAGCTACATGAAAATTAATTTTCTGTTCTGTGAGACTGACGGGAAATCAATTAATCTTGATGTATTATTTTATGCAGAACAGGGTGCGGGAACCAGCAGAGAGAATGGCTACAGCTGTTCTTCTTGGTCGGGCCATATATTATTGTTGGCGGGTTTGACAGCTTCTGAAGGAAATGGCTGAAGGGTATCAGGCAGGTGAATCAACTGTAAAAATTTATTGGAGGATACAAACTGTTTCCAGGGGACTGATATAAAACTCACACTTGAGAACTGAAGTATTGAATGTTTTTGTGACTGAAGCAGCTTGTTGTCAATATTTATAGCTTTTCTCTTTGTTACATGTCCTATTTGTTTGATTAACTAGTCAGATGTTAGTGTCTCTTTGTAATTTATTTGTTGCGCCTTCTGTAGCATTTTTGATACGTAAAGATTTACCACTAGGTAAATAGAGCAGCTTGTGCAATGCAATATGCTAAATAAAATGACAGAGCTGTTTACAGCGTGTTACAAGTTTTATAACTCAGTAGGTAGATCAGTAACTTTTGTTTACCAGTTAAGTTGAAACATGTTGCAGTGTATTAAGGGATGTGAGGTAAACAGGTCTCCTTTTAAATAACTAGAGATTGTGATCAATATGTACCTTAACAGTAAATCATTTGAGAATCTCTAAAGCCTTTCATGTAAACCCATAGATAATGCAAACATTTCTAAAATAAAATGAAATACCTGCGTGCTCTTTAGAATGAGCTTTATATTCACTTTCCTTTCCGATGTATCTGCACCAGTGCTTTTTATAAATCATGAAAGGGAGAAACACTAAAGTAGCCACTAACAAACTGTGTGTTAAATGTTGGTCTCCATCCGGATGTGTGCAGGGTCCAAGGTCCTAGAGCAAAGCTGCATCTCGTGAGAGCCTGTATGTTGTTATATATACAGTGGTTAGAGAAAGAGGCTGAAATCTCCCTGGCATCACTCACTGGGTTGGGAGCAGCCTACTCCAAATTCTTAGTAACAGTGAAAGCTATTGCTTGATCAGAGTGTATGGCTGTCACACTGTAGAGTAGATGGAGTGGGATTTCTGTGCAGCCTGTAGGTGTGGGAAAGAGAGACTAATTCTCACCTATCCCTGTCAAGGCTTCCTCTCTAGTGCTCTGAAATGGCATGTGATGGAATATTTAAACTTGTAATACAGTGAAAACCAAGGATTCCTGATGGAGAAAGGAATAAAATATTGCAGTAGTACTAAAACCTTTATATAATGATAAAGAGCATGTCTTTTACAGGTTGTTTTCTATACCTCTTTCCAAAACAAGAAGACTATAGCAAGAAATGAGAAGCTTTAAGTCATGTGAAGCTGATGTGGTGAGGGACCAGGAAAGTGAGGGAAGGTTTTTCAAGATACAGTGGTTTGTGATTATGGAATTGCCAACAATAAGAAATATCCAAGGCATTATTAAAGACTTTTGAAAGTTTATCATGACTCTGGTGTGAATATTGTAGATTGGAGTGGGGAAGTAGGGAAGTAACGTAGAACGAAGTAAGAGCTGGGAGATTCTGCCCCTGTTCTGGGAGTATGCTGAACTCTTAAAATCAAATTAGAAGTGTTGCTTCCCTATGCTAAAGTCGTTGGTGAATTAAACAAGAATCAAATATTGGGAGAAGGAAAAGAAACTTTATAAGTATTCTAAAGATTAATTTTATATAAGTTTGGAATAAACTTAACAGTTTAAGGTGAACTTTACGTGTCCTTCCTGAATTAAAAAGCGATAAAGAAAACTGAAGTTTAAAGTAATTGTTAATGAAAGCTGGCCAGCATGACCTCCTGAAAATATGAGCATTTGTTGGTCCAACTTTCACAGATGTTAAGCATTTGGTGATGTTACTTGGGGCTGCTTGAACCACATTAAAGTCCAGCCACTAGAGTGTTGAAACAGTTGGGCGCTATAATAAAATACACATAAAAAGAAATTGTGAGACATTAGGTGTTGTTCGGTGATGACATTTAGGAAATTACAGTTTTTCCATACATCGCATTCACATCTATGTAAGTTGTTTAAGTATTTAAAGTAAAAGTAGTATATATATTGTTTGTAATTGCTACTACAGTTCTGGCAGGTGCACATAATTTAACAATATGTCAAATATGACAAATTATTGTTGAGTTACAATATAGCCTTAATAAGAGCACATCTGTTCCCAATATACAGTATAGAGGATGCCTGATTTAAAAAGTTTACGTACTGATATTTTATTGTTTAAATATTTAACAGGATCTTAGACACAAATCATAAAAAATACACAGTAGTGTATAAAAATGAAGAATCTTACTTGCAGTAATGTTTTTGCTGCTGTTAAATCTATTCAGTCCATCAGAAAAGGTTCATGTATTCTTTAAATTGTGTCATCTGTGCATGCATATATATTGTGCAAGTCTGTGCAGAGGAAGAGCTCGGAACAAAACCCACCTTATCACAGAAACTCTGATGCACTTGGGGTAAAATACGGAAACTGTTCAACAGTGTATAGGAGTCTTACAGTAGTGTGGGGGCCGGAAAGTGAAAATTACTATTTCTGTTTCAACCTCAAGGCAAATGTAAATAAGGGGAGCATACACTTCAATGGAACTGGCTAGAATTTCGGGAAAGCATCCTGGAACCTGAATAACCTTACTTAGCTTGCTTTTTTGTACTCAAAACGCTCTGGTTCAGTATTGTGTCTACAGGCAAGCTCAGAAGTGTTGGTTCTGGTGTTGCTGATCAAGATAACAAGAACAATTTAATTTGGGGAACTGGAGATACTTGCATAGTGCTGACAAATCTGCATTTCTCTTCTGTGCTTGCTGTCTCACATACTTGCTCTGGTGCCCTGTTTGCTATTATATTTATGAAGTCAAGCTATATAGAAATAATGCTGCTGTTATTAACACAGTTCATCTGAAGTTCTTAGCAGCTTCTAAAGATGAACTGTTTTAAAACCTAGACAACCACTTGATAAAATGCAGTTGTTTTTAAAATGCCAGGCTGAGTTTATCTGGGTGTATTGGCTGTAGACAATAATCAGGTTTCTTCATTTGCTTCTGAATGTTGTTTTTGTTCTGTTTTGTTATTTTTTCTTTTTCCTACCATTTTGAGATGAGACAAATTAGTGCTCTGTGTTAGTGCTATGAGCCTTGTGCTCCTTGTTCCTTTCCTGGCTTGTTGCACTGCATGGGATATGCAAATATTGCTGGAAAGGAAAGCACAGGAGTGCCTCCCTTTGTGAGGGAAAAACATCTTCATTGTGGCGGTGTTCTTTCCAGCCTTGGAGTTCAAGTCAGATCTAATGCTTGTGAACAAGTTTTCTGCTATCAGCTCAAGCTTGCTGCACTCACTTGAATGTACTTGCCTAAAATAAATATATATCCATGCCAGGAGGCAAATTTAAGTTTATAATGAAACAGTTTGATTTGCAGTTCAATGCAAGTGAAAAATGGCTGGTTTACGTTTTTTTTTCCATGAAATTTCTAAGAAGTTGTTTGGTGGTTTTGTTTTTTTTTTTTTTGGTAGTGGTGTTGTTTTTTTTTTTAATAACAGGTAAAAAATGCTTTGATATTATTTGGTGAGTTGTTAGACTATGTTGCAGTAAGATCATTTGGGGTATTACTAGCTGCCAAAACCAAGTGATTTTCTGGTTGCATAACTGAATTGTTGAAGGGCCTGAATGACAGGAAAGATGAATTTCCAATAATTATTTTAAGTATTTTAGAAATTGCTAAGGAAGAGCTGGTTGTGCTTGTGCTACTGATTTACAACCTTTCTAATTTCTTAAGAAATGGTTGTATGTTAAAAGTTCTGAAATGTGGTTGTTAATTGTTTGAAGAATATTGTCTCCTTTTTTTGTCTGTGTGTGTTGCTCCTAAGATTTTCATTGAACATAAAACACTGCTTGCCTCTCTCAGGGGCATGGTTGCTCATAACTGTGTGGCCTTCATGCTTTATTATGCAATTTAGTTTTTCATGTCTTTCATTTATTGGCAGTAAAATGACTTAGGAAAAAAATAATTCAATTAAGAGGCTAAAATCACTGTTAAGATTAAAATTATAGTTAATTAAAGTGAGTTTCCTGGTTTTGTAAAATAGATTTAGTTATCATATTACTTAAGTAAATTTTGAGTACTGAAAAGAAGCTACTCTGTTTTTCCCAAAGCATTCTACAGCTTTCAGAATTGCTAGCAAAGACATATTTGTTGTTGGTAAGATATTTCAGAATCATCCCTTCAATTAGGCAGCAACCTTAGTAAAATTTTTGTGTGAGATATCAACTAATACATTCTATAACTGTTCAACAGATTTTTTGCCAGGTAATATATCCATTTACCTATTCTTTCAGAGTTAATAACTTTGAAGATTTGATGTATAAATTTAGAGCAACGCTTCAGTGGTTTGATTAAATATCTGGTTTGTATATCATTTTGTAACTTTGTCAAATTAGCTTTGCTGTTATAAACTTCTTTTAAGCTTCACTGTGCTTATAGGAGGCAACCTGACCTGTTTGATTCTGAAAATCTTATTATTGTAGTATTCCTAAACATAGAAATTTTATCAGGAAAAGCATATTAAAATTTTCTGAAAATCTTTTATGGAAAAGAAATGATAACAAGAACAGGCTCAAACACATGCCAAGTAAAATAAGCTAAAAATAAGCTATAGATTTGTGATTTTTTTTTTCTTAAGTGCAAGTTAATACAAGCAGTTGTTGATTCTGGCATTGATCATTGATTTAAAAGTTGAAACAACATTTCTGTTTTTTTCATACTTAATTTTCAAGCAAAGCCCATCTAATTCCAGTGTTTATTCATGTTAGATACATTTTGTCATTTGAAAAACATTTTATAACCTACTATGTTTGAGAATTTATAGGACATGTTAATGACTACAATCCAAGACAGTTTATTTTTCAAAAGCCAAGAAAACATGACACACAACTAAAGCTTTACCTACCGTAATTATATTAAATTGAAGTATTTTTTAGTTTTCAGGTCTGAGTGAGGCTAATATCCTAAAGTATTAGTAAATAAGTCCTGTGTTCTTTAAGACATTGCAAGTGTAGTTTTAGTAGCATTGCCTAGAGATGTGATGTGGTTTTTGACAGTTTATAAGGATTGTTCTAGTAGTGATAAAATCAATGCATTATTGATGTAGAAAAGTAATATAGGAAAGTAGTTTAATGGTATCCTCATTCTTAGTTCCATGACACCTGACTGCATGTCCTGCTTGAAGATTGTATTACTTGAAAGGACAGCAGACATGGATGATAGACTACAGAAAGCATGACTTCGGGCATGTGCTTTATGTTTAGAAGACATGGGTGTGACTTTTAAGTTGCAGTATCCAAAGGTGGAACAGTACTACATTTGTTTGAATGGTCACATTGATTAGAACTCCCATAGTTTTCAATCCAAAGCATTAAAAAAGTTCCTAAGACTTAAACTCATGCTTTAAAAAAGAGCATGCTTTCTCTTTTTCCTGTAAAAGCTGAATATGAGGATGAGTTCTTGTTACCTGTTTCATTTCCCAACAGATAATGGAGGCTGTATTAGAACAGATCATAAGCTTAAATGCTTTTTCATCTCAAACATTGAACATGTTCTCTTTCAGCATAACTGCATATAACACCATTTTTATGCTTTTATGGGCTTTGTTGGTTTTTCTTGTCACAGGTACTGGTATTAGGTCACTAGTAAATAATGACTTGTCTTTATTAAGAGAGACAGATGACTTATTACATGTCATGGGCAATCTACAGTCTTTTTAAAGTCATATTTTTAATGCAAGCTTTCCCTTTGATGGTGTTTTTTTTTTTCCTTTTTTTTTTGCTTTGTATGCCCAATGAGATAGAGTTCTCTTACAGCAAAGTCTTGTAGATTAGCTCATTCATCAGCTGTGATTTGATGCTGACAACTCAGCTCTCTTAATTTTCTTTCCCTCCTGAACTGTTTTGATCAACTTGAATGCTAGCCCACCTACACTGGTGGTGAACATAAGTTACATGAAAATATATGTTATTAAAATCATTGGTCCTCATGTTGCAAGTGGTTCTGCAAGTGTGGTGTCAACTGTTTCTGGATGGCTCTTGGTGAAGATTGAATGACACAGTCCCCATCAATATCTCAGAGCTGTCATTAGCCTCCTCCCATTTCAAAGCGCACAGACCAGCACTGTCCATGCTGGGTTTGCACACAGGGGATGACTCAGGTACTTAGCTCTGAGCTGTTTCTATAGGCAGACTGTTGCTTCCTAAAGATGCAGTTGGCAAAATATCCCTCCAAAGGAGAAAACCAGACTAGCAGAAAAAACCCTCTGAATAGGTTAATAAGAAAAATATGGGTGTTTCCTGAAAATTATGTTGTCGCTTTTTAGTTGTTTTATATTAGTATTGAAAACAAAAAAAATAAGTTACCACATTAGGGTACGTGTGTAGTTCATAGCGTTAGTAATTGAATGGATAACAATTTGTTATAACAACTGGTTGTGCAATCCAGTAGATTACATGATCAATAATACACATACTGCTTATCTGTAATACTTTTTAACAGCTTCTAATAATTTATTTATGCTTTATCTACTATATCTGTTATCTTTGTACACGAATGGAATGGGTGTTACTTATGATTTTGCATCTTGCACTGTATTCATAGAATCATAGAATAGTTAGGCTGACAGATGAAGTTGCTAAGCCACTGTCCATCATATTTGAAAAATCATGGCAGTTGGATGAAGTTCCCGATGACTGGAAAAAGAGAAATATAACCCCCATTTTCAAGAAGGGGAAAATGGATGATCCAGGGAATTACAAACCAGTCAGTCTCACCTCTATGCTGGCAAAATCTTGGAGCGGATTCTCCTGGAAAGCATGCTGAGGCACATGAAAAACAACAAGGTGGTTGGTGACAGCCAGCATGGCTTAACTAAGGGGAAATCCTGCCAGACCAGTCCGGTGGCCTTCTATGATGGGGCTACGGAACTGATGGACAGGGGTAGAGCAGTTGATGTCATCTACCTGGACTTGTGCAAAGTGTTTGACACTGCTCCCGCATGACATCCTTGTCTCTTAGTTGGAGAGACATCAATTTGATAGGTGGACCACTCAGTGAATAAAGAACAGGCTGGATGGCAGCATGCAAAGAGTTGTGGTCAATGGCTCAGTGTCCAGCTGGGGACCAGTAATGAGTGGTGTCCCTCAGGGATTTTTGTTGGGACCGGACTTGTTCAGCATCTTTGTTGGTGACAGGGACAGTGGGAATGAGTGTGCCCTCAGCTGGTTTGCAGATGACACCAAGCTGTGTGGTTCGGTTGATACATTGGAGGGAAGGAATGCCATCCAGAGGGACCTTGACATGCTTGTGAGGTTGGCTGATGCCAACCTGATGAAGTTTAACCATGCCAAGTGCAAGTTCCTACAGCTGGGTGGGAGCAATCCCAGGCACAGCTCCAGGTTGGGCAGGGAAGAGATTCAGAGCAGCCCTCTGGAGAAGGACTTGGGGGTGTTGGTCGATGGAAAAATGAACATGAGGCAGCTTCGGTGTGTGCTCACAGCCCAGAAAGCCAGCCATATCCTGAGCTGCATCAAAAGGAGTGTGACCAACAGATTGAAGGAAGTGATCCTGCCCCTCTACTCTGCTCTTGTGAGACCTCACTTGGAGTATTGTGTACAGTTGTGGTGTCCTCAACATCAAAAGGACATGGGACTGTTGGAACAAGTGCAGAGGAGGGCCCCGAGGATGATCAGGGGACTGAGGCACCTCCCGTTTGAAGATAGGCTGAGAAAGTTGGGGCTATTCATCCTGAAGAAGAGAAGGCTGTGTGGAGACCTCATAGCAGCCTTCCAGTATCTGAAGGGGGCCTACAAGAATGCTGGAGAGGGACTTTTGACAAGGGATTGTAGCGATAGGACAAGGGGTAACGGGTTCAAACTTAACCAGGGGAAGTTTAGATTGGATATGAGGAAGAAATTCTTTACTGTAAGGGTAGCGAGGCACTGGAATGGGTTTTCCGGGAAAGTTCTGAATGCTCCATTGCTGGTGGTGTTCAAGGCTGTGTTGAACATAGCCTTGGGTGGCATGGTTTAGTGGGAGGTGTCCCTGCCCCTGGCAGGGGGTTTGGAACTAGATGACCTTAAGGTCCTTTCCTGGGTTTCCAGAGTTCCCAGAATTGAGAGCGCTACTTTACACTAACTAAGTATGATTCTTAAATCTTTCAAGGGTAGGTTGTTTTTTGACTCTTTGTAAAATGGATGTTGTTGAAATATGTCTCTACCTAATAATCCTAACCACTGCTGGTACTTAAACTGCATTTACCTATTTCTAATCTCTTCTTTAGCGTTTGTGTTTTCCCTGGATAAAGGAATGCAAACTCTTTCCATGCATATTGTTTTGAATGCAGGTAGATATGGGATTCAGGGGAAAGCATATGCCTCATGAGACTGCCCATACAAGACTGATGAAGATGGTACAGAAAATAATATGATCAAGGAATTATGCAGACAGGCTCTTGTGTTGCATGCTATGGCTTGCTGTGTCAATATGCTGCTCTATGTTAAGATTTTTATAATTATAACCAGTTGCAGCCAGACTTAAAGGTTGAATATTAACGTTAACATTATTTAAAGTAGCAATGTATTGTTCATCAAGTTGAAAAACAGTGATGTAGGAGAGCCTGCAAAGCTTGTCTATGTTTTATTTTCTGTGGTTTTATCAGTTGACTTGATAAAAGGTAAAGTTACACTTTGAATTTAGTTTCAAATTATTTCCTTTGATAAGCCAGTGTCCTCTGGTGGCAAATTTGCCTATTCAAAATGTGAGGAAAAAGCTAGATAAATGGCCTAGAATGCACGTATAATGTACTGTATTATTCCTTACAGCAAAAAGGGGAAGTTTCTTTTTCAAAGTTCTGGGGAAGAAGTGAGCTATGCAAGTTAAGCACTTACTGGGTTAATGGTACTTTTCAACTGATGCTTCTTTTCATAGGCACTGCTACTTTTCCTTATGGATAGTGGCGCTTTGAGTACCAATATTGCATTCCTGTGAAAGATGTGAGACTGTACCCCTTTGCGGTTTGTTGTAGTTGCATCAGGAGTAGTTGCAGCGATTTTCTATGAGTGGAAAACAAAAGCATTTTATATGAAGTCTCTTTAAAGCAATATCCAGCTTATGTGTGTACCTTTCTTCTTTGGTGGCTGCTTAGTCTAATACATTTTTTTAGTTATCTGTCTGTCTATCTATCTATTTAATCTATCTAATACTTGAAGTTCTTCTTGCAGAGTCTGATTCTTTTTTCTTGCATTTCACTGCTTTAGACATGGCCTCTTGAGTTGGTGGATTTACACATTTCACATCTTTTTAAAACCTTTGAAAAAAATGAAGCATTCCTCTAAGGATGACCTTTTAGAAGACTGGTGCACCCGTCTTACAGAGAGTGAGGAATGTGGCAATACCCAGCCTTTAGTCCCCCTCCTCCGTCTGTATCAGTTCCAGTCCTCACATGATCATGCAGCTACAGTGTCTGGAAATCTCCCAGCGCCATAACTATTCCATTGCGTGTTTCCCAAGGATCTGGTTTAGCAATCCCAGTGTTATGGCAGAGTATTTATCTAGATCATGTCCTGTATGTTATATAGGAAATGAGCAGCAAAAAATAAAATAAATGAATTCAACGTTGATGGATATAAAGATGGTTTGTTCTGTGAGGACTAAAAGTAGGTTCTGCACAGAGTTATTAACGAGTACTGCATTAAGCTGCATACTATAGTTACATACTTGATTGTAGATGGTGACTTCTGCAGTTGCTACTGTTTAATTGTGTCTGTATTACCACCTCACTAGCAGCTACTGTTTTTTCGATGTGTGTTGGTGAGAAGAAACATGAGATAAAATCAGTATGCCATCATTTATTGTTGTCTTTAGCTGGTGTTTGGGCTGAAACATTAGCATGACTTAATTTGAGGTATGGCTTCTTTTGAACTTCTGATATATTAATATTTTATTTTAAAATGAACTTAAGCTCCTTAAATTAATTCCAAAGCCATATGCCATCAAGTCTCATCACCAGTCACTTAGATTCCTAATTAACTTATACTCTATAGACCCATTTCTTTGCTTATATTTCCTTCAAGTTTCTCTAATGTGCTCTGAGTTACATTGAAAGGAACAATAAGATTTAAAGGAAGAATTAATTTTGAAAGTTGGAAATAGAACAGATAAGGGAAAATGAGAAAAGCAGCTTAGTATTTTGTCTTGTAAATGGCCTTGCTCTGTTAGACCAAAGAACCCATTTATTCAAAGAAAGGAGTGTTAATGAAATAGATCATGAGCATAGCTATTACAGTAATGAATTTTAACACTCGCTTTGTTATATGATATTTTATTTATGAGCTTCCTGATTATTCAGATAAAGACAAGAAGTTTATAGCACTAGATTATGTCTTGTTTTCATAAACATATTCAGTAGTTTAATAAACATAATTTATTTTTTCTCCTTAAAAATCAGCAAAATTTATGAGAGATTATCTTAGGGTTAATGAAGTCTAACATTAAGGAAATATTACCCTATAATATTGGAGCCTTCAGTGCTAGTGTTGTAATTGCTTAATGCTTCTTTCTACAGGCTATTTTTATATAGTACATGCTTTGTACCATTAATCCTATTTTTACACATTACTCTAAAGCCAATTCATTGGAAAACATGTATCAATGTTTATATTTGTCAGTCACCACCTTTATTAGAAGATATAATACAATTTTGATAAAAGAAGAAAAAAAAATATCTTTGTTTTCATTCTGAAAAGTGCAGCATGTGTATTTGACAGACTGTTGTTTTCTGGAACAGAGTTCTATTGGGAGTTTACTTTCCTGTCTTAAAAAATGTTGAAGTATCTAGGAACTCCTGTACTTAATTTACTTTGAGGTCCTGTCAGTAATCAGTTACAAATGTAAACCAATTAATAATCTACAGTGGAAAAAATTCCCAAGCAGAAAAACGTCTCAAAGAGGTTACTGTGAATATCTTGGTAATTAGCAGCATAGTAGTTATCTAATTGGCATCTTTAAAATGTAAGATTGAATGTATATGCAGCACCTCACAGAAGAATTTGATTGCCTGATTTTTCTTAAAAGAACCTAACTCTAAGGAAAACAAAAGAGTCCAAAGAAATTTTAGTTTCATATATTAAAAGTTACTCTTGTGACCAGTTCAACCATTGTGAAGAGAGTTAACATTTGAAGATAGTGCTTTTGGAATATAAAAATATATTTTAAATTTTAAGGAAAAAAAAAGCCACAACAGAATATGCATCATACTGAATGATCATTCTGTATTGATTAGCATTGCAGAATCATTTGTAGAGCTGTATCAGTAATGCATTACCTGAATCCCAGTTATTATATGTGACTCAGAGCAGTAATTTCGGGTGATCAGAGTAGGTAGTTCATCCTCTGATTTTTAAATAGATATTTTTTTCAGTCTCTGAGTATGACTAACAGGGTATTTTACAATTGGAATCAGTTATGAAAGTAAATACTAAGTAGTATATTTCAATAAATTACATCAGTGTCCACTGAATAACAGTTTCATGTTCTGTGTTGGGTAACCTTGTGTGTGGCATGTTAGGAAAGAGATACACAAAGGAATAGTGGAAAGTTGGGAAGCAACTAGCAAGTAGGTTTGCATTTTTTTCAGGTTAATTCACTTGATGAAAAGCTGCTGTATGTGATGTGTCATATATCAAAGGCAGGGCATCAGTAATCTTTGCTCAAGGGCACGGATAACAGACAGAAAGACGTGAATGAGATGGAAAAAAGCAACTCATCCTTTTCGGCTAACACCACGAAGGAGATAAAGGAAGATTTATGAGTCATCTTGGACCACATACCAGCAAGAAGCATACAGTATTTTTCACATGTTCCAAAAATTGGTGGTAGAAGGTAATCAGACTGTCACAATGTCCATCAGGTACTTTATGAAGAAATTGGGTCCTTTGGGCTTATGATTGCATAGTCAGCTTTTTCTTTATGCTGTAGTAGTTGTATTTTTGCTTTTCTGAAGCAAGTAATTTGTAAGTTAAGGAATGCTACTGAAATGTTAATTTTTTTTTTAGTTGTTAACATTCTTACTAGCAATACATACATGGGGCTTTCCCACTGTGCAAAAGTTATGTCTAAAAGTAGTTAATAGGAGGGAAATATTTTTCGTACTGAAAAAGATAGCAAATAATCTCATGCCTTTAGAAAGAGCTGACTGTTAATGGGTGGTATTTTGTTCTTAATTATCATATTCTAAAAAAAGGGAGAAATGGCATGGCTGGAAAACTTTATTTCCTGTCTATTATTTTACAACAAAGGATGTCAATATGGTATTTAATACTTGGCTACCAGAACCATATGTCTTTGTCATCAGGACTTGGTAGCTAAAAATCATAGAATCATAGAATAGTGAGGGTTGGAAAGGACCTTAAGATCATCGAGTTCCAATCCCCCTGCCATGGGCAGGGACACCTCCCAGTAAACCAAGGCTCTGTCCAACCTGGCCTTAAACACCACCAGGGATGGAGCATTCACTACTTCCCTGGCATGTTTAATATGGAAAATAATCAGTTGTTTCAAGTTTTATTTATCCCTCTAAAACACTACCAAAGATTATTTTAATTAGAGGCAATGAAGTCCTCAACAAATCTGTTAACATTTTGTGCATTGCCAGTTTCACTGTTTATTTGTACATCAAATTTCTCTATTTCTACAGTTCTTATGCAGAAATACAAAATATACTTAAGGCTGAAATATTCCTAAACAAGGCTGCAAATTAGCAAGGGAGCTCAGAAAAGATTGTGTCTGAAATTACTAGCTGATCTTGAATTTGAAACCAGTGCTGCTACAAGCTCTGGAAAACAGGCACTATGAATAAGAATATGCTTTTAATTGACTTCTAAGATTTCCAATACCACTGGTCTACAGAACTTCAGAAACTTTACAAAGTGAAAACGCTAAATGGCAGAGACACAGATATCATAACATAATAAAACCACTAGACATTTAAACTGAGAACTGTTAAAAACTTCTGAAAGACTATTTGCCAGAGCAGAGAGAAACCTCCTGAAAATTACCGTAAGTCCCATCATCTAGTAAGATATTCTATTCCAATCTTTAACTACTATTGTAATTAAAAAGCTTTTCATGTGAATCTCCCTTACTCCTTAACTGATAGTTAAGCAACTATCCTCCAATCTTCAGCAAGCCACTGGCGCTCTGATTGGTTCTCAAATTCTATCCTATTCCCAAGCACTGCAGTTTCCTCCCCAAAATGATTCAGCGTTTGCAAGTGCCATCCAACTGCCATGACCATCAACAATGGCTACGTCTTTCATTGACTTAATGAACTTGAATGTTCACTAGCAGTAAACTCAGGAGAGACCTGCGACATTACTCTGCCATTTCCACAGATCAGCAATGTGTCTGTACACCTCTTCCAATCACCTGTGGATAGACATAATGGCAATTCAATTTATGATGCATTTCTCTCTCTTCTTTTTTTCTTTGATGATCTTGTTAAAACTGATAGCAAAATTTTTCCTGAGTACCGTTTCTATGCACTGCACAGGCTTTAGTCAATCAACTGGACTATTTTTGCAGCGGAGTGAAGGGGAAATGAGATTAAACTGACAACCGAACACCTTACATATGCAGATTTTAAAATACAGGTATTCATTTGCATTCAACTTTTCAATTAAACAGTATTTTCAGAATATTTTGCTTTTACCTAATAACTTTTCTATGCTCCTGCATTGTTTCTTACATTTCTGATTGATGAATTTGTCATTTCTGCATAACTGTTGGTATTCCTTTCATATACATGTAGCTCATGTTCCTGTTTCGAGTGATTCACATAGTTTCAGATATTTATCCAGTGGTTTGGGGGCATGCCATGAATGTCTGCAGACACTGTTCTCTCTCTGATAGAGCTTGCCTCCTTTCCTCCCTGCTGCTGTACTGGATGCTCTGTGAGGTGCCCATAGGCTTTGCTGTCAGTCTCACTGCCTGTGCTTATTTGGTGTGGGCTGAGCATAGTTTGGAGCCTTACAATACAGCTGGGATGGGCAGCCTTTTGCAGAACCTTCTGTGGTCTAGCAGCTGACCTCTGAGACCAGTGCCAGCCCTTTCTGCTCTCCCACAGTTTAAACACCGCCTTCCCAAAACTGCAGCTGTTCTTGGTGCTCTGGGTCAATGGTTTAGCTCCTCAGAGGTAGATGTTAATAGAAAAAAGCAGACAAACTTTTCAAAGTACAGTAAAACATGATTGCTCTCTAATTGATGTGGAGTTGTGTTTTCTAGACAAAATTTTATAGCCAGCAGACTCACATGCTTCAATGTCTTAAATGCCCGTAGGGGTCAGAACAAACTGGAATTCTGTTATGGTTTTCTGTCAGCTTCTTGAATCAGGTTTTTGTCCTGGTCTGGTCCCATAGTTCCATGTGAAAGATGATTCTTGACAAAAAGCTCTTCTGTGTGGTTTGGTTCTTTTTGTTTGTTAGTTTGTTTTTTTTGGTTATTTTTTTTTCTTTTTTTTCTCTTTTTAAAAAAAAAAAAAAGTCCACCCCTTTTAAGTTTATCTTTTTTAAAATTATATCACTTCTTCTGGGGGGTGTGTGTGTGTAGCGTGAGGTGAGGGTTGCTCACCTCGCACTTACTGCTCACTCAGAACACTTGTTGTGAGTGTGACTGTTGCTCTTCAGTTGGCTAATATTTCTGTGACCCTGCTGCAAAGCACATAAGCTCTGTGTGTGCCCTGAAATCTCTGGAATGTGAAGCTCTGATTGTTAATAGTCAATGATATCTCCAGAGACTCAAGTATAAATAATACATAATCTTAAAGTTCTGAATGTGTCAATAATATTTGCTGGAAGTTTAGAGACTATGATGTCTTCCTTCTGGTCTTTAAAAGATGCCTTATTAAACAATGTTTTAAAACTTTAGCAGATTATTCAGCATTGGTTTCTCTTTGGAGACTCTGATTTTCACTATCAGTTACTGTTAAATTCTTTGTTTTTTAGTGACAGCAAGTGTCTTCAGAGACCAAAAATTAGAGAAGTTGCTGACTAGTAATGATGTACCTGTTATTTTAGTGATCTGATTTAAATTGTTTGAGTTTGTAAGTCTTGTTCATCATGATGTCAAAGTAGGTGTTTTTAAGGACATCTCATGGTAGCTTTTCTGAGGGCTTCTTGTTGGTAAGAAACACAGTGTCAGGGTTTGCAGAGTTATTCTCTGGTTATTTTACTTATATCCTTCTCTGCTCTGAACCCATTCAAGAGCATGGACTTACTTGAAATACCGCTGACTGTGATTCCTTACTTGTGGATCAATCAAAGTTCAGTAATACTTCAAATCTGGATTTTTTGGTTGTTTGTTTGTTTTCGAAGGTGAGGCTTCTGAGCAGAGGATATGGATCTCAGCGCAGCTGTTCTAGATGGAATAACTTGTTTGCTGGAAGCCAAGACAGGTGTATATTTTCTTCTTGATGCTACAGTGGAAATGAGAAAATAGTTGTTTTATCAATGCAAGCTGAGTTTTGTTTAGTGAATGAAGGTTAATAAAGGATCATGTTTAAGTAAGATAATTTTTGATCACTCCATCTTAACTTACTAGTGTCTGAAACAAGTTAAAGAATCTTTTTCAGTTTGATAAACTGAAGGAGGGAAATTGCTAGCTGACTGGGATTGCCTTATGTGTGAGCTGTATAGTTAGTATAGCAGTGGTTCTTTGCATACTGGGGAAGCTAGTTGGTGGTCAGTTGATGCCTCTGGCCTCGTGAGGTTGAAGAGGTGCAGAAGGGCTGCAGCATAGATGCCATTTTCATGTCATCCATTAGGAGATGGGTGAGTGTGGGTAAGTGTATGAAGTATTTTAAAAATTCTGTGATCACTTAAGAAAAATCCAAATCTCCAGAACTATAAACCAATAAGGAACGTGACCCTTTTTGTAAGTTGCATATTATAATCAGTCGAAGAGCTGTACAGAATGGCATTTGTGGCTCTGTGTGAGATATCACTTCTTGTTTGAGGAACGCTCCCTCATCTTCTATCTGGGAACGTATCTCAGAGTTGCTCCAGGTTGGACTCTGAATGTGACTGCTAGATCACCTTGTGTGGAGTAGCAGTATCTTGTCAAGTACAAGGTAAGCAAGATAGGGCTTTTTTAGACCTGTGAAGAGAAACCCTCAGGGAAGCCCAATGTTTCTGAAGGATGCTGCTCTAGTGATTAAATAGGTGAGCTTTTCTAAGAGAAGTTTGCTTTGGTGGGCATTGAAGGACTGATGTTTTTCATGTGCAATTTTTAACCGGTATTCAGATTAATCATTTGAGTATACATCACTCTTCAAAAAGCTATCAAAAAAATCACCATACTTGTTTTGATTAAATACCCTGAGCAGATAGATAAATCATACCTATCCAGTCTCTTTCTGTACAGTTTTAATTTCCTTAGTCTTCCATTTCATTCCCCATGTGTGCTACTACATTGTTGCACATACTCTACCAGCCTTAGTATTGTTGCACCTTCTAGTAGTAGATGAAATGTTTCTATTCCTTTTGAAATAAGTAGTATATTTGAGATACTGTAGAGTGGAAGGAGTTGAGTAAATGTAATGATGAAAAGGTTCTGCAGTTGTGTAGGTTTATTTTACTGATGAGAAGTTTTGGAATACTAGAGGATTAGTGGTTTTCCACTGATCAATATCTACCGTTTCTGACTTCAGATATTTTGTTTTATAAATTGAACAGTTTTGAGGGCAAAAAACATAACACATTTTTGGTGGAATAGCCTGCAATTTTAAGTGTGTTTCTGAAGGTACTGGGGGATTACTGTAGCATAAATCATCTCATTAAAAAGGCTTCCTACAAATATATTGTAAGGTTTACTGTAGCTATTTGCTGCCAGAGGTACCTGCAGCAACACAGGAGCGCAGCAATCACAATTAGAAAGATGTTAACCTGGGTTTATAGCTAGAAAAGGATTTGGTGGTTTCATTCAGTTCTGTAAGCAGCAAATTTTGAATAAAAGGAACTGAATATAGTTCATACAATTGAATGTTTAAGACAGTGTTGTAAATCACAGAATTATGGAGAAGTGAGAAAATCCCTTAATTGCAACAAGTTCCCCAATGCGTAAAAGGACTATCTGGCAGAGAAAATTGGCAGCATGCTGGTGATCAGATGTAACAGCTGGAACACTTCTATTTGGACTACTTTAGGAGTAATAAACCTAATAATTTATCTACAGACTGCTGTGATAGCTATAATTCTGTTTTGTTAAAAAGATCTCTCTTCTCTGTACTTATATATGCTTATATACATTGATATTTTGGCCTAGCATTATTGGAAGTATGAAAGAGGTTAATGCTGGGGGATTTTTGCATTATTGCAAGTGTCAAAATATTTTCTCCATAGGTTAGGATAAATTGAATTTTATAATGATACTGAGAATTCCTTTATGAATTACTGCTTGTTGCTATTTCATTTCCTTGTTAATTTTCTTTCTTTCAATCAGTATCACTTACTATGTGGCTTGGCATGGTACATCTTGAAAATGACTGAGATCTTCATAAAACTGGGAAGTTCCTCTACTGCTTACAAATGTATACTTTTATTTGTTCATAAACCAGTAGCCAGAGTAAATGTTAATATTTGCTTTACTTGGTATAAATAGGATAACCAAAATGCAGAGGAAAAAATTGGAATAAAACCGAAAGAGTCTACGTTGCTGTGACTTTTTTAAAACTGTGGGTTAATCTTCAAAAGAGTTATATTGGGCTGTTGCTTGCAGACTACATCTGTTGCAGGGCAAGCACAGCAGATCATGACTGACTTTTTCTTTTTCCTCTGGTACCTGACAATTCTGTTCAACACTTAAGTGCACCTTGCTTCACCCCTGGAAATATTCAAGGGCAGGTTAGACAGGGCTCTGAGCAACCTTATCTAGTTGAAGATGTCCCTGCTCATTACAGGAAGGTTGGACTGGGTGACCTTTCAAGTTCCTTCCCAACCTCCAACTATTCTGTAACTCTTATGTAGGCTGTATTGCAGAGAAGACTGTGTCTGAGTATGATCTGTTCTCATTCAGAACAGACAAAAGAGTGTTCCTATGCAGCACCACCTCTATTTGTGATGTGACATCATCCTAAAATCAACTGTGGCTTTTGAGTGTCTGAGATCCAAACAAAGATGAGTAGGTTCAAGTCACAAAACAGTATCTTACCTAATTAATCAATGGCATAAAAATGGACAAACTATGATCTTTCATTTCCAAACTGTAAATATTTGGTATCTACTTGCGCAACTGACAACTTTGAGCTGGTGGCTTGTATGAGCTGGAGTAATTGAATTCCAAAGTGGAGCCACTTCTTTACAGCTTGTTCCCAAGAAACAGAGTGTGTAGAACACGTGTAGTCAGAAAATAACTTACCTGTTTAAAAGTATTAGTAAGGGCATGTTACTGTGACCTTCACTTCAGTGTAAACGTTTATCGCTAGTTGTTTGTGTGCAGTAATTCTGAATTACTAAAGTTTTGGACTTCCGAAGTTTGAGTTTGTAATACTTCTTAGGACAGAGAATTTTCATTTTCATGTACTTCATGCTCAAAGGTACAAGAGAAACACACTAGTTTGTTATGGAGTATTATTTGGATACTGTTTTTCTGTGGTTTTAAGTAGTGTCTGTATGTATATCGGTTACATCACTGTACAAAACCATGCGCTTATCAGAATGCAAACCTAAGATTTAGTTTTTCTTTTGCATTTCCTCTGTCTTTTCAAGGTTGGTTTGTTGTTTGTTTTGTTTGTTTTTTCTTTTACTGAATATGTGATGTGTTAGTATATCACCCTGTACTGATTGTCTTCTTTGGGAAGACAGTACTGTAAATTATACAAGTCAAAGCTTATTTAATGCTGTGAGAGTATTGCACCAATCTTGAATTTTCCTCAATTAAAGTTTTAATAATAACATTGCCCAAATAGGATTCTTAATTGTCAGATATAAACTAGATTGTCTAGATTAGTCACATGATGGACAGTATGTAAGTACATGTGTCACATATATGAATTGTGTCAAACAATCCATCTGATGACACTTTACTGATTATCTAAATACAATAAATGTAGATTTTATTCTCTTGATCTTTATTTGGAGATGACATCTAAGAAGGTATTGTTTACATTTTTACATGTGTATCCAGTGTGTAAGCCTAAATCTTCTGGTCAGGAGTAGAAATCTTTTAGTATTACTTACTGAGTTATATAGACATTTGTTTCTCTTTCTCTGGATCTCTTATGAAAACAATCCAGGCCGTTCCTGTTTAGACCTCTTGGTGAAATAGATCTAAATGTAAATGGTTGATCTTGGAGTGCATTGTAAGGCAGTATTGTTCAACATGGCAGGTTATTGATGGTAGTCTTTAATTATGTCCATGCTGTCAACCTCTGCAGTCCTTATTGCTTTGTTGTGGATTAGATACAAAGTGTGAAGTTTTCAAAGCTGCAGAGATGAAAGAGTAAACATATTCAAACAGTTCATTCAAATATGCTTAAGGAAAAAAAATATACTACTAGAGCATGCAGGAAATCTGATGAAAACCTGAAAGCACTTTATTCTTTTGATTATGGTGACAGCCTTAGAGTTCTATCACAGATTAATCTTTATTTAAAATGGAAAAGTGCCAGAGAAAAAATATGATCAAGTAGTTTATTAAATAACGGTAAATACACACAGATTTACAGGTCTGAACTTTATTAGATAGATGAACAAAATCATAATTTTTCATAAATAATTGCCTGTGAAGTTTAAGAAGTTACTGTACAAGGCTTGCCTGTTTGGCATGGGCAATTGACTCTGGTTTAGCTTTTCATGTAGTTGAAGTTGTGATTGCCACTGGATGACTTTTCTACCAAGAGAGGAGGCAATAGAATTTTGGTTTCTTCTTGTCTTTTACCTATGAAGTCATAATTTAGGGAGATGTCATGGCTGATCCTCAGTGTATTCTCTGAAAAACAAACAGCAAATTGTCACAGGAGTAATAACTGAGGTCCTGCTCAGCCATGTTTTTGCGCATATTTGTGTTCACTTGGATGCTCCAGGTATTCCAACCAATAATTACTGTCACCATCTCCACTATCTATACCCCAACACACCTTTTTCAGAAAGATTGTAACAAATTACGATTTTTATGAAAATGAGAACACAATGTGCTAGCACATTTTCTAGAGCATAAAGTATTAATGGTCATCAAACAAATAGTGCAAACCAGCTGCAAGAATGGTATCACTTTATTTCTCTGATCTGTAGTGCCCAATTTTTTCTTGTGCAGTGACATGTTTGTCTGTAGGCCAGTTTCCATTTTCTTCTTAGTAAGGTTTTAGTAATTTGTGTGTTCTTTTCCAGTCATGGGGCCCATTCTTTCTTATTTCATGAAGTTTACTGACTAGGTATATTTCATGTTGATCTTAATATGTTCATTTTCATGCTTTTGAGAGTATATTTATCGTGGTTGTTTTATGAATAATTTGAGATATGGCTATGAAAAATTCGGAAATGCAATTGGTGTTCTCCTTTTACTGTCATAAATACAGTATTTGGGTAGTGGAAATGATACGTGGTTGAAAGGATTTTCAGGAGGATGTCCTTGGTAATATTAAGCTTTGCTATGATTGTTGTGTAGTGGTGTGGTTGGTTTTTTTAACAGAAGCGAACAAAGCAATACAGAGGACTCCCACTGTCTGTGAAACATAAGCCTATGAAATCATAGCCATCATGGAGAAGAGGGGACAGGCTTTTCAGTCCCCTCATCTGTAGTGGTGAGTAGAGGGACAGGAATATGAGTCAAGTTCAAGCACAAGTCAGGGGTGCAGTGCTGTGTATGCTAAAAGTTTGCCTAATTTGAAGATGAGCCTGGGGAAAGTTTTTTAGGAAAAATCTGTTGAGAGTTATTCAACATGAAAACTATGTGGGGTCTAGGAAGTTCTTAACCTGAAAGTGGTAGGAAGCTGGCAAGAGCATCATGGTGGAGAGCATCATATTGGGTTGTGTTATTCCTGTATACGTTCCTGTATATACCCTTTTGGCTACTGTTGGGCAAAATGTGATGGAATGCAGAGACATTTGCTCTGATGCAATAAACCTGTTGTTACATCATAGTTTCTTCTTGTATGGGGTGGAAGGACTGACTGGATTGCATCTCCAGCTGAACACCCGCAGTTATTAATGTAAGACTTTTTTTCCTCTATGGATTGTAAGTTAGACTAAATTGTTCCTAATAGAATAAAATATTTTAAAATCATGAAACAGCTGAGCGTCTATTTAAAAATAAACATGCTGGTTTTGTTCTTTCCCACTACCACAGAACCTTTTCTAGAATCATGAAATTTGCTGATTCACCAGGCAACGTAAAACGAAATGTAGATGACCATTATCTTGGTGATATTACGGATGTACTGTAAACAAATACCTACCCCCTCCTTTGCTAGACATCTTCAGAAGGGGATGGTACATCTTTCCTTGTTGCTGTTGTCTCTCGCCTTTCTTTTACCTGTGTAGTGCTGGTTGCCCTCTGGATTTGCAAGGCTTCTTTGTTTTCCCTCCTGGTAGGCATGACTTCTGTTTCTGTTGTAACTGCTCTTGTGCTGTGAGTTTCAGAAACAGGAAGAAGCTGGGGAGCAAATCAAATTTGGATGTTAGGAAAAGCAAAGATTTATACTTGAAGCCCTTCTGTTCTCCAGAGTAATGTTGGCTCTCTATTCCACTCCTGCATTGCTGACTGGTCTGTTTTTGTGATGTTATGTCATGGAGGTTAGGTACCCGACTAGAAAACTCTGAAAGAGATGTTTTTGTTGCTGTGAAGGATCTTTTTCTTTTTTTTGGATGGCTTAGTGTGACTGCCTAATGCAGTGCTAAACAAGTTCTCTGATACACTGGAAGAATCAATTGAGTTTTCTTACTGGGGAAACATTAAGATATTATTATACAGGAGAATACTAATTCCCAGTGCCCCACCCTAAGCAAAAAAATTTTGGGGCAGGAAAATTCTCTCACTGTTAGAGAGAATTGTTCATATTACTTTATTAGCTTTGTTTGATTGTAACATCACTGTATACATTACTGCTTGTAATAAGCAAGTTGGAAAAATCTCATCAGTAGGATCAAAAAGCATTTAAGTGATATGCATCTGTGCACTGAATCTGACTGAGGTCTGTAAAATGTGCAAGTAAAGAAGTGATCATTTCAGTGCGTGATTTATTTCTGAAAATAGCTAGTATTGAGAGCTGTGACAGTGGTGTACAGGTCCTTTCCAACCCTAACTATTCTATGATTCTATGTCCTTGATTTCTTATTTTTATTTGGAAGAATAAACAATTGGGGTTTTATGACACTTGTAGATTCTCATCAAAACAGGAGCTGAGCATTCGCTTACTTCTATTTGCACATTATCTGACCCCTTCTTTTGGGCAGCTTTCATCTCCTTTTCCCTCTCTCCCTCCTTTTTTATTTTTTTTATAAAGTAATAAAGTAGAAAGTGACAGCAGGATCAGCTTAAAGCAACAAACATATTGGCTTTGATTTTCTATGTGATACTGCAAATACAACTTCCATTTTACATTACTGTCAACAGAAATTATATTCGTACAGAAGCAGCAGCCCTTGCTTTGGGATTTCCCTGACTGGTGTTTGGGGATGTTGTCTAAGGGAGCATGCCCTTCTCAAGCAAAGGGTCACTTCACTGCTGAGTTCTCTTTATTTTTAGTAATAACATCCAATACAATTGAAAGTGGGGTCAAGGTGAGGCTAGGACACTTTCAAGAAGAGGACTAGGGAGAAACAACAAACAGATGTTCTTTGATGATAACTGTTGAAGAGAGAGGATTTGGCTGAGAGATCTGTAGCTTTCACTTGTTGAGAGCCTTTAACTTGAGCCAGTGGTGCTGTTTTTCGCCCCCCAGAGTAGTAGTGTACCTGCTGTTGCTATCAAGCCACTTGCCAACAGTGGCATCTGCTCAGTGTAGACATCAAGAATTTGAATGTCAGTATCTTTTCCTTGAAATGAATGGGAAAGTATTTGTCACTCAGCAGCAATCATTCTTCAAATAAAAGGTTAGCCAGACAGAGCCCTTAATCAAAGAGTCGGTCTTTTCTGTCAGCAGTGCCTTTTAAATAGCAATGGTGAAGGCTGGCTGTCAGTGAATGACTTGATGAGTTAGGTGATTGATCTGCATAAATCATTTTCTTTTAACGTTGTCAGTGAAAAGTAAATTGGTGGGATTTTGGGGGGTATTAGCCATGTTGAAATTAATATATAATATTTTAGCTGTATCCTTAGTCTCAGAGTTTCCATTAAAAAGTGAAAATTACATAGGATTTTAGCCTATATTATCCTGATGATGAAGTATTATTGTTATTGCAATTACCATGCAAATTAAATTCAAAAGTTGAACATGTAACAGATTTTATGAGCTGCAAGAGAAATACTACTAGTAAAGGAATTAGGAGGAAGCTGTATCACTTACTTAAATTTGCAGAAGCTTTTGATTTGAAAGACAAAAATCAGGAGTGTGGTTTAGAACTATAAGCATGAGACTTTAATCATGTTATCTGCTTCAAGAAAAACAGTAAGGGTAATTTCCCAAGTATTGGAAAATCTCATATACTGGAGGTTTATTGTCACAGTAAAGTGCATTCTCTGTCACTGTGACTGCTTTAATTTCACTGGTTTTTATGTAGTGATTTTTTGTTTTGCTTTGTTTTCTTTCGTTTTCAGGAGTGTCAGGGGCATGCATTACTAGACTTTTGCGACATTGCCCAGCACATGCTGCTCCTATTGATAGTAGAAGTTCAGCACCTATCCCTACTATTAGTTTGAATTAAATCTGTGGAGTGAGGAAAGCTTTCAAAGGTGCAAATCACACTTAGGTGGCTTTTCTGCTTTAGAAAACTTTTTGTAAATACCAGTTTGAGTTACTAAGAGAAATTGTTGGTTTTGAGGCTAGCAAATGTTGCCTACTTCAGATACAGCTCAAAACATCAGTGAGTTGCTTTTTATTCCCCTGTCTTCAGATTAGTTTTTATTTTTGGAGTGGATGTTAAAAAACCTGAGAATTAACACCTCTACACTGACCCCGAAAGCCTGTGATGATCAGCTGGATTACACTCCTGTGTGTGATGACCTGTTCAACAAAGCATATATATATATACACTGCAAAAGACCTGTTTCAGAGATATCTGAGTATGAGGTTTATGGATGAGTTTTAAGCTTTTTAATCTTTATTTGTAAAAAATTTTCTTTAGATTCATGTGAATTACTGCTGCCATTCCTCTTCTTCCCCTTCTCTCCCCCTTCCTTCCCCAACCCAGACCTGAGCCAGCAGGACTGAGAAATACAATCGACACACAAAAAAAGGCTCACTCCCTCATCTGCTTTCCCCACTCCCCATTTGAAAAGCTAATTTTATTGATGGGGTATCAAAGTGTTTGAAAATCTACTTCATATGTCTTCATGCACTGCCTGTCTACCTGATACATCAAATAGTTTAAAAGGACATTGTTGACCTATTTAAATGGTAACATTTACATTTCTCAAAGGTAATTCCCAGCTGGCACTCTGGGTAACTAGATATACATCTGGCTAGGTAGGAATGGAATTTGGATGTGTACAATTGCCTCATCCCTGGCAATGTATTCTCAAGTATGCAAACGTACAGTAGTGATGAAACAAGGTGTGCATGCATTATAAAGTATATGCACAGGCTTCACTTGAAGTAGTAAATTTATTTTACGCATATTCTTTGAGATTTGCCAAATCATTCTTGTGCACCTGGAATATTTTTCAGTTTCTGCTTTCATTTGGGGATTTACACTTTGTAGCAGATACAGGCTTTGGTTAACCATAGAAGCATTATACTCTTGATTTTCAGACTTGCTGTGGGTATGTATGAATGATGGGATTTGCTGGTGTGAACTTAGCTGGAGAAAATCCATTCTGTCTGTGCTGTTGCTTCATTTATACAGTGGGTTTGGTTTTTTTTGGTTGTTTTTTTGTGGTTTGTTTGGTTCCTCCAACGTCCTCCTGACTGATATATTCAAAATGGAGTTTGGAGTAAATGTTACTGAATAGTAAGTAACTGAATACGTAGTTGCAAAATGACTACTGAAGCTTGTTTTCCATGTTGTTGTTAATTTAATTGCATTTCTTTGGGGTCTCTTAGCACGAAAATTACAGTATTGTTGATCCTATTCAAGTGCATAATCTTTTTGTTCTCTTGCTGTGTTTGGTGTTACAAGTAAGAAGTGTATAGTTTGGCCGCAGATATTGATGTTGACTAAACTGCTGATACAAATGACAGCAACAATCTTATTATCCTGTGGTATAGCTTTGTTTACATGCCCGTGACGGACTTCTGATATACCAAATTGTATCTAAGATTTTTTTTCATCTTCAGCCAACAATGCCGTAGTTTACTGAATACTTACTAGATTGTCAAAGTTTGTTTCTGCCGAACTTGAAAAAGAGTGCAAGATAGTGGTATTTACTATCCTTCCTTGATTGTATTACTCTCTTGAACCTTTCCGTTCAGTTTTGCTGGTGGAATTTACACAACGTGCCCAGCTTTTATCATGAGTTTGCTGTTATTCTTTGGGGTTATATTGCCATTAGCTATTAGATTTCATCAGCCATTAAGAGCAGTGAAGTTGCTGAATAATCTTTCTCTTAGAGGTGAAGAACTTAAAGACAAAAGAGTTCCAAAATTAATGGAAATGATGGTGGTGATTGGGAGGAGAGTATTGCACAGCAACTCTACCACAATACAAGAAAAAGACAAGTAGCTAGTGTGAATGGAGAGGTAGGACTCTATTGTCCAGTGAGCTCCTCCTCTGTGAAATCTGTGTCTGTAGTAGAGCCTTTGAAGTTACTGTGCTACATATGAGACAAGTTCTACCTTCAGATGTTTATTATCTTTGCATCTTATTGAGTTGAATGCAAGGATAGGATAACAGAACCCAGCACTAAAACTGCTCTCAGGCATTTGCAGATGATTAGAATAGTTAGTTTGGGAAGAATTTTGGAATGGCTTTGTTTATGGATACATGAAAAATATCTTTTAATGTCTCTGCTTATATTGTTTTTTATTCAATCTGAATTGTTGCGGGGCTTTTTGTTTTATTTTTTTTGTCTGTTGTGTCTCAGTGCAGTGGCTGTTCACTTACATGTACAAAAAGAAGCAGCACTGCAACTGTGTGTTTGTCTAATCTTCCTAAAGGAGTAACTGTGCCCACTCTGCCTGCTTTGTTGCCTCTGCTCTTACATGGTTGTTCTGGGGGAAGGCTGTTCTGGACTGATCTTCATACTCATTTGTATGATTTTGACTTAGTATAGGCATCTTTTGGTGGTGGTTTTCCTTTCTTTCCCCCTCCCAAGTGTGGAAATGTGGACATAATTTTCGTATTTTGAACCAGTATTAAATTAATTGATTTCTGAGTTGTGACACAGCAAATATAGTGGGAATTTGCTTACACTATAGCTTCTTTGAGTGCTATCTTCAACAGTGATTTTAGGTGCCATATTAGGAGATACTTCTGTGTATACGCATGTCTATGTTCTTTTTTTATTGTTCCTTTATTAAGTGAAAATCATACATTTTTGAGAAAGAATAAATAGAGAACACTTTTCAGAATGTCATCTATTTCAGTGTAGTATTACATGCAGTTCTAAGTTTGAATACTTAATTTTCAGCAGATGATTTTAAAGCAATAAACAGTAGCACCTCATCAAAATTCCCGTTCAGTAGTGGCCTTCTGATTTTGAGGTAGTTTCTGTTCTAACAATCTGGTCACTTCAACCAGTAATGTGTCACATGGCTTTTCATAAACTCTTTAAAATGAGGTTGAAAGCTAATTGATAAGCTTGCTTTTATTCAGCTGAGCAAAGGTTGAATGAATGTTTGCTGGAAGTTGGCAAAGTCCTCTTAAAAGATCAATTCTACCAAAAAACCTAAAGAGCTGCACAGATGTGTAGTTAAGTATTCATTATGAACATGCAAATATTGCTGTCCCAAAGGAATATTCTTTGATTGTTGAAACTGCTGTTGCTTTATTTGGTAACTGTCATGAAATGTGCCTTTGTATTAATAAGTGTCTTTTATCAGATCTCTCACAGTTGAAGCAGGGTAGACTGTTGGAACAGGCAGGCTTCCCTTTTTTGTGTAGATATAAGTTTTTACACAAAATTCTGAACGTGAGAAATGAAATAAGACTTCAGAACATTTAGTTTAAGTTGAAGATGGTGAAAACGCTGAGTTACCTACTTGTTTTTACCGTGTCTTTAGTTTTGATTTCTACTGATATTAAAGAGTACAAGAAGAAAAAAAAACAAACAACAAAAAACAGGAACAGTAATACAGAAAACTGTGGTTTCACGGGCCTGTTTTATGAAGACTTGATATTGGACTCTCTTGGCAGTGGGGGAATTTTCTCTCTGAGGGCTATATTACCAAGAAAAGATGTTGCCTCTAGGTAATAGATCCCAAGAAGCAAAGTTGGGTTTATTTAATTCAATTTTATTTTTGGAGGGCAGGAAGGAAGAGGCTGTTTTGGCTTCTGAGCCATGGGCCTACCACTGCAAAAAGCTGCATTTTCTCCAATTAATGTAATGCTATCGCTAAAAACAAATATATATATATGAAGAAATAAAAAAAAAATCTTTGTAAAACCTTGGTCACTTTCAGTAACTGAGTGTATAACATATAACAGTTCTGCTAAATGATGTAGAAGAAGGAAAAGTGAGGTGTGTCTAAGCTAAATTATGAGTGGTTTTATGCTTCAGCTGATGTGGGAACAGACAAGAATTGAGCTTGTCTTTCAGATCCTGAGATCACTTTGCATGGCTGTCAATTACTGAAGAAACTGATCTGGTAATTAGTTAAGAATTGAGAAGCATAGAATGCCACAAGGCCACTTAGCAGTTGCTTCTCAGAGGACGTCATAGCGGGATTTCCTGGAGTAAACAGTGCATTTGGATGTCCAAAGATAGGTAACATACAAAGTCTTGTCTTTGCAACTACTAAGCTACCTTTTAAAAGACAATGCCTTTAGAGTCCAAAGGAAAATACAACTCATGGCAATTCTGAAACTTTTCTGGGTTGGTTTTGTTCTGATTCCCTTCCCCTGTTCTGTTAGAACTGCAGTTCTTTCATGTTTACAGTTTCATTTCTAACCATTTTAACTAACTATGGTACAGAGGCTACAGTTACTTCACACCTGCAGTTGTAAACCCAGCTTTGTAAGAGATGTGCTGGTTCTCATAGCAAGCTTTGTGTTACTTACTGTTGGAATTCTTTGTCTCTCTATCCAAATTACAGCATTTAATTGAAAGAGTTCAAAGTAAATGGAAATGGTTTTCTATCACCACTCCACCAGTGTTTGGAACTTTACTTAATTGTGACTTTACATTGTCTTTTTGCTTAAAAACATACATGCAGGCAATATTCCAGGATTTGTTTAATTCTGATACAACTTTTTGATAGCAGTACATCAAGAAAAAATTATGAATCAGAACCACCAACTTTGTTTTCCTTGGACTTCAGCTCAAAATTATATAAATTTAAAAAATAAATTTAAAAAAAGGAAAAAAGCAAGACTATGGCTTTAAAAATCATTGTGGTGGGAGGGGGCATACTGGACATATAATCATGTTCATGCATGCATACATACATATTTGATATGGACAGGCAGTCATATTTTCTTCTACACAGATCAATCATTGTCTTTCAATTCCTGTCTTGTCTGGCATCTGCTGACCCATGCTTTAATTCTGTCAGGTCGGAGATATACGGGCCTTTGTAGTGTGCTTGTACTTCATGTCATGTCCCAGCATTGTTGTACATCTTGTTTCAGAGATATTTTGCTGTAATGTTCTGTGACCTTTTCCATTGAGTGAGTCAGTTGGAGAGCCACTCAGTGAGGGAAAATTGAGCTGTTTTATTCCTCCCTAAGGAGCCTCATGTTTCCTTTCCACCATTCATTTGAAAGCTATCATTTTCTTGATTTTATAGCTGAAAAAACACCATTGATTCACTGGATGCTAGATGCTAAGAGTCCTCCTATTGACATGCCTATTGACAGTTTTCAGTATATTCTGTGTCTAATTATCACTCTTGGCTAAATGATACACCTTGTGGACTTGAGAGATGGAGTCAATAGCTTTCACTGTATTGTTCTAGCAGCCCCTATTGAGGCTGGTGTCAAAGCACTGTGATTTATGCAATCAGAAAGAAAATTTCTGTTGGTGTACTGCATAATTAAACAAAGTACAGAGTGACTGGTGACAAAACCAGGTCTGCCAGAGTCATCTGCAAATGAGAAAAGATCTCTACAGTAAATGGCTGAGACATTGAAGAATCTCTTTTGGCATCTTGCGTTTTTCAATTTTCAAGTGTTCAATTTTTCTTCCTGATATGTTTAAGAGTGTTTCTTTCTGCTTTCCACCTCTTCCATTAGACAGTATTAAAAACTAAGTATATTAATTTATGTCTATGTTAGTAAAGTTATGCTGCTAATGCTATTACAGGTGGAAGTATTGGTATATTTTTCATGATCGCTTTTTAAATAAAGAATCTAATGTTTCTTGCACACTAAGGCAAAGAAGCAAAGTGCCTGTTTTTGACTTTTGGGAAGTAAAACTTAATATTTTATCTGCTTCTAGTTGTTGGTCATAAATGTTCATATAATGTTTGGATTTGCTCTGAAGTGTATCTTTAGAGAGAGAATATAAAGCTAACATATGGAAAGGTGCTCCTTTTGCATATGTACAGTTTGCATATAATCTGGATATATTTGTATTCAAATATGTGTTCAGTGAATCATTACATTGAAGCTTTGAGAATACAGACTTTTTTTTTTTTTTTCCAGAAATGATACCAAATAATATGGCCCAGTATTATGCCCTGTCTCAGAATTTAACTATATGTAGTTATTCTGGATTATTTTTTGTTTGTTTGTATGTTTGGTGAGTTGATTTGGAGGATTTTTGGCGTTTGTTTTTGGTTTTTTAGTATTTTGGCAGGTAGAAGAATTTCATGAAGCATCTAAAACAAAGCTTTATTTGCAAAATATTTCATTTATTGATGTTTAGTGGAAGTGGCTTGAAGCAGGAAGAGTCCTTCTGCATCAACAGCCAAATTGCTAACTCCAGAAAAAAGTGTTGATTGTATTTTTTTATAGTTTTTACTATGCAGTTTCTTGTGTACTTATGGGACCATGAAGCATCTCATTGAAGGTTTTCCTAGTAAATATAAAAAAGGGCATAGGTGGCTTTCTTCCCTTGTCACTGTTGTGTGTTCACTGTGGAAGAAGGAATTTGTAGGCTGGTATGTGAATGGACTAAGAAATCACAAGACATCTCTGGAAATACCCGGAGGTGAGTTCTAGTGCTGGTTTTCCCCAATCTTCACAGTAATGTTATTACTTATCACCAAGTAGTAGGTGAGTAAACAGTAAGGGAAGAAGCTTAAAATAGCATTGGTTTAATGTATGCTGTTCAATCCCCTAAAATTTTACTTTCATTATCAGAGTAGAAGACTTGAGTGAGATATGCTAACAGAATGCTCTGAAAATGCTCTGTGTGAAGTTATTAAGAACATGAAGATAAGGACATGCAATTATAAGATCTTAAGAGCAGTGTGGACAAAAGACCTAAGGGCTGCTGCTTTTGTTCTCACCTTTTTTCTTTCTTTTTTCTCTGAAGCACATGAATTCATGCTAAATTATATAGTGCCAGACCAAGCTGCTGGTTGATGACGCATTTTGTCAATGTATTTTTAACCAGATTAAAGTAGGTATTTACATCAAAAAGACCTAATGCTGCTGTAACTATCATTTTTGTTAACACATACATATATACTCTGTAATAGATTTGTATCACTGTTGACTCCTGTGCAATATTTTTTTCTTTCTCAACAAATCTAAGAATTCATGAGTTGAAACAAGGTTTGATACTGTAGTTACTGTCCACTGACTTTTGCCTTTCTTACCCATTGACATTTGGCTCTTGACTTTGTTAGTATCATAAAGTAAATATTAACTATATTTAGTCCCCTTTGAAGCAGGATGTTCAGATTAAACCAATGCAAAAGTGTGGCTGCATTCTGCTTCTCACTATATGTATTAAGATGACACAGAGGTAATATTGTTTCTGTAGTTCTCATTTGTCATGTAACCTCTGTAGGTTTCCTTTTCTTTTTTTTTTTTTTTTCTTTTAAATCCACTTCACAACTTCAAGCTGCAAAAATCCTGCAGCTGTCGTTATTGTACAGACAAGCTTGTGGAAAAACAGTGCAAGGCTGAACTAGCAGCAAGCATATGGAGTGTTCGTTTTGGAGTGGTAGATGGGAAAGAATGCAAGGCTGTGCTTTCCCTCTGGGATTGTCAAGAAAGGTAGAGCCCTCTGAGACAGAATCCAAAGGCACAGCAGATCAAAGTGTGTTTGTGACTGGAATGCCCTAGGGTTAGTGCAGCGCGAGGTGTAGCTTGGCAAATCACCATGCTTACAAACAAAAGAGTGTACTATATTCAAATCTTCCTTCAAGCGTTTCAGCATTTCAAAATGACAAATTATTGTTTTCGTTATTTCTGCATTTGGAATTGTTTATGCATTTCAAATGATCTGTAAAGTGAATTGTGTGCACTTAACAAACTTCTTCTTTAAAGTAAGCGGGTTGGAAAAAGTGATGCAGTCACATTAAATGCCAGCTATTCTGCTCCTCATTTGGTTAGACAAACAGTAGCCTAAAAAATGGCAGTGGATTAAATTGATATAATGACAAGAATTCATACAGTGTACTGTAGATGGGAAGAGGAATAATGCAATGTCTTTGAACTAATGTAATGCACTTTGATCTACTATACATGAAAAATCTAATATACCTGTATTTGCTATGACTCCAAACAGGCTCACAATATGGTAAATGCAGTTTTTACAACCTGCTGTTTAATTTTAAAGACTGATATATTTCATCTAAGCAATGTTTCATAAAAATAAGTATAAAAACATGTTTGTTTGTTTGAATTGGACCTCTACTGAAGATTTCACAACATCTCATTGCTAATATGTGTATTGAACAGAAAGATTAATGGAATGTATGATGACTTGAGGGTTTTAAATTATTCATTTGATGAAGGCATGATCTTTTATGGAGAGGAAAAGCCTACTTTTTCTATGTTTAAAAAACATTCACATTTTTTGAACTGTAACAATATCAACTTTGTCTTTTATTGGAAGATAGAAGGTAAAATTCTTCACTTATTAAATATAAGAACTTTGTCAAAGTGTGCCAATGAATAAACAGGATTTTGTTACTTCTTTTTTTAGAATCAGTCAGTCTGGATTTTTCAGAGGTCTTTGCCTCTTGAAATTTTCCAAAATTCATTATTATTAGGATTGGATTGTGATACCTTCCTGTCCTTCTTGCAGTTATATTGTTTATGATGTGTACTTTAAAAATCCTCTCTCTCTCCCTCAATGTATACATATACATCTTTTTCTAACCCAGATTGTTTTACTGATCTAGGTTTAGACGACAATTTCCCCAAAAAAGGTCGAACTGTTGCAGCAAAGAAGACTAATCTGTGAAAGACACTGAGAAACTGGGGAGCGGGAAAGTGAGAAATAGTATCATAAAAGCTAATACTGAGTCCATCCTTTCATCAGTTTTCCAGTTCATTTAAATTATGCAACAGCACATTGGTCATTCAGTTTCATCATTCCTTCTATTTTATTAGCAAGGCATTGCTGGCACTTGTCCTATAGATGCTGGGGACTCTTGTAGAACTGTTGTTCTTTTAAACTCTTATATCTAAGGTTTCCCTGGTGAAAGACCTCTGCAGCCCCACTATGTAGCAAGAGTTTATGGTTTTTAAGACTAGATCATTTTCTTAATGGATTTACTTGGTCCCTCTGAGAGTCTTCTGTTATTTCCAGTAGTGAAAATTTGTACCTTTATGTAAATCTGTGATGGTAGGTCCCATTTGTGCACATCTGGCATAGAAGAATGATTCTTACCTCTTTTGGCACCTATTTTGGAATACATGGTGACAAGTAGGGAATGAAAGGCTTAAGCACACACAAACCCAAACTTTAATATTTTTATTGCTGAGAATTACTGCTATGGCAAAAGTTAGAGAAATAAATTTGGTGGTGGTGATGGCAATCAGCAGCACCTCAAAATGACTGCAAATGTTTGATTTCCTTGGCAGTACCTAAGGTCAGTAAAGTCAGAGTCACAGCTTTCATATCATTGTATGAATTCATACTTGTTAACTGTCATGGCTACAGCTGGGTTATCTACTGCCATATGTGATTTCACCATAACTTTAAGGGCTGATTGCTACTGAGAGTGGGGAAGATCTGTGGGTTGGCCAGGGTCTCATAAGCTTTCTTCATAAAATGTCTGGCCCAGCCTAGCAGCAGTAACTCAGTGGTGGGTTTGGCTTGTTATCAGGGCAAATATCCTGGCACATTTAGGTGTACAGCATACCACCTTTTACATGGAGTCTTGAATATAGCAACCCACTAGCCAGTCTTCTGCTCCATTTGAGACAATTCGGCATACTTAAGAGAGACCCCGTCGTGTCAGCAATCTGCTGTTTTGTTATGAGCAAAATGGTTAGCAACTCTGGCTTTAGGTCTTTCTTCTAATATTTTCCTTGATTGAGCATGGTTCTTATACTGCTGATTCTCACACTTCAGGCTGCAGTCAACTTGTTGTCCATATGCATATGGCAATTTGCACAGTCCTGGCTCTATCACTTTGCTGCCTACTGCTTCTACAGATGTCTAGTGCTTTCACTGCAAAAAGGAGTCTAGATATATGTAATAACAGCTGGAAGCGAGGAGGAGCTGCCAGCCTACTTGCCTTTACTGGTAGGCAGAAAGGGAAGTAGAAGCCACCAAAATAATACCTAATAGTAGCTGAATAATTAAAACAGTTAACTTATCTTTTAAAGTTATATTGTTGACACTGGTGAGAGGCGTCAGAAGCCTGATTTAACATACTTTTTGGCCCCATTTTGTGTGAGATTTGTACCAGGTGACCTCCAGAGATCCCTTACAACCTTGATTATTCTGTGGCTTGTGGTAGGGAAATGTATCCAAAAATACTTTTTATATGACATGGCTATCTATGGTGATACTAGTATATTTTTAAGAGAGAAGCTGGTAAACAGTAGGTCTTTATTACCCACAAATTAATAGCTAATTACCGATACCCTTTTCTTCCACCTAAGAAATCTTAGTGCTTAACGGATATGTATTTAATGAAATAAACCATACCCTGTCTCTTTGGGACTAGACATTTTAAAACATGTTTTAAATATATATTGAAATGTTTGCACAGGTTCACACTAGGGTTCCTGGCAGATAGTATGGCAAAGAAGCAGTAGTATTTTTTTTTTCTCCTTTCTCACCAGTATTTCTGTTTTCCCAAATTTTGGAGATGATCATATTCAGAAAGCCACCGCCCTGAACAAAAATAGTCATATTTTGACTGAAGAGAGATTACCAACTGAGAACGCGTAGCGTTTTGACAGAACCAGATCAAAATGCTTTGAATTTGGGAAATGATTTTTCTCCTGCTATTGAGTACTCTGATAAAAGAGGAACAGTTGTCATTTTGAAAGCAGTGTTCTGTACATAGTGAGGATTTCCAATTAGCACATTTTAAGACTTGTCTGAGATGATGCTTAAAAATGGGACATTACAAAATGAAGTTATGTCATGGCACTTTCTAATAGAGTTCTGAGAAAAGTCATTGTATGGCAGTGCATTTCATGTGCTTGTCTTAAGGCAGTGATTCTTGTTTTCGCATTCCAATTACAGCAAACCTTTCATAATTATCTAAGAGTTGCATGCAAAGAGGTGCAAAGGTGCAAAAAAAGTATGTTAAATCAGGCTTCTGACACCTCTCACCAGTGTCTACAATATTACTTTAAAAGATAAGTTAACTGTTTTAATTATTCAGCTACTGTTAGGTATTATTTCGGTGGCAGATCATATAACAGGCATATTGTATGCCGTATGACATTTATGTGGCAAAACTAATTTAAAATACAAATATTATGGAATAGTAGTCAGAAAATAAATATTCAGTACTTGCTCTTCTAATGATAATTGCACCAGGTAGGCATATGTCTGCCGGTAAACAGTCAAGAGTCCTACCAAATTGGTGGCAGACGGATAAAGGCAAAAAGTTAAGGATTTGCCAGAGAATAAATTAGAGTTACATAATGACAAATTTACAGCTGATTGTAAGCTGACTGGCTACAGGTCATGAACAAGTTTATCATAGACAGTTCCTGCAAATAGATCTGGACCTAACTTGTTTAATGCCTGGAGAAGTAACTATGGAGATGCTGATGGGGAAATGCTATGCTTTAGTCTCTAGGTAATGTTAGGAAGGATCTCAGAGGCCCTAATTATGCAGCCCATACTCACATTGCTATGTACTTGTTAGAGCAGATCTCGTGGGCTTCAGTGGGATTAGTTCTGTGAGTAGTCTAACCAAGAGTAATTTCAGGGATTCATTAAAGTGTCCAGGTATAAAACTGTTTTCCGTTATAAACAATATTTCTTAGCTTAAGATAGTTAAAAGCATTATCATTCACTCTAAAAGCAGTATGGATGGTAAGTGTAAATGAGATTTTAAAAGTAGTTGTCACTCTTTTGCACACTAAGCTTAATTATCAGAAAAAGAAATATAATTTACAATATTTACATCAAAGGTTAAAGACATAAAATATTTTATTATGCAAACAATTACATTTTAACAGCAGGATGCATCCAGAAGGGAACAGTTTTTTACCTTTAACTTTATTTGCTGGTTTTCGATAAGTCACCTTGGAGAAGACAGCATTAGATGGTTAATGTACACAAAGCTAGCTTTTACTTCCAGGTTACATCTTAAAAAAGCATTCTAGATTTATGAAAGCATCTTGCAAATTACATTCTACAGTGGGAGAAGTAAGGAATGTCTTTTCATCTTAAATATATTTTTCTAATGTACGGTATTTAGCAAAAACAAATGAGTAGTGTAAGTGCAACTTGGACTGCAAGTCTGACATAAAACTGTATGGCGCTCTCAACTAAAAAAAAATACTTTTCCCTTAATGGTGCCTTGTTTTCCTGTTTGGTTTCTTTAATAGCAGAAATACTATATCTTAAGTGTCTCTTAAGAGATCATTGGCTCCCTACTGTTCTTTTCATGTGTTTTTGAGAGCTGGTTTTGGCTGGGCTGTGGAAGAAGGTGGCTATATACCTTACCAGTTCTTTGTGTCTTCTGTTTTAACAGAGTGGCTTAGGCTGCCTGGTTTGTGTGGAAGCATGGCGAGCTCTCCTGCAAATTTTGTTAGGATGCCTGGCTGCAGCCGCACAGATTCCACTACGGAGCTGCTGTTGTATTTAATCTTTGGCCCAGAAAAGGCAGTTTAGCAGTGTGTGAGCACAGACTGCTGCATGGCTGTTGTGTCAATTGATTCATTCTGAGCAGTAGTGACTAAGAAAATCTGTAATGCAGGTAAGGCAGTCTGTCAAGCTGAAGATCATGAGATAAAATCAGAGCAGAGTGGGATTCTTACAGAAACTGTGATTTAGTCATTCAAAACAAGGTAGTCATATATTTGTGTGGCACAGTGCTCTCCCTTGTACACATACCTTAGCAGGATGAGGGGATTCCATCCTACCTCTTACTGATGCTGTGGATACTTGAACTTTTAAAACTTAGTTTGTCTTGACTATCTGGGAGTTAAGAGAAACACATCTGTGTTCTCAAAACATTATTTGGCAAGTTGCATGCCTAAACCCACAGGAGTTTAAGGAAGTAACCTAGCCTTGTTTATTTGCGATATTTTCTTTTTATCTTCTGTGGTGTTGGCTGTTCTGTTTTGAATCTGAATACAAAGAAAGAGCTTCTGTCTTTGACTTTGATCTGACTGTTGTTTCCCTATGAAAGAAGGAAGGAGTCTGAGCCCATGAGTGTGCTTGTAGAATCAGGGCTATCAGTTGGGATTCCAGATCTTTGCATTAGAAGTTTGCTCTCTTTTTCTCCCACTTTTTGTGCGCTTTGCTCCTAGCACTTTGAGATCTTAATGTTAGCTCTGAAGGCTTCATGTTCTGATGTATAAATCATACCCAGCAGTTAAAAATCGTACGCAAAGAAATACTTATGGACTCTTACAGAGTTAAATAAAGATGACTGGAAGTCTTCTGAACACTGAAGTGCATGTCATCTGTCTGGCCAATGTTGCTTTTTCTCATATAGGAAGAAGCTAGAAGAGTGTGGGAAGACCTTTTCTGCTGTAGCTGGTAATTTGCAATTTAGAACTCAAAACTAGCTATTCTTGCTAGTCTCTCTCTACTGTTTTCTTCACTACTGTAACAGGCTTGCAGCTTTTTGTGATCTTATGTTTATGTTGCAACAGAAAATGCTGTAAAAGCATATGTAATATAAATTTGCATATTTCTGTCCACACCTGATGGTGTACTCATTTTTAAAACCTGTTGGGCCATTATTCTCCATGCCCAGAGATATTTTTGCCTTTAATCTTTCTGGTTATTTTTTTTTTTGATCCCTTAGCACTCTGGGAGTTCTATGGACCTTTGTTTTCCCTACTACCAAGAGTTGTTTGTGCCTCGTTCTCCTTCTCATGCCAGTACTCTCCTTTTTTTTTTTTTCCTTCTCTTGCCAGGAGTTCCAAGAGCAATCTCACTCCTTCCACAATGTGTTATGCTGATTTCCACCCTGCTCTCATGTTATGTGTTTTGTTTTGTTTTATTTTTAATACGTCCTTTTGTATCTTATTTTAGTTCAGGGAGCCCCAAAGAGTTTCTCAAGTGTTGGGGCTGGCTGAATGAGAGCCAAGAGCAAGCAAGAGTTGTTACAGCCAGAGCAGAGCCTTGAGGAAGAACTGCATGTTTGTAACATTCATTAGCAGGAATATTTCCTGTGTGTATAGCTGCTTTTATCTGGGAATCCAGAGTGCTTTCAAATATTAATACAGCCGCATAACACCTCTTTGGAGCAAGTGATAACATGTGTCCTGCTGACTTCTTGATTTTGTAATTTTTCTTAACTCTTTATGACATATGAGATTGAAGGCCACATGATGCTGGGAGCAAATGAGATGAGTTAATCTTTCTTCTCTGAGAAGTTTGACTAGAATAAATTATTGAGTTGACTTGAAATTAATTACCAAGAGATGTTTAATCAGAATTTGAGTGTCTTACAGACTAAGACGGGAAGCCATTCACGCTTAAGATATTTGTTTACTCTAGTGCTCTGCTACACAAAATTTATCTAGAAAATAGTAAAATGCAATTTTGAAGTGGTTATATTTGTTTTCTTGATTAGTTTTGTAGCAAATGTTCTTAAACCAAAATCAGTGTCTTTGCCAGTTTAGTTTAATCTTTTCTAAATGTATTAAGTTAAAATAACAGGAAACAACCTTGCAATTACAAAATAAGATTCTTGAACAATTACAGGTACAGATCAGACTTCTGTCCCATGTAAGCAGCCAGGAGTAGACCAAGCCGTATATTTATTAAGGGTTTCTGCTTTTTGTCTGAAATTTCTCAGAAATAAATAAATGTGTATCTGCTCTATACAGTGCATTAGAAAGTGAGCTAATGCTTCTGGAAAGCAGTTAACATACCAAGCATGCAGGCAGAGCACCAATTGTGTACTTCCATGGTGGCATCTCTGGGATTTATGGACTTCCTGAAACCTGCCCAGTTTTGGTCAGGTGCTCACTAAAATGCAAAAGTCCTCAAATTCTCTCCCAGCAAAATTCCCTAATTGAAAAGAAGGACACACAGGGCAGCTGGACACATAATGCTCTACTTGCTACATGAAATGCGTGAATTGCAATTTGTGAAAATAAAACAGAAGTAAACACATTAGCTAAAGTCTGTGTGCACCTGAAAGGCAAGGTATGAGAAAATCATAATTGGAGAAGTTTTATTATGAAGAAAACTCTATAATATAGCCTTTGTGGTAAATCCATCTCAAAAGAATGTGTTGTACTTATGCCATATGTACTCAGAAGATGGATGTAGCATTGTGATGGTTTAGGTGTCATGCCCTAGAAATGGTCGTAGAATAAAGCTGTGCAATATAACTCTTCGCATAGTGTAGCAGGATCGCTAAAAATTGTAGATTCTTGCTGATTCATGATCCCATCCTTTATTTATTTGCAGTAATGAAAATCACTTGCTATCTGTGCTAATAAAATTAAAAAAAAGAAATTGAAATCATGAAATCATACCAAAATAAATTACTATTTAATATTCAAATTGTTTTCTCAAATATATTGAAACTTGCTTTATCACTTCAAACTAATAAAATGGCCTCTTTACAAGAGACAGGCAATGGCAAAGCATCTCTGCTAAACTTCATTCTTTGAGTATAATTTTCTTACTGCCAGGTAATAACATTTCTGACTGAAGTCCTGAGCACCAGTCATGTCTCTTGCCCAGTTAAGTCAATGACAGGTGTGTGGTCTGTCTGATTCCTTCAAGATGCACAGTGGTGACATGTCCTATTTAAAAGATGTGAATTCAGGTATGTCTGACGTAGAGGCTGGTTCTAGCACACACAATATTTATTCTTTTAATGTCAACCTTTTATTAGTCAGTGTGAAATATTTATATGTGTCAGTCTAGGTTCATATGGTGACTTTTTTAAAAATAGGGCTGTACAATAAAACTAGATGAAAACAAAGTATCTCTGAATGCTAGCAAGCATAACATTATTGAAGGACTTCACAGTATAGTAAATGCTTTGAGTATTTAGGTTGTCCTACTTCTTTTGGGTCTGTGCTGAAGAACAGAGTAGTATAATTTTTTAGAGGAATATTGCTGTGCCTTCCAAAATACTTGTCAAGTGCTATGTTAACTTAAAAGTATTGTAAGGTTTGAATCTAAATATACCTTTTTAAGATTGACTTGAGTTAATCATATTGGAAATTTTGATTGTTTCCAAAAGTAAATGAATTTATTGTGGGTTTTTTTAAGTTTCTCATCCAAGAAAGTGGCATGGCAATCAATGAAAATATTTATGCCATTTTAATATGTATTGTCAGAAATGTATTTATAGGAACAGGTAGTGATTGAAGCTGACATGTTTCTGCATCTTTTTTGTCTTCTCTTATCAAGTGCTGGAGGCTGTTAGGGTAGTCCTGCCAAATGTTGTGCTTAGGCAAGGCAAGTCTGGAGTTACAGGAAAATACTGCCTAAGTTTAGAGTTTGATAATGAGATTATTTTTATGGATGTTGTTTTATCAACAAGAAAATGAGGAGAATTAAGAGCACCTTTATCTTCAATGAACCCAAATAAAACTTAGTACCCTTCTTTTATCTTGCCCTTAGAGACTTTGCTGTTATCTATCTTTTATTTAGCTGCTAAACTGGATGGAGTAGGTGGGCTCCTTGTGGTATGTGATTTTTCACTGTTGAGGCTGGTTATCAGATGGTTCGTGGGCAACAGTACTGAGCAAGGTAATATACTGCTGATCAGTTTTGGCCTCCAATTTAACTTCATTTTATTTCCTGGGCCACATCTGTTTTATTATCACATATCACTCAGACATCTGTGTTTTTTCAGGTGTGATTAAGAAATCTGAAAAGGAAGCCCATCTGAAAACATGGTCCTGTTCCTTGCATATTGTCACAGATTTTATGGAGGAGTTTGGATCAAAACCTTTGGGATGACTGTGTTTTTGCATTATGTTGAATGTATACTAGGAGACTGCATTAAAGTTGCACAGAACAGCCTTAATTTTGCACTTCCTAAATGACAAATGCATTTCTTAACAGTGTATGCATTTGTAGTTTCAACATTTTTTCACGTCAGTGGGGAACTCATGGGCTTAAGGAGGAAAACACTGAATACTGGATGGAAAACCCTTCTCATAAAGCCAGGTTTGCCTGTTGTCACTAGGATAAAACACTTGATCTCTCAGTCTGAGTTTATGAAGCATTTTGTGGGTTCACTTTTTTATTGTGCAAACCAGCCAAAACTGATTTCCTATATATTCTCCTGTTACAAGTGTTTTGCTATCCCACTGCCAAGTCCCAGTACCAAATACAATTTCATTTATTACTTTTTTACAGATGTGTTTATTTATTTATTATAAAAAGAAATGGAATTGCTCCAGATTCTTCAGTATGCCTGAGGGCCTTTGACAAGCTACCTGTGCACCTTGGTGTGGAAGGAGGGAGCACACTAACTGTTTATAAGATGCAAAACTGAAAGAATCCTAATCACTTGGGGAGGTAGGGCAATGACACAAAAAGATTGGTAAGGACTAAAATGAACCTGAGAGAAACCGGAAGAATTTCACTTGGTAAAATTCCAGCTGTCACATCAGAGAGAGGCTCCCTAACAGTCTCCCCAGCACAGTTAGTCTTGATATAGAGAACAGAACCTAGAAAGCAGTTATGGGGAGAGGTGCACATGTTGATAAGGGATGTCCAATTACATGAAACCTGTCATGTCCAGTGAAATTTTGGGAACTATATACAGGCAAACTGTGTTTTGTTATTGTTGTTTGTTTTATATTTATTTTTAATATATCCACAGTATTACTTGGTTTATGATGCATTTTTTGGAAAGAGACCTCAAGAGTGTTTGAGGGTACGGAGAAAGATGGGAAGTGCAGTTACAAAAACAAGGGAGAGACTTTTTAAACAGCTAAAGCAAAAATATGAAGAACAACATTTGGATTAAAATTAGACCTAGCTATCAGAAGTTTAGGATAATCTGTTTTAGGATGTAGAATTTTCCCCAGTGGAAAACAGTAGGATTAAGCAGGGACTCTGAGAATGAAGACCTTGGGCCCACTGTAGGAGAGGATCTGCTTCAAGACCATCTTAAGAAGCTGAACGTACAGAAGTCCATGGGACCTGATGAAATCCATCCATGGGTCCTGAAGGAGCTGGCAAATGAACTTGCTAAGCCACTGTCCATCATATTTGGAAAGTCATGGTGGTCAGGTGAAGTTCCCAATGACTGGTAAAAGGGAAATATAACCCCCATTTTCAAGAAGGGGAAAATGGATGATCCAGAGAATTATAGACCAGTCAGCCTCACCTCTGTGCCTGGGCAAAATCTTGGAGAGGATTCTCCTGGAAGGCATGCTAAGGCACATGAAAAACAACAAGGTGGTTGGTGACAGCCAGCATGGCTACAGTAAGGGGAAATTCTGCCTGACCAATCTGGTGGCCTTCTATGGTGGGGCTACGAAACTGATGGACATGGGTAGAGCAGTTGATGTCATCTACCTAGACTTGTGCAAAGTGTTTGACACTGCTCCCGCATGACATCCTTGTCTCTAAGTTGGAGAGACATCAATTTGATAGGTGAACCACTCAGTGAATAAAGAACAGGCTGGATGGCCGCATGCAAAGAGTTGTGGTCAATGGCTCAATGTCCAGCTGGAGAACAGTAATGAGTGGTGTCCCTCAGGTATGGGTGTTGTGACCGGTCTTGTTCAGCATCTTTGTCGGTGACATGGAGAGTGGGAATGAGTGCGCCCTCAGCAAGTTTGCCGATGACACCAAGCTGTGTGGTTCAGTTGATACATTGGAGGGAAAGAATGCCATCCAGAGGGACCTATTGGAGGGAAAGAATGCCATCCAGAGGGACCTTGACACACTTGTGAGGTTGGCTGATGCCAACCTGATGAAGTTTAACCATGCCAAGTGCAAGTTCCTACAGCTGGGTGGGAGCAATCCCAGGCACAGGTACAGGTTGGGCAGGGAAGAGATTCAGAGCAGCCCGCTGGAGAAGGACTTGGGGGTGTTGGTCGATGGAAAAATGAACATGAGGCAGGCTTCAGTGTGTGCTCACAGCCCAGAAAGCCAACGGTATCCTGAGCTGCATCAAAAGGAGTGTGACCAGCAGGGTCGAAGGAGGTGATCCTGCCCCTCTACTCTGCTCTTGTGAGACCTCACTTGGAGTATTGTGTACAGTTGTGGTGTCCTCAACATAAAAAGGACATGGGACTGTTGGAACAAGTGCAGAGGAGGGCCCTGAGGATGATCAGGGGACTGAAGCACCTCCCGTTTGAAGATAGGCTGAGAAAGTTGGGGGTGTTCATCCTGGAGAAGAGAAGGCTGCAGTGGAGACCTCATAGCAGCCCTCCAGTATCTGAAGGGGGCCTATAGGGATGCTGGGGATGGACTCTTCCTCAGGGACTGTAGTAATAGGACAAGGGGTAACAGGTTCAAACTTAACTGGGGGAAGTTTAGATTGGATATGAGGAAGAAATTCTTTACTGTAAGGGTGGTGAGGCACTGGAATGGTTTGCCCAGGGAAGCTGTGAATGCTCCATTGCTGGTGGTGTTCAAGGCCGGGTTGGACATAGCCTTGGGTGGCATGGTTTAGTGGGAGGGGTTGCCGCCCATGGCAGGGTGGTTGGAACTCGATGATCTTAAGGTCCTTTCCAACCCTAACTATTCTATGATTCGATGAGGTTTTTTTGACAGCAAACTGCTTTTTGAAGTGTATGTTGAAGTCATCACGAATATTATCTGTCAGCAGTTCTTCCACCTTCTCCTGTGCCACATCCTGTCCCCACTCACATTTCTGTGATTTCTGTGTACAAGATTGCAGTGTGTCAGATTGATTTTGCAGATAAATATGAAAATATGAGCTGCCTTCGTTGCTGGAGATCATATACGTGGCGATGTAAGGCACAGACCTGGTTTCTGGTTAGTAAACGAAGTCTTTTATTTCATGTCTCACATCCCTTTTATTGTCTACTAAGTGCTAAGTAGTAACTTTCCACTCTCGCACTCCGTTATCATCCCAATTCAGCAAAACTACTAAGGGTTACAAGTATTTACATTGTTTGGTCTGTCTTTGAGGTGTGCATCCTGCTTTATCTTGCAAACTGTCTGCTTTGTTTTGCTAACCGATCTTTACCCTTCACTGTTGTCTTTACAGTTCCCAAGGCTTAGGCCAGACCAGGGCAATAGCACCTGGTGTTTTCTTCACTGTTCCCAGGGCTTAAGCCAGACCAGGGTGATAAGACTTGAATCCATTTCGTTTACTAATTCTATCCCTTCACCCACACATATACAGGAGGGGAAAAAGCAAACAGATAGTCTTTGTATATAACTTCTGATTCAGTCCATAGAAAACAAAGGCAAGGCTAAAGATAAGACCTTTGTTGAAGAATTTAGATCTTGTTCTAGGTGTCGATCTTCAGTATTTCATGGGCGACTTTAGCATTGTTCTCAGCTGATATAATGGTATTTGTAAGGGTCTCAAATATTAACCCCCATAGCTCACAAGTGTTGTTGTTCTGTGGAAAATCGTAAAGTCAACCTGCAATACAGGAAGAAATTCTGTGATGTTCTTTCAGGTAGTAGAAACCATGCCCTTCAGATGCTTTGAATTGTTGTATGATCTACATCTTGTTTGTTTGTGATGCTTTTCATGATTTTCATAAAATATACGACACTTGATGCTGTTGAGAAGAAACAAAATTTATGTAAGGTGAAAAGAAGTGCTTTACTGCCAGTATACAGCTTTTAGCTTCAATTTGTTATAAAGATAAGTGAATTTTATGTTTGGGATGGGGAGAAAAGGGGGGACTTACCTGAGGGATACTGTTGCAGAGGAGAGTGTAATTTTACTGTCAGATATGCTTGGACTTATTTTTGTCAGAGTAATTTGCAGTAATCTATGGGTTATTTGTGCTCCAATTTTCTTAAAAGTACTGTGATGTGTTTCTTGAGGCCTGTTGTACAGTTTGAGTTAACATATATCTTAGACTGTACCTGCCTTTCAAGTTCTATAGCCTCCCTTACCAGTCATAGAAGGGTGCACTGACATTTGTGGACTTGTTGGGACCACTTGCAAAGTAGACTGCTACTCTGGAATTCTGGTAGGAATGAGTTCTCTCATTACTCTTGGTGCTTGCTGGTATTCTGCAGGGATGAGAGTGCTATCATAGAATCATAGAACAGTTAGGGTTGGAAAGGACCTTAAGATCATCTAGTTCCAACACTCCTGCCATCGTCTGGGACACCTCCCATTAAACCGTGTCACCCACCTGTTTTCAGTTTCTCTTGTTGTTTCTCTTGTTTATAGAGGTATTGAAATGTACTTGTTGCTTTCCATATTGTTCTTTTCCCCCATTTTTTCTGTCAAGTGATTAATTATGTCTATAGATTTAATTCAGAAAGTCTAATAAACTATCTATATGCATATGTGTATGTATGTCATGAGAATGAATGTGTGATGGCTGTGTATCTACAAAGTACAAAATACATGTATCAATTTTAACTCTAAGTTTAAATTATCTAAAGTTCCCCCCCAGCTTAATCAGCGTCACTTAAAGGATGTAATTTAAATTATTGCAGTTCTGTTAAATCTCATTCATTTATAAGTTTTATGCATTTTGCCGCTGTATTCTTAAACATTTATTGCAAATACGCTCTGCAATTGTGGTAGAAAATTAGTTTTGGTGTTTCTGTAATGATCCCCTTGAGGTTATTTTTTCATAAATACTTTCTTCTATTTTCAGATATAGATCTGTTTACAGTAGAGAAAAAAACATTTGTAGCAAAAAAGTAAATTATTTTTTGTATATTAAAAAAATCCTCTGTGGGACCTAATTTCTGAAATATGATGATCAGAGGCAGTCCTTAAGGAACTAATAATTTGTATATTTATTATAATTACAAATTCCATTTTATAGCAAAAAAATGCATCTGATATCAGTTCTTTTACAGTGTTCCTTGTAGATGAAGAGGAATATTTTCGATCTAGTGTGCAAGTTTTTCATGAGCTGGTTTCTGTTAAGTATAATAACGGATTCCTTGAGTACTCATACCTCAGTAGAGCCTGAAGAGACATTTGTTGCAATTTCTATTAAATTTTAGCAGTCTTATTTTATGTATTTCATTTGACTTACCATATAGTTCTCTCCTCTGACATTGTTTTTATCAGTGCTGAGACATCACAGGAAGTTCTTACTAAACTTTTGTCAAAAAAATTGATTTTTGGAATTCCTGATCTTCATTTTACATTGTACTAATTTGTGAAAGGGTAGACCATTGCATGCTGGTTTATGATAACTTTTATTGAATTTGTGTGCATTTTCATCTGTATTCCATAATTTAAAGCATTTTTGGTATGGAACATAACTTACCAACAAACGCTGTTTTGTGGTAAGTTTGCCAGTGAATTATCTCTGACTTAGTGACTCCATATGAGATTTTTACTTTAAAATATTGAGAATGCAGATTATAATTTGTGAAGTTTTTAGCTGGTTTTTATTTACTGTAATGTTTTGATGCCTTCTAACTTACGTAGTAGAGTTTCAAAAACAGGAATTCTGTAGAATTCTGCTGAACAACCATACCAATATTGTAGGATTTATTTTTGCAGAGTTTTATGTCACTATAATGCTATACTGTCACTCCCAGCCTGGAGTGGAAGTTTGAATTCTGTTAATTAGTCCATTTCATTCATTGCCTGAACATTAGATAGTTTCTAAGTTTAAGGAATTGATAAAATTTAGCATACAGTTTGAGACTTTCTCTGTTAGAAGGAATGCTGTTCTTGGTGACCTTGTTAGTATATGCCAGTATTCATTTATTGAAAGAGAGAGGTTTTAATGGAGAATTTTTAGCTGCTTTAACAAGGAATTATTTTGGTCATTATGTGTTTTGATTGGCTTTGAACATAATTATTGAACATAATTATTTTAGGATTTCTTTTTTTATACACAGAAGTCACACCTTCCTCCCTCACTGCTTTTGGTCCATAATTATTTCATTGTGAACTACCACCAAGTACATTTTTCAAGGAAAATCGTCATAGAACTTCTAGGAAGGCAACCTGTAGCAAACCTTGAAAGATCCTTTTTCAGGATTCACTTTTATCCCTAATGTAGTTATTAAAAGGGTAATACGAAAACAAGAGTCAAAATACTTGCCTGTATCTTAGATGCCCATCTTGCAATAAGCATTCTTCATAACAAAAGTCATTCATATTTTAGAATGTAACATGCTTCATCCAATGCACCCATGGGCCTCCTGGACATAACGATTACAGATGAACCCAGACAACCAATACGGACACAGAAATGGCCCAAAAAGGCTCAGTCAGTGAAGTGCAGAAATACCATGAAGCAGTGGCAGAATGCCTTCACAGAAACCTCAGTTAATCTATATAGTTTTTAGGAAATGTAGAAAATACTAGCAGAAGATGATCCTGAGAAGGTTCCACTGTGTACTGCATCAGTAATCTGATAAAGACATGTTTAGAAAAATCAGTATTGGAATGAACATTTTAATTTTTCTGTGCAGTAACTCAAAATTGTGAGTTACTCTAAATTCTGAAAGATAATCTCTGAAGATGTTCCATATTTAAAATTTTCTGAGCACTCTCTTTGTATTAGGTTTCATTCTTTAGCTCTGATTACTACCTAATATTCCTTATAGTCTGTTTTTCTAATTGATAAAATATCAGTCCTTTGACACATTATTTACAGTTGAATTCATTTCTAGGATGGTATTTACAGCAGGGAAATTTTCGGAAAAACACATCTTTTCCTTTAAAGGAAAGCTTTTCATTAGTGTACTTTAAAGGAGGAAAGCTGGAAAATGGAAAGCAGATGTCCACTGTGATGTATTGCTGGCCTGGTACCAAATGGTGCCAAGTGTCTCATGTGGAGTCATTCTCTACATCACAGAATCAGGCCCTTAGCTGATGATACTGAGACATAATACATCACTTTCATGAGAAGATTGAACTACTTCTATTGGTATGAAATAGAATGTTTTTCTCATATGCTGTTGAAACACTGTATTCTGCTGTGTAGTGTTTTGAAAATACTGTACATCTGTATGCATCATTTAGATTTATGCATGTGAACTTGTATACCGTTTAAATGCATGTAGTATTCCGTTTTCTAGTAAAGTTACCAGAAGAGTAAAAGAAAAATTTGCTGGGCCTATTCTTCACTTAGCTTTTTATTTTTAACAAATGAAAAATACGTAGAGCAGTTGTCATTTGTTAAAGTGTAGCAGAAAGAGCGAAACAGGCCAGTGGATGCTTCATCAAGAACGCTCATTCAGAATGATGAATGTGGCTAAACACACATTTGTTCGTAAAACTTGCAGAGTGGATGAGCATCATTAAGCATGAGGAATAGGTGCAGCACGCTGAGAAGAGAGTGGAGCAAACAGATGTTGTGAATTTTCGCAGACATCCTTCATCCACCAGTCCATCATTAATATGGTTGAAGGTGATCCTTTCTTTTTATTTAATAAGCGCAAAGTGTGTGTGCTATAATACTGCTGAACACACTTTTTCCAGAGGGAGTAGGGTTTTAATGGACGGCTACTAAAATGCAGATAGGTTCACTGTTGCCACATGGTGATAGCATGTCAACCTCATGAGCTTCCACATATGGTTTAACATGGCTGATTTCTCTCTGAGAGCTTTTATTTGACAAGGTTCCCAATATAAAGGTTTGAATTTGCAAAGGATGCCCTGAAAATGTGTTTCAGCTGTGGAATTATGCTTTTTGATGGTGTAAAAGGTAATGCTGATTTGTTGCTTCTTTATTCTTGTGAGAAAATTCCTTTATATATTGTCAGCATTCCAGGAATTTCTTAATTTTTTTTATCTTGGAAGTTAATTGCAAAATGTATCTCTGCATCAGATGTTAATTCCTGATGTCTATAAGGTTTGGAGTAGTGCATTTTTTCTTTACCACACTCTTTTCAAGTTCTTTTGATCTTCTTTATACTTCCTTCTGTATGATGAGCTGTTACATTAAGGTATCTCTCAAGACTACTTTTACAGGTGACTGACAACCTTCTTTTCATGATGGAGAGCTGCCTTTGTTGTGGTCATCTACATCTATGAAATACTTATTCTTAAATTATCAAAGGTGGTTTTTTTGTGTACTAGTTCATGTTAATGATTAGTAATTTATGTGAAAATGAGTGCAGCATTTCACAGCTGTAGATGTGCTCTTATAAACAAAATGGTGCGTAAAGTTTTTCCCATGTATTTGCATGAGCTATGCATCTCCTCTACTTCTGAAGTTACTGCTAGGTTCCTGGGAATTTTCTTTAGTATGCTTAGCCTTGCACAACAGGTGTGTTCAAACTCTTCATGTGTGAAAGTACTGAAGCAAGTACAGAAAAATGTTTCCAGAACTACAGCTTAAGTGAAAGTTGCAGGAAGATGACCTTGAAACAAGGGCATAAGAGAGCAAAAATAGGGGAAAAACATGATTTTGAAGTGACATAACCATGAAACATGATACAGTGATTAGTTGTATGTTTCTCTGTGTAAAGTCATACTTCCCACATATAGACATGTCCCAGAATGGAAGTGATCCTCTTTAATATATTTTGCACTAGCAGATTGGTAATAAGTCAAGCATCCTAATTATCTCTCCACAGAGTAGAAGGACAAAAAGAAAAACAAAAGAAAAACAGTAACTTGATAATGCTGCTTACTCTAATTTTTTCATCTCTGGTTTGTAATATTAATTATAATTTTCTTTGTTAAATTTCTGATGGCTTTTGAAGTGTTAATGAAGATGTGGCATAGAAATATTATTGTGGAATGTTATCTCAGCCTTGTTAAATTCCTCTCATTAGGGAGAAACTGAACAATCTTTCATATCTTTTCTGAAGTCAATACAAATAGGTGATATGTACCAGAGGCAAGGTCTTTAGCAGAAATCCCAAGAGCCCTTTTTGGTTCTGCAGACATCAGACATTTTGCAATATAGAACTTCTAAAACCACTTTTCCTTCTCCACTCCGCCCCCTCCTTGTCCTGTCCTGCCCCCATTTTTATTTTGCAAACTGTTTGTCTTTTGCAAAGGGACGCACAGGGTTGGGTTTTTTGTTTGTTGTTTGGTTTGTTGTTTGGTTTGGGTTTTTTTTGGTGGCCTTTTTTGGTTGTGGCTTTTTTCTTGTAATTGCTCAGTTATGAAAAAAAATCATAGATTCTTTTTAAGCTGAAGATTTTTATCTTTAAAGAGAGATCAGCTGGTGTGCTTGTTAATGTTGTACCTTTGTGTGCTTTGATTTCAAGTAACTATTATTGCCTAGTCAGATTGCTAGGCTATGCCGCTTTTTGTGCTGAATTGCTTTCCTAAAAAGAGACTTTCTCTGTGGTAGTGTGCTGTGCTTGTGGCGCCTTCTGCTATCATATTTTTAGTTCCCTGTCTGGAAAAGACTTACAAACTGATCTTTTATATCTGGAGAGAAGGAATGCTTGCAGGCTTTGGGGCCAGTGAATGTTCTTCTTGAATACCATCCTTTGTCAATAACCTGAGTAAAATGTCATGGGTTTGGAATTATGACCTATTTCTAAAATTTTGCTGTAATAGGCAAAACCTTTGGCAAGTTGAGAACATAGGCCGTTGTTACAGGCTGCGCGTGATTGGAACTTGGTGCTAGCGAATGAGCTGAACAGGCTAAGTAGGAGCGATAGCTATACACTGTAAGGTAGTATTTTTTATTTATTTATTGACAGAGTGGTAATATACAAGATTGTTTTTTAGTCTCTATAGCATTATAGGAAACTTAAGTAAAAAAGGGTTTTGAGGTTCAAAGTCAGGAGGCAAGAATTCATTCAGGACCCAAAGAATTCTATCAGGTGTAGGTGTTTTTACTCTCTGTCTCTGAAACCAAATGGCTTGAAGCAATTGAATTGCAGCAGCTCAAATTGATAAATTTACTGTAAGTAACTTTTGAATATTATTGGTCAAATGGACAGTATTTTTGTTCTGATACTTTACAAATTGTTTATCCTGTGTCTGCTCATGGGAGCCAGCTCTGTTTATACATTCCTGTGATTCTCCTGCCTTTAAGTGTTAATATGCTAATGGAATTTAAAGTCAGAAAGGTAAAAATGGCTGTGCCTGTATTTTCACAAGGTCTTCTCTGAAAACATACATCCTTTTAAATTCAGTGCTAAGTATTAGAACATTTTGTATGGAATAAATGTTTGTACGGTAGAACATGTTTTTTCTGCTATGCTGCCTCTTGTGCTTTTCCAAAAGCATCTAGCAAGCCGCCTCAGTTGTACCTCTTCAGATATCCTTTTGAAATTCTTCTCATGCATACCAGATTTGACAGTGGCCTGTAATTGTGGTGTTGCATAATTTGCTTTGGCTCTCCCTTCTTTGCTCATTGTTTTTCTCCTGATTCACAGCTGCACTTTTAAGCTTTTTATTCCACGTGAAATATTTTTCTGTGTTCTGAGATAGTAAATTAATAAGCAGATGAGCAGCGTCACCTCAGATAGTCCTTACCTTTTGTTCCTACATTTCCATTGACTGTAGGACATTTCAGTTGTTTCATTCTTATTATATCAGGGGCTGAATGGTGGACCAGATCAGAAACTGACCCATGTCATAAATGATCTAAGAAAAAAAAGGGTTCTTAGTTAATTCATTTCCCCTGTTACTGCTTATCATGCAACCCCATAAGCAGTTCTATTTGAATGGTTAGTGTGGAGTCATGAATGAGTAGCTGAAGCTGAGGGTAGTGTTAGACTACACTATGAATCTCCTAGGCAGAAGAATCTAAATACTACTTCTGCAAAATCATATAATATTGAAATTACAAATTTGTGGAATAATTTGTTGCCTGTTACAGATGTTCAAAAGGGGACAGCTTTCTGTGTGCTATTTAAAAGAATATGTGGTATTGCTGTTTATTCATGATGGCTTTTCCAGATAGACTTAATCTTAACAAAATATATTACGTATTCAATATAAGTTCCCAGTTTCAGTGTAAGTCAGGTATATCTCTTGTCACATTGTGCCTCTCAGCCTCAGTACATTATTTTCATCTTGTAAACTCTAAGGAAACATATGCTGGGTGGACAGTAAGCAGAAATGTTTTCAGCATGCATCTTGATGTGCTGATTCATTCTATTTTATACTCTCTGTAAACACAGTCTGTAGTTTGTTCTTTGCTGAAACATATATAATAGAATCTTCATAGACTGAGAAACTTGTAAGAAAATCAAATTGATAATGTGGGCAATTATTTCAGATGTTAGTTGAGGCCCACACGCAGTAGTTTAGTTAGTAACACATTGAATGGAAGCATCTTTGTCAAATTAGGGTGGTTTCTGTGATGCTGCATTTTGTACTGCCCTAATTTTATCCCCATAAGGTTTTCCCTAATATTTGTTGTGTAGACCTACTTTAGAGCTTAAATTTACAATTAGGTTAATCTTGATTGGTTTTAGGGTCTGTGATATAGACAGGGAGAAGAATGCAATTCTTGATTTCCATCAAAGCTAATGCCAAACTACCACACTGAAACAGTTATTCAATAAATTTTAAGTACTGAAATAACATACAAATAAGAGCTCTTTCAATACTCTGAGGTGTAAGTATGACTGTCAAGCCTAAATCCTTTTCCTGATAGATTAACAGTTCCCCCAGTAACCTGAACCTTTATCAGTAATGTGCAAATTTACAAGGTAATGATTGGATCAGTGTATAGGCTGACACCAGTCTGAACATCGCATGCCAGCTCTAACATTTGTGAAACAAAATTATGTGTGTGCATGTGTAGAGATAATCTTCATGCGTGGAGGTATTTTGTATGTTCCAGCAGCTTTCCCGTTGAAGGGGTGAGTGCTGGCATGTGTGCATGTACCGATACTAAACTAGGGGAATTATATGCAAACGTGATGATGGTAGATCACATCTTTCCCTGCCTGAAAAAGATGCTAGCATGGAAGTTTTAATTCCTAATTCTAGAGCTGTTATTTTTATCTTGTAGGGATAGGAAAGTTTCTATGCAGGGCTCTTTTCTTCTTGTTATGAGGACAATAATGATAGTGGCTGACTTTAGAAGAGGTAAAAGAGAGCAGATATATTAGCTAGCCTTAACTAATGGGGGTCACAAGCTGTTATGTAAATGCAGGCGAGAAGCTTACTACTTAGTAATAAGAAAACCTTTCAAACTATAGTAAGGGGAATCAATGATATGCACTGTTTCTCTTTCAAAATCTGTATCAGGATATGTGGAGGACAGGTTATCACTATTATGTTAAATTGTGCTCCCTACAACATAAGCTTCTGTCTTTGCTAAAGCTGCCAGTTTTTATAAACAACTGAAGACAGAAAGGGTTTACTAAGAATAATGTTGAAGCCCAGAAGAATCCTGCAGCCTATAAATCTTAATAGAGGTTCTAAGATTCCAATGGGCTGCATGTGTCTTTTTTACCCAACCTCACTCCATCTTGGCTCCCCTGTGATGACTGCAATTTTCTTGAAACAGAGGCACGGTGACTTGAATTTACTTGTGGCACTATTTGCCTACAAACAGGAATACATGCATATAACCTATGCAAATCAATAAAAGCATGTCAAGACCCCTTAGATCACAGTACTCTGCTAAAATGCAATTTATCATGCTGCAAATGAGAGTAAGAGACTAGGTAACGAATAGTGTCTGATCATTTAACTAGCACCTGTTGTCATGCATTTGAAAACTGCATTTTTCATTTGACATACAGTAAATTGCATTTTCATATATATTGAATGGAATGGGAGAGACTTGGGGATGTACATATGCAGGATTTTATGAACAATGGAAGTTTTACAGCTGTTTGCTTGAAGAGGGCATATCAGAATCTAAAAATCTATTTGTTCAGTTGTTGGGAATGCAAAATGTCTCTAGCTATTTCGAAAGAAAAATATAAAAAGCGAATTTTCAATGCTAATTCATAACATTGAAAAATGTATAATTAATAAAAATGTTTTAAAAAAGAATCTTAATCAGGCAGTAGTTTTAAAATTTATTCTAAGAGTGTGCCAGATCAGGTAAAAAAGGAGGCTTCTTTTGTAAAGCACCTTTTTTGTTTCTTTTGTGGACACATTCCTACCCAACTGCACCTCTTTCTTTACAACTCTTCTAACTGCCTTTTTTTATTATTATTGTTGTTAAATTGGGAGCTTTATAGTTGATTGCAAACAATGACTTCAGGTATGTAGATGTAAATCTGCAGAGTTTGTAGATCATACTAGTGTGCAACAGCAAAGATGAGAGATGGATTTCAGTCTTGAAGCGTGTCCTTTTCCAGAATACATAGCAAATTTGTTATCTAGTATGAAACTTGTTGCTTTTGCTGAGATGAACCCAGTTATAGTTTGTGTGGATCTTTTACTTAAGTAAGACGCAGGCTTTCAGACACAGGCAAAGTATATATGGCAATTCGAGGGTGAGAATTACCTTTTTCCCTGGACTAAGGGCCTTGTAAATGCTCACGTATTTTGCTGCCACAGTTGAAGTCAAGTAATCTTTGGATCATTTTCCCTGTATAGTAGTGTTTTAAATTATATGTAATTCAGTTCTTGGTCTTAGTGGGCATATTCATGTAGGTATCATATTTTCCACACCTTTTCCCACACTTTTTTCTTGCATTGTTCTTTGTGCACTAAAGAATTTAGTTTACTGGAAAACTAGTGGGTTTGTTGTTTTTTTTGTTGGGTTTTTTTTTGGTTTGGTTTTTTTTGTGTTTGGTTTTGGTTTTGTTTTTTAAATTTTTATTGATTGGGGTTATTTTTGTTTGTTTTAGTTTTTTTCTTAGGTTCATGTTTTAAGTAGGTCTGCTTGAGAGTTTCACTCAGGATTTTCATAAATTATAAATTACCTTTTTATACTGTCTGTCCAAATGAGAGATTGAGGAGACTTCACTTGCTCAATATTTGTGGCAGATTAATTAAACTTCTTTTATGCAATAAGCACGTGATGCAAATGCTATTAAGATCCTGATCTTTTACTGTCCTGCCATTTTCACATTAGTACTTGTATCCACTAGATTAACTAATTGCTGTAGATTAAGCGTTTTTTTTCCATCCAGTCCGAATGCTGGCCTAGTGCGGGGAATAGAAATGGGTTTCTGAAGTGTATAAGCAGTTTTGTATGTTGTAGAACGTTTGCGAATTTCATATGCAAGCTGAAAAGTTGAAACCAAACAACTGAATAAAAAAAATCCTTCTCTTTGTCTCCTGCAAGGAGAACTATATACATAAGAATGTTTTTCGTAATGAGATTGAGGACTTCCATTTTTTATCTTCCATTCAAAATAAAAAAAGCGTATTTGTATATTTCACTGATGTACATCCTGTTTTGAAAAAATGCATAATAAGTTAGGAAAAAAATATTATATCCTCACTGATTTAAGTGCAGAAATTTGAATAGTCTTAAGAGGTCTTAGTGTGCATCCTCTGTTTTATAACAGAATTAGAAGTGACTGAATTTTTGTAAGTTGGGTGTAGATGATTATTTGAGAAAAATCCTTTTAATGCTTATTAACAGCAAAGAAGTGTAAAGACGAACTGTTTTACTGTGTTTCAGCTTGGTTTTACTAGCAATGAAATGTAAATTGTGTTATGGTGCAGAAAACTATGCCAAGTCATGGGTTTTATTTCAGATCATTAGTATGATGAGCATGTTGTGTTTATGTGAACAAAACTGATGAACACTAATCTGAATGGCTACTTAGTAATTTCAGTTTATAATTATTGTTTGGCAACAAAAATGCTGGTTTCATCCAATAAAACTGGTACCCTTGTATAATAATTTTCCTAATTCTTTCCTTCTAGGTTCTTGCCTTGCTGTCACACGGTAGTGCAGTTATTCAGCTTTTACTTTTCTAATTTTAATGTCCCAGTGGGTTGACCTTTCTATGGGCAAGCATATATGGAAATCACCCTTTGCAGGCAGTAGGGCATATGTATGTGCTTGAATTAAACCCCCCAATTTAGATAGCGTTGAGAAGCTCCAGAAATGAACACTTTGTTTGAAAATAAATAATTTTAAAAAAAAAATTTAAAATTTTAGAGAAATTACTGCTAAATATTTTCTGTAAGTGGCAGTCTTTAAGGAGGGGAGAGTCTTTTAAGTGTGTGTAAAAGACGTATTTTGAAATATCACATTGCTACAGCGTTCATTTTTTTAGAGGGATGGCGGTGGGTTGTTTGCCACATTAGGCACTATTTTCTTTTTGGAAGACCCTGCCAAAGCCTCAGTTGAACCCATGCGTACCTCAGGTAGATGGAGCAGCAGCATGAGGAGCTGTGCTTGCCGGGGCACTTTGAGTGGTGCGTTTCTTTCAGCTGCCACCACCACCCCCACGTGGGCGGTTTCCTTGGGGGATCTGGGGCAGGGCAAGGCAGTGGGTTCATTTATAATGTTGGCTGTCCCTCATCAGGATTCCTGTCAGTGGAAGAGTGACTGCGGGCAGGGGCAAGGCCAGGCAGGGCCCACAGAGGTACCTCATGGCCAGCAGGGCTGTAGGCAAGGCAGCAGCAGCAGCTCAAATCTGTTTCATGTCCCTTAACACACAGAGGGGATAAAATCTTTTTCTGAAGGCTCATCGTTTTCCCATCTTTTGACACCACTCTTGCCCATTGGGAGAGAGTAATAGCAGTGAGAAACACTGATGTTGTTCCACTCCTTTGGCTTGAGGTGGCAGTTTTTCTTGCTGTGAGGGTATTGAGAGTGTAAAGATGCCTTGAAATCTTTGATTTTGCACATTTTAACTTCAGGTTTGTTTGAGGAGGAATGGGTGCTATTTTCAGGAAGACCGCCATGGCTGTGTGTGGAGGCCCCAAAGAATTATCGGTTTCTGTATCTCTCTAGATTTAATGGCTTAATTCTTTCCCTCCCCCCTGCCCCCACCTACGCTTAGCATTTAAAATTTGGATAAAACAGAGCAGAGACTATTGCTGTGCCAGGAGGACACCCAAAACTATTAATTGGTTTATGGCTGTGCCGTTCTGGGAAATTACTGGCTGTGCGCTTCACCTGAGTTTCATAAAGGTCATGCACCTATGCCAAAAGATCAAAAGCCAGTTTGAAGTGATTTCTGCAAGGTGGGCTGCATAGAGAGCCCCCAGGAAATCGGAGGATAAATGCATGTCAAAGTGCAAAGGTGTAAAAATATTGAAGTAAGGGGTTTGTGCTCTGTTCACCAAGAGCAAAATAGGCAACCAATTTTCTTTTTTCTTTCCTTCTTTATGGGAGGATTTTCTTTTCTTTTCTTTTTTTTTTTTTATTTTAAATGATTGAATATGATTTGGTATTATTACTTGCTGATAGAACTCCGTTTTTGTATGTTTAAGTTTCAGACTGGTCTATTTTCTTGTGTCTAGAATACATTCAAATGGTTTTAAAATGAGAAATGTGGCAACTAGGATTGTTTTGGTGCAAAGATTTCCATTTAGTTATCAGAAAGAGAAAGTGAATTTTTTAAATAAAGCTTCTTTGAATTGCTTGCAGAGAGAATGGAAAACACATATTTTAAATATTCTGACACAGGAGGTCAGATGGAAAGTCTTTCATTTTATTATTTCAATGTTTCATATTTATTTTCTCTCATACAGTCTGCCCATTTTAAAACTTCTGTAAAAAGTAGTAGTTCTTGCAAATAGCCCTTATGACATTCATTTGTAACATCAGGCAAATGCTGTGACTTTGCCATCTGTGCTTCTTTTTAGTGTAGAAGGCCCCAAACTATTCTTGATACTTGTTCTGAAGATAAATTAGTGGCTTCTAAATAATGCAGTGAACCCTAATTCTCTTTGATTAGTAGTGAGTTAGATGATAGCGACCCATTGAAATTGGTCATCAGCATAAATAATGAGTGAATGAACTGATAAAATGCAAAGTCACCGGCCATCATAAATCAAATGAAATCCACTTTCTCTGGAAGTCACTGAAATTAGAAGTCCGTGCTCCTATTAATTATTTTGCCTCCTGAAGACGACAGTGTTATAAATCAGCCTTGAAAGGCACTTCACTTAGGAAGCTGAAAGAGTAATACTGCCTGCAAATTGTTTTGTATACGCACCTAATTGTTTCTTAAGTAACCCACCTTTTGTAGTATGACTGCTGAAAAGCAGAAAGTGCACCCAAAAGTGTAGATTAATGAAAACAGTGCGTACTGCTGTAAGAAAATTATGTAGTCAGGATAATAGCTGTGCTTTATGCATTGGTCAGTCTGAAACTGAACCTACTGTTCTTGGTTCTTGGCAGGGTTCCTCCTGTGAATTTGGGCTCAAGGTGATTCTTATTTATTAGCTAGATATAATTACATGGCAATAAGAAAATTTTTAATAAAAAGGTCTGGAGCAAGGAAAAAATGGCTATGTAGACTAGTTCAAAATTGCGCTATTTGTATAAGTAACATGACAAGAATTTGGAATGGCAAGTAAAAGATTCTTGCAGAAAATGTGTGTTTATGTAGTAGTTTATGTCTGTGAATACATTTGTACATGTGTGTATATTTATATATGAGGACTTATATATGTTTGGTTGTTGGGTTTTTGTTTTGTTTTGTTTTTTACAGACCATGCTTTCTCTGAAGTAATTGAATTGAACTCCTTGCACAATATCTTAATTTTCTTTTTTTGTGCTGGAACTTCCTTGTTTGTATCATCTGACGGTGTGCAAAATGTGTCTTCTTTTGTATCACCGGTCATTTAATGAAATACAAGTACACTTGCTTGGAATCGAAGAGAACAAGAATGGTCACAGCTCTTCCCTTGGAAAACGTAGAACAATGGCATTACTGTCTAGGATGTTAGTTTATAGTTCTAGCTTTTTATGTCTTCTCTGATCTAAATTAATTATAGATGTTGATAGGGAAAACACATTGTAAGAGGTAGGCGAGAAAAGCAAAAGGGAAAAGGTTTAAAAAAACTCCACCAAAACCAAATAACTGCATGCAACAGAGAAAAACAGGGAGAAAAGTGTGTGTGGACTGTAGTGATAGGACAAAGGTTAATGAGTTCAAACTTAAACAGGGGAGATTTAAGTTGGATATAAGGAAGAAATTCCTTACTGTGAGAGCAGTGAGGCACTGGAACAGGCTGCTCAGAGAAGTTGTGGCTGCCTCATCCCTGGCAGTGTTCAAGGTCAGGCTGGATGGGACTTTGAACAACCTGGTCTAGTGGAAGGTGTCCCTGCCCATGGCAGGGGGGTTAGAACTAGGTGATTTACCTCATGGCTCATATGATTTTATGTCAATATATGATCTGTGAACTAAAGAACCAGTTGTGGAGAGAGCAAGACATATAAATATGTGCTCTGTGGGATTTCTAGTTCCTTGCACAAAAGATGTGACTTCGGTTTATTTTCTGCTAAGGCATTATAAAGCATATACTATGATTCCTTATGCTTATATAGCTCTGCTTACATATTCATATTATCTGTGGAAAAATTGAATGGGAAACAAGAGTTGAACAGTCTCCTAGTTTGCCACAGACATTTTGGCATATAAAAATCATTTCAACTACAGTATTTCTACTCCCCAGTCTTCTGACTTTATTTGCTTATACATACCTGTTTTATTTATGCATACATGGTTTTTTTTTCCTTCTAAAGAACAATGTCAGTATAAATGGTAATTTTCATTTGCAGTTCAGTGTTGTGCATCTTCCACTTATAAACACATCTTGTAACTTCATAGGTTCTTGTTTGGTTTTTAGGTGTTTATGTGCATTGAAAGAGCATCAAAATGCAAGGCAATGAAACTGGAGTTTGCACTTCTGAAAACTAGACTTTCTTATGTTATATTTGCGCATTATTTCTCATTTCATAGGCAGTGTTAATAAACACAGCTGATTAATCAATACAATTTAAAAATGCTAAAATATTCCTCATTCCAGGAATTTGTTGAATTTTGAAACTGTCCAAATGAGTCTAGAATTACTGTAGACTGGACAGGGTTGGTTAATAGACAGGACTGCTTTAGCAGTTTGCAAATGTCTATGCAGTTTAAAATCCAAATGCATGTAAAGGCTGGTTTGTCATATGGCAGTGCTTTAATGTCTGGTGCCTTTTAACTTGTATGTTTGTTGAGACATACCTTCAATACTATGGATCGATTGTAAAGCTCTGCGTTTCCACTGTGTCCTAAAGTATACCATTTGCAGCATCTCCACCTCCAAAAAATGCAAGAGATTAAAGCAATGATACAATTGCTGGAAACAGCAGTACTGTTAAACTACTGCTTCAAAAAAGTAATATTCTCTCCCCAGAAGTTTCGAGCCACGTGAGCGGTGGAGGCTCTAAAGAGACTAAATCCTTGTCTTTGAGTTAAAATGTCAAGAACAGTCTGCATGAAGCCATCAAATTTTTCAAAGGACTTCCTTTTCCTCTCATGGAAATTAGAAACAGTTTTCACTGTTCTCAGACAAAACAAAATAAATTGGGTGAAACATGGAAGAGTGAAGTTATTAGCAGTTATAGTAAAAACTTTTTTTACTTACATGAACTAATGGTTTTGAGTGGTTATTGTATGCAGTATTTACTTAAGTACATTACACATTGCTAAATGAAAATGAATGCTTTTAGAATAGGTATTAGTTGAAATTCATATAATTTATGAATTTGTCTGCAGACTTTGGTGGTGGGCAATGCTATCTTTGAGATTTGTGCTTTCAGATTTACCATCCAATATGTTTCTATGATGATTATTTGCAATCTAGTGATGACTAAGGACCATTAGAGCAGAAAAAAGCTCTTTGAGGAGAATATGCAAACTGTACATGAGCAATTACTGTTGTAATTGAGTTATTTTAAAAGTAAACTTAAGTTGCATTAGATTTGCTTGGACAAAGGTATTTGATTCATATGTCAGTATTAATTAGCAATGGAGGAGTGCAGGAAGCACTCCAGTAACTGGCTGAAAATGTCAGCCTCAAGGCCTCATTATAGATGCCACTTTCATGTCTCCAAAGTGGTCTGGTGTCAGCATTTCTTATTTTTTGATTGTCAGTGTCATTATTTTTGAGTACAGCGGCCTGCTATGAAGAATATTTCCCTTTGGTTAGATGTACTTTAGATGAACTTGTGTTCATGTTTTACAGACCTGTATATAAGTTAACAATCAAAAGAAGCAAAGTTGTTTCTCTCCTGAAAAAGCATTAGATCCCGCGCTGCTTTAGAAGGTACCTTATTTTAATTGCATTGATCCACTAAAGTCCTGTATCTTATTTGGTAGAGGGTGCTACTGAGCAGTCTCCAACTTGCTTCCATCGTTTCTAGTTAGGAAAGAGATGATCCTCAGGAAATTTGTGTCTTATGCTTTGATACAAGATGATTAATTTGATTCTCTTACTAACTTCAAGACCAGTTACTTAATCTGTATAGTGCCTTTTTGTTGCAAGGCAGATTTGATAAATATTTGCATAACTCCATTGTGGTCTCTGTGAGAGAAAGGTAATTTAAAGTGGCAAGACCTAAACAACTCTTCAGGTCAACAACAGTAAATTGTGATTGAAAGGGGAAAATATTTTTCTTTCTCACCATAGGAGTAGGATTAAGTAAATAATTATGTAATTCCTGACTATGGAATTAAGATTTTGCTGACTTCCTAATGAGACATTGACAGTTAAAGTGGAATCATCCTGAAGTTTTTAATAGTTGTATTGAAAAGCCAAGTTTGGACATTGTGGAAGTATTATTATATACATGTTATATATATATTATTATATAATATTATAATATTATATAATATATATAATATATAATATATAATATATAATATATGTTATTATATATTATATATATGTTAATGGTATTATTAACTAGTCTGAGACACAAATGACCTACAGTGCTAATCCTCTTTATATTGCAATAGTAAGTGATGCTGAACCACGGAGTATTTTAAGAACTCACGCTATAGCAGAGAGTCCCTCAAGGGGTAATGCAAAGGGCATTCAGTTGTTTGACTCCAGTTGTTAGTTTAATTCTTGCCATAATAATTAATCTCTAGTTTAGATTAAATGACTACTTTGTGACTTTTAAAAGTGCAACAAAATGGAAGCGTGAATTTCCCCGCTCAGCTTTTTGAGATGTCTTCGTTAAGTGCATAGAAACTTTTGTTTATTGCCTAGGACATAGTTTATTTCAGAGATATCCTTGTGGATTAGAGTTTGAAAACAGCCATTGGTTACAGCAGCATGGCATGTATTTGATTGCACAGCCATTCTAATAAAAAAAAATGTTGTATCTCTATAAATAGTGCATAATCTTGATGATCAACAGAAGTGACTATTTTAAGACTGGTCCCTATGCTGATTACTCTGAGTGCTGTAGGCAAACCAAGGGAAAGATGTTGACCTGCATTCTTCTAGTGTCAGCTGTTCTAATGCCATCTTGTGCCTTTTAATGGAATTACTAAAACGTGGGTCCATGGTGGTGCCATGGGTATTAGGTGGTGGAACAACATGGTGAAGATATGCAAAAGACTATGGAAAAATCCAGGTCTGACACTTAGAACAGGTTTTGATTAGTATGTGCTATAATATCTTGTATTGTTGTGGGCTGTTTGTGGTTTATGTGCTTTATCTGCTAAAAAGCTTTAAGGATCTCAAAACTTGTAAAAAATTGAATCAGGGACAGAGCTTGCAATAAAACTGGTGTTTCTTGCTTCTGCACTATGTTCTGTTTGTTATTGTAGGTGTTGTGCATACATACTCTTGATGTTTTCAAAATAGCAGCTGAAATACATTTAGAATTGCAGCACAGGAAATCTACCGGTGTAACCTGTAGTTAAATACGTAGTATCAATTCTCTGATTATATTAAGAAAATATATGCTGTCATTAATTGTTGTTCAAAACATCTGCCTTTTCTAAAAATTCTCCACCTGCTCTGGGGGATATTCTTTCACACAGTATCTCCAAATTGTCCATTCATAGGGCTGAATGCATGCTTTAATTGACTTTATATGCTAATTAATAATGTCATTTTTTTGTTGGTTTATGTGGAAAAACTTCTATGCTTTCTACAGCTGGGTAGAAAACCAAAATAAAAATACTACTGTGAAACTTTGAATGACGAAGTAAATAAGGAGTTAAGTTTCTTATAATTTTTCAAGTTTGATCCCTGGTTTAAAAAACCTGAAAAGTAAGAAAGCTTTCATGTAAATATATTTTTATGTATGCTAAGCGTAAAGATAGCTCTGTCCTACCATATTGATTTATTAGATTCTCTGACATTTTAGTTGTGGTCGTTATGTTATATTTATGAGATGAATGTTGGATTCCCTCATTATGTTATCCTCATTTATTTTACATACTTTTATGGCTGGTTGTGCTCGGCTTTACATTTAAGGCTTTATTGCAGCTGTTAGTGTTGGGGGGAGGGGGCAGCAAGTACTTATTGATCAGAATTTACATGTTTACTGTTGTAATCATGATTTATTTAATCTCTCTCGACATGTAAGTATAAGGTCTTTCTCGGAAATAAAGAAGTATGGTTCAGTAGGTCTCTTCAGTTGAAAGACGGTTTTGATTAGGAAGTTAGTAGTGACTGGACTTCTCTTGGGGAAAATGGTGAAAGCTTCACAATTGATGTTGAAATTTTCCCTTATATAGAAATATGCAAGCAATAATTTCTTATTTTATTTACCCTTGCTGTCTTGAGATGAGGCTATGTAATGTTAAGAATGATTATTTGTCATAGGCTCTCCTTCATTTAATGATTATGTGACCACTTCAAACCTTCCTTGATTATATTCTATGACACAGTGTAGTAGTCTTGTGTGTCCTTTTTACAGCAAGGGAAATGAAAGCCCTGAGATTTGACAAATGTAGCTGCAACTGGGGTACTCTTCATGAGAAACTTGAAGCAAACCCAAACTAGAAGTGCACTGAAAGTTTACCTGCTCTTCTGGGAGTTTCTGGAGTGTGCTGGGAAAGGGATCCTACCACAGTGGTAGCATCCTTCTGAAAACCTACATTCAAGTAGGTTGAGTGAGTGAAACAGTATGGTGGTGGCAGTGGGAACATGAAATACATGCAATTCTGCATAGTTTGTTGGGGTCTGGTCCGTAGTTTATAAATGCCTACTTCTGAAGATGGAAAGAATTGATGGAGATGTTAAGTAGCTATTTTTATGTAAAGCAGACTTGCTACTGTAGTAGTTTTACTCTGTATTTGATAGTGTAGTTAAAATTTGGCAGTGATCCTAAGAAAATTTCTTATACAATCTATACCTTCCTTTTGATTTTCTAGGAATAATTTATTTGGAATTGCAGTGTGTTATATAAATTCATCATTGTTTTTACAGACTCTGAGTGTAGTGAGCAAGTGATTTCTAATCAGGATTTCTAAGTTACTGTTCATAATTAAGCTTAGTATTGTGTATAATTCACTATACTACATTTTCCAGTGACAGCCACGTAAATTAGATATCATCACAAGGGTTCTGGAGATTTATATTGTTATAAGGATACACTGTAGCCTTTTCCCATAAACTAAAGTGTGTTTTCCCGGCATGTAGAAATTCTGTCAAAATCTGCGTTTTGTCATCCAACTTTTGAGCTGACGTGTATCTGCTGTGTAGTCTGCAGACATGTTTTACAGCTCTTCTGTACTCTGTGGTGTTTTTCTGACCAAATACACTTCAGATGACACTGAGTAGATAGCACAAATTGAAGGGATTTATATCTTGTGAAGCTAAGCATAAATTATTTTGATTAATACATTTTAATATCATTCTTCTGTAGAACTAATTGCACAAGTACCGGATGTACTCTGATGGTAAGTCTTCTGTTGTGGAATATTATTCATCCCCAAACTGCCCTCTGCATCCTCTGGCATTTGATTTTCACTGATATGATTTCTCACTCTTTTTTTAAATATGCATACTTCTGAAATACAAATTAGTTTCTTTTTTCTAACGAATCATTATCATGTGCTATCATCAAAGGTTATTCACTGGAAACTTAAGAAAAAGGCAATGAAACTAATTTTGATTGTTAATGGAAATGTATTTTTATTCTTAAACAGCTTCCCTCAGCAATAATTATTGTTATGCCTCTTGGGTGGTTTTGGAATTATAAATTTACATCCCGCAGTTCTTTTTCATTCTTTTTACAGAACACTGCAAATTCGTACTTCTGCCTAGTGTTAGGAGTATATTAATCTCTCCATCCTTTTAAAATATAGATACACATGTGTTTTCTGAGTTGCTAAGAGATGGCTGGGTCTGTACTGTGTACAAGCTGGGTCTATACTGTATACAAGCTGGGTCTATACTGTATACAAGCTAAAGCATTTATATTATTGTGCAGTTGAGTTCTGAGTGTACTTCTAGATTTAAAAAACATGAACTCAATCAGCTTATATAATTTATTAATGCTAAGACCAAGATAATTAGGTATCCTTATAGAAATAGATTTCTATTATTCAGCCATGAAGATAAAATTTTTGTCGAAAAGCGGAAGCATGGAGAGTGTATTAATTTGGGGGTTTAGAAGTTAACATAAGGTACAGGTCATAGCAATAAATAAAGACTGAATTAGTCAAGCAATATTTCGCTTCTGAAGTAGTTATTAAAAGATGAGGCTTTTTTCCTGCTGCTGTATTTTCATATATAGTTGTTAATCACATGTTTGTGTAAACCGCTGAGATATAAATCCTCCCCTCCCCACTGGAAAAGAGTAATTTTGAAAAGGGATTGGTGTGTGCCTTTTTTTATCCAACTTCCAGCAAAACCTTGCCTGTGTTTTTAAGGTCTTGTGATTAAAGTTCTGGTCCTCTCATTAAAAGTGGAAATACACAAGTAGCAGTAATTTGTGTGTCTGAACTTTTTTTTTTTTGCCTTCAGTGGAAAAAAAAAAAAGGTTCAGAGTTTAAGAAATGGTTAAAATTAATCCTGTGTGCAGTTACTGAGCGAAGAAGCAGGCAACAAATGTCAATAAATCTAGATCTGTTTGAAGAAAACGTCACTAAATCTTAGTCTTGACTGCTCTCTGGTAGTGTCAAGAGCTGCTCTGTAAGATGAATTTGAGGGGAGGATGAAAAAGGTACCATATTAAACCACAGCACTGATAAGTTTAGTTAAGAGGCAGAAGATGTGTCCTTGCAGTGACATTCAGTGGCTGATATTTGTATCCCTTTAAATAATATGCTGTACATCTATGAGAATGATGGCTTGGTGTTTGTGACATTGCATCTTCACCAAGGTTACTGGCTCCAGGACAGGCAGTCTCTCCTCTCTTTCTCTCACACATTGTCAATAAATATCCACTTGTCTGAGGAAGTGAGATACAGATTTTACAGCTGACACCAAAGCATCTTCATTTCCAGAAGCAATGAGTTTCAACACATGTGAACGTGAAGTGGGAAAAAAAATTAAAGGGGTATATCTTTCAAGTCTTTGTCATAAGAAAGCAGATAACCCTTCCACAAAACAAAATCCAAGGTTTGGCAGTGGTATAAAATTTAAAGTTTTCCAGTGAAACCATAAATTTCTATGATAATATAAGCATATTAAATTTAGCCTAAAGCTTTGTTTGAAAATGAGATACATATATTTCCCTTTCCTTAATATATACGAATATATATATTTCCACTTCAAAAGGGGAAAATAATCTAAGAACAATATTATGTACATTGTGATTTTCTGCTCTATTAATTGAGGGTGGGTGTTCACAGTCTGATATTAGATAAACCTCTTCACTGGTCTGTTCTACCCAAACATGCAAGTTCCTCAGCTTTCAGCTAAAAAGGAGGGAGGAGATGCTCCTTACATACAAATGTATGTACGCATAATAAACTGGGGATATCTACCACTGGGATTTCTACAAGTGGAGATTTTGAGTGAAAAGTTATGTAACAAAAAGAAAAAATCTAAGTATCCTAATTTTTCTAATCTGTAGCCTATTCTTTCCTGAAAAGCAAATAATTCTGTAGAAATAATATATTCATTTTCATTTACAGTTTATTTAATCTCTACTTCTAATCTATGTGAGTTTAACATCTGTGAAGAAAAATAATCTCTTGCCCATTATATTCTCTTTTAGTTTTTATTTTAAAACTAAAATGTGTTAAATGAAACTAACAAGTCTGATTTATTGTTAGCTGATACCAAGTTGCTAATATGGTCTCTTGGTCTCCCTCCCTTTCTCCCTACTCTTTCCACCCTGCAACCTCTGGCTGAGCACTGACTGCGGTCCAAATCCTGATTTCTTACCACTAATAGTACCACCGCAAGAGGTAGAATTAAGTGCTTCATAATATTTTTCAACTCCTATTTGCCTAAGCAGCACCTATCCATTCTCCCACAAGGGTAGGCTTAGCCATTGCAAGAGCAGAGATGCCTACAGTGCTTTTTCAGAGTTGGAACAGCTTTTTCTGGCAGACTTTTATAGCACTTATGTCAGGGGCTTTGAAGGTTTATTTGGCTGTATTGTACAGATGTGCAGGACTAAGGCAAGCTGTCCTTCTGAATTTGAGCTCTTCTTGGGATTTCCTGCATTGCATCAGCTTCAGAATGTATGGAAATACACTGTAGTGGTATTGGCTTGCTCTAGACTCTTGATCTCCAGAAGGAAGCCTCTCAAATGTCCAGCCTGAAAACACAGGTTGCTTGATACTGAAAAGTGTGGATCAATTTAGAGCTGGTATTTCCAGTTAAGAATTAAGTCCTGGAATCTTTCTAGAAAGATAATTAAATCCTGTGTTGGATAGTGTGCTGTGGCAGGAAATGTGTCTGATATTTAAGCTTTTATTTCCCAGTTCAATAGACAAGTATATCTCAGGTTAATGATAGGATTGGTAGGTATCAGTCCACATATGTAACCTAAACTTTTTATAACATGCTAGAATATACAAAATGCTGTTCTGTTTCTAAGAAAGTATGAGTATGGGTTAGTCTTATTCTCATATAATATGTTGAATGGGCTAAGAGGTTAAAGGTGAATGGATCTTGACATCAGCACTCAATTCAGGCTTGACCTGTTGTTTTTGAATCAAACACTAAACGGTGTAATTGTGTACCTCTTCAATATTTGTATCCATACAAAATGACATTATGACTGACTATCCTAGAGCTTTAACTACTGTAACTTAGGAACATTCTCTCTTGGGTGCACAAATGTTACATGAAATACATATAAACAGAAACATCAGAATTAATAGAACTGTGGCACTTGATGGTTTGCATTTATTTATCTGCTAAATGTGGACCTACCGTGTTATAACCATATTAAATACTATAGATGTGTAAAATTGCTTTCAAAATATTTAGCATAGCAAAAGAAGTTCATTCAGTTGTTACAAACTACAGTATTTTCAGTCAAGTTCACTGAACTGTAAATTAGGAGCTGTAAATTAAATGGGACATCAATACATTTCTTTCAGTTTTATGTTACTACGTGTTACTTTGTGATCTTATAGTAAGCAATTAGGGATGAAAAGAATAGTAAGAACCTTTCAGCACATTTACTTAAAACACTTGTGTGAGTTAAGTTTTATTCTTTCTGAACTTTTCAGAGTTACAAGATTCTGAAACTGACAGAATGAAAGAAATTTATGTCTGAAAGCAAGTGCTACAAAGAGCAATGGGATGCTCTTGCTGAAGGGTGGAGGGTTAAGGTTCAGGTAGAAAACAAAGCCAAACCTCCAAACCCCAGAACTTTTTTTAAAAAGGGTATCTAAGAAACCCGTGTATGTATAGAATAAAAACAGAATGGGAAAGAATAATAATAATAATAAAAAAAACAAATGCAAAACTAAAAAGCCCTAAACATTATGAATATAATAACTAACTGTTGTACACTACAAGGATGAACGTTCCCAAACTTTTGTTCTATTATAGATATTATAGTTTCCTTATTCTTCAAAATCTTTCTCCCCTATCCACAACAAGAAGTCCTACAAGATTGCCAGAGAGGGACCCTTCATCAGGGACTGTAGCTGAAGAAGTTTTTTACTGTGAGGATGGTGAGGCACTGGAACAGGTTGCCCAAAGAAGTGGAAAATACTCCATCCCTGGCTGTGTTCAAGGCCAGGTTAGAGAGAGCCTTGGGTGACATGCTCTAGTGTGAGGTGTCCCTGACCATGGCAGGGGAGTTGGAACTAGATGATCTTAAGGTCCTTTCCAACCCTAGCCATTTTATGATTCTACGTTAAGTCTGGCCTTAAGTTCCCAACCTGGGCTTCAAAGATGTTAGCACATACAAAACTATTTATTAACTGTAAAATTATAAAAACCAGACAGATTCTTACTCCTTAACAGAACTTTGCATAAAGTTCAGAAAACTTACATATTTAGTAACCATCTTGTCAAACACAAAACCACATTACCCTCTTTCAGACATTTTCTGCACTCATATCTGTGTTAACAGGAATAGCTCTGAGGCGCTAGTACACCCATAATCTTAGCTAAGCACTCCCTGCTATGTTAGAAAATGTTTTGATTCTCTGATTCTCAATATTAGACTGGGATATCTAATTTAGAACTGAAACAGCCCCTGCACTGACAACTTCTATCAAGTGCTTCGTACATGTATTGATGAAGATTAGTATAATATTGATATTTTCAGAAGTATTTGCACAGATCTAAGAGATCCTAGGTTGTTATTATTTTCTCTAGACTAGTAATTAACAATTCTGGAGGATATTAGGCAAGCTCTGTGAAATGAAACAAATTGTTCACTTTCAAGAATACAGTTACAGACATGTTTGAATTCATTTCAGGTGTTTCTCATTATTTACTGATGTATATTTTCTTTTGGTAGAAAAAGGGAAAGGAGAGGAAGTTCTATTAAATTGTATGTTTTTCACTTTCACAAATGGTAAATTTTCACAGTGGTTCCTAGGGAGTTCTGTTCAGTTACCACTTGAGATGTTGTGCTATCTCCCTATGCGCCACTTGGAGTGTTTATCCCTGCTCTGTGTAGGGCCCTCTGTCTTCTCTCTGTTTATGAGTGCAAACTTAAATACATAATTTACAAAAGAAATATATGTTATTTGCTGTATTTCTTGCAACAGATATGAAGTATTACCTGAGTCTTGAACCAGCACTCTCTTCACTGAAGTTTTTTATAAATGTGACTATCAAGAGATATAACAATGCCATAGTAACAAAATATACTTTATGTTTACGCTATAACTAAATTATTCTTGCTAATTATAGTAAGTATTTTTAGTCATTGATGTATGCAGCCACTAAAACGCTGCATTTATCAGCTGAGTGTTTTTTTTTCCTTGGCTTTGATGTTGCCAGTGTATATTTAATCTCAATTTATTTCTACTAGTCATTGTTATATAAAACCTAATGCATGGAAACACAATATTTATCCCAGCAGCTGTTAAAAATCTGTGGATATGGATTAATGTCAGCTTTTAAATGTGTAGTGCTTTAGTTAATTCCATCCAAGGACAGATGATATCATCCACTAGGAAGGAATATATTAAAAACTGTCAGCCAGAGGGTAGTAAAAGTAGGTGATATGTTATAAGGAGGACTAAAAGGTCATTCAAAGAAGAGATATTGCTAATAAGTCAATTAAAATTTTCAAGCTGACATTTTACAAATTTCTGTGTAAGTCCTAAAACATTTTCAAAGCTAGCAAAATTCATATCCAGGATTGGAAAAACAGGAGTCATGCAGAACCTGCACAGTTCCTTCAAGAAATGAGCAAACTGGGAGCTGGCTCCTTTAGGTTAAGTGACTAAACAGGTCAGTATTGGAGGGGCCAATTGTTTAGCTAGGTAGTGTTATCTGGGCCATATTTGCAAGTATGTATGCAAGTATTGCTTATGTGTATGTAAGCAAATTTATCTCCATAGGTCTTCTGCATTGTCTTGCAGTACTTTCCAAGGCTCACCTGGATTATGTGCAAGTGGCTACTTCTATTTGTCTAGGTAGGAATTGTGTACAGATATATTTATTTAGATTGCATTTAAATGTGAGAAAGAATTCTTCTAGATTTATTGTCCAACAAGTGGGCAGTTGTATAATACACACTATGGCAATTTATGTGCTTTGATACCATCTTTTTGTTAGGTTTCAAGGCTCAAGATTAAATGCAGTGGAGATGGGGATGCAATCTGTGCCAAAGAACTAAGCCCTCACTTCCAAATCATACTCTTCTTCCCTTGTTCGAAGTTTGATAAAGTTTAGGTAAAACATGAAAAATAATGAGGCTTAGTCCTCTTAAAGATATTGATGCATCTGGCTTCTCAGTGGAAGAGAAAAATAATTGAGTACCTTTGAATACCAGATTCAAAATGAAAATCCAGCATGAAGTGTACTTCTAGTTTTTGTTCAAAGAGAAGTGTATATGATAAAAAAATGAATGGAAATTTCTCTTATTTGACATGATTTAAATCTAAAGTTGATATTTTCCTCACAGACTTATGGAACATGTTTAGTACAGTATATACCAAATGAAAATTCAGTATCGATTGATTGACCACATCCCAGGTTAAAAAAATATATATATATATAGATAATAACTTGAAGTATGTAGAATATTTTTTCCATGAAGTTGAAATAATTTCTGCACATTTAATGTTGTGTACTATGTAGCCATGCAGTAACAAGGGGATTTTGAACATAGGGTCTAAAACATTCAGAAAGCATTCTGTCAGCCAGAGCCTTAGGCATGAGATCTCAGAGACTTTCCTTTTTCCAGCTGAAATGTAGCTCTGGCTGCTTTTGACAGGCTTTTTTTTTATGCCCAGGTTAGTTTAAGTTTGTGTGGGGTGGTGTGAAGGTATAGTTTTGTGGGATGTTTTTTTGGGTTTTGTTTTTTAACTTTTATTATGAATTTCTCATGTAATATTTAAGTATCATGATTCTCAACTATACCTTTTTCTCAGATAATCTGAAGCCTAGGCTCTCTGCAGCATTTTTGGTAGTGTTGGAAATGCTTCTTGTTGATTGTTCTGCTTATCAGTCAACAGGATATCAACTGAGCAAGTTTTTTCAGTGCTGAATGATCAGACAATAGTAGTCAGATTCCAGTTTCATGCCTGAAAGAGGCATTTTCTTGGTTTGCACACTGCCTGATAAGATTTCTTTATTCTGTGACCTTCCTACAGAAGGTCTGTTGTCTTCAGATATTCTCACTTCTTAAAATTTATTGAGTTTATCTGAAGATACTCTGATTGTATATTTAAATCTGCTTATTAGTCTTATATAGAAAAGGTGGTTGCATCAATTTCAGTCTAGATTCTTTAGTTATCTTTGTGCATTTGTATACTGAACTAGGTAATTTATACTATGAATCAAGCCTCCAGAAAATATGTGAAAGGTCTACTACAAAGTCTTGAAAATCCATCAAGTTTACTTGTATATGAGTACAGAGGTAAAAGGAAAAAAAAGCCTCCCCAAACCCAAAGGCATTGTTCATATGTTTGATAATAACACACTTTGGTACATAGTGTTATTTGAAATATATGTTTATATACCTGTGATTCTGTGCATGCACACTCTACTTGCATATCTATAACACAAAAATATTATATCATGTCTGTATCCACTAATCTAACATGATTAGGTTGGCCCTGCTTGTTTCACTTGACAGGCAGGCAGTGACATCAATCAAAATTTCTGCCATTCATGTTGCTTTTCACAGTGCCAGTGAGAGTTGTGACAGGTTTCTTTAAAGTGGGATAGCAAAAACATTGGGATTTTGGTTCTTGCAAGGTGAAGGGACAGTCATTCACGTATATGGATCATTTCTGTATTTAATCTGAGTTCATATAAATTTGTACGTAAATGACATGATAGTGTGCATTACCAAGAACATCTGGCTATCTCAATCTCACATTTTGTGTTCTAAATGAAAAGGCAATTTGTTACAAAATTGAACAAGTATTTTTGCATGTGACTAAAACATGTCATATGGAAAACCTTTGTGTTTGGTGGGTTTTTTTTGTTTGTTTTGTTTCTTTAACAACACTTGGAATTTTTTTCCTATGTATTTTTAATTTTGATTGAAAAGGAATGAAATATTGAGAAAATAACACGTTTAAATTTTATTTTCCTGAAGAGATATTGTAAAAAGAGAAAATCAACCTATATTTTCAAGCTGTTTTTTCTATTGTTGCCTATTTCATATTTACAGTTATTACAAAACAATAAATGTGTGGTGATTATCAAATCCAGTGAAACCAAAGCAGGAATTCATCAGCTAATCTTCTGTCCTAGAACCATTCTCACTACGTGCAACAGTGTGGATCCCAATTGTGTCCTGTGTAGCTCTCTGTCCTTTCCCAGAGCTGCAAATTAGAGTAAAACAAGAAACTCAGATTAGGTCATAATTACACTAGTACAGTATGTCTCTGGCTTCATTCTGTATTCTAATAAATCAGTTGCACCACAGTTATGTTCCCTCATTTCTGGGGTAGCAAAAATTATGAGGAAGAGAAAGAAGAAAGAAAAAAATTAAACCTTGAGTGGAAATGCAGCTGAAGTAGTTGATTTCCTGTTGAGTTCCTCTTTCCATTGTATTACCTCTCATGTCTATGGCTAGGAACCTGGCAGAGTTGAGAGGTGTGTCTGTGCTTGCAGAGAGGTTGTCTTCCACGTGTATGTGACTGCAGCCCAGTTAGGAGAATACCTTCTGCTGTTGTGTCATCTCCTTAGAGTCATGTCCTTTATTTTTAGTTATAGTCTTTTGTTGTATATAAGCCTGTTTGGGAGAAGGACCTCAGAAGTTTGAAACACTCCATGGTATGTTCTGACGTTATACTAGTTGATATGCTTGAAAGTAGAGCACCAGTGGCTGATTTTCCATATGTTACTAATTTGGTTAATTTTAAGATTCTCTTAAACTATCTCACTTCTTTTTGACACTATCCTTAGGCAACTATTGACAATTGACTTTCACTGGAAATACTTGTTTTTCTCTACCAAAGCTACTGGTATGCTAAAAGCCATTTTGATGGCTAGAAAACTACTGAATATATTTCAAAAGGTTTTTACATGAGGTAGAAAAGACGTTTGTGTAGTTTATATAGTATGTTATGTGTTGTATAGTTTTGTCTCAGCTTTTATCTCAATGCATTGAATTGTTTAAAGTGGTTATACTGGAAGTTAAATCATGGATGGCATAGATGGCACCAAGATATTTAATAGTTATCTTCTGGTGGATATTGATGCGTTGTGACTTTAACAAGCATTTTGGTTCAATGGATTGTTAAGCTAAGAATAGTTTTCTGCTGATGATAGACTTGATGGAATGTTACTTAAATTTTAAACTCAGTTTGGCTTTTCAGTTGGGAAGTATTTTCTGTCCCCTCTTAACTTAATCCAAAATACTATTTTAGAAAAGCACCAAGTCTTTATTGGTGGTTTTGTTTTTGTTTGGATTTTGATTTTTGGTTTGTGCCCTGCTCAGGGGACACATTTTTAGAGAGAAAAAGAAGTTAAAACAGTTTACTTCAGATACTTCATTGCTGAAGCTTGCAGCTGTTGGAGTAGCCATTCAGTAATGGTTACAGTACTGTGTCTGAAATATCTACTTTTTAACTGCCTCCTGTGCAGTACCAAATGCTAATGTAGGTGCCAAATGGGAATACCTTCTTCCATGTATAAGATGGATGAGGCACTTCAGAGTAGGAATCCAAAACAGCTGGTGAACTGAGAAGTGCATGATTGTAAAAGCTAGTTCACATTAGAACTAATCAAAATAAGGTGCTGCAGATGGGTATATCCTAAATGAAACTGTCATTTAATAGGTATCTCTCCACCTGTGTTCTTTCTTTAGAAACCAACCCAGCAATTGTGGAATGCTTGTCATGTAAAAGACATGCTTCAAATTTTTGCACTTCACTTTTGCACCTTCAGGTGAATGCTTTTCCTTTTTTCTCATTCACTTCCTTCCATTTTGTTGTGGTGCAGTGAGTTGGGTATTTAAACCCCACCACCTCTCTTCCACTTCCCTTTCAGGACAGTGAGTGTATTAGAAAAGGAGAAATAGAAAGTGCACCATTGTATTAGAAGATACCTTACCAGCTAGTGCACCATCCAGACAGATAAATCATATAATTTTGAATTATGTTGGTCACTTCCAGTCTGGTAATACTGGTGCAACTATGGGAACTCTTCCTAATTTTTTTTTTTTTTTTATTTTCCTCCGGAAGATTTTGTGATAAACAGTAGCTGGAATGGTAATCTGTCCTTTATGAATTCATTCTTTGTCTGGTAGCGCTTTTTGATTCTGCTTAACAGGGTGAAAACAATGTTTCTTTAAATAGCATGCCCAGTCCACAGAAGCATTTCATGTATCTTTGAGCAACATGAATTCGCTGGATGGACTCTACTAGATCGTTCTCTGGAGGTCATGAGAAAAGGTTGACTAGAAACCTATGTAGGTGTAATTCTAAAATTTGGAGTGGGCTTGAAATTTTGGATTCAAAAATAGTTTCAGTTTGTGCTTTGTTTTGGAGAAGTGTGAAAATAATTATCTGAAGTTTTTGGATCAGTTTGTAATTACTTTAAAAGAAAACATGGCGGAAATCATGATTTAAACATGTAACATTGAACTTCATAAGGGAGCAAGGGTAGACATGATGGCTGCAAAGTATTGATTTTTTTTTTGTGGAAACTGTAGTTTAGCTATCTCAACTTACCTGTATTTCATGGGCAGGGTACTTTTCAGTGAAGAATTATGAAGTATCTAGTCATACACTATACCATTCAAATATCATTTATGTTAAAGTAGTATATGTTTATTGTGATTTACTTTGCAGTTTTCTTTGTGCTATTTGATTTAAAAGTTCCACATAATTCTGTTTCCTAACTGAACTGTGTAAGTTGAAGCCTCAACTACAGGTTTGAATTTACACAGGAAAATGGCAAGATTCTCATAATGCATAGGATGATTTTACCAAATTTAAACATGGAATCAATAATATAATAGTACCTAATGGTCTTGTATTTCTGGCCTTCTGCATCCATCAGTAATTGTATTCCAAATAGTGTATCATTTCAGTAAATCAATGCACGTCTTAGTTATTGACATAGTGATGACATCTACATGTAATATAAGAAAAAAAATCTGTCTCAGCACAAACCAGTTCACGCCCTCTTAAATCAAATAAAGTTGAGGATGGATTAAATGATGTAAAGAATTCCCTGGCAAAAATTCTTAAAAGCGATCTCCAAAACTGTTTTGTCTAATGTGGTGTGCTACCTTTTTGCATGTTTTGATACGCTGAGTTGACACAATTATTAGAAGGATATTTTTTACAAAAGAAGTGAACTTAATAGTATTTAAGCGTGTGTGAGGTAATGAATTCTCTGTTTCACTCACTGGTTATGTAATGGCCTTGCAAAACCACTGAAATTTTGCCTGTTTAGCCATACACAAAAAAAAATATTTTTTTTTGTTGTTTTTGTTACCCCCCCTTAGTCGAACCATAAATCAGGCTTGACTACTCTGGATTCTATTACTATGTAACAGCTATTTTAAACCATCTAACCATCTGCTTAATGGCTGGTAATACGTTTCTAATGGTCACTCTTGATAAGATACTTTCAATTTGCTACAGTAATCGCAATCAAACAGACAAACACATTCTACAGTGATGTGACTGAGATTGTTCACCACTTTTCTATCAGCAAAAGGGTTGTTGCAGTGTTTCTTAGAAAAAAAATGGCATCTTTGGCAATTTTCTGTTTAAGCAGTATATTTTCTGGATGAGAAATGCGGGTCTGGAATGTGAATTTATCAGATATTGCATAAATGGATAGTTTTCAGTATTTACATGTCCAGATGTTGTGGCTACTGTGGTTGTAACAGATCAGTTTAATTAATAATTGTCCTTTTTTTTCCTGGATGATATATAACTGAATTGCTGTCATTTAGGGCCTTACATTCTTTTGTGTGATCCTGGCAGCTGGTTGACGGTTCTGCAAATTATGAGTTTCTTGGCTTAAAACCGACTAAATTGCAGACAAAACAAGCTATCAGCTGAGTAAATACTGCACCTCTGTTTGGCTTCAGTGAGAAGAAGGAGATTAGCGTGAGTACTTAGTGTTCATAATTACTAGTAAGAGGCAAATAGTAGGCTCAGGCTGACTGGAGATTGTTCCATTATATCCAATTAACACCCACTTGATTATTGTTAATTACTTGTGTTGGATGACAGAGGAGTAAAGATGTCATACTTCAAACATACAAATACCATCTGGGTCATCAGTATGCTGACACTGATAATTTTGTGCTCAGTCTCAGATGCTACTAGGTATTTTTTCTGTACAGTTTTTAGACTTCTCTGCTTTTATCACTTATTAAAACTCTCCTTAAATACACTATCTAAATGATTTTTTCTTTTCTTAAAAAAAAACCCAAACCTTTAAAAAAAGAAAAAAGCCTTATTTTTCTTATAGGATTCTTCAGGATAAAAAAAAATCACTGAAAACCAAAATATTTCTGTTGATAATTTTTTGTGTAAAGGCCTTTTTCTGATGTAGCCAACTGAGGCTGAGGCTTGGAATATGTTGTAGACATGTGTAGATTGTATTGCGTTTGTTATTCCAATGTCACAGTGACTTTCATATTTAATCTGTTGGGATGTCTGATTCCCTTAGACTTCTTCAAAACCTGAAAAGTTCAAATATAGTGACGTACATAAATATTACTGTCACTTTTCCTGGTTACTGATAACGTATTGTGATAAACGATTGAAACTATTACTATAAAAAGGTGAGCTCCCCAAGTGCAATGAGTTAATGAAGACCTTTCTCATTTTTCGTTGTAATATATATTTAAACAGTAAAGGAACAGACATTAGGAAGTCTATTGAAATAAGGAATTCCTAAGTATATTTAAAGATTTAAGCAGGGAATTGAATATCTTAACTAGCCATTTGGAATATATAATGTTAAAATAGTCTTCTTTTAAAGGGCATTTATGGTATTAAAAAGCACCTTCCAAATACTGTAAATATGTATATTTTATAATGAACAGATATCAGTGAAATGGAATATTGTCATAGGATAATAGGTTCCAGGTGATGAATGCTGAAACAGAGCCAAAATGCTCAATTTTAAGGTATGAGATATTGATCCTGTGACAATATTTTATTGCCATTTACTTTTATTTCTCTTATGCCACCTGGCCAATGTGTATGCCATCATCTTGTCTGAATGGGATGCTTAGAATCATAGCATGTAGAAAATGTACCTATCTAGAAGCTTCGTGTTATGTTGTGCTGCTAGTTAGAGGATCACAAAAGGAGCAGCTGTTAGACTAGTTCTTAATTTTGCAAGATAATTTCTCCCATTTAAGTTGAAGTAATTTGTTATCAGTGTTTGGTCTAGCACTTACAGATATGCTGTCCAGCTATTAATGTAGTGAAGAAATAGATAGGACATTTCCATATGTGTTCTTCCTTAGCAGTGTGGTACTATTCTTTTATGATTATTTTTCTTGTGTGTGTCATTGGTTTTTTGTTTTGTTTTTGCTTTAGCCTTTGTTTTAGCCTTTTCTAGTTTGACAGTCACTCCTCTAAATGTGAAATAATTGAACACATTTCCCTTCTAGGTTTACCTTACTGTCTTCTGTATGACTCAAAAGTCTTTAATGGTCCTTGTTTTTCTGTTGTGTTTATACAGTGCCCAGCAGAATCTGTTCTGACCCTTGGTTGTACTGATTTCTAATCTGATTTACACATGCTAACCTGAAAGCTTTTTTTCAGAGCTTGTTATAGAACCAAACTATATTTATCTGTATTCCTGCAATAAATAAATTGAATTGGCAGGCAAGAAGGATAATGTCAAATCCTCCTGAAATTCAGGTTTCTTAACAGAACAAAGCATGATGAATTAGGTAGCTCTTTTTGTAATTTTCAGGTGTTTTTAGGGGAGTGCTTAGGAAGTTTTACTTGATTTAACTTAGACATAAGTAATTCTCAGTTCGGAGCAATGGTTTAGAACTTGACTGAATGTCCTTTTGTGAAGTAATTATCCTGATTTCCTTGCTAAATGTTATTTTATGCATTACATTTAATAGCCTCTTTTTCTTTGGCATGGTAGAATAGTGATAGCGTCTTCTATCATTTAGGGACAGAATATATCCTCTGGTTCATATACATCTTAGCTTTGAGGCATTCAAGCAATGTTCAGGTGGGTTTTTTTCTGCATGCCTTTGCAACAGTTATATTAGAACAAACTATGTGTAAGGTTTTTAACTCTGTAGTATATTTTGTTTCCGTGTCTTCTAGATACTAGGTGGCAAGTTATAATATGTTCTTGTGTCTCTTTGGATGATGATGTGTACATTGCCTGTATGGCGATATTAGGAACTTCACAAATAAATGAAGTCAGGTATATACAGTACTAGTTTTGCAGTACTCAAAAGTTATGTCCACCTAGGGTACTTTTTTGATTATGTTCATAAATGCTTGGGAGGCAGGGTGAGGATCTTTGAGCACATTAATGTGTAGGGAAGAAGTACCAAGTAATTTTTTTTTGTGTGACTACTTCAGGTGTATTTTTTTTGCAATGCCGTATATGTCATTTTAGTAGTGCAACATCCTGTCAAGATCCTGATTTCCTATGATGAACATCTCATGCTTCCTTGAGATTTAACTTTCCTGATAGGTTTTTGATGGAGGTCTGGTATTTCAGTGGTCCAATTACAGATACTGGCCCTGTCTTACTCTTGTACTAGAAATCATTTCCCTGGCTCAAATATCCCCTTCAAGGAAACAGTCGATTGATGAGGGAGCAGATATTCCAGTGCCCTAGCTGTTTAGTACTACTTTGGTTATGAAACAATGGTGAAGGCTAAGATAATTACACTTAAGTGTGCATTTTAAAATATAGACAAGCTATGAATCTTAACTTAGTAAACTACCACTGAGAGATGAGCTTGCTTTTTTTACTGCTGTCCTGAGCAGAGCCCGGACACAACAGAGTATCAGCATATATTGTGTATGTTCTAATAGTGTGTAGCGTACTTAACTAAGGTTTCTTAACACCTAGCTATAGTTCTTACTGTTTGTTGGTGTCCAGATTTCAAACCTAATTTTTTTGAAAATGCTTCCAAAATTTCTTGATGTGCCTAGTCACAAACAAGGACATTATGGCATGGGCTGTGCTTTCTGATAAACCTCTTTGTGGATTTGCCTTGCCTCATGTGTTTTCTTCTGCAGTCTTTTATGATATAAAACAGTGTTAATACTTCTGTTACTACACCAACATTCTGTTAATACTGTTAATACACCAACATCTTTGTCGGTGACGTGGACAGTGGGAATGAGTGCGCCCTCAGCAAGTTTGCCGATGACACCAAGCTATGTGGTTCGGTCGATACGCTGCAGAGAAGGGATGACAGCCAGAGGGACCTTGACATGTTTGTGAGGTTGGCTGATGCCACCCTGATGAAGTTTAACCATGCCAAGTGCGAGGTCCTACAGCTGGGTCAGAGTAATCCCAGGCACAGCTCCAGGTTGGGCAGAGAAGAGGTTCAAAGCAGCCCTGCTGAGAAGGACTTAGGGGTCTTGGTTGATGAGAAAATGAACATGAGCCGGCTTCAGTGTGCGCTTGCAGCCCAGAAAGCCAGCCATATCCTGGGTTGCATCAAAAGAAACATGATCAGCAGGTCGAAGGAGGTGATCCTGCCCCTCTACTCTGCTCTTGTGAGACCTCACTTGGAGTATTGTGTGCAGTTCTGGTGTCATCAACATCAAAAGGACATGGAACTGTTGGAACAAGTGCAGAGGAGGGCCCCGAGGATAATCAGGGGACTGGAGCACCTCCTGTATGAAGATAGGCTGAGAAAGTTGGGACTGTTCAGTCTAGAGAAGAGAAGGCTGCATGGAGACCTCATAGCACCCTTCCAGTGTCTGAAGGGGGCCTATAGGGATGCTCAGGAGGGACTCTTCATGAGGGACTGTAGTGATAGGACAAGGGGTAATGGGTTCAAACTTAACCAGGGGAAGTTTAGATTGGATATGAGGAAGAAATTCTTTACTGTAAGGGTGGTGAGGCACTGGAATGGTTTGCCCAGGGAAGCTGTGAATGCTCCATCACTGGCGGTGCTCAAGGCTGGGTTCGACATAACCTTGGGTGGCATGGTTTAGTGTGAGGGTGTCCCTGCCCATGGCAGGGGGGTTGGAACTCGATGACCTTAAGGCCCTTTCCAACCCTAACTGTTCTATGATTCTATGATAAAAGGAATGTTTGTTGCAAAATTTGCATTCCGTGACATGTTAACATGTCTTATCTACAAACTAAAGGTTTACAGTAGAACCATTGAAATATATTCATCCTATAGAAAATTGAACATTATTGTAGTAAATGTAAGGAAATTCTTTTCATAGTTAATATTGCATTGAGACTTAAGAGTGGTTGGTTTTGCCAGGAAGTTGAAAGAACTTTTAAGCAGAATATGACTTATGGAGGGGGATCCAGAGTATATTTTATCTTTGCATTGAGTGTGTTCTATGCATAGGAAATTAATTATTTTTTAGTAGTGGCATGCATGATCACATTTCATACTTGTATCAACTGCAGAGGAGACAGTATGGCAGCAGTCATGAAGGCAAAGAACAGGCACACAGTTCTTTATTAACTGCCTACTTCATGGGATTTGGCACCAATAGCTACTATGTTTCTATTCCTAGCCTTCACCCCGTATGTTGAAGTAATTTGTTAATTTAAAAAATGTCTTTTGAACCTTTTTTCTCTGGACACAGACTATGAAGGAAAGATTTTACCTTGCTGGACTCCAAAATTTAAATCTCTGTCCTCTGCCTGATTGCTAGTTAAAATCATAACGGGCATTCAATATCTAAGACAAATAAGAGCCGTGCCCTTCTACATAGAGGATTTTTAAGATGCACAAGTTCCTGATGGAAAATATTCCTGGCAAAACACAGCAGTCTTAAATTCCCTGCTGATAAATCTAGAAAGGTTGGTTTAATGTTACTACCAGACAGGTGAGCTGTAGATAAAAATGGATGTGGTATGGAAAATCTCTTCCCTCTTGACTTTTGTTTATATTTCATAGAATCATAGAATAGTTGGGGTTGGAAGGAACCTTAAAGATCATCTAATTCCAACCTCCCTGCCACAGGCAGGAATCCTCCACTAGAGCTGCATCTTCTTGGCATGCGTCTGCATGCAAGAAAGGTAGGAAACCAGTGGGAAATCCACAGAAAGGTGGAGGAGCTGAGGGAAGAATCTTGAAAAAATGCTTCTCTGGACATCATACCTGCTGGAAAGGCAGGCCTGGGAACTGAACCAGGGATCAGCCTCCAGAGCTTCCTCCTTTGGCTGCTAAGCACCTAAGGATGCACTGAGTACATGGAGCAAGCTGAAGGCTGTGCGGAGTTGGCCACCAGTTCGCAGCCCCTCACCTTAAGGCTACTGCAAGCCAGGATCTGTACATCATAGAATCATAGAACAGTTTGGTTTGGAAGGGACCTTCAAAGGTCATCTAGTTCACCCCCCTGCAATGAGCAGGGACATCTTAACTAGATCAGGTTGCCTAGTCTTGAATGTCTCCAGGGATGGTGCATCCACCACCTCTCTTGGCAACCTGTGCTAAAAAAAAGTCTTCCTCACATTCCGCCTGAATCTCCCCTCTTTCAGTTTAAAACCATTACACCTCCCCCTGTCACAACAGGCCCTGCTAAAAAGTCTCTCCCCATCTTTCTTATGGGCCCCTTTTAAGTACTGAAAGGCCACAATAAGGTCTCCCCAGAGCCTCCTCCAGGCCGAACAACCCCAGCGCTCTCAGCCTTTCCTCACGGGAGAGGTGCTGTATCCCTCTGATTTTTGGAGCCCTCTTCTGGACCCGCTCCAACAGGTCTGTATCTTTCCTGTACTGAGGACTCCAGAGCTGAATGCAGTACTCCAGGTGGGGTCTCACCACAGCAGAGAGGAAATATCACCTCCCTCAACTTGCTGGCTATGCTACTTTAGATGCAGCTCAATGTACGATTGGCCTTCTGGGCCGCAAGTGCGCATTGCTGGCTCATATCCAAACTTTCGTCCGCTAGTAACCCCAAGTCCTTCTGCTTAGGGCTACTCTCAATCCTTTCATCCCCCAGCCTGTATTGATACTGGGGGTTGTTTTAACCCAGGTGCAGGACCTTGCACTTGGCCTTGTTGATCCTCATGAGGTTTGCAAGATATTTGTTGAATGCAAGAGTAGTCTACTCATCTTCATTAGCTTAATTAAAATTTAAAAATTTTATAAGCCCTCTTCACTTTTGAGTGGTCATTGCATCCTAATGATGCATCAATATCACAAAATTCTTTTTCATATGTTTTTGAAGGCTGGCTGAAAAACTTTTCCCTTTCTCCAAAGCATTTTACATTAGTATTCTGTAAAGTTTTGTAAATTTTTAATATATCTGAAGTTTACAGTTTTGTTAAGAAGTCTGAATTTGAGCCTTTGTGTTTACAGTGAGTCAAACTGGAATGTTTGTAAAAAGATAGTGTGTGATCTTTTGCATTTGTTTTAATGTAACTGTAGAGTTACAGCATTTGTATTACTAATAAAGATCCTGTAAATGTATATTCAGAGCATCTCTGTGATTGTACACACTGCCCAGAGAGGGTTATTGATATGACATAGATAAATTATATATGATTAGATCTGATTATTGTTGCTGGCCAACTGCACTGTATGCAAATAGGACATTTTGCACATTTAAGTCCCTTTCAGGTCCTTAACCTGACCAGTTTATCTATGAAGCCACTCATGAGATTGTGGAGCACTCCCAGGAGGCAAGGCTTGTTAGCTCAAGCTCTAACACTGGTGTGGCCAAAAGCAGAGGGAGCAGTGCAAGTTTATAAGAGCTGTGTTATAGGGGAAGCTTCTATCCCTCCCTGAAAAATCCTGAAGCATACAAGTAGACAGGAACTGGGAAAGCTCTCCTTACTTCTTTGCATCAGTATTTAAAGATAAGGAAAACAGTGCATAATTGAATTCTATAAGTAGAGCATCCTGGTCATAGCTCTGAAGTGTCTGACATCGATGGATTTAGTATCCATTTTCTAGTTTCTTTAAGTTACATAAAAGTATAAATAGTTTATTAAAAGGTTCTTATTCTATTTGTATGTATCCATTACTGCACACATGACTTCAGTTTATTGTTAGCCATCCTTAAGTTAGGACTTAATTGTTTGGGGGAAGAGGACATGGGTCAAATGTTGTCACATCTTTCATCGTTATTGCTTCCTTCTTAAATAATATAATTTGTGACAAATGTGAACATTAATTATAATTAACAAAGCAATGCAACGTGAAGTATTCCTATTTTTAAAAACATCCAATCAGTGAGATTACATCTTACACCAAGCTTTAAGTCAAAGTTCAAAAGTCAGAAATCAAATACCATCAGTTATCAAATTATGTTAATGGTTCTAATGAAAGCTTCTGGTATTTTGTTTAACACTGTGTTGCTGTTATGGTAACTAATACGACAAGAAAAGCTGATGGCCATGAAAAAATTAAAACTGACTGCTAGAGTTGTTTTTTTTTTTTTTTTTTCTTTCCTTTTTTTTTTTCTCCTATATGTGACAATCTGTTTAATCACCCCAATTCTATGGGGGACACTCAGGTTTTTTTATAAGGTGTAAGAAGGGTATAAACTATATTTCACAACCATTTTAGCACACTACAGTTCCCCCTCCTTAAAAAGCACTTTCACATAATAAGTTTGACTTGCAAACAAAAAAAGCAAAGACAATTAAAGGCTGAAATTTTGTCATAAATCTGTACATGAAACTCTGCAGCATTTCGTAGCTAAATTGACCTGAAATCCTGGTATCATTTACAGAGTTGACAAAGAGGAATAATTGATCACAACTTCTTTTATGTTAATTTTACTTTGTAATTATACCATTTATAAGTTATAACTGCAGGGAACCAGCACAGGTAGCTTTCATAGATGTAATTGGAAGCCCACTCACTGAGCACAGTGAAATCCAAACCTGAACCAAGGAGTGCCAAATTTACAACTTTTAGTTTTTTCTAATACAAAATGTAGCAGATCAAAACCTATGCATTTTGAAGACAGTGTATAAGTACTATAAGTAGATGTTTAATGTGTTTCAGTTTTAATTATTTTAATTTCTTGCTAACATGAATGAATTGCTGGGACATCAAATGTTTGGTTATCGTCCATGGACAATATTTTGGGACCTATGGAAATTACTATTTCCAGTTGAGTCAGTGATAGAGATTGTTGTGCTCTTAAGTCATTAAGCGAACATTTTAAAATCTCACTGTCATTGTGGTCTGGCATGACTTGAAGCTGTCAAAATACCATAGAAAGAGACCCATTTTCATAATCACCAAGACTTGCACCCAACATTTACAACTTACACTGTGAAATTTCATCTTTGAAACAGTTGAGAAAATGGCTGTCTTGGCCAGTGTTGTCCTGTTATAGGCAACTCTTTTCAATGAGAAGCTAGAAAAGAATTGAATTTCCCTTTTCAGAACAAGTCCTGCAATATCTTTGCTGCTGTGTTAACAACCAACCAATGAAAAAAATGTGATTATCAAGACCTATTTGAAAACTGGAGTAAATTGTGCCTACAATAGTTATGTTCAAAATTTCTGTAGGAGATGAGAGCTTAGATGATGGAGCTTGGCCTGTGAAAAGGTTGACTGATGCTTCCTTTGTCCAAGATCTAGTCTCTCATTAGTAAGATAGTTCATTTCTTTAGGTACTTCAACTAGCTTTTATTTTATAGTAGAGGCAAAATAATGTCCTAATATCAGCATACAAATGATACTACAAATGAAGAGAATAAAACATTAGGTTCACTTAGAGGCAAAACTGTGTACAAAAGATCTCTGGAGTAATTTTTTACTCCAGGGCAAGATTTTTACTGCTCTGATGTATGGTAATACAGCCAATTGTAATTAGCATGGTGATTACCTGAATAAATCAAGTATGGATGATGTCAGTGTTTGGAACTTGAAATTATCGGGGAGCAGATTTGTTTTGCTGTATATTAACTTAAGGGTTGAATGCTGCAATAGAGAAATGTAAATAATTCTGAACCATGTTGTTTATGACTATGGTTCAGCATTAGCTGAAAGTTTCCTAAGAAATCTGAATGATTAACTTTATTAAAATAGGATTTCCTTCATTATTGTTTGTTTTGAAGGGTCAAGTCTGAATTTCCTTGAATAAAATTTTTCGGTCTTATTTTCAGACTGAAATATTTGGATGAAGATCCAAACACTGTTTTTGTTTTAGTTCTAATGGTCTTATTTCATAATGTTCATAATTATCTTTTCTTATATCTAATTTTAAAATTAACAGTCTTATTTCATAATGTTCTGTGAATTAAATTTAGCATTTGTTTAAAGATCCGTAAGTGTCCTGACAAACTTGCACATTTTAATTAACACAGTTTAATTACTGATGGGACTTTGAGCATCAGCAGTGTGTTAGTAGTTAACAGATACTAGATTAAAGAATAAACATAAACTTTTTTTACCTTTATGAAGCCCAAAATCTGAATTTGCAGTTCAAAATAATATAGAAATAGAGAAGTTTCAAAGTACTATAGGTGAATAACAATTATTACAACTGTCAAACACCCAATTTTTGAGAGAAGCAATAATATAACTGAGCCCAGATTTGAAGGTACTTCCATGTAAACATGCAAAGAGAATGTCAAAGTCTAAGAATTATATTCAAGTCAAGAAGAAAGCATTCCTGATGATATTAAGGAATTTTCACAGGTGGAAATGAGATTGGAAAGTATGTGCTTTCATTGGTGGGATTGGGGTTGAGAGGGAGGAAGTAGATAGATGATAGGCAAGATAAACAAGCCAGCTTCTGAGATTCAAGAGCTTCCATGCAACTGTCATGTTCCTTTCAAATTATTAATATACCTAATCATGCTCAGTCTTCGAATTTTGAAATTGGTGGCCTTTAGGGTTTGAATTTCTTTTATACTTGGAAGCAACTTGTGTGTATGTGTATGGGGCTGCTGAGAATGTTGACGAAAGGCTCTAGAATGTTGAGCAATCCCCATCTTCACTTATTATGAATGTAAGAATCCGGACAGCTCTTTTTTTTTTTTTTTTTTTTTTTTCTTCCCTTTTTCAAAAGAACATTGCTATTTCCTTGTACAGGAAGAAGTTTCTCTGCATCTTGTCCTATACATCTGGATAACGTTGATAAAGTTGGAATTACTGAATATAGAATCATAGAATAGTTAGGGTTGGAAAGGACCTCAAGATCACCTAGTTCCAACCCCCCTACCATGTCACCCAAGGCTCTGTCCAACATGACCTTGAACATCACCAGCGATGGAGCATTCACAGCTTCCCTGGGCAAACCATTCCAGTGCCTCACCACCCTTACAGTAAAGAATTTCTTCCTCATATCCAATCTAAACCTCCCCTGCTTAAGTTTGAACCCGTTACCCCTTATCCTATCACTGCAGTCCCTGAGGAAGAGTCCCTTCCCAGCATCCCTATAGGCATCCCTCAGATATTGGAAGGCTGCTATGAGGTCTCCATGCAGCCTTCTCTTCTCTAGACTGAACAGCCCCAGCTTTCTCAACCTGTCTTCATACGGGAGGTGCTTTAGTTCCTTGATCATCCTTGTGGCCCTCCTCTGCACTTGTTCCAACAGTTCCGTGTCCTTTTTGATGTTGAGGACACCAGAACTGCACACAATACTCCAAGTGAGGTCTCAGGAGAGCAGAGTAGAGGGGCAGGATCACCTCCCTCAACCTGTTGGTCACGCTTCTTTTGATGCAGCCCAGGATATGGCTGGCTTTCTGGGCTGTGAGCGCACACTGAAGCCGGCTCATGTTCCCTTTCTCATTGACCAGCACCTCCAGGTCCTTCTCAGCAGGGCTGCTCTGAATCTCTTCTCTGCCCAACCTGTTAGCTGTGCCTGGGATTGCTCCTACCCAGCTGTAGGAACTTGCGCATGGCACGGTTAAACTTCATCAGGTTGGCATCAGCCAACCTCACAAGCGTGTCAAGGTCCCTCTGGCTGTCATCCCTTCTCTGCAGCGTATCAACCAAACCACACAGCTTGGTGTCATCGGCAAACTTGCTGAGGGCGCACTCATTCCCACTGTCCACATCGCCGACAAAGGTGTTGAACAAGACCGGTCCCAACACAAATCTCTGAGGGACACCACTCGTTACTGGTCTCCAGCTGGTCTCCAGCTGCACATTGAGCCAATGAGCACAACTCTTAGCGTGCAGCCATCCTGCCAGTTCTCTATCAACTGAGTGGTCCACCTATCAAATTGACTGTTTCTCCAACTTAGAGTCAAGGATGTCATGCGGGAACAGTGTCAAATGCTTTGCACAAGTCCAGGTAGATGACATCAACTGCTCTACCCATGTCCATCAGTTCCGTAGCCCCATCATAGAAGGCCACCAGATTGTTCAGGCGGGATTTCCCCTTACTGTAGCCATGCTGGCTGTCACCAAGCACCTTGTTGTTTCTCATGTGCCTCAGCATGCCTTCCAGGAGAATCCGCTCCAAGAGTTTGCCAGGCACAGAGGTGAGGCTGACTGGTCTGTAGTTCCCTGGCTCATCCATTTCCCCCTTCTTGAAATTGGGGTTATATTTCCCTTTTTCCAGTCATTGGGAACTTCACCTGACTGCCATGATTATTCAAATATGATGGACAGTTGCTCAGCAGCTTCATTCACCAGCTGAAAAAAAAAAAAAAAACCAACCAAAAAAACCCACAGTCCCCCGCTAGCACGAAATTATGCAGTCGAGTTTCCTGCATTTGGGGAAATCGCAGCGATCAGCTTACCTGGAGTGGAAGGGATGAGCCTTTGCCCTGGGAAAACCACCTGCTTGGTCATGGTGTCTCCCCTGCCAGGTAAGTATGACTTAATATAGAAAACAACCCTTCACTCACTCTCTTTAAGTATTGTGAAAGGGCAGTGTGCTATTGTGACACCTCTCTCCTTCAGGAATTTTAAATTTGAAGGCATCTGATGAATTATTTATTATTACTATTTATTATTTTACTATTTATTATTACTATTTAAAAAAAATAGGGGAAGGAGGAGTCCACTGGCAAAAGGGAGAGAAAAGGACAGTGAGTTTATTTGTTTTCTTTTTGTAATTTTGGGTGTAAATTAGTTTGGCCTTTTTTTTTTTTTTTTTTTTTTTTTTCCCCATAGACAGTCAGAGGTGCTTTTAACTTTAAAAACAGAGGAATCCTCTTTTAATAAATTTGAAGCTGGAAGCTAGTGTAAGCTTGATTCCTGACAAAGTGATCAGTATGGAAACATCTATGTACAGAGACTTTTGAGTGTGCAGTGCAGAGATTTGAGATGAACATTTGGACCTCTCTATGAATGATCTGACCATACATTCACTTGTTGCAGTCCAGAGTGATATTCTTGCAATGGTTAATCAGTGCAGATGGTAAAAGCTGCAGGAAGTTAACAAGAGCCTTAAAGTTAATAAATAACGTTCACTGTATGTGAAGTGTGGGGAACAAAATTTATCTGGAAGAAGAGACAGAAAGAGGACCTCCTCATTTCTAAAAGTAACAGAAATAAGAGCTGAAGACATTAATGTTGGAGCATGCTACTGCCAGTAGGGTCACTGAAATCTCAGCCTATCTTTCTGAAATTCAGTATCAAAACAAACATGAAGCCAGTTCTGATGTGAGATGTTAAACTTTAACGCCAAGAGTGCAATGCATTATATTTTGCTATGAACACAGTGTAAGCAGAGCTGTATTCTTAAAGCTTTGTTGACTGTACTAGTTGTTTTGGGGGTTTGTTTGTTCAAAATCCATCACAAAACTGCAGTCAAAAACTGTAAGGTAATCTTCAAGAACATTAAATACTTTTTTCCCCTCTAATGTATTTAATAAATGCACATCTGGGTCCAAAAAAAGGCACATCTGGGTACAAAAATGTACTAAATTTATTTCATCCATGACTTTCTCAAAGAGATACTGATAAATAATACTTTTATATTTTTGTTGTGTTTTATTTCTGCCGCACCAGGGGCTCAAAAAATGAATGTGTCAGTAAAGGATTTGACAGTGTGTTACGACAGTCATCAATCCAGCAAGCCCTGTAGCCATAAATAAGCTTCATACAGTGCCACACTAAAGAGGACAGTTTTTCTTCTGCAGGACATTGAAAATGTCACGGCAAGGGAATTGTTTGTCCCTGTTGCCACGACAACGCCGGCAGCGCTTGTCATTAACTTTCACACCAAGATTTTAATCAGTAGTCTTTGTGGCGTAAGAGCGAGTCCACATCAGCCCAAATTTTCAAAGCCGTTATTCTAATTATGATGAGAAGCTATAGATTGATGAGCTTAGTTTTCTACAAGGACTGGTGGCAGTTAATTCCTGTGACCTGTGTGCCTCCAGTAGTCTCTTTTCGAGATAGAGTCTTGAAAGTTCGATTATTAGTGACAGGTTGTAAGTGAGAAGAAGCTTATCTCTCCAGAGAGTGTTGATAACTTGAGACAAGGTTTAACTAGGAAGCAGTGAGACAGTAGATGGCAAAAAAAAAAAAAAAAGCTCCTTCTCTATCTCTGGCAAGCACACTGTAATGAGAAAATACAGACAGCCACAATTTCACAAGTTGTAAATTCTGGTAGCCTTCAGTTGTAAATTCTGGTGGAGCCTGTTTCACTCAGCTATCTGATAATGTGCGAAAATATTTGTCCTGCTCCTTCTCCTGCATGAACACATAGTGCTCTTCAGCAAAAGCATTAAACATGCAGAGCTGTGGTATATGCAGTTCTATCAGGTTTGCAAGTCCCTGAAAAATGAGAAGAAATATGACATTTCCTTATGTAAAAGGGGAAAAAAAAAAAGAAAGAAAAAATAGAAGCACTTACTGCCTCATTTTCATGTGCATTGAGAGTGGCCAAGCCAGTCCTAACATTGCTGTTAATATTATTTATGTGAAAAAGGTGTGCTCAGATCTGTACAAGTCAAACATGACAACATGTCCTTGCTCTGAGGGGCTTGTAATCTGAGTAGACAGACAATGCAAAATGTACTTGGTAAACCCAGAAGAGAATTATGTCTGAGTTTGTTTCATTTGTTTATTCTTGGCGATGTTATTTTTGCTGACTAGAATTTGTGTTTGTGGAAGGAGTGATGTCAGAAAGGTGAGGGCTCTGTATGTGGATTGAATGGGGAAGTATGAAAGCAAAAGTGCGGAAATGGTCTGCAGGAGGATTTATTAGTGGAAGAGAAAAAAATATTGGGTGAGAGTTAAGCATCAGCATACATCTTTCCAAGAGAATAAATGGGGCAGTGAGGCAGAGTAGTTATTGAAGATCATACAGTTAGGCAGAGCTGCAAAAATATGCCAGTATTTAGGAAGCTCTAACCAGGGATGGATACTACTGTACTGACTAATTGCCTTTTGTCACTGATTTTTGATGGGGGATTAAGCAACTTGTAGAGCTGTACAGACGAGGTGGAGAACTAATTCTGGGAGATCCCTGACTCCCTGCCATTTCTTCTGTTATTTGCTTTGCATTTCTCAAAGTATTGTGGGGAAATGGATGTACAGGAATGAAATCCTGCCAAGGTGCAAACAACAGGCTTTCTTTCATACGGTCTGGAAGCACTTGAGCTACTTCTGTGACCTCCAGGACTCATTTAACCAGCAAGATCATGGCAAATACGTTCATTCTTAAGTGTGCTCAAAAAATTGCAAGCATAATCAGGTACTACAACGCTAGAAGAGCAGGTAGCACAGTGGAGAAAAATAAAAGAATGGGGTATGCATCTAGCTGGCTTGAGGAAAAGCAAGGACTGCAAGAGTCAACCAAACGTGTTTCCCTTAATTAGCAGTAGTAATGGAAATTTTCTGTTGTATGCCTTGTTCTTCTGCTCATTGAATCAGAGGCATCACTCTTATGTACTGAGTGCTGTAATTATGAAAGCTGTTGGTCTCATTGCTGTAAGAATAAGTTGCTTCAGCTGAATTCCTTTTCTCTCCAGTTGTTTCGTTACTGTGGTCAGTAAGCTAGTGGAAAAAGACATGGGGACTTGACAATGTACATTGTCTTGAAGGTTCAGCAAATTGCATGATGAACACTATTCTTTTTTAATAAGGACTTCAAAAGATCCATCTGCTTTTGAAGGATGGATAGTGTTGTAATGCCTATCCTGACCTTTCAATGAGGCTTTTGTCTGAAGGTGTTCAAGTCTTCACTGTGACCAGGGTTGATATAAATTGCAATTGGACTTTGACCACATTTTCAATGTGAGTGGCGTCTAGTTATGCATAGCCTTTCTGAGCTGGAATCTTGCTGGTGTTAGAGTAGTGTCTTGCTAGTTTTAATCTAGTGTTGTTGGACCTCCTTGAACAAATGCACTGTCATGCCATCCTGGCATGGCCGTACCCCAGGTTTTGCTGGCATGGCTGTCGTGGTATTTTTTATCTCCCAGTCTTCCAGCTGAGTTAGCTGTGCTGGCAAAACTTTGTGACTGCCTACAGCAATGCAGCTGCTTCTGTCTGAACTTCAGATTCATAGCTGCAAAACCCATTCTTTTCAGTGAGTCAAATTTTTCTATTTAGAAATGGAGAGAAACTGAATTAATATTATGATGAAATAAAGGGGGAAAAAAGGTGAGTATATGAGTATTAGGAGTTGGGGAGGGAATCTCTTTCTTGAGGTTCTCAGTATGTACTGGAGATAAGCAAAAGGCTTATCCTAAGTGAGGGAATATATAATTAAAATTAAACTGGATAATGAATAAGATATTATTTCATAAAGAAGCAACATTTTGTATTGTGACAGCTCTTGTCCGCAATGACAGTAAGATTAACAAACTATAAATGGAACATTACAAAATTAAATCTATGAGTTTGTTCAGAAACTATTGCTTGTTTTGCAGAATCCTAACCCTGATTTCAAATTACCATGTAGGCATTTCTGCAGCTCAGTTACCTTCTGGCTGCATCTAATAGGCAAAGGATAATTTTGATATTAGATATGGCTTTACAGAAGCAATGGATCGCTGCACTGTTGGAAGTTTTTTTGCCCCTGATTTTAGTCTACTGAAAGTTGGTGTAACCAGTGAAGCTATTCAGTGGTTTTTTCTTTCCCTTTTTTTTTTTCTTTTTTCAAATGCCTGTCTGTCCTTGTTAATTAGAAGTGTACATATTGGGAAATTAACTATGAAATACTAAAAATGATAAATTATTTCTTATTTGAAAGTATAAATTAAAGGTTTAGTGTATATAAAATTTGTCATGTTTAATTGCAAGTTCAATTAAAATTCAGGATAATGATGATTTATACAGGTTTCTGTGTAATTTGATATTCATTAGCTTAGCCAGACACATGCTGATATTAGCTCATTAATTATGTTTCCTTTTGTCGAAAGCAGCCTTGTGAAAGCAATCTGCTCGAAGTTTTTTAAACTCATTCTGCTAAATGAATATTTGGCAGCTGTTCATGTTATTGAGATGGTCACTGTGGCTTCACTTCACTCATGTAGCATCAATCATACCTCCTGAATGACAAACCAGGTTTTCTCATTACAAACCCATTTATGAAGGTTATGATTGACATTAAAGAGCTATTGCTTTACAGTAATGTTAGAGTATAAATACAGCTAGAACGAGCCTCCCCTACACAACCAAAACAAATATAGTTTAATAAGGGAGGAGAAAAAAAAAAATAGCTTTTTCAGATGCAATTAATGTTACCAGTGGTGAAGTGCTGAGGTGCTTTCACATCTCTGGAATGTGGAGGGGAACACTGTAAAAGTTGTGAGACATTAGTATATAAAAAGCAACATGTGTAGCCTTCTGGGGTTTTAGCTCCCTGCTCTTCAGGTGTTCTTAACACTCTTTTTTCTAAGTGGAACTAACCTGAATAATTTCAGAGATAGATGTGATGAAGTTGTTTTCAGGGCAAACTGCATCCTGACTGGGGCAGGGAGCCATCCTTTGGGAGGAACCAACCTAATCTGGAGGCTTCTAGCCTTGGCATTAAGTAATTTTGCTGAATTGTTAAGGCTGTGGGGGATTGAGCAGCAGCTTAAAGCTTCAGGATCACAAGAGATTTTTATCTAAAAATATTTGAGGTAAATGCATTTACTGTTTAATGAAAAGACAAGCTTTGAAGGATTGATGGCATGAAATGTAATCCTTTTGTTTTTACCAAAACGAAAATGCAGCAAATGTACTGAGGCCTATGGCACTCAAGGAGTTATCGTTTGTCTTGGTGTTTGCTACAGGGGTATATGTATATCTTTATCTCGGAGTGCTGTTTAGCCTCTGTCCTTTTAATTGGCAGCAGTGTCCCAGACCTGTTCAGATTCTGTTTCTCTGATCTGAGGAGGAGATCTTGCTTCTGAAGTTTGTTAGTCAATTTTTTCTGCTTAAATGAGGCAAATTCAAAGACTTCAGAGAGAGAAAATATGCTGGACTGGTGCAGACTTTTTGTCACCCAAGCGAATGAATGTTGAGGCTCAGGATCAGAGTGATGGACTGGGATGAACTTACTGGTTTTCTGTTCCTTTCAGAACTTGCTCTTGTGCTGTGCTCTTCCTTTTCCTGCATGTATCACGCCATCCAATAGTGGTAAATCAGTATTACTTTCAAGGAAGGGGCAACATCCAAAATCAATAGATTCCCCTTTCACCCACCTACCTCCCCCAGGCTTTTTTTGGGAAGTGCTAGCTATTAAATTGCTTTGAAACTCCTCTTAAAAGGGAGTTTTTGGTATTAAATCACATGGAAGTTTACCTGTCGATCGCCTTAGCTTGGACCAGGACATTAATATGCAGTGGTTTTGTGTTGCATTGATGGTGGTTAAATAGCTGTTATAAGTTTCATACATCTATGCTTATTTTTCTTAGAACAGCTCAGCTAGGTTAGCATAAAAGTTACTCTTACATCTGTCTGTTAGCTTTTTTGTATAGTGGTGTAGTACTAATAAAGACTTTTTGACAAGACGGTTCATCATTGTTGATTCTCTTGGAGGTATAGCTGCTTAGGTTATAGAGCCAGGTGTTGTGTTTCCATAGGCAGTATGCTAGTAGCTGCTGTAACCTTGGAAGAAGAGCTTAATATGAGAAGCAGATGTGATAGAACAGATTTACAAATCAGGGTATGAAAATACTTTCAAAAACTTTAAAGGGGATAAAAATTTTGCGGAGATGATAGAAACTCCTTAACAGTCTTTCCCCAGCCCTGCGAAGTGCCTGGCTTAATGTTTTCTGGTTTACTTTTAAGATATCAAACATCTGCTTTGAAAATGGAAGTAATTTTTTTTTTTTTCTTAATGTAATTGCTCCAAGTTCTTTGGAGTATGTTGAATATTTTTTCAAGGCTTCAAATGCCTAAAAGCACCCATGGAATATATCTAGGGCTCAGCCTGTTAGGACAAATTTAGATATGTACAGCAGTTTGAGGGTCGTTGGATTTTAGGTGTGTAGTTAGTATGTTTCCTCCTGTTTAATTATAGAAATGAATATTTAAAACAAAATTTTATATAATAATAATGTAATGAAAATTATAAATATTTTCTCTTCATTATTTCACTGTGAAAAAAGCTACAGAGTTCTAATTGTTATGAAGTATTGCACATGCATCCTCTAAATCTCATCCTTGATGAGGCAGGAATGGAGTGTTTGCATTTGTTTTATACTTTTTATGTACATTGTTTGGTATTTCTTACATAAAAAAGGCCCAGGAAGAACAAAGAAGATTGAATTCTAAGCACGCATGGATAGCAGACCTATTGACTGAACCTACCATTTTTTACCTAGCTATTTTGAGTAGGATTGCACTTAAACTTCTCTTTGGTAGCATGTTGATTAGATAAGACAAAATAGAATTTCCCAATCAGGTAGTGTACAATGTTTTAGGAACTGTTCTGGAATAAGTTTTGAATGCTGCTTGTTTTGCTTTGAATCAAAGCATTCCGTATGGGTAAGGTCTAAGGTGGCTTCTTAGAAAAAGGTAAATCGCTGTGGTTTTGTGTTTCCTTTCCTATTGTTTTAGTAAGTTTAGTTTTAAGTTCCTCCAGTATAAGGATTTTTTTTTTGCATGAAAAAATACCAGTTATTAATTAGAACTGTTTTTATTTTTTTCCCTTATTGAATTGGAAAACCATTTTTTTTCATGTGTATTGTGTTTTAGGGAAATAAGCAAACTTGTACTGTAGAATAATACTGTTATGAAGCGTGAAAGAGTTTGATTGTGGTATTTGTTGCTATTTTCAGTCTCAAGATTTTATTAATTTTGACACTCACCAAAAGGATGTACCCCACTGATTATAAGTGGTGGCAACATATTTATAGAAGCACCTGAAAAACCACTGTAGGCATTTAAGAAAATCTTTCATCCCTAGTAGCAAACCCATGCCAGTAACTGCTTGTTGAGCAAGACCTTGTCAGCTTTTTATCGCAATACATTGTTGGGTAATAGTTTTAAAATTATTTATGGAACAGAATCCCAGCTGTACTGAAAATACCATCATTTAATATGTTGTCTGTGAGTCTCATTAGTTTTTTTTTTTTGCCTAAAGGTTATGAGGAGAGCAAAGGTTTGGCTGTATGTCTGAGATTGAGCACTATCTAAAATTTTTGTCAGGGGACTTCTTGACCTTATGTAAAGTTACCTGTTGGAGGATCTCTTATGTTACAACTGCAGTTGCTGTGGAAGTTGCATAAACTTAGCAACAGCCATTGTACCCTGGCACAATGTAGTTCAGAAGTTTGGCCACTGAACAGGCATATTTGCTTACTGTGAAGTTTACATCCAGTATGGTGAAGACATAATAATCAGTGGAATTCTGTATTTAAAAAAAGTAAGCTGATATATTTTCCATATATGCAATGTATGACCATATATATATATATATATAAAATGTGGGAAATCTGTTCCTCCACACAGGATCATACTTCACTGATAGCTATTAAAAATCGCAGCCTTCAAGTAAAATTATTTATTGACATTCACAACTTCTTTGTAACTTGAGATAGACTACTGCAGTACTTTTTAAATATACTTGCATTCATTTTATCTTTTTTTTCTTTTGACACTTGTTTTCTTGTAGTGTGGTAATCTGTCTAGCTCCTAAATTGTAACATTCTGCTATTATAAAAACGTTGAATTGACCTCCTAGTATATTCAACCTAGAACATCACTTTAGTGACACTAGCTGTTATTTTGCATCTGGTGATGCTCTGGGGAAAGGTAGTCTTGAGCAGCAATGTTATGATTGCCCTCTGCTTGTATGTGTGGCTGACTCAGCAGTATGTGGTTAGTCTGACTTAAAGGATAAGACAAAATCCTACTATTACACTTCTCCTAAGGGACAACTGCCCTTCTCCATCAAGAAGACAACCATTCAGCCAGAAAAACTGACTCAGAAATTCACCACAATCACTTTAGTATTTTAAATTTCAGGTGGGACTAGAATTGATGGTAGTGAGGGCAGAGGCTCGGAACCTTGAATCTGTGTGCTTCAGTAAGTTAAGCAAAACTGCTGGCTCTGAAGAAGTCTCTGTATTTCTTTTTAACAGCTGGAAAATAGGATAAATGAGGAAGGGAAAATACTGTCACTGTTTGGAGGTGGGGAAAAAGACATTTTAACTCTTCTGATGATTGGAAACTGAATCCTAATGTAGGTATTATTTAATCCTGATTAATCCTGTCAATGTGTTTTGTTGCTGTGTGATTGGCTTAAAAAAATGAGTTATAATGAACATATGGTTTCTACAGTAAATAAAGTTGTTGAAAAGAGCCGTGAATCTAAGGCTTAATCTGCTGTCTTCTTGACAGTACATATCAGTGTATTGGGTAAGCTGAAGTTGCACCTTTTTTTGTAAAAATTTCATGAAACATAAAAAAGAAGTTAAGTGAGATTAAAAGAAATAGTGAAAAATCAAACTAGAATTTTCTTTATGACAGATAGTGCTGCCTCTGTTTACTTGCCATCAGAAAGTGTTCCCGCTCAATTGGATTACCCACATTTCTACAGAATCTTCCTTTATTCTGTGTTCATTCACATAAGAGATTAGTGGGGTTTTCCTAACGCTGTAATAATTTTCTTTGCGGTATCTCAGTCTTTGAGATGTTGAGTATTTTAATTTTGAAATTTCACTAGTGTTTTTTAAGGATTTACAACCAAAGCATATCAGACAATGGAAGAATATCAACAGAATGCCAACATCTTGGGGGTTTGCTTTTGTTATTGAATGTTAATGAAACTGTAGTAGTAAGGTCCGATATTTTATCACATTACTGTATGAACACATTCCCATTCCTGCTCCTTCCCCAGCAGGTGTTTCACCTGAAAACTAGAAAAGGTAATAAGTCAACAAAGGAAACAAACGTGTTTTCATTCAGTGTAGCTGATTTCATTTTTTGTAGTCACACATTTGGAAAACTGTGACAAGTTTCAAAGAGAACCAGTGCTCCTCCTTCACTTTATTATTAGCTCTGTACTCCTGAAAATGTGTTATGTTTGAAGTAAAGCATGGCTTTTGCATAAACAGAAAAGTAGATTTCACTTTTTTTATGGAGGGAGGTAAGTAGTTATTGTTTAGAGCACTGGTGTAACCTGTAGTTATAGACCATTCTGAAATGTGGGAAATTTCTGGTAGTGAGAAGGTATAATTTTTCATCATCGTGTTGAAAGTAAATTTTTCTGCCACCAACTTTCTGGTACTTGTGTGAATTTATCTCCAAAAGAAGTGTCAGGAGCTAAAAGGACATCAGTCTTTGTAATTCCAACTTGGTGTTTACTCTGCCTTTAGAGCATCACCACTGATGAACAGAGTGCAGCCTTATGAATACAGCTTATTTCATAATAGGAACTCGTATATTTTTTTGCTAACATTTCCATATGCATTCTAGGTCTGCTTCGCTTTACAGAAATCTGCTTCCTTCTAAGATACACAGGAATCTAAACTACTATTAAAAATTAGGTTACTGCAGCCATAATGTATTCATAATGTATATATCGCCTTTGGGAGAGCAGTGGATAGGCATTGGCTTTGGGAATATATTTCTGTCTCTTTCTGGGTACATAAAGCCTCAGAGCTTTAATTACAAATATTAGGATGGTGAGCAGGGTAAAGAATGGAGGGGATGACTTCTACAGCTGAATGCTTATTGAGCTTGGAGATTTAAAGCAGTTCTATGAGAGAGCAAAGACATCTTCCTCTGAGTCAACCCAGTAATTCTTACATCATATTAATGGTGGTGTTTGTATCATAAGGTGGAAATTATTTAAGAATAATTTCAAATTAGAAAGAAAGTGGTATGTAGAATATGCAGGTTGTAGTTTTTTTAGGTGTAGAAATACCTTAAGATGGTTTCTTGATTGTTTGCTTTAGTTTACATTTAATATCATCTGGGATGACTTGTATGGCGTGTTGAAAAGTTTGTTTTCCCTTTGAACCAATGCATATAGCTTAATGAACTGTAGGAAAACAACCCCCGCAGCACTCAACAAAAGTTTCTCCACTCTACAGATGAAGTGGGTGACACCAATTTTAGTTCTCTTTTAATTGTTGAAAGACCATAATATTTTATGTGGTTAGACAGAAAGTAGCAAAATGTTCTAAACATAGCTAACAAATGTGTTTAATACCCAAACAGGCTCCTTTACCTTGGAGATATGTGTGTGAGATGCATTTAAAGGAGGTACCACTGAGATCCATTTTATTATGAAATTGCTATCTAACGACTATATGGAGACTAGTCTGTCTCTCTTTTTAGTCCTGTTTATGAGTGTCTTTGTGTAAGTAATGTGAGATATAAAGAGTAAAAGCAGATTTTATTTTTATTTCAATGTGGTGTCTTTGAGACAAGTTTTCTAGAGAGTAGAAGTAGTACCAAGGTGGATAAAAGGGGGAGATAAGTGACCCTCTTCATTCTCCTTTATTAGTAAATTGTAATATTTTTTCCACTGCTTGAAGTCATCACTCGTTTTCTGGTAATAAATAGATGTAATGCACAAAAACCACAATGGCAAAGTGGAGCAGGTATGTTTAAAGCTACTACAGAAGCCACATGCAAACTCTCAAAATCTGTTTTTCCTTCATCATGAAAATTGATTTCACAGATTCACATGCATAACTTCGATTTACAGATTTCCATACCCAAAGAGTTTCCTGGGCAGTGTGATTTGCTATGGGAAGTTTGGACACAAACAGGGTTCAAAAAGAAATAGTGAGGTTGTCTGGACCCAACTTCAATAACCTTCCTAGTGGAACTGATGCACAGAGGTTTTAATATAGTACCTGTATCTGACCACACAGCTTGAAAGGGAAGATTTTTGTTTGGTTTTGTAAGTGGTGGGTATATTGTTCTACATGAGATCTGACTGAAGTATCATTGCAGTGAAAGTTTGAAAAACAAACTGATTGTATGTAATTGAATCAAACTCTCTTGAAAGGAGAAAAGGAAGCTGTCATGAGTTCAGCAGTAGCAGTGCTGCACCAGCTACCAAGGAGGAGAAAAATGACTGCTACTGCTGAACCCATGACAGAAGCATCAAGCTTGCTTTGCTTTCAGGGAAGCAGGATGCCTAAATGTTGGTGGTCTTTAAAAACTGCTTTTGTTGATGGTTTTCTTGATTAATAGCTTCAAATAGGAGTTAAAATTCAGAATACCATTTATAATCCAATTTTAAGTTGTTCCATTACTTTTTACTTCAGGGTGGAGGTATTGCATGTTTCAGTGTCAGTTGAGCCTCTCTCTTACTGGTTTCTTTTATTTTCCTCAGAATAATTCTTTAGATTTTCAAACAAACAAGATCTTCCCACTTTAAGCCCCTCTTAGTCTGTCTGTGTGTATTCGATTTGTAGATGCTGAATAGTGATGACTGTTCTGGTGGCTATGACAAGACACAATGAAATGGTTATTTTGACTATGAAAAGGGTATTATTGTTGTTTTTAAGCTGACAAAAAATGATTCAAGTATGTGCTATCATTAATTTCCACTTCATCCTGGTTTATAGTTATCTCTTAAAATTGCTTCATAAGTAGCGTAGCATTTAAATTGGAAGGCGACCTTTCATAATGCAGTACAATAATTTCTTTAGCACTCTTTATATAGGGACGAATTTACTCAGAGGCTAAGAAGATGTAGCGGAGGATAGTGGTTCATGTTTGAGCAGAGATGGTACCTACTGAAGTAAAAGCAAAGATGTGAAAAATTGAGAATATAAAAATGTACAGTGAGTAGTTGTAGTGGAAAGTTGTGATGATAGATGGGTTTAGAGCATTGTTGAAGAAAGGTCCTTAAGGCCAGAGTCTCAATGGACTAGAGAAAGCAAGTAGAAAAACCTGTTTATGCTGATGTTGTGGTTTAAGCCCAGCCATAACTCAGAACCACACAGCTGCTATTGTATTTCCCCTTCCTTCCTCACCCCAACCCCCGCTCGCATAGGGATGGGGAGGAGAATCAAGGGAATGTAACTCCCATGGGTTGAGATAAGAACAGACCGGTAACTAAGGTATAACACAAACCATTATTGCTACCACCAATAATAATAATGATAAGGGAAATAACAAGGGAAGAGAATACAACTGCTCACCACCCACCGACTGATACCCAGCCCGACCAAGCAGTGATGTAACCCTTCTGGGCGACTGCCCCCAGTTTATATACAGGGCATGACATACTGTGATATGGAATACCTCTTTGGTTAGTTTGGGTCAGGTGTCCCGTCTCTGCTTCCTCTCGGCTTCCCCTCCTCCCTGGCAGAGCATGAGGCTCAGAAAGTCCTTGGTCAGGGTAAACATTACTGAGGAACAACTGAAAACATCGGTGTTGTCTGCGCTGTTCCCAGGCTGAAAGTCAAAACCACAGCACTTCACCAGCTACTAAGAAGGAGAAAAATGACTGTTATTGCTGAACCCAGGGCAGCTGAGTTGCATGTTGGAAATGGTAACATCAGTAGCTAACTAAAGAGGTTTAAGTAAGGCTTAGTAGCTTCAATTTCTTCAATATGACGTGTGTCCTGGGTTCAGCAGTAGCAGTCATTTTTTCTCCTTCTTTGTAGCTGGTGCAGTGCTGTGGTTTTGACTTTCGGCATTGGAACAGCACTGATAACACTGATGTTTTTAGCTACTGCTCAGTAATGTTTAGTCTGACCAAGGACTTTCTGAGTCTCATGCTCTGCCAGGGAGGAGGGGAAGCCGGGAGGAAGCAGAGACAGGACAGCTGATCCAAAGTAGTCAAAGAGGTATTCCATGCCACAGCATGTCATGCCCAGGATGTAAAAACTGGGGGCAGGGACTTGAAAGAGTTAGTTCACTGCTCGGTCCGGCAGGATATCAGTCGGCAGGTGGTGAGCAGTTGTATTCTCTTCCCTTGTTTCCCTTGTCATTATTATTATTGGTGGTAGCAGCTGTGTTTTGTGTTATACCTAAGTTACTAGACTGATCTTATCTCAATCTGTGGGTGTTACATTCTTTCAATTCTCCTCCCCATCCCTCCAGGAGTGGGGGGAAGAATGGGGGTGGGGAGCCAATGAACTGTGTGGCTTATTTACAGCTGGGCTTAAACCACGACAGACATAGAATCATAGAATAGTTAGGGTTGGAAAGGACCTTACGATCATCTACTTCCAACACCCCTGCCAGGGGCAGGGACACCTCCCACTAAACCATGCCACCCAAGGCTCTATCCAACCCAGCCTTGAACACAGCTAGCGATGGAGCATTCACAACTTCCCTGGGTAACCCATTCCAGTGCCTCACCACCCTTACAGTAAAGAATTTCTTCCTCATATAATAAGAAAGTTCTAGTAACACAGAATGTATATAACTATTGATATACTTCAGGCTCACTTTTTCTTTTCTTTATTAATTTACATTCACGCATTCTCTGTTTTTCTCATTGGGTTAGTATTTTTAAACAAAACAGTGTGAAAGTAAGTAATACATCTGTTTATCTCAAAATTTTTAAAAATTAAAAAAATTAATATATTCTTTGAAAGGGAAAGGAGGGTGGAGGAATTTGAGCAGAGTAATTCAGTGATGTGGGTTAGAGTTGGGTGTGTGACTCAATCTGTGTGCTCTCCAGTGGTCATGTTTTCCCTGTAAACTGGAACCAAAATTGATGACATATTAATACATAGTGGGTGGGTCTGAGATAATACAGCAAACTTGCAGGTAGCATAATTTTTGGTTGCAATTGGTTAACATAAGGGAAAAAAGTTCCGAGGTTTTGGAGGCCTCTAATAATCATGATAGAGAACTTAGAATTTCTGTTTCTGCGGTTCAAAATAGGAAGAATTGCTGCTTGCTGAGAGACTCATTGTGGCATAGGACCAAGATGTAGGCCAAGTGGAAATACAGCAAAGTGATTTAATAGAAAAGGTAATTCCTATTCAAACTGGATGGTCCCTTATTCATTTCCTTGGATTATCATCAAATTTATGTCACCAGCAAAGGAGCTTTATTGAGTTTCACAGATATATTCCTTTTGCTTTCATTGTCATTAGTTGGCACACTGACATTTTCATATGTGTCTCAGCTAATGCCTCAAAATTACTCCATCTACAAATGTAACAATTGAACAGATAATTTTAATAAGATTCAGCTTGACTTCAGACTGCACTCCTTCCTTTCTTTATAGAATGCAAATTGTAACCTGTTTTTAAAGCCGTGCAATGCAGTGAACTTTAATGGGATTTGACAACATCATATTAAGCACAACAACTACGCATAATGTACCGAAAAATTGGACGTGAAATTGGAAACATAGCTGAGAACAAAGTAAATTTACATGGTTTGGTAGTTTGAATGTCTGATATCATATTCTCTCATGCAAGCTCCATAAAAAGCAAGGGATTTAACAATGGATATCAGCGGAAAGTGCTTTTAAAGTTAAAGCTGATGGATGGCTTGTCAAAAAAAATAATTGCATTGGTTGGAAAGTCGGGATGCGTGCTGAGGGGGAGAGAACAGGATATACAGAGAGGATGATGGGAAGTGACAGTGGTCTGTCAAGAAGCAGTGGCTGCCCAGAGAAGTGTGAAGCCAGAGCTATAAGGTGGCAGAGTAGAACAGGCTGTCAGAGCGGGAAAGTGGCTTTAATACCCTGAAAAGCAAAGGAATCCGCCTGTCAGCCTTGCTCAGCCGTGCTGAAAGAGGAAAAGAACATGGCATAAAGTTAGAGACATTAAACGGGGGAAAAAAAGAGAGGCCAACGAAAGCCAGTGAGGAGGGGTGGTGAGCTGTTATGTTTTTAAATAGACAAATGACACATTTCTAGGTGCAGCAAGAAAGCCAACTGTCTGAGAAATTTAGAACTGATTAGAGGCTTTTTGAAAAAGAAATACAAGATCATCAGCATCTATTTCTGGCATTTTTAAATGTACCACATAGCCCTGTGACCTTCCCTTCTCTTCCATCTTGTGGAACTGTACTGGCCCATCACTGCTATGAGAGGCAGAAATGGTTTTGTTGTGGAAGCAGCTTTGTCTCTGTAAGCATAGAAACAACTTGGTGTTTGAACTTTAAAACAAAGACAAGGTAAAATTAATTGTCTCAGAGGTCTCTTTTTAGCCATTCATAAGGTATTAGCTTATAAATCTGACTTATCAACTTGACCAAACAGTTTTTCCTTTAAAATGTTTTAAATGTTGAGATTAATTTGATTATACATCATTCTGATTTTTACCTGGTACTAGTGCAGTGCCACACAAACAGCAGCCCCTATTGATTATCAAGGTTTTCCACAAATGGTGGAAATTTTATTTATATCTTAAAGACTGTAGAAAAGAAACCTGAGCAAGTGTCAATACAGCTTTTTAAAATAAAATCAGTATTTTTCAAACACAGTCCCATGTAATAATCTGTTACAAATATATTTTAAGGATAAATGGAATAAACAAGTAAAATATAAAAATTAAAAAATATGTATAGATTTGATGTATAGCTGGTAAAGGATAATACATTAAAGGCATTGTGCTACATAGCTGCTATTTGAGAAAGGCATTAGAAACACAGTCTATATTGTACTTTTTCAGTGTGTTGCCTTAACTTTTCTGAAGAGGTAGTGTTTGATAGAAAAATGCAATTAAAAAGCAAGACACAGCTTGTGCACAAACATCCTGAAAATGCACATTGCATGTTAAAGAAGTTCTGGAATACAGCTAGATCTTGAAAAATATTGAGTGAAATGAAAGCTGCAAGGAAATATTGTTAGGTAGATTTCAAAACTTTCATGACTTGGCTCAGTTTATAGTTGTAATAGTCAGTAATAAATGTAATTAAGTTTCTGGATGTTGCTTCGCAGAACTTGTTCTGAATCCCACTAAGGCTGTATTTGAAATAAAACGCAAGTTAGCAGTTCTCATGCGCAATTTGAAAAGAAACAAAGGTCACAGTTTTTGATCATAAGCAGCTCCAGATTTTGGTCTATGTCTCAGTTATTATGACAAGCTAATTCAAATAAGGACTTGTTAATGTTTCAGTCCATACGTGCTTTCATGTTTTATTTATGTTGCAATGTGTTGAATGGGAGAATTCCTTTTCCATCTGCAAATGTTATCTAATTAATAGAAAACAAATATGTCATGATTATAATACAAAGACTAAAAATCCATATAATTAGTTTCTCTCATAGCATGCTTAATTTTTCTGTTGGTCTGAATGTCATGTGTCCAGAAATATATATTACATCCTGAAGTAGAAGGCCCCCAGTTAAAATGTGTTATGTTACTAGTCCTTTGTTGACATAACAGCAGAAAACTGAGCATGTATTAGCATGAAGGAAAAATCTGAAGTGTTGCTAGGCATATTAAACATATTTTTTAAAAAAATTATATTGAAAGACACCATTGTTTGTATTAGAAAAGCAACATGTACATTACTACCTTTTAGAAATATATTCAACATTGAATTTGTGTGCTTTGGGGTTGTATGATGGCCCCAGCTCTTAAAGGTTCTCAATGCTGGGCCGAAAGGGCATTTGGCATTTTTTATGGGTACAATTACAAATTACATAATGAAAAAACTTCTCCCTTCTCACATTAGTATCTAATCTAAAGTTGCAAAACTGAATAAATGAGGAAATCACAGGAATCCATGCCTTTTATCTCTAGCTATTTTGTGAGCTTCTAAATAGGAGATGATCTTACAGATTGTATTTCTTTATCCAGGCAATTCTCCTACACTGACTGTTGCCAGTGCATATGAATACATTGCAATATATGTAGTTTAAGCAAGTGCATGAATGATAAAGCTCGCTACTTGGACAGAACAAAAAAAAAAAACCCAACAAAACCAACCAAAACCATTCATTCAGAGTTTGAATAGCAGCATTTGCCTGCCAAAAAGAATACTTTCTTTCTCCTTTCTTTAGTCAGTAAAAGCCCTAACTAGAAATGAATGAATGCAATAAAATGCACTGTATTTGCTAGGTGCAAAATGGTCATGCTAGAACTAGAACTGCAACCTCTGCTTGTTTTTTCTTACTCCTTATGCGTTAAAAAAAATCTGTACTGTTGCTTGCAATATAGTGTTTTGTGTATTAATAGCTCTTTTGGTTTGCAAATAACGCCTCTCTGTGTCGTTTGTGGTTCCAGAAGGGTCACTGGTTTTTTACACTTTAGGAAGATTGCTGCTGTTATCTGTAAATCTATTGCTTGGGCAAGAATGGGATTACATGATATGATTTAAAACAGTATCAGCTATATTTTATTCTTTTCACAAGGAAATGACCCCTTACCTTATACAGTTCAAATAAATAAATAAAAATTCTGTGACGTACAGCAGCAAAGCTTTTCCCCTTGTTACCTCAGGAGTATCTGAATAAAATATCTTATTAAGCAAGATATAAGGGCAGTGAAGAGAAGAATAAATCTAATTAGTTGACATCTCAAGCTTGGGGCACCAGGTATAGTGCTAGTAGTTATCTATTTAGTAAAATAGATTTAAGAAGAAATAAAAATGCTGACACTTAGATGGTTGTGTTTTGGTAACTTGGATATTGGCTTCCAAAATTGTATGATGTTGAAATGGTGCAAAGTTTTAAAGTACAGTGAGAACCAGTGAAATCACTTTTGCCTCTCTGCAGCAAGGTTACACATTAAACATGTGTTTGGCCTTAAATAAAGGGAAGCAAATACTGGATTATCTTTTGCAATGTTGCATTCAAACCAAAAGGGATTGGGTTTGTCTCATAAAATTGGTTACATATGGAGTTTTTGTATTATTAACCAGCATATCCTAGAGTATTCAGCTACTCCTGTGTGTTCACCGGTAAGGCTTGAATGTGGAAACTGGTGGTTAAACTGGTCAATGAGAAACCATGATATATGTAATTTTGATAGAAATGTTGCATATTTGTTGTTATCTTGTGTGAGAATATTGCTTTTTTTTAGACAAAATTATTTTTTCCTTATAAATTCCATTGACAGAGTAAAACTTGCACATTGGAACAGGTAACTCCTAGCATGCAAGGAATCAATTTTCTGGTGTTGAAAATGCCCTGACCTTCCATGTCATTATACTTTATTGCTGATCTGCCCACCCAGGATCCTCATATGACTTTCATCAAATAATTTTGGAAAATTTATTTCTATAATACACTATGGGGAATGTAATTACTTACAAATAGGAAGTATAAGATTAAGCTTACTGCTTGGGTGACTCCAGGTCAAATTAGGATTTGACACAACAAGAAATTTAAATTGTACGTCTGAAAGACCACACCTCTCGCCCACTTCCAAAGTTTATATGTATTTTACTTTCTTTTGCTGCACCAAATATACCATGTCCATGTATATGTGTGCAGATATATATACATGTCCCAGTATGTGGGGATTGCTTCAATGTATCAAGCTTTGTAGAGAAAATGTACAGAAAATAGTAGCATGTGGTGTTGCCCCAAAAGGTATTTTAAATTGATTTGTGTTTCTTTTATGGTACTCGTAGGGAGCCAGGCATTATAAAGAGAAGCTCCACTTATGGTGATAGGGCAGGCAGCAGCATTTCAAAGGTTTTCTTGCAGACCTCTGCTTCATAATATCTTAGAATAGTTGCTGCTTAGTTTGCCTGATTTTAGGTTTTCATATATTAGAACTAAATTATGGGAGAAGATAGAACTAAACTATATAACCGGCTGGTGCAATGGATCAGGTTAACAGATGTATTAAACATTAATGAAAGGAGGTCTGCGCAATGCTTGAACCTGTATCAGTTATACCTGCAGTCTCTTAAGTCTCCCCAGCCTGTAAGTGCTCCTCTTGCTAATTATTCCTGCTTAGGCTTTTAGCCAAACTTAGGTATGTGAGCCATTATAAAGTGTTCTGGTATGTTGAGAAGCAACTGTAGTAGGAGCTTGCATCTTTCAATTTTTCTTTTGGGGAGAAATCACCCTTGCATGATGCTCTTTTCTCATTTTTGCTCTTTCGTAGGAAAGGGCTAGACCTGCACATGATATGGGGCTGTGTTTTTGTAATTGAAGCAGTTTGGGATCAGGACTTCTGGTCTACTTTACTATAGTGAAGGGTCTCTCTCACAAATTTGGTGTAGAGACTTCCTCTTGTCATGCCCCTAAAAATTGGGGGGCAGCCATGCCTGATGACTAGGTGTCTGATATTGACTCATCTCTAATCTGATATATGAAACAATAGTATGAAGGTGTTATTGTGGAAAAGCTAGTTACGACTAAGTGCTTTTGTGAGTAGCTCTAACAAATTTCAGATATGTTTACCTAATACCCAGCAATGACAAAAAAACCTTAATAACGCTGTTTGCAGGCTTGTTTGAAATACTAGTAGAGGCCATCAAAGCTCTGTGAAATTGTTCAACCAAACATGACTGTAGCCGCATAAATAACAGATACTGACTTCCTTTTCTTTATTGAGCAAGTCATGTCCTGAAGGCTTCTGTAAGTCACTATGAACCAATATTCTGCTTAGAAGCTGGTTTTATTGTAATATAACTTCATATGACTTAAACCTTGTCAAAAAGGTCATGCAATCCATTACTATTTCTGTTACAGTTACTTTGGGGTTTTTTTTTTAACATAGAAGTGATGGGTTTTGTTTGGTTTGGGTTTTTTTTTTTGTGTTTGTTTTTTTTTTTTTTTCTTTTAGAGCCTCTTTGTAACAGAACTGAATTTGTTATGTTAGATTCTTCTCTCGTATCTAGTTTATCTTAATTCTTAAAACAGCAGAATGTTTTCTTAGCATTCTCTTGCCCCTTCCCACTGTGGGTGTGAGGTGGGTTTTTTTTCTTCTGGATTTGATGCTTCCTTCAAGCAAGGAAGGACCCTAAATTTACAAGGGCATTGAAAAATATAAAACTGGTCAAGATGGATGGCAAAACCCACCATGCATAAATAAAGTGCCCCCTTCTCTCTCTCTCTCCTTCTTCCCCCTCCCAAAATGAACAATGATTGTGTGGTTGAAGACCTGGCTGAATAAGTGTGTCAGGTACTGATTGGAAGAATGATAAATGGAGTGACCTAACAAAGGATTGACTTCTCCAAAAGACAGGCCTTTTTTAATGGATGGAAAGGGAGGAAGCCTCATTTAGAAGGGAAAGGCTGTTGGCAGTGCAGATATGACAAAGGGGAAGTCGACAACCATTGATTTACGTTCGGGAATGACAGTTGAAAAATTCAACAATAATCATGACAAATGAGAAGCGATGCAGTCAGAGGAAAAAATGCCAATACGTTAAGCCTGAGAAGAAATGCCAAGGTCACAAGGAAAGGTTCCCAAACTTCTGCTTTTGACAACCTTAATGGAAATATTGGAAAAGCTGGGGTACAGGTTAAGAGGTATGGTTTAGAAAGAGGAATTGTAGGTGATGCTAATTAGAGTTTGTTCTTTTCAAGGAGGTCATGCATGTTGCCTACAGTAGTATTGAGGCAAACTGACCATTAGCTGAGTGTTATACTCCAGAGTGTTTATTTTCTTTTTCTTGAGCAACTGCTGAAATAAATTAGCAGCAACAGGCAAACAATCATGTTCATTTTAAAATATCACTTTGCTCACTGATCTGAGATTTTTTTCTTTGGGGGGGTGTGTTTGTTTGTTTGTTTTTTCCCCTTATTTATTTTATAATAATTTCCCCTTAACTTATTTTTTTAAAAAAAGTAATTGGAGCATGATAATAAATAAGATTATAAAAGATTTAGATGGACTGTTAGGTCAGACCTGCATAAACAAGCCTGGGATCTGAGAACTCTTTAATAAATATAAACACAGTAGCAGAATCTTATCCTGAAGAGGTTTTCAAATAAACAGTGACTGTTTACTTTTGGTTTTCAGGTTATTTCAGTTAGTACAATGAGCAGACCATATGTAAAAACCAGTTTTCTTCTAGTGCATTCGGTTTACATTGCGTTATTAAGTAATTTACAAAATTGCAGTATGCAGATAGTCACTAGTGTAATGATATAAGCAGCTTTCTGTTTACTTGGAAATCGGAGGAAAATAGTGTTGGTGAGAGATACATGCCTACCCAGCGTATCTTATGGAAATGAGTAGGAAGGCAATAGGTATCAAAACCTGTTTCATTTGTGTGTTATTAAGTAGCATGAATTACTTTCAGATGTATCTTACTTTGCAAATATTCCATGATATTGATTAAAAAAAAAAAAAGTTCTCAACAGAAGTGCCTTCAGATGGGGCAACAAGGAGAAGTTTCTCAATTAGAAGGAATGATCAGCTTTATAATAGCTCCTTATTGTAGTATCTCTTTCAAATTAAACTCATCTCAAACTCCTGACTTGTAAAGGGTTAAGCCCTCACACACAAATACTAGTTTAGCATGCAGTGGTCATTTTAACCTTACATGTACTGTAGATTAGACATTTACAAACAGTTCTGAAATACAGTCTGGGCAAATAATACCTGAGCTTGAGGGGGAGATAAAACACACACCAAAAAAAACCCCACACAACTAACCCAAACAGAAAGGTTATGAATTTCTAGTACTTGTGGTAAGCCTGGATCTATAATGGATTTTTACTAGACCGCTTATACCTGGGGCTGCGAAGTAGAATATAAGGAAACTAGCCTCTTTAGATTAAACATTTTCTAATCAGCTTTATCACTCATATCTGAATTTATCTTATTTGAGGAAAATGCCAATATATTAGCAAGCATATATGATACACAAGGTGACCCTACCAACTTAATGACATAATACATTATCCTTAATGAAGTCAATATCTTGTCTTTTAGCTGTCTGTCTATTGGGGCGATTAATTGCAGTGTCATTAAAGTTAGCTCTCTTTTCATTTGAGCTTGACAAGTCGCATAAAACTAATGTTCTTAGTTATCAGCCACTGGAATAGGATGGAGGATGGAGGAAATTGTAGGACAAATAAGGGGGTACTGCAACAGCTAACTTGAAGGAATTTTTCCAATGACTGTTTTCCTAGCCTTCTATTGCCAACTGTGCACTAATAGTTAAAACATTTGAAACGGAATTATACAGATTGGGGTTTTGCTTCTGTGTATTGAGCTTGAAGTAGAACATAATGAACAGTAAACTGTCGGAGGCCACTGTGTTATTAAGTCATCAGGACTGAAAAATTTGCAGAAATAGCCCCATGAGTAAAGTTAAATGAAATTACCTAGCCTAAGTTAATGCAATAAACAATATAAAAATATGTATTTTTCTCTTACTGTCGAGTTTCTCATTTATCAGAGTGTGAAATAAATATAAAGCAATTTAGGAAATGAGTTTATATGAAATAATGGCTTTGGATCTTTGATAAAACAAGCTTCAGTCACTAGCAATGATAGCAACGAAGCTCTGGTGCCCGTTGCTAATTGTAGCGCAAAAGCATCACTCCCTGCCTTCCCCCTACCTCTGGAACTACAGGACAGGATGGCTGTAATTTACAGTGTGTTATCTTTGTCTATAGCAGCAAGATGATATGAAGTAAATCAAGGTACGAGTAATGAAAGACTGAAAATTTATTCCTTGGAGCACACTTTAAAGTGTAGTATCTGTTATAATGGCACTGCCTGAAGACCCTGAAATGAGACTTGGATGAAGGGCAATAAAGAAGCATAGAGGCTCATGTTAATGTTGTTTGTCTGAGGTTAGTAATTGGGTTCCACTGATGAGTTGTGTGAAGACAAAGTGAGAATCCTAGCAAGTATTGTAAATCTTACATTGTTGGAACAAGAAGCAATCCTAACAAATATTGATCCTTCCTGTGCCCAGAGGCGAAGAAAGCAGCATGCTGCTGAGCCAGTGTTGTTTCAATAGCACCAATTACCTTAGTGAGGCTAGTGCTCTGCATGAAATCCCACCAGGCTCACAAACTGTGAATTATCAATGATTAGGCTTTTTAGATATATCCCTTAAAATCATGCCAGGCTAGCTTTCTGTATCAATTCTCCTTTCAGCCCCCAAAATGTATCTCTCAAAAGCCTTTGTTTTCAGCTTTTAAAATGCTCTGGATATCTTTCAAGTACATTGTATGCACTTAATCCTTTCCCTCTTATATATCCCCTCCAAAATCCTTCTCTCTCCTCCTCCCCCACCCCCCCAAAAAAAAAAACAAAACACAGATCTCACAACACTTGAAATTCTTGGCAATATTTTCTTGTTTCTATTTTACATTAACTACTATAAAATACATACATTGAGACAATTTTAAAGGCTTATTTTCATAAAAAAATTACATTTTGCATCTGAAACTTTCGTGTACTTTTGACTCTAAATTCACATTTCTTCTGGAGAAAACTCTCAATCATTATTAAGTAATTTACAAAATTACAGTGTGCAAAAAAATTCATGTTTGACATTCATATGCAGTTAAATGCCTGTGCTTCCACACTTGCTTTCTGTCTTCATTTGAGGCTATCTGTCTATATAGAGTGAGGCTACTAAAATGTTGCATGAAGGAAAGATTTCTGGTAGGGTGTGAGGGGGAGGGAGCCAGTAGTAGTCTGGGGGTTCAAGCCTGTGATAAAGCGTTGTGAGAAGTCCATCCCTGTCCTGATGAGCTGCAAGCACATGTATGCTGGGGGCAGAGAAAGGTATAGTTAGAGGTCAGTAGCAGACACAGGAAGAGATCCTTCTTTTCTAGTCCTGTGGTCTAGAGTCATCTTCTGGTCCTGTGCTCTATCCACTGAGGTGTGCTTGTGTCATCAATAACCACCATCTACGTGGTTGTTGATGATTTTAAGGCCAGTAGGAGCTTTATAGAAAATGTATTGAGAACCTCTGCTCTGCTGTGTGAAAAGGCAGGCCTAGTAAGAGAGAAGAGTAGCGCATTAACATATATAATAGCTACTGCTTTGTTGCTTGATGGTAGGCCTTGACCTTGAGGTTAAGCTAACCTCACTTTACTGCCTCAACCTTTCTTTCGGAGAATACCCTGCAGTGTGACAGACCTTCTGGTGGGCGCTCTCTTCAGTAAGGGGCAGTGCCTTTTATCCAGTGGAGTGGACCTTTTCTCCTTGTCTACCAGTTTTACCTACATCCTCCCACATTACCTTTTCTATTTCTCTTACACTTTTTTGAGTTCTCATCATGTGTTTGCTGTATTGCTAGGCTCAACTGAATCCATTCAGAGGGTGACATGGCAACCCCTTGTGCCTAGTCCCCTGTGCTGTGCTAGCTGAAATGGTATGAAGGGACATCAGGGAACGGTCCACAGTTGCTATTCCTTCCTGCCTGCCTGCCTCTCCCTCCCTCCCTCCCTCCCTCCCTCCTTCCCCTTCCCCTTCCCCTTCCTCTCCCTCCCTCCCTCCCCCCATCCTCCTCCCTCCCTCCCTCCCTGCCTGCCTGCCTGCCTGCCTGCCTCCCTCCCTCCCTCCCTCCCTCCCTCCCTCCCTTCCTTCCTTCCTCCCTTCCTCCCTTCCTCCCTTCCTGTATACTGTTGCTGCTTGAGGCAGGCAGCCACTAAAGTGGAGCTACATGTACTGTAGAGTATGTGTCTGTACTACAGGAGTGTGTGAATATTATGGGGACTCGGACTGAGTAGGGTGGATGTGAGGGCCTAGTACCTGCTTCTGAAAGTGCTTGTAAATTTTTGCTCATGAGCCTGCTTGAAGTTTCCATGCAGGTTTAGAAGACAGTGTTGTTGAAAGGTTGGTGGTTTGAACCATTTTCCTGCAGAAGATGAGAACCAGCACCCACTGTTGCATTGCACAATTCTTTTGCAACTGATCACAAGCCAGCAGCAGTTCCAATGATTTAAAGTAGTTGGTTGATAGGTTTAAGAATCTGTATAAATGCTATCATATCTGCACCAATAGCATAATGAGAAATTCATGTCTTTACTGTATAATAATCATAACATAAAACCACTGAGCATTATTGCTGAAATGGAGCTGTGAAGCTGGTGGCCTGTATATGCTATACTTAATACTATTTAGTGTATATTCATATGGTACACGTAGAGCTCAGCCCTCCCTGTTGAAAACATTTTAATTGTGAGTGCAGGAAGCACAAGTCTATTTTCAATGGGACTACAGAGAACATTATTAAAACCATGTTTTTTCCTGGGGCTCCAACATCTGTTGGAAGGAATTCTGCACTGCCTATTATATCATTAAATATATTTTTGTACAATATTTAAACAAACTGGACACTTGAGAAGGTGACTGTAGTAATGGTCAATTTTCAGTAAAATTTCCCAATGTTTCAAGAGACTCTTAATGAAGAAAGAAACCATGAAAGTAAGTGTATCAACAAAATTGATGAGAACTCAGTTGTTTTCTTTAATTCACCATTCAACTGTATTTGTCTACCATTCTTAAGTAATATAATTTTCCCAAAAGAAAACGTCCTTTTTAAAAAAAAAATAATTATTTTTTTTTTTTAATTTGTGGGTTGATATATGTCAAATTGAGCTATGGGTGATCAACCCTCAGGTTTGAAGCTGACTGACAGTGGGCTATAACTTCAAAGCTGCAGTCTCAGGGAAGTTACTTGTTTACAGGAGTCAGCCCTATCTGTTGAAGAAACACTGCTTTTTCTTTGAGTGCTAATCTTTGAATAAACAGTATAGCTTTGATCCCCCCCTGCTATAATATGCTTTTAATTGCTTATGCTTTGACATACAAAATCTGTAATCCTCCCAGCTCAATATGCTGGCAGAAGTTCCCTCAGTAACTTCAATTTTGTATTTAATTCCCAACCCTAACTATTCTATGATTCTACAATACAAATAATGGTGATTGCAAACAGTCATTCAGTGGCTTGTAACTTTTTTTTTTTCTTGGTCTGCTTTTAGATTTTCATGATGGGATGTGTTTTTATCATTTTCCATTAAGCTGAGGTTTGTGAGCCTTTCTTTTTGTTTAGAACTTTCCATGTTTACTTACACTGGTAATAGTCCCACTCCACTCCATTGTCTGAATACCACAAAAAAAGTTTGTGAGGTTTGGTTGAAGAGGCTATTCAAACTCTTTAATTAGCATGGAACATTGCTGGTTATTTCCCATATTGAGCTTATTGAGGGTAAGTGTAGAATAGCATTTTCCTGCCCCACCTTTGATTTAGCACTTGCAAATGCTTTGTGGCATTCTGATCATCTCTGGAAATCCAGATGACTGTCAGCCTGACACTGTACAATGGAATTTTTTTCAGTTTGCACTGCCACTGCAGGGCACAGTGAGTAGCTGGCATGTTCTCAGTGCTCCTTACACCCAGATATTTAGGCATCTCTACTTCCTTTCTTCTTGCAGATTTCTGCTGGTTTTGGATCTGGTTCTGTGATCCAAGTCCCAAACAAGCTTTAAGGCGAAGTTTTAATTAACTTGTTAATTAAATAATTAATAATAATTAACCTGTTTTAATTAACTTGTTAATCATTCAGGCAGGCATCAGTTCTGGGAAAGAAATGGATGGATATTTTGATTAATCTTGGTGACTGGTTCTACCCATTTTACAGTATTTTCTTACCATTTAATGTATATACACTAATTCATAGGTAGTTTTCTTCAAGCCTTACCTTGCTCCAGAAAGCTTTAAACATTTGCCTTTTCCTGGCTCTGGCTACTGAATAACCTCATTCTTTCTAGAAGTCCAAAAGTCTGAGTAATGCAAAGAAGCATAAACCTAACACCAAAATTCTCACTTTGTGCAGACTGCAATATACCTTTTATATCCTATGTGGTATTGGAAAACAAATGCTTTTTCCCTCAGTACAGGTAAGCCATGATGTAAGTTTTTCATCCTCTTGCTTGCAAGACTAAATTTTCTAAGAGAAGGCAGAGAGAAGAGGCAGTCTTGGATGCTTCCTATCATCTAGCTAGTTGCCCTGCTGGAATAAAAGCTTTGTGTCTCTCTCTGACAGGCTCATAACTGTGTTTAGCTGCTCGTTTAATTTGTGTCCTTGAACTCTGCTGCCTGTTTCAGGGCAAGGCCAGAGATTCATTGACTTGGTTCATATACTCTATCCAGAGGTGACTCTAGAAGCTGATATAGACAAGGCTATTTAGTAAAATTATGTGAAATAGTTAATATACTCCATGAAATTTTTTTTTTACCGTTGCTTTTGAACACAGTTTTCACATTATCTGGTCACACAATAATGTATTTTTTGCATATACTTCTTTTGTTTATGTGTAGGCAATGTCTTCCAGTTTTGAGAGGAAAAACTGAGAGGTAGGGGGATGAGAATTCAAGATGCATCACAGAAATCTAAGCAGCACAATAATATATTGCGAATATCGTTGCTGTTAAATAACCTTTCAGAAGATGCAAAAGAGTTTGGAAAATTCATATGTTTCCAAAGATTTTTAAGTTAATCACTTCATTATTTGAAATAGAAAGGTCTGTATTGAAGATGTTTGTTGTTTTTCTGTGTTTTAATTGTACATTTAACTACATGAGATTTCTTTTGAAATCAGAAGTTTATTCCAGTTTCCTGCAAGTAATTATATCACTACGCTGGAAAGATTCTTCTGGACTAATAGTTGCATATATTTCAGTTGTTCATATTTTTGATTTCTCTGTAAGGCAAGTGAAGGATTAACCCTTCTTCCCCTGTATGTGTGTATGCAAAATCGGTATCTATTGACTACAAGCATTTTGAACTTAAAATTAACAAAACAACCTGCAAACTTCTTATTTATTGTACAGACAGAATGATATTTTTATAGTTTTTATGACACAGATAAGTAGTGAGTACTCATTTTTGCCACCTAGCCCCAGATGCCCATCATAAGAGTGTAGCTGTTAATCATACACTGATCTCTTTTCCAAAGCCTCAACAGGAAACCAGGGACCACTAAAAACATGCTCCCTTTCATTAAAGGGGAAATTATTACCATATATTTTTGTAATAACCAATAACATTTCAAATTATTCACATTTATAGCTTGTAATCAAGTTTATGTTTAACCTCTAATCCCCATGAAGTAGGTAATGACTGGTTTGTTAGTTAACCACTCATGGGAAGTTAAGGGCAGTTAACAATCTACCAAACCAGTCATTAACTACAGTAGTGACTGATTTTTCAGGTGTCATGGCATTATAAACTTCCTTCAATGGTTTGTAACAGAAATATTAATTTTTAAAGGAAAGCATATTTCAGTTACTTTGCTGTGACAGGCTGAAGAATTTGGCGGTTTCATTTTATTTCCCTTATCGTCTTGCCCTCAGCCCCCATAAATGCACTAATCAGTACATAGAAGAGGGACAGTACTGAATGCAGTCTTAGACTACATGTATGAGTCCTTTCAGAAGAAGCACAGTGGCAAATATGTTAATAGGATTAGTTTAGACAAATGTGGACAGCTAGGGTTTGAAGCACTCTCAGATGAGGTTTCCTGCTGGTAGGTAAATATGTCCTCCCTCAGTAGGACTCAGAGCCTGTAGCAACAGTGTCATAGCACTGGTGTATTGTGATATAAATGAAGATGATTCAGCATGACATGTGCTTTAATTATGCATTTCATTTAAATACTTTTTGTTCCATAATATAAAGCCTGCTAATTAAAAGGTAGTGTTTCTCAAGCATCATTTTGATGCAGAATGAATAAGAGTAGCCTATTTATTTAGGTATCACACAGAGGTTAAAAGCACAGTCAAGTTAAGAATTTCCATCATTTATCCAGGTTAGCTTTTTCTTTGGTTTGAATACTTTAATAATGAATTAGCTAGCTGTTAAATACCTACTTTCTCCAGATGAATAACTTTCACTTTTTCTACTTCTAAAATTGTGCCGCAGTATGGGTTCATGCAAGTGTCAGAGCTGCTTATACTAATCAGTTTAAATCATTAAGAAGTTTCAATAAATGCCTGGTGCCTGATCTCATGTTTGCATCATGTTCTAATTAAACTGAAGCCCATGTGGCACTTAATTAAAGTGGATCCTTTTTGGGATCGTATGCTTTAGAAGGTGTTTGGTGGGTTCTTCTTCATGAGCTCCAAACTTACAGAAAAGCAAACTCTTGAACTTTTGGAAGCTTTTATGCTGCCATATCCATATTTGGTGTACTCTTCATTTTAGAGTAAAGAGTACTTTTTTTACTCTTTATGTGAGAGAGATCAAAATGAAAGGAGAAAAGTAGTCTTTCCTCAGGCTTTACCATCCAGGACTTTGGTTTCAATGTGGAAATATTTGAATTATGTTTAAGCTCTCTGTAGGACTCCCACTGAACCCCCAACTTCCAAGGAGGGGAGAAATCCACAACTTTGTTGTCTTATATTTAGAATAGAAGGTGTCAGCATGATACGGTTGAAATTCTCTTTTGCTTCTCTTTTTATTGCACTGTTTCTCACTTAACTCCAGGTCTTGACCTTGTTCCCTCTGTTCTTCTGTTTTATATAAAATCTGCTAATTTGGCAGAATACTTGAAACCTTGAAATAATAATAAAAAAGGTAGGAAACTGAAGGTACTCTTTTAAACCAGAACTTTCCATTTTAATTTACTGTCTTTAGAGTTCTATTGTGGTAAATACAGTCTGGAGTTTAAGATTTAATTAGGAGATTTCAAGGTGTGTTCTGTGGGGGTTTTGTTTGTAGTTTAAGTTATCTTAGGGACATTTGCATTACTGGACAAGAGCTTCACAGGGATAGAACTTCCAGCCTTATGAAAAGTAGGTGTGTGCGTGAGTCTTTCCCAATATAGGCTGTGCATGTACAGCAGCCCTACTTGGAGTCAGTGCCTCTGGAAACCATGTCCGTGTGGTCCATACAGTTGCTCAAGTTGCTGGAAGCTTCTCAGATGCTTCCAGCAAGGATGACAATTTATGTCTGCTACTGCTGTATGCTCCATGTGGAGTGGACATCTGCTTGATAGGTACTGGTCTGAATCTGCTCATTTCATATAGGTCATCGAACAACTGTCAGGTAGTAACAGCTTTAGGTCACAACTAGCTTGGCCCACTTTTGAGCCAGTGACCTAGAGGTGAAATGTGTTTTCTGGCACTATCAATCCCCTCAGACATCAAGTCCCCCTCATAGGTTTTCCACTGGAACTTCCACCAGACACATTGTGTCTGTGATTTCGTTTGGTGTGACACCAGAAGAAAAATATCTCACTGACTTGTCAATGAAAGTTCTTTGATTTGTATTTAACACTATGTAGCACCACTTTACAAAGCATCGCATTTTTTATAGCTTGAGTATTACATGGGTTAAAGATAGCCATACTTAAATAGTAGTTTTGCAGTTACAATACTGATCTACTGTACTGTATGTCCCTTTGAGGAAAAAAATGTGAGTTCCATCCACATATTATTGGGAAATTTCAGCCAAACTGCAATTGCATTGTGATAATGCAGTACTTTGTTACTGAGCAGGTTAAGAGCTGATATCTGCATTGTGTAGCATATCATGAAATGAATGTTATTGTTGAGCATAAAGACAGGATGTGTTAGAGGTATCTTTTATTACATAGTCTTCATTATAAAAGAACAGCTAGTGCTAAAATGTTATTCATATGATAGGTAGAGGTACACTGTTCTTGTGCTGGTGTCTCTGATTAAGAGTAGGATAATGCACAGTTACTGCTTTTTATGTCCATCAGGAAACAAGACAGACCAAGGTAAAATAGATGAATGTATGTTGGCAAAAGATTAAAAGCACCAGTAGTAAAGTCCATTAATAATTCTCATATTTAGGATTTGCTTGGTACTGTACTTTCAGAGTCCACAACATTTAATCTCTTTTCAGAAAGAGCAGCTGAGAGAACCTTTTTTCCTCCTCTGAGTGATAGGCCTAGATTTTCGGAGGCAGCACATTTGTCTGTCAGAGCTCTTGGCTGGTGTCGTGATTTAGTTTCCGTCAAATGATGCTGGTGTCCGGTTGATGATATAGCCTTGCTGGATATGGGGGAATTTGTTACCTTTAGCTTTGACAGGAAGATAATTGCTGATGGTTAACAGAACTGTGCAGAATCCATTGGTTTTGCAGCAACACAAGCAATGGAATCTGCCTCAGGAAGTCAGTTTTTCACTTAAACTTCTGTAGGCTGCTTCTTCATAAAAGAAATTTTATGTTTGTTGCACCAGAATATATCTGTGTATTGGTAGCTTTCAAAGCTTATAGACCTGAATAGAAACAGTGCATCTTACAGTGACAAAGACTTGATGATGTAGCATTGTTTTTTGGTTTTGGTTTATTTATTTATTTATAATCACAGTACTTGTAATCTTTTTTTTAACAGTTGATAAGGGGAGGAATCAGCAATCATTTGCCTTTGCTAATTGAAAGCATCTCTTGTGCACATAACTTGTTAAATATAGATGGTGAAAATGCTAAAAAAGGTCTCAGAATTATAGTAGAATAAATAAAACTCCTTAAGATAAAGCAGTAAATATTGAGTTAATACAGGAGAGATTTTAAAATACATTTAAATGCTAGAACTGAATGTAAAGGAGTTACCATGAAGTATGGTCAGTGGCAATATCTTATCTCTTTCTTAATTTTAAGCTTTTTGTTGACAAAGGCTACACTAGATTTTTGCCAATGTTTAACTGATTTTTACAATATTTAATCACTCTATTAATATGCCTTTTTCCATATTTCTTATGGTGATAAAAACATCCTTCCTGTCTCCCTACCCTTTCTCCTCAGTCTGGACTGTGAGAGACAGAATTGCCTGAAAAGCTTCTCTCACTCTTCCTCCCCTATTTGACAGTGAAAAAGAAATTGGTTCTTAATAGAAAGGGAATAAAATCTATAAATAGGGTGACCAACAATATCATCTTACTTGTCTTATTGGTAATGTTTTTTAATGGTCCTGGACTTCTAGAGTGGTTTAAACAAAGTGGAATTAGACTAATACTAGTAAATATCTTTATTGGAGCTCTTTTTCCAATAGAGGAATTCTGACAAAGATAGGACAACATTAGGCTCATGCAGAGAGGAATACCTGGTCTCACACACTATATGTAATATATGCAGTGCTTTGATTTTAAAATTACTATTGATTTTGGGGTGTTCCCCTTTAAAAGGTTTATGCTTGGATTAACTAGAGTCACCTTCATACTGTTCTTCCCATTCACTTTTCTTTATAAACTAGCATCCAAACATTTATCTACTTACTACCTTCATTGCTTCTCTTCAGTTTTCAACATGCATCCTCACACACTTTTTATTGTTTTGCCTCCAAAAGTTGTTTTCCCTACACGTGCTTTTAAATCTCTATTCTTCTTCTCGACTCATTTTGAGCTACACACCTATCTGTGTCCTTTCCTCTGGCTGCCTCCTTTCCTTTGTTCTAACCTGTAGTGCCTTTGGGCGCACAGCTGACTTGAAAGCTCAGGTTCCCCTTATGCATGTGAACAAACTTCCTTCTGCCTACCTGAAGTTGGTGAGTCAGAAAATGTTAGGATTATGGTAAATGCTGGTGCTTAGCTTTCATGCCTGTATTTGTATCTTGTGAGGAAAGAGATTTGGGATTAAACTGTCTGATCTTTTCTCAAGGCATGGAACAACCAGCCACAGCTCTACTGAAGGCTCATTACCGAAGCATGTGTCCTGTAGCACAGGTCATTATTAGCAAGCTTCATCTGCCCTAAAAGGAAACCTTCCACCTATCAGGGTTACTTGTGAAAAGAAGAGCACTGGGGAAGCTGGGGGTGCTGAAACACAGAGGCCCCAGTTTCCCCTCCCAGTTCCCTCCTCCCACTTTTTATTTTTTTTATTATTATTTATAGAATTTATTTCCCTACTATATTAAGGAAAAGGGAAATTCCTGAAGTGATTTGAATTTCTTGGTCATTTAATGTATATTTTAATGAGTTAATACTGGCTTTGTGTGAGCTGATAGCTACTATGCAGTAATTTCCCAGCAGAGGTGTGCTAAAGAGTTTGTCATTGTAGCACAACATGCAGGAAGTGTATCTTCAATGTGGTGCAAATGTTTCCCCACCTGCATCACTCAGGACTCTGACCTTAAGTCTGATTTTAAAATTCTGTCACTGACCCGTAGTTCTCTTGAATTGCACTTTTCTACTTCGTATAGGGGTGGGCTGGTTTAGTAGTTAAGACCACTTAGGTTATGCTGTGAAGTGATGGAATAAGGAGGATGATTTCACCAAAACTGCCATGTGGCAGCAGCTCAAGTTTAATGACTTTTTAAGTAGCTTCTTGGGAAGAAAGGAGACTGTGTTGTATTCTCAGCAAGATGTCACCAAGATCTAAAATTAGAGGAGTTATTCTGAAACACCTAACCTTTCCGCTGAAAAACAAAAAATGTTTAAATTGCATGTTGTGCCTCAAAGTTTCAGTCCCCTCCCACTGCCCCCTCCCTCCCAGCTCTGCATTATTTTATTTTCTTTACTTGGTTTTACCACTGTATGACCTCATGTTGTATTTTTTCTGAATGACAATGAAAGTAATTGAAAATATTGATTGGCAGTACAGTTAAGTTGTCAACACAACCATTTAATTTGTCAGGAGGACTTGTTAAATTGTCAAAAATCATATAAAAAAACTCCTTCAGTCACTGATGATATACATTAGAGATGTTCACGAATCAAATGAGCCATTTTTGAGATAAGTGTTGAAGAAGAATTTTGAAATGGCTTTCTCCAGGTTTTTTTTTAGGTCCGATTAAAAAAGAATACCCAGTGAATACTTGGCTGGCAAACACATTCAATAGAATATCTAGGACATGATATTACTTACTTATTTTCCCTTACACATTTTCTGTTTATAACAATCTGGGTTGAAGTTTGGTGTTACTTCTACAGCAAGTGTGTTTATTTCAGCAGTTTGTTTGTTTTAATGTTTGGGTACTTCAATCTCAGGTTTTATATACAGTATATTCCGTAAAAGTCAATGTTATTAGTTTTTTATGGACCGTATCTCTGTCTTAGGATAAATATTGCATTTTGTCAACGTGAAACTATGCAAAAATATCCATACACATGATTTGAATCTGTACACTTATCTTGGATACTAGTATGGCTTAAGGTGTGCTACAGTTCAAATAAAAAGATGCCAATTTCTCTACAGTGCTTTGTTTTTTCTTGTTAATGTAATGGTACTTTGAACTGTAGATGAAGATTTTCTAGGCTGTCTCAGGCAGTTAGTTGCACAATTCCTATTGGCCTCACAAATCCAACCAATTTATAATGCGATTCAGAGGGAAGTGTTCCCACTGACCCAGGGCATTTCTGCAATTCTTCCTATAGCTTTCCTTTTCTTGGGGCCGGCAGTACTTCAGAAGGACGTTGAATATTCTCATTTTCCATTTGTTTTGCCGAGCCAACTGGTGGACTTGGAAATGTGTACCTTAATTCACTGCAATTATAATCCATGATATTTCCAACATTAGGATTGGGGTAAGGGAACCTTCCTAGTTTTCAGTCCTGCAGGTTCACAGCACAATAGATTTTGTTGTAAATGCATTAAAGAAAATTATTCTTATTTTTAAAAAGTAACTAAAAAGATTCATAAGTTTCTCTTACAAACTGGAATTTGGTCCATGGTATTTTAGAGTCTTGACTTTATAGAAAAAGGTGTTAAGAAATCTGAAAATTACTGATAAGGACATTTGAGGAGCAACACTTTAAGATAAAAATTCATGTAGTGTAACACAAATATTGTCAAGACTTTCTGAAGATATTAAGTGATGTTGCGATCTCAGTTGTGGCCAATTATAAATGAATTCGTGCTGCACTAACATAATGTGTTCTTAAATGAAAAGCATGTGGATGTTGCTTGCTTTTCTCTGTTGATCAGAATGCTCTATTAAAAATCTTAAAAATGTTTCAGACGAATTTTGATAATTTAGGCACAAAATATACTTCTTTCCCACACCCCTTCTCCCCCACCCACCCCCACAAGGCCCATACCCTTTCATTTCTATCTAAAGGGATTTTGCCTACCTGGCAAGAAAATAATCCAGTAGTGTTAGTGTGTGGAGTTTTGCATATCTGTGGTACTTTACAGATTTTACTTTTTGTAAGTACTTTGGAATGAAATACACTGCATAAATATATACATACACACGTTAATGATTACACCTTATTTTCTTTAAATAAAAAGATTTCCCTTTTTGTATTATATCTGTATGCTAGTTTGTGAAAATACTAGTATTTAGAAAGTGCCTGTAGTATTTCCAGCTGCAATTCGTTTTTAATCAAATAGACTGTTCAAAACTGAAACCCATTTCTCAAAGAAACATTCTTCAATATGAAGAGCCATTAAAAGGAAAGCAGAGATCAGATGGTCTGCAGCTGAATTTGGGGAAGTAAATGTGTGATAAATAAATAAATAAACAAGCCCTAAGCACAGCAGTGGGGTTTAGGGAATAGTTAACAATAATAGCTTGTCTTAGTTCAGAGAATTTCAACCTTATAACATCAGTGCATTAAATAGCAGTTTCTGAAATATGGTTTTGCCTTTTGAGGTTATAAAAAGTCTCCTCCTGCCTTCTTCCAGTGTAGAAAACCATACCATCCTCACTCTGACAGTCCATGCCCCTCCTTCCCCTGGTGCGTACATTTAAAAAACCCTACAGTATTATAAATACAATTGTCAATATACCTTAATTTATCAAAGATCATTTAAGAAAAAGCTTGCATGTTTTATAAGCATGTTAAATTAGCCATGTGTTCATTATATTGGAGATTTTACATTTTAATTATGATTTGTGATGTCCAAATTATAGGTCGGCCTGTGTGCCTTTGTTGCAGTGGCTTTCTCTCATCTATCAGTTCATTTGAGCTGTAATATTACTTTCTTCTAATAAAATTTTAAGCTCATCAAGTCAGGACAGGAAAATTGTCCATGGATTGGTCTCCTACTGAGCTCCAAGAATTAAGAGGGGGGTCGGGTGTCTTCAGAATTGCTCATTCTGCTTGCAGGATGCAGAGAAGGTTTGTGCCAGAGAGAGTAGCAGCTATAACCTGAATGTTGGAGAATCCTGACCTTAATTGTTCAGGACAGGGACAATGAATCTTGATCCTTGGAACAGTCTTCGCTATTCTGGGAAATGTAGTCATCTCAAAGTATGACAGTTTGGTTATTACTTATTAGACATGTTTCAGATGAAATGTCCAGGGATCAGTGATTAACATACACCATCTACAAGTACTATTTTTTCAGGGTCATATTCTGCAGGGAGCTCGGTTACCTCAAATCCTTCTTAAGTCACGGATTTCTTACTTAACTGTTGGATGGATCTTGGTAAAAAGCTTGCAATTTCTTTCTTTTATTTTTATTTTATTTTTTATTTAATTCTCTCTCCAAATGGGCACGCATACCAAATTACTTATGGAAAAGCTAATACTGCTAAAGATATTGCATAGCAGAGTATGCTGACTAACATTCTCCTGGGAAGTGCTTTCAATAGGACAAACCATAAATCTGCTATTTATAAAAGGAGCACTCTGTCTCTCTAAAGGTATAATTTCTTTGCTGTTGCCAAAAAAATATGTAACAACGCTTATTTCTGTAAATGTTTTAGGCTAGGTAGACTCTGAATTTGCAGTGCTTCAAAGAAAAGTGGTGCAAAGCATTCATGTAAGAAGATGAGAGAGTTTTGATAAGTACCAAAATGTACATACATGAAAAAAAAACTGTGGTGGCTTGCTATTAGAAAATAACCCAAGGACATTAGAGTTCATTGGCTAAGGGGAAATGTGAACAGCATGGCAAGTGTCATGGCTGTGAATGCTGTTGGAAGTCTTGTGGAAGAAATGGAATAGTCTTGGAATATCCAATAAGTATTAATATTATGTATTTAGTATTATAATAATACTAATGATATGCAGGAAGTGAAATCTTGAAAGAATAGCACTGGATGCAGTATGCACTGATGAACATTTTAGACCTGTAAATGTAGATTATGTAATGCCTAGTGTCTTGCACGTTGCAGGCGTTCAGTGCTTTGCAAGGTCTGATTCTGTTTAAGGGCTGTGGAGCAAAAAGTGATCTCAGTAGTGCTTGAACTCTGAAAATGTTCAGATTAATCTGTACCTATTTGGCTTTTGTAGTTTATTCCCATTTTGCTTCTTTTTGGCTATTTTTTTTTCCACTGATTTTAAAATCTTACATTGAATTGCCACTCACTCTTGAGTATACACTAATTTGAAGCAGGGCAGACAAATATTGTATGCTAACCTAAGCAGTATAGCTTTTCAGTCTACTAAAAATGTAGGTCTTATCTTGATTCCTTGTTCTTTTAGTAAACAAAGAAGTTTACTTTGCTCAGAACAGAGTATTCTATAAAAACAACATAAATCCAGTATATTTTCTATTTTTCTTTGTTCTCACTAGCATTTAAACAACAAGCAAAATGTGTCTTTGTCCTGTATATAATGTTTACAGCACAGTATAAACATTTTACAAGAATAAAATATTATGCTTTTATTTAATACTTTACATTTGAGAACTGTGACTAACCTGTCCTTTTATCCAGGCCTGGTATTTCTTACTTAGCTAGTTGACCTAGGTTCAGTAGTAGCTGTCATTTTTCTCCTTCTTAGTAGTGGGTGCAGTGCTGTGTTTTTGACTTTCAGTCTGGGAACAGTGCTGATAACACCGATGTTTTTAGCTGCTGCTTAGTAATGTTTAGTCTGACCAAGGACTTTCTGAGCCTCATGCTTTTCCAGGGAGTAGGGGAAGCCAGGAGGAAGCAGAGACAGGACACCTGACCCAAACTGGCCAAAGAGGTATTCCATACCACAGCACGTCATGCCCAGTATATAAACTGGGGGGCAGTTACCCGGAAGGACTAGATCACTGCTCGGTTGGACTGGGTGTCAGTCGGTGGGTGGTGAGCAGTTGTATTCTCTTCCCTTGTTATTTCCCTTATCATTATTATTACTGGTGGTAGCAGAGGATGGTTCACACGACATCCTTGTCTCTAAGTTGGAGAGACATCAATTTGATAGGTGGACCACTCGGTGGATAAAGAACTGAATGGATGGCCGCATGCAAAGTGTTGTGCTCAATGGCTCAATGTCCAGCTGGAGACCAGTAACGAGTGGTGTCCCTCAGGGATCGGTGTTGTGACCGGTCTTGTTCAACATCTTTGTCGATGACATGGACAGTGGGATTGAGTGCACCCTCAGCAAGTTTGCAGATGGCACCAAGCTGTGTGGTTCGGTTGATACACTGGAGGGAAGGAATGCCAGCCAGAGGGACCTTGACACGTTTGTGACATGGGCTGATGCCAACCTGATGACGTTCAACCATGCCAAGTGGAAGGTCCTACAGCTGGGTGGGAGCAATCCCAGGACACAGCTCCAGGTTGGGCAGGGAAGAGATTCAGAGTATACCTGTCGAGAAGAACCTGGGGGTGCTGGTCAATGAGAAAATGGACATGAGCCAGCAATGTGCTCTCGCAGCCCAGAAAGCCAACCACATCCTGGGCTGCATCAAAAGGAACATGATCAGCAGGTCGAGGGAGGTGATCCTGCCCCTCTACTCTGCTCTCTTGAGACCTCACTTGGAGTATTGTGTGCAGTTCTGGTGTCCTCAACATAAAAAGGTCACGGAACTGTTGGAACAAGTCCAGAGGAGGGCCACGAGGATGATGAGGGGACTGAAGCACCTCCTGTATGAAGATAGGCTGAGAAAGTTGGGGCTGTTTAGCCTGGAGAAGAGAAGGCTGTGTGGAGACATCATAGCAACCTTCTAATATCTGAAGGGGTCCTATAGGGATGCTGGGGATGGACTCTTCATGAGGGACGGTAGTGGTAGGATAAGGGGTAACGGGTTCAAACTTAACCAGGGGAAGTTTAGATTGGATATGAGGAAGAAATTCTTTACTGTGAGGGTGGTGAGGCACTGGAATGGGTTGCCCAGGGAAGCTGTGAATGCTCCATCGCTGGCGGTGTTCAAGGTCATGTTGGACAGAGCCTTGGGTGGCATGGTTTAGTGTGAGATGTCCCTGCCCATGGCAGGGGGGTTGGAACTAGATGATCTTAAGGTCCTTTCCAACCCTAACTATTCTATGATTCTATGTCAGGCTAAAGGAGGTTTTGCTATTGCTCTTTCCCCAATTTTCTGAGATCATGGACTTCTATTAGAAGAGTGATAAAGTAATCCATTCAGTTGACTGCAATAGTGAAAATTAATCTCTATTTTAAACTGGTGGTGGTCCAGCAGAGTAATCTTCCTTACCTCGAAACACAGCATTCTTGTTTGTGCAGTCTTTATGTTTTTGTAGGCAAAAATTGCTCCTTGCAAAACCCGAAATAGCAAATTGTCTTTCTATCATAAATAGCATATTAAATTTTGCTCATTCATCCTTGACATGGTCCCTAACTATGTTAAGCCTTCTTGCTATGTATCAATCACATCTGAAATATTCCATAAATGTATAAGAAATTTCATGCTATTCAGACTAATAGCCAACATGACCTCATACCCTGCTTCTGACAGTGGCAATAAGACACTGCATCAGCTGTGCCCACCCATCTTTTCTTCCTCAGCTACCTGATTCCCTTGCTCTCGCTTTTCTTTTATAACAGTAAGTGGAGACATTGCTGTTATCTTGTTGATCACATCTGTGGGGATCTGGTGACATCCATCTTGCCATTTTATTCCCAAAAATTGAATCTCCTGTTCAGGTCCCTTGACCTTACTTCACTTTCTGACAAAACCGGCTTTCAGCAGGATTTGGATTGTTTTCCTTCTTTTCTCAAAGACTTCTTCTGCTGTATCGCCCCATAGGATAATGTCATCAATGTACTGCAGGTGTTCTGGAGCTTGCCCTTGTTCCAGCGCAGTCTGGTTCAGTCCATGGTAGATGGTAGGGCTGTGTTTCCACCCCTGGGGCAGTCGGTTCCAAGTGTACTGGACTCCCCCCCAAGTAAAAGCGAACTGTGGCCTGCACTCTGCTGCCAAAGGAATTGAGAAAGATGCACTGGCAATATCAGTCATGGCATACCACTTGGCTGCCTTTGACTCCTGTTCATACTGAAGTTTTAGCATGACCGGTACGGAAGCACTCAGGGGTAGTGTGACTTCATTCAGGCGTCGATAATCTACTGATAGTCTCCACTCTCCAGTTAGACTTTCACATTGGCCATATGGGGCTATTAAAGGGTGAGCGGGTCCTACTGATCACTCCTTGACTCTCCAGTCTATGGATCAGCTTATGGATGGGAATCAGGGAGTCTCAGTTGGTGCTGATATTGCTGCCGGTGCACAGTTGTGGTCGTGATTGGCACTTGCTGTTCTTCGACCTTCAGCAACCCCACAACAGAAGGATCCTCTGAGAGACCAGGCAAGGTGGACAGCTGCTCCATTTCCTCTGTCTCCACAGCAGCAATACCAAAAGCCCATCGATAGCCTTTTGGGTCTTTGAAGTAGCCCTCTCCTGAGGTAGTCTGTGCCAAGGATGCATGGAGACTCTGGACCAGTCACAATAGGGTGATTTTGCCAGTTCCTCCCAGTCAGGCTGATTTTGGCGCTGACTTTCCGTAGGAGCACAGTGCATTGCCTCTGTGGTTTACCAAACAGGATATACCTTTAATGAAAGGATTCCAATAATAACAATGATAAGGGAAATAACAAGGGAAGAGAATACAACTGCTCACCACCCACCGACTGATACTCAGCCCAACCGAGCAGTGATCTAGTCCTTCCGGGTAACTGCCCCCAGTTTATATATTGTGCATGACGTGCTGTGGTATGGAATACCTCTTTTGCCAGTTTGGGTCAGGTGTCCTATCTCTGCTTCCTCCTGGCTTCCCCTACTCCCTGGAAAAGCATGAGGCTCAGAAAGTCCTTGGTCAGACTAAACATTACTAAGCAGCAGCTAAAAACATCGGTGTTATCAGCACTGTTCCCAGACTGAAAGTCAAAACCACAGCACTGCACCCACTACTAAGAAGGAGAAAAATGACTGCTACTGCTGAACCGAAGACAGATGTGAAGATGAAAATAAAATTATGGACTGGGTCGGAGCAATCCCAGGCACAGCTCCAGGCTGGGCAGGGAAGTGATTCAGAGCAGCCCTGCAGAGAAGGAGTTGGGGGTGTTGGTCGATGAGAAAATGGACATGAGCCGGCTTCAGTGTGCGTTCGCAGCCCAGAAAGTCAACCGTATCCTGGGCTGCATCAAAAGGAGCGTGACCAGCAGCTCGAAGGAGGTGATCCTACCCCTCTACTCGGCTCTCATGAGACCTCACTTGGAGTATTGTGTACACTTCTGACATCCTCAACATAAAAAGGAATGTTGGAACAAGTTGGAACTGTTGGGACTGTTGGAACAAGTCCAGAGGAGGGCCACGAGGATGATCAGGGGACTGGAGCACCTCTTATATGAAGATAGGCTGAGAAAGTTGGGGCTGTTCAGCCTGGAGAAGACATGGCTGTGTGGAGACCTCATAGCAGCCTTACAGTATCTGAAGGCTGACTACAAGGATGCTGCGGAGGGACTGTAGTGATAGGACAAGGGGTAACGGGTTCAAGCTTAACCAGGGGAGGTTTAGATTGGGTATAAAGAGGAAGTTTTTTAGTGTAAGGGTGTTGAGGCACCAGAATGGGTTGCCCAGGAAAGTTGTGAATGCTCCATCGCTGGCGGTGTTCAAGGCCAGGTTGGACAGAGCCATAAACATATACAGAGTTCTTAAACATATAAACCATGTTTATATCTGTGGTCAAATAACACGATAAAAATTTTGTATAATTATTTGTAAACATACAATATAACAATGCCTGAGATGAATAGCGTTCTAATGCGCAAAAGACCTTGCACTCTTAGGTTTGCTTATTTGTGAATGTGTGATCCATTGCACCATCAAAAAAATGATAGTTAACTCAGTTAAGCGAAATGACACAATAAATTTTGAACTCTCACTGAATCGCTGTTTCACTCATCATTGATTGCTATTTACTTATTTATGTTCATCAGTTACTATTTGTGTTGTCATTCTTTTATGGCTATGTCTGTGTGATAAAATCATACATCCAGCTGTCTGTCTAGCATACCTCTTACAAAAAGTGTACTACATTTTTCATTGTGTCCTATATTTTATTATCAACTGCTCACACAGGTGCTGGTTATTCCCTAAAAAAAAAAAAAAAAAAAATTATTCCATTATGGCTTTTTTACTTGTGACTGATGTCTTCTGAAGAACAGAATGTGGTTTTTGCTTTATTGTGGAATATTTGGCACCTATTAGCCTGTAGTTGTCAAAAGGTGATGAATTTATGATAGTGACTCACAACGGTCCTTTAATGCCTATCTACACCTGGAAGTGGATTTAAAACTTTTTTCGTCTCATTTTGGTATTATCTTCAACAGAGTTTAGGACAAAAAGACATCCCCCACACTAACTCTAACTCTGCAGTCTGAACCCTGGATTTGGCGATGAAGCAGTATTGCGTTAATTGTTGCACCACTTAGTCTCCTTATCTAGTAGCACAGGCTTATTCATTGTAACTAACAACAATAAAGGGTGCCTTTAAGAAATCTCCAGTGGGCATCGAGGCATTACAGATTAGGTCAGTAGAACTGCTGCTAGATTGAGCATGATGGATGAGTGGGAGAATGAGTTTCTGCCGCAAGGTATTGTGAAATCTTTTCATTGTCACCAACGGGCCTATGAGGGGCTGATGAATGAGGGAGCAAGTGTCAGAAACGCCCTTCCTTGCCCTGGTACACTTTTAATATCTCCCAGAGCTACAGGATGAGTACTGACAAAAGTAAAGTTTAAAAATAACCATGGAGTGATAGGTAGCAATGATTTAAGGAGAAAGTGGCAATGGGGTTAGAGAGGGTTCGTTTTATAAAAGTGCACAGGAGACAGGAAGCTGAACTGCGTGGATCAGAGAAGGAGCAGGAGGCTTTTTATAAGAAGCTAATGTGATGAGGATGACGAGTTCCTTGATGGATGAGTTACTTCCATCTGGTTGCAGTATATGTAATAAATAGCTGTGCTCATGTTTGACCTCTCCCACTTACCAGGCACATCTTTGTCTTTTGGGATATCCAGAAGGGAGCTGTCCATTACAGTCAGGGGGGAGGAGCAACAGGGAAGGGAGAAAGAGTGACCAACATACAGAGCTTGTGAGGCTTATAGATTTTCAATGGAAAGGAAAATGGTGCAAAAGTTGTATAAAGTGAACAAGAGAGAAATTGTTCCATAATTTCCTGTGCAGTGTCATTTTAGAATAGGAGGCATATTTTGAAATGGTTTCCTGAATGCAAAAATCTTTAAAAATCGATTATTCTTGTTCTGGGTTTGTAGATTAAGATATTTTTTGCCTTGACGTCTTTTATTTTTCAAATACCTTTTTGTGACTCATCCATGGAAACCTTGACAAAAAAATTGTGTTCCTTAGTGTAAGCATTTAGCTAGGGCAAGAGTTCTTGCTTATAGATAGAACATGTCTCTGCCTTTGGAAAGTTTTATCACAACAGAAAGACAAGGATGAACCAAAGATTTCTTCTGCTTGTTATGGAGAACTTCATTTGAGAAATAAATTGTACATTATAGATTCAAGAAATGTGCTTAGAAACCAAAATGTGGTGCTAGATGTTTTACTGTTGTCAAAGCCTTCAAAAGTAAACTGAATTCCTGTTTTTCTGTTAGTTAAGCTGGAAATGGTATGTCTATAGAAACATTGAGTGAAGAGCCTGAATGAAGCCTGTGAGTGTAAGGAAGTCAAGGTCTTGCTCTGCAAACATTAAAATTCATTTCCTCTGCCTTTCCACTGAAATGACTTTTTTGTTTGTTTTAGTTTGGATTTTTTTTTTTTCCCATCTGAGACATGGATTTCTCCTCCTCCTCTGTTTCACACAGAGTGGATCACATAGTCATGATATAGAAGAACCCCAAATGACTTCGCATTTGTTTGCTTGTGTAGCTGATGTAACCTCTTTTTAACATATAGGTTTTTACAAAATTTACAACTAAAAATATTTTTTAGCTCAATTGTCATATTGAAACTCAAACAATTATGTGTGACCTATTGCTAGTATGAATTTGGCAGCACTTGATATAACAGTTCCCGTGAAGCCACTATGATGCCTGCTGTGAAGGGATGTAAAGTACAGACATATCTGCATGTTCAGTGATGGATCCATGGTATCATTCAATACGCTATGAAAATCCTTTTGAAAGGCTATGTTTATTCAAGGCAGGGGGTTACATTCTGAATTTAGTTTCAGTCTAATATTTATATTTGTTAATCATTAGCAAAATAATTGTTAAAATACATTTTTCAAGGTACATAATAGAAACTGTTGCCCTTACAAATGTGTTCTTTTTTAATTGAGTGTGTAAATTGTGTATATGTAGCGACATTAAAATGCTTAGTGGTGATTATAAACAGCAGTCTTGGA